>JASDDO010000014.1:516644682-517972998 GCA_030015575.1 Agapanthus africanus
GCTTTGCATGCTCCAAGCCAAGAAAATGGAAAAACATGCACAAAGATATAATTTTTGTGAAAAGAGATGAATGATTTGAGGATTTGTGAATGTTTTATGAATAAAAGAGAGAAAGAATTGCACAAGGCAGGAGAGGGGAAGGGATGAGCTCGGCCAAGTGTGAGGGAGAGAGAGAGAGAGGCAATTTCCTAGCACATTCCATGCATTTAATGCAAAGTCAACATAACCTCATTCATGCACCTTCTTCTTCTCTTCTTATCTATTCTTTTCTTTTTCTTTTTCCCCTTTAAACCTAGGCCACACACTCATTTATGCTATGGTTAAGTTTAACTTAGAGAATTTTAAGAAAAATAGAAAAGAGAAGATTCTAGAAATGTGCAAACCGGATTAAAATAATATTAAAAATGGGAAAAATTCAAATTGCACCAAAACGTCCCATATACTCTCAAAGTGTGCGCACAAGCTTTATTTTCTCAAAACTAGGTGCTGGTAAGTCGATATGGCCGTTTGATCGCAATCGGTATAAAACTGAAAATACCGATGAATTTCACCCAAAAACAGAAACAAACACAAAACGATTTCTAGATCGTTACACACGCCTACTAGATATCATATATAGATATTGTGCATTCATCAGACGCAATAATAGGCATTCCAGATCACAGATGAACATATTGGATATACTAGGAATCCACGTTTCGTTTGAGCCTGCAACAAAAGACCTCAACCCGGATGTTCCCCGCAAAAGAATATTACAACAATTTACAATTTACAAATGAATGAAAGAAACTTTCGTTTCACATCCTCGGCTAATCATCACGACAATCCAACAAGTTCATATCCACAAACCAATATCCATTACAGAAATATGCAACCTCCAACTAACCGACATACTAGCAATTAGCGGAGGTTTACAAACACATCAAACACAACTTGAAATATCAAACAACATAAAACTGCGACTTCGAAACACCCAGTATTTGCCACTGTAAAGTGTTTTTAGTAAAATCAAAATTGGCAAAAATAAACAACTCCTGAAGCCCTAGATTAAAGTCAAAAAGCCACACACCAAAAACGAAGTAATTCCTCCTTGAAAGACCTGAGCTCGCCGGAAATTTGGCACATGTGGCCGGCCCATTTTTCGAGGAAAGGTCTCGTTTTTGTCTGGTGTTCTTTTTACTGTTCAAATAGCACTATGTACTTGTTTAAAAAAATTTCAGAGCCCAATTTAAAATCGACAGAAACTTGAATCTTGGGATCGATGTTTTCGGGTCATTTCGGTTTCATAGTTTTAACTTGTTGTTTAAATTGTTAACTATGGTTAGTAGGCTCTGATACCAATGTAAGTCATGTTACGCACCCCACGTGTTCGCGGGGAGGCGGAATATATGAAAAACAATTATCAAAGCTTCGTTACACGGACTTGAGAACACGGATCGTGTCTAAACCATTACTAACAAACTACGAGAGGTTTAACTACTCGGAATCGAAGTTATACCTCACGTTACTTGTCCTTCAGGTCTTCATGGCTTTCCTTCACACCTCGTAGGCTCTATGGAACATGGGCGCCTCAACGGCCTCCTCGAGTCAAAGACGATCCACCCGAGAGTCTATAGTCCGAGCTCCTATCTCGAATCTGAGATAACTACGGCTTCTAGTTTGCTAATCTAGAAGTCCTAGAGGGTGTAGAGTATTTAGATGGATTACTTAGTCACTTTAAACCCTAGGATTCTCAACACATGAGAGCTATTAGGGTTTGAAGAAGAATATGAAGACTTGAGGAGAGAGAAGTGTTTTGTGGTAATCAAATAAATAATACTCATGCTAGAATAATATGAAGCATAATAATATCTCTCTTGATAATATCAAGATAATATCTAGCATGCTTCATTTATTTCTAAGGGTGAATCACCTCATGAGTCATTAAGCATTTAATGTAAACATACACCTCATCCTCCACCTCATTTAGTTTAAATCTTAAAAGGAAATAAACACAAATGAGTCACCTCCTTCAAGAAGTTTCCCGACAAATTACGAGACTGCCCCTCCCATCCGTATTTCCGAAAAACACGGATAATCTTTGAATGAATAAATCCATCTGTATAATATTAGAATCTGGCTTAAACCAAAGCCCGCTAGTATTATCTGACCGATCATAGTACGTGCACAAGTGTACGTAAGTGATCGCGGCCCTGCCGTAAAACCATACGGCCTCTACACCTTTTGCTGGGTGCAGGGAAACTCTCTGTGTGGGACTCTAAAGACTCAAAACTACGCTGGCAGTGAGTTTAACCACAGGTCGCAAGCGGTACTAGCTGTACGTAACGGTCCCCAGGTAGATGTCAATAAGAAGGACGATGAGGAAACCCATTCGAATTCCTACTGAGCTTGTATGTGACAATCTCTGTACAGTCCGGTCTGTTCGTTTAGAACTATCGTTGTAGGGTTCCTAGGCACACTAATGAAGTCTCACAAGTGATCAAACATGCTCGATTCAAATATTTCCTTATGGCTACAAACCCTAATACTGATCGTTAACTAGATATATAGGTGATGCGATTCAAGTAAACGAATTTATAGCTAAAGAGAAGGGGCTACAACCTTTGTAGATCAGGTCCTCCACCTCCTAGGCTCCGTGATGAAGTCCCTTCGCTGTCCATATCGAATCCCGGACTCTAGCATCAGCTTCATCGGAGAATGGGCGGGCTAGGTCATCGACTACGATGCCGAAGATGATCTACGTCGAGGCATCACAAGATCAAGCTCCTACTTCACCAAGCCATGAAAACTTGTGAAGGAAACACCCTATACTACTTGGCAAGAGGTAGAGGATGAAGAAATAGGAGGTGGGTTCACTTTAGAATTGGATTTCTCACTCTTTTGCTCAACTTGCCATTGATGAAGGCAAGGTTTCTTCTTGAAGAAGAAGAAGAAGAAGAAGATGAAGAAAGAATATGATAGAATATGATAAGTCTTTTCAAAAAGGAAAATAATATGAATACTTATCATATACTAACCATGGTTATGTGTAGAGAATAGACTATGGTTAAGTGGAATGGTTCAGGTTAAGCATGAGACAAGAATGGTGGACTTGTTCAAAGCTTCAAGAAGCTTCAACAAACAAACAAAACAAGCCACCATTCTTTTCTCTTTATCTTTTCCAAAAGAATGATAAATAAATAAATAGATAATAAGTGAATAAACAAAACCCTAACCACTCTCACAACCATGGTTTAATCTTTACACAAACCCAAGTGAGCATGTATCATCAAACATGATACAAACAAGTGCACAAAAAATATATCACATATACAATGTGCATCAAGTGAGAAAATCCTTATAAAATGAACCAAAACTAGTTAATGCAAAGTAATATATCAAATATATAATTATGCATTAAATCATTAAATCAATACTTGATTTAACGATCCGGTCATATCGCATATAACCGACTAATATCCAATGTATCGGCTTATCGAATCAATCCTTGATTCGATAACTAGGTTATATTGCATATAACTAATCGATACATTCATCGCGAGAATGGAATGCGGTATCATATACTCGCATTATTCTCGGTCCCGCACATATCTCATATGCGCTCCAATTTCGTTTCGCTTGAGCCAGGAAACCTCTGTGTAGGACTCTAAAGACTCGTCAATACGCCGGTAGCAGATGATGATCATATCAAACATCCACAAGCCGCAAGCGGTCTGCTAAACGTAACGGCCACCCGGGTATTGAGCGATCAGAAGATCGACGAGCAAGCCCGCTCACACTCCTGTGAATCCAACCAGTAACACTTACCGTATAGTCCGGTCTGTTCGTCTGATATGTCGCATATCTCGCCTAGGGGTGGTAAACGTCAGACCCCAGTAGCTTGATAAGTCATGCCGACGTGAGGTCCATAACATTCGTGAAACTACTTATAACTCTTACCAGTATATCACTGCAACCCTGGCAAGGGATTTCCTGTTATGGCCAGTCGAGCATAGCGCAACATCAACTCCCAATACCGGGAGAGACGAATCCCCTCCTATCGCTCATTGCCTCCATGTGAATCGGGACTGTACCCAAAAACCACCTGTTTGCACAACTCAGTAGAGTCGTGGTAGGGTGGAAATCAAAGCACAGTAGGAGACACACAAGACTCTATGACGATCTCGGGTCAACAGACTAAGCTGTACCAGTGTCACCAGAGAACTGCCATCTGACGTGAGGTATAATACCATCTGGGAGTTCTCGGCGAGTCCGTTCAGTGTACCCAGTCTCCATTGAGCACCCGCATACTATCTCTGATGTCAAACACCAATGGATATGGGATCATCCATCGCCCATCACATGGGTCGAGAAGATATACACTAGTCTACTCTGGAATATCGATGCCCCGTCTTGATATTCCCACGACTAGGAACAATGAAGGATGTACTCATTGACTACCCAGGCCCCACTAGTATGATCTACATCATAGTCCTGGATGTCGAGTACACATCCTAAGGGCTTTATCAACATGTAATCAGAGAGACAGAAAGTATACATGTTAAGATAAAGAGCAACCAGATAGCGTACTATCATGTCGAGCAAGAAAGTCCTACCTATATATGTCCCAGTATCTACTACTATATACATCCAATGTACAGTAATGGCCTCTAGGGCATACATATAACTAACAATCTCCCACTTGCACTAGGGCCATCTGTAGCAGTGGTTGCAGTATCTAATACTCAACCATCCCATAAAAGTCTCTCTTTGGGAAAAGGCCTTCGTGAGTGGATCCGCCGTGTTGTCCTCTGAGTCTACTCTCCTAACCTCGATCACCCCGGAGATCAACTATCTCCATGATCAGGTGATGCTTCCTCAGAATATGTCTGGGTCACTGATGGGACCAGGGTTCCAGGGCCAAAGCCACACTTCCATTGTCATACAATGGCAGGAACCTAGTTCATCTTATGAACCAATATACACCCAAACTGCCTCTTTGGTAGTATCTTTAATAGCAATGTTACCAGCCTTTATCGTCTAGTTTGCCACGGTATCTAGCTTGGAACTCTTCCAACATACCGTCCCTCTACTGAGGGTAAAGACAATGCCTGCGACTGACATTCAGTCGTCCTTATCACCCTGGAACCTTTCCATTGATTCTCCCCAGGATCAACTGATACTATCTCACTATAATTAGTGAGAATCCTAACATCCATTTAGATCTATCTCATAGACCCAAATCTCAGGATTTAGGAGGTATCATTTTGATCTTATATGGAGAATCTATGTGATATGAGGAGATCGACTGATCGTAGCATAGGAAACTCTTTTCCTATCAAGAGTATGTCATCCACGTACTCTACGAGGATCATTACCATACTCCATACTACCCTTTTGTACATACAAGGTTCATCTACCATTTTGATGAAGTCAAACTCTTTGACTATGACATCAAAACAGATGTTCCAACTTCGCGATGCCTGCTTTATCCTGTAAAGAAACTTTCACATGTTTCCGCTGCTCCCACTGTTTGCGAAGCCCTCTGGCTGTGTTCTTATAGACGTTCTCTTCTAAATCAATATTTAGAAAAGTAGTCATGGCACCCAACCACCAGATATCGCAGTTATGGTATGTAGCAGTGGCAAGTAGGATCTGGATGGACTTAAGCACAGCTATTGGAAAAGGTTTCATCATTATCCACGCCTGGTCGATGACGAATACCTTTAACGAGTCTAGCTTTGAAAGTCTCAACTTTTCCATCTACACTAAGTAATCTTCTCAAGATATACTTGCTCCTGATGGGGATTTAACCCTTCAGATATAGCAAACAAAGTCCATACTTTGTTGGTGTATATGGATTCCATCTCAGATCGCTAAGCATCCAGCCATTCTTACAGTGTCCCTACTCTTGATGGCCTGATCGAAACTAGTTGGGTCATTATCTCATGATGCATTCCTCGCTCCCACTGTCATCGAGAAACCGAGGTATCTCTCAGGCAGGTGAGGAACCCTACTAGATCGGCGGAGAGGCTGAGGTTCGTCGGGGACTATAGAATCCTTTGGTTCTGTCAAATCAGCTGCAGTTTTGTATAGCTGGAACCTTTCCAGTTCTACAGAACTGACCTTACCTCGATTTTGTCCGGATTTTGCTTTAAACATAGGCCGGACAACCCCAAATCTTAACTCACTTAAGAGATGGGTTCTTCCCATACCATATCTCATATGGAGTGGTAGGCACTGATTTGATTCAAACCTTATTCAATAGGTATGCAGCTTCTCAAGCGCATAACTCCCAAAAGGAAATAGGAAACTCAGTAGTACTCATCATAGAGCACACCATATCTAATATTGTGCGATTGCTCCACCCCGATACACCGTTGTGTTGTGGTGTATTCAGAGGAGTAACACTGAGAGAGAATCTCATTCTCCTTTAGAATAGTCCAGGAATTCTATGCACAAGTATTCTCCTCCCCGATCTCATCATAGGACATAATACTTATACCCAGTTATTGGTTCTCTACTTCTAACTTATATTCTGTGAATACCTCAAAAGCTTCGGACTTATGTTTCAACAAAAACATATGACTGAATCTTGAGAGATTATCAGAGAATATAATGAAGTATAAAGACCAGTCCTGGCATGTGCAGACAGGAGACCTTATATACATCATCATGTATTAGTCCCAAGAGTTCATTATCTCTTTCTCTGTTTCCAATAAACAGGGCTATGGTCATCTAATCTTTGTGACATGACTGGCAAGTTTCACAAGATGTAAATTCAAACTGATTTAAATATGCATCAAAAATGTAACTTCAGCCAGTCGGGTCGCATTGATATGACCTAGTTTACAATACCTCAAGAAGGATTCGTTCATTTCTGAACTCTTCCTCTTGTGTGTGTTCTGTATACTAGGAACTGTAGTTTTATTTAGAACGTCAATGCTTTTAGATAACGTGCCTGAACCGATCAACTTTTGATATAGGAAATGTTCAAAACATTATCCAGCAATACAAAATTTTATCATTTCTTTACTAATAAAGAGACTGATATGATTTTGTATATCAGGTTCGGTATCTAATAGCATTTGTTCAGAATCAATGTATTGGTAATACAGGGTGACAGTGACCAACAAACTTGGCTGCAACACTTGCCCCGTTTTCTGTCTCATGAAACTTATCACCCGTTCTCAGTCTTTCTACCTTTCGGTAGCCCTATGTAACAGATTACATATCTGGGATCCTGATCCTGTATCAAATACTCAGGATGCAGAGGATACTGAAAAACAGTTCTTTGTAATGAACATACCCGAAGGAGATGCATCATATGCACTTTCTTCGTTTGGGTGGCATAGGAATTATGGTATTCCCCTATTCCCTGCTCTGTCTTATAACTATTATATGTTGGAGCGGGACCAACGTTCCCCAGCTCAGTATAACAAGCGGGTTCGGTCAATATATCCATATTATTATCTTGATTAAGGCGTGATATGGTCGCTACCTGGAGAGAGAGAGAAGAAAACACTTAGCGTGCGCTCTTGCAAGATCAGATTGGTTATTTATTTTATCTAATCAGGATGGCTCCCACTGTTTTTATCAAATCTTCCTTCAAACCCTAAAAGGAAAGACTAGCCGGGATTAATTACACTCTACAAGTTCGCCAATCTTTCAGCCAGGCCAGTGTCGGTACTTTGAGGGAGGTTCACCGTGCTTTCGCACGGACCTAATTACAGTAAACCTCATTTTCCCAGAGGCGTAACCCCGTTGACACCTTTCTAGACACCTACTTGATCGGCTAATTGCAAAGTGCAAAACTCTCCCAGGAGTAACAATTACTCGCAGTGGGTATCGGGATCCAACTATCATATAGAAGGTATGCAATCTCATTCCAAATTTCAACACTTGAAACTCCCGATAAAGGTTTTTACCCCTAGCACCTATGACCTTGGCTAAGGTCAACAAATCATAAGCACTAGTCAAGTTCTATCCGTCATTTCGTGATTAATTAGACCCACCCACATGACCCTTGGCTAAGGTCAACAAAGCCACATGACTGTCCTAACTAATCGCATCATATGCGGTGTAGGAAGACATCACTTAGCTACCGTACACTGTGCCTTGACTATGGTCAACAAACACAGCACGAATACTAAGTACTCTACTTCCTAAAATGACGGAGGGTTGCGGCTGGTTTTTATGAAAACCTTTAACGCTTTGAACTTGATCTCGTTGCGGAATCAAATGGTTTTTAAATGGAATGTTTTTGAAGCTTTTCTAGTTTTGCTAAAGGGGTCACTCCCGGTGAAGGGATCGTCGGCCCTTTCCTCGTCGAATGAGGTGCGGGATATATCATATATATCACTGTGCAAAGCAGAAACTACAGAAGCAATCAAAAGACAAACCGAGAGTTGTAGCATCTGCCAGTTATTGCTAAAGAAGTCACTCCCGGTGAAGGGATCTCGGTCCTTTCCTCATCGAATAAGGTGCTGGATGTTCTACTAGGAACACCGCGATGCAAAGCAAGAACTGTAGCTACCTGTTTATTTTGAAATTCGATTCCACAACATCAATTAGGTTTATTTTCTTTCATTAATCTCATTAATGAATATCCCATCATTTAAATTACCTAAACATCACAGATAAATATGACGTACGCTTATGCCATCCGCATTCGCCTCGATGTCCCGTCTGCACCGTTAGGTTAGGTAACTAACGGCAGAGCGGGGCAGGGCTAGCACGGGTGTAAAACATAAGCAACGTCTATATAATATATCATATATACTATATATAACATCTATCTGAACAAATCACATGATCACATCACAGATAACGCAGCAGAAAATATCATATGAAATATTTGATATACTAGGACGTCCGTGTTTTCAATACGAGCCAGTATAAAACAAGGATTCCACGGTCGTGATGAATAGCCAATCCCATACCCAAAGACCGCTACGAGAGCGGAAAGCAACCCTACCAATTCTAGGGTTAGGAGACCCGGACTCGACTCCTCGAGTTGGTCTCCCTCTGGACCCCAGAACCCGGTTACTTGTGCTCCCCTCCTTGGGTCTATCCTAATGCGGAAAAGTAAATAATATACAAATGGTGACAACATCCGCAACCTGGAAGTACCCCAATAAAAGAATATTACATACAAGTTTTTACATGAATGAAAATGAAAAAACACTCATCTCACATAAAAACCCCCTGGCTATTCGAATACGACGATCCAATATAACATATCCAGCAACACATAACATCACATGTCATCAACGTAAGTAAATATGCACATCCCAATTGTCGTTGACATATAGCAACGAAACCGGCGATATCACATATTACACTTACGGTCACAGAAAAGAAAGTGTAAAACTACAACAGTTGGAATCCGCAATCTCTTTAGATATCGCATGCCTAATCAAATGAATTCCTTAGACATCGCATGCCTAACAATTATAAACCCCGCATTTTAGTCTCATTATCGAAAACACTTTTCAATATCAAGTCGGGCAATTCAACAAGATTCCCGAAAAACTGATCGAATGCTCGTCGCAAACTTTAGTAGGCGGCCGCACCCCTGATACCGTCGACGAAGTGCACCAAGGCGAAACACCGCTACCGCGAGCACCCGGACGGATGCTTTCGGCGATGGGGTTCTCCTACAGTCACTTGGTCGGGGCTATGGAGTGACGCTGTCTATTAAGTTTACCCGGCGAGTATCCGTGTACACTACGTGATTGCGACGGACTTTTGATCACATCAAAATTCTGTGGCAACCGATCAAGTGAGACTAAACTGCTATGTTTATAACATTCATCCAGTCATCTCATAACTATTTGCGAATTCCAAGTATTGTATCACATTCCGGATAAATAGAAAATGTTAAACTTTCTGATCGAACAATCGAACACCCAAGTTTTCCCGATACAGTCCAACACATGAAATAAGTCTAAAAACATTCAGTTCGTGACTCAGTACCAACGGTCCAGCCGTAGAAGGGTCAAGCCAACACCTCACATGTGGCACGCCGTACTGCCCCAAACCCTAAGGTTCAAAGGGCAGTTCAAGACGGTCACATAATCGAGTTAAGGTTTGTTGTCTTCTAGAGGGACCATCGCGTTACTTGCACTACTTAGAACGTCGTTAAACTACGGAAAAGTCCAACAATTGGAAATTTTCCGGCATGGGAAAAAGTGGGTATTTATATCCGGTCGAACTTTTTAACATATTCAAAAATTATCCGAAAAAACACAGACGGAGTTAAACTTCCCGATCGAAACACCGAGTCCCCAATACAACCCAGAAAATTCAACTCTTGAATAAATATTAAAAATTCCCAGAAAAACCAGAAACAAAATATAAGAATTACTGTGCAGAAAAAAATGTCTGAAGAGACCAAGTCGCCGCGGAACCACCGCATTAGGCATGCTAATGCCGCGGTTCCGCCGCACTATAATCGATTCATGGGTCCCATTTTATACAGTAATTCTTAGAATCTTCTACTGAGTTTTCTGCATATTTTTAATTCTCAAAAAACCACGATTTCAGAAAATGTCCAGAAAGCCGTTTTGAGTTAGGGTTTCGGGTCGATTGGACTTCTAACTCTGTCTACGCATCGCCTAAGGCTCTAGCTAGGCTCTGATACCACTGTAGGGTTCCTAGGCACACTAATGAAGTCTCACAAGTGATCAAACATGCTCGATTCAAATATTTCCTTGTGCCTACAAACCCTAATACGGATCGTTAACTAGATATATAGGTGATGCGATGCAAGTAAACGAATTAATAGCTAAAGGGAAGGGGCTACAACCTTTGTAGATCCGGTCCTCCACCTCCTAGGCTCTGTGATGAAGTCCCCTCGCTGTCCATATCGGATCCCGGACTCTAGCATCAGCTTCATCGGAGAATGGGCGGGCTAGGTCATCGACTACGATGCCGAAGATGATCTACGTCGAGGCATCACAAGATCAAGCTCCTACTTCACCAAGCCATGAAAACTTGTGAAGGAAACACCATATACTACTTGGCAAGAGGTAGAGGATGAAGAAATAGGAGGTGGGTTCACTTTAGAATTGGATTTCTCACTCTTTTGCTCAACTTGCCATTGATGAAGGCAAGGTTTCTTCTTGAAGAAGAAGAAGAAGAAGATGAAGAAAGAATATGATAGAATATGATAAGTCTTTTCAAAAAGGAAAATAATATGAATACTTATCATATACTAACCATGGTTATGTGTAGAGAATAGACTATGGTTAAGTGGAATGGTTAGGGTTAAGCATGAGACAAGAATGGTGGACTTGTTGAAAGCGTCAAGAAGCTTCAACAAACAAACAAAACAAGCCACCATTCTTTTCTCTTTATCTTTTCCAAAAGAATGATAAATAAATAAATAGATAATAAGTGAATAAACAAAACCCTAACCACTCTCACAACCATGGTTTAATCTTTACACAAACCCAAGTGAGCATGTATCATCAAACATGATACAAACAAGTGCACAAAAAATATATCACATATACAATGTACATCAAGTGAGAAAATCCTTTTAAAATGAACCAATACTAGTTAATGCAAAGTAATATATCAAATATATAATTATGCATTAAATCATTAAATCAATACTTGATTTAACGATCCGGTCATATCGCATATAACCGACTAATATCCAATGTATCGGCTTATCGAATCAATCCTTGATTCGATAACTAGGTTATATCGCATATAACTAATCGATACATTCATCGCGAGAATGTAATGCGGTATCATATACTCGCATTATTCTCAGTCCCGCACATACCTCATATGCGCTCCTATTTCGTTTCGCTTGATCCAGGAAACCTCTGTGTAGGACTCTAAAGACTCGTCAATACGCCGGTAGCAGATGATGATCATATCAAACATCCACAAGACGCAAGCGGTCTGCTAAACATAACGGCCACCCGGGTATTGAGCGATAAGAAGATCGACGAGCAAGCCCGCTCACACTCCTGTGAATCCAACCAGTAACACTTACCGTATAGTCCGGTCTGTTCGTCTGATATGTCGCATATCTCGCCTAGGGGTGGTAAACGTCAGACCCCAGTAGCTTGATAAGTCATGCCGACGTGAGGTCCATAACATTCATGAAACTACTGATAACTCTTACCTGTATATCACTGCAACCCTGGCCAGGGATTTCCTGTTATGGCCAGTCGGGCATAGCGCAACATCAACTCCCAATACCGGGAGAGACGAATCCCCTCCTATCGCTCATTGCCTCCATGTGAATCGGGACTGTACCCAAAAACCACCTGTTTGCACAACTCAATAGAGCCGTGGTAGGGTGGAAATCAAAGCACAGTGGGAGACACACAAGACTCTATGACGATCTCGGGTCAACAGACTAAGCTGTACCAGTGTCACCAGAGAACTGCCATCTGACGTTAGGTATAATACCATCTGGGAGTTCTCGGCGAGTCCGTTCAGTGTACCCAGTCTCCACTGAGCACCCGCATACCATCTCTGATGTCAAACACCAATGGATATGGGATCATCCATCGCCCATCACATGGGTCGAGAAGATATACGCTAGTCTACTCTGGAATATCGATGCCCCGTCTCGATATTCCCACGACTAGGAACAATGAAGGATGTACTCATTGACTACCCAGGCCCCATTAGTATGATCTACATCATAGTCCTGGAAGTCGAGTACACATCCTAAGGGCTTTATCAACATGTAATCAGAGAGACAGAAAGTATACATGTTAAGATAAAGAGCAACCAGATAGCGTACTATCATGTCGAGCAAGAAAGTCCTACCTATATATGTCCCAGTATCCACTACTATATACATCCAATGTACAGTAATGGCCTCTAGGGCATACATATAACTAACAATCGTATATCAGGCTTAGGGGGGCGGTAAACGTTAGACCCCTAATAGCGGTATAAGTCGTGTCGGAGTGAAGCCCATTACGCCTTGAGAAACTACTATAAACCTACCAGTAAATCTCGCTTGTCCTGGCCAGGGACCTTGCGTAATGGCTCTCCATACACAGCGAGATATCAACCCCCAATACCGGGAGAGACGAGTCCTATCTAACTGCTACTGCCTCCAAGTGCTTCGGGACTGCACCCAACTACTACCTGTTTGCACGACTCCTTTGAGCCGTGGTAGGGTAGTAATCTAAGTACAGTGGGAACACACTCGAGGCGAAGTAGCAATGTCAAGTCGACGGACTAAGCTGTACTCTTGTCACCTGGGAACTGCTATCTGACGATGGGTATAGTACCAACCTGCAGTTCCCGGCGAGTCCTGTCCGCTGTACCCGTAACTTAACGAGCACCTGCATACTATCTCCAGTACGACGTACAGATGGCTGTGGGACAGACCATTTCCCCAGCTGGGATGAGAAGCGTATACACCAGTATACTCTAGAGTATCGATGCCCCGTCTCGATAATCCTACGACCAGGGATCTGTATAGGATGTTGCTTATAGACTACCCAACCCCACTAGTGTGACTGCCATCACAACGCTGGTAATCATACAAAGATCCTAAGGGCTCTACTAATATGTATAAGCGATATGTTAAAAGAAACATATGCACATATTAAAGTAGAAATAAACCAAGTAGCATACTACCATTTTTAGCAAGACTGTCAATACAACTGTGAATATCCCAAGCTTCCATTAAGTAATATAAAAACTAGTATGATACAGTAATAGCCTCTAGAGCATAAACACTAACACTCTCAACATGCTTTGCATTGTTGATGCCACCTCACCCCCTCCACCTCATTTTCCATAAAGAAAAATCAATTAATGTGGTATCCATCTTCTAGAAACAATTCCGTATAAATACGGAATGCAACCTGGTATACGTATCGAAATACATATACGTGTATTCGTACAAAAATACGAATAGCCAAGAGAGAAAATGAATAGTGAACAATAATACTAGAATACATATATATAAATAAATATATAAATTATTAAATCAAAACCTGATTTAATAATCCGGCTTAATCCTAAGCCGCTGGTATTACCAACCGTCCGATTAAAGTCTGTGCAGCCTGTACACATATTTAATCGGACACCTGTATGTTAGTGATATATGCCCTAGAGGCCATTATTGTATCATACTGGATTGTATATTACTTAATGAGAGCTTGGGATATACACGGATATAGTAACAGTCTTGCTCAAAATGGTAGTATGCTACCTGGTTTATTTCTACCTCAATATGTGCATGTGTTTCTTTTAGCATATCGTTTATACATATTGGTAGAGCCCTTAGGATCTTTGCTTGATTACCAGCGTTGTGATGGCAGTCACACTAGTGGGGGCTGGGTAATCTATAAGCACATCCTATACAGGTCTCTAGTCATAGGATTATCGAGACGGGGCATCGATACTCCACAGTAGACTAGTGTATACGCTTCTCATCCCAGCAGGGGAGATGGTCTGTCTTACAGACATCAGTACGTCGTACTGGAGATAGTATGCAGGTGCTCATTAGGTTATGAGTACACCGAACAGGACTCGTCGGGAACTTTTGGTGGGTATTATACCTGTCGTCGGGTAGCAGTTCCCAGGTGACAAAAGTACAGCTTAGTCCATCGACTTGACACTGCTACTTCGCCTCGAGTGTGTTCCCACTGTACTTTGATTACTACCCTACCACGGCTCAAAGGAGTCATGCAAACAGGTAGTAGTTGGGTGCAGTCCCGAAGCACTTGGAGGCAGTGGCGGTTAGACAGGATTCGTCTCTCCCGGTATTGGGGGTTGATATCGCGCTGTGTATGGAGAGCCATTACGCAAGGTCCCTGGCCAGGGCAAGCGATATTTACTTGTAGGTTTCCAGTAGTTTCTCAAGGTGTAATGGGCTTCACTCCAACATGACTTATTGTGTGTCACGACCCGAAATAGCACGTGACTGGCACTTGAATCATGTGAAGTCTATAGGACCCCACCTAATTCAAGTAAGCCAAAAGCCCAGAAATCTAAACCATTTTAAGGAAAAAGTGAAGAAAACTTGTTTTAAATCAAGTGGTTTTAATAAAATAAGTGGCGTTAAACATTTAAAGCAACATCATATTTTCCTGAAAATTTTCGTTAGAGTCTCCTTTGTAAATACTGGCCCCAAACGGGTACAACACATGAAATATATATAAAGGCATTCCCAAGCGGGAGCTAGCTCTTCGCCAATTGGCGGATACAACCACGCAATGTAATAATATACAATGCCGAAGAGCGAGGATCAAAACTCAGAATGAAAACCATCATTATCAAGAAAACCAGAGAAAAACCATAATAATACAGGCGCGCGACTCTAAGGTCAAAGAATATACAATGGTCTTCTAAGTCTAACAAATATACAAGTCTGGTTGATAGAGTTTACTAGATACAACTGAATAAATAAAAGTACTGCGGTGGTCATGATGCAAGTGAACCCACCTACCAAAGCAATCACCCGGAAGGAAGCAGTATGCCAGCAAAGCCGCCAAGGAAACCTGTACGGCAAAATCTGCAAGAAACTGTGGCACAACGGGGGTGAGTTGCCAACTCGTGAGTAGAAAACATCACCGAGAAAAAATCGCATGTATGACTCTACCCTAGGTAATACCATAATATCCATACAATATATAACTTGAAACATCTGAAAAAGGCCAGGGTAAACATCTATCATAAGTGTAATACCAAGTGCTTGTGTCAGTGCCTCAGGTAGCAACATATCACATGTATGACGTACGAATGCATTAAAAATGAACACAGAATACATCATGAATGAGAAAACTGTTTTTCTTAATTTAGTGAGATTTCTGTATAAAAATCGAGGTATCATCAATGAAATCAACATAGAATTCGTGTCAAGTATCGACACAAAACATATATCCCAATATCCAATATCTCGGGCTCCGGCAATCCGGACTGGCCCATATCATCAAATCTCATTATCTCGGGCTCCGACAATCCAGACTGGCCCCTATCATCAAATCTCACGACCACGTCGGTATCCTCCGGATATCCGCCGCGTCATAAATAACCGGTCGGTAGTGCTCCCCTGCCAGGCTCAACTCCATCATCTGCGACATCTTGCCTTGGGGTACCGCACCGGGTCCACCATGCACCCGCAGACGGTTCCTCCTCCTCCTCGAATCGGGTGTATGATACCGCTCAAGAGCCAAGAAAACTCATGGTGGACACCTCTTAAATCATATCACGAGAAAACCGCAAATTTCTATCTTTAAAATGATAATGAGTTATAAAATCCTTACGGTTTCTCCAAATCCAGAAATCTCATGGAAATCCAAAATCCCAATCTCAATAGTAAATAAACAGTGAATTACCGGCATAAAGCCCCATAATATTGGATGACAATGAATATGTATACATGCACCGGTATCTTTGTAAAGAATGCAATATCTAAACTAGCACAGTAATGATATATCGGAACTATCAGCTAACAAGCGATAACAATAAAGTAATATTCTCTAAAGTGTACGTGACATGAAAATTACCGATGATGATGTGTGTGAGCCGGCAAGCAGGTGTACGTGGAGCATACGCATCATCAGTAAAGGTGCTGGTGTCCTGACAGCAGGGTTTCATAATAACTACGAAAACACATTTAAGCATGCAATGCGATGCGAATAGCAAGAATATACATTATATATATACGAGCCATACAGTTTTGGCATTTGAAATAGCACGAATCGTGGTGTTTAGAAAATAGCGGCTACGGTGTTTTTAAGAAAATGTATGTCCTTTGAAATATCCGTAGTATCCCTTAGCCTGTCTTTAAAATACTCACGATTCGTTAGTTTTGGAAATAAGTATGACTCGAGCCCAATTCTAACATCTACTAAGTAAACTACAGGACAAGCTAAGAGACTAACCAAAAGGGGTAAGGAAATCCACCTAAGTCCGAGTTGATATATCTAATAGTCCGTGATCCAGCCTCAATAGCGTCACATACGATACAATATATAATACGACATCCTCGAATCAAGAGTGCGGATCTATCATAGTTTGAATATCTCGTACGGTAAATCCCTCGTACGGCATCCCAAAATCTGGGTTTGGGTTGAATATCACATATAACACATTATTCATATGGTATCGTCATCATAATATCATGAGCTAGGGTACCGATCTAAAGTCTAGTACATACCGATACCATCCAACATATATCCGCGTGTGAATAAAATCACATCGCCCATCGATCCGCTATAATATCATGTCGTATCTCATAACACGACCCAAATCACATAACCGATCTCAAGGCATCATGCCCGATCGTATCGACTCACCTCCACGTATCATATACTATCCTCATCACCCGTGTATACATATATGTATATATATATATATATATGTATGTGTGTGTGTATATATATATATATATATATATATACCAACGCAATCCATACACACACACACACACATATAAACATATACACACAAACATATCCCGTGTGTGCATGTGTGCATGTGTGCACCTATACTCTAGGGTTTTGTAACTAAGAAATTACACTATAACTAACCCGTGAACACCTAAAGCCTAACTTGATAATCATTTAGTCTCACAATACGTGTGTGTGTGTGTGTTTATATATATGTGTGTGTGTGTGTGTGTGTGTGTGTGTGTGTGTAAGTCTACGGTAGCGCCCCGGCCGTCTGTAGGAGGCCAAAATGCGGAAAACGAAAACTTTTCTTTAACTAGAAACCGGCGCTACCGCGGACTATAAAACCCGGATCGGACCATTAACCTACTACTAGCTAACTATAGAAAGGGTAGAGAGGCTATACCGAGCGATCCGTGTCCTTCGATCTTCGGCCACCATCCCAAGCTCCACGTAGCATCACTGATCTCCGGTCTCCTCGTCGGAAGGGCACCACATCGAGAAGTCCTTTTACGGGGTCCCACCTCTGAACCGAGGCAACTCGGACACGAAGTTGGCTAGCCGACGTGTCCAAGATTGCAATAGACTGAGTGTAGAATGCTATGTCTCAAGGGGTTAATGAAGTTTCCATTTTTGGATGGAGGAATGAAAATGAGCAAGAGGAACGAGCTTGAGGAATTTTTCTTTTGCTATGAGAATGAACCAAAAATCCCTCACACCAAAATGTATATCTCTCTCCCAAGAATAGTGGCCGGCCATGTACAAAGGAGGGGGAAAAAATAATGCAAGAGAGAGAAAATGATGAATCATCATGAAGAATGTCACACCAAAGTCCAACTCAATCACATCTCCATAAAGCAAGTAATGATGAACAAAACAAGTAATCATAAGAGGCTAGAACCATCATGAACCCTCCACCATAAAAAAAACACCCTCCATTTTGCAAATTTGCACATTTGCAAATAAGCCCCTCCATGGAAAATTCAGCCAAGGAAAGAAAGAAAGGAAAATGGACGAAAAGGGAAAGCGAGATGGCAACTTCAAAAAGCGATCCGGTAATAAATTACAGGAAAACCACGCGACTGTATATACATACCCGCATTTGTATTCCGACCGAATACAAATGCAATGAGACAAAATCTACACTGTATAATACTAGGATCTGGCTTAAACCAAAGCCCGCTAGTATTATCCGTCCGAACTATAACACGTGCACAAGTGCATGCGTACGTTCGAACCCTGCCATAAATCCATACAGCCTCTACAGCGTTTCGCCCGAAACTTGAGAAACTGTCTGTGGGGGACTCTAAAGACTCGTCAATACTTTGGCTGTGGATTTAACCACTAGCACGTCAGAGGTATTAGCCATACATGACGGGCTACCAGGTATTGACCAAAAGGGAGGTCGATGAGTGAACTCATCCTGACACCCTACTGAGCCTGTCGGTGACAATATCTGTACAGTCCGGTCCGTTCGTCTATGAGCATCGCATAGCGGGCCTAGGGGGTTGGTAAAAGTCAGACCCCCAAAAGCGGTACAAGTCGTGTTGGAGTGTAGCCCAGAACACCCTGAGATACTACTGGAATACCCACCAGTAAATCTCCTGCCTTGGCCAAGGACTTCGTGTAATGGCTCTCCTAGACACAGCGCGATCTCACCCCCAATACCGGGAGAGACGAACCCCTGCAGATCCGCTCACTGCCTCCATGTGGCTCGGGACTGTACCCAACTAAAACCTGTTTGCACGACTCCTTTGAGCCATGGTAGGGTAGTAATCAAAGCACAGTGGGAACTCACATGAGACAAATAACGATCTCAGGTCGATGAACTAACCTGTACACATGTCACCAGGGAACTGCTATCTGACGTCAGGTATAATACCAACTAGCATGTTCCCGGCGAGTCCTGTCCGGTGTACTCATAACCCAATGAGCACCTGTATACATCTTAGGTGAACCAACTTACACCAGTGGCTTGTGAGACCGGCCACCGCCCCTCGTCGGGGTCTCGACTGTATACACTAGTCTACTCTGAAGTATCGATGCCCTGTCTCGAAAACTCCCACGACTAGGGACCTTTTAAGGATGTGCTTATAGACCCCAGCTCCCACGTATATGATCGCCATCATACTGCTGGCCATCAAGCAAGAATCCTAAGGGCTCTATCAACGCGCAATAGTGACCTGTAAGGTCACCTAAAGCGGCACATGATGATAAAGATAAACCAGACAGTATACTATTTTCTATCAACATGTAATAGTGAACTGTACACGATGATAAAGACAAACCAGATAGTATACAAAGCTCTCGAGTAAGACTGTCCTACCGGTATAGGTCCTCCCTCAATCATTGCAATCACGTGTCTGTGATTCAATAATTGACTCTGAGGGCACTATATCCAACAATCTCCCACTTGCACTCAAGGCTAATTATTGTGATGTCGCATACTCACAGCCCGTGTGATACCGAACACCCAACTCCTCTACTAATCAGTCTCACAAAGCCCGTTTGCGAAACTATTGCGTTCGAAGAATAGCCTTAGTGTATGGATCTGCCCTGATGTTTCTTTCTAGGTCTCTCTTTATCTCAAGTTCGCGGAGAAAGTCATCTCCCGAAAATATGCAATACCTGTCTTAGAATATGTCTGGATATCTGATGGGACCTAGCTCAAAAATGAACTCCAAATCCAAACTTCTTAGACTGTATCGTCGACTGAACTTAATCAGTATCCTGCGCCATGCCTCCCTCAATATCCGTTTGGACCACCTGTCCAAAATACTGCCCCTCGTCAGAGGAAAAACTATAAATCTGACAGTCACTCGGTCAACCAGGTCACCTTGGAAGCCTGGAATGATAACCGTCCCCGAAAAAGGCTGTCATTATCATATCCCTAGAACATCCACTTATGTTCTAAAACTGCTTCCGAATGTTTCTCCAGGATTAGATCAATATCAACTTATTGCATCTACTGCAAAAACAATATCTGGCGTGGTACTTGACATCTCATGATTGACTTAATTGCCTAAGCAAGTGATCTGCCAATCATGTACATCCCTCTCCTCTTTAGTCTGTAAGACACCTTTAGAGAGGGTGACTCCATCACCTGAAGGTACACTACCGTGCCAGGAGTCGTCCATTCTAAAACACCTTTAGAATGCTGTCTAAGTACCCAGATTGGGAAACTACCCAAATCTAGATCTAAAACCATAGATCTAGTAACCATAATATCTTATATAATATCCATATCCCATGTGGAGAAACCACTGTGTGACAACCAAAGTATAACCGATCGTAGTATAGGAATTTCACTTCCTACTCTGTGTATGTCATCCAAATACCAGGACATCATACCCTACTACCTTCTTAACAGATTTATCCCCTATTCTAATGAAGTCAAACCTATGGCTGTCACATCAGAAATAGATGATCTATCTCTGCTATATCTGTTTTAGTCCATAAATAGACATAAGCTTCTTATCCACTATGCTTCCGCTGCTCCCACTGACTACGATAACCCTCTGGCAGAGTTATATACACGTACACTTCTAAAGCTAATTTAGAATGACGTTATACTCATCCTCCTACCGGGTCTTACAGTCTGGAACAACAGCAATGGCAAGTCTGGGTAAACAAGAACCTTCCTGTCACCGTCTTTGAGCATACCGAAGTACATCTCGAGTGCCTGAGGTTACCCACCATATCTACGGAGTGGCCAAATGGAATGTCAATCCAGATTGAATCTTTAGGTTCTTATAAAATTTTCAGTAATCGTTTGCGGTTCTGGAATCACTTCCAGTTCTACCATACTCCCACTACTGTTTTCTGAAAAAATCCATTTTTATTAAAACTGTGGCGAGTCAAGAACAATATCACTATTGATCTTCCAGATGGTAGAAAGTTAACCCTCGTCATAGCCCGGGTCAACCCACAAACTGTCATTATAGAAACGTGCCTTGAGTTATCTAGAGTCTGGTTTTAAGCATAAGCCGGACAACTCCCCGTACCTTAACATCGTTAAGATATGAACCGTTCTATATCCAATATAGAAACAGAGGAACTGATTTAATTGGAACCAGATTCAAATCATGCTGCTGTCACTAGTGCATTTCAACTAAATAGAAGGAAGCCGATCAGCGTTACTCAACTTAGGAGTGCTTCCAATTATGAGTAACCTGAAAGAGAAGCAAGCTCTCTTAATCATTACTTTCAACTGAATACCATACACAAATATCTATATCTTCGATCACCTTGAAGAATCCTGATACTTGCAACGCCTGGTTCTCTACTTTATTCTTATACCTATAACTTCTCAAAACTTAGACCTTGCATTTCTACGAAACACATGTCTAAGAACTAGAGAAGTCACAAGTAAACAGAATATAGTACGAGTACCAACCCCTTTGTCCTAATGGACACTGGACAACATACAATACTCTGTATAAGTTCCTTGAGTCTAATAACCCATTCCCTGTGTGTCGTAGGTTGAAAACTATACTTATGGTTAAGAAGAATTACACCGCTGTTTTAATGCTCCTTATCTAACCATCCACTGATATAGGTAAATGTTATGGACATAATTTCAAAAAGTTTTATCTCACTCTATGAAAATAGACGTATAGATATATCAATTTGAAATTAGTGCATAACAACGGATATTCAAGACCAAATATCTGCCGTCCGGCAAACAACCCAGGTGATCTCCTCAAATATCACCAATTACTACGAATCCCGATATAATGAGGATGATCACCCAATTCCCAATAACTTACTCCCACTCATCATCTGTAAAACCATACAGATGTGAGAATCTAACCTGGTAAATACATACCCTGGAGTAAGTACTAATTGGGAAATCAGTTTTCCTTTAACAGTACACGGTAAAACTGAAACATGTAAATGTTTCGAAGGGGTATCCGGGTATTCCTAGTAATGCCTCTTCTAATATCAGATTCACAACTGTAACCGTATATTTCTTTGCCATCTTTCCAAATCCTTTTATATGTCTTTAGTCATTACCTTCTGTACACCCTCTTAGGCTAAACGGTTTTCTTCCTTCCCTACCGTTCGGCACCAGCCTATGGTTTGGAAGAAGACTATCCAATAAGCATAATGGGTGTACTGTCCTAATCCTAGGAGCAATTGCAATGTGAGAGAGGGTGAAGATAAAAGACAACTGAATAAACCTTATTCCTATTTCTCCTGAACCAGAATCCATCCCCGAACTGGAACAAGTTCCTTCGAGTTCGTATATAACCATATGATGGAGTATCCAAATAACTGTGGATCTTCGTAGTGATACGGAGTGTTCTGGAGAAAAACAAAGGTGATGTAGGATTGGCGAAGAAATACTTGGTTTGGTCGTGAATAGCAGTCGCAGTTTACTTTGCCCTCTTACTAATCCCTTTATTTGTCTTTACTTAATACCTTCTGCACAACTTTTAGGCTAAATGGTTTTTTTAATTCCCTACCGTTCGGCACCAGCCTATGATTTGGAAGAAGACTATCCAATAAGCGTAATAGGTGTACCGTCCTAATCCAAGGAGCACTCGCAACCTGAGAGAAGGTAATAAGAAAAGACAACTGAATAGTCCTATTCGTTTTCTTCAGAACCGGAAACCATCCTTGAATAAATTCCTTCGAGTTCGTATATAACCATACGATGGTTTTATCCAATGGAAGTGGACGTTCGTAGTAATACGGGGTGTTCTGGAGAAAAAGGGGTAAAAGTAGGAGTGGCAATGAGGTATGCAACTCTGACAATCCAAAAGCCAGTGTTTTAAGAAGGTTCGGTTAATTTGGTCACTGAGTCATAGTCTAGGGTCGGGTCATGGTCGCTGCCAAAGAGAGAGAGAAAAGAAACACTCAGCGTGCACTCTAACCTAGATCAGAATGGTTATCAATTTATCTAATCAGGAAACCTCCCACTGTAACGTCAAATTCTTCTCTAAACCTGAAAGGAGAATTAGTCGGGATCACTCGAGGAGTAAACCAACTCATCAGTGGGAATCGGGATCCAACTATCATCGCATGATAATGTGACGGAATCCACTCACGTTATCACACTCCAGAAGGTATGCGCATATCTGGCAAGTTTTAGTTTCTTTAGAAACTCCCGATGTGATTTTTACCCCATGCTCATATGACCTTGACTTTTGCCAACAAATCATAAGTCACATGTTAAGTTCTACCCGTCATTATCCAAGTTAATTTGAACCCACCCGTACCTACCCTTGACTTTGGCCAACAAGGCAGTATGACCGTCCCAAACCAACGCATCTATCTATGCAACAGAAAAGTAACAAATAGCTACCATACACAATGCCTTGAATTTGGCCAACAAACATAGCATGAATACTAAGTGCTACCCGTCTGAAATGACGGAGGGCTCCGAATGGTTTTTGGCGAAAAAACTTTAACGTAATGAACTTGATATCGTTGAAGGAACCAGATAGCTTTTTATAAAAATATAGTGGCGAAAACCTTTGCTAAAGAGGTCACTCCCGGTGAAGGGATCTCGGCTCTTTCCCCGTAGAATGAGGTGCAGGATATTCCAACTGAATACCTCTGTGCAAAGCAAAAAGCAATCGGCTATAGTGAAGTTATAGCCCTGACGCAAACTTCTGTCCAAGGGGTCACTCCCGGTGAAGGGATCTCGGCCCTTGCCTCGTCGACTGAGGTGCTGGATATTCATAACCGAATACCACTGTGCAAAACAAAAAAGAGCGTCCTTGCAATAACAGCTTTTTAAAAAATGTTCCAACAACATCAGAATAGTTTTGTTTAGCTTGCATTGATCCGAATCAATATAGTCCCATCAATTGATCACACCAATAAAGAACGAAAATACGATGTACGTATATGCCACCCGCATTCGCCACTGGGTCCCGTCATCACCCGTTGGGTTACTTAACTAACGATAGAGTGGGGACTGGACTAGCGCGGGTGCAAAACATATACAACATCTACTAGTATATATATCTATATATAATATTCGCTCAAGGCGTGATAAAATGCAACATCACAGGAATGTAATAAGCATCATAAAACAATACAGATAATCTGGGATCCCCGGGTTTCATAGAGCCGCTACTGAAACCCGACGTTCCCCTGGTCGTGTGGATAGCCTGTGCAATGAAATCCTAGACCCCTACGGGCGCGGCAAGTTACCCGCCAAAACATGAAGCGAGGCAGCCCTCTTCAACAACGTGAATGGACCACCCAGCACTTCACGGAATCCGGTAACTTGAGCACCCCTCCTTAGGTCAACCTATCCTACGAGTGCGGCGAATAGCCCGCCAATTCTAGAGTGAAGCCCCCTCCGTCTCAACGCTATAAGATGCGGGCCCGTTGCCCTCTAGAACCCGGCTACCTGTGCACCCCTCCGCGGGGTAATCCTAGTACAGAAAGTAAAATATACAACGGGTACGACCTCAGCCCGGTCGTGCCCCAAAAGAATAATATACAAACAGGCAGTGATGGCAGTCCATATGTCAGACGCTCGCCCCGCAATACCAAATGTACAAATACAACCAAACTGTACTAACATTGCATTCAGGCTATCCACCACGACAAATCCGCAACATCACAGCACAACACAGAACATCAACGTGAATGTCACGTTCGCAAATCTGACTAAAAGGGCTATAGCAATTAGACAGGACTTACCAATCAAATGACATTCACGGTCGCAGATATAATGTAAATACTGTGAACTA
This sequence comes from Agapanthus africanus, assembly GCA_030015575.1. Taxonomy (NCBI): domain Eukaryota; kingdom Viridiplantae; phylum Streptophyta; class Magnoliopsida; order Asparagales; family Amaryllidaceae; genus Agapanthus; species Agapanthus africanus. The sequence continues at coordinate 516,669,767 of JASDDO010000014.1, forward strand.
ACATGTTAAAAATTTTCGATCGACAAAAATTCCCGAAGTGGGCCCCCAAGCACAACTGTAGCACTCAAAATAAATCTGGGCCCAAACAGAATATACCAAAAACCCCATTTCCAAGACAGAGAGCAATGCAGAAAATTTGGTGTTGTGTTGCTACAGAACGGCGGCGGATCAGCGGCCAAAAGGGGGTTACGGCCGGGGTTCCGCCGCGCTACAGTGACATCATTGAACCAAAATTTTGCAGAACTCTTAAAAAACCCTACACGATTTTTTGCAATACACCAAATAATTTTTTGACAACAAAACAGAATCGACAGAAACTAATACTTTTGAAATTGTGGTTTTTGGAAATTTCGTTCGATCGAGTTCTAAACACGTTAGAGAAAGCTAGAAAAGGTTAATGGCGTGGCTCTAATACCATGTAAGTCTACGGTAGCGCCCCGGCCGTCTGTACGAGGCCAAAATGCGGAAAACAAAAACTTTTCTTTAACTAAAAACCGGCGCTACCGCGGACTATAAAACCCGGATCGAACTATTAACCTACTACTAGCTAACTAGAGAAAGGGTAGACAGGCTATACCGAGCGATCCGTGTCCTTCGGTCTTCGGCCACCATCCCAAGCTCCATGCGGCATCACTGATCTCCGGTCTCCTCGTCGGAAGGGCACCACATCGAGAAGTCCTTTTACGGGCTCCCACCTCTGAACTGAGGCAACTCGGACACAAAGTTGGCTAGCCGAAGTGTCCAAGATTGCTGTGGACTGAGTGTAGAATGCTATGTCTCAAGGGGTTAATGAAGTTGCCATTTTTGGATAGAGGAATGAAAATGAGCAGGAGGAATGAGCTTGAGGAATTTTTCTTTTTCTATGAGAATGAACCAAAAATCCCTCACACCAAAATGTATATCGCTCTCCCAAGAATAGTGGCTGGCCATGTACAAAGGAGGGGGGAAAAATAATGCAAGAGAGAGAAAATGATGAATCATCATGAAGAATGTCACACCAAAGTCCAACTCAATCACATCTCCATAAAACAAGTAATGATGAACAAAACAAGTAATCATAAGAGGCTAGAACCATCATGAACTCTCCACCACAAAAAAACACCCTCCATTTTGCTAATTTGCACATTTGCAAATAAGCCCATCCATGGAAAATTCAACCAAGGAAAGAAAGAAAGGAAAATGGCCGAAAAGGGAAAGCAAGCTGGCAACTTCAAAAAGCGATCCGGTAATAAATTACAGGAAAACCCTACGACTGTATATACATACCCGCATTTGTATTCCGACCGAATACAAATGCAATGAGACAAAATCTACACTGTATAATACTAGGATCCGACTTAAACCAAAGCCCGCTAGTATTATCCGTCCGAACTATAACACGTGCACAAGTGCATGCATACGTTCGAACCCTGCCATAAATCCATACAGCCACTACAGCGTTTCGCCCGAAACTTGAGAAACTGTCTGTGGGGGACTCTAAAGACTCGTCAATACTTTGGCTGTGGATTTAACCACTTGCACGTCAGAGGTATTAGCCATACATGACGGGCTACCAGGTATTGACCAAAAGGGATGTCGATGAGCGAACTCATCCTGACACCCTACTGAGCCTGTCAGTGACAATATCCGTACAGTCCGGTCCGTTCGTCTATGAGCATCCCATGGCGGGCCCAGGGGGTTGGTAAAAGTCAGACCCCCAAAATCGGTACAAGTCGTGTCGGAGTGTAGCCCAGAACACCCTGAGATACTACTGGAATACCTACCAGTAAATCTCCTGCCTTGGCTAAGGACTTCGTGTAATGGCTCTCCTAGACATAGCGCGATCTCACCCCCAATACCGGGAGAGGCGAACCCTTGCAGATCCGCTCACTGCCTCCATGTGGCTCGGGACTGTACCCAACTAAAACCTGTTTGCACGACTCCTTTGTGCCGTGGTAGGGTAGTAATCAAAGCACAGTGGGAACTCACACGAGACAAATGATGATCTCAGGTCGATGAACTAACCTGTACACATGTCACCAGGGAACTGCTATCTGACGTCAGGTATAATACCAACTAGCATGTTCCCGGCGAGTCCTTTCCGGTGTACTCATAACCCAATGAGCACCTGTATACATCTTAGGTGAACCAACTTACACCAGTGGCTTGTGAGTCCGGCCACCGCCCCTCGTCGGGGTTTCGACTGTATACACTAGTCTACTCTGGAGTATCGATGCCCTGTCTCGAATACTCCCACGACTAGGGACCTTTTAAGGATGTGCTTATAGACCCCAGCTCCCACGTATATGATCGCCATCATACTGTTGGCCGTCAAGCAAGAATCCAAAGGGCTCTATCAACGCGCAATAGTGACCTGTAAGGTCACCTAAAGCAGTACACGATGATAAAGATAAACCAGATAGCATACTATTTTCTATCAACGTATAATAGTGAACTGCACATGATGATAAAGACAAACCAGATAGTATACAAAGCTCTCGAGTAAGACTGTCCTACCGGTATAGGTCATCCCTCAATCATTGCAATCACGTGCCTGCGATTCAATAATTGACTCTGAAGGCACTATATCCAACAATATATATATATATATATATATATATATATATATATATATATAACGTACTCGTATACTACACTACGAATATATATATATATATATATATATATATATATATATATATATATACGTACTCGTATACTACACTACGAAACTACGAGGGTGCTATACACCATCCACCCGACTTCCCCCATAGATATATATCTACTCACCTCGATCCTTACTTGCCGAAGTCGATGTCGCCATTCTCGTCCTTATCATCCGTAGTCCACGTGAGGGTGCCTACACATACAAACACATAGTATCGTAAATCGAAATCGCGCACGAAAACCAAAACGGCATACGGATCACACATAGGTTAGAACCTATGGTCTACGCATGCAAAAGAACTAAATAACCCCCAACATCGATGTACAAACGCCAATCGATCAAGACAAAAAACATTATCCAAAGTTCAAGTCATTTAAAAGATGCAAAACAAAACAGTGTTCATATCAGAATATTGCATTATTGTATCGCCCATTCTTAATCATATTACAAATAAATAGGTGCTTTTGATCCATGTCTGCTAAATAGTTGTAGGTTACAGGTTCTCAGAACAATACAGTGAAATTCATGAAAAGGCGTTACAAAAGTGAGACTACGACCAACAAAAGATGAATCCGTATGATACCGCCTAACAGTTCAAGGAACAAATGAAGATCAATAAACAGTTCCATGCACAAGACAGTTCAAGGGCAGCACAAGACACAAAACTTCAAAGCGAAGTTTACGGTAAAAGTCTACAAATTCTGCACTGTTGGAAATCTGGAAGAAAGTAGAAAAGATTCTGAAGAACCAAATGAAGAAAATAAAAAGAAAAAGGCAACATGAAGCAACCCTGGGAAGTTGAGATAGAGAGCCCCCAAGATGGCCGCGGATCCGCGGCCAAACATGGCATTCCGTCGCGGTTCCGCGGCCGTGCTGTGCACGTGTCGGTGCTACTTGTCGGTGGTGCCGGTGCTTTGACCCAGCTTTCTTAGGGTAGTCTTGTAATTTCAGATGTGGATCAGATGTAAACCCTAGGTTTTCTCCTATCTATAAATAGGAAACCCTAAAGCCTAATTAAGGCATGCCTCTTTTAATTTCTAGATTAAATTTTAGTTTCATTGTAATCATCAAGAGGTGTCAATAAAAGTAAGTTTTTTATCTTGAATTTTTCTTATCTGCAATTTAATTGCCGCAATTTTCATATCTGTCTTTTTTTATCTGCACGTTAATTAGGTAATTAAAAGAAAATTATAAAAATGAACTTCATCATAATATCCCTAATGAGTGAGTAGTTCCTCACTAGTTAGGGTTAAGTTTAGGGTAGGTTTGAGAGATGGAAATCTCTAACTCCTTTCTTACCCGTATAATACTTCAAATTAGGACTCTATGTTAATCAAACACACACCGCTCACTACGGTACCCTATCCCATAAGATAGCGGTGATCCCTAATTAGACCGGTTGTAGTTGATTTACATAGAGGTTAGGGCTAAGAGTTAAGAAAGGACGGATAAGGACCAAAAGGAAGAAACTATGTTTCTTCCTAGTCGTGCTAATCCCCTTTGTTAACTATTAGCCTAACACCTAAGTTCTTAATTAGGGGAAAGGAAGCGGTGAGTAGAATTAACTTTCCAATCTAACCTAATCCTAATCCTAGCAAGGTCTTAAATCAAATTAAATTCAATCTTAGTTTTTATAAAATCAAAACAGCCATTTCTTTTGGACTTAACTCGTAAGAACTCTAAGAGATAACACGATTTCCCAGTGGACCGACCCGTACTCAACCGGTTAGCTATCAAGCGACACCGTTATTGATTGCGGTATATTCTTAATCTTTGATTCAAAACTCATACGCAAAATCTCTCTCAATCAAATGGCGCCTGCCAGGGAAACGGTAGTTATTTCTTTTTGTAATTTCGGGTTAATTAAAAATTGAAAAATATAAAAGATGAAAATATAAAAACATATAAAAATATCAACTTGTTATTTTTTGAAGGGTTTTGTGTGAATTGCAGGAAAGGAAGATGGACAGATTCAGATCTGGAAAATCCCAGTGAACAAATCAAGAAACAACAGAACTGAACAAACAGAGGAGAACTACAACAGCGGACAGCAAAATTTTGGAGAACCAAACCCACCAAGCCGCCGCGGATCCGCAGCCGATTGAAGCTTTTGACCGCGGAACAGCGGTCAAACCGTGACGTCAGCCTCCTAAAATTTCTCTGTGAGTATTTTATTCTCTCTGTAACCCCCTGATCTCCACTGAAAATTTTTCCTGCAGGTATTCTTTGCGCAAAACTTCTTCTCCCTCTCCAATAAATCATTTTGTGCAGGATTCTTTGCGCCGCAAATAAAAAGCAAAAATTTTTTGGCAAGTGTTTTGGATTTTGTATGTTAATTGTTTTACATATTTAAAAAGGACTTTTAAGGGGCTATAACACCAATCCAGATTGGGTGGGGATTTCATTACCCTTCCTAGGACCCTAAAAATCACAAAAAGCATATGCATCAACTCTCGAGTTAATTAAAAAATATTTAGACTCAGCCAATTATGGATTGTCACGCTCATTAGGAAAGAGGAAGGTTGTGGGCAATCGGTCGTTTATCTAAACCTGACTTTGTGGTGCCTAGGCTAGACAAGTGGGAAAGGTAATTTTAAAAGGCCCGTCTCATGGTGATTCGTGAGCGGATCCCTCCTTTCTTTACTTGTGCTTACCTAGCCACAATTGGCGGTGAAGAGGCAATTTGAGGGATATCTCACAACTTGTCACTTTGGACCAGTTAGGAGTAGTCTAGTTGACTTAGGAGACCCTAGATCTAGGCTTGATTGTGCATGTTTAACTGTAGTTGATTGAAATTAATTCCGTACAAATCTTTGCGTACAAATCTTTATAAAAAAAATTTTACAAAAAACTTGCCATTTGTCGCTAGAATTCCATTGCACCCAACTTTCACTCACATTTTCTCCATTGACGTTTTCTTACCCTCACCTTCTACTTTTTGACAACACTACAACTCATTAGTGTATGTCCGGTTGGACTATGGACACTAGCGCCCGTTTAGTCCGTATCTCATTAGTCCCTACTGACGACGCGTTCGACTCCGAAGTCGAAATTCCCTCCACTTCTTTACCTTCATCTTCAAATTCATCATCTTCTAAGGAGATGTCGGGATTCAATCCTAACAACCCTTTACCTCCTGTTGAAGCGCCCCAGTGAATCGCGCTCCAGGATCTTTTCTATCCCACCCGCTCCGCACTTCCTACTTGTCTTTCACTTCCGTCGCCTAATGGGGATAACTTTGAAATTAATCCCCACTTTATCAACATGTTGCCCAAATTTCACGGACTGGAATCCGAAGATGCCTATATCTTCATAAACAAATTCCATAATGTTTGTGCAATGATGAAGACCACCCAACTGTCCGATGATACTATAAGGCTACGAGTCATTCCCTTCACATTATGTGACCTAGCTGAAAAGTGGCTATATAGTACTGCATCGCATTCCATAAAAAGTTGGGAAGAGTTTTTTTAAAGCTTTTCTTAAAAAGTTTTACCCACATCACAAGACCGCGAGAATACGTAATGAAATTAATCAATTTTCACAACTTCCTTCCGAACCTTTTTGGAAGTGTTTCGAAAGATTCAAAGACCTTCTTGTTCAGTGACCTCATCACGGTATTGAGAAATGGCAACTTTGCCAAACTTTATACGAAGGACTGAACCAAGCCACTAAGCAGTTGCTGGAAACCATTTGTCAAGGTCACTTCCTAACCAAATCGAGCGAGGGAGCTTGGCAATTTCTCGACGATCTTGCTGAATAAACACTTCAGTGAGAAAGCACTAGACAGACCACTTCATCCACTTTATCTACCTCTTCCGGTCAGTCTAGGGAAGGCATTCATCAACTTGATATGTCGATTGCAATGAAGGCCAAAATGGCTGCAATCATGAAAAAACTAGAAGCAATTGAGAGCAAATTCTCATCGCCTTCCCCTGCCCCTGCTTTACCCACTCGCACTATATGCGCTTCTTGTTCGGATCCATCACATCTGACTGAAGAGTGTCCTTACAATCCACCTGCTCAAGGACAAGATCAAGTCAATGCTGCCTTTCAGCAGAGACAAAGAAATGATCCATACTCTTCAACTTATAATCCTGGTTGGAGGAGCCACCCAAATTTCGCCTGGAATCAAAATAAACAACAATTCCAAGGCAATAACAATTTCCAAAGGCCTCCTCCACAACAACAAGCTCATCAACAAACTCAATATCAGCAACATTTTCAACCCCAACCTTACCAAAATCAAACGAACAATTTTACACCAAACAATGCTTTTCCCCAAAACAATTTTGTTCAGCCAAATAACGATAAGGTTTCTTCGCTAAAACGTAGTCTGGATGCATTTTTAAAACAATCAACTCAATACTCCATCAATATCCAGTCTTTCATTCAGTCTTTGGTGCAACACACTGCTTCACATGATCAAAGCATCAAAACAATTGAAGCTCAAATTGCACAACTGAATGTTGCGTTAAGCGAGCGAGAAAAGGGAAAGCTTTCATCTCAACCATTGCCAAATCCCGGCCACACACAAAATGCACATGTTGCTCATGAACAACAAAATCATAATGTGAGTGTTGTGACTACGCTGATATCTGGAAGAGTGTTGCACAATAATGTGGGCATTACTGATGACACCCCGGCCGCCGCTTCTTCATCATCTTCTTCTTCTTCATCTTTAGAGCCTGTTCTCCATTCTTCATAATGCTTTAATTCGTCTACTACTCCGAACGGACCCACATCCCACTCCACAAAAACACCAGCACTGGGATCCGTTCCAACTCCGCAATCTCCTCCACAAACATTGGACTCAACAAATTTTCAAAATGTTCCATTTCCAAAAATGTTGAGATCCAATAAACCAAGTCCACAAATGGAGAAGATTGTGGAATTATTTAAACAGGTTAGCATTAACATTCCCCTCTTGGATGCAATCCAACAAGTCCTTTCTTACGCTAAAATCTTGAAGGACTTATGCACCAAGAAGAGGATATCACAGGTACCCAAGAAAATTTTCTTGGCTAGTGCGGTAAGTGATGCTATTACCCAACCTTTACCTCAAAGACGCAAGGACCCTGGCTGTCCTACAATTTCAATAACTATTCGGGATAAGAACATCAACCGAGCACTTTTAGATCTTGGTGCCAGTGTTAACCTGCTTTCCTATTCAGTATATGAGCAACTAAGCGTTGGAGAGTTGAAACCCACACATTGTACTCTCTAAATGGCCGACCGATCCATCACCCATCCTAGGGGTGAGTTAGAGGATGTGTTGATTAAAGTAGGGGATTTCATATTCCCCGTTGATTTCATTGTTATGGACACACAGCCTGTAGCTAACCCCCGGAGTCAAATTCCGGTAATACTCGGTCGACCATTCCTCGCAACTTCTAATGCGGTGATCAATTGTCGAAATGGTTCAATGAACCTATCTTTTGGAAACATGACAATTGAGCACAACATTTTTAAGTTGGGGAATCAATCCTCCGAACCTAATGCAAATATACTTGATGTTTGTTCGATCCAAGAGATCACTCAGGAGGACTGTGAGCTCGAAAAATTTCTGTTCGATCACAACAACTTTGACGCCACTAGTACGTTCCTCTTAAAATCTGATACTGCTTGCACACCCGATAATGATTACGAGTGTTTCACTTTTTCGAACGATTTTGAAGAATCACCACCCGAGTTTGAAACCTTTGAATTTTCGGATGAGTTAACTGAACCATCCAACTCGGTTGCTTACACTCGCTTTGAACTCCTGTTGGAATCCTTCGAGTTTGAGACAATTTCACCAATTTTACCTTCAATTGTTTCGCCTCCAACACTCGAACTCAAGCTATTGCCGTCTCACCTTAAATACGCTTACCTAGGTGAGAATGAGACCCTTCCTGTTATCATATCGGCATCTCTAGCCACCGTGCAAGAGAAAGCCCTTTTAACGGTCTTACAAAACAATCGGCAAACTTTTGGCTGGACTATGGAGGACATCAAGAGGATTAGTCCCCTAATTGTTGAACATCATATTCATATGATGGATGATGCCAAGCCAGCAAGGGATCCACAGAGACGCCTCAACCCAATCATGAAGGAAGCTGTTAAAAAAGAGATCGTAAAATGTCTTGATAGTGGTATCATTTACCCTATCTCCGATAGCCAGTGGGTTAGCCCTATTCACGTTGTCCCAAAGAAATCAGGCATAACGGTCATAACTAATGAGGCGAATGAGTTAATACCTACTCGCACCCAAACTGAGTGGAGAGTATGCATTGATTATAGAAAACTCAACGCCGTGACACGGAAAGACCACTTTCTGTTACCTTTTATTGACCAAATGCTAGAACGATTGGTTGGGCATGACTTTTATTGCTTTTTGGATGGCTACTCCGGCTATAATCAAATTCCCATCGCCGAAAAGGACCAAGACAAGACCACATTCTCTTGTCCGTTCGGTACGTTTGCTTACCATCGCATGCCCTTTGGGTTGTGCAATGCACCCGCTACTTTTCAGCGGTGTATGATGGGAATTGTTTCAGACATGGTTGAAAAATTCTTGGAGATCTTCATGGATGATTTCTCCATTTTCGGCGACTCCTTTGATGAGTGTTTGCTATATTTAGACCCAGTCCTTACCCGTTGCAAGGATAAGAATCTTACTCTAAATTGGGAGAAATGCCACTTTATGGTGCAAGAAGGTATTGTTTTAGGACATATTATCTCGCAAAATGGCATTGAGGTAGATAAGGCTAAGATTGAAGTTATTTCTAATCTTCCTCCTCCCAAGTGCGTCAAAGACATTCGAGCCTTCCTTGGCCATGCCGGTTTCTATAGACGGTTCATCAAGGATTTTAGCAAGATTGCTAGACCCTTGACTCTTTTGTTGGCCAAGGACGCTACTTTTGATTTCGACTCGAGCTGTATGAAGGCGTTCGAGTCTTTGAAAAACTCACTTACTTCCCTCCTATTCTTTCGTCTCCTGACTGGACGCATCCATTTGAAATTATGTGTGATGCATCTGATTTTGCCATTGGTGTTGTCCTTGGGCAGCACATAAATAAGATGCCGCATGTAATTTATTACGCTAGCCGGATATTGAACGAGGCCCAATTAAATTACACAACAACTGAGAAAGAATTCTTAGCTGTTGTGTTTGCACTAGAAAAATTCAGGCCTTACTTAATCGGCTCTCCGGTCATCGTTTACACTGACCACTCAGCTCTTCGCCATCTTTTTGTGAAGAAGGATGCTAAATCTCGGCTTATACGTTGGATCCTCTTACTACAAGAGTTCGATCTTGTCATAAGAGATAAGAGAGGATGTGAAAACGTAGTCGCCGACCATCTTTCATGCCTTTCTACTTCGCCAACGCTTCAAATTCCTATAATAGACGTTTTCCCAGATGAGCAGCTCTTAACTGTGTCATGCGAACCTTGGTTCGTAGATATTGTAAATTATTTGGCCACCGGACTTATACCTCATGATTGGTCGAATCAGGACAAACTCCGATTCCTATCCCAAGTAAAACATTTTTACTGGGATGAACCGTATCTCTTCAAATACTTTTCCGACCAAATCATTCGTCGGTGTGTCCTCGACAACGAGTTTAAGAGCGTGCTGTCTTTTTGCCATGATCAAGCGTGTGGCGGGCATTTTGGCCCTAAAAAGACAGCCGAAAAGATCTTGCAGTGTGGTTTTTACTGGCCATAACTTTTTAAAGACGCACACGATTACTGCAAGACATGCTCCCGGTGCCAACACTTGGGCCGGATATCTCGGAGAAACGAAATGCCGCTCCAACCAATTTTGGTTGTTGAAATTTTTGATGTTTGGGGGATAGACTTTATGGGACCGTTTCCCAATTCTTTTGGGTACGTGTATATTCTCCTCGCTGTTGACTATGTTTCAAAGTGGGTCGAGGCTGTGCCCAGCCGAACTAATGACAACAAGGTTGTCGTTAGATTCCTCAAAGAAAACATTTTTTCTCGATTTGGGCACCCCCGCGCAATTATCAGCGATAATGGATCTCATTTTTGTAATAGGACTTTCGAGTCCTTAATGCGGAAATATTCCATTACTCACAAGCTGTCAACGCCTTATCATCCTCAAACTTTTGGGCAAGCCAAGGTTTCAAATCGGCAAATTAAACAGACATTGGAGAAAACGGTTTCCAAAAACTGTAAAGATTGGTCGTCAAAACTTATTGATGCCCTTTGGGCATTCCGAACTGCCTTTAAGACCGATCTTGGCATGTATCCATATAGGCTTGTTTATGGAAAGGTTTGTCACCTTCCAGTTGAAATAGAGCATAAAGCATTTTGAGCAATAAAAGAGTTGAATATATTTCTAGGAGATGCGGGCAGTAATAGAAAGCTGCAGTTGAACGAAATAAACGAGCTGCGCGATGAAGCTTGTGAGAACGCAGTAGTCATTAAAAACAGAACGAAGGTGTTTCATGATAAACAGGTTTTACTTTACGACACGCGATTGCACTTCCAACCCGGAAAGCTCCGATCTCGATGGAAAAGGCCATTTTTGGTACGCACCGTTTATCCGCACGGTGCGGTCGATTTAGAAAATCCAGAGGACGGTTCACTATTTAAAGTGAACGAACATAGACTTAAACCGTTCCTCACTGCGGACCCTTCGGAGGAGCTCCTGTTTTTGCAGGAACCGATATACATTGACTGATATTCCTCCATCTTCACCTAAATTTCGATTATCTAGCCAAAACACTGTTTCAAACAAGTTTAGGGGTATGTATCACTTGTACTTGTATAAAAACAAAATAAAAAAATAAAAAATTTCGAAAATAAAAAAATTATTTTTTGGGTATTTTTGTAAATTTCCAGTTTTAATAAAATAAAAAAATATATAATTTTTTTTTATTTTACAAATAATTTCCTCTTTGTAAGAGGGGCTTTTTGCTAATAACCAACACACTCCCCCAATAAATAAAACCCGACCCCTCTGAGGTTTTCATAACCCTAATTTTTCATCTCTCTGAAAACCCTAGCCACCGCTCAAGTTTTTGCAGTGAGATCTCCCTGCGCCGCCGCCCTTCCGCCGCCAAACCCTGCATCTGGCCGTGTTTCTGCCGCTCCCTTTCTGCGTCGCCCTCTGAAATCTTCAGAGGAGGTTTGCATCATCTCTCCCTCTCTGTTAAATTTTTTTGATAAATCTGTGAACTTTCTGAATGGCACCAACCATGCAATTAGAACGAGATTTTTCACAAATCTTTTCACACACAATTTACGGGAGTTATTTTGGTGAGGAGATCACACGGCGAGGGTGGGACTTTTTAATTTACAATCATCCCAATCCCTACGCTCTTCCAGATCTAGTTACTCGTTTTTACGAGTGCATGGAGGAAGGTTTCCTAGCACAATACGGTTTTATTAAATTACTTTGGGACGATAGGGAAATAATCATTGATAGGGACTTCATCCATGAAGTCACCATAATTCCTAGGCTACCTGTTCATGACCAACCCCTTCAATTTGAAGACTACTTACCCTTAATGGGTAATGACTGTTCGAGGGAACCTAGGTGAAGGGTTACCCTAGCGCCCCGGCCATCTCACGTGGCCAAATGCGGAATAAAAAAATTTCTTACGAATAAAACTTGGCGCTAGACTAAACCCTAAAACCGGATCTGTCCATAAAACTAACTAGCTACACTAAGAGAGCTATCTACTATGATAGAAATCTCACCAAATGAACCAAGTCCTTCGGTCTTCTTTCTTCATCTTTAGCTCCTAGCAAGCACCTTGAACATGCTTAAACTCCAAATCCAGCTCCATCGGTCCATCGGGATCGAGCTTGTTCTCCGGCCTCCTTTTGCCGTAGATGATCCATCCGGGGAGTATGATCCATGGCTCTAGCTCTTTGCAATATGTCAAAAGAGCAACTAGAAAACTTGGGATGCTACTCCAAGTAATCTAGGATGTAGTTTGGATGTCTAAGTGTTCTATCTCTTTCTAGCCTCTTAACTTGTATCTCAACACAAGAGAAATGGTGAAGAGGAAGAAGATGAAGGTGGAGGAGAAAGCTAGAGGAAGGAGGAGATGAGAGCTCAAGAGAGAAAAATGAATCAAGCATGAAAGAGAAAATACACACAATGGTTTTGTATATCAATTCTTTCATTAAACAATTAGCAACCATGCTTCAATAGTAAACCCAAAATGAATTATAAATTCATTTGACTACTATTGAAGCATGGTCATCTCTTTTCCTCCCATACTCTTACTTTACACCTCATTTCCATTTATGAAATAAATGGAAAATACATAATGAGGTGGCCACCTTCTAGAAGGAAATCTGTAGTAAATACGGATTTCAGTCTACTGTACAAATATACCGGCAATCAGATAAAAATCCGAACGCCCGAAAGAGATAGAATAACACGAAGAACGTAATACTAGAATATATATATCGAAATACATATACGTAAATTATTAAATCAATACCTGATTTAAGAATCCGGCTCAAACCCGAGCCGGCTAGTATTACAAACTGTCCGATCGAAAATCCGAGTACCAAGTACATCAATCAATCGAACCCTGCACGTATCCAATACGGCTACTACATCGTTTCGCCTGAATCAGGGAAACCCTCTGTGTGGAACTCTAAAGACTCGACAGTACTCTGGCAGTGGGTTTAACTATAAGCTCGTCAGCGGCACTAGCTGTACGTAACGACTACCCAGGTACCTGTCGAAAAGAAGGCCGATGAGTAAACTCATCCGGATCTCCTACTGAGCCAATCCGTGACAATATCCGTACAGTCCGGTCTCTTCGTCAAAGAGTATCGCATACCGGGTCTAGGGGATGGTGAACGTCAGACCCTAACAACCTGATAAGTCGTGCCGATGTGGCTCAGGACCAATCCGGGAAACTACTGATCAACCTATCAGTAAATACCAAGTGCCTTGGCCAAGGTCTTATGGTCCTGACCAATCGAATCACAGTGCGATATTGACTCCCCATACCGGGAGAGACGAATCCCCGACAATCGCTCACTGCCTCCATGTGGCTCGGGACTGAACCTAACCAAAACCTGTTTGCACGACTCAGTAGAGCCGTAGTAGGGTAGTGATCAAAGTTCAGTGGGAACTCATACGAGACAAATGCCGATCTCGGGTCCCAAGACTAACCTGTACACAAGTCACCTGAGAACTTCCATCTGACGATAGGTATAGTACCATATGGAAGTTCTCGGCGAGTCTGTCCAGTGTACTCACACCCAGTGAGCACCTGTATACGATCTTAGGTGCATCAGACTAATGGCTGCTGGACCAACCATCCCCCGACGGGGCTAGAAACGTACACACCAATCTACTCTGGAGTATCAGTGCCCAGTCTCGATACTCACGCGACTAGGGAATATTTAAGGATGTGGTTATGGACTACCCTGCTCCCACAAGTATGATCGCCATCACAACGCAGGTAGTCAAGCAAGATCCTAGGGGCTTTATCAACATGTAACCGCAATATGTAATAACATGTATGACATATGCCATGTTAAGATAAAGATAAACTACAATAGTATACTACCGTATCGAGTCTTTATCAATATTTGCAAACCGGATATAACAACAATACAAATAAATACACATATCCCGATAAAGACAAGTCAAATAATATACTATAAAACTGAGCAAGATTGTTTTGTACATACGTATCCCTAGTATCCATATGTATACATATACAATACTGGCCTCTAGGGCATATACATCCAACATTCTCCCACTTGCACTAAAGGCCAGTGATTGGCGTACCGAATACCCAAAGTCTGCTCTAAGGCCAGCTGCTGGCGTACCGCATACCTAACATCCCAAAAAGTCGCTCGAACTGTGCTTGAGGGAGGGCCTTTATAAATGGATCCGCCGTGTTGTCCTTCGTATCCACTCTCCGGACCTCGATCTCCTGGCGATCTATGATCTCCCTGATCAGGTGATACCGCCTTAAGATGCGCCTGGATTTCTGATGGGACCGTGGTTCCTTCGCTAAAGCTATAGCCCCATTGTTGTCACAATACACTGGTATTCGATCAACAATGGATGGAACCACCTGAAGTTCGGCTATGAACTTATTTATCCAGACCGCCACTTTTGCGGCATCGCTTGCAGCAATGTATTCAGCCTCCATCGTCGAGTCTGCGACGGTATCCTGTTTGGAACTCTTCCAACATACCGCCCCTCCGTTGAGGGTAAAAACAAAACCCGAGACAGACTTTCTGTCATCCTTATCACTCTGGAAGGTTGAGTCGGTAAAGGAATCGACCCTGAGGTCTCCATTACCATAAATCAGGAACATCTCCTTAGTCCTTTTCAGGTACTTGAGAATGTTCTTTACTGCTGTCCAGTGGTCCTCACCTTGGTCTGACTGATACCGTCTCACCACGCTTAGTGCGTAAGCTACATCTGGACTTGTACATAGCATCGCATACATTATAGATCCTACCTCTGAAGCGTAGGGTATAATGCTCATGCGAACCCTCTCCTCGTCAGTCTTGGGAGACATCTCCTTGGAGAGGGTGATTCCGTGCAATGCGGGTATGTTACCGCGCTCAGAATCTTCCATACTAAATCTCTTTAGTACGGTCTCTATGTACCTGGACTGTGAAAGTCCCAATAGTCTCTTGGATCTATCTCTGTAGATCTTGATCCCCAGAATGTACGAGGCATCATCTAGGTCTTTCATAGAGAACCTTTGTGATAAGAATAGCTTGACCGATTGTAGCATAGGAATTTCATTTCCTATCAAAAGAATGTCGTCCACGTACAAGACTAGGAAGACGACAGTTCGTCCTGCAATCTTCTTATAAATACAAGGCTCATCTTCGTTCTTGATGAAGTCAAAGTCCTTGACTGTCTCATCAAAACAGATATTCCAGCTCCGCGATGCTTGCTTCAATCCATAAATGGATTTGAGCAGCTTGCACACCTTCCCGCTGCTCCCACTGTCTATAAAACCTTCTGGCTGATCCATGTAAACGCACTCTTCTAAACTTCCATTTAGAAAAGCCGTTTTTACGTCCATCTGCCAGATCTCATAGTCATGGAAGGCAGCAATGGCAAGCAGGATCCTAATGGATTTGAGCATGGCCATTGGAGAAAAGGTTTCGTCATAGTCCACTCCTGGTCTTTGACAAAAACCTTTTGCAACGAGTCTAGCCTTATAGGTTTCCACCTGCCCATCTACACCAAGTTTCTTCTTGTAGATCCATTTGCATCCAACGGGTTTTACCCCAGGTGGAGCAACTTCCAGGGTCCACACTTTATTGGTGTACATGGACTCCATTTCAGATTGCATAGCATCCAGCCACTTATCAGAGTCCCTACTGATAATGGCCTGCCTGAAACTAGTAGGGTCATCTACTTCCAAGATGCAATCCTCTCGATCCCCATCTATGAGAAAACCGTAGTATCTCTCGGGCGGATGAGAAATCCTACTAGATCTGCGGAGTGGCTGAGGTTCGTCTGGGATTACTGAATCTAGTGGTTCCTCCAAATCTTCAGTTACATTTTATGGTTCATGGATTTCTCCCAGTTCTACCGTACTCCCACTAGTTTCTTTTGCAAGAAACTCCCTTTCTAAAAAGGTAGCATGGCGAGATACAAACACCTTCTGTTCCTCAGTGTGGTAGAACAGATATCCTAGTGAATCTTTAGGATATCCCACAAATTTACATAGAACTGACCGTGCCTCAATCTTGTCCGGTTTTTGTGTTTTCATATAGGCCGGACAACCCCATATCTTAAATCGCTTAAGATATGGATTTCGTCCACTCCATATTTGATATGGAGTCTTAGGCACAGATTTGGATGGAACGTAATTTAGTAAGTATGCAGCTGTTTGAAGCGCATATCCCCAAAAATAAAAAGGCAACTCAGTGTCACTCATCATGGAGCGAACCATATCCAATAGGGTACGATTCCTCTGCTCTAATACACCGTTGTGCTGTGGTGTATACGGAGGAGTAAGCTGAGAGAGAATTCCATTCTCTTTTATGTAATCTAGGAATTCCGTGCTTAAGTACTCCCCTCCTCTGTCATATCGGAGGATCTTAATACTCTTGCCAGTCTGGTTCTCTACTTCGTTTCTGTATTCTTTGAATTTCTCAAAAGCTTCAGATTTGTGTTTCATAAGATACACATACCCGAATCTAGAGAGATAGTCAGTGAATGTGATGAAGTACGAGAACCCACCCCTTGCATGTATAGACATCGGACCACATACATCACTGTGTATGGGTCCTAAGAGCTCTGCTGCTCTTTCTCCATACCCGGTGAACGGAGATTTGGTCATCTTTCCTTTGAGACAAGACTGACAAGTTTCATAAGATGAAAATTCGAACGTATTCAAGAATCCATCTTTATGTAACTTACTTAGTCTTTTCTCTCCGATATGACCAAGTATACAATGCCACAAGTAGGATTCGTTCGTATCTGAACTTTTCCTCTTGCATGTGTTTTGTACATTGAGAACTGTATTCTGATTTAGAACATAGATACCATTACAAAGTGTACCTTCTGCAACCAGTACCTTATCAAGGTAAATGTTCATGATATTTCTATCAAGAACAAAGTTATATCCATCTTTATCAAGTAAAGAAACTGATATGATGTTGCAAAGCATGGAGGGTACAAAGTAGCAATTGTTCAAAATCATAGTATTGCCATTTGGCAACACTAGGTGATATTCATCGACGGCCGCAGCATTAACTTGTGCTTCGTTCCCTACTCTGAGGGACATATCACCAGGTGCAACTATCCTACTTTTTCTCAGTCCCTATAATAAATTACAGATATGAGATCCTGATCCGGTATCGAGTACCCAGGAAGTAGGACTGACCGAAAAACAGTTCTCAATAACAAGAACACCTGAAGAAGACGCAACAGTATGTTTCTTCTTCGATAGGTTTATCAAGGAATTCAAACTTTCCTCTTTCCCTTGCTCATACTTATGACAGTTGTCGGTGAAAGGTTCCTAGGCACCCTATAGAGGTCTCACAAAGCATCAACCATGCCAATTTCAAAAATTATGGGTGCCGCGAAACACTAACGCGGATCTTAGACTAGAATTCTAGGCGAAATACAAAACTAGTTAACTACTTAACTAAAAGTTAGGATGCTACAACCTTTGTAGATCCGGATATCCACTTCCTAAGCTCCACGTGGGCGTCCTCTTGCTGTCCATCTTGAATCTTGGACTCTCGAGACGGCTTCATCAGAGAAACGAGCGGAATAGGTCGTCGGCTTCGTGTCAAAGACGATCTACATCGAGGCATCACAAGTTCAAGCTCCGACTTCACTAAGTTGTGAAACTTGTGAAGAAAACACCCAAAACAACTTGGCAAGAGGTAGAGGGTGAAGAAATAGGAGGTGGGTTCACTTTAGAATTGGATTTCTCTCACTTTAGCTCAAGTTGCCATTGATGGACCTTAAGCTTTTCTTGAAGAAGAAGATGATCAAGAAGAAAAAGAACATGATTAGTTATTTTAAAAAAGAAACTAATATGAATACTTATCATATCTTGACCATGGTCAAGTGTAGAGATTAAACTAAGGTTAGTAGGAATGGTTAGGGTTAAGGATGAGATAAGAATGGTTGACTTAATCAAAGCTTCAAGAAGCTTCAACATAAAGACAAAATAAGCCACCATCCTTACTAATATCCAAAATGATTAAATAAATAAATAAATAAGTGAATAAACAAAACCCTAACCATTCATATAACCATGGTCTAATCTTTACACAAACCCAAGTGAGCAAGTATCATCAAACATGATACAAACTAGTGTACAAAAGTATATCACATATACAATGTGCACATCAAGTGAGAAAACCCATTTAAAGTGAACCAATACTAGTTAATGTAAAGTAATATATCAAATATATAATTATACATTAAATCATTAAATCAACATTTGATTCAACGATCTGGTCATGTCGCACATAACCGACTAGTATCCAATGTATCGATTTATCGAATCAATGATTCGATAACTAGGTCATATCGAATATAACCAATCGAAACATTAATCGCGAGAATGAAATACGGTATCACATACACGCATTATTCTCGGTCCTGCACATATCTCATATGCGCTCCTATTTCGTTTCGCTTGAGCCAGGAAACCTCTGTGTAGGACTCTAAAGACTCGTCAATACGCCGGTAGCAGATGATGATCATATCAAGCACCCACAAGCCGCAAGCGGTCTGCTAAACGTAACGGCCATCTGGGTATTGAGCGATCAGAAGATCGACGAGCTAGCCCGCTCACACTCCTGTGAATCCAACCAGTAACACTTACCGTACAGTCCGGTCTGTTCGTCTGATACGTCGCATATCAAGTCTAGGGGTGGTAAACGTCAGACCCCAATACTCGATAAGTCGTGCCGATGTGAGGGTCATAACGGGTCGAGAAACTACTGGTAACACTTACCAGCAAATCTCTGATCAGCCCTGGCCAGGGACTTCCCTGTTACGGCCAATCGAGCACAGCGCAACATCAACCCCCAATACCGGGAGAGACGAAACCCCTCCTATCTCTCATTGCCTTCATATAACTCGGGACTGTACCCAAAGACCACCATTTTGCATGCCCTCATGGACGTGGTAAGGTGGAGATCAAAGCACAGTGGGAATCACACAAGACTCTATGACGATCTCGGGTCTACAGACTAACCTGCACAAGTGTCACCTGAGAACTGCCATCTGACGTGAGGTATAATACCATCTGGGAGTTCTCGGCGAGTCCGTCCAGTGTACCCAGTCTCCACTGAGCACCCGTACACCATCTCTGATGTCAAACACCAATGGATATGGGATCATCCATCGCCCATCTCATGGGTCGAGAAGCGTATACGCTAGTCTACTCTGGTATATCGATGCCCCGTCTCGATACACCCACGACTAGGGACCTTGAAGGATGTACTTATAGACTACCATGTCCCCACTAGTATGATCTGCATCATAGTCTAGGTAGTCAAGTACACATCCTAAGGGCTTTACCAACATGTAACCATAAGACAGTTTAAAGAGACTAGTGTACATGTTAAGATAAAGAGTAATCAGATAGCATACTATCATATCGAGCAAGAAAGTCATCTCTATATATGTCCAAGCATCCAATATAGTATACAACATCTGTACAATACTGGCCTCTAGGGCATACATACAACTAACAATCTCCCACTTGCACTAGGGCCAGCTGCTGTAGTATCGCATACCGAGCATCCCGAAGAGTCTCTCAAACTGTATCTGGGGAATGGCCTTCGTGAGTGGATCCGCCGTGTTGTTCTTCGTGTCAACTCTCCTGACCTCGATCTCCCGGCGATCAACTATCTCCCCGATCAGGTTATACCGCCTCAGAATATGCCTGGACCGCTGATGGGACCTGGGTTCCTTGGCCAAAGCCACCGCTCCATTGTTATCGCAATACAAAGGTATTGGATGCTCAATGGATGGAACCACTCCAAGTTCAGTAATGAACTTCTTGATCCAGACAGCCTCTTTGGCAGCATCGTTGGCAGCGATGTATTCAGCCTCCATCGTCGAGTCTGCCACGGTTTCCTGCTTGGAACTCTTCCAGCTAACCGCCCCTCCGTAAAGGGTAAAGACAAAGCCCGACTGCGACTTAGAGTCTTCCTTATCACTCTGGAAGCTCGAATCGGTAAAGGACTCCACTTGGAGTTCTCCGTTACCATACGCCAAGAACATATCTCTAGTCCTTCGCAAGTACTTGAGAATGCTCTTCACAGCTGTCCAGTGACTCTCTCCAGGATCAGCTTGATACCTGCTCACTACACTTAGTGAGTATGCTACATCGGGTCTGGTACATAGCATCGCATACATGATAGAGCCTACTGCCGAAGCATAGGGTATCCCTTGCATGCGAGCTCTCTCCAAATCAGTCTTGGGAGACATCTCTTTGGAGAGAGTGACTCCAGAGATCGTGGGCAAGTTCCCACGCTTGGACTCATCCATACTAAACCTCTTTAGTATGGTGTCAATGTACCTGGATTGGGACAATCCCAAAATCCGTTTGGATCTATCTCTATAGATCCTAATTCCCAATATGCAGGAGGCATCACCAAGATCTTTCATTGAGAATCTTTGTGATAAGAAGAGCTTGACCGATTGCAGCATAGGAATATCATTTCCTATCAAGAGTATGTCGTCCACGTATAATACGAGGAAGACAACCTTACTCTCTGCCACCTTCTTGTAGATACAAGGTTCATCTGGATTTTTGACGAAATCAAACTCTTTGATAACGACGTCAAAGCAGATGTTCCAACTCCGCGATGCTTGCTTTAATCCATAAATGGATTTAAGCAGCTTGTACACCTTACCGCTGCTCCCACTGTCTACGAAGCCCTCTGGCTGAGTCATGTACACGCACTCTTCTAAATCACCGTTTAGAAAGGCGGTCTTAACATCCATTTGCCAGATTTCGTAATCATGATATGCAGCGATGGCAAGCATGATCCGGATGGATTTAAGCATAGCCACTGGAGAAAAGGTTTCGTCATAGTCCACACCTGGTCTTTGACGAAAACCCTTTGCTACAAGTCTAGCTTTGAAAGTCTCCACTTTCCCATCTACACCAAGTTTCTTCTTGAAGATCCACTTGCTCCCAATGGGTTTTACCCCTTCAGGAGCAACGTCCAAAGTCCATACTTTGTTGGTGTACATGGATTCCATCTCAGACCTCATAGCATCCAGCCATTTCACTGAGTCCCCACTCATGATGGCCTGCTCGAAGCTAGTTGGGTCATCATCCTCCATGATGCAATCCTCACTGCCACCATCAATGAGAAAACCATAGTATCTCTCAGGTGGACGAGAAACCCTACTAGATCGGCGGAGAGGCTGGGGTACGTCGGGCACCACTGAATCCTCTGGTTCTACTAAATCGTTAGTTGCAGTTTGTGGTGCTGGAACCTCTTCCAGCTCTACCTCTTTGCCATTAATTTCTTTTGCAAGAAATTCCCTTTCCAAAAAGGTGGCATGTTAAGCAACAAACACTCTTTGTTCGTCAGCTTGGTAGAAAAAATATCCTTGAGAATTCTTAGGATATCCCACAAACTTGCAAAGGACTGATCGTGCCTCGAGTTTGTCCGGATTTTGCTTTTTGACATAGGCCGGACAACCCCATATCTTAATTCGTTTAAAATATGGTCTCTTCCCACTCCATATCTCATATGGTGTGGTAGGTACAGATTTAGGCGGAACAAGATTCAATAGGTATATGGCTGTCTCAAGCGCATACCCCCAAAAGGAAATAGGTAACTCAGCATTACTCATCATTGAACGCACCATATCTAATAGGGTGCGATTCCTTCGTTCCGATACACCGTTGTGCTGTGGTGTATAAGGAGGAGTAAGCTGAGAGAGAATCCCATTCTCTTTTAGATAATCCAGGAATTCACTGCTTAAGTATTCACCTCCTCGATCAGATCGAAGAACCTTAATACTTTTGCCCGTTTGGTTCTCTACCTCGTGCTTATATTCTTTGAATTTCTCAAAAGCTTCAGACTTGTGTTTCAATAGGAACACATGCCCGTATCTAGAGAGATCGTCAGTGAATGTAATGAAGTAGGAAGAACCATTTCTGGCGTGTGTAGATATTGGACCGCATACATCACTATGTACCAGTCCCAAGAGTTCAGTAACTCTTTCTCCGTGTCCCGTAAACGGAGTTTTGGTCATTTTTCCTTTGAGACATGAATGGCAAGTGTCATAAGATGATAATTCGAATGAATTCAAATATCCATTCTTATGCAACTTTGCCAGTCGTGTCTCATTGATATGGCCAAGTCTACAGTGCCACAAGAAGGATTTGTTCATTTCTGAGCTTTTCCTTTTGTGTGTGTTTTGTATATTGAAGACTGTATTTTGATTGAGAATGAATATGCCATTATGTAGCGAGCCTGATGCAATCAACTTTTGATCCAGGAATATGTTCATAACATTATCCTTTACTACAAAATTATATCCTTCTTTACTTAATAAAGAAACTGATATAATGTTGCACATCATGTTCGGTATATAATAGCATTCATTCAGGAATAGTGTATCACCATTTGGTAATACCAGGTGATATATGCCAACTGCTTTGGCTGCAACATTTGCCCCATTCCCTACATGAACGGAATGATCACCTTTTCTCAGTTCTCTACCTTTTCGCAGCCCATGTAACATCTTACATATGTGGGATCCTGACCCGGTATCTAATACCCAGGACGTAGGGTGAACTGAGAAACAGTTCTCAATGACAAACACACCAGAAGATGATGCATCAACATGCATGTTCTCCGTTTGGGCGGTGTGAGAATCCAGATATTCTCCTGTTTCCTGTTCAGTCTTATAACATTTATAAGATAGAACGGGTTCAATGTTCCCCTGCACAGTATAACATGCGGGTTCGGTCATTACATCCATATTATTATCTTCATTAGGGCATGAAATGGTCGCTACCTGGAGAGAGAGAGAATAAAACACTTTAGCGTATGCTCGTGCAAGATCAGATTGGTTATTATCTTATCTAATCAGGATGGCTCCCACTGCTTTTTATCAAATCTTCCTTCAAACCCTAAAAGGAAAGACTAGCCGGGATTAATTACACACTACAAGTTCGCCAATCTTTCAGCCAGGCCAGTGTCGGTACTTTGAGGGAGGTCCCCCGTGCTTTCGCACGAACCTAATTAATGTAAACCTCGTTTTCCCAGAGGCGTAACCCCGTTGACACCTTTCTAGACACCTACTTGATCAGCTAATTGCAATGTGTAAAACTCTCCCAGGAGTAACTCTTACTCGCAGTGGGTATCGGGATCCAACTATCTCATAGAAGGTATGCAATCTCATTGCAAATTTCAACACTTGAAATTCCCGATAATGCTTTTGCCCCTAGCGATCTATGACCTTGACTAAGTCAACAAACCATAAATCGCAAGTCAAGTTCAACCCGTACATTTCCCGATTGAATTAAACCCACCCGTACGACCCTTGACTGAGTCAACAAGGCCGTGCGAATGCTCTAATCCAATCACATCTCATGTTGTTACAGATAAACATAATTTAGCTACCATACACTATGCCTTGACTAAGTCAACAAACATAGCACGAATACTAAATAATATCTATCTGAAATGACGGAGGGCTACGCGGGTTCTTTCAGAAAAAACCATGAGCGTAATGAACTTGATATCGTTGTGGAATCAAATGAAGTTTTGAAATGGAGTGATTTTGAGGCTTTTCTAGTTTTGCTAAAGGAGTCACTCCCGGTGAAGGGATCTCGGTCCTTTCCTCGTCGAATGAGGTGTGGGATATATCATATATATCACTGTGCAAAGCAAAAACCCAAAAACAGTCAAAAGCAAACCGAGTGTGTAGCATCTGCCAGTTATTGCTAAAGGAGTCACTCCCGGTGAAGAGATCTCGGTCCTTTCCTCATCGAATAAGGTGCAGGGTATATCATATATACCGCTGTGCAAAGCAAGAACTGTAGCTACCTGTTTTATTTTAAAATTAGATTCCACAACATCTTAGGTTTCTTATCTTTCATTAATCACATTAATGAAGTCCCATTATTTAAATACCTAAACATCACAGATAGATATGACGTACACTTATGCCATCCGCATTCGCCTCGATGTCCCCTCGTGCACCGTTAGGTTAGGTAACTAACGACAGAGCAGGGCAGGGCTAGCGCGGGTGTAAAACATAAGTAACGTCTATATAATATATTATATATACTATATACTATATCCATCACAGAGTCAGAACAAAGATATCGCAGCAGAATAAACATATGAAATATTGGATATACTAGGACGTCCGTGTTTTCAATACGAGCCAGTATAAAACACGGATTCCACGGTCGTGATGAATAGCCAATCCCACACCCCTAGACCCCTACGAGAGCGGCAAGCAACCCTGCCAATTCTAGGGTTAGGAGACCCGGACTCGACTCCTCGAGTTGGTCTCCCACTGAACCCCAGAACCCGGTTACTTGTGCTCCCCTCCTTGGGTCTATCCTAATGCGGAAAAGTAAATAATATACAAAGGGTGACAACTTCCGCTACCTGGAAGTGCCCCAAATAAAAGAATATTACATACAAGTTTTTACAAGAATGAAAATGAAAAACACTCATCTCACATAAAAACCCCCGGCTATTCAAACACGACGATCCAATATAACATATCCAGCAACACATAACATCACATGTCATCAACGTAAGTAAATATGCGCATCCCAATTGTCGTTGACATATAGCAACGAAACCGGCGATATCACATATTACACTTACGGTCACAGAAAAGAAAGTGTAAAACTACAACAATTGGAATCCGCAACTTCTTTAGACATCGCATGCCTAATCAAATGAAGTACTTAGACATCACATGCCTAACAGATATAAATCCCGCATTTTAGTCTCATTATCGAAAACTCTTTTCAATAACATGTGGGACTAAACTGCTTGATTTATAACATTCATTCAGTTATCTCATAACTGTTTGTGAATTCCAATTATTGTATCACATTCCAGATAAACAGAAAATGTTAAACTTTCCGATCGAACAGTCGAATACCTAAGTTTTCCCGATACAGCTCAACACATGAAATAAGTCTAGCAACATTCAGTTCGTGCCTCAGTACCAACGGTCCAGCCGTAGAAGGGTCAAGCCAACGCCTCACATGTGGCACGCCGTACTGCCCCAAACCCGAAGGTTCAAAGGGCAGTTCAAGACGGTCATATAATCGAGTTAAGGTTTGTTGTCTTCTAGAGGGTCCATCGCGTTACTTGCACTACTTAGAACGTCGTTAAACTACGGAAAAATCCAACAATTGGAAATTTCCCGACAGGGGAAAAGTTGGGTATTTATATCCGGTCGAACTTTTTAACATATTCTATAAATTATCCGGAAATACACAAAGACGAAATTTGATAATCCGGTCGAAAACCCCGAAGCTCTAAAACACCCCAGAAAATTCAACTCTGGAAAAAATATTTAAAAACACCCAGAGAACTCAGCACAGTTAAATAAGAATTACTGTGCAAAAAGATAGCGATGACGTCATCAAGACGCCGCGGAATCGCCGCCTAAGCTGGCTTAGGCCGCGGTTCCGCCGCTCAGTTCACTGTTCATTGAATAAAAATTGCACCGTAATTCTTAGAATTCCCTGCTGAATTTTTTAAGTATTTTTAATATTGAAAAAACCCAGATTTTAGAAAAAGTACAGAGAGCGTGTTAGGTATAGAGTTTCAGGTTCGTTCGGGCTTCAAATTGCGTCTAGACTTCGCCTAAGGCTCTAGCTAGGCTCTGATACCAGTGAAAGGTTCCTAGGCACCCTATAGAGGTCTCACAAGGCATCAACCATGCCAATTTCAAAAATTATGGGTGCCGCGAAACCCTAACGCGGATCTTAGACTACAATTCTAGGCGAAATACAAAACTAGTTAACTACTTAACTAAAAGTTAGGATGCTACAACCTTTGTAGATCCGGATATCCACTTCCTAAGCTCCATGTGGGCGTCCTCTTGCTGTCCATCTTGAATCTTGGACTCTCGCGACGGCTTCATCGGAGAAACGAGCGGAATAGGTCGTCGGCTTCGTGTTAAAGACGATCTACGTCGAGGCATCACAAGTTCAAGCTCCGACTTCACAAAGTTGTGAAACTTGTGAAGAAAACACCCAAAACAACTTGGCAAGAGGTAGAGGGTGAAGAAATAGGAGGTGGGTTCACTTTAGAATTGGATTTCTCTCACTTTAGCTCAAGTTGCCATTGATGGACCTTAAGCTTTTCTTGAAGAAGAAGATGATCAAGAAGAAAAAGAATATGATTAGTTATTTTAAAAAAGAAACTAATATGAATACTTATCATATCTTGACCATGGTCAAGTGTAGAGATTAAACTAAGGTTAGTGGGAATGGTTAGGGTTAAGGATGAGATAAGAATGGTTGACTTAATCAAAGCTTCAAGAAGCTTCAACATAAAGACAAAATAAGCCACCATCCTTACTAATATCCAAAATGATTAAATAAATAAATAAATAAGTGAATAAACAAAACCCTAACCATTCATATAACCATGGTCTAATCTTTACACAAACCCAAGTGAGCAAGTATCATCAAACATGATACAAACTAGTGTACAAAAGTATATCACATATACAATGTGCCATCAAGTGAGAAAACCCATTTAAAGTGAACCAATACTAGTTAATGTAAAGTAATATATCAAATATATAATTATACATTAAATCATTAAATCAACATTTGATTCAACGATCCGGTCATGTCGCACATAACCGACTAGTATCCAATGTATCGATTTATCGAATCAATGATTCGATAACTAGGTCATATCGAATATAACCAATCGAAACATTAATCGCGAAAATGAAATACGGTATCACATACACGCATTATTCTCGGTCCTGCACATATCTCATATGCGCTCCTATTTCGTTTCGCTTGAGCCAGGAAACCTCTGTGTAGGACTCTAAAGACTCGTCAATACGCCGGTAGCAGATGATGATCATATCAAGCACCCACAAGCTGCAAGCGGTCTGCTAAACGTAACGGCCATCCGAGCATTGAGCGATCAGAAGATCGACGAGCTAGCCCGCTCACACTCCTGTGAATCCAACCAGTAACACTTACCGTACAGTCCGGTCTGTTCGTCTGATACGTCGCATATCAAGTCTAGGGGTGGTAAACGTCAGACCCCAATACTCGATAAGTCGTGCCGATGTGAGGCTCATAACGGGTCGAGAAACTACTGGTAACACTTACCAGCAAATCTCTGATCAGCCCTGGCCAGGGACTTCCCTGTTACGGCCAATCTAGCACAGCGCAACATCAACCCCCAATACCGGGAGAGACGAAACCCCTCCTATCGCTCATTGCCTTCATGTGACTCGGGACTGTACCCAAAGACCACCGTTTTGCATGCCCTCATGGACGTGGTAAGGTGGAGATCAAAGCACAGTGGGAATCACATAAGACACTATGACGATCTCGGATCTACAGACTAACCTGCACAAGTGTCACCTGAGAACTGCCATCTGACGTGAGGTATAATACCATCTGGGAGTTCTCGGCGAGTCCGTCCAGTGTACCCAGTCTCCACTGAGCACCCGTACACCATCTCTGATGTCAAACACCAATGGATATGGGATCATCCATCGCCCATCTCATGGGTCGAGAAGCGTATACGCTAGTCTACTCTGGTATATCGATGCCCCGTCTCGATACACCCACGACTAGGGACCTTGAAGGATGTACTTATGGACTACCATGTCCCCACTAGTATGATCTGCATCATAGTCCAGGTAGTCAAGTACACATCCTAAGGGCTTTACCAATATGTAACCATAAGACAGTTTAAAGAGACTAGTGTACATGTTAAGATAAAGAGTAACCAGATAGCATACTATCATATCGAGCAAGAAAGTCATCTCTATATATATCCAAGCATCCAATATAATATACAACATCTGTACAATACTGGCCTCTAGGGCATACATACAACTAACAGTCGTATGTTAGAGCCGAACCGACGTTCCTTACCCCCGAATGAGAATTCGGATCGGTCAAGCGATACATTTTATTATCTTGATTAGGGCGTGAAATGGTTGCTACCTGGAGAGAGAGAGGGAAAACACTCAGCGTGCTCTCTTGCAAGATTAGATTGGTTTAATAATTTATTTAATCAGGATGGCTCCCACTGTTTCCTCAAATTCTTCTTCAAACCCTAAAAGAAGAACTAGTCTGGATTAATCGCACGTCACAATACTTGCTTAACCTTTCAGCCAGGCTGGTGTTGGTACTTCGAGGGAGGTTTTCCAACGCTTTCGCAAAGTTTCTTAATTGCATAACCTCTTTTCCCTGGAGGTGTAGCCCCGCTAACACCGTTCTAGACACCTACTTGGTTTATAGCATTGATTGTTAAGTGAAAAAATCTCCCAAGAGCAATCCTACTCATCAGTGGGATCAGGATCCATCTATCATTGTGTGATGCACTAGATGGAATCCACTCTAGTCACCACACTCCAGAAGGTATGCTAAATCTGCATGTTTCCTGTATGTTTGATACTCCTGATGTGGTTTTTACCCCTAGGACCCTAGTGACCTTGACGGAGTCAACAAATCAAAGAGTCCTAGTCAAGTTCAACCCGTCATTATCTGGATTGCGTCAAACCCACCCGCATAACCCTTGACGGAGTCAACAAGGTTATACGACTGTCCTAACCAATTGCATCTAGTGCTACAAACAAGCACCACTCAGCTACCGTACACTACGCCTTGACGGAGTCAACAAACGCAGCACGAATACCAAGTGTTACTTGTAGGAAATGACGGAGGGCTACGACTGGGTTTTTGGCGAAAAACCCATTAACGTAATGAACTTGATATCGTTGAAGGAACCTTAGTAGTTTTGTAAATATATAGTGGTGAAAACTTCTGCTAAAGAGGTCACTCCCTGTGAAGGGATCTCGGCTCTTTCCTCGTCGAATGAGGTGCAGGATATTCCAAACTGAATAGCATGATGCAAAGAAAAAATAGTCGACTATATTAAAGTTATTACCCTGACGCAAACTTTTACTCAAGGGGTCACTCCCGGTGAAGGGATCTTGGCCCTTGCCTCGTCGAATGAGGTGCTGGATATTCCAAACTGAATACCACTGTACAAAGCAAAAGAGAACATCTGTAATGTTAGTTTTTAAAGCTTGGTTCCAACAACATCTTTTAGGTTTATTATCTTGCATTAATCAAAATTAATGCGGTCCCATCAATGTGTAACCTATCGCACCAGAAAAGAACGAAAATAAAATGTACGTATATGCCATCCACATTCGCCACGGGCCCCGTCATCACCCTTTAGGTTACTTAACTAACAACAGAGCGGGGGATGGACTAGAGCGGGTGCAAAACATATACAACATCTACTAGTATATATATAAGTATATATAACATTCGTCCTAAGCATGATAATAAACAACATCACAGATAACAATACAGAATGGTGGATAATCTTGGAGCCCCGGGTTTCATTTGAGCCGCAAATAAAATCCGACGTTCCCGGTCGTGTGGATAGCCTGTGCAATGAAAACATGTACCCCCTACGAGTGCGGCGAATAGCCTGCCAGTTCTAGAATGAAGCCCCCTCCATCTCAGCGCCTTTGAGATGCGGGCTTGTTGCCTTCTAGAACCCGGCTATTCGTGCACTCGGCCGTGGGGTAATCCTAGTACAGAATATTAAAAAAATATATACAACCGGTGACATCGACCTCAGCCCGGTCGTGCCCCAAAATAATATACAAACGGCAAAGACGGCAGTCCACATGTCGGACGCTCACCCCGCAATAACAAATGTACAAATGAATTATAAACTGTATTTCTAACATTGCACCACATGCTATCCACCACGACAATCCAACCACAATCACAGCACAAGCACACAACATCAACGCGAATGTCACGTTCGCAAAACCCGTCTAAAAGAACATATAGCAATCAGACAAGTTTTACCGATCGAGTGACATTCCCGGTCGCAGATAAAAGTGAATGTACTGATAATAAAACATGTATCTTAAAATTACGATCGACTAAACTTTCCAAGTGGGCCCCAAGAATTTAAACCAACACTATAACAAATCTGGGCCCAAAAATAATTATTCCAGAAACCACAATTTCAAATATAAGAGGCCCAGAAGAAATTTGGTTCACGTGGGCCCCAAAGTGGCCGCGGAACCGCCGCCAATAGGGGGTTTACGCAGCGGTTCCGCGGCGCTTTGGAAAGATCACGTGACCAAATTTCTTCAGGGGTCTTAAAAAAGCCTGCATGATTTTCTGAGACCATAAAATTGATTTTTCGAGCACGTTTAAAAAAAGACAGAAACTGCATGAAATGAAATGCGGTTTTTGGAATTTTCGGTCGATCGTTATTCTAAACACGTTTGAACTAGCTATTGTAAGTTTTATGGTTGGCTCTGATACCATGAAGGGTTACCCTAGCGCCCCGGCCATCTCACGTGGCCAAATACGGAACAAAAAAATTTCTTACGAATAAAACTTGGCTCTAGACTAAACCCTAAAACCGGATCTGTCCATAAAACTAACTAGCTACACTAAGAGAGCTATCTACTATGATAGAAACCTCACCAAATGAACCAAGTCCTTTGGTCTTCTTTCTTCATCTTTAGCTCCTAGCAAGCCCCTTGAACATGCTTGAACTCCAAATCCGGCTCCATCGGTCCATCAGGAACGACCTTGTTCTCCGGCCTCCTTTTGTCGTAAATGATCCACCCGAGAGTATGATCCATGGCTCTAGCTCTTTGCAATATGTCAAAAGAGAAACTAGAGAACTTGGGATGCTACTCCAAGTAATCTAGGATGTAGTTTGGATGTCTAAGTGTTCTATCTCTTTCTAGCCTCTTCACTTGTATCTCAACACATGAGAAATGTAGTGAAGATGAAGAAGATGAAGGTGGAGGAGAAAGCTAGAGGAGGGAGGAGATGAGAGCTCAAGAGAAAAAAATGAATCAAGCATGAAAGAGAAAATACACACAATGGTTTTGTATATCAATTCTTTCATTAAACAATTAGCAACCATGCTTCAATAGTAAACCCAAAATGAATTATAAATTCATTTGACTACTATTGAAGCATGGTCACCTCTTTTCGTCCCATACTCTTACTTTACACCTCATTTCCATTTATGAAATAAATGGAAAATACATAATGAGGTGGCCACCTTCTAGAAGGAAATCTGTAGTAAATACGGATTTCAGTCTACTGTACAAATATACCGGCAATCAGATAAAAATCCGAACGCCCAAAAGAGATAGAATAACACGAAGAACGTAATACTAGAATATATATATCGAAATACATATACGTAAATTATTAAATCAATGCCTGATTTAATAATCCGGCTCAAACCCGAGCCGGCTAGTATTACAAACTGTCCGATCGAAAATCCGAGTACCAAGTACATCAATCGATCGAACCCTGCACGTATCCAATACGGCTACTACATCGTTTCGCCTGAATCAGGGAAACCCTCTGTATGGGACTCTAAAGACTCGACAGTACTCTAGCAGTGGGTTTAACCACAGGCTCGTCAGCGGCACTAGCTGTACGTAACGGCTACCCAGGTACCTCTCGAAAAGAAGGCCGATGAGCAAACTCATACGGATCTCCTACTGAGCCTATCCGTGACAATATCCGTACAGTCCGGTCTCTTCGCCAAAAAGTATCGCATATCGGGTCTGGGGGATGGTGAACGTCAGACCCTAACAACCTGATAAGTCGTGCCGATATGGCTCAGGACCAATCCGGGAAACTACTGATCAACCTATCAGTAAATCCCAAGTGCCTTGGCCAAGGTCTTATGGTCCTGACCAATCGAATCACAGTGCGATATCGACTCCCTATACCGGGAGAGACGAATCCCCGACAATCGCTCACTGCCTCCATGAGGCTCGGGACTGAACCCAACCAAAATTTGTTTGCACGACTCAGTAGAGACATGGTAGGGTAGTGATCAAAGTTCAGTGGGAACTTATACAAGACAAATGCCGATCTCGGGTCCAAAGAATAACCTGTACACATGTCACCTGAGAACTTCCATCTGACGATAGGTATAGTACCATATGGAAGTGCTCGGCGAGTCTGTCCAGTGTACTCACACCCAGTGAGCACCTGTATACGATCTTAGGTGCATCAGACCAATGGCTGCGGGACCAACCATCCCCCGACGGGGCTAGAAACGTACACACCAGTCTACTCTGGAGTATCAGTGCCTAGTCTCGATACTCACGCGACTAGGGACCATTTAAGGATGTGCTTATGGACTGCCCTACTCCCACAAGTATGATCGCCATCACAACGCAGGTAGTCAAGCAAGATCCTAGGGGCTTTATCAACATGTAACCGCAATATGTAATAACAAGTATGACATATGCCTTGTTAAGATAAAGATAAACCACAATAGTATACTACCGTATCGAGTCTTTATCAATATTTGCTAACCAGATATAACAACAATACAAATAAATACACATATCCCGATAAAGACAAGTCAAATAATATACTATAAAACTGAGCAAGATTGTTCTGTACATACATATCCTTAGTATCCATATGCATACATATACAATACTGGCCTCTAGGGCATATACATCCAACACTAGGAAGGGCATACAGGTTAGAACCCTCTTCGCCAATGTATTAACCGTGTGTCGTTGGGCACAAAACAACATTTTTGGCTGTTCACATAATACAACATTTTTCACCCCATCTCTTCATATCGTGCACACCTTAATGACTAGAAACCCTAGATTTGACGTGTGCATGGTATTGCTTAATTCAATTGGTGCTGGCAAAAGGGCTGCGAATTACCCATGCCCTATGTTGGTGACACAACTGTGTCGACATTTCCTCCCTGTGGAGGAATTTGAGTTTTACATGCATGGAGGTATACCCATTAGGCCTCTTATTGAGGGCGTATCCATGTCCTATACCCTCCTAACTGATGTATGGTCACGAAGAGAACTGGCCGAACATGTACCCGCCAGAACACCCAGCTCCAGCTCGACCGCGAGCGAGGAAGAGCTTACCCCCATAGAACATGCACGTCTTCTTAGAAGAGCCATTAGGGGGATTGATAATTTGGTGGGGATGGTGACCAACTTGGATCACCGAGTGATAAAGATTGAACATGGCGTATCTACGCTGCTAGCACGAGAGGAGCGTTCCCGTTCATGTTCAAGGGGACGCCGAGGTCATGAGCAGTGAGGGCACTGCTTTTGGTAAGTTTGGGGATGGAGGTGGTTTGTAAATAGTTATCATGGCATTGCATATTTTAATTTATGTACATATTTTTTCTTTTCTTTCTTTGCATGTTTAATTCTGCATTGCATCTTTATAAAAAAATATATAAAAATTAAAAAATAAAAAAAAAATTATAAAAATAAAATAAAAAATTGAAAATTTTTAAAAATCATAAAAATTTGAAAAATCAATTTTGGCCATATTTGATTTAAGATTAACATGACGGTTGAATAGTATGGAATAACTAGATCCTAAACTTAGTAAATTAAAAACCCGGAAAATAACCTTTCTTAAAGTTTAACCGTAGAAAATATATGCCCATGTAGATTATTTTGAAATTGGCAAATTCTGAGTTCAGTTCTAGGGTTAAGTCAAAATAAGGGAAGAGTATTGAAATTTTTATGTGAAGTGTAAGTTTGAAAAATAATTCCGAACCTCAAGTCTAAATTCTGAAAATATATACCCTACAACTTGCACAAACACGCACCTTGAAACTTGGAATAGTAGAGAATACCTTGAAATGCTCTTGTCTAAAATCCTTAGTATGAAAGAAAATAAAATAAAAGTACAAGTGTGAATAAAGAGATATAAAAAAAATGAACACTGGTTTTGTTATTACTTGAGGCTGCATAAATAAAAAATATATAGCGAGGGTGCGTTATCACCTAGTGCCTTAGACCAACTGGTTTGGGAGTCACTGCTAAAGCCTTAGGTATTACAAGATGAAGAATTACGACTTAATGCGCGAACACATTTTGTAATCGGTCATTAGTACCTCAAGAAGTATTAACGGTCGCATGAAGGATGTGTGAGCAATTTAATCTAAAAATTCACCAACTAAAAGTATTTTGGACGATGGACAAGAGTATGATTGCTAGAATTGAATTTCCAAGTGTAGGGGTGATACATACACACACGTAGGGGTATATGATTGGGGTTTGGATGAGAGATAGGAATGAAAGATAGGACTTATATCTTCAATAGAAATGATAAAAATTCCTAAGTTGAGATGGAACCTTAGAAGGAAAATTCAAAAGATGCTGAAAGCTTAATAAATTTGCAGAACATATATGATCTTAAGTTAAAAGATAAGTGAGTGTGAAAAATACGGGCTGATAATTTCTAAGTTAAAGATAATAGAATTTCTTGCTAGAATACCTAATTGTAGAATGCAAGTCAACATGCCAAATTGATCGGATTTTGTGGGTAGTATCCGCTGAAAACCCTCAGGAGACAACACTCCTCCTACTAGGGACACCTAGAGGTTTAACGGCTTGTTGCACGAGCTCAGTGCAATCGCGATTCCCTGCGAAAGTGAGGTTAGGATTTTGTTGAGAATAAAATTGGGTTTGCTCGGGACGAGCAAAAGGTAAGTTTGGGGGTATTTGTTCATATAAGAATATTGCATTATTATATCGCCCATTCTTAATCATATTACAAATAAATAGGTTCTTTTGATCCATGTCTGCAAATAGTTGCAGGTTACAGGTTCTCAGAACAATACAGTGAAATTCATGAAAAGACGTTACAAAAGTGAGACTACGACCAACAAAAGATGAATCTGTATGATGCCGCCTAACAATTCAAGGAACAAATGAAGATCAATAAGAAGTTCCATGCACAAGACAGTTCAAGGGCAGCACAAGACACAAAACTTCAAAGCGAAGTTTACGGTAAAAGTCCACAAATTCTGAACTGTTGGAAATCTGGAAGAAAGTAGAAAAGATTCTGAAGAACCAAATGAAGAAAATAAAAGCAAAAGGCAACATGAAGCAACCCTGGAAAGTTGAGACAGAGAGCCCCCAAGATGGCCGCGGATCCGCGGCCAAACATGGCATTCCGCCGCGGTTCCGCAGCCATGCTGTGCACGTGTCGGTGCAACTTGTCGATGGTGTCGGTGCTTTGACCCGGCTTTTTAGGGTAGTCTTGTAATTTCAGATGTGGATCAGATGTAAACCCGAGGGTTTCTCCTATCTATAAATAGGAAACCCTAAAGCCTAATTAAGGCATGCCTCTTTTAATTTCTAGATTAAATTTTAGTTTCATTGTAATCGTCAAGAGGTGTCAATAAAAGTAAGTTTTTTATCTTGAATTTTTCTTATCTGCAATTTAATTTCCGTAATTTTCATATCTGTCTTTTATTATCTGCAAGTTAATTAGGTAATTAAAAGAAAATTATAAAAATGAACTTCATCATAATATCCCTAATGAGTGAGTAGTTCCTCACTTGTTAGAGTTAGGTTTGGGGTAGGTTTGAGAGATGGAAATCTCTCACTTCTTTCTTGCCCGTATAATACTTCAAATTGGGACTCTATGTTTATCAAACACACACCGCTCACTACGGCACCCTATCCCACAAGATAGCGGTGATTCCCTAGTTAGACCGGTTGTGGTTGATTTACATAGAGGTTAGGGCTAAGAGTTAAGAAAGGACGGACAATGACCAAAAGGAAGAAACTATGTTTCTTCCTAGTCGTGCTAATCCCCTTTGTTAACTATTACCCTAACACCTAAGTTCTTAATTAGGGGAAAGGAAGCGGTGAGTAGAATTAACTTTCCAAACTAACCTAATCCTAATCCTAGTAAGGTCTTAAATCAAATTAAATTCAATCTTAGTTTTTATAAAATCAAAACCACCATTTCTTTTGGACTTAACTCGTAAGAACTCTAAGAGATAACACGATTTCCCTGTGGACCGACCCGTACTCAACCGGTTAGCTATCAAGCAACATCGTTATTGATTACGGTATATTCTTAATCTTTAATTCAAAACACATACAAAAAAGCTCTCTCAATCAAACATCAACTCAAGAAAACACCTCTAGATTTTACCTTAAGTTGAATTAGCCAATTTTGCATATATGGTAGGTCTAATTTACTGAAAATGGAGCTATGGACCAAGCATGAACCCACTCTGAAGTACCCAGGCCGCAAATTGCGGCCATAAGGGATATATTTGCAGCCAAGAAAAGGAATTAGGGGCTCAGGGATCTAGAGTAGCTTCTAGGTTGCCTGAACGACTCACTGTAATTGCTAAATAATAATTGGGGTTCCCGGGTTATAGCAGATCTCCAAATATCACCATAATTCCTCACAAAACCTGACATCGGAGATTCTAAGTTCAATTCTTGGGGTTCTAGTCTCTGGTTTAGTTCACAATACTAACACTACAGGGGTTGTAATCACTACTAAACCTCAATTGCACCCCCTCAATACAAATCAAACCCTAATCTTGATCTTGGAATTTTCAAACCTCACTAAACCGCACTTAACCACTTCTAAACTAATATAGAAGTTAAAGCAAATGAATTACTACACTAATGGTGAAGGAAATACCTCATTTGGCAACTCAAGAATTTTCTTGAGTTGCCCCAAGGGCTCAAAATCCAATTTTTCTTGATCTCCCATGCTAGTAGTGAGCTTGTGCACATTTTTAGTGAAGGGAATACAAGGTTTTGAGGTGTTTTTGATGGTGTTGTGAGGACGTGGAGGAGGTGGAGAGAAGGGGGCAACTATGTGAGAGGAGGAGGTGAGAATGATGAAGAAAATGGAGGGAAAACAAATGGAAGCAATGGTCAAATGACCCCTCACCTCTCTCTCTCTCTTCTCTCTCTTGCCCATACCCATTTCTTTAATGTTTTCTTTTCTTTTCTTTTTGTTTTCTTTTAAAACCAAAAACAAGTAAAGCCATATACATATAAAAGAAATACAAGATGCCATGGTTAATACAAATTGGAAAAAAATGTGTTTTGCAACATGGCATGGTGCATGTCACATGCAAAGTCATACTTAATGAAAAATCAGTAAGCACTAATCGAGTTTAGCACTTAACCCTTTTACAAATGAGAATTTAAAAATCTATAAATGCTCATATCATATAAAACGCCTTCATTTCAGAAATTCTTATAAATTTCCAAATATTTCCCAATTTATCGGTATTTAATTATACCATATCATTTAAAACTAATCTCCTCACATTAAAATATTTTTACTATTTATTATTTTAATTATTTAAATTCCCAAAAATAATATTTTATTTTTATGAAATGTTACAGTCTTCCCCCCTTAAATAAATTCTGTCCCCGAATTTAAATTTAAACCCCTCAAATACTAAAACATTTCAGTAAAATGATCAAGTCGTCGGGGCTTCTAAATCCTAAATACATAAAATATATCATAGCGCAATGCATGCACATGGAAAGCGAGTATATAACTCAAAATCAAAACTCCGTCAAACATCCCACAATCATCGGAGTCATGGGGAAGATACCAATGTCAAGGTCCAATACGAAAACCAACATGATATACATCAAAACTATAACATGTACACAGTATGCATCGTTGTAAACTCGCCAACACATCTGAAAGAAATGCATGCCAAATCTTTTTCAAATCGTTGTGCGATGCGCGTATCACGGCACAAGTAGAGAACGTTTATTGTAAGAGAATAACTATACATACATATATATATATATCCTTGGTTTAACATACACGTCCTGCCATTTTTGAAAATAATTTTAGAAGGGTTTCCTTTATAAAATGTTTGTGTCATCTCGGACGCACAGGAAAATACTGAGACTATAGCTCCTTTCTGGAAATCCCTTCGGTAACTATTGATGCATGCAAAAATATATCCAGGTACTGTCATCGAACTATTCCTCCTCAGTCACTATACCAAATAGTAAATATCATAAAAACGTACTGTTCCAAAAGGAACCAATCCCAAAATACGTATAAGAATGCCACGTGCGTCTGGTGCGCACAGAAATCGAAATCAATGAATGTGCCATATATGTGCACAGAAAAAAAATCTAAGTGCAACGGGTGTGCATGAAAACACCTGTCAAGGGCAACGAGTGTGCCTGACAACAATATCAGGTGCATCTGATATGCACAAAGAATCCCGATTTAGTGAATCTGGTGTGCACCAAAATCGCATCAAGCGCGTCAAATATGCGCAAGAATCCAAACCGAGTGCACAAGGTGCACGAAAACAAATATCGAATATCATGATCGAAATCGACGGTATATAAAACAAATCTCAATCCAAATCAGGTATACTGTGGTATATAATCTCACAACTACGTGCATCAGCATGCACAAAATCGAATCAAAGTACTCAAAGCACATGAAAACTATACCGAAGGCACAAGTCAAATCACATACATACCATAGGCATGAAATCAAAATCAAACATCTCGAATGACATCAAATCGAAGTTGAGTGCAACTGTGGTACACAAAATCTCAATCATGCAAATAAATCGCCCAAAATACCGAAGTCCAAAATAACGGACACGTGATATTCGAATCACCAAATCGCAAATCGTAAACACTGTCGGCGATATGTCCTTCCTTCAAAATCGAGAAGGTGTCAGTGCATCCAAAGCTAGCAGAGAAAGATATCTGCTTGCCTCCTGTTCATGGCGTGGCGCCCTTAGGCTCTCGTCTCTCACTGCGAATTGCTAGTTACATAGCTCCTCGGCTCAACGGCCCAATATGGAGATGATGAAAGAAACAGTTCCGCTCTGGCACATCCTCTAAAGATCTCTGGCCAACTACCATGATCACTCATAACATGTCTCGTCG
The DNA here is from genome assembly GCA_030015575.1 of Agapanthus africanus. Classification (NCBI taxonomy): domain Eukaryota; kingdom Viridiplantae; phylum Streptophyta; class Magnoliopsida; order Asparagales; family Amaryllidaceae; genus Agapanthus; species Agapanthus africanus. Next base: position 516,708,861 of record JASDDO010000014.1, read on the forward strand.
ACGATGCCGAACTCTGACCTTCTGGGTGTGCGTAATACGACTGATCCTGGGTCCAAGTCTTCTCGTTTAGTATTTCCAGAAATTTCTTGTCGGGGTCTCTCCCAAATCTCGTTCCTACTGAACTGCCCGGAAGTTATCACCCTTTACTAAATCTATTTCTTGTTCCGGAATGGATGCATACTCATCACGACCTTCTGGAAGATATATCCATATTCAACGCCTCTGCATGTGTATCACATCTCTGATGTCAACGGAGTGGAACGCCATCTAGTCAAAATCTCGTACGAACCTCTTACTCCACTTTTCTCTAATGTCGACTGATTCGGACTCATCTCTTCGTAGCTGTATAGACTGCGCTACAACCGCTATACTCATACCTAGAGTCTCCCAAGTAATGTATCCCATCACATGATATACGGACGATGCCGAACTTTTCGATCGATTCGTCAAAGTCCCATAATTCCCCGAGAGCTCAACACTGGAGCATAGTTTAATAATATCCAGCACATGCTACAGTACCTATGGACCAGCCGTAGAAGGGCAAACCCAAGCCTCATTAATCGTACCGCGGAACTGTCGCAAACCCTAAGGTTCAAAAGCGTTTCCATGGTCATTATGTCGAGTTAGGGTTTCATTCTTCTAGAGGGTCCATAGAATTACTTGCATGTTTTTCCGAATACCTTAAACTTGGAAAAATGGGTTTCTGACATTCGTTCATTTCTATCGGCTCTCAACGTACCAGCGTGAAGTCATCTCAAGTTGGAATCAATCAATATGATGACCTCGCATCGGGGTATGCAAACGAACCACATGTCTTAGTCATTCATCCATAGGTGACTAGCGATCTTCTATCATATCTCTAAGTACAACTCGTGCTGCAATAGCTTCAAACATCTGGGGAGATATCTTGTCAGTTGCAGCAACAGCTGGCTCATTCGTATGCATGCTGAACAATGCCTTAATCATCAAAAATAAACGGTGCATCAACGGTCATCACATTCTAGCTGGCCTCTAGCAGTGGCCCAATCCTCTGGTGTTGATCTGCACGTTCGAGAAATTTTAGTAAAAGCAATCCATCAAACGCTCATGGCATGAAAAACACAATAAAACAACACATTTATGCAATCGTGTGTCACCGGAATTACGCCCTGGTCAGTCCTCGTCCAAAACGAGCTCATGCTGACCGCAACTCGAGCCGCAGCTCTCTCTGCCTATTCAATCATGGTAACACAAACCACAAACCGATATCGATGAGGATAGATCATAAGAATGAATATAATACGGTGCAAGGAAATGTACATCCTAAAGCTTCTTAAGCGGAGTAGCGTATCGTAAGTATGCCGCGGAACATACACACGGTACGTCACTCTACTTAAGTCACCTACTCCATCAACCAAGGTCAACCTATGCGACGAAAGTTCGGGTCTAATACCCCTTTGACCAAGTCTAAGTTCCGTAAGGTCAAGTCTAGGTTCCGAATATATATATATATATATATATATATGCCCCAGACTCCGCATAGTCAAACCTAGACTCGAACCAAGGTAAAACCTAGCACTTTGATACCACTTTGTCACGACCCGAAATAGCACGTGACTGGCACTTGAATCATGTGAAGTTTATAGGACCCCACCTAATTCAAGTAAGCCAAAGCCCAGAAATCTAAACCATTTTAAGGAAAAAGTGAAGAAAACTTGTTTTAAAGCAAGTGATTTTAATAAAATAAGTGGCGTTAAACATTTAAAGCAACATCATATTTTCCCGAAAATTTCGGCAGAGTCTCCTTTGTAAATACTGGCTCCAAATGGGTACAGCACATGAAATATATATAAAGGCATCCCCAAGCGGGAGCTAGCTCTTCGTCAATTGGCGGATACAACCACGCAATGTAATAATACACAACGCCAAAGGGCGAGGATCAAAACACAGAATGAAAACCATCATTATCTAGAAAACCAGAGAAAAACCATAATAATGCAGGCGCGCGACTCTAAGGTCAAAGAATATACACTGGTCTTCTAAGTCTAACAAATATACAAGTCTGGTTGATGGAGTTTACTAGATACAACTGAATAAATAAAAGTACTGCGATGGTCATGATGCAAGTGAACCCACCTACCAAAGCAATCACCCGGAAGGAAGCAGTGTGTCAGCAAAGCCGCTAAGGAAACCTGTACGGCAAAATCTATAAGAAACTGTGGCACAACGGGGGTGAGTTGCCAACTCGTGAGTAGAAAACATCACCGAGAACAAATCACATGTATGACTCTATCCTAGGTCATACCATAATATCCATACAATATATAACCTGAAACATCAGAAAAAGGACAGGGTAAACATCTATCATAAGTGTAATACCAAGTGCTCGTGTCAATGCCTCAGGTAGCAACATATCACATGTATGACGTATGAATGCATTAAAAATGAACACAGAATACATCATGAATGAGAAAATTGTTTTTCTTAATTTAGTGAGATTTCTGTATAAAAATCGAGGTATCATCAATGAAATCAACATAGAATCCGTGTCAAGTATCGACACAAAACATATATCCCAATATCCAATATCTCGGGCTCCGGCAATCCGGACTGGGCCATATCATCAAATCTCACTATCTCGGGCTCCGGCAATCCGGACTGGACCCTATCATCAAATCTCACGACCACGTCGGTATCCTCCGGATATCCGCCACGTCACAAATAACCGGTCGGTAGTGCTCCCCTTCCAGGCTCAACGCCATCATCTGCGACCATCTTGCCCCGGGGTACCGCACCGGGTCCACCATGCACCCGCAGACGGTTCCTCCTCCTCCTCGAATCGGGTGTATGATACCGCTCAAGAGCCGAGAAAACTCATGGTGGACACCTCTCAAATCATATCATGAGAAAACCGCAAATTTCTATCTTTAAAATGATAATAGGTTTATAAATCCTTGCGGTTTCTCCAAATCCAGAAATCTCATGGAAATCCAAAATTCCAATCTCAATAGTAAATAAACAGTGAATTACCGGCATAAAACCCCATATTATTGGATGATAATGAATATGTATACATGCACGGGTATCTATGTAAAGAATGCAATATCTAAACTAGCACAGTAATGATATATCGGAACTATCAGCTAACAAGCGATATCAATAAAGTAATATTCTCTAAAGTGTACGTGACATGAAAATTACCGATGATGATGTGTGTGAGCCGACAAGCAGGTGTACGTGGAGCATACGCATCATCGGTAAAGGTGCTGGTGTCATGACAGCAGGGTTTCATAATAACTACGAAAACACATTTAAGCATGCGATGCGATGCGAATAGCAAGAATATACATTATATATATACGAGTCATACAGTTTTGGCATTTAAAATAGCACGAATCATGGTGTTTAGAAAATAGGGGCTACAGTGTTTTTAAGAAAAGGTACGTCCTTTGAAATATCCATAGTATCCCTTGGCCTGTCTTTAAAATACTCACGATTCGTTAGTTTTGGAAATAAGTATGACTCGAGCCCAATTCTAACATCTACTAAGTAAACTACAGGACAAGCTAAGAGACTAACCAAAAGGGGTAAGGAAATCCACCTAAGTCCGAGTCGATATATCTAATAGTCGGTGATCCTGCCTCAATAGCATCACGTACGATACAATATATAATATGACATCCTCGAATCAAAAAGGCGGATCTATCATAGTTTTAATATCCCATACGTTAAATCCCTCATACGGCATCCCAAAATCTGGGTACGAGTCGAATATCATATATAACACATTATTCATATGGTATCATCATCATAATATCATGAGCTAGGGTACTGATCTAAAGTCTAGTACATACCGATACCATCCAACATATATCCGCGTGTGAATAAAATCACATCGCCCATCGATCCGCTATAATATCATTTCGTATCTCATAACACGACCCAAATCACATAACCGATCTCACGGCATCATGCCCGATCGTATCGACTCACCTCCACGTATCATATACTATCCTCATCACCCGTGTATACGTATATGTGTGTGTGTGTGTGTGTGTGTGTGTATACACACACACACCAACGCAATCCATATATATATATATACATATAAACATATACACCCAAACATATCCCGTGTATGCATGTGTGCGTGTGTGCACCTATACTCTAGGGTTTCGTAACTAAGAAATTACACTATAACTAACCCGTGAACACCTAAATCCTAACTTGATAATCATTTAGTCTCCCAATACGCGTATTTATATATATATATATATATATAACGTACTTGTATACTACACTACGAAACTGCGGTGGTGCTATACGCCATCCACCCGACTTCCCCCGTAGATATATATCTACACACCTCGATCCTTTCTTGCCGAAGTCGATGTCGCCATTCTCCTCCTTGTCATCCGTAGTCCACGTGAGGGCGCCTACACATATAAACACATAATATCATAAATCGAAATCGCGCACGAAAACCAAAACGGCATACGTATCACACATAGGTTAGAACCTATGGTCTACGCATGCAAAAGAACTAAATAACCCTCGACATCGACGTACAAATGCCAATCGATCAAGACAAAACACATTATCCAAAGTTCAAGTCATTTAAAAGACGCTAAACAAAACAGCAACTCAAGAAAACACCTCCATATTTTACCCTAGGTTGAATTAGCCAATTTTGCATATATGGTAGGTCTAATTTACTGAAAATGGAGCTATGGACCAAGCACGAACCCACTCTGAAGTACCCAAGCCAGAAATTGAGGCCATAAGGGATATATTTGCGGCCAGGAAAAGGAATTAGGGGCTCGGGGCTCTACGGTAGCTTCTAGGTTGCCTGCATGACTTACTGTAATTGCTAAATAATTTTTGGGGTTCCCGGGTTATAGCAAATCTCCAAATATCACCATAATTCCTCACAAAACCTGACATCGGAGATTCTAAGTTCATTTCTTGGGGTTCTAGTCTCTGGTTTAGTTCACAATACTAACACTACAGCGGTTGTAATCACTACCAAACCTCAATTGTACCCCCTCAATACAAATCAAACCCTAACCTTGATCTTGGAATTTTCAAACCTCACTAAACCGCACTTAACCACTTCTAAACTAATATAGAAGTTAAAGAAAATGAATTACTACACTAATGGTGAAGGAAATACCTCATTTGGCAACTCAAGAATTTTCTTGAGTTGCCCCAAGTGCTCAAAATCCAATTTTTCTTGATCTCCCATGCTGGTAGTGAGCTTGTGCACATTTTTAGTGAAGGGAATGCAAGGTTTTGAGGTGTTTTTGTTGGTGTTGTGAGGAGGTGGAGGAGGTGGAGAGAAGGGGGCAGCCATGAGAGAGGAGGAGGTGAGAATGATGAAGAAAATGGAGGGAAAACAAATGGGAGCAATGGTCAAATGACCCATCACCTCTCTCTCTCTCTCTCTTGCCCATACCCATTTCTTTAATGTTTTCTTTTCTTTTCTTTTTTTTCTTTTAAAACCAAAACCAATTAAAACCATATACATATAAAAGAAATACAAGATGCCATGGTTCATACAAATTGAAAAAAAATGTGTTTTGCAACATGGCATGGTGCATGTCATATGCAAAGTCATACTTAATGAAAAATCAGTAAACACTAATCGAGTTTACCACTTAACCCTTTTACAAATGAGTATTTAAAAAATCTATAAATGCTCATATCATATAAAACGCCCTCATTTCAGAAATTCTTATAAATTTCCAAATATTTCCTAATTTATCGGTATTTAATTATACCATATCATTTAAAACTAATCTCCTCATATTAAAATATTCTTAATATTTATTATTTTAATTATTTAAATTCCCAAAAATAATATTTTATTTTTCTGAAATGTTACATTGCGCTATTAGGGGTCTGACGATTACCGCCCCCCTAGGCCCGATATGCGATACTTTTAGACGAACAGACCGGACTGTACAGAGATTGTCACATTCAGGCTCGGTAAGAGTTCGGATGGGTTTTCCTCATCGGCCTTCTTATCGACATCTACCTGGGGACCATTACGTGCAACTAGTACCGCTTGCGGCCTGTGGTTAAACCCACTTCTAGCGTAGTGTCGAGTCTTTAGAGTCCCACATAGAGAGTTTCACTGCACCGGGCAAAAGGTGTAGAGGTCGTATGGTTTTACGGCAGGGCCTCGATCACGTACGTGCACTTGTGCGCGTATGATATTTGGGCGGATATTACTAGTGGGCTTTGGTTTAAGCCGGATCCTAGTATTATATTGATGGATCAATTTCGTCTCTTTGTATTCGTGTTTCTCGGAACACGGATGCGGGTATGTATATACGGATGCGAGGGGCATAGAAGGAGACACCTCATTAGGGTTTTGACCATTGACTTGATTAAAACAATTATGAGGTGGAGGAAACTATTTGTTATTTTTGTAAAGGATAATTGAGGCATGGCTACTTGTTTTGACTACTTGACTTGGTATGACCATTTGACTTGGTTTGACCACTTGACTTGGTTTGACTCTTTGACTAGATATTTCTTGTGAGATATTTTGTGGCACTAGATATTTTGGGTGAGATATTTTCTTTCCATGCTTGTAGTCAAGTCAAGGGAGCCATCTCATTTTATCATTATCAATAACAAAAATCATTTCTCTTTCCTCAAGCTAGCTCTCTTCTTCTTCCTCACATCAAAACCCTAAAAGCTCTCATGTGTTGAGAATTCTAGGGTTTCAATAGACAAATAAATCCATCTTCATACTCTACATCACCTAGGACATCAAGTTTAGCAAGCTTGTTGCCCTAGTTACCTCGGTTTTGAGGTGGAGCTCGGACTATAGACTCTCGGGTGGATCGTCTTTGACTCGAGGAGGCCGTCGAAGAAGCTACGATCCGGATCGATCCTTGGAGCCTATGTAGATGAGGAGGACAATGATGAAGACCCGAAGGACATGTATCGTGAGTTATAACTTCGTATCCTAGTAGTTAAACCTCAAGTAGTTTGCTAGCTAGGGTTTATGGACGATCCTTGGTTCTAGTCGGTGTTGCGAAGCTCGTAAAAATCATTTTTTGCAAATTTCGCCTCTACGCGAACACATGGGGTGCGCGACATCGACTTACATTATATGTACCAGCATACGTCATCTACACCATATCGCCTGAACCGTGAAAACCCTCTGTGTGGGACTCTAAAGATTCGTCAATACGCTGGCAGTGGAGCGTGCGCACCCCGGTTTGAACCGAGAAGCCGCGGGGTAGAGCGTGCACGCCCCGAGGACCCTCCAGGGGGGACCAAATGGCTGGGCCCACTCCCCAAGACCACCACAAGGTGGTCTTGGCGGTGGGGACCCGAAACTGCCCCATCATAGGCAATTTCGGGTCTGCCTCACCCCCTGGCCACCTCGTGGTGGCCTCGGGGGTGGGGTACCCCCTCTAGTCCCCTCAACTCGAAGTTAATTTCCTGCTCTAACTCTCCGTGAAGATTCGGGCGGGTTTCGAGTTCGTTTCGACTCCCGGATTGGCTCAAAACGATCGGTTTTGGAACTTTAGCTCACTGAATTTTCATGTCTTGGAAAATTGGTTAAGTTTGCAAATTGAGCGCGAAATTCTAATATCATAGTTACTTTACAAGCTTTGTGATTTGTATATGTGTTTGGAAACATCGACTAATTGCTATACGTCGATTAGTCGGGGTTGCACAAATCGGTGATGATGTTATGTTGGTTTGTGTATATGAACTTGTTGGATCGTCGTGAATGGATAGCCGGGGATGTGAGATGAGGGTTTTCATTCTTTCATTCGATGTAAATTTGTAAAGTGATGCAATATTATTTTTGCGGGGCACATCCAGGTTGAGGTTGTAGCCACCGTTGTATTATTTCTTTTACTATTTTCTGCTCCTAGGATACACCTAAGGTGGGTGCACAAACTACCGGGTACTTTGAAGTGTCGAGTGGCCTACTCACTTTGTTGAGGGAGGTTGCTTCACTTCAGGTATTTGGAAGGTAGTTTGCCGCACCCATAGGGGTCTAGGGTGGGGTTTGGCTATTCATCACGACCGTTGAATCTGTTTTTCGTTACAGGCTCAAACGAAACGCGGAATTCCTAGTATATCCAATGTGTTCATCTGTGATCTGGAATGCCTATCATTGCGTCTGACGAATGGATATTATTATATATATATTATATAATAGATGTTGCTTATGTTTTGCATCCGTGCTAGTCCAACCCCCGCTCTGTCGTTAGTTAAGTAACCTAACGGGTGATGATGGGGTCCCGTGGAGAATGCGGATGGCATAAGCGTACGTTGTATTTTCGTTGTTTTCTGCAATGGTAGGTTAATTGATGGGACTGCATTACATTAATGCTGTCACGACCCAAGTTTGGATGTGACCGGCACTTAGATTGTATCATATCTAAAGATATGCACACCGTCCAAGTAAGCCGAAAACCAAGATCAAAATCCTTTTTGCGGAATTCTTTATATAGAAAATTTAATTTTTAAGTAAAAATCACATGTTATGAAGTTAAAATGATAAACAAGCATAAGGTATTAAGTTTGGTTGCATCCCTAGTTGGGATCAACAATATCAACAACGTAAAAATAAAATCTCAGTATATAGGGCATCAATACGAATCTCAGACATAAAGAAATGAATTAACAATTTATAGAACTAAACGATCTCAACTGTCAAATAATATACATATCATCTCTCACTCTAGTCAAAATACAGGTCTGATGGAGATTTTCTAGATACACGATACAATACCAAAAGAGAAGGTTACTACATATGTAACCCACCTATCAAAAGATGTAATAAAGCTGCAAAAGTAGATCTGTACCACAGCTAACCGTCCACTCTACCCCTGCAGTGAACTGTGGCACAACGAGGGTGAGTTGCTAACTCAGTGAATATAACTAACATATAACGGTTAATAATGTAAATATGATGATCATACTAACTGAAATGTGAACAAGTATAATGTATGATTATATGTGAAAATCAAGAATCCATAATACGAATCTCATAGTCCAAACTAAAATCCCATCATTTATTCCCAATAAAATTCATTTCCCCGTGTCCATCATCGACACAAAACTTCCATTTCTCACAGGCATCATTCCTCGAATGATCCTGAAATCAACAATACCGGTCGTTATCACCTGGATATACGCCGTATTTTACAACTATCTCCGGTATCGAGTAACCTAGCTAGGCTCCCCCGCCTCAATGCGGCTATCCTGCTCCTTGGTCTCGACCGGGTCCACCATGTATCCAACTGTATATCTCCCCCACTCAGTATGGATAACGTAAAATCCGCGACCGTATATCTCCTCCACTCGGTACGGAATAAAACCAAATCCTAAAACATCTCATGGTGGACATGACACATCAATCATAAAATCACTGGATTTATGTAATAGTATTCAAAACTCAAAACCATAAATCCTCAATAATACATTTACCTCTTATATCAACATGAAATACGCAGATATTAACATGATATTAATGATGCAATTTACTACTATTATTGGTATGTAAGATACGATATGAATCATTTTAACAAGAATTGTGCTAAGTGTAAAAGCGACATAGTAATATCGACGAGGTGTGTGTAATATATAAGATGTGCACGTGGCATGACTCATCGATAATTGTGTAGTGTTCTAGCAACTAAACAAGGTATGTGTAACTTATGAATACATATTGTTAATTTAACATATCAAATAAAGCATTAAGTTAAATAAAACTACGGGCGTATCACGCCGTCTTTACAAAATTTCCCGGTAGATGTTTAGTCTACTCACCGGAAAACGTCGAATTTATTCAGGAATTGCCAATCCTTTCCCTTTCCTCGCTGCCTCCGAAAATCCCGTATTCGAATCTAACATCACGATTTAACTTGTATAAGGAAACGGCTACCCCGATATGACGGAAATGAAAAACATCCATTCCCACGTACTAATTATATTGTATACGACTATACCGAACTATTAAACACTTAACCTTACTGGATTTTAACCCTAACCTACATCGTTACAGAATTTAAATCGCGATGCGTTTTAATCGTGTCGTATTTTGTGTTTTAAGATATCCTTTCCGATATGCGCTTCCAGATTCTATCTGCAGTGAAACTAATTTATTTAAACAATACCAAAATGGCAAAAATGATCTACTGAAACCTACACAATCATCCAAAACACCCTAGCTACCCACAAATCCGGCGACGCCGGATTTCCCCTCTTGGTCGCCGGCCCAAATCCGAGCCCACCGGTTCGTGATCCTATAGTTTGCTCTAGGTGTTACACACATCATTTTAGCACTGGTTTGTTAAGTTAATTATCTTCCAAACAATAGCAGATTTCAACAGAGCTTATAATTAACTAAAATACGATATTATGGAACTTTGTTCAATTCAAATTAACTAAGTACATAACCTAATTTCCTACTGTGATTAAGAAATTTTACCCGCCAAAAAGTTGTTGGAATAACCCCTCCAAGATGCTAAGCCCCTTGTCCTAGCTTGATGGTGATGAAAACCTAGCTCCCTTCTTCTTCTTCTTCCTCTTGTTCTTTCTTTTTTCTCTTTATTTTAGTTTTGATTTCAGAAATTTTCAGATTTAATTTTTGTAATAGATCTGAACATATCCTATATATGAGAAGAGGGAAGGGTGAGGTGGTGTAAGGAGGTATCAAGGGTTGAAGAGTGCTCATTTCATGCAAGGAGGAGGTGTGAGATGAGTGTGTGCATGCAAGCATGAGGTGTTCTAGCCTTATCTTCATAATTTGTTTTAATTTGAAACTAAATTCTGAACTAAAATGATTTTCCATCTCATTTTCATTTACACCCTTAACAATTTTCCATTTTCACAATAATCCTAAACTTTACCTAAAAACCCCTCAGAACTTAGTTTATTATAAAACACCCATTTTATATGAAGCTAAAATAGTCACTAAAACCCTTATAACTTTGTTATGTTGCATACTAAAAATTGTATTTAAATTGTTTTACATAGAACTTATGAAAATTGACTTATTTGTTTTTAACAACTTTGCGATTTATCAATTTATTATTAAATTAATTAATTTTATTTATTTCTAATTTTTTTCAGAATGCTACAATATCCCCCCCCCCCACTTAAGAAAAATTCGGTCCCCGAATTTAAAATAATTACTAGACATACCTTCGAAAAGATGTGGAAATTTCTTTCGCACCGCATCCTCGGTCTCCCAAGTAATCTCCTCGCGATTCTTTCCTTGCCAAAGAACCTTTACAGATGAAAGTACCCTCGATCGTAGTTTCTTTTCCTGCCTGTCAAGAATAGCGACTGGCTGCACTGTATAGGATAAATCCGGCTCAAGCTGTAAGGTCTGATGCTGGATCGCGTGAGATGGATCGTGAAGATACCTGCGAAGCATCGAAATGTGGAACACCAGATGCACGTCGGGAAAACTCGGTGGAAGTGCTAAGCGATAAGCTACAGCACCCACTCTCTCCAGAATCTCGTAAGGTCCGACATATCTGGGGTTGAGCTTCGCCTTCTTCCCGAAACGCATCACACCTTTCATGGGGGATACCCGAAGGAACACATGATCTCCCACTCCAAACTCGAGTCTACGACGTCGTCGATCTGCATACAATTTCTGTCTATATTGGGCCGCCTTCATTATATCCCGTATCAACTGAATCTTCTCTGTAGTCTCCTGTACTATCTGCGGTCCCAAAATGCAACTCTCGCTCAGTTCCTTCCAGCAAACGGGTGATCGAAATTTTCTCCCATACAAAGCTTCAAAGGGTGCCATCTGGACCGTCTCCTGAAAACTGTTGTTGTACGAGAATTCTATCAAAGGTAGGTGACGATCCCAACTACCACCAAAATCAAGGCTACAAGCCCAAAGCATATCCTCTAGTATCTGAATGGTCCGCTCCGACTGACCATCTGTCTGTGGGTGGAAAGTTGTACTAAAACTCAACCGTGTACCCAAAGCTTCTTGAAGTTTCTGCCATAGCCTGCTAGTAAACTGGGTACCCCTATCTGAAACTATGCACGTCGGAACTCCATGCAGACGTACAATCTCATCGATATAAATCTGAGCATACTGTGCAAAACCATATGTCGTCTTCACTGGGAGAAAATAAGCTGCATTTGTCAATCTATCAACAATCACCCAAATGGAATCGTACCCTCTGCAAGCCCTGGGTAGACCCACCACGAAATCCATGAAAATATGTTCCAATTTCCACTCTAGAATAGGTAAGGGCTGCAACTCTCTGGCTGGCTTCTGGTGTTCTGCTTTGACTTGCTGACAAGTCAAGCATCTCGAAACATATTCCGCAACATCCCTCTTCATTCCTTCCCACCAATAAACCTCCTTCAGATCATGATACATCTTGGTGGAACCGGGATGAATACTGTACGCTGATCTATGGGCCTCCTCTAAAATCTCACACCTCAACCCGTCAGAATCTGGCACACAGAGACGAGTCCTAAAACGTAATACTCCATGATCATCAACCACAAACTCCGTCTCCCTGCCCTGCCTAACCTGATCCATAATCTCCACCATACGAGTATCTGCGGGCTATGCCTCTCGAATACGATCCAATAACTGAGGTCGGGTGCAAACATGTGCTAGCTGGCCTCCTGCCAATGTGAACTCAAACTGTATACGACTATCACATAAGATCTTCCAGTCTGTAGAAGACTATTTCTGCAAGATGTGCAAATGAGATAAGCTACCTCCAGGTTCCCGACTCAAAGCATCTGCTACAACATTCGCCTTGCCTGGATGATACAAGATCTCACAATCGTAATCTTTCACCAGTTCCATCCATCTACGCTGCTTTAGGTTCAGATCCCTCTGCTGAAAAATATACTTTAAGCTCTTATGATCTGTGAAGATTTGACACGACTCTCCATACAAGTAATGTCTCCAAATCTTTAATGCGAATACCACAGCAGCCATCTCTAGATCATGAGTGGGGTAGTTTTGTTCATGCCTCTTCAACTATCGAGAAGCATAAGCTACAACCCTTCCGTGCTGCATCAGCACACAGCCTAAACCCACTCTAGAAGCATCACAATACACAACAAAACCACCTGACCCGGAAGGTAAGGATAAGACAGGTGCAGTCGTCAAGCGCGTCTTCAACTGCTGGAAACTCTGCTCACATGCATCTGCCCACTGAAATGGAACCTCCTTCCTAGTCAATCCGGTCAAAGGTGCAGCGATCCGTGAAAAACCCTGCACGAAGCGTCGGTAATAACCTACCAGACCTAAGAAACTCCGTACCTCTGTAACTGACACAGGTCTGGGCCAGAGCTGTACCGCTTCAATCTTCTTTGGGTCCACACATATACCCTCTCTCGTAACTATGTGACCCAAGAACTCCACACTATCGAGGCAAAAAGCACACTTAGAGAATTTTGCAAATAGTTGATGCTCCTTCAAGGTCTGCAACGTAATACGCAAATGCTGCTCGTGCTCTGTCCGACTCCGAGAATAAACAAGAATGTCATCTATGAACACTATAATAAACCGATCAATGAAGGATCTAAAGATACGGTTCATCATATCCATAAAAGCTGCTGGAGCGTTGGTGAGTCCGAACGACATCACCAGAAATTCATAGTGCCCATATCTCGTACGAAACGCCGTCTTCGGAATATCGTCCTTCCGAACCCTCAATTGGTGATACCCCGACCTCAAATCAATCTTCGAGAAATAACCAGCTCCCTACAACTAATCGAATAAGTCATCTATACGTGGTAGTGGATACCTGTTTCGTACAGTGACGCGATTCAGCTGTCGGTAGTCGATACACAATCTTATACTACCGTTCTTCTTCTTTACAAATAAGACAGGAGCTCCCCACGGTGATACACTGGGATGAACAAGCCCTCTATCTAATAACTCTTGCAACTGGCTTTTGAGTTCCTTCAATTGCGACGGTGCCATTCGATAGGGTGGTATAGAAATAGGCCCCGCACCCGGAATTAAGTCGATGCAAAATTCAATGTCACGATCGGGTGGCAATCATAGAAACTCAGCAGGAAACACCTCAGGAAATTCTCGTGCGATCGGAACCTGATCCAATGGAATCTCAGCGACCCCTAAGTCCTGAACGAATGCCAAGAACCCATGACAACCCTTCTTCAAGAGTGGCCCCACACAAAGAGCATAAATCATGTTGGCGGGAGTTAATTTACAATCCTCCTGCACAACAAACACCGGTTCACCTGGAAAACAAATCTAACCATCTTTCCCCGACAATCTACATAGGCATGACAGGCGGTTAACCAATCTATACTAAGAAGTATATCAAAATCTAGTATATCCAGGAGTATCAGATCATCTAGCGAATCTCTATCACTAATATGCACAGAGCATGACCTGGATACGTGCCGAGCTATAAAAGAATCTCCCACCGGGGTAATCACCACTAATGGTAACTCTAACAACGACTCTTTCCCCAAAGAAAGTGCAAATTGTGAAGATACATAAGAATGTGTAGAACCGGGATCAAATAAAACATGTGCCTCTAACGAGCATACTGTAAGAGTACTTATCACGACTGCATTTGATGCCTAGGCATCCTGTTGAGTTAGCGCAAATACCCGTGCCTGGCCCCTGCCCACATCCTGTCGTCCTCTGCCTCTATCTCCTCGACCTCTCTAAGAACGTCTCGCAAAGCCTCGACCTCGTGGTGCAACTGCGTGGCGTGTAACACCAACTGGGGGAGGAAGTAAAGCCATCGGTGTAGAAGGTGGAAGGGGTAAAGCAGCCTGTGGAACAACGGTCCCTCCCTGGGATCTACAATCCCGAGCAAAGTGTCCGGGAAGTCCACAACTAAAACATGTTGGTGGAGGCCTCTGATCATCGGGATAAGAACTGAACATCTAGCCCTGAGTCCAACCTCGTCCGATACTGTGGCCTGGAGTATATCTGCCTCTACCTTTGCCAAACTGTCTAGTCATCGGCCCGATCGGTCTACTCCTCTTTGGCTCTGGAACAACCACTGACTCGTTCAAACGCTCCTCCACTCATATCGCTGCATCCATGGCCTACGCATACATATCAAAATGCTGGGAGCCTATAGCCAGATACAACTGTGTGTCCGGACTCCTTAGGAACCTCTTCACCTGAAGCTCCTCCGTAGGTACTAAGTATAGGGCATAGCGCGACAGCTGGGTGAATCGTAAATCATAATCTGCCACCGACATACTTACCGATTTCTGCAACGCTTCAAAACTTCTAGCCCTAGCGTCCCTCACACTCTGGGGAAGAAATCTGGCAAGAAAGACCGTGGAAAACTCGGTCCACGACATTGGAGGAAGACTCGTAGCTCGCCCTCTCTCCATCGACTCACACCACTCCTGTGCAAGTCCCTCCAAACGAAAGCTAGTCAGCTCAACTGACCTCGCATCAGAACATCATAATGATCTACCAATCCTCGCCATCCTATCAAGAAAGGACTGAGAATCTTCCGCTACATCGGTCCCCGTAAATACCGGAGGTCTCAATCTCATAAACTCCGCAAGCGATACCTCCATCACCCTCGTATCTACCAGTGTCACCGTCTGCGTAGGCTGTACCTCGGACTCTGCTACGGTCGGTTCCGGATCCTGTCTCAGTACTCGAGCGGCCTCAGCTAACTGTCCTACCACTCGCTGTAATCCCAACATGCCCTCCTCAATCCTAGTCATACGATCTGGAGGAGGAGGATCAACATGCTCATGCACCGCCGGAACGTCCGGTACCAGTCGTCGTCACAGGCGGACTCGCCCTAGCTGCATCTTTGGCTACGGCCTGCCTAGCCCGCGTAGCCATAGCAACTGGAACAAGAAACGAGAGTTGATAAGGCGTATGAATAGGAACAATCAATAACGGAGAATCAACGGAAGAATAGATCAAGATACACATCCTAAGGTTAGTTAGGCTGAATATGATAACGTAAATATGCCGCGGAACATACGTACGGTACAACATTCATCCTAATTCACCTACTCCATCAAACCAAAGGTCATCCTAACTCACGGACTCACGTCAACTTATTTTAATTCCCTACTCAATTCCGTAAGGTTATTCCTAAGCTTTGATACCAACTTTTCACGACCCAAGTTTGGATGTGACCGGCACTTAGATTGTATCATATTTAAAGATATGCACACCGTCCAAGTAAGCCGAAAACCAAGATCAAAATCCTTTTTGCGGAATTCTTTATATAGAAAATTTAATTTTTATGTAAAAATCACATGTTATGAAGTTAAAATGATAAACAGGTATAAGGTGTTAAGTTTGGTTGCATTCCTAGTTGGGATCAACAATATCAACAGCGTAAAAATAAAATCTCAGTATATAGGGCATCAATACGAATCTCAGACATAAAGAAATGAATTAACAATTTATAGAACTAAACGATCTTAACTGTCAAATAATATAAATATCAACTCTCACTCTTGTCAAAATACAGGTCTGATGGAGATTTTCTAGATACACGATACAATACCAAAAGAGGATGTTACTACATATGTAACCTACCTATCAAAAGATGTAATAAAGCTGCAAAAGTAGATCTGCACTGCAGCTAACCGTCCACTCTACCCCTGCAAAGAACTGTGGCACAACGGGGGTGAGTTGCCAACTCAGTGAATATAACTAACATATAACGGTTAATAATGTAAATATGACGATCATACTAACTGAAATGTGAACAAGTATAATGTATGATTATATATGAAAATGAAGAATCTATAATACGAATCTCATAGTCCAAACTGAAATCCCATCATTTATTCCCAATAAAATTCATTTCCCCGTGTCCATCATCGACACAAAACTTCCATTTCTCACAGGCATCATTCCTCGAATGATCCTGAAATCAACAATACCGGTCGTTATCACCTGGATATACGCCGTATTTTACCACTATCTCCGGTATCGAGTAACCTCGCTAGGCTCCCCCGCCTCAATGCGGCTATCCTGCCCCTCGGTCTCGACCGGGTCTACCATATATCCAACTGTATATCTCCCCCACTCAGTATGGATAACGTAAAATCCGCGACCGTATATCTCCCCCACTCGGTCCGGAATAAAACCAAATCATAAAACATCTCATGGTGGACATAACACATCAATCATAAAATCACTGGGTTTATGTAATAGTATTCAAAACTCAAAACCATAAATCCTCAATAATACATTTACCTCTTATATCAACATGAAATACGCAGATATTAACATGATATTAATGATATAATTTACTACTATTATTGGTATGTAAGATACGATATGAATCATTTTAACAAGAATTGTGCTAAGTGTAAAAGTGACATAGTAATATCGACGAGGTGTGTGTAAAATATAAGACGTGCACGTGGCATGACTCGTCGATAATTGTGTAGTGTTCTAGCAACTAAACAAGGTATGTGTAACTTATGAATACATATTGTTAATTTAACATATCAAATAAAGCATTAAGTTAAATAAAACTACGGGCGTATCACGCCATCTTTACACAATTTCCCGGAGATGTTTAGTCTACTCACCAGAAAACGTCGAATCTATTCAGGAATCGCCAAACCTTTCCCTTTCCTCGCTGCCTCCGAAAATCCCGAATTCGAATCTAACATCACAATTTAACTTCTATAAGGAAAAGGCTACCCCGACATGACGGAAATGAAAAACACCCGTTCCCACGTACTAGTTATATTGTATACGACTATACCGAACTATTAAACACTTAACCTTACTGGATTTTAACCCTAACCTGCATCGTTACAGAATTTAAATCGCGATGCGTTTTAATCGTGTCGTATTTTGTGTTTTAAGATATCTTTTCCGATATACGCTTCCAGATTCTATCTGCAGTGAAACTAATTTATTTAAACAATACCAAAATGGCAAAAATGATCTACTGAAACCTACACAATCACCCAAAACACCCTAGCAACCCATAAATCCGGCGACGCCGGATTTCCCCTCTTGGTCGCCGGCCCAAATCCGAGCCCACCGGTTCTTGATCCTATTGTTTGCTCTAGGTGTTACACACATCATTTTAGCACTGTTTTGTTAAGTTAATTATCTTCCAAACAATAGTAGCTTTCAACAGAGCTTATAATTAACTAAAATACGATATTATGGAACTTTGTTCAATTCAAATTAACTAAGTACAGAACCTAATTTCCTACTGTGATTAAGAAATTTTACCCACCAAAAAGTTGTTGGAATAACCCCTCCAAGATGCTATGCCCCTTGTCCTTGCTTGATGGTGATGAAAACCTAGCTCCCGTCTTCTTCTTCTTCCTCTTGTTCTTTCTTTTTTCTCTTTATTTTAGTTTTGATTTCAGAAATTTTCAGATTTAATTTTTGTAATAGATCTGAACATATCTTATATATGAGAAGAGGGAAAGATGAGGTGGTGTAAGGAGGTGTCAAGGGTTGAAGAGTGCTCATGCAAGGAGGAGGTGTGAGATGAGTGTGTGCATGCAAGAATGAGGTGTGCTAGCCTTATCTTCATAATTTGTTTTAATTTGAAACTAAATTCTGAACCAAAATGATTTTCTATCCCATTTTCATTTACACCCTTAACAATTTTCCATTTGCACAATAATCCTAAACTTTACCTAAAAACCCCTCACAACTTAGTTTATTATAAAACACTCATTTTATTAAAATGAAGCTAAAATAGTCACTAAAACCCTTATAACTTAGTTATGTTGCATACTAAAATTTTTATTTAAATTGTTTTATATAGAACTTATGAAAATTGACTTATTTGTTTTTAACAACTTTGCGATTTATCAATTTATTAGTAAATTAATTAATTTTATTTATTTCTAAATTTTTTCAGAATGCTACAAATGCAAAGAAAACAAACTAAAGCTGAATCCTTGGAACAAATTTTAAAACAACTCGGTTATTTTAAAACAGGAGACTTTTAAATGCGGAGCTTAAACCACTCCTTTTAAAAGCTATCAGGTTCTTTCGATTATATCAAGTTCACTACGTTCACGGTTTCGCCAAAACCATCCGTAGTCCTCCGTAATTTCATATGAACATTCAATAGTATTCAAGGTATGTTTGTTGACCTTCGTCAAGGCATAGTTATTGGTAGCTGCTGGGTGTTCATATGTAGCATAGATAGATGCGTTGGTTTGGGAAAGTCGTATTACCTTGTTGACCTTCATCAAGGGTATATACGGGTGGGTTCAAATTAACCTGAACAATGATGGGTAGAACTTGACATGTGACTTATGATTTGTTGTCCTTCGTCAAGGTCATAAGAGCATGGGGCAGAAATCCACATCGGGAGTTTCTAAGGATACAGAAACTTGCTAGTGCTGCATACCATTTGGAGTGTGATAATGTTGGTACGATTCCTTCAGGATTATCACACAATGATATTTGGATCCCGATCCTACTGTGAGTATCCGCTACTCCTCGGGACATTCTTCACTTAACGATCAATGCTATAAACCAAGTAGGTGTCTAGAACAGTGTTAGCGGGGCTACGCCTCAAGGGAAAAGAGGTTATTTAATTAAGGAACTTCGGGAAAGCGTCGTAAAACCTCCCTCGAAGTACTGACACTAGCCTGGATGAACGGTTAAGCAAGTATTGTACGGTGAGATTAATCCTGACTAATTCTTCTTTTATGGTTTGAGGAAGGATTCGAGAAACAGTGGGAGCCATCCTGTTTAGATAAATTAAAAACCAATCTAAACTTGCAAGAGCATCATGCTGAGTGTTTTCTTCTCTCTATCCTAATTGCAGCGACCAGGTGACCAGATTAGGTTACAGATAGATAATAAAATGACTGAGTTATACTATAGTGACTGGCAAAGGTTTGTCTAGATGTCCATTACCTATGACAAGCTGGACCACCTCATTTCTACTCAAGCCTCCGCCATCCCAGGTCCAGTTTCCACCGTCGCGGATAAGGATATCCGTAAAACAAGGGAAAAGGACAGTGTGAATGCCAAGTACCTCATGTTGGCCTCATTTGATGGTGTATACCAGAGGCAGCACGAGAAGATGGACTTAGTTTCCATCTTCCTCCATAATAATATTTTATATGGAGAGCAATCTCGTATCGCAAGATATGATACCTCGAAGGAATTGCTTCAAGCGAGGTTGGTTAACGGGTCATCTGTAGGGGACCACTTCCCTACAATGATTAGCTATATTAAATAGCTCACAGACCTGGAGACCACGTTGGAGAACGAGTCATGTACTGACTTGATTTTACAGTCCCTACCTTCTACTTACGCTCAGGGGAAGCAAGTTATACTTCCAGTTGAGGGCACCCTGATGGAAACCAGGGAGACACCCGCTCTTCTTACTGGGGAATCTTCCTCTTCTGGATCTAAGGCGGATGCTAAGGGTGAAAATAAGAAGACCTCCACGAAACCGATAGGCGGTGTCGATAAAGTAGAAGAAAAGGGAAGGGCAAAAGTTTCAGGGTTTACAGTAGGGAAGGAGGGATGTTCCTATTGTCATGGAAAAGGGCATTAGCAGAAGGGATGCAGGGCTTGGAAAGCCAGAATCTAGGATCCGAAGCATGTTGTGGCTTCGACTTCGGGTGTGTTAGTGATTGAAAACAGTCTGTCAATTAACTCTACTTCTTGGGTACAAGATACCGGATTAGGATCTCATATCTGTCATTCATTACAGGCTTTGAGAAACCGTAAAGTTATCAGGGCAGGTGATATGACTTTCAGGGTTGCTAACGGAATGAGCGCGGACGCTGTATCCATAGGGTATATCACCTAGAATTGACAAGTGGGCAGATATTGATTCTACGTAACTGTTTGTGTGTACCAAGTCTAGTATGTAAGCGATGTGGTTCACATCCACCTAAATCAATGTTTGATTGGGTCAGGTATACTAGATGACAGTATATATTGAATCAAGCTCAGGTTTTCAAACGTCCAGAACACACTTAAAAGAAAGTCTCCAGAATTAAATAAAACTTTCTTATGGCATTGTAGACAGGGTCACATCAATGAAACACAGTTGTCTAAGTTACATAGAGAGGGATATTTGGATCTGTTCAAATATCAGCCTTATGCAACTTTTCAATCTGGTCTCATAGGAAAGATGACAAAGACTCCGTTCACTGGATATGGAGTAAGAGCGAACGAGCTCTTGGGATTCATACACAGCGACGTGTGTATTCCAATATCTACAGATGCACAAAGTGGTTATTCCTGTTTCATTACTTTTACGGATGATTTCTCTAGGTAAGGATATGTCTTCTTGATGAAGCATAAATCCAAGGCCTTTTGAGGTATTCCGAGAATTTAAGTATGAAGTGGAAAAACAAACAGGCAAAGGTATCAAGACACTAAGATCTGATCGATGTGGTGAATACATAATTGCCGAGTTCCTTGATTACCTAAAAGAGAATGGAATTCTCTCTCAGCTTACTCCTCCATACACACCACAACACAACGGTGTATAGGAAAGGCGGAACATAACCCTATTGGATATTGATCGTTCCATGATGAGTAACGCTGAGTTGCCGCGATCCTTCTGAAGTTATGCACTAGAATCATCTGCATATCTTTTGAATAAGGTTCTTACCAAGACTGTACCTACCACACCATATCAGATGTGGAGTGGGAAGAAACCCTATCTTCAGTATCTGAAGGTATAGGAATGTCCAGCTTTTGTTGAAAAGCAGTATGCGGACAAGCTCGAGGCACGCTCGGTACTGTATAGCTTTGTGGGATACCCAAAGAAATCCAGGGGTATCTTTCCTATTACGCAGAGGAACAAAAGGTTTTTGTTCCTCGTCATGCCCACTTTTTAAAAAATCAATTTTTTGTAAAAGGAAATAGTGGGAGCGCAATAGAACTGGAAGAAATTCCAGAACCACAAACTATTACTGAAAGTATGGTAGAACCAGAGGTTTTAAAAGAAACGGGCATCCCTACGCAAATCTACAGGACTAGTAGGCAGTCTCATCCGCCCGAGAGATACTACGGTTTTCTCATAGATGGGGATCGAGAGGATTACATCATTAGCAATGATGAGCCAACTAGCTTCCAGTAAGCCATTCAGAACGGCGGCTCGGTAAAATGGCTGGATGCAATACGGACTGAAATGGAGTCCATCTACACCAACAAAGTTTGCACTTTGAACATTGCTCCAGAATGGGTGAAACCCGTAGGCTGCAAATGGATCTTCAGAAAGAAGATTGGTGTAGATGGATAGGTTGAAACCTATAAGGATAGACTTAATGCAAAAGATTTTCGTCAAAGACCTGGTTTGGACCATGATGAAACCTTTTCTCCGGTGTCTATGCTCAAATCCATTCAGATCCTTCTTGCCATTGCTGCCTTCCAAGATTTTGAAATCAGGCAGATGGATGTAGAGACGGCTTTTCTAAATGGTAATTTGGAAGAGTGCGTCTATATGGATCAGCCAGAGGGTTTCAATCAGAGTGGGAACATCGGGACAATGTGCAAATTGCTTAAGTCCATTTATGGACTAAAGCAGGCATCGCGGAGTTGGAACATCTATTTTTATTGAGACGGTCAAAGAATTCGACTTTATCAAAAATCCAGATGAACCATGCATTAATAGTAAAATTGTAGCAAGAACTATAGAATTCCTCGTTGATTACATAGATGACATTCTCTTGATAGGAAATGACATTCCTATGCTACAATCAGTCAAAGGATTCTTGTCACAGAGGTTCTCCATGAAAAACCTGGTGATACCAACTACATTCTGGGGATCCAGATCTATCGTGATAGATCAAAGAGGATGGTGGGACTTTTAAAGTCAGGTTACAACAACACCATAATGAAAATATTTAGTATGGACGATTCTAAGCGCGGTAATCTACCGGCTTGTCATGGAATCACCCTCTCCAAAGAGATTTCTTCCAAGACTGATTTGGAAGGGGTTCGCATGTCGATTATACCCTACGCTTCTGCGGTAGGCTCTATAATGTATGCGATATTGTGTACCAGACCATTTGTAGCTTACGCACTGAGCGTGGTACGCCGGTATCAGTCAAACCCAGGGGAGAAGCACTGGGAAGCAGTAAAGAACATTCTTATGTACCTGAGAAGGACTAAGGAGATGTTCTTGGTGTATGGCGGAAAAGGACCTCCAGATCGAGGCCTTTGCTAACTCCAGCTTCTAGAGTGATAAGAATGACTCCAAGTCCATGTCAAGTTATGGCTTTACCCTCAGTAGAGGGGCGGTCTGTTGGAAGAGCTCCAAGCAGTACACCGTTGCAAACTCGAAGTTGGAAACGGAGTAGTTCGCTGCATAAGATGCCGCAAAAGAGGTAGTCTGGATATGGAAGTTCTTAACTGAACTTCAGGTGGTTCCTTCCATTTGTTAGTCCATTACTTTAGTATTGTGACAACATACGGCGCTATAACATTAGGGAAGGAACCCAAGTCCCGGTAGAGATCCAGACATATCTTCAGGCGGTACCACCTAATCAGGGAGATCGTTGATCCCCAGAGGATCGAGGTGAGGAGAGTAAATACGGAGAACAACACTGTAGATCCACTCACAGAGGGCATCCCTCAGACAGTGTTTGAGAGGCTATTCGAGATCTTCGGTCTACGATATGCCAGTATATGGCCTTAGTGCAAGTGGGAGATTGTTAGTGATGTATGCCCTAAAGGCCATTATTGTATCATACTGGATTGTATATTACTTAATGGGGGTTTGGGATATACACGGATATAGTAACAGTCTTGCTCAAAATGGTAGTATGCTACCTTGTTTGTTTCTACCTCAATATGTGCATGTGTTTCTTTTAGCATATCGCTTATACATATTGGTAGAGCCCTTAGGATCTTTGCTTGATTAGCAGCGTTGTGATGGCAGTCACACTTGTAGGGGCTGGGTAATCTATAAGCACATACTATACAGGTCCCTAGTCATAGGATTATCGAAACGGGGCATCGATACTCCACAGTAGACTAGTGTATACGCTTCTCATCCCAGCAGGGGAGATGGTCTGTCCCCCAGCCATCAGAACGTCGTACTAGAGATAGTATGCAGGTGCTCATTAGGTTATGAGTGTTAGTGATATGTATGACTTAGAGGCCATTACTGTACATAAAATTTATATTGTAGTGGATGCTTGGACATATATATGGAGGACTTTCTTGCTCGACATGATAGGATGCTATCTGGTTGCTCTTTATCTTAACATGTACACTGATTGTCTCTATATTACATGTTGATAAAGCCCTTAGGATGAGTACTTGAATACCAGGACTATGATGAAGATCATACTAGTAGGGACAGAGTAGTCGTTAAGTACATCCTGTTAGTGCATATGCCCTAGAGGCCATTACTGTATCATACTAGTTTATATATTACTTAATGGAAGCTTGGGATATTCACAGTTGTATATACAATCTTGCTCGAAATGGTAGTATGCTACTTGATTTGTCTCTGCTTTAATATGTGCATGTGTTTCTTTTAGCATATTGCTGATATACATATTAGTAGAGCCCTTAGGATCTTTGCTTGATTACCAGCGTTGTGATGGCGCTCGCACTCGTGGGA
This sequence comes from Agapanthus africanus, assembly GCA_030015575.1. Taxonomy (NCBI): domain Eukaryota; kingdom Viridiplantae; phylum Streptophyta; class Magnoliopsida; order Asparagales; family Amaryllidaceae; genus Agapanthus; species Agapanthus africanus. The sequence continues at coordinate 516,733,394 of JASDDO010000014.1, forward strand.
GCGGGGTAATCTATAAGCACATCCTTATACAGGTCCCTGGTCGTTGGACTATCGAGACGGGGCATCGATACTCCGGAGTAGACTAGCGTATGCGCTTCTCATTCCAGTGTGGGAGACGGTCTGTCCCACAGCCGTTAGTACGTCGTACTTGGGATAGTATGCGGGTGCTCGTTAGGTTACGAGTACACTGGACAGGACTCGTCGGGAACTGTTGGTTGGTATTATACCTTTCGTCAGTTATCAGTTCCCAAGTGACATGAGTACAGCTTAGTCCGTTGACTTGACACTGTCACTTCGCCTCGAGTGTGTTCCCACTGCACTTTGATTACTACCCTACCACGGCTCAAAGGAGTCGTGCAAACAGGTAGTTTTTGGGTGCAGTCCCGAAGCACTTAGAGGCAGTGACGGTTAGACAGGATTCGTCTCTCCCGGTATTGGGGGTTGACATCGCGCTGTGTCCAGGAGATCCATTACACGAGTAGTCCCTGGCCAGGGCAAGCGAGATATACTGGTAGGTTTCCAGTGTTATCTCAGGGTGTTCTGGGCTACACTTTGACACGACTTGTACCGCTATTAGGGGACTGACGTTCACCGCCGCCCTAGGCCCGCCATGCGATGTATCAGACGAACAGACCGGACTGTACGGAGACTGTCACATACAGGCTCAGTAGGAGTTCAGATGGGGTTCACCTCGTCAGTCTTCTTATCGACATCTACCTTGGGACCGTTACGTACAGCTAGTGCCGCTTGCGGTCTGTGGTTAAACCCACTGCCAGCGTAGTGTCGAGTCTTTAGAGTCCCACACAGAGAGCTATTCGCCTTTAGGCAAAATGAGTAGAGGTCGCATGGTTTTGCGACAGGGTTCGTTCACATCCGCGCACTTGTGCACGTTTACTGTCCGGACAGTTTATACTAGCGGGCTTTGGTTTAAGCCGGATCCTAGTATAAGATTTGGGATTGGTTTTTCTCATTGTATTCGTGTTCCTCGGATCACGAATGCGGGTGCGTATGCACAGTTTTTTGAGATAGAGGGAGAGGACCTTGATTAGGGTTAATGGCTATTGTCATTTTATTAACCCTAATGCTTATGTGTGTATTATAGTTAATTGATAATTAGTTTAATAATCGTGCATGGTTATGGTTGTTGACCATTTGACCTCCTTGACTTGTTGACCTAGGTTGACACTTTGACCATCATCATTTCTTTTGGAAGATGCTTTTTGATCCTTGCAAATTGAAATGATAATGGTCATGTCATGATTAACCATGACAATTATCTTACTAATTATCTAATTAAAATAATACACATATATTTGTGAGAATGGTTTATTCTATTCTCATTCTATCATTTCATTTCTCTCTCTTGTTCTTCCTCTCCCTCAAGCTCTCCCCTCTCATGTGTTGATAAACACTTGAGTTTTAGAAAAACCCTCTCTTGATCATCTCTACTCTCATCTAGGGTTGAAGGACTAGCACTTCTTGAACCCTAGTTACTTCTAGCTTGGAGTTGAAGCCAAAGGTTGAGGCTTTCGGGTGGATCTTTCTTTGACGGGAGAAGACGACAAGGTGACCTCCTTCCACTATTCCAAGGAGCAAGGAGAGAAGGACATAAATCCCAAGGTATAACCTTTCTAGCACTTAGCTAGTTTCTAGTTAGCTTTAGCAAGTTTTTGTATAGCAAAGATCCTTCATAGTGTAGTCCATGTTGCCTAAGCTCATAAAAATCCGATTTTTATTCCGTTTTCCGCCTCCCCGCAAGTACCGGGGTGGGAAACGTGGACTTACAGTGGTATCAGAGCCTAACTAAACATAAACTAGCTAAGTAGTGAAGTGTATCGAAGTTCGAAACGTAAAAATCGAAAAACCAAGTTCTCGAAACCCTAAGTTTCTGTTAAATTTTTTTCTGGTCAAAACAAAATTTGTTATACTCTAAAAATCGTCTCAGGGTTTTCTGAAGATAACCACCAAACCCGGTCCAGTGAATCGACCAAGGAGCCGCGGTTCCACGCCAATAGCAAGCTATTGCCGCTCAACCGCGGCCAAGTTGGCTCTTCACTGGGTCAAGTTTGGTGCAGTGTATCTCTGACTTGGTTTTAGGATTTTTAAGATATTTTATATGTGCCCAGATTTTCCAGAATAGAAATTTATTTTTTGGGGGCCTATAAATCCGTATTTTTTTTCGGAACTTCAATACACTTTGACTATAAGGGTTATATCTGTGATGTTTGTATGTATTGAACGTTGGCTAATCGCTATATGTCGATTAGTCGGGGTTATACATATCTGTGATCTGTGTTTGATGTTGGTATGTGTATATGAATGGGTTGGATAGTCGCGGGTGAATTGCCGGGGTGGATGTGAGATGAGTGTTGCTTTTTCTTTCATTCATTGTAATATGTAAATTGATGTAATATTATTATTTGTTTGGCCGCACAACCGGGTCGGGGTTGTAGCCATCATTGTATAATTCTTTTTACTGTTTTTGCTCCTAGGATAGACCCATGGAAGGGTGCACAAACTACCGGGTATCTCGAAGTGCCGAGTGGCCTACTCACGGTGGTGAGGGAGGTTGCTTCGCTTCGGGTACTTGGCGGGTAGTTTGCCGCACCCGTAGGGGTCTTGGGTGGGGTATTGGCTATTCACCGCGACCGTGTAATCCGCTTTTCGTTGCAGGCTCGAACGGATTGCGGATTCCTAGTATATCCAATGTATTCATCTGTGATCTGTAATGTCTATCATTGCTATATATTTATATATAATAACTATTTAGGCGTTGCTTATGTTTTACAGCCGCGCTAGCCCAGCCCCCGCTCTGTCGTTAGTTAAGTAACCTAACGGGTGATGACGGGGCCCCGTGGCGAATGCGAATGGCATAAGCGTACGTCATATTTTGGTTGTTTTCTGCAATGGTAGGATTAAATGATGGGACGCATTAAAAGAACTATTGCAAGAAAATAAACCAAGTAAAAGTCGATTGGAACACTTTGAAAACCACTCGGTTCTTTTCAAAACTAAACTTTTAAACGCGGAGCTTGAACCACTCCTTTTTAAAAAGCTATCTCGTTCCATCGATTATATCAAGTTCACTACGTTCACGGTTTCGCCAAAACCATCCGTAGCCCTCCATCATTTCAGTTAAATATACGGTAGTATTCAAGCTATGTATTTTTACCTCACGCCAAGGCATAGTGATTGGTAGCTGCCGGATATTTATCTGTTGCATAGATAGAATGCGTTGGTTTGAGACAGTCGTACTGCCATTTTGGCCTACGTCAAGGGTAGGTACGGGTGGGTTCAAATTAACCGGGATAATGATGGGAAGAACTTGACATGTGACTTATGACATTTTGACCTCACGCCAAGGTCATAACAGCATGGGGCAAAAATCCACATCGGGAGTTTCATAAGTACTGAAACTTGCTAGCGCTGCATACCATTTGGAGTGTGATAATTCTGGTAGGATTCCTTCGGTTTTATCTCGCGATGATATTTGGATCCCGATCCTACTGTGAGTATATGCTACTCCTCGGGAAAACTCTCACTTAACGATCAATGCTATAAACTTAGTAGGTGTCTAGAAAGGTGTTAGCGGGGCTACGCCCACAGGGAAAAGAGGTTACTTAATTAAGGAACTTCGCGAAAGCGTTGGAAAACCTCCCTCGAAGTACCGACACTGGCCTGGCTGAACGGTTAAGCAAGTATTGTACGGTGAGAGTGATCCTGACTAATCCTTTCTTTACGGTTTGAGAAGGGATTCGAGAGACAGTGGGAGCCATCCAGTTTAGACAAACTAAAAACCACTCTAAACTTGCAAGAGCATCATGCTAAAGTGTTTCTTTTCTCTCTCCTAATTGCAGCGACCAATCAAGATGACCGGACTTAAGTTATTACTGGATAAAAACATATTGACAGGGCCAAACTACAAAGATTGGCTCAGGAATGTCAAGATGGCAATCACTTACGACAAGTTGGGGTATGTCCTTACCACCAAAGCTCCCCCTGTCCCAGGTCCCAAAACCAGTGTCGTAGATAGGGAAATCTACAAGACCTGGGAAATAGATTGCGCGAAGGCCAGATGCCTCGTACTAGCCTCGATGGACAACGAACATCAGAGGAGGCACGAGAATATGGACCTAGAGTCCATATTTCTTCATACAAAAGAACTGTATGGAGAGCAGTCTCGTATCGCAAGATACGAAGTGTCGAAGAAGTTGTTTTCAGCAAGGTTGGCCGTCGGATCATCGGTAGCGGAACACGTGCTTAAGATAATTGGCTACATTGAGGAGCTCGCGGACCTTGGGACCACGTTGGAGAATGAACTCTATACTGATTTGATTCTGCAGTCCCTTCCTTCCACTTACGCCCAGTTTATTCTTAACTTCAACATGCAAGGAAAGGAGGTTGAACTTTCCGAGCTTCTGAACATGTTGAGGAGTGCTGAGGGCACCCTACAGAAAGGTAGGGAGACATCCACTTTGTTTATAGGAGGATCTTCCTCTTCTAGATCCAGGGCGAAAGCCAAGGGTAAGAAGAAGAAAGCCCCCGCCAAACCAAGAGGCGGTGTCGGTAAAGTAGATACGAAGGGAAAAGGTAAAGCAACAAAGATAGCGGGGAAGCTAGTGGGGAAGGAAGAATGCTTCTATTGTCACAAAAGTGGTCACTGGAAACAGGATTGCAAGGCTTGGAAAGCCAGAACACAGGATTTGAAGCGAGTTGCGGCTTCAGCTTCAGGTGTGTATGTTATTGAAAACTGTCTATCAATAAACTCTACATCCTGGGTATTGGATACCGGATCAGGATCTCATATCTGTAATTCTTTGCAGGCGTTGAGAAAGCGTAGAGTTTTGAAGGCAGGTGACATGACCCTCAGAGTTGCGAACGGTGCTAGCATGGATGCTGAGGCCGTGGGGGACTATCACCTGGGATTGTCGGATGGACATTTTTTGGTTTTGCGTAGTTGTTATTATGTACCAAATGCAACCTGTAATATCATTTCTGTATCTGTATTATCTAAAGAAGGTTATGAATTTGCATTTGTAAGTAATGTAGTGAACATTCACCTTAATCAAGCTTTGATTGGGTCAGGTACATTGAACAACGGTATATACGTATTAAACCAACCACAGATTTTCAATGTCCAGAATACACACAAAAGAAAGTCTCCAGAAATCAATAAAACTTTCTTATGGCATTGTAGACTGGGTCACATCAATGAGAGAAGGTTGACTAAGTTACATGCAGAAGGATATTTGGACCCGTTCGAATATCAATCATATGCAACTTGTCAATCCTGTCTCAAAGGAAAGATGACAAAGACTCCGTTCACTGGACACGGAGAAAGAGTGAGCGAGCTCTTGGGACTCGTACACAGCGACGTGTGCGGTCCAATGTTTACACATGCACGAAGCGGTTATTCTTACTTCATTACTTTTACGGATGATTTCTCAAGGTTCGGACATGTCTTCTTGATGAAGCATAAATCCGAAGCTTTTAAAAAGTTCCAGGAATATAAGAATGAAGTAGAAAAACAAACAGGCAAAAGTATAAAGACACTGAGATCTGATCGAGGTGGTGAATACTTGAGTGCCGAGTTCCTGGGTTACTTAAAAGAGAATGGAATTCTCTCTCAGCTTACTCCTCCATACACTCCGCAACATAACGGTGTATCGGAGAGACGGAACCGAACCCTATTGGATATTGTGTGGTCCATGATGAGTAACGCTGCGTTACCGCGATCGTTCTGGGGATATGCGCTAGAATCAGCTGCATACCTTTTGAACCGAGTACCCACTAAGACTGTGCCTACCACACCATATGAGTTATGGAGTGGGAAGAAACCCTATCTTCAATACCTGAAGATTTGGGGATGTCCAGCTTATGTCAAAAAGCAGCATACGGACAAGCTAGAGGCACGCTCAGTAGTGTGCAAGTTTGTGGGATACCCAAAGAACTCCAGGGGGTATCTTTTCTATTACGCAGAGGAACAAAAAGTCCTCGTTTCTCGAAATGCCCATTTTCTGGAACATCAGTTCTTAGAAAAAGAAACAAGTGGGAGCGCAATAGAACTGGAAGAAATTCCAGAACCACAAGCTATTACTGAAAGCTTAGTAGGACCAGAGGGTTCGAAAGATCAGGACATTCCCACGCCACTCCGCAGGAGTAGTAGGCAGTCTCATCCGCCCGAGAGATACTACGGTTTTCTCATTGACGGGGATAGAGAGGATTGCATCATAGATTGTGATGAGCCAACTAGCTTCCAGCAGGCCATTCAGAGCGTCGACTCGGTAAAATGGCTGGATGCAATGCGGACCGAGATGGAGTCCATGTACACCAACAAAGTATGGACGTTGGACATTGCTCCAGACGGGGTGAAACCCGTAGGATGTAAGTGGATCTTCAAAAGGAAGATTGGTGTAGATGGACAGGTTGAGACCTATAAAGCTAGACTGATAGCAAAGGATTTTCGTCAGAGACCTGGGTGATGCCTCATACATTCTGGGTATCCGGATCTACCATGACAGATCCAAGAGGATATTAGGACTTTCGCAGTCAAGGTACATCGACACCATACTGAAGAGATTCAGTATGGAAGATTCCAAGCGCGGTAATCTACCGGCTTGTCACGGGATCACCCTCTCCAAAGAGATGTCTCCCAAGACTGATTTGGAGAGGGATCGCATGTCTATTATACCCTACGCTTCTGCGGTAGGCTCTATAATGTATGCGATGTTGTGTACTAGACCGGATGTGGCTTATGCACTGAGTGTGGTAAGCAGGTATCAGTCAAACCATGGGGAGAAACATTGGATAGCAGTAAAGAACATTCTCAAGTACCTGAGAAGGACTAAGGAGATGTTCTTGGTGTATGGCGGAAAAGACCTGCAGATTGATTCCTTTGCTGACTCCAGCTTCCAGAGTGACAATGTTGATTCCAAGTCCATGTCGGGTTTTGTCTTCACCCTCAATGGAGGGGCGGTGTGTTGGAAGAGCTCCAAACAGGAAACCGTTGCTGACTCGACTATGGAAGCGGAATACATCGCTGCATCTGATGCCGCAAAAGAAGTTGTCTGGATGAGGAAGTTCTTGAAAGAACTTCAGGTGGTTCCGTCCATTGTTGACCCAATACCTCTGTATTGAGACAACAACGGGGCTATAGCTTTAGCGAAGGAACCCAGGACCCATCAGAAATCCAGACACATCTTAAGGCGGTATCACCTGATCAGGGAGATCATGGATCGCCAGGAGATCGAGGTCCGGAGAGTTGCATCAGAGGATAACACAGCAGATCCATTCACCAAGGCCTTGCCCCAGACTCAATTCGAGCGGCTGATCGAGATGATAGGTCTTCGATACGCCAGTACATGGCCTTAGTGCAAGTGGGAGATTGTTAGTGTATATGCCCTAGAGGCCATTACTGTATCATACTAGTCTGTATATTACTTAATGGAAGCTTGGGATATTCACAGTTGTATATACAATCTTGCTCGAAATGGTAGTATGCTACTTGGTTTGTCTCTGCTTTAATATGTGCATGTGTTTCTTTTAGCATATTGCTGATATACATATTAGTAGAGCCCTTAGGATCTTTGCTTGATTACCAGCGTTGTGATGGCGCTCGCACTCGTGGGAGCTGGGTAATCTATAAGCATATCCTTATACAGGTCCCTGGTCATTGGACTATCGAGACAGGGCATCGATACTCCGGAGTAGACTAGCGTATGCGCTTCTCATCCCAGTGTGGGAGACGGTCTGTCCTACAGCCGTTAGTACGTCGTACTTGGGATAGTATGCGGGTGCTCGTTAGGTTACGAGTACACTGGACAGGGCTCGTCGGGAACTGTTGGTTTGTATTATACCTTTCGTCAGTTATCAGTTCCCAGGTGACATGAGTACAGCTTAGTCCGTTGACTTGATACTGTCACTTCGCCTCGAGTGTGTTCCCACTGCACTTTGATTACTACCCTACCACGGCTCAAAGGAGTCGTGCAAACAGGTAGTTTTTGGGTGCAGTCCCGAAGCACTTGGAGGCAGTGACGGTTAGACAGGATTCGTCTCTCCCGGTATTGGGGGTTGACATCGCGCTATGTCCAGGAGAGCCATTACACGAGTAGTCCCTGGCCAGGGCAAGCGAGATATACTGGTAGGTCTCCAGTGTTATCTCAGGGTGTTCTGGGCTACACTCCGACACGACTTGTACCGCTATTAGGGGACTGACGTTCACCGCCCCCCTAGGCCCGCCATACGATGTATCAGACGAACAGACCGGACTGTACGGAGACTGTCACATACAGGCACAGTAGGAGTTCAGATGGGGTTCACCTCGTCAGTCTTCTTATCGACATCTACCTTGGGACCGTTACGTACAGCTAGTGCCGCTTGCGGTCTGTGGTTAAACCCACTGCCAGCGTAGTGTCGAGTCTTTAGAGTCCCACACAGAGAGCTATTCGCCTTTAGGCAAAATGAGTAGAGGTCGCATGGTTTTGCGACAGGGTTCGTTCACATCCGCGCACTTGTGCACGTTTGCTGTCCGGACAGTTTATACTAGCGGGCTTTGGTTTAAGCCGGATCCTAGTATATGATTTGGGATTGGTTTTTCTCATTGTATTTGTGTTCCTTGGATCACGAATGCGGGTGCGTATGCACAGTTGTTTGAGACAGAGGGAGAGGACCTTGATTAGGGTTAATGGCTATTGTCATTTTATTAACCCTAATGCTTATGTGTGTATTATAGTTAATTGATAATTAGTTTAATAATTGTGCATGGTTATGGTTGTTGACCATTTGACCTCCTTGACTTGTTGACCTAGGTTGACACTTTGACCATCATCATTTCTTTTGGAAGATGCTTTTTGATCGTTGCAAATTGAAATGATAATGGTCATGTCATGATTAACCATGACAATTATCTTACTAATTATCTAATTAAAATAATACACATATATTTGTGAGAATGGTTTATTCTATTCTCATTCTATCATTTCATTTCTCTCTCTTGTTCTTCCTCTCCCTCAAGCTCTCCCCTCTCATGTGTTGAGAAACACATGAGCTTGAGAAAAACCCTCTCTTGATCATCTCTACTCTCATCTAGGGTTGAAGGACTAGCACTTCTTGAACTCTAGTTACTTCTAGCTTGGAGTTGAAGCCAAAGGTTGAGGCTTTCGGGTGGATCTTTCTTTGACGGGAGAAGACGACAAGGTGACCTCCTTCCACTACGCCAAGGAGCAAGGAGAGAAGGACATAAAGCCCAAGGTATAACCTTTCTAGCACTTAGCTAGTTTCTAGTTAGCTTTAGCAAGTTTTTGTTTAGCAAAGATCCTTCATAGTGTAGTCCATGTTGCCTAAGCTCATAAAAATCCGATTTTTATTCCGTTTTCCGCGTTCCCGCAAGTACCGGGGTGGGCAACGTGGACTTACACATCCTTCAAATGATCCTAGTCGTAGGTGTATCGAGACAGGGCATCGATATACCAGAGTAGACTAGCATATAGCTTCTCGACCCATACAGATGGGCGGTGGATGATCCCATATCCATTGGTGTTTGACATCAGAGATAGTATACGGGTGCTCAGTGGAGACTGGGTACACTGAAAGGACTCGCCGAGAACTCCCAGATGGTAGTATACCTCACGTCAGATGGAAGTTCTCTGGTGACACTGGTACAGGTTAGTTTGTAGACCCGAGATCGTCATAGAGTCTTGTGTGATTCCCACTGTGCTTTGATTTCCACCTTACCACGTTCAAGAGAACGTGCAAAATGGTGGCTTTTAGGTACAGTCCCGAATCATATGGAGGCAATGAGCGATAGGAGGGGTTTCGTCTCTCCCAGTATTGGGGGTTGATGTTGCGCTGTGCTCGATTGGCTATAACAGGAAGTCCTTGGCCAAGGCTACTTCAGAGATATACTGGTAAGTGTTATCAGTAGTTTCTCGACCCGTTATGAGCCTCATATTGACACGACTTATCGATTTACTGGGGTCTGACGTTTACCACCCCTAGACGAGATATGCAACATATCAGACGAAGAGACCGGACTGTACGGTAGTGTTACTGATTGGATTCGCAGAAGTGTGAGCAGGCTTGCTTGTTGATCTTCTGATCGTTCAATACCCGGGTGGCCGTTACGTTTAGCAGACCGCTTGCGGCTTGTGGGTGTTTGATATGATCATCACCTGCTGCCGGCGTATTGACGAGTCTTTAGAGTCCTATACAGAGGTTTCCTGGCTCAAGCGAAACGGAGTAGGAGCACATATGTGATATGTGAGGGACCGAGATTGATACGATATGAGATACCGTATTCTATTTCCGTGATATGAGATATCGGTCGGTTATATATGATATAGCCGGGTTATCGGATCAAGTGTTGATTCGATAAGTTGATTCATATGATATTATTCGGTTATAGGTGACATAGCAGGATTATTAAATCAAGATTTGATTTGATAATCTAATGTATAATTATATATTTGATATATTACATTACATTAACTAGTATTAGCTCACTTATGATTTCTTTTCTCACTTTGGATACATTGATATATATGTGATATATGTTAAATGTATCATGCAAGGTTACAAATGCAACTAGGGTTAATGAGGGTTATACCATTCTAGGGTTAAGATTAGGGTTTAAATTTATCATTAAGTAATTCAAATATTATGGGTAATAGTCATGGTTGATATTTGTTGAAAGCTTGTAGAAGCTTGTATGCATTTTTGACTTTGTCTATTTTCTTTGTCTTGCTTAAGATATTTTTAACCTAACCTTTAACCATAGCACATGGTTAACTCTCTACAAGGGTTAAGCATGACATGCTTAACCCTTGGTTGTATTATTAACCTTACCAATTATTCATTTGGATTAACTCATATGATGAGTTCATCTTCTTCTTCCTCTTCTTCTTCCAAAAAGCTTTCTAGCTCTAATGGAGGTATGAGATAAAATGTGAGAAAATTAATTCTAAAGTGAGCCAACTTCCTACTTCATCATCCTCTACTACTTTCCATTTAGTGTAGCATGTTCTCTTCACAAAGTTCTTGACCTAGAGAAGAAATAGCTTGGGTTAGTGTCTCCTCGACGTAGATCATCTTCTGCCTCTAAGACATCGAAGCACGCATGTTCATTTCTTCATGGGAGCCTCTCTAGAGTCCGGAGTTCACGATCGCAGCGAAGGGACTACTACACGGAGCTATTGAAGTGAAGGACCGGTCTACAAAAGTTGTATTCCTTGCTCACTTCATATTGCAAAGTGTTTGCACATTTGTTATTCCGTAGATTTCTAGAAGACGATTCTTGTTTAGGGATAGCTAAAACGGCAAATTTTTGAATTTGGCATGGACGATGCCTCCCGAAACCTTGTTGTTGTCTTGGGTAACCCTGCAATGAGTACACTGGATAGGACTCGTCGGGAACTGTTGGTGGGTATTATACCTGTCGTCGGGTAGCAGTTCCCAGGTGACACGAGTACAGCTTAGTCTGTCGACATGACACTGCAACTTCGCCTCGAGTGTGTTCCCACTGTACTTTGATTACTACCCTACCACGGCTCAAAGGAGTCATGCAAACAGGTAGTAGTTGGGTGCATCCCGAAGCACTTGGAGGCAGTGGTTGTTAGATAGCATTCGTCTCTCCCGATATTGGGGGTTGATATCGCGCTGTGTTCGGAAGGCCATTACACAAAGTCGTTGGCCAAGGCAAGCGAATTTTTCGGTAGGTATTTCAGTAGCTTCTCAGGGTGTATTGGGCTACTCTCCGACATGACTTATTGAGCAATTAGGGGTCTGACGATTACTGCCCCCTAGGCTCGATATGCGATACTTTTAGACGAACAGACCGGACTGTTCAGAGATTGTCACATTCAGGCTCAGTAGGAGTTCGGATGGGTTTTCCTCATCATCCTTCTTATCGACATCTACCTGGGGACCGTTATGTGCAGCTAGTATCGCTTGCGGCCTATGGTTAAATTCACTGCCAGCGTAGTATCGAGTCTTTAGAGTCCCACATAGAGAGTTTCCCTGCACCGGGCAAAAGGTGTAGACGCCGTATGGTTTTACGGTAGGGCCTCGATTACGTACGTGCACTTGTGCACGTATGATGTTCGGGCGGATAATACTAGTAGGCTTTGGTTTAAACCGGATCCTAGTATTATATTAATGGATCGGTTTCGTCTCTTTGTATTCGTGTTTTTCGGAACACGGATGCGGGTATGTATATACGGATGGGAGGGCATAAAAGGAGACACCTCATTAGGGTTTTGACCATTGACTTGATTAAAAAAATTATGAGGTGGAGAAAAGTATTTGTTATTTTTGTAAATGATAATTGAGACATGGCTACTTGTTTTGACTACTTGACTTGGTTTGACCATTTGACTTGGTATGACCATTTGACTTGGTTTGACCACTTGACTTGGTTTGACTCTTTGACTAGATATTTCTTGTGAGATATTTTATGGCGCTAGATATTTTGGGTGAGATATTTTCTTGCCATGCTTGTAGTCAAGTCAAGGGAGCCATCTCATTTTATCATTATCATTATCAAAAATCATTTCTCTTTCCTCAAGCTAGCTCTCTTCTTCTTCCTCACATCAAAACCATAAAAACTCTTATGTGTTGAGAATCCTAGGGTTTAAAGAGACAAATAAATCCATCTTCATATTCTACATCACCTAGGCCATCAAGTTTAGCAAGCTTGTTGCCCTGGTTACCTCGGTTTTGAGGTGGAGCTCGGACTATAGACTCTCGGATGGATCGTCTTTGACTCGAGGAGGCCGTCGAAGAAGCTACGATCCGGATCGATCCTTGGAGCCTACGTAGACGAGGAGGACAGCGATGAAGACCTGAAGGACATGTATCGTGAGGTATAACATCGTATCTGAGTAGTTAAACCTCAAGTAGTTTGCTAGCTTGGGTTTATGGACGATCCTTGGTTCTAGTCAGTGTTGCGAAGCTCGTAAAAATCATTTTTTGCAAATTCCGCCTCCCCGCGAACACGTGGGGTGCGCGACATCGAATTACACTGTGTGTACCAATATACGTCATCTACACCATATCACATGAACCATGAAAACCCTCTGTGTGGGACTCTAAAGACTCGTCAATACACTGGCAGTGGGTTTAACCACAAGCACATCAGCGGCACTAGCTGTACGTAACGGCTACCCAGGTATTGAGCGAAAGGAAGGCCGACGAGCAAACTCATCCAAACCCCTACTGAGCCTGACAGTGACAATATCCGTACAGTCCGGTCTGTTCGTCTAAGAGTATCGCATATCGAGTCTAGGAGGTGGATAAAGTCAGACCCCTAACAACACGACATTTAGTGTCGGTATGAAACCCATCACCGCCTGAGAAACTATCGATCCTGGATCGGTAATTATCGTCTACCCCGACCGAGGATTTCTGGTGATGGCCACCCGTGCACTGCGTGGCATCAACCCCCAATACCGGGAGAGACGAATCCCCGACGATCCGCTCACTGCCTCCATATGGCTCGGGACTGTACCCAACTAAAACTTGTTTGCACGACTCCTTTGAGCCGTGGTAGGGTAGTAATCGAAGCAAAGTGGGAACTCACACGAGACAAATGATGATCTCAGGTCGACAGACAAACCTGTACACATGTCACCTGGGAACTGCTATCTGACAATAGGTAAAATACCAACTAGCATGTTCCCGGCGAGTCCGTCCAGTGTACCCATAACCGATTGAGCACCTGTATACTATCTTAGGTGAACAAACTAACACCAATGGCATGTGAGACCGGGCCACCTCCCCTCGTCGAGGTCTCGATCAGTATACACTAGTCTACTCTGGAGTATCGATGCCCATTCTCGAAACTCCCACGACTAGGGACATTTAAGGATTTGCTTATAGACCACCCAACTCTCACGTATATGATCGCCATCATAATGCTAGTAGTCAAGCAAGAATCCTATGGGCTCTATCGACATGTAACAGTGATGATAAAGACAAACCAGATAGCATACTATCATCTCGAGTAAGACTGTTCTACCGGTATAGGTCCTCTCTCAATCATCATAATCACCTGTCCGCGACTACGATAATTGCCTTGAGGGCACTATTGCCAACAATCTCCCACTTGCACTTAAGGCCAATTATTGCGGTGTCGCATACTCATAGCTCGTGTGATACCGAACACCAAACTTCTCTACTAATCAGTTTCGCAAAGGTCGTTTATGAAACTATTGCGTTCGAGAAATAGCCTCAGTGAGTGGATCCGCTCTAATGTTTCTTTCTGTATCTCTCTATATCTCAACTTCGCGGAAAAAGCTATCTCCCGAAATGAGCAATACATGTCTTAGAATTTGTCTGGATATCTGATGGGACTCAGTTCACAAATGTACTCCAAATCCAGCAAACTTCCTAGACTGTATCATCCACTGAATTTAATCAGTATCATATGCCATGCCTTTCCTCGGTATCCGCTTGGACCACCTGTCCAACATACTGCCCCTGAAAAGAGGGAAAGCTATAACTCTGACAGTCACTCTGTCATCCAGGTCACCTTGGAAGCTTGAAATGATAACCGTCTCCTGAAGGAGGCAGCCGTTACCATATCCCTAGAACATCCATTTTTGTTCATAAACTACTTCCCAACTTTTCTCCACGATTGGATTAATATAAATGCTTATTGCAGCTAGTGCAAAAACAACATCTGGTGTGGTACTTGACATCACATGATTGACTCAATTGCCTAAGAAAGTGATATGTCAATCATGCAAATCCCTCTCCCCTTTAATCTAAAAGACTTCCTTTAGAGAGGGTGATTCCATTACCTGCAGGTTCACCACCATGCCAGGAGTCGTCCATTCTAAAATCCATTTAGAATCATGTCAAAGTACCCTAATTGGGAAACTTCCCAAATCTAGATCTAAAACCATAGATCTAGTCACCAGAACCCTGATATTATATCTAATTCCTATGTGGAGAAACCACCTTGTGACAACCACAGTATAACCGATCGTAGTATAGGAATATCTCTTCCTATCAAGTGCATGTCATTCAAATACTTGGACATCACTGTCTACTACCTTCTTACCAGATCTATTTTCTATTCTGATGAAGTCAAAACCTTATGACTGTCACATCAAAATAGAAGATCTATCTCCGCTATATCTGCTTTAGTCTATAAATAGACATAAGCTACTTGCCCACTATGCTTCCGCTGCTCCCACTGACTACAACAACCCTTTGGCAGAGTCATATACATGTGCACTTCTAAAGCTAGTTTAGAACGATGCTATACTCATCCTCCTGCCGGGTCTTATAGTCTAGAACAGCAGTAATGGCAAGTCTGGGTAAACAAGAACCTACCTGTCACCGTCTCTGAGAAGACAGAAGTACCTCTCGGGTGCCTGAGATTACCCACCAAATCTGCGGAGTGGCTAATGGAATGTCGAATCCAATTGAATCCTCAGGTTCTATTAAATTTTCAGTATATCGTTTGTGGTTCTGGAATCACTTCCAGTTCTACCGTACTCCCACTAATGTTTTCTGAAAAGAATCCATTTTACTAAAACTGGTGGCGAGTCAAGAACAATATAACTATTGATCTTCCAGATGGTAGAAGTTAACCCTCGTCAAAGCCCGGGATAACCCACAAACGGCCATTACTGAAACGTGCCTCGAGTTTATCTGGTTTCTGGTTTTAAGCATCAACCGGACAACTCCCTATACCTTAACATCGTTAAGATATAAATTGATTCTATATATATCCAATATAGAAACAAAAACACTAATTTAATTGGAACCAGATTCAAAATCATGCAGCTGTCTCCAGTGCATATCAACCAAATGGAAAGAGGCCAATCAGCATTACTCATCTAGGAGTACATCCATGTGTGAGTAACCTGAAAGAGAAGCAAGTTCTCAAAACCATTACAATCAACGGAATACCAAACACAAGTATCTACATCTTCGACTACCTCGAAGAATCCTGATACTTCCAATAAATGGTTCTCTTCTTTATTCTTATACATATAACTTCTCAAAATCTTGACATTGTATTTCAATGAAATTCTTGTCTAGAACTGGAGAAGTCATGAGTAAACAGAATATAGTACGAGTACCAAACCCATTGTCCTAATGGACACTGGACAACATACAATACTTTGTATAAGTCCCCTGAGATCAATAACTCAAACCTTGTGCGTCGTGGGTTGAAAACTGTACTATGGTTAAGAATAATTATACCGCAGTTGAATGCACCTTACCTAACCATCAACCGATATAAGTAAATGTCACAGACATAATTTCAAAAAGTTATATCTCACTTTATAAAATAAACGTACAGATATATCAGTTTGAAATCGGTGCACAACTTCGGATATTCAAAACCAAATATTTGCCGTCGGGCAAAACCCAGGTGATTTCCTTAAATATCACTAATTACAACGAATTCCGATGTAATGAGGATCTAATCACCCAAATCCCAATATCTTACTCCGACTCACCATCTGTAATTGTTAGTTGTATGTATGCCCTAGAGGCCAGTATTGTACAGATGTTGTATATTATATTGGATGCTTGGACATATAGAGAGATGACTTTCTTGCTCGACATGATAGTATGCTATCTGGTTGCTCTTTATCTTAACATGTACACTTGTCTCTTTATACTGTCTTATAGTTACATGTTGGTAAAGCCCTTAGGATGTGTACTTGACTACCTGGACTATGATGCAGATCATACTAGTGGGGACATGGTAGTCCATAAGTACATCCTTCAAGGTCCCTAGTCGTGGGTGTATCGAGACGGGGCATCGATATACCAGAGTAGACTAGCGTATACGCTTCTCGACCCATGAGATGGGCGATGGATGATCCCATATCCATTGGTGTTTGACATCAGAGATGGTATACGGGTGCTCAGTGGAGACTGGGTACACTGGACGGACTCGCCGAGAACTCCCAGATGGTATTATACCTCACGTCAGATGGCAGTTCTCAGGTGACACTTGTGCAGGTTAGTCTGTAGACCAGAGATCGTCATAGAGTCTTGTGTGATTCCCACTGTGCTTTGATCTCCACCTTACCACGTCCATGAGGGCGTGCAAAACGTTGGTCTTTGGGTACAGTCCCGAGTCACATGGAGGTAATGAGCGATAGGAGGGGTTTCGTCTCTCCCGGTATTGGGGGTTGATGTTGCGCTGTGCTCGATTGGCCGTAACAGGGAAGTCCCTGGCCAGGGCTGATCAGAGATTTGCTGGTAAGTGTTACCAGTAGTTTCTCGACCCGCTATGAGCCTCACATCGGCATGACTTATCGGTTATTGGGGTCTGACGTTTACCACCCCTAGACTTGATATGCGACGTATCAGACGAACAGACCGGACTATACGGTAAGTGTTACTGGTTGGATTCACAGGAGTGTGAGCGGGCTAGCTCGTCGATCTTCTGATCGCTCAATACCCGGGTGGCCGTTACGTTTAGCAGACCGCTTGCGGCTTGTGGATGCTTGATATGATCATCATCTGCTACTGGCGTATTGACGAGTCTTTAGAGTCCTACACAGAGGTTTCCTGGCTCAAGCGAAACGAAATAGGAGCGCATATGAGATATGTGCAGGACCGAGAATAATGCGTGTATGTAATACCGCATTTCATTCTCGCGATATATGTTTCGATTGGTTATATTCGATATGATCTAGTTATCGAATCATTGATTCGATAAATCGATACATTGGATTCTAGTCGGTTATGTGCGACATGACCGGATCATTGAATCAAATGTTGATTTAATGATTTAATGCATAATTATATATTTGATATATTACTTTGCATTAGCTAGTATTGGTTCACTTTATATGGATTTTCTCACTTGATGTGCATGATGTATATGTGATATACTTTTGTGCACTTGTTTGTATCATGTTTGATGATGCATGTTTAAATGGTTAGGTGTAAAGAATAAAACCATGGTTAAGTAGATAATTAGGGTTTTGTTTTACTCTCTCATTTATTTATCCATTCTTATTTATTTAAATAATTTTATGAAAACAAAATGGTTTTCCTTTTTGTCATGAAGCTTGATGAAGCTTCATGAAGGTTTGACTCAAAGACCATTTTGTCTTCATGCTAAACCCTAACTATTCCCACTTACCATGGTTTTCTCTCTACACTTAACCTTAGTTATATTATGATAAGTATTAATTTTATTTCATTATTGAAAAAGACTTATCATAATTCTAGCTCATCTTCTTCTTCATCTTCAAGTTTGAAACCTTGAGGCCATCACTGGCAACTTGAGCTAAAGTGAGATAAATCCAATTCTAAAGTGAACCCACCTCCTATTTATTCACCCTCTACCTCTTGCCAAGTTTTTTTGGGTGTTTTCTTCACAAGTTTCATAACTTTGTGAAGTCGGAGCTTGAACTTGTGAAGCCTCAACGTAGATCGTCTTTGACACGAAGCCGACGACCTATTCCGCTCGTTTTCCCGATGAAGCCGATGAACGAGTCTAGGATTCGAGATGGACAGCGAGAGGATGCCTTCGTGGAGCCAAGGAAGGGGGTAACCGGATCTACAAAGGTTGTAACATCTAACCTTTAGTTAAGTAGTTAACTAGTTTACTTTTTCGCCTAGATTTCTAGCAACGATCCATTAACTTGGGTTTCTCGGCACCATATTTTTGTAAAATGGCATGGTTGATGCCTTGTGAGACCTCTTTAGGGTGCCTAGGAACCCTACAGTAATAACATACAGATGTGAGAAACTGATCTGGTAAATACATACCTTGGAGTTAGAATCCAATTGGGAAAATAGTTTTCACTTAACATCGCACAGTCAAACTGAAACATGAAAATGTTTCGAAGGGGTAACCTGGTATTCCTAGTAATGCCTCTTCCACTATCCCGATTCATGACAATAACCATATACTTACCTTCCCTCACTCCAATCCCTTTATTATGTCATTGCTTATTACCTTCTGTACACCTCCTTTAGGCTAATTGGTTTTCTTCCTTCCCTACCCTTCGGCACCAGCCTAAAGTTTGGAAGAAGACTATCCAATAAGCGTAACAGGTGTACTCTCCTAATACCAGGAGCCCTCGCAACCTAAGAGAAGGTAAAGGGAAAAGACAACTGAATAATCATATTCTATTTCTCCTGAACCGGAAACTATCCTCGAATTTGGAACGAATTCCTTCGAGTTCGTATGTAACTATACGATGGTATGTCCAAGTATTATGGACGTTTGTAGTGATACGAAGTGTTCTGGAGAAATTCAAAGTGGATGTGGGAGTGGCAGGGGTATACACGGTTTTGTCGTGAATGATTGCAGTCGCAATTTCCTTTGCCCTTATTCTAATCCCTTTATATGTCTCTACTTATTACCTTCTGTACACCACACTTAGGCTTAATTGGTTTTCTTCCTTCCCTACCTTTCGGCACATGCCTATGGTTTGGAAGAAGACTATCCAATAAGCGCAATAGGTGTACCCTCTCCTAATCCTAGGAGCCCTCACAACTTGAAAGAAGGTAAAGGGAAAAGACAACCGAATAATCCTATTCAATCTCTCCAGAACTAGAATTCATCCTCGAATATGGAACAAGTTCCTTCGAGTTCGTATGTAACTATATGATGGATTTATCCAATAGGAGTGGATGTTCGTAGTAATACAATGTGTTCTGGAGAAATGCAAAGGTGATATAGAAGTGGCAATGATATTTTGCGACTACGTGACATTCCAAAAGCCAAAGTGTTTTAAGAAGGTTCGGTTAACTGGGTTCATGAGTTTTAGTTTAGGGCGGGTCATAGTCGCAGCCAAAGAGAGAGAGAAAATAAATACTCAGCGTGCACTCTAATCTAGATCAGAATGGTTAATCACTTTATCTAATCAGGATGGCTCCCACCGTTTCCTCGAATTCTCCTCCAAACCTTAAAGGAGAATTAGTCGGGATCATCAAAAATCACCTAAGGAGTAATCCTACTCGTCAGTGGGAATCGGGATCCAACTATCATCGCATGATAACTTGATGGAAGCCACTCAAGTTATCACACTCCAGAAGGTATGCGCATGCCTGGCAAGTTTCCTGTATGTTTGAAACTCCCGATGTGATTTTTACCCCATGCTCTTATGACCTTGAAGAAGGCCAACAAATCATAAGTCACATGTCAAGTTCTACCCGTCATTGTCCAGGTTAATTTGAACCCACCCGTACATACCCTTGATGAAGGCCAACAAAGTAGTACGACTGTCCCAAACCAACGCATCTATCTATGCAACAGAAAAGTAACAAATAGCTACCATACACTATGCCTTGACGAAGGCCAACAAACATAGCATGAATACTAAGTATTACCCGTCTGAAATGACGGAGGGCTATGAATGGTTTTTGATGAAAAACCTTTAACGTAATGAACTTGATATCGTTGAAGGAACCAGATAGCTTTTTAAATATATAGTGGCGCAAACTTTTGCTAAAGAGGTCACTCCCTATGAAGGGATCTCGGCTCTTTCTTCATCGAATGAAGTGCAGGATATTCCTAACTGAATACCACGATGCAAAGCAAAAGAATCGACTATAATAAAGTTATTATGTTGACGCAAACTTATGCCCAAGGGGTCACTCCCGATGAAGGGATCTCGGCCCTTGCCTCGTCGAATGAGGTGCTGGATATTCATAATCGAATATCACTATGCAAAGCAAAAGAGTACGTCTGTAATGTCAGTTTTTAAAAATCTTGGTTCCAACAACATCATATAGGTTTTTTTTATCCTTGCATTGAAAAGAATCAATGCAGTCCCATCAATTAATCACACCAGAAAAGAAATAAAATATATGATGTACGTATATGCCATCCGCATTCGCCACTGGGTCCCGTCATCACCCGTTAGGTTACTTAACTAACGACGGAGCGGGGACTGGACTAGCGCGGGTGCAAAACATATACAGTATCTACTAGTATATATAAATATATATTTAACATTCGTCCCAGGCATGATATAAGCAGCATCACAGAAGCAATACAGAATGGTGGATAATCTTGGAGCCCCGGGTTTCATTTGAGCCGCAAATGAGACCCGACGTTCCCTGTCATGTGGATAGCCTGTGCAATGAAACCTAGACCCCTACGAGCGCGGCAAGTTACCCGTCAATCCCAGAAGCGAGGTAACCCCAATCAACAACGTGAATGGGCCACCCAGCACTTCACGGAATCCGGTAACTTGGGCACCCCTCCATGGGTCAACCTATACCCCTACGAGTGCGGCGAATACCCTCCAATTCTAGAGTAAGGTCCCCTCCATCTCAACACTATGAGATGCCGACCCGTTGCCCTCTAGAACCCGGCTATTCGTGCACTCCACCGCGGGATAATCCTAGTATAGAAAAGAAAATAATATACAAGGGTGATATCGACCTCAACCCGGTCGTGCCCCAAACAAATAATATACAAACTGGCAGAGACGGCAGTCCACATGTCGGACGCTCGCACCGTAATATCAAATGTACAAATGAAACTAAACTGTACTACCATTGCACCATAGCTATCCATCACAACGATCCAACCACAACCACAACACAACACAGAACATCAACGTGAATGTCACGTTCGCAAACTCGTCTAAAAGAACATATAGCAATTAGACGAGTTGTACCGCTCTAATGACATTCACGGTCGCAGATAGTAATGCATGTACTATAAACATTTAAACAGTGTTAAATTATCGACTTCGAAACACCCCGAATTGCCCCTGAACAAAAGATAACACTATATCCAAAATGGGCTAAAGAAACAAAACCACTGAACCAATATTCCAGAGACTAGACCATACCAAAAATTTCAAGCCCAAACTCCAAATTTGGACCGGCCTCACCCGTTTTTTATCAAATCTCGCCGGGTTAAATCCGGCGGATGGTGCTCATTTTTGTGGTGTGTTCTAGTGGTCACTCAAGTTTTCTTCTACAATTTCTTTAAAAAAAATTTGAAGACTCTGAAAAATCGACAGAAACTGGAATACATCAGGTTATTGTTTCGGAGTTGTTTCGGTTTTGATACTTTAACATTGTCTAAAACTGCTAGTAAGGGGTTTACGGGTTGGCTCTGATACCATGTTGGGATACGGCAGCGCCCCGGCCATCAAACCGTGGCCAAATGCGGAACAAAAATTTTCAAACTGGTGCTACCATTACCCGATGCTCGGATCTACCCTAAACCCTATACTAACAAGAAATATAAAGAGTTAAGAATGGTTATACCGAGTTGATCCATGTCCTTCGGTCTTCAACCTTCATCCCAAGCTCTTAGAAGTTGCGGATTGAATTTGGTTGCCGGTCTTCCTCCATCTACGATGATCCACCTGAGGGAAACGACGCAAGCTTCAGCCTCGCCAAGCGAGGCAACCGACGCTCCAAGGTTGTAAGCAATGGAGAGTGGAGGTGTAGGAATGTGTCACTATAATTTTTCTCTTATCATAAATGCTACATGAGCAACTCAAGAAGATGAAGAGGAGGTGAGGAAACATGTGGCATGAGCAACTCAAGAAAGTGGCTAAGTCTCCAAGTGAGAATAGAATGAACCATGAAGCAAGTGAAGAATCAAGAGAAGAAAAGAAATGAGCAAGGCAACTTGAGAATGGTGGCTGCCTCTCTCTCTCAATCATGCACACACAAAAAAAATATCTCATTTCATTTTCAATAAAATAAATCATGTCATACCTCTCAACATGCTTTGCATTGTTCATGCCACCTCACCCCCTCCACCTCATTTTCCAAAATGATTTTCCAAAAAGAAAAATCAATTAATGATGTGTCCATCTTCTAGAAACAATTCCGTATAAATATGGAATGCAACCTGGTATAAGTATCGAAATACATATACGCGTATTCGTACAAAAATACGAATAGCCAAGAGAGAAAATGAATAGTGAACAATAATACTAGAATACATATATATAAATACATATATAAATTATTAAATCAAAACCTGATTTAATAATCCGGCTTAATCCTAAGACGCTAGTATTATCAACCGTCCGATTAAAGTCTGTGCAGCCTGTACACATATTTAATCGGACACCTGTATGTACCAACATACGTCATCTACACGATATCACATGAACCGTGAAAACCCTCAGTTTGGGACTCTAAAGAATCGTCAATATGCTGGCAGTGGGTTTAACCACAAGCACATCAGCGGCACTAGTTGTATGTAACGGCTACCCAGGTATTGAGCGAAAGGAAGGCCGACGAGCAAACTCATCCAAACCCCTACTAAGCCTGACAGTGACAATATTCGTACAGTCTGGTCTGTTCATCTAAGAGTATCGCATAACGAGTCTAGGGGTGGATAAAGTCAGATCCCTAACAACGCGACATTTAGTGTCGGCATGAAACCCATCACCACCTGAGAAACTATTGATCCTGGATCGGTAATTCTCGTCTACCCCGGCCGAGGATTTCTGGTGATGGCCACCCGTGCACTGCGTGACATCAACCCCCAATACCGGGAGAGACGAATCCCTGACGATCCGCTCACTGCATCCATGTGGCTTGGGACTGTACCCAACTAAAACCTGTTTGCACAACTCCTTTGAGCCGTGGTAGGGTAGTAATCAAAGACAGTGGGAACTCACACGAGACAAATGACGATCTCAGGTCGACAGACTAACCTGTACACATGTCACCTGGGAACTGCTATCTGTCAATAGGTATAATACCAACTAGCATGTTCCTGGGGAGTCCGTTTAGTGTACCCATAACCGAATGAGCACTTGTATACTATCTTAGGTGAACAAACTAACACCAATGGATTGTGAGACCGGGCCACCGCCCCTCATCTGGGTCTCGATCAATATACACTAGTCTACTCTGGAGTATCGATGCCCAGTCTCGAAACTCCCACAACTAGGGACATTTAAGGATTTGCGTATAGACCACCCAGCTCTCACGTATATGATCGCCATCATAATGCTGGTAGTCAAGCAAGAATCATATGGGCTCTATCAACATGTAATAGTGATGATAAAGACAAACCAGATAGCATACTATCATCTAGAGTAAGACTGTTCTACCGGTATAGGTCCTCTCTCAATCATCATAATCACCTGCCTGCGACTACGATAATTGCCTTAAGGACACTATAGCCAACAATGATATGATATATGACGTAGTATTATAGTGGATCGTTGGGCGTCGTGTATTCATACATACGACGATATGTGTTATGGTATTGGAATGTATGAGACTTTAGAACAGTACCCCTGATCATGATATTGTTCGATGATGATAACATATGAGTGATGATGTATATATGATAGTTGACCCGTACCCTCGATTTTGGGGATGCCGTACGATGGATTTTACCGTACGAGGTATAGATATGATGATTGATCCACACTCTTGACTCGAGGATGTCGTACTATGTATTATACAGTACGTGATGCTATGAGGCTGGATCGCCGACTACTAGGTATATCGACTCGGAATTTAGGTGAATTTCTTACCCTTTCGACTAGTTTCTTAGTTTAGTCTTTTACTTGATTAGGTAGATGTTAGACTAGGCTCGAGTCATACCTATTTTAAAAAACTAACGAATCGTGAGCATTTTCAAAAGACAATCCGAGGGATGCTACGGATATTCAAAGGACATATCTTTTCTTAAAATCACCGTAGCCCCTATTTTTCTAAAAACCACGATTCGTGCTATTTCAAACACCAAAATGGTATGACTCGTATATAGATATGTATATTCTACAATGTGGCGTTTACTACTCATTCTCCATTATATTCATGATTGTTCGCATCGCATTGCATGTTTATACATATGTTTTCTTTAGTTATTATGAACTCCGTCTGTTAGGACACCAGCACCATTACCGATGATGTGTATGCTCCACGTACACTTGCTTGCAGGCTCACACACATCATCATCGGTAATTGCCATGTCACGTACACTTTAGAAAATGTTACTTCATTGGTATAACCTGCTAGCTGGTAGTTTCAACATATTATTATTATGCTTGCTCTCATATGCTAGTTAGATATTGCATTTCTTGCTTAGATACCCCATGCATTTATATATCCATTCTGTTATGCAATATTGTGGGCTGTATGCCGATATTCACCGCTTATTCACTCTTGATTTTAGGATTTTGGATTTTCTATGAGATTTCTGGATTTAGGGGAAAACCGCAAGACTTTTATAAACTCTTTATCTTTTTAAAATGCAAGTTGCAGTTTTCTCGTGATATGATGTATGTGTCGTCCACCATGAGTTTTCCTGATTTCTGTTGGTTTTCGAGACCCGGTTCGAGGAGTTGGATGAACCGTCTCGGGTACATGGTGGGCCCGGTAAGGTATCCCGGGGATAGAAACTCGAGTTGTAGACGATGAGCCCGGCAGGAGCAAACTACCTACCGGTGATAGTTAGAACGGCGGATATCCGGAGGATACCGACCGTAGTCATGAGATTTGATGATATGGGCCGATCCGGATTGACGGAGCCCGAGATATTGAGATATTGAGGTATACATATATTGTGTCGATGCTTGACACGGATTTTCTGTCGATTTCACTGATGATGTTCCAGTTTTATTATACAAGTTTTACTAAGATAAAAACACAGGTTTTCTTATATCCAGATTTCGGGGTTGATTGTTTCATTCATGATGCATTCATACATCAGATATATTATTTGTTGCTGCTTAGTGACACAAACACGAGTACTGAATATTACACTATGCATAGATTGTTACCCTGCCACTACTAGATATCCAGTGTTATATTTAGTATTTTTATTGTATGACCTAGGAGAGCGTCATACATGCGATTTCTACTCGGTGATATCTTCTACTCACGAGTTGGCAACTCACCCCCATTGTGCCACAATTTCTTGCAGGTTTTGCCGTACAGGTTCCATGGCGGCTTCGCTGGCACACTACTTCCTTCCAGGTGATTACTTTGGTAGGTAGGTTCACTTGCATCGTGACCACCGTTGTACTTTTATTTATTTCAGTTGTATCTAGTAAGCTCCATCAACCAGACTTGTTGATAGATTTAGAAAACTAGTTGTATATTCTTTCGGCCTTAGAGTCGTGCTCTTATATTATTATTATTGTTTTTGGTTTTCTTTATGATGCTTAGTTTTCTCGCTTTCTTTCTGAGTTTTGATCCTCGCCTTCGGCGTTGTATATTTGCTTTACTTGCGTGGTTGTTTCCGCCAATTGGCGAAGAGCTAGCTCCCACTTGGGGTTGCCATATATTATACTATTTGTACCGTTTTCGGGTTAAGTTATACAAAGGAGGTGCTGCCCAAATTTTCAATGACGAAAAGGTTTTCAAGTTAAATATAAACATTGCTTTTTCATATACTATTATCTATGTTGGTAGAAGGAACTTGTTTTCATTATTTCATTATTTCAAAACTTCACCTCCACTATTTTCCCTTAAAAAGGTTTAGATTTCTGGGCTTTTGGCTTACTTGTATTAGGTGTAGTCCTATAGACTTTACCTGATGCAAGTGTCAGTCACATGCCTTTTTCAAGTCATGAAAAATAGGTAACTCAGCATTACTCATCATAGAGCGCGCCATATCTAATAGGGTGCGGTTTCACCGCTCCGATACTCCATTGTGCTGTGGTATATACGGAGGAGTAAGCTGAGAGAGAATCCCATTCTCTTTTAAATAGTTTCGGAATTCCGTACTTAAGTATTCTCCTCCTCGATCAGATCGAAGGGCTTTAATACTTTTACCCGTTTGGTTCTCTACTTCGTTCTTGTATTCCTTGAATTTCTCAAAAGCTTCAGACTTGTGTTTCAATAGGAACACATGTCCGAATCTTGAGAGATCATCGGTAAATGTAATAAAGTACGAGAAACCATTCTTGGCATGTGTAGACATAGGACCACATACATCACTATGTATCAGTCCCAAGAGTTCGGTAGCTCTTTCTCCGTGTCCAGTAAACGGAGTTTTGGTCATCTTGCCTTTGAGACATGACTGGAAAGTTTCATAAGATGTAAATTCAAACGGATTCAAATATCCATCTTTACGCAACTTCGCTAGTCTGGTCACATTGATAGGACCAAGTCTACAATGCCATAAGAAGGATTCGTTCATTTCTGAACTTTTCCTCTTGTGTGTGTTCTGTATGCTTAGAACCGTGGTTTGATTTAGAACGTATATACCGTTATACAACGTACCAAACCCAATCAATACTTGATTTAAGAAAATGTTCATAACATTTTTCTATAGTACAAAGTTATATCCTTCTTTATTTAATAAAGAAATTGATATTATAATGCACATCATTTTTAGTATGAAATAGCAGTCGTTCAGAATCAATGTATTACCATTCGGTAATACAAGCTGATATTCACCAACTGCTTTGGCTGCAACAATTGCACCATTCCCTACTACGAGAGACTTATCACCCTTTCCCAGTTCTCTACTTCTTCTTAACCCATGTAACATATTACAAACGTGGGATCCTGATCCGTTATCCAATACCCAGGACGTAGAGCATACTGAGAAACAGTTCTCGGTAATGAACACACCCGAAGAAGATGCATCATCATGCTCTTTCTTCGTTTGGGTTGTGTGGGAATCCTGATATTCCTATATTCCTTGCTCAGACTTATAACAATCATAAGATTGAGTGGAACCAACGTTCCCCAGCCCAGTATAATAAGCGGGTTTAGTCAAAACATCCATATTATTATCTTGATTAAGGCGTGTCATGGTTGTTACCTGGAGATAGAGAGAGAAAGAAGAAAACACTTTAGCGTGCGCTCTTATAAGATTAGATTGGTTATTAACTTATCTAATCAGAATGGCTCCCACTGTTTTAATCAAATCTTCCTTCAAACCCTAAAAGGTAAGACTGGCCGGGATTAATTACACCCTATAAGTTCGCCAATCGATCAGCCAGGCAGGTATTGGTACTCCGATGGAGTTTCCCCATGCTTTCGCATTGAACTACATTTCCACAGGGGCATAACCCCGTTAACACCTTTCTTAGACACCTACTGGATCAGCTAATTTTAAAATGCAAAACTTTCCCAGGAGTAACTCTTACTCGCAGTGGGTATCGGGATCCAACTATCTCATAGAAGGTATGCAATCTCATTACAAATTTCAATACTTGAAATTCCCAATATTTTTTTACCCCTAGCAACTTATGACCTTAGCTATGTTTAACAAATCATAAGCACTAGTCAAGTTCTACCCGTCATTTCATGATTGAATTAAACCCACCCGCACGACCCTTAACTATGGTCAACAAGGTCGTACGACTCCCTAATCCAATTGCATCATATTCGACAGATAAGCACTAATCAGCTACTGCACACTACGCCTTGACTATGGTCAACAAACGCAGCACGAATACTAAATAGAACTTATCTGAAATGACGGAGGGCTACGACTGGTTTTGAATAAAACCTTTTACGTAATGAACTTGATATCGTTGTAGAATCAAGTGATTTGAAAAGGAGTGGTTTAAGCTCCACTTTTAAAATCGAGTAGTTTTCAAAACAAACCGAGTGGGTTGTAGCATTTGCTAGCTTTTGCTAAAGAGGTCATTCCCGGTGAAGGGATCTCGGCTATTTCCTCATCGAATGAGGTGCTGGATATCCATCAAGGAATACCACTATGCAAAGCAATAATTAGAGCTACCTTTTTGAAAAATTTGATTCTACAACATCTTTAGGTTTCTTTTCTTCCATTAATCTCATTAATGACGTCCCGTCATTTTATGTTTCCCAAACATCACAGAAGAAACGAAAATAGAACGTACGCTTATGCCATCCGCATTCACCACAGGGCCTCGTCATGCACCGTTGGGTTACTTAACTAACGACAGAGCGAGGGCAAGACTAGCGCGGGTGCAAAACATAAACAACGCTTATTATATATAGCATTCGTCTCACGCAGTTATATGATCACATCACAGAACTCAGGCAGCAGAAATAAACATATGAAATATAGGATATACTAGGAGGTCCGTGTTTTAAATTAAGCCAGTAATGAAAAATATGGATTCCACGGTCGTGATGAATAGCCAAACCCACATCCCTAGACCCCTACGAGAGCGGAAAGTGACCCTGCTAATTCTAGAGTTAGGAGACCCGGTCTCTACTCCTCGATATGGTCTCCCACTAGACTCTAGAACCCTTCACTTGTGCTCCCCGCCTTGGGTCTATCCTAATGCGGAAAAGTAAATAATATACATCAATGGTGACATAATTCTCAACCCAGAAGTGTCCCAATAAAAGAATATTACATACAGTTTTTACATGAATGAAAATAGAAAAACTCTCATCTCACGCAAAAACCTCTGGCTATTCATTCACGGCGATCCAATATAACATATCACAGCAATACATAACATCATATGTCATCAACGTAAGTAAATATGTGTATCCCGAATGTCGTTGATGTATAGCAACGAGATCGAGGATACAACACATATTACACTTACGGTCGAAGAAAAGAAACGAAAGCTACAATAATTAGAATATGCATATTCCTTAGACATCATAAACCCAGAATATCTCATATCTCGGATTTCATGCCTAACACATTAAATCTCGCATTTATGTCTCGAATTGAAAACACTTTTCATTAGTCAAGTCGAGTAATTCAACAAGATTCCCGATGAAATGATCAAATGCTCGTCGGGAACTCTAGTAGATTGTCGCACCCCCGATGCCGTCAACAAAGTGCACTTGGGCTGAACACCGTGGCCACGAGCACCCGAGTGGATGCTTTTGGCAATGGGGTTCTCCTACAGTCACTTGGTCAGAGCTATGGGTCATGGCTATCTAGTAGTCTTTCCAAGCGAGTGTGCGCGTACAATACGAGATTGCAACGGAGTTTTGATCCAAATCGAAACTCCGTGGCAATCGATCAAAAAAGACTAAAATGTGAGATTTACAAAACACAAACTAGTTTTCACAAAAATAATTAATATGGATTCCAAAAATTGTATCACATATCATATATATCTAGGCGATGTTAAACATTTCGATCGATATCTCAAACACCCAAAAATCACAGAGACCTCAACAACTTGAGTCTCATTAAAAACACCCAGAAAATGCCATATCGCATAATGGAGCAGCACAAGAAAAATGAGTCCCTAACTCACCAATCATGGCGCGGAACCGCGGCTAAACCCATGGTTATGCTGTGGTTGCGCGGCCAATTGGTTGAGTTGGCCCTCGTATTTCTTGGGGCTCCATAAAAAACCCTGCACAATTTTCTGCATATTTTTAATCTCAAAAATTTCAACTTTTGAAAAATTGGAAAGAAACTATGATTTTAGGGTTTCAAAAATACCGATCGAACACTATAACATCGTTTAGACCAAACCTAATGCTCTAGCTTAGCTATGATACCATGAAAGTGTTAGTCATATGTATGCCCTAGAGGCCATTATTGTATATTATAGTGGATTCTTGGAAATATATATATAGATGACTTTCTTGCTCGACATGATAGTATGCTATCTGGTTGCACTTTATCTTAACATGTACACTTATTATTATATTGTCTCTCTGATACATGTTGATAAAGACCTTAGGATGTTAGCTTGACTGCCAGGACTATGATGCAGATCATACTAGTAGGGCTTGTGTAATCCACAAGCACATCCTTTAACAGTTCCTAGTCGAGGGAATATCGAGACAGGGCATCGAAATTCCAGAGTAGACTAGTGTGTACGTTTTTTGACCCTGTATAGGGCGATGGTTGATCCCACATCCATTGGTGTTTGACATCAAAGATTGTACACAGGAGCTCATATGAGAATGGGTACACCGAAAGGACTCGCCGAGAACTCCTAGATGGTACCATACCTATCGTCAGATAGCAGTTCTCTAGTGACACTTGTACAGATTAGTCTGTAGACCCGAGATCGTCATAGAGTCTTGTGTGGTTCCCACTGTGCTTTGATTTCCTCCCTACCACGGCTCAAAGGAGTCATGCAAATTGGTGAATTTTGGGTACATTCCCGAGTCACATGGAGGAAATGAGCGATATGAGGGGTTTCGTCTCTCCCGGCATAGGGAGTTGATGTTGCGATGTGCTCTATTGGCTATAACAGCAAGTCCCTGACCAGGGCTGATGAGATTTACTGGTAAGTGTTATCAGTAGTTTCTCGAACCGTTATAGGCCACACATCGGCATGACTTATCAAGATACTGGGGTCTGACGTTTCCACCCCCCAGACTCGATATGCGACATATCAGTCGAAGAGACTGGACTGTACGGTAAGTGTTGCTTATAGGCTTTACGGGAGTTTGGACAAGCTTGCTTGTTGATCTTCTAGTCGCTCAATAACTGGGTAGCCGTTACGTCCAGCTAGTACCGCTGACGGCTTGTGGGTGACTGATGTGATCATTACCTACTGCTAGCGTATTGACGAGTCTTTATAGTCCCACACAGAGGTTTCTTAGCTCAAGAGAAACGAAGTAGGGTACATATGTGATATGTGCGGGTGTTTGATTAAATACGAGTATGTGATACCGTATTCTAATCTCGTGATATTTGTTATCAGTTAGGTTATATATGATATAACCAGATTATTGAATTAAGTGTTGATTCGATGATTTACTGTATATATATATATATATATATATATTTGATACTGGCTGGTTGTATATATTATGACCAGATTATTGAATCAAGTATTGATTTAATGTAGTATTGAATATTTGTCGGTTAAATGACCGGGTTATTGAATCAAGTGTTGGTTTGATAATTTGATATACATATTCATATGATATTAGTCGGTTATATATGATATAACCAGATTATTGAATCAAGTGTTGATTTAATAATTTGATATATATTTATATATTTGATATATTAATATATATTAACTAATATTGGCACACTAATGAATTTATTCTCATGATTTTATATATAATGATATATATATGATATATAAATATATTTATTTATAAATAAAGCACTATCGTGTCATGGTGGATGATACATTAAACATGGGTGTATGAGACTCACACCAAGGATTAATTAGGGTAATTAATTATTTAGAGTAAAATCAAAATGGGGTGGAAATGAGCATGGCTTAGATACTTGTAGAAACATGTAGAACCCATGACTCATTCCCCAAATTTTGTTTTACTCTAGATATTTTATAACCTAACCATTATCTTTAAACTATGGTTCACTCTCTTTACTTATCACTTGTGATATTTTCTACACCCTGGTGGTTCAACTTCTTCCTCTCAAGAGCTCTCTAGATTTTCTTGAGGTGAGGAAAATAAAAGAAAAAGACATTTCTAAAGTGAGCAAATTTCTACTTTCATCAACCTACTCTCATCTAGCCCATAAGATTAGGTTGTTTGCTTCACTAATTCCTTATTAGTGAAGAGGTAGCTTGAGTTAGAGTAACTTCAAGGTGGATCATATTCGGCATAGGAGATCCGATAGCAAGCTCGTTCCTTTCACCAAGTGGAGCCAAGAAGAGTTCTAGGGACCACTACTTGGAGCGTAGGGACTACTACTTGGAGCTTTATAAGTGAAGGATCGGTCTACAAAGGTTGTATTCTCTATTCACTTAGTGTAAAACTTGTTTACATGCTTTCAAACCCTAATTCTCTAGTTCGATTCTAGGTTAGTGTAGCTTAGCACTCTAGATTTTTAAAATTGCATACTCGATGCTTGCTAAAATCTAGTGGTGGTGCTAAGACACACTTTCATGGTGTCAGAGCCAAGCTAGAGCATTAGGTTTAGTCTAAACGACGTTAAAGTGTTCGATCGAAGTTTCGAAACCCATATTTCCCTAGTTTCTATAAAAAAAATTCAAAAGTTGGAAATTTTAAGATTAAAAATATGCAGAAAATTGTGCAGGGTATATAGTGGAGCCCCAAGAAATTCGAGGGCCCAACTCGACCACTTGGTCGTGGAACCGCGGCCTAACCTGTAAGTCGATGTCGCGCACCCCGCGTGTTCGCGGGGAGGCAGAATATTTAAAAAACGATTTTCAAAGCTCGCAACACCGACTTGAACTCCAGGATCGATACTAAACCCTAACTAGCATAACTTGGTATGAGGTTAACTACTATGATACGAAGTTATACCTCACGATACAAGTCCTTCGGGTCTTCATCGCTGTCCTCCACCTCGTCGTCAGCTCCAAGGATCGAAATGGATCGGGCAACATCGACGACCTCCTCGAGTCAAAGACGATCCACCCGAGAGTCTACAGTCCGAGCTCCTACCTCAAATCCAAAACAACTACGGTATCTAGCTCGCTAAACTAGATGTCCTAGGTTGTGTAGAGTGAGAAGATGGAGTGATTTGTCTCTTGGAACCCTAGGTTTCTCAACTCATGAGAGTTCTAGGGTTAGGAGGAAGAAGAAGGTCACTTGAGGAAGAAAGATCGTGAAAGCAACTAAAGAATAACTTAGCTCAAGAATAGAATCTTCAAGCATGCTAATTATTGTTGAGATAAAAAATATCTCACAAATATCAAGCATGCTTGAAAATATCTAAGTAGTGCGTCATGCTTGATCTTTTGTCAAGTTTACACCTCATTTCCTCCACCTCATTATTCTTTAATCCTGAAAAAAGAAACCCTAATAAGGTGTCTCTTCTAAAAGCTTTCCCGCAAATTACGAGAATGCCTCTCATCCGTATATACATACCCGCATCCGCATTCCGAAGAATACGAATACAAAAAGACAAAAATAATCCATCAATATAATACTAGGATCCGGCTTAAACCAAAGCCCACTAGTATATTCCACCTGATCATCATACGTGCACAAGTACACGTAAGTGATCGAAGCCCTGCCGTAAAACCATACGGCCTCTACACCTTTTGCCCAGTGCAGAGAAACCCTCTATGTGGGACTCCAAAGACTCGACACTACGCTGACAGTGGGTTTAACTACAAGCCGCAAGCGGTACTAGCTGCACGTAACGGCTACACACGTATGTGTCGATAAGAAAGCTGATGAGCTAACTCATCTGAACTCCTACTGAGCCTGTATATGACAATCTCTGTACAGTCCGGTCTGTTCATCTAAGAGTATCGCATATCGGGTCT
The DNA here is from genome assembly GCA_030015575.1 of Agapanthus africanus. Taxonomy (NCBI): domain Eukaryota; kingdom Viridiplantae; phylum Streptophyta; class Magnoliopsida; order Asparagales; family Amaryllidaceae; genus Agapanthus; species Agapanthus africanus. Next base: position 516,767,434 of record JASDDO010000014.1, read on the forward strand.
AGGGGCGGTAATCGTCAAACCCCTAATAGCGCAATAAGTCGTGTCGGAGAGTAGCCCAAAACACCCCGAGAAACTACTGGATTACCTACCAGTAAATCTCGCTTGCCTTGGCCAAGGACTTTGTGTAATAGCATTCCGAACACAGCGCGATATCAACCTCCAATACCAGGAGAGCCAATCTAACTGTAACATTTCAGAAAAATAAAATATTATTTTTGGAATTTTTATAATTAAATAATAAATATTATGAATATTTTAATATGCGGTATAATTAAATACCGATAAATCGGAAAATATTTGGAAAAATTATAGAAATTACTGAAATGAGGGTGTTTTATATGATTTAAGCAAATTATAAGTTTTCATGATTAATTATATACAATTTTTATGCTAATCGCGATTAAATATCGCTAATCTCGCATTAATCCGGTTTTGTGCACATGACATGCACCATGTCATTTTTACACCTTGTTACATTTTCTTTCGTGGTTTCTTTCTCTTTATTCATGCATGGTTTTGTTTTTAAAAAGAAAAGAAAAGATAAACGAAAGAATAGAAAAGAAAAGAAAAGAAAAGAAAATGTTAAAGAATTGGGTATGGGCATGAGAAAGAGAGGGTGAGGGGTCAAACTTGACCATGGTTATTCTCCTCCTTCATTCTTCTCTTCATCATTCTCCTTCCTCTCAAGCCCATGGCAGCCCCCTCTCCTCCACCACCTTCATCACCTCACTTCATCATCAAAATCAACTCAAAAGTCCATCCCCACTTTCATTAAAAACACGCACAAGCTCACAAGCTACACTTTGGACCAAGAAAGTTTGTATTTTGGGCATTTGGGCAACTCAAGAAAATTCTTGAGTTGCCAAATGAGGTAATTTCTGCACCATTAGCATTATATTTCAATTACTTTAGCACCTATGCAAGTTTAGAAGTGTTTGGATGTAGTTTTGTGAGATTTGAAAATTCCTAGATGAGGTTTGAGGGAATTTTGAGTCGTGTTAGTGTAATTGGGCTTTAGTGATGACCTTAAACCCCCATAGTGTCAAAAACCCAGACCAAACTTGAACTAAAACCTGAAACCCAAAAACAGAAACTTTCCAATGTCGGTTTGTGTAGCAATAGAGGGTGCAGGGAAATCTGGGATGACCTGGAATATTTTCGAGATAAGCAAACAACTTCAGAAGCCTAGATTGACCACTACGAGACCACCCTACCAAAACGAGACCCCAACCCCCCTACAAAACCGAGGAGGCCATATTCTAGGGTGTTTTGGCCGGCCACTTTGTTGAGTTGGGTTCCCAGGTTGCTTCTGTAGTTCATAGGACCCCTATACACGACCCCAGTATTGTTTGTGCACCTAGTTTTCACCTTGAAGAAAATCCGGGACTACATTCATGAGTTGTTGTTTTGATTCGGGGTTATATTTTACGTATTTTGAATTCTGGATTTTAGTATTTGTGTTTTACCACGATCACTTGACGTTTGTACGACGATATCGAGAGTTGTTTGGTGGTTTTGAAGGCGTAGTCCGTAGGTTCTAACCTATAAGCTTTTAGCGTGTCGTTTTGGTTTTGATTTGGATTTTAATGCGATACGATACGTTGTGACATGTAGGTACCCCCATGTGGAGTTCGAGATGACAATCAAGCGCGTGGCGACGTCGGTATCGGCAAGCTAAGGTCAAGGTGAGTAGATATATATATACGGGGGAAGTTGGGTGGATGGCGTATCACACCCCCGCAGTTCGTAGTAAATACTTTATATGAAATATATAAATATATGTGTGTGTGTGTGTGTGTGTGTGTTTCTATATGTTTATGTGTTATAAATAACTGGATAGTTTAGCAAGTAGGATCATAGCAGATCATAGGTTAGTTTAGTGTAAATCGCGAAACCCTAGAATAGTTGTTGCACCCACACGCGCACACACACTTGCATACTTTTATTTACCTGTGCGTATATGGGGATATGTATATATATACACACACACATGGGTATGGGACTATGTATGTATATATATATATATATATATATATATATATATATATATATATATATATATATGCGTATACATATACATGGATTATGAGGATAGTACTTGGGATTGGAGATGAGTCGATGGGATTGGGCTTGAGGCCATGAGATCGGTAATGTGACATGGTTCGTATTTGGGATACGACATGATATTTTAGCGGGTCCTTAGGCGATGTGTTTCATACACACGCATATATATTTTGTAGATGGTATCAGTAGTGTACTAGACGTCGATCAGTACCCCCAGATCATGATATATGATAAAAAGGATACCAGATGAATAGTGCAATAAATGTGATATTGACCCGTACCCAGATGTCACGACACGAAGTTTGGCCCATGAACGGCACTTAACCACGTAACGTCTACAGGCGTAACGCAGCTAAGTGAACCGAAAACCCAGAAATCAAACCAGTAAAAAGTAGAGTGTTTAAGTTTTCGGTGGAAGTATTTATTAAAGTGACGAAAATTCTTAAGTAGATAATTACCAAGATAGCAATATACGACGCCGTAGAGAAGATCATGATCCACAAGTGAGAACATCACAGATAGGATAAATTGCAAGTACAGTCGGCTCACAACGAGCTCGACACCAGAATACAAATAATATACATCATCGTCCTCACACTGTCTCTAAGTCAATACATAAGTGGTAGATGGAGAGTACTAAATACAACAATGTACATAACTGAAAGATAAACAGATACCGCATAAAACCCACCTATCAGCAAAAGAGCTAGTATGCCAACTGTAGGGGTATCTGTGTCAAAAGATGCAAGAACGTAGCCTGCCGCGACTACTCCGAAGGGCAACCTGCAAACACTGTGGCACAACGGGGGTGAGTTGCCAACTCGTGAATAGAGATAACATATAAAGATAATCGCGAGCATGCACGTAGTGCGCTACTCTATCATACGCCAACAGATGATATCAATGCGTGATAAGCAGTATGTGCAATAATCATGCAAGTGCTCTATCAGGTAAAATAACTACAGGATGAGGTACAATAATAAATGCTGAGCATGGGCAATATAACATCTACACGGAATGTCAACGTTGAATATATAATCGGTGTCCATCAATGCACCCAGGTCCCCCAAATAGCTCAAGCGCCGGCACTCTCATCGGCCCTTTAATCCTGTAAATCTCTGAGAATCACGAGTGCCCAACATCGGCACCCAAATATCATAAGTACTCGTGTCCAGCATCGACACGCAAATCCTCATCCATCGGGCCCCGTCAGTCCGTGTCAGCCCACGGGCTCCGTCTGCGGTATCGGCCCTCGGCCCCGGCAGTACGGATCATCCTGCATCCATCTATCGACTCTGATCAGTATCCTTCGGATAACTGTCAGGTCCAACCAATCACCGGTAGGTAGTAGTCCCTCTGCCAGGTTTACCGTCTACTACACAGCGAAACCGTTCTCGTCCCGGGATACCATACCGGGTCCACCATGTACCCGTAATCGGCCTCATCCAACTCCTCGATTCGGGTTCACATATATCACTCTAGCACCGAGGAAACACATGGTGGACGCACCGAAATATCATATCAAGATAACCGGGTTTTTAAATGATTACATATTTGAAATAGCCATGGTTCCCAAATCCAGAAATCACATGTAATCCAAACCAATATGCAAGTCAATGATCCGATGTGATATGTGCATCCAGTATGAATATCATGTCAAGTCACATAAAGATGAGCTACAACATAATGATCCGATGTGATATATGCATCAAGTATGAATATGATGTCAAGTCACATAAAAATGAGCTACAACATAATGATCCGATGTGATATATGCATCAAGTATGAATATCATGTCAAGTCACATAAAGATGAGCTACAACATAATGATCCGATGTGATATATGCATCAAGTATGAATATCATGTCAAGTCACATAAAGATGAGCTACAACATAATGATCCGATGTGATATATGCATCAAGTATGAATATCATGTCAAGTCACATAAATATGAGCTACAACATAATGATCCAATGGAAATTCTACAGTATGAGTGTCATGGCAATTACTAACGGTGTGTGTGTAACATGCAGGATAGTGCTCGTGCAACATGAACCGTTAGTAAGGGTGCGGTGTTCTATCAATTCTAGTTTATATACATACATCAGGGAATGTGGTATGCACTAAATAGTAGCAATGAACAGTCAATGTATGGAAATGTAGCTATAAGATCCTATCATCCCTGACATAGAACGCCATGCAGGCGATATCCCCGTAGATGTTAAATCTACTCACCATAGTCTCTCGCTAGGTATAGCCGACGACTTGTTCCCCTCCTTCGCGGCGCCCGTCGCACTCGCCTGCGAATTCTATAATTTCACAATATATCACTCATAAGCTCAAAACCGTACGAACACGACATTTAAAGTCAACTAGAAACCCGTGTCGCAAACTACGCGCGCGTGTGCGCGATACGCTAAAACGTGTGATTACGCGCCTGAAGCCACTCCGACGCGTCGCGATACGCAGAAACCCCAAACCCACACACACGTATCACGCGTGTCGCGAAAGATTAAAAATACGGGAAATAGGGTATTCTACTCCAGATTTTGATACAGAACAGATATTATAAAAATATATATACCAAAATACTCCACATAGCAGCAGACTCTAGTGGACCAAACCCCAACGCCCATCTCACCCATCTGGCCGCAAATTGCGGCCAGAACGATTAGTCCGGCGGCCTCACTTGGGAATTGGGCTCCCAGGTTTGGTGTATGCACTCAATACCCCCTGTGTATGCTACAGTAATTCCAATTTCATTCTGAAATGACCCGGGTAGCAGCAGATCCAACAGATCTCTATTTCTAGTTAAAAACCCCACTTTTGCACTAAATTGAAACTTTATGGTATTTTCCTGAAATCTGAAGCAAACCCAAGTCTAGAATCACACTAACAACTCATTACCAATCTAATTGAGCCATAAAAATGCTAATTTTAACTTATCATCATTAAATCCCCTCAATACCACCAAACATGCATACAAAATATGATTTCTAGCTAAACTACTACAAGATATGGAAGAAGGGTGTTAAACAAGAGTTATATACCTCCAAAAGACCCTAAGAACACCAAAAGTTCCAGCTCCTTCTTCAAGTATGCAGATTTGCCTCCAAACACCTCAAAAACTCATTTTTCCTAAGGTTTTGTGAAGGAAAAGAGTGGTTTTTGTGTAGAATTTGTGTGGAGATCAAGGAGAAGTGAAAAGAAGAGGGAAAGGTGAAGAAAAGCTAGGGTTTTGCTTCTGAAATTCTGCTGGATTCAGAAATAAGGAGAAGAGAGAGAAGAGAGAAAGAAAAAGGGGTTAAAAGTCAAGTACTCACCTAACCACCATGCTTCATTTTTCTATTTGGATTTTGAATTATTGAAAGGGGTTTTATTTGATAAAAGAGTAGGGTAAATAACATCCATGCATGAAAGAAAATGGTTAACATGTTAACACTTTTTACCTAGGTCACAAAAATTGTGCTAAGTGTGCAAGTGTACACTACAAAGGAAAATTTTCCAATTTGGATAAACCCGACTAAATATAACTAATAATCCTATACACACATATAAAATAACACGCACAACTACTAAATAACACGAACACATTCTAACGAAATTTCAAAGTTTTACAATCTACCCCCTTTAAAGAAATTCGGTCCCCGAATTTAAAAGTCTAACTACACGTACCTTCAAAAAGGTGGGGATACCTCTTCCTCATCTCGCTCTCGGTCTCCCAAGTGGCCTCCTCGCTGCTCTGACCACGCCAAAGCACCTTGACCGACGGTATGTCCTTCGATCTCAATTTCTTAACTTGTCGATCCAAAATGATCACCGGCTGCTCTGCATAGGAAAGGTCACACTCAAGCTGGATCGTCGGGTGCTGAATCGCATGCGAAGGATCATGATGATATCTGCGGAGCATCGAAACGTGAAATACGGGGTGCATGTCTGGAAAACTGGGAGGAAGGGCTAACCGATACGTAACCGCACCAACACGCTCGAGGATCTCGAAGGGGACCACATATCTGGGACTAAGCTTCCCCGTCTTCCCAAACCTCATCACGCCTTTCATTGGGGAGACCTTCAAGAAAACATGATCACCAATAGAAAACTCAAGTCTGCACCGACGACGGTCCGCATAAGATCTCTGCCTACTCTGGGCTGCTCTCATCCTATCGCGAATCAACTGGATCTTCGCGGTCGTCTCCTCAACAATCTGCGGCCCTAAGATACTGCTCTTCCTGAGCTCCGTCCAACAGGTGGGCGATCTGCATCTCCTCCCATAAACAGCCTCAAACGGTGACATCTGAATGGTCTCCTGGTAGCAGTTGTTGTAGGAGAACTCTACTAAGGGTAAATGATGATCCCAGCTACCTCCAAAGTCTAAGACGCACGCTCTGAGCCTGTCCTCGAGAGTCTGAATAGTCCGCTCTGACTGTCCGTCGGTCTGCGGATGAAATGCTGTGCTGAAATTCAAACGAGTACCCAAGGCCTCCTGAAATCTCTACCCTAGCCGGCTGGTAAACTGGGTGCCTCTATCGGACACGATACATGTCGGAACTCCGTGCAGTCGTACAATCTCGTTGATGTAAATCTGGGCATACTGAGCAAATCCGAAAGTCATCTTCACCGGTAGGAAGTGAGCCGCTTTCGTCAAACAATCCACGATCACCCAGATGGAGTCATACCCTCGACTAGTCCTGGGTAGACCCACAATGAAGACCATAGAAGTCTGCTCCCATTTCTACTCCGGAATGGTTAACGACTGTAACTCTCCCGCGGCCTCTGGTGCTCAGCCTTGACTTGCTGACAAGTCAGGCATCTCGACACAAGATCTACGATGTCTCTCTTCATTCCGTCCCACCAGTAAACACCTCTCATATCATGGTATATCTTGGTGGAACCGGGATAAACACTATATACCGATCGATGTGCCTCCTCAAGAATCTCACGCCGTAGTCCCTCAGCATCTGGTACGCACAGTCTAGCCCCAACAGTAGTATCCCCTGATCATCGATCGCGAACTCGGAAATCTACCCTGTCCAATCTGTGCCCTGATCTCTGAACATCGGTCGTCACTATGGTGTGTCTCATGTATACGGTCGAGCAACCGTAGGCGTGCACGAACATGCGCAATCTGTCCTCCGATCGGCGTAAATTCGAACTGTACCCGGCTGTCACATAAGATCTGCCAATCTGCCGACGACTGCCTCTGTACTGCGCTCAAATAAGATAGACTACTCCCGGGTCTTCTGCTCAAAGCATCCGCCACTACATTAGCCCTTTCCGGGTGATACAAGATCTCACAATCGTAGTCCTTCACTAACTCCATCCATCGGCGCTGTCTAAGGTTCAGGTCTCGCTGCTGGAATATATACTTTAAGCTCTTGTGGTCAGTGAATATCTGGCACGACTCTCCATACAGATAATGTCGCCAGATCTTAAGTGCAAAGACCACTGCAGCCATCTCCAGATCATGACTGGGGTAATTCTGTTCATGTTTCTTTAATTGCCTCGAAGCATACGCGATCACCCTGTTATGCTGCATCAAAACGCACCCTAGCCCCACTCGTGAAGCGTCACAGTAGACCACAAATCCGCCTGATCCTGAAGGCAATGATAGCACTGGTGTCGTAGTCAGTAGAGCCCGTAGCTGCTGGAAACTGTGCTCACACTCCTCCGTCCAATCGAAGAGAACTCCCTTCCGGGTCAACCCGGTCAGAGGTGTAGCAATGCGAGAGAAGTCCTGCATGAATCGCCTGTAGTAGCCTGCCAGTCCTAGAAAGATGCGAACCTCCGTTACTGACGTGGGTCTAGGCCAACTCTAAACGGCGTCAATCTTCCTCGGGTCTACACATATACCATCTCCTGTAATCACGTGCCCCAAGAAGTCTACGCTGTCTAGCCAGAAAGCACACTTTGAGAATTTGGTGAAAAGCTGATGCTCCCTCAAGGTATGCAGTGTAATCCGCAGGTGCTGCTCGTGCTCCTCTCTACTCCGAGAATACACCAAGATATCGTCAATGAACACTATGATGAACAGATCAAGATATGGCCGAAAAATGCGGTTCATCAAGTCCATAAATGCTGCTGGCGCGTTGGTGAGTCCGAACGACATCACCAAAAACTCATAATGGTCGTAGCGCGTGCGGAAAGCTATCCTAGGAATGTCCTCCCGTCAGACCCGCAGCTGATGGTAGCCTGATCGTAAATCGATCCTCGAAAAGTATCCTGCCCCCCGAAGCTGATCGAACAAATCGTCGATGCGTGGCAAAGGATACCTGTTCCGCACTGTCACCCTGTTCAGCTGGCGGTAGTCGATACACAAACGCATACTGCCGTCCTTCTTCTTAACAAACAGGACTGGAGCACCCTACGGAGAAACACTGGGTCGAATAAGTCCCTTATCCAGCAAATCTTGCAACTGACCCTTCAACTCCCTAAGTTCCGCCGGGGCCATCCGATAAAGCGGTACAGAACTAGGCCCCGTGCCAGGAACCAAATCAATACAGAAAGAAATGTTACGCTCGGGCGGTAGCCCAGGAAGCTCGTCAGGGAACACATCAGGGAACTCGCTAACAACCGGAACCTGATCCAACGGAACCACTATAGCTCTAGCATCGCAAACATAGGCGAGAAATCCCTGACATCCCTTCCTTAAAAGCTGTCCCGCGTGAAAAGAAGAAATCACACTGTGAGGGGTGGCCCCACGGTCCCCCAATACAACAAAAACCGACTCGCCGGGAAAACAAAATCTAACTGTCTTCTCGCGGCAGTCAACAGAAGCATAGCACGTGGCTAACCAATCCATGCCCAAAAGAACGTCGATGTCCAACATCTCAAGAAGGATCAAATCGACCGGCAACTCTCTCTTGCCAATACGGACGGTACAGGATCGGAACACGTGACTAGCGACAAACGACTCTCCCACGGGTGTAGTAACAACTAGCGGCTGATCAAGCAAACCGAACTCTCTACCCAAACTCGGCACAAAGTGTGTGGATACGTACGAGTACGTGGAAACATACGAGCATAAGGATCCGGATCAGACAATACGTGTGCAACAAAGGACATACTGAAAGAGTACCTGAAAGCTCTGCATTGGACGCCCTCACGTCCCGATGAGTCGAAGCGAAAACTTGTGCCTGCCCTTCATCTGCGACTGACCGAACTCCTCCTCTACTAACTTGACCCCTCTGCGCGAACCCTCCGCGTCCACGACGTCTCAGAATACGACCCTGACGTGGTGTGAAGGAACACTGCCTGATGAGGTGTTGAAGGCTTCCACATCGTAAACATCTACGTGCTGGCTGCCGTCCTCCCTAGGGATGAGAGCCAAACAACTGTCCTCGTCCTAAGCCTCTGCTCTGGGCTGGTACACCAGTACAATTCCTCAACTGTTCTGGAACTCTCACGGTCTCTGGAAGACGTGTCCCGTAAACTAGGGCTTCCTCCACTGGTGCTATGTAGGGGACGGAATACTGCATGATTATCGTAAGGAACAACTGGGTAACAGGAGTGACAACCACCTGTCGCTGCGCTCGAAGGACCTCCACTAACGAGCTCATCGCCTGGCGCAAGCCCTGCATCTCTACCACTAGTCTAGCAATCTGAGCTGTCGTAGGGGGAATAATCTGTCCTGGTACAACATGAGTACTACTCGGATCACTCCTCGTCTCAGATGAATCAACTCGAACCTCGGCTCTCACGACCGCTCTCTGCACCCTCGTAGTCCTTGGCGGCATAATGGCTGAAAAGAAGGTAGGATTCGGTGAGAATACAGAAATCAAATCGCAAGGATGTATACAATCATGAGGGAATTTCAATCAATAAGTCCTAAGATCGCTTAGGCGGAGTACCGTGTCGTGAGTATGCCGCGGAACATACACACGTTACGCCACTCTGTTGCAGCTACCTACTCCATCATACCAGGGTCATCCTACACTCCGAAGGTAAAACCTACGCTCTGATACCAACTTTGTCACGACCCGAAGTTTGGCCCATTACCGGCACTTAACCACGTAACGTCTACAGGCGTAACGCAGCTAAGTGAACCGAAAACCCAGAAATCAAACCAGTAAAAAGTAGAGTGTTTAAGTCTTAAGTGGAAGTATTTATTAAAGTGACGAAAATTCTTAAGTAGATAATTACCAAGATAGCAATATACGACGCCGTAGCGAAGATCAAGATCCACAAGTGGGAACATCACAGATAGAATAAACTGCAAGTACAGTCGGCTCACAACGAGCTCGACACCAGAATACAAATAATATACATCATCATCCTCACACTGTCTCTAAGTCAATACATAAGTGGTAGATGGAGAGTATTAGATACAACAATGTACATAACTGAAAGATAAACAGATACCGTACAAAACCCACCTATCAGCAAAAGAGCTAGTATGCCAACTGTAGGGGTATCTGTTTCAAAAGATGCAAGAACGCAGCCTGCCGCGACTACTCCGAAGGGCAACCTGCAAACACTGTGGCACAACTGGGGTGAGTTGCCAACTCGTGAATAGAGATAACATATAAAGGTAATCGTGAGCATGCACGTACTGCGCTACTCTATCATATGCCAACAGATGATATCAATGCGTGATAAGCAGTATGTGCAATAATCATGCAAGTGCTCTATCAGGTAAAATAACTACAGGATGAGGTACAATAATAAATGCTGAGCATGGGCAATATAACATCTACACGGAATGTCAACGTGGAATATATAATCGGTGTCTATCAATGCACCCAGATCCCCCAAATAGCTCAAGCGCCGGCACTCTCATCGGCCCTTTAATCCTGTAAATCTCTGAGAATCACGAGTGCCCAACATCGGCACCCAAATATCATAAGTACTCATGTCCAGCATCGGCACGTAAATCCTCATCCATCGGACCCCGTCAGTCCGTGTCAGCCCACGGGCTCCGTCTGCGGTATCGGCCCTCGGCCCCGGCAGTACGGATCATCCCGCATCCATCTATCGACTCTGATCAGTATCCTCCGGATAACTGTCAGGTCCAACCAATCACCGGTAGGTAGTAGTCCCTCTGCCAGGCTCACCGTCTACTACATAGCGAAACCGTTCTCGCCCCGGGGTACCATACCGGGTCCACCATGTACCCGTAATCGGCCTCATCCAACTCCTCGATTCGGGTTCGCATATATCACTCTAGCACCGAGGAAACACATAGTGGACGCACCGAAATATCATATCAAGTGAACCGGGTTTTTAAATGATTACATATTTGAAATAGCCACGGTTCCCAAATCCAGAAATCATATGTAATCCAAACCAATATGCAAGTCAATGATCCGATGTGATATGTGCATCAAGTATGAATATCATGTCAAGTCACATAAAGATGAGCTACAACATAATGATCCGAAGTGATATATGCATCAAGTTTGAATATCATGTCAAGTCATATAAAGATGAGCTACATCATAATGATCCGATGTGATATATGCATCAAGTATGAATATCATGTCAAGTCATATAAAGATGAGCTACAACATAATGATCCGATGTGATATATGCATCAAGTATGAATATCATGTCAAGTCACATAAAGATGAGCTACAACATAATGATCCGATGGAAATTCTACAGTGTGAGTGTCATTGCAATTACTAACGGTGTGTGTGTAACATGCAGGATAGTGCTCGTGCAACATGAACCGTTAGTAAGGGTGCGGTGTTCTATCAATTCTAGTTTATATACATACATCAGGGAATGTGGTATGTACTAAATAGTAGCCATGAACAGTCAATATATGGAAATGTAGCTATAAGATCCTATCAGCCCTGACGTAGAATGCCATGCGGGCGATATCCCCGTAAATGTTAAATCTACTCACCGTAGTCTCTCGCTAGGTATAGCCGATGACTTCTTCCCCTCCTTCGCGGCGCCCGTCGCACTCGCCTGCGAATCCTATAATTTCACAATATATCACTCATAAGCTCAAAACAGTACAAACACGACATTTAAAGTGAACTAGAAACCCATGTCGCAAACCAAGCGCGCGTGTGCGCGATACGCTAAAACGTGTGATTACGCGCCTGAAGCCACTCCGACGCGTCGCGATACGCCGAAACCCTAAACCCACACACACGTATCACGCGTGTCGCGAAAGATTAAAAATACGGGAAATAGGGTATTCTACTCCAGATTTTGATACAGAACAGATATTATAAAAATATATATACAAAAATACTCCACATAGCAGCAGACTCTAGTGGACCAAACCCCAACTCCCATCTCACCCATCTGGCCGCAAATTGCAGCCAGAACGATTATTCCGGCGGCCTCACTTGGGAATTGGGCTCCCAGGTTTGGTGTGTGCACTCAATACCCCCTGTGTATGCTACAGTATTTCCAATTTCATTCTGAAATGACCCGGGTAGCAGCAGATCCAACAGAACCCTATTTCTAGTTAAAAACCCCACTTTTGCACTAAATTGAAACTTTATGGTATTTTCCTGAAATCTGAAGCAAACCCAAGTCTAGAATCACACTAACAACTCATTACCAAGCTAATTGAGCCATAAAAATGCTAATTTTAACTTATCATCACTAAATCCCCTCAATACCACCAAACATGCACACAAAATATGATTTCTAGCTAAACTACTACAAGATATGGAAGAAGGGTGTTAAACAAGAGTTTTATACCTCCAAAAGACCCTAAGAACACCAAAAGTTCCAGCTCCCTCTTCAAGTATGCAGATTTGCCTTCAAACACCTCAAAAACTCATTTTTCCTAAGCTTTTGTGAAGGAAAAGAGTGGTTTTTGTGTAGGATTTGTGTGGAGATCAAGGAGAAGTGAAAAGGAGAAGGAAAGGTGAAGAAAAGCTAGTGTTTTGCTTCTGAATTTCTGCTGGATTCAGAAATGAGGAGAAGAGAGAGAAGAGAGAAAGAAAAAGGGGTCAAAAGTCAAGTTCTCACCTAACCACCATGCTTCATTTTTCTATTTGGATTTTGAATTATTGAAAGGGGTTTTATTTGATAAAAGGGTAGGGTAAATAACATCCATGCATGAAAGAAAATGGTTAACATGTTAACACTTTTTACCTAGGTCACAAAAATTGTGCTAAGTGTGCAAGTGTACACTACAAAGGAAAATTTTCCAATTTGGATAAACCCGACTAAATATAACTAATAATCCTATACACACATATAAAATAACACGCACAACTGCTAAACAACACGAACACATTCTAACGAAATTTCAAAGTGTTACACCAGATTTGGGATGTCATGCGATGAACTTACCATACGAGCTATATTGATGATAGATCCGCACTTTTGACTCGAGGATTTCATGTTATAGATATTGTATCGCATATGATACCATTGAGGCGGGATCACCAACTATTTTAGGGTTCCTAGGCACTCTTGTGAGGGTTCAAAAGGCATCAACCATGATCGAATAAAATTTTAGACGTGCCGAACAACCCAAAGCCGGGATCTTTGCTAGATTATTAGGGTTTAACATGTAAGTAAACATCTTTACCACTAAGTGTGAGGGATTACAACCATTGTAGTCCGCTCCTTCGCTTCATAAGCTCCGAGTAGAAGTCCCTTCGCCGCGATCCACGATCTTCCGGACTCAAGAGAGGCTCCACGACTCGAACGATCCATGCTAGCTTGTAGTGTTCCGCTTCTCCGATGATCTACGTCGAAGTTGCTATAACTCAAGCTCTCTCACTCTAATGAGGTGAACACCCTAATCTAATGCGCTAGATTAGATGAGGATGATGGAGTAGTATTTATGCTATCTTTTTATATCAAATTCTCACATGAAAACATCACAAAAGGAAAATCTAGTGAGCTTTATCAAAGCTCAAGAGAGAAGAAGATGATGAATCAATGAGATAATCCTTTTGTGATGAATAATGATAAGAGTATATCAATAATAATGCAACCATGGTTAATGATGACAAGGATAACCCTTGTAGAGAGTTAACTAAGTCTAGGGTTTGGTTGGGTTAAGAAATGAGTCATAAGAAAATATCTATCGTAATATCTTCTTCACGACAAAAGGAAAGCTTCTAGATGGTGCAAGAAGGAGATAACCCTAATCAAACCCTAATCTCATTTTATCATCACTAAACATGTTTCATTATTAATCATATCACGTTACTATAATATATATCACATATATATTATATATTTGTAACAAAAGAAAATAATACAATTAATATATATTGCATATATATCAATGTATTATCCGGTGAGAAAATGAAATAATAAAGCGAGCCAATATTAGATAATGCAATACAATATATCATATATATTATTATACATTAAATCATCGAATCAACACTTAATCTGACAATCCGGCTATTTCGAATATAACCGACTAATATATCATGTACCGATTCATCGAATCAACACTTGATCCGATGACCCGGTTCATATCTAAATATCGCTAGAATATAATACGGTATCTCATATCGCATTATCCTCGGTCCTGCACATATCACATATATGCCTCTACTCCGTTTTGCCTGAGCCAAGAAACATCTGTGTAGGACTCTAAAGAATCATCAATACGCCGGTAGCAGGTGATGATCATATCAAACACCCACAAGCTGCAAGCGGTCAGCTAAACGTAACAGCCACCCAGGTATTGAGTGATCAGAAGATCAACAAGCTAGCCTGTACATTCTCTTGTGAGTCCAATCAATAACACTCCCGTACAGTCCGGTCTGTTCGTCTGATATGTCGCATATCAAGTCTAGGGGTGGTATACGTCAGACCCCAGTAACCGATAAGTTGTGTCGATGTGAGTCTCATAACGGGTCGAGAAACTACTGGTAACACTTACCAGTAAATCTCTATATCAGTCCTGGCCAGGGACTTCCAGTTATAGACAATCGAACACAGCACAACATCAACTCCCTATACCGGGAGAGACGAATCCCCTCCTATCGCTCATTGCCTCCATGTGATTCGGGACTGTACCCAAAAGCCACCGTTTTGCACGCCCTCTTGGACGTGGTAAGATGGAATCAAACCACAGTGGGAATCACACAAGACTCTATGACGATCTCGGGTCTACAGACTACCCTGTACCAGTGTCACCGGAGAACTGCTATCTGACGTGTTGTATATCACCTTCTGGGAGTTCTCGGCGAGTCCGTCCAGTATACCCAGTCTCCACTGAGCACCCGTATACCATGTCTGATGTCAAACACCAATGGATATGGGATCATCCATCGCCCATCATATGGGTCAAGATGCGTATACGCTAGTCTACTCTGGTGTATCGATGCCCTGTCTCGATATACACTCGACTAGGAACAGTTATAGGATGTACTCATCGACTACCGTGGCCCCACTAGTATGATCTCATCATAATCCCAGTAGTCGAGTACAGATCCTAAGGGCTTTATCACCATGTCAGAGAAAGACAGTAAAACGGTACAAGTCAACATGTTAAGATAAATTGAAACCAAATAGCATACTATCATGACGAGCAAGAAAGTCCTCTCTGTATATATCCAAGCATCCATTATAATATACATCATATGTACAACAATGGCCTCTAGGGCATATACATAACTAACAATCTCCCACTTTCACTAAGGCCAGCTGCTGTAGTATCTCATACCTAGCATCCCGAATAATCTCTCAAACTGTATCTGAGGAATGGCCTTCGTGAGTGGATCCGCAGTGTTTTCCTTCGTATATACTCTCCTGACCTCGATCTCCCGCCGATCAACTATCTCCCTGATCAGGTGATACCGCCTCAGAATATGTCTGGACTTATGATGGGACCTGGGTTCCTTGGCCAAAGCCACAGCTCCATTGTTATCGCAATACAGAGGTAGAATGCTCAATGGATGGAACCACACCAAGTTCACTAATGAACTTCTTTATCCAGACAGCCTCTTTGGCAGCATCGTTGGCAGCGATGTATTCAACCTCCATCGTCGAGTCTGCAACGGTATCCTGTTTGGAACTCTTCCAACATACTGCCCCTCCATTGAGGGTAAAGACAAATCCCGAGTGCGACTTAGAGTCGTCCTTATCACTTTGGAAGCTGGAATCAGTAAAGGACTCCACCCGAAGTTCTCCGTTACCATACACCAAGAACATTTCTCTAGTCCTTCGTAAGTACTTAAGAATGTTCTTCACAGCTGTCCAGTGACTCTCTCCAGGATCTGCTTGATACCGACTCACTACACTTAGTGAGTATGCTACATCAGGTCTAGTACATAGCATCGCATACATGATAGAGCCTACTGCCGAAGCATAGGGTATCCCTTGCATGCGAGCTCTCTCCAAACCAGTCTTGGGGGACATCTCTTTGGAGAGAGTGAGTCCAGAGATCGTGGGTTGGTTCCCATGCTTGGATTCTTCCATACTAAAGCTCTTTAGTATGGTGTCAATGTGCCTGGATAGGGACAATCACAGTATCCTTTTGGATCTATCTCTATAGATCCTTATCCCCAATATGCAGGAGGCATCACCTAGATCTTTCATTGAGAATCTTTGTGATAAGAAGAGCTTGACTGATTGCAGCATAGGAATATCATTTCCTATCAAGAGTATGTCATCCACGTACAATACGAGGAAGACAACCTTACTCTCTGCTACCTTTTTATAGATACAAGGTTCATCTATATTTTTGATGAAGTCAAACTCTTTGACTACAACATCAAAACAGATGTTCTAACTCCGTGATGCTTGTTTTAACCCATAAATGGATTTAAGCAGCTTGCACACCTTTCCGCTGTTCCCACTATCTACGAAGCCCTCTGGCTGAGTCATGTACATGCACTCTTCTAAATCACCGTTTAGAAAGACGGTCTTAACATCCATTTGCCAGATTTCGTAGTCATGGTATGCAGCAATGGCAAGTAAGATCCGGATGGACTTAAGCATAGCCACTGGAGAAAAGGTTTCGTCATAATCCACACATAGTCGTTAACGAAAACCCTTTGCAACAAGTCTAGCTTTGAAAGTCTTAACTTTTCCATCTACACCAAATTTCTTTTTAAAGATCCACTTGCTCCCAATGGGTTTTACCCCTTCAGGAGCATTTTCCAAAGTCCATACTTTGTTGGTGTACATGGATTCCATCTCAGATCGTATTGCATCCAGCCATTTCACAGAGTCAACACTTATGATGGCCTGCTCGAAACTAGTCGGGTCATCATCTTCCATGATGCAATCCTCGCTTCCACCATCAATGAGAAAACCGTAGTATCTCTCAGGTGGATGAGAAACCCTGCTAGATCGGCGGAGAGACTGGGGTTCGTCGGGTACTACTGAATCCTCTGGTTCTACTAAATCTTCAGTTTTAGTTTGTGTTGCTGGAACCTCTTCCAGCTCTACCTCATCGCCACTAATTTCTTTTGCAAGAAATTCCTTTTCTAAAAAGGTGGCATGTTGAGCAACAAACACCTTTTGTTGTTCACTGTGGTAGAATAGATATCCATACGAATTGCTTGGATATCCTACAAACTTACAAAGAACTGATCGTGCCTCGAGTTTGTCCGGATTTTGCTTTTTAACATAGGCCGGAAAACCCCATATCTTAACTCTTTTAAGAGATGGTCTCTTCCCATTCCATATCTCATATGGAGTGGTAGGCACAGATTTAGTTGGAACTCTATTCAATAGGTATATGGCTGTCTCCAGCGCATACCCCCAGAAGGAAATAGGTAACTCATCTGTACTCATCATAGAGCGCAACATATCTAATAGGGTGCGATTTCTCCGCTCCGATACACCGTTGTGCTGTGGTGTATAAGGAGGAGTAAGCTGAGAGAGAATCCCATTCTCTTTTAGATAATCTACGAACTCATTGCTTAAGTATTCACCTCCTCGATCAGATCGAAGAATCTTAATACTTTTGCCCATTTGGTTCTCTACTTCGTGCTTATATTCTCTGAATTTCTCAAAAGCTTCATACTTGTGTTTCATCAGGAACACATATCCGAATCTTGAGAGATCGTCAGTGAATGTAATGAAGTAGGAAGAACCGTTCCTGGCATGCGTAGACATAGGACCGCATACATCACTATGTACCAGTCCTAAGAGTTTGGTAACTCTTTCTCCGTGTCCACTAAACGGAGCTTAGATCATTTTACCTTTGAGACATGAATGGCAAGTATCATAAGATGATAATTCAAATGGGTTCAAATATCCATCCTTATGTAACTTAGCCAGTCGTGTCTCATTGATATGACCAAGTCTACAATGCCACAAGAAGGATTCGTTAATTTCTGAACTTTTCCTCTTGTGAGTGTTTTGTATATTGAGGACTGTATTTTGATTGAGAATGAATATGCCATTATGTAACGAGCCTGATGCAATCAGCTTTTGATATAGGAATATGTTTATAACATTATCCTTTACTACAAAATTATATCCTTCTTTACTTAATAAAGAAACTGATATAATGTTGCACATCATGTTCGGTATATAATAGCACTCATTCAGAATCAGTGTATTACGACTTGGTAATACTAAGTGATATTCGCCAACTACCTTGGCTGCAATACTTGCACCATTCCCTACTTGAACGGAATGATCACCTTTTCCCAGTTCTCTACCTTTCCGTAGCCCATGTAACAATTTACATATGTGGGATCCTGATCCGGTATCTAATACACAGGACGTAGGGTGAACTGAGAAACAGTTCTCAATAACTAACACACCTGAAGAAGATGCATCAACATGCATGTTCTTTTGGGCGGCGTGAGAATCCAGATATTCTACTATTCCCTGTTCAGTCTTATAACTCTTATAAGAAAGAACGGGTCCAACGTTCCCCTGCTCAGTATAATAAGCGGGTTCAGTCAATACATCCATATTATTATCTTGATTATGGCCTGACATGGTCGCTACCTGGAGGGAGAGAGAAGAAAACACTTTAGCGTATGCTCTTGCAAGATTAGATTGGTTATTATCTTATCTAATCAGGATGTCTCCCACTGTTTTTTATCAAATCTTCCTTCAAACCCTAAAAGGTAAGATTAGCCGGGATTAATTACACCCTACAATTTCGTCAATCTTTCAGCCAGATCAGTGTCAGTACCTTATGGAGGTTCCCCATGCTTTCGCATGGACCTAATTAAAGTAAACCTCGTTTTCCCAGAGGCGTAACCCCGTTAACACTTTTTTAGACACCTACTTGATCGGCTAATTGTCCTGTGTAAAACTCTCCTAGGAGTAACACTTACTCGCAGTGGGTATCGGGATCCAACTATCTCATAGGAGGTATGCAATCTCATTGCAAATTTCAACATTTGAAATTCCCGATAATGCTTTTACCCCTAGCAACTTATGACCTTGGTTAAGGTCAACAAATCATAAGTGCTAGTCAAGTTCAACCCATCATTTCCTGATTGAATTAAACCCACCCGTACGACCCTTGGCTAAGGTCAACAAAGTCGTATGACTACCCTAACTCAATCACATCTCATGTTTTAGCAGATAAATACTAATTAGCTACCGTACACCACGCCTTGGCTAAGGTCAACAAACGCAGCACGAATACTAACTAGTCTCTATCTGAAATGATAGAGGGCTACGCAGGTTTTTCAGGAAACCCTGAGCGTAATGAACTTGATATCGTCGTAGAATCGAGTGTTTTTGAAAAGGAGTGTTTTTGAGGCTTTTCTAGTTTCGCTAAAGAGGTCACTCCCGGTGAAGGGATCTCAGCTCTTTCCCCATCAAATAAGGTGCAGGGTATATCATATATACCGCTGTGCAAAGTAAAAACTATATAAGCTGTCAAAAACTAAACCGCGAGTTTATAGCATCTGCCAGTTTCGCTAAAGAGGTCACTCCCGGTGAAGGGATTTTGGCTCTTTCCTCATCGAATAAGGTGCAGGGTATATCATATATACCGCTATGCAAAGCAAAACTGTAGCTACCCTTTTTATAAAATTTTGATTCTACAACATCTTTTAGGTTTCTTTTCTTTTTATTAATCTCATTAATAAAATCCCATCAGCTTATGCTTCCTAAGCATCACAGAAGAAACGAAAGCAGTAATATTTATATATCAGCATATATATATAGTATAAGCATTCGTCTCATGCAGTAATATGATCTCATCACAGAACATTGCAGCAGAAGAACATATATGAAGATATACTAGGATGTCCGTGTTTTTAATACGAGCCGGTATAAAACACGGATTCCACGGTCTCGATGAATGGCCAAACCCACATCCCTAGACCCCTACGAGAGCGGCAAGTAACACCGCCAATTCTAGGGTTAGGAGACCCGATCTCGACTCCTCGAGATGGCCTCCCACTGGACCCTAGAACCCGGTTACTTGTGCTCCCCTCCTTGGGTCTACCTAATGCGGAAAAGTAAATAATATACATTGGTGACATCAACCTCATCCTGGAAGTGCCCCAATAAAAGAATATTACATACAAATGAATTTTACATGAATGAAAATAAAAACCCACATCTCACATAAAACCCCCGGCTATTCAGAACACGACGATCCAATATAACATATCACAGCAACACATGATACCACATATCATCAACGTAAGTAAGTATGCATACACCGATCGTCGTTGACGTATAGAAACGAAAACTGGCAATGCAACTACATACTACACTTATGGTCACAGAAAAGAAATTGTAAAACTACAATATTTGGAATCCATAATCACTTTAGACATCGTAAATCCGAAATATCAAATACTTCGCATTTCATGCCTAACTATATAAATTCCACATATTGTATCACATTCCAGATAAATAGACAGTGTTAAACTTTCCGAACAGATAATCAAATACCCAAAATTTCCTAAATAGCTCAAAACTTGAGCGGAGTTCAAATAATCCTAGAATATGTCACAGAACCGGTGATCCAACCGTAGAAGGGTCAAGCCAACGCCTCACATGTGGCACGCCGTACTGCCCCAAACCCTAAGGTTTAGAGGCAATTCAAGACGGTCACATAATCGAGTTAAGGTTTGTGTTCTTCTAGAGGGTCCACCGCGTAACTTGTAAAATTTTTCCGAAAGATTTAAACTCTATAAAAATTCAACACTTGAAAGTTTTTCGTGCCGGGAAAAAGTGAGTTAATGATATCTGCTCGAACATTTTAATAGTTTCTAAATATCCGGAAGTAATAACGAATTTAAATTTTCCGCTCGAATCAACGATTACAAAATAATCCCCAGAACACTCAACACTTGAGTCAATTTAAAAATACCCAGAAATTATAACTAACAGAAATAGATATTACTGTGCAAAAAGATAAGTTAAACACCACTGTACGGCCGCGGATCCGCGGCCCAAGAAAGGATTGGCCGCAGTTCCGCGGTGGTCCGTACGTATTAGCCTGTCGTTTTGAACCATAATTCTTATAATTTTCCGCTGTTATTTTTAGGTATTTTTAATTCAGAAAAATCATAGTTTTTGAAAAATATCCAGAGAGAGGTCTAAAATTGCGTTTCGGTGTTCGATCGGAGTTTTAACTTCGTATACATGTCGCCTAATGCTCTAGCTAGGCTCTGATAAGACTGTATGGTTCCTAAGCACTCTTGTGAGGGTTCAAAAGGCATCAACCATACCCGAATAAAATTTTAGACGTACCGAACAACCCAAAGCCGGGATCTTTGCTAGATTATTAGGGTTTAACATGCAAGTAAACATCTTTACCACTAAGTGTGAGGGATTACAACCTTTGTAGTCCGCTCCTTCGCTTCATAAGCTCCGAGTAGAAGTCCCTTCTCCGCGATCCACGATCTTCCGGACTCAAGAGAGGCTCCACGACTCGAACGATCCATGCTAGCTTATAGCGTTCCGCTTCTCCGATGATCTACGTCGAAGTTGCTATAACTCAAGCTCTCTCACTCTAATGAGGTGAACACCCTAATCTAATGAGCTAGATTAGATGAGGATGATGGAGTACTATTTATGCTATCCTTTTATATCAAATTCTCACATGAAAACATCACAAAAGGAAAATCTAGTGAGCTTTATCAAAGCTCAAGAGAGAAGAAGATGATGAATCAATGAGATAATCCTTTTGTGATGAATAATGATAAGAGTATATCAATAATAATGCAACCATGGTTAATGATGACAAGGATAACCCTTGTAGAGAGTTAACTAAGGCTAGGGTTTGGTTGGGTTAAGAAATGAGTCATAAGAAAATATCTATCATAATATATTCTTCATGACAAAAGGAAAGCTTCTAGATGGTGTAAGAAGGAGCTAACCCTAATCAAACCCTAATCTCATTTTATCATCACTAAATATTTTTCATTATTAATCATATCATGTTACTATAATATATATCACATATATATTGTATATTTATAACAAAAGAAAATAATACAATTAATATATATCGCATATATATCAATGTATTATCCGGTGAGAAAATGAAATAATAAAGCGAGCCAATATTAGATAATGTAATACAATATATCATATATATTATTATACATTAAATCATCGAATCAACACTTGATCGGACAATCCGGCTATATCGAATATAACCGAATAATATATCATGTACCGTTTCATCGAATCAACACTTGTGTAACGCCTTGAAAAGTCGTTTTGGTGTTTTCCTGAAAATCGGTGAAAATTCGGTATTTTTCCGAAAACCGTCCTTTTTGTTATTATGCAGTTTAGGACTAATTATACCTAATTTGGATAGGTAATTGCTAGTTTTTAGTAGCAAATGATTTACTTATGAAATTCAGGTCGTTTAAAAATTTTCCCCAATTTTTCAATTTTTTATATTATTTTAAGCCGGTAAGAAAATACATTAAATTAGCGATAAATACAAATTTAAATGGGCTAAATTTAAGCTTTAAAATCATGTTAATTAAAATCTAGTTGTAACATAAATTTTTAGTATTTTATTTTAAATTTTAACTAATTTTTATTATGGAAAACGAAATTTATTGAATTTTAAGCTAAAACTTGCAATTTTGGACTTGTGGGGGGTCTTTTTGCATGGAATTATTTTTGTAACCTCTCCCACTCACCCCCACACCCCAAGGCCAGCCCCACCACTCCTGCAGCAGCCCTATCCCCCTCCATTTGACTTTAACTATTGTGGTGAATGATTTGTTTTGAAAAGGATTAAAATATTGTAATTAAGGTATGGTGTACTTTGGATATAAAATGGCTTTGACTTGATGAAAGATTTAGCAAGCCCACACCCTTCTCGCCCTCTCCCTTGTTCTGGCCGAGAGCAGCCCCCCTTTCCATTATTTTTCCTTCTCTTTTCTCTCATTTTCTTCAAGGAAATTCCATCAAAATTCAACAAAAAAATCAGCAAATCCTTCACTATTTCAACACAAAACCTTAATCCATGTCTTCTCACACCCACTTTAGCTTAAATCTTAGAGAAAGGAGGCATCCTTGGAGGCAAATTTTTCTTGCTAGATCTCTAATTTGAGGTATAATTTCTACTCATTTTAGTTCCTATGGTTAAAATTCTTTAATTGAGTTGTTTAGTGTTAATTTTAGAGCTATTTGCATACTAGTATTTTTTAAGGTTATGGTTAGAGTTAAACTAGGGTTTTTAGAAACCATTATTTAGTTAATTAAAGCTAATTAGCTATCTAGTTGTTTACTAAACCAATCTTTAAGGTTACTTTGCTTAGGTAGCTTCATATTATGCTAATCTAAGTTAAACTTGTGTGAAATTTTCGTTAAGATTGCTAATTGCCAAAATTCAGGAAAGGGTTGTGTTTGGATATTGGGTTTTGTAGCATGGTAAATGAGTTAAAATTGTGTTATTGTGGCTAACTAGTTGTGTGGTTGGATGGTTGCGTTGGACTGTGATAACTTTGTCGCTAATTGTCGATTTTTGCACCAAATTGCAAATTCTAGCTTACTAGTTGTGTTATAAATTATTGTGATGAATTAATTGCGATGTCTTGATGACATTTTTAGCGTATCCTATGACTTTTAGGATGTGTGAGTGCGGATTTTTGAGTGTTCGGGTTTTAGTTTTTTTTTTTTCCGGTCGACCAAATCGACGATTCTAGTTAGTTTTGCGATTTTCGCGTGCGTTCCGCGCACCTGTGCACGTTGTACCTAGCTTGTGAAAGTTGGTATTTTCGTTTGGGATTTGCGTCGTTCTTGATATGTAACCTTATGTTTGGTATTGATGTAAATTCTAGGTTCGGTCACGGAGACATCAGACGCGGCACGAAAGGGGAAAGCGGTGATTGGACGTGACTAGCTAGGGATTCCTGTGAGTAGATGTAACATATACGGGGGACTATCGTTGGATGGCGCAAGTCGCCCGATAGTTTTAGTAGCTTAATAAGATTCTTAGTAATGTTAGTAATTAGGGGTGTAATACTTGTATGATTATTTGCTACATTCATGCCTTATATTGACATACATATACGAACCCATTCTATAGGACAACTGCACCATTGCCAGAGTTTTTATATGCAGCACGAGCACTATTCATGCTTACACACATACCCTGGTAATTGCCATGCCACCACACTAGATAACCTTTAAATTGAAACCTTTCACTAATTGATACTTAAACTTGCGCTGTTGCTTTAATTCCTTAAAATGAAATCGTAGGATTGCTATTCATGTGCAAGTACTTCATCATATTATTTGTTCATGCTTAATCTATTAATCACACATCGCAACTTGATTATTGATACCATATGCATTCATTATCATTGACGTATGCATTCATGATGATTTCTTGAGATTTATGATATTTCTGTATTTCGGGGGAAAGCCGCAAAATTTCTAAAACTTATTACCCTTTTTAAAATATGCAAAATTGCGGTTTTCTAGTGATGTAAAGTGTCGTCCACCATGAGTTTGCTGTGGTTTTCGAGATCCGTATCGAGGAGTGGAGGAACCGTCACGGGTACGTGGTGGGCCCGGTAAGATACCCCGGGGCATGAGGAATGTGTTGTTGACGTTGAGCCTGGCAGGGGATGGACTACCTACCGGTGACCGTTTTGGCACGGCGGATATCGAGAGGATACCGACCGTGGCCGCGAGATGATGAGATATTGATATTTGAGATGGGTCAGCCGGACGGCTGAGGCCAAAGATACATTGATATGAGATTTGAGACAGTTTTGAGGTGTCGTTGCTGGACACAGGTTCTTGTTGATTCTATTGGTATTGTGCTGGTATTTCAAAAGAGGTTCCTAAAGGAAAAACATGATTCTTATACTTACACATTCAGATCATGAGTTGATTCACATTGCATTCATACCTGCTGGTATATTCATATTGTATACCTACCCGCTATTATGTCCTGCCTTACCTGTATTTTAGTGCTAGGATACTTGTGTGCATGCTTTCGATAGCCTGTGTAGATGTTATTTATTACTCATGAGTTGGCAACTCACCCCCGTTGTGCCACAGCCTTTTGAAGGTCCGCTCCGTCAGTACAGTAGCGGCGGGCGCACTTGTTTCTTTTGCCTCCTTTGCCTGGACTCGAGGTTTTGCTCTTAGGTGGGTTATATTATTATTTTTGTACCACCTTGTATATTCTTTGTATCTAGTGCACTCCATCTACTGTATCTACCAGTATTGTTGTATATTGACCTAGAGATGAGACTGTGAGATTTGTGGACTTTTTATGCTGTGTTTTGGGGTCGAGCTCACTTGAGTCGACATGCTGTTTTTCTCATGCTTCCTTATGATTATTTCGCATGTTGTTGCTTTATATTGCGTGGGATTTGTGACCGCCTTGTGGCGAAGAGCTAGCTCCCGCTTGGGGATGCCTTATTTGTTGGATTCATATATATTCTTGTTGTACCCATTTTGGGGGCCAGTATTTACAAAGGAGACTCTGCCGAAATTTTCGGAAAAATTGATATTGTTTTTAAAAAGGGTTTTATATGTCTTATTTGATAAACTCATTTTCAATTGATTGGGTTCTCTTCACTCTTTTGCTTATTTGGTTTTGGTTTCTGGGCTTTTGCTTACTTATTTTACGGACGTCTTGAGACGTTTCGTAAACTTAAGTGCCAGTCACGTTCCGTACCCTGTGGGTCGTGTCAAAGTTGGTATCAGAGCGATTGGTTTTACCTTTCTGAGTGTAGGATGACCTTGGTAGATGGAGTAAGTGACTTAAGCAGGGTAACGTAGCGTGCGTATGTCCGCGGCATACTTGCGATACGGTACTCCACCTAGGTGACTTTAGGATATACTTGCTTGAAATTCCTTCTTCAATTCCGGGTATCCAATGATTCTATTGCACTGTTCTTGTAACAGCCACTATGCCGCCGAAGGCTACGAGGGCACAGAGGACCGCCACCCGTGATGAGATCCGAGCAGGCTCGTCCGAGACGAGGACTGAGCAGGGGGGTATACCTACGCCTCAGGGACAGACTGATCCGCATTCCCCAGGTCGCATGGACAGGCTAGAGTCTGGTATGGAGGAGCTACGACAGATGATGGGAGGTGTGCAGGAGCTATGACAGATGGTGGGATCCTTAGTAGAGGTCAATCGAGCACATAGATCGGATACTACTCCCCCTACGGTCGTTTCGAGACCGAGTCGGATTCGCACTGATATTTTAGCACCTAAGCGTGTTCGCAGAGGCCGTGGCGGATTCTTTAGGGGCCAGTTGTATCACCTTCACCCATATGGTCAGCAGCCATGGTTAGGATGTTTTTGGTGTGGTAGCCTGCATCATCGTATTAGAGGCTGTCCGGTGAGACGACAGGGAACAGCAACAGTTCCACATGTTACCTTACCACCATCACCACCCCCTCCTCAGAGAGCTCTACTTCCTACCACTGGCGATGCTCCACGTCAGATAGGTACACCCAGAGGCCGTGGACGCGGCGGTCCTGTTCAGAGAGGACGAGGAGGCAGAGGCCGAGGTCGAGGTCAGCCCGCTATCGGTGGAGGACAGGCCCGAGTGTTCGCTTTGACACCGCAGGATGCGCAGGCATCCAACGCCGTTGCGACAGGTACCTTTCCAGTTTGTTCTTTCGACGCACGGGTATTATTCGACCCAGGTTCCACACATTCGTACGTCTCTACACACTTTGCACCGATGTTGGGCCGTGAGTCGTCGTCGTTAGATCATCCGCTTGTTGTCGTTACTCCGGTAGGAGAGTCGTTTGTCGCTCGTTTTTTATTTCGTTTGTGTTCCATTCGTATCGGGGAGAGGGATTCATCGGTTGATTTGATTCTCCTCGATATGTTGGACTTTGATGTGCTTCTGGGCATGGATTGGCTAGCCACTTGTTATGCTTCCGTGGACTGCCGTGAGAAAGCTGTCAGATTTAGCTTTCCGGGAGAGCCAATCCTTGTTATTCAGGGAGACCGCAGCGTCACCCTTCCCAGCTTGTTTTCGTCTCTTCGCGCTGGTCAGCTCTTGCGGAAGGGATGTCAGGGATTCTTAGCGTATATTTGTGTTACTCGAGCTGCAGAGGTTCCGTTGGACCAGGTCCCGGTTGTTTGTGAGTTCCCTGATGAGCTGCCTGGGCTACCACCTGAGCGCGATGTTGGGTTCTGCATCGATTTGATTCCCGGCTCGGGGCCTATTTCTATACTGCCTTATCGGATGGCCCCAGCAGAGCTTAGAGAGCTAAAGGATCAGTTGCGGGATTTGTTAGATAAAGGGCTTATTCGACCTAGTGTTTCTCCATGGGGTGCTCCGGTCCTGTTCGTCAAGAAGAAGGATGGAAGTTTGCGCTTATGTATCGACTACCGCCAGCTGAACAAGTTACCGTTCGGAATAGATATCCGTTGCCACGCATTGATGATTTGTTCGACCAGCTTCAGAGTGCGGGGTATTTTTCGAGGATCGACTTGCGATCAGGATACCATCAGCTGCGAGTTCGACAGGAGGATATACCGAGGACAGCTTTCCGCACGCGCTACGGCCACTACGAGTTTTTAGTGATGTCGTTCGGACTCACCAATGCCCCGGCAGCAATCATGGATTTGATGAACCATACATTCAGGCCGTATCTTGACTTGTTCATCATCGTGTTTATCGACGATATCTTGGTGTACTCCCGGAGCAGAGAGGAGCACGAGCAGCACTTGCGGATTACGTTACAGACTCTGAGGGAGCACCAGCTGTTCGCAAAGTTCTCTAAGTGTGCATTCTGGCTGGACAGCGTCGGATTCTTGGGTCACGTGGTTACGAGAGACGGCATATGTGTGGACCCGAAGAAGATTGAGGCTGTTCAGCAGTGGCCCCGACCTACATCGGTTACTGAGATCCGTAGTTTTCTAGGCCTGGCAGGCATTTTGTTCAGGACTTCTCCCGTATAACTGCACCTTTGACCGGTTTGACCCGGAAGGGAGTTCCTTTCGTTTGGACAGAGGAGTGCGAGTGCAGTTTCCAGCAGCTACGGACTTGTTTGACTACGGCGCCGGTGTTATCTTTGCCTTCGGGATCAGGAGGATTTGTGGTCTACTGTGATGCTTCGCGAGTGGGGTTAGGATGCGTATTGATGCAGCATGGCCGGGTGATCGCTTATGCTTCTCGGCCGTTAAAGAAGCATGAACAGAACTACCCCACTCACGATTTGGAGATGGCTGCAGTGGTCTTTGCACTGAAGATTTGACGACATTACCTATACGGCGAGGCGTGCCAAATATTCACAGACCACAAGAGCTTAAAATAGATATTTCAGCAGCGAGACCTGAACCTCAGACAGCGTCGTTGGATGGAGTTGGTGAAAGACTACGACTGCGAGATCTTATATCACCCAGGCAAGGCAAATGTGGTGGCAGATGCTTTGAGCAGGAGGCTCGGGGGTAGTCTATCCTATTTGCGCGCAGTGCAGAGGCAGTCGTCAGCAGATTGGCAAATGTTATGCGACAGCCGAGTTGAGTTCGAGTTCACTCAGACAGGGGGACAGTTCGCGCATGTTCGTACACGCCCATAGTTGCTTGACCGTATATATGAGGCACAGCGCAGTGACGACCGTTGCTCAAAGATCATGGCACAGATGGGACAGGGCAGATTTTCCGAGTTCGTGATTGAAGATCAGGGGATTTTACGCTATGGATCTAGACTGTGCGTACCAAATGCTGATGGATTGCGGCGCGACATTCTTGAGGAGGCACACCGATCAGTGTATAGTGTCCACCCCGGTTCCACCAAGATGTACCATGATATGAGAGAGACCTACTGGTGGGACGGGATGAAGAGGGACATTGCGGAGTTTGTATCGAGATGCCTGACTTGTCAGCAAGTCAAGGCCGAGCACCAGAGGCCGCAGGAGAGCTACAGCCGTTACCCATTTCGGAGTGGAAATGGGAGCAGATTTCGATGGATTTCGTTGTGGGTCTACCTAGGACCAGTCGAGGGTATGACTCCATCTGGGTGATCATAGATCGATTGACGAAAGCGGCTCACTTCCTGCCAGTGAAGACGACTTTCATCTTCGCTCAGTATGCCCAGCTTTACATCGACGAGATCGTGCGGTTGCATGGCGTACCGACTTGCATCGTGTCAGATCGAGGCACCCAGTTCACCGGCCGACTTTGGCAGAGACTTCAGGAGGCTTTGGGCACTCGTTTGAGCTTCAGCACAGCGTTTCATCCGCAGACCGACGGACAGTCAAAACGGACCATTCAGACTCTCGAGGACATGCTCAGAGCGTGCGTTTTAGACTTCGGCGGTAGCTGGGATCGTCATTTACCTCTAGTGGAGTTCTCCTACAACAACAGCTTCCAGGATACTATTCAGATGGCACCTTTCGAGGCATTGTATGGGAGGAGATGCAGATCGCCCGTCTGTTGGACAGAGCTCAGCGAGAGCAGTATTTTGGGGCCGCAGCTTGTTGAGGAGACGACAGTGAAGATACAGTTGATCCGAGACCGGATGAGAGCGGCTCAAAGCAGGCAGAAATCGTATGCGGACAGGCGCCGTCGCAGATTAGAGTTCGCAGTTGGCGACCATGTTTTTCTGAGAGTCTCTCCGATGAAGGGCGTGATGCGTTTTGGGCGAAAGGGGAAGCTTAGCCCTAGATTCGTAGGTCCCTTCGAGATCCTCGAGCGTGTCGGTGCTGTTGTATATCGTTTGGCCCTTCTACCCTGCTTTCCCGATGTTCACCCCGTCTTCCATGTTTCGATACTCCGCAAGTACCTTCACGACCCTTCGCATACGATTCAGCACCCGACAGTCCAGCTAGAGCGCGACCTTTCTTTTGCAGAGCAGCCGGTGGCCATCCTGGACCGGCAGGTGAAGAAGTTGAGATCGAAAGTTATATCGACCGTCAAGGTCCTTTGGCGTGGCCCGAGCAGCGAGGAGGTCACCGGGGAGACCGAGGGCGAGATGAGGAAGAAATATCCCCATTTCTTTGAAGGTACGCGTAGTTATATTTTTAAATTCGGGGACCGAATTTCTTTAAGGGGGGAACATTGTAACGCCTTGAAAAGTCGTTTTGGTGTTTTCCTGAAAATCGGTGAAAATTCGGAATTTTTCCGAAAACCGTCCTTTTGTTATTTTGCAGTTTAGGACTAATTATACCTAATTTGGATAGGTAATTGCTAGTTTTTAGTAGCAAATGAGTTACTTATGAAATTCTGGTCGTTTAAAATTTTTCCCCAATTTTTCAATTTTTTATATTATTTTAAGCCGGTAAGAAAATACATTAAATTAGCGATAAATACAAATTTAAATGGGCTAAATTTAAGCTTTAAAATCATGTTAATTAAAATCTAGTTGTAACATAAATTTTTAGTATTTTATTTTAAGTTTTAACTAATTTTTATTATGGAAAACGAAATTTATTGAATTTTAAGCTAAAACTTGCAATTTTGGACTTGTGGGGAGTCTTTTTGCATGGAGTTCTTTTTGTAACCTCTCCCACTCACCCCCACACCCCAAGGCCGGCCCCACCACTCCTGCAGCAGCCCTATCCCCCTCCATTTGACTTTAACTATTGTGGTGAATGATTTGTTTTGAAAAGGATTAAAATATTGTAATTAAGGTATGGTGTATTTTGGATATGAAATGGCTTTGACTTGATGAAAGATTTAGCAAGCCCACACCCTTCTCCCCCTCTCCCTTTTTCTGGCCGAGAGCAGCCCCCCCTTCCATTATTTTTCCTTCTCTTTTCTCTCATTTTCTTCAAGGAAATTCCATCAAAATTCAACAAAAAAATCAACAAATCCTTCACTATTTCAACACAAAACCTTAATCCATCTCTTCTCACACCCACTTTAGCTTAAATCTTGGAGAAAGGAGGCATCCTTGGAGGCAAATTGTTCTTGCTAGATCTCTAATTTGAGGTATAATTTCTACTCATTTTAGTTCCTATGGTTAAAATTCTTTGATTGAGTTGTTTAGTGTTAATTTTAGTGCTATTTGCATACTAGTTTTTTTTTAAGGTTATGGTTAGAGTTAAACTAGGGTTTTTAGAAACCATTATTTAGTTAATTAAAGCTAATTAGCTATCTAGTTGTTTACCAAACCAATCTTTAAGGTTACTTTGCTTAGGTAGCTTCATATTATGCTAATCTAAGTTAAACTTGTGTGAAATTTTCGTTAAGATTGCTAATTGCCAAAATTCAAGAAAGGGTTGTGTTTGGATATTGGGTTTTGTAGCATGGTAAATGAGTTAAAATTGTGTTATTGTGGCTAACTAGTTGTGTGGTTGGATGGTTGCGTTGGAATGTGATAACTTTGTCGCTAATTGTCGATGTTTGCACCAAATTGCAAATTCTAGCTTACTAGTTGTGTTATAAATTATTGTGATGAATTAATTGCGATGTCTTGATGAAATTTTTAGCGTATCCTATGACTTTTAGGATGTGTGAGTGCGGATTTTTGAGTGTTCGGGTTTTAGTTTTTTTTTTTTCCGGTCGACCAAATCGACGATTCTAGTTAGTTTTGCGATTTTCGCGTGCGTTCCGCGCACCTGTGCACGTTGTACCTAGCTTGTGAAAGTTGGTATTTTCGTTTGGGATTTGCGTCGTTCTTGATATGTAACCTTATGTTTGGTATTGATGTAAATTCTAGGTTCGGTCACGGAGACATCAGACGCGGCACGAAAGGGGAAAGCGGTGATTGGACGTGACTAGCTAGGGATTCCTGTGAGTAGATGTAACATATACGGGGGACTATCGTTGGATGGCGCAAGTCGCCCGATAGTTTTAGTAGCTTAATAAGATTCTTAGTAATGTTAGTAATTAGGGGTGTAATACTTGTATGATTATTTGCTACATTCATGCCTTATATTGACATACATATACGAACCCATTCTATAGGACAACTGCACCATTGCCAGAGTTTTTATATGCAGCACGAGCACTATTCATGCTTACACACATACCCTGGTAATTGCCATGCCACCACACTAGATAACCTTTAAATTGAAACCTTTCACTAATTGATACTTAAACTTGCGCTGTTGCTTTAATTCCTTAAAATGAAATCGTAGGATTGCTATTCATGTGCATGTACTTCATCATATTATTTGTTCATGCTTAATCTATTAATCACACATCGCAACTTGATTATTGATACCATATGCATTCATTATCATTGACGTATGCATTCATGATGATTTCTTGAGATTTATGATATTTCTGTATTTCGGGGGAAAGCCGCAAAATTTCTAAAACTTATTACCCTTTTTAAAATATGCAAAATTGCGGTTTTCTAGTGATGTAAAGTGTCGTCCACCATGAGTTTGCTGTGGTTTTCGAGATCCGTATCGAGGAGTGGAGGAACCGTCACGGGTACGTGGTGGGCCCGGTAAGATACCCCGGGGCATGAGGAATGTGTTGTTGACGTTGAGCCTGGCAGGGGATGGACTACCTACCGGTGACTGTTTTGGCACGGCGGATATCGAGAGGATACCGACCGTGGCCGCGAGATGATGAGATATTAATATTTGAGATGGGTCAGCCGGACGGCTGAGGCCAAAGATACATTGATATGAGATTTGAGACAGTTTTGAGGTGTCGTTGCTGGACACAGGTTCTTGTTGATTCTATTGGTATTGTGCTGGTATTTCAAAAGAGGTTCCTAAAGGAAAAACA
The DNA here is from genome assembly GCA_030015575.1 of Agapanthus africanus. Classification (NCBI taxonomy): domain Eukaryota; kingdom Viridiplantae; phylum Streptophyta; class Magnoliopsida; order Asparagales; family Amaryllidaceae; genus Agapanthus; species Agapanthus africanus. The sequence goes on from JASDDO010000014.1 coordinate 516,800,466, forward strand.
TGATTCTTATACTTACACATTCAGATCATGAGTTGATTCACATTGCATTCATACCTGCTGGTATATTCATATTGTATACCTACCCGCTATTATGTCCTGCCTTACCTGTATTTTAGTGCTAGGATACTTGTGTGCATGCTTTCGATAGCCTGTGTAGATGTTATTTATTACTCACGAGTTGGCAACTCACCCCCGTTGTGCCACAGCCTTTTGAAGGTCCGCTCCGTCAGTACAGTAGCGGTGGGCGCACTTGTTTCTTTTGCCTCCTTTGCCTGGACTCGAGGTTTTGCTCTTAGGTGGGTTATATTATTATTTTTGTACCACCTTGTATATTCTTTGTATCTAGTGCACTCCATCTACTGTATCTACCAGTATTGTTGTATATTGACCTAGAGATGAGACTGTGAGATTTGTGGACTTTTTATGCTGTGTTTTGGGGTCGAGCTCACTTGAGTCGACATGCTGTTTTTCTCATGCTTCCTTATGATTATTTCGCATGTTGTTGCTTTATATTGCGTGGGATTTGTTACCGCCTTGTGGCGAAGAGCTAGCTCCCGCTTGGGGATGCCTTATTTGTTGGATTCATATATATTCTTGTTGTACCCATTTTGGGGGCCAGTATTTACAAAGGAGACTCTGCCGAAATTTTCGGAAAAATTGATATTGTTTTTAAAAAGGGTTTTATATGTCTTATTTGATAAACTCATTTTCAATTGATTGGGTTCTCTTCACTCTTTTGCTTATTTGGTTTTGGTTTCTGGGCTTTTGCTTACTTATTTTACGGACGTCTTGAGACGTTTCGTAAACTTAAGTGCCAGTCACGTTCCGTACCCTGTGGGTCGTGTCAAAGTTGGTATCAGAGCGATTGGTTTTACCTTTCTGAGTGTAGGATGACCTTGGTAGATGGAGTAAGTGACTTAAGCAGGGTAACGTAGCGTGCGTATGTCCGCGGCATACTTGCGATACGGTACTCCACCTAGGTGACTTTAGGATATACTTGCTTGAAATTCCTTCTTCAATTCCGGGTATCCAATGATTCTATTGCACTGTTCTTGTAACAGCCACTATGCCGCCGAAGGCTACGAGGGCACAGAGGACCGCCACCCGTGATGAGATCCGAGCAGGCTCGTCCGAGACGAGGACTGAGCAGGGGGGTATACCTACGCCTCAGGGACAGACTGATCCGCATTCCCCAGGTCGCATGGACAGGCTAGAGTCTGGTATGGAGGAGCTACGACAGATGATGGGAGGTGTGCAGGAGCTATGACAGATGGTGGGATCCTTAGTAGAGGTCAATCGAGCACATAGATCGGATACTACTCCCCCTACGGTCGTTTCGAGACCGAGTCGGATTCGCACTGATATTTTAGCACCTAAGCGTGTTCGCAGAGGCCGTGGCGGATTCTTTAGGGGCCAGTTGTATCACCTTCACCCATATGGTCAGCAGCCATGGTTAGGATGTTTTTGGTGTGGTAGCCTGCATCATCGTATTAGAGACTGTCCGGTGAGACGACAGGGAACAGCAACAGTTCCACATGTTACCTTACCACCATCACCACCCCCTCCTCAGAGAGCTCTACTTCCTACCACTGGCGATGCTCCACGTCAGATAGGTGCACCCAGAGGCCGTGGACGCGGCGGTCCTGTTCAGAGAGGACGAGGAGGCAGAGGCCGAGGTCGAGGTCAGCCCGCTATCGGTGGAGGACAGGCCCGAGTGTTCGCTTTGACACCGCAGGATGCGCAGGCATCCAACGCCGTTGCGACAGGTACCTTTCCAGTTTGTTCTTTCGACGCACGGGTATTATTCGACCCAGGTTCCACACATTCGTACGTCTCTACACACTTTGCACCGATGTTGGGCCGTGAGTCGTCGTCGTTAGATCATCCGCTTGTTGTCGTTACTCCGGTAGGAGAGTCGTTTGTCGCTCGTTTTTTATTTCGTTTGTGTTCCATTCGTATCGGGGAGAGGGATTCATCGGTTGATTTGATTCTCCTCGATATGTTGGACTTTGATGTGCTTCTGGGCATGGATTGGCTAGCCACTTGTTATGCTTCCGTGGACTGCCGTGAGAAAGCTGTCAGATTTAGCTTTCCGGGAGAGCCAATCCTTGTTATTCAGGGAGACCGCAGCGTCACCCTTCCCATCTTGTTTTCGTCTCTTCGCGCTGGTCAGCTCTTGCGGAAGGGATGTCAGGGATTCTTAGCGTATATTTGTGTTACTCGAGCTGCAGAGGTTCCGTTGGACCAGGTCCCGGTTGTTTGTGAGTTCCCTGATGAGCTGCCTGGGCTACCACCTGAGCGCGATGTTGGGTTCTGCATCGATTTGATTCCCGGCTCGGGGCCTATTTCTATACTGCCTTATCGGATGGCCCCAGCAGAGCTTAGAGAGCTAAAGGATCAGTTGCGGGATTTGTTAGATAAAGGGCTTATTCGACCTAGTGTTTCTCCATGGGGTGCTCCGGTCCTGTTCGTCAAGAAGAAGGATGGAAGTTTGCGCTTATGTATCGACTACCGCCAGCTGAACAAGTTACCGTTCGGAATAGATATCCGTTGCCACGCATTGATGATTTGTTCGACCAGCTTCAGAGTGCGGGGTATTTTTCGAGGATCGACTTGCGATCAGGATACCATCAGCTGCGAGTTCGACAGGAGGATATACCGAGGACAGCTTTCCGCACGCGCTACGGCCACTACGAGTTTTTAGTGATGTCGTTCGGACTCACCAATGCCCCGGCAGCAATCATGGATTTGATGAACCATACATTCAGGCCGTATCTTGACTTGTTCATCATCGTGTTTATCGACGATATCTTGGTGTACTCCCGGAGCAGAGAGGAGCACGAGCAGCACTTGCGGATTACGTTACAGACTCTGAGGGAGCACCAGCTGTTCGCAAAGTTCTCTAAGTGTGCATTCTGGCTGGACAGCGTCGGATTCTTGGGTCACGTGGTTACGAGAGACGGCATATGTGTGGACCCGAAGAAGATTGAGGCTGTTCAGCAGTGGCCCCGACCTACATCGGTTACTGAGATCCGTAGTTTTCTAGGCCTGGCAGGCATTTTGTTCAGGACTTCTCCCGTATAACTGCACCTTTGACCGGTTTGACCCGGAAGGGAGTTCCTTTCGTTTGGACAGAGGAGTGCGAGTGCAGTTTCCAGCAGCTACGGACTTGTTTGACTACGGCGCCGGTGTTATCTTTGCCTTCGGGATCAGGAGGATTTGTGGTCTACTGTGATGCTTCGCGAGTGGGGTTAGGATGCGTATTGATGCAGCATGGCCGGGTGATCGCTTATGCTTCTCGGCCGTTAAAGAAGCATGAACAGAACTACCCCACTCACGATTTGGAGATGGCTGCAGTGGTCTTTGCACTGAAGATTTGACGACATTACCTATACGGCGAGGCGTGCCAAATATTCACAGACCACAAGAGCATAAAATACATATTTCAGCAGCGAGACCTGAACCTCAGACAGCGTCGTTGGATGGAGTTGGTGAAAGACTACGACTGCGAGATCTTATATCACCCAGGCAAGGCAAATGTGGTGGCAGATGCTTTGAGCAGGTGGCCCGGGGGTAGTCTATCCTATTTGCGCGCAGTGCAGAGGCAGTCGTCAGCAGATTGGCAAATGTTATGCGACAGCCGAGTTGAGTTCGAGTTCACTCAGACAGGGGGACAGCTCGCGCATGTTCGTACACGCCCATAGTTGCTTGACCGTATATATGAGGCACAGCGCAGTGACGACCGTTGCTCAAAGATCATGGCACAGATGGGACAGGGCAGATTTTCCGAGTTCGTGATTGAAGATCAGGGGATTTTACGCTATGGATCTAGACTGTGCGTACCAAATGCTGATGGATTGCGGCGCGACATTCTTGAGGAGGCACACCGATCAGTGTATAGTGTCCACCCCGGTTCCACCAAGATGTACCATGATATGAGAGAGACCTACTGGTGGGACGGGATGAAGAGGGACATTGCGGAGTTTGTATCGAGATGCCTGACTTGTCAGCAAGTCAAGGCCGAGCACCAGAGGCCGCAGGAGAGCTACAGCCGTTACCCATTTCGGAGTGGAAATGGGAGCAGATTTCGATGGATTTCGTTGTGGGTCTACCTAGGACCAGTCGAGGGTATGACTCCATCTGGGTGATCATAGATCGATTGACGAAAGCGGCTCACTTCCTGCCAGTGAAGACGACTTTCATCTTCGCTCAGTATGCCCAGCTTTACATCGACGAGATCGTGCGGTTGCATGGCGTACCGACTTGCATCGTGTCAGATCGAGGCACCCAGTTCACCGGCCGACTTTGGCAGAGACTTCAGGAGGCTTTGGGCACTCGTTTGAGCTTCAGCACAGCGTTTCATCCGCAGACCGACGGACAGTCAAAACGGACCATTCAGACTCTCGAGGACATGCTCAGAGCGTGCGTTTTAGACTTCGGCGGTAGCTGGGATCGTCATTTACCTCTAGTGGAGTTCTCCTACAACAACAGCTTCCAGGATACTATTCAGATGGCACCTTTCGAGGCATTGTATGGGAGGAGATGCAGATCGCCCGTCTGTTGGACAGAGCTCAGCGAGAGCAGTATTTTGGGGCCGCAGCTTGTTGAGGAGACGACAGTGAAGATACAGTTGATCCGAGACCGGATGAGAGCGGCTCAAAGCAGGCAGAAATCGTATGCGGACAGGCGCCGTCGCAGATTAGAGTTCGCAGTTGGCGACCATGTTTTTCTGAGAGTCTCTCCGATGAAGGGCGTGATGCGTTTTGGGCGAAAGGGGAAGCTTAGCCCTAGATTCGTAGGTCCCTTCGAGATCCTCGAGCGTGTCGGTGCTGTTGTATATCGTTTGGCCCTTCTACCCTGCTTTCCCGATGTTCACCCCGTCTTCCATGTTTCGATACTCCGCAAGTACCTTCACGACCCTTCGCATACGATTCAGCACCCGACAGTCCAGCTAGAGCGCGACCTTTCTTTTGCAGAGCAGCCGGTGGCCATCCTGGACCGGCAGGTGAAGAAGTTGAGATCGAAAGTTATATCGACCGTCAAGGTCCTTTGGCGTGGCCCGAGCAGCGAGGAGGTCACCGGGGAGACCGAGGGCGAGATGAGGAAGAAATATCCCCATTTCTTTGAAGGTACGCGTAGTTATATTTTTAAATTCGGGGACCGAATTTCTTTAAGGGGGGAAGATTGTAACGCCTTGAAAAGTCGTTTTGGTGTTTTCCTGAAAATCGGTGAAAATTCGGAATTTTTCCGAAAACCGTCCTTTTGTTATTTTGCAGTTTAGGACTAATTATACCTAATTTGGATAGGTAATTGCTAGTTTTTAGTAGCAAATGAGTTACTTATGAAATTCTGGTCGTTTAAAATTTTTCCCCAATTTTTCAATTTTTTATATTATTTTAAGCCGGTAAGAAAATACATTAAATTAGCGATAAATACAAATTTAAATGGGCTAAATTTAAGCTTTAAAATCATGTTAATTAAAATCTAGTTGTAACATAAATTTTTAGTATTTTATTTTAAGTTTTAACTAATTTTTATTATGGAAAACGAAATTTATTGAATTTTAAGCTAAAACTTGCAATTTTGGACTTGTGGGGAGTCTTTTTGCATGGAATTCTTTTTGTAACCTCTCCCACTCACCCCCACACCCCAAGGCCGGCCCCACCACTCCTGCAGCAGCCCTATCCCCCTCCATTTGACTTTAACTATTGTGGTGAATGATTTGTTTTGAAAAGGATTAAAATATTGTAATTAAGGTATGGTGTATTTTGGATATGAAATGGCTTTGACTTGATGAAAGATTTAGCAAGCCCACACCCTTCTCCCCCTCTCCCTTTTTCTGGCCGAGAGCAGCCCCCCCTTCCATTATTTTTCCTTCTCTTTTCTCTCATTTTCTTCAAGGAAATTCCATCAAAATTCAACAAAAAAATCAACAAATCCTTCACTATTTCAACACAAAACCTTAATCCATCTCTTCTCACACCCACTTTAGCTTAAATCTTGGAGAAAGGAGGCATCCTTGGAGGCAAATTGTTCTTGCTAGATCTCTAATTTGAGGTATAATTTCTACTCATTTTAGTTCCTATGGTTAAAATTCTTTGATTGAGTTGTTTAGTGTTAATTTTAGTGCTATTTGCATACTAGTTTTTTTTTAAGGTTATGGTTAGAGTTAAACTAGGGTTTTTAGAAACCATTATTTAGTTAATTAAAGCTAATTAGCTATCTAGTTGTTTACCAAACCAATCTTTAAGGTTACTTTGCTTAGGTAGCTTCATATTATGCTAATCTAAGTTAAACTTGTGTGAAATTTTCGTTAAGATTGCTAATTGCCAAAATTCAAGAAAGGGTTGTGTTTGGATATTGGGTTTTGTAGCATGGTAAATGAGTTAAAATTGTGTTATTGTGGCTAACTAGTTGTGTGGTTGGATGGTTGCGTTGGAATGTGATAACTTTGTCGCTAATTGTCGATGTTTGCACCAAATTGCAAATTCTAGCTTACTAGTTGTGTTATAAATTATTGTGATGAATTAATTGCGATGTCTTGATGAAATTTTTAGCGTATCCTATGACTTTTAGGATGTGTGAGTGCGGATTTTTGAGTGTTCGGGTTTTAGTTTTTTTTTTTTCCGGTCGACCAAATCGACGATTCTAGTTAGTTTTGCGATTTTCGCGTGCGTTCCGCGCACCTGTGCACGTTGTACCTAGCTTGTGAAAGTTGGTATTTTCGTTTGGGATTTGCGTCGTTCTTGATATGTAACCTTATGTTTGGTATTGATGTAAATTCTAGGTTCGGTCACGGAGACATCAGACGCGGCACGAAAGGGGAAAGCGGTGATTGGACGTGACTAGCTAGGGATTCCTGTGAGTAGATGTAACATATACGGGGGACTATCGTTGGATGGCGCAAGTCGCCCGATAGTTTTAGTAGCTTAATAAGATTCTTAGTAATGTTAGTAATTAGGGGTGTAATACTTGTATGATTATTTGCTACATTCATGCCTTATATTGACATACATATACGAACCCATTCTATAGGACAACTGCACCATTGCCAGAGTTTTTATATGCAGCACGAGCACTATTCATGCTTACACACATACCCTGGTAATTGCCATGCCACCACACTAGATAACCTTTAAATTGAAACCTTTCACTAATTGATACTTAAACTTGCGCTGTTGCTTTAATTCCTTAAAATGAAATCGTAGGATTGCTATTCATGTGCATGTACTTCATCATATTATTTGTTCATGCTTAATCTATTAATCACACATCGCAACTTGATTATTGATACCATATGCATTCATTATCATTGACGTATGCATTCATGATGATTTCTTGAGATTTATGATATTTCTGTATTTCGGGGGAAAGCCGCAAAATTTCTAAAACTTATTACCCTTTTTAAAATATGCAAAATTGCGGTTTTCTAGTGATGTAAAGTGTCGTCCACCATGAGTTTGCTGTGGTTTTCGAGATCCGTATCGAGGAGTGGAGGAACCGTCACGGGTACGTGGTGGGCCCGGTAAGATACCCCGGGGCATGAGGAATGTGTTGTTGACGTTGAGCCTGGCAGGGGATGGACTACCTACCGGTGACTGTTTTGGCACGGCGGATATCGAGAGGATACCGACCGTGGCCGCGAGATGATGAGATATTGATATTTGAGATGGGTCAGCCGGACGGCTGAGGCCAAAGATACATTGATATGAGATTTGAGACAGTTTTGAGGTGTCGTTGCTGGACACAGGTTCTTGTTGATTCTATTGGTATTGTGCTGGTATTTCAAAAGAGGTTCCTAAAGGAAAAACATGATTCTTATACTTACACATTCAGATCATGAGTTGATTCACATTGCATTCATACCTGCTGGTATATTCATATTGTATACCTACCCGCTATTATGTCCTGCCTTACCTGTATTTTAGTGTTAGGATACTTGTGTGCATGCTTTCGATAGCCTGTGTAGATGTTATTTATTACTCACGAGTTGGCAACTCACCCCCGTTGTGCCACAGCCTTTTGAAGGTCCGCTCCGTCAGTACAGTAGCGGCGGGCGCACTTGTTTCTTTTGCCTCCTTTGCCTGGACTCGAGGTTTTGCTCTTAGGTGGGTTATATTATTATTTTTGTACCACCTTATATATTCTTTGTATCTAGTGCACTCCATCTACTGTATCTACCAGTATTGTTGTATATTGACCTAGAGATGAGACTGTGAGATTTGTGGACTTTTTATGCTGTATTTTGGGGTCGAGCTCACTTGAGTCGACATGCTGTTTTTCTCATGCTTCCTTATGATTATTTCGCATGTTGTTGCTTTATATTGCGTGGGATTTGTGACCGCCTTGTGGCGAAGAGCTAGCTCCCGCTTGGGGATGCCTTATTTGTTGGATTCATATATATTCTTGTTGTACCCATTTTGGGGGCCAGTATTTACAAAGGAGACTCTGCCGAAATTTTCGGAAAAATTGATATTGTTTTTAAAAAGGGTTTTATATGTCTTATTTGATAAACTCATTTTCAATTGATTGGGTTCTCTTCACTCTTTTGCTTATTTGGTTTTGGTTTCTGGGCTTTTGCTTACTTATTTTACGGACGTCTTGAGACGTTTCGTAAACTTAAGTGCCAGTCACGTTCCGTACCCTATGGGTCGTGTCAAAGTTGGTATCAGAGCGATTGGTTTTACCTTTCTGAGTGTAGGATGACCTTGGTAGATGGAGTAAGTGACTTAAGCAGGGTAACGTAGCGTGCGTATGTCCGCGGCATACTTGCGATACGGTACTCCACCTAGGTGACTTTAGGATATACTTGCTTGAAATTCCTTCTTCAATTCCGGGTATCCAATGATTCTATTGCACTGTTCTTGTAACAGCCACTATGCCGCCGAAGGCTATGAGGGCACAGAGGACCGCCACCCGTGATGAGATCCGAGCAGGCTCGTCCGAGACGAGGACTGAGCAGGGGGGTATACCTACGCCTCAGGGACAGACTGATCCGCATTCCCCAGGTCGCATGGACAGGCTAGAGTCTGGTATGGAGGAGCTACGACAGATGATGGGAGGTGTGCAGGAGCTATGACAGATGGTGGGATCCTTAGTAGAGGTCAATCGAGCACAGAGATCGGATACTACTCCCCCTACGGTCGTTTCGAGACCGAGTCGGATTCGCACTGATATTTTAGCACCTAAGCGTGTTCGCAGAGGCCGTGGCGGATTCTTTAGGGGCCAGTTGTATCACCTTCACCCATATGGTCAGCAGCCATGGTTAGGATGTTTTTGGTGTGGTAGCCTGCATCATCGTATTAGAGACTGTCCGGTGAGACGACAGGGAACAGCAACAGTTCCACATGTTACCTTACCACCATCACCACCCCCTCCTCAGAGAGCTCTACTTCCTACCACTGGCGATGCTCCACGTCAGATAGGTGCACCCAGAGGCCGTGGACGCGGCGGTCCTGTTCAGAGAGGACGAGGAGGCAGAGGCCGAGGTCGAGGTCAGCCCGCTATCGGTGGAGGACAGGCCCGAGTGTTCGCTTTGACACCGCAGGATGCGCAGGCATCCAACGCCGTTGCGACAGGTACCTTTCCAGTTTGTTCTTTCGACGCACGGGTATTATTCGACCCAGGTTCCACACATTCGTACGTCTCTACACACTTTGCACCGATGTTGGGCCGTGAGTCATCGTCGTTAGATCATCCGCTTGTTGTCGTTACTCCGGTAGGAGAGTCGTTTGTCGCTCGTTTTTTTATTTCGTTTGTGTTCCATTCGTATCGGGGAGAGGGATTCATCGGTTGATTTGATTCTCCTCGATATGTTGGACTTTGATGTGCTTCTGGGCATGGATTGGCTAGCCACTTGTTATGCTTCCGTGGACTGCCGTGAGAAAGCTGTCAGATTTAGCTTTCCGGGAGAGCCAATCCTTGTTATTCAGGGAGACCGCAGCGTCACCCTTCCCAGCTTGTTTTCGTCTCTTCGCGCTGGTCAGCTCTTGCGGAAGGGATGTCAGGGATTCTTAGCGTATATTTGTGTTACTCGAGCTGCAGAGGTTCCGTTGGACCAGGTCCCGGTTGTTTGTGAGTTCCCTGATGAGCTGCCTGGGCTACCACCTGAGCGCGATGTTGGGTTCTGCATCGATTTGATTCCCGGCTCGGGGCCTATTTCTATACTGCCTTATCGGATGGCCCCAGCAGAGCTTAGAGAGCTAAAGGATCAGTTGCGGGATTTGTTAGATAAAGGGCTTATTCGACCTAGTGTTTCTCCATGGGGTGCTCCGGTCCTGTTCGTCAAGAAGAAGGATGGAAGTTTGCGCTTATGTATCGACTACCGCCAGCTGAACAAGTTACCGTTCGGAATAGATATCCGTTGCCACGCATTGATGATTTGTTCGACCAGCTTCAGAGTGCGGGGTATTTTTCGAGGATCGACTTGCGATCAGGATACCATCAGCTGCGAGTTCGACAGGAGGATATACCGAGGACAGCTTTCCGCACGCGCTACGGCCACTACGAGTTTTTGGTGATGTCGTTCGGACTCACCAATGCCCCGGCAGCAATCATGGATTTGATGAACCATACATTCAGGCCGTATCTTGACTTGTTCATCATCGTGTTTATCGACGATATCTTGGTGTACTCCCGGAGCAGAGAGGAGCACGAGCAGCACTTGCGGATTACGTTACAGACTCTGAGGGAGCACCAGCTGTTCGCAAAGTTCTCTAAGTGTGCATTCTGGCTGGACAGCGTCGGATTCTTGGGTCACGTGGTTACGAGAGACGGCATATGTGTGGACCCGAAGAAGATTGAGGCTGTTCAGCAGTGGCCCCGACCTACATCGGTTACTGAGATCCGTAGTTTTCTAGGCCTGGCAGGCATTTTGTTCAGGACTTCTCCCGTATAACTGCACCTTTGACCGGTTTGACCCGGAAGGGAGTTCCTTTCGTTTGGACAGAGGAGTGCGAGTGCAGTTTCCAGCAGCTACGGACTTGTTTGACTACGGCGCCGGTGTTATCTTTGCCTTCGGGATCAGGAGGATTTGTGGTCTACTGTGATGCTTCGCGAGTGGGGTTAGGATGCGTATTGATGCAGCATGGCCGGGTGATCGCTTATGCTTCTCGGCCGTTAAAGAAGCATGAACAGAACTACCCCACTCACGATTTGGAGATGGCTGCAGTGGTCTTTGCACTGAAGATTTGACGACATTACCTATACGGCGAGTCGTGCCAAATATTCACAGACCACAAGAGCTTAAAATACATATTTCAGCAGCGAGACCTGAACCTCAGACAGCGTCGTTGGATGGAGTTGGTGAAAGACTACGACTGCGAGATCTTATATCACCCAGGCAAGGCGAATGTGGTGGCAGATGCTTTGAGCAGGAGGCCCGGGGGTAGTCTATCCTATTTGCGCGCAGTGCAGAGGCAGTCGTCAGCAGATTGGCTAATGTTATACGACAGCCGAGTTGAGTTCGAGTTCACTCAGACAGGGGGACAGCTCGCGAATGTTCGTACACGCCCATAGTTGCTTGACCGTATATATGAGGCACAGCGCAGTGACGACCGTTGCTCAAAGATCATGGCACAGATGGGACAGGGCAGATTTTCCGAGTTCGTGATTGAAGATCAGGGGATTTTACGCTATGGATCTAGACTGTGCGTACCAAATGCTGATGGATTGCGGCGCGACATTCTTGAGGAGGCACACCGATCAGTGTATAGTGTCCACCCCGGTTCCACCAAGATGTACCATGATATGAGAGAGACCTACTGGTGGGACGGGATGAAGAGGGACATTGCGGAGTTTGTATCGAGATGCCTGACTTGTCAGCAAGTCAAGGCCGAGCACCAGAGGCCGCAGGAGAGCTACAGCCGTTACCCATTTCGGAGTGGAAATGGGAGCAGATTTCGATGGATTTCGTTGTGGGTCTACCTAGGACCAGTCGAGGGTATGACTCCATCTGGGTGATCATAGATCGATTGACGAAAGCGGCTCACTTCCTGCCAGTGAAGACGACTTTCATCTTCGCTCAGTATGCCCAGCTTTACATCGACGAGATCGTGCGGTTGCATGGCGTACCGACTTGCATCGTGTCAGATCGAGGCACCCAGTTCACCGGCCGACTTTGGCAGAGACTTCAGGAGGCTTTGGGCACTCGTTTGAGCTTCAGCACAGCGTTTCATCCGCAGACCGACGGACAGTCAAAACGGACCATTCAGACTCTCGAGGACATGCTCAGAGCGTGCGTTTTAGACTTCGGCGGTAGCTGGGATCGTCATTTACCTCTAGTGGAGTTCTCCTACAACAACAGCTTCCAGGATACTATTCAGATGGCACCTTTCGAGGCATTGTATGGGAGGAGATGCAGATCGCCCGTCTGTTGGACAGAGCTCAGCGAGAGCAGTATTTTGGGGCCGCAGCTTGTTGAGGAGACGACAGTGAAGATACAGTTGATCCGAGACCGGATGAGAGCGGCTCAAAGCAGGCAGAAATCGTATGCGGACAGGCGCCGTCGCAGATTAGAGTTCGCAGTTGGCGACCATGTTTTTCTGAGAGTCTCTCCGATGAAGGGCGTGATGCGTTTTGGGCGAAAGGGGAAGCTTAGCCCTAGATTCGTAGGTCCCTTCGAGATCCTCGAGCGTGTCGGTGCTGTTGTATATCGTTTGGCCCTTCTACCCTGCTTTCCCGATGTTCACCCCGTCTTCCATGTTTCGATACTCCGCAAGTACCTTCACGACCCTTCGCATACGATTCAGCACCCGACAGTCCAGCTAGAGCGCGACCTTTCTTTTGCAGAGCAGCCGGTGGCCATCCTGGACCGGCAGGTGAAGAAGTTGAGATCGAAAGTTATATCGACCGTCAAGGTCCTTTGGCGTGGCCCGAGCAGCGAGGAGGTCACCGGGGAGACCGAGGGCGAGATGAGGAAGAAATATCCCCATTTCTTTGAAGGTACGCGTAGTTATATTTTTAAATTCGGGGACCGAATTTCTTTAAGGGGGGAAGATTGTAACGCCTTGAAAAGTCGTTTTGGTGTTTTCCTGAAAATCGGTGAAAATTCGGAATTTTTCCGAAAACCGTCCTTTTGTTATTTTGCAGTTTAGGACTAATTATACCTAATTTGGATAGGTAATTGCTAGTTTTTAGTAGCAAATGAGTTACTTATGAAATTCTGGTCGTTTAAAATTTTTCCCCAATTTTTCAATTTTTTATATTATTTTAAGCCGGTAAGAAAATACATTAAATTAGCGATAAATACAAATTTAAATGGGCTAAATTTAAGCTTTAAAATCATGTTAATTAAAATCTAGTTGTAACATAAATTTTTAGTATTTTATTTTAAGTTTTAACTAATTTTTATTATGGAAAACGAAATTTATTGAATTTTAAGCTAAAACTTGCAATTTTGGACTTGTGGGGAGTCTTTTTGCATGGAATTCTTTTTGTAACCTCTCCCACTCACCCCCACACCCCAAGGCCGGCCCCACCACTCCTGCAGCAGCCCTATCCCCCTCCATTTGACTTTAACTATTGTGGTGAATGATTTGTTTTGAAAAGGATTAAAATATTGTAATTAAGGTATGGTGTATTTTGGATATGAAATGGCTTTGACTTGATGAAAGATTTAGCAAGCCCACACCCTTCTCCCCCTCTCCCTTTTTCTGGCCGAGAGCAGCCCCCCCTTCCATTATTTTTCCTTCTCTTTTCTCTCATTTTCTTCAAGGAAATTCCATCAAAATTCAACAAAAAAATCAACAAATCCTTCACTATTTCAACACAAAACCTTAATCCATCTCTTCTCACACCCACTTTAGCTTAAATCTTGGAGAAAGGAGGCATCCTTGGAGGCAAATTGTTCTTGCTAGATCTCTAATTTGAGGTATAATTTCTACTCATTTTAGTTCCTATGGTTAAAATTCTTTGATTGAGTTGTTTAGTGTTAATTTTAGTGCTATTTGCATACTAGTTTTTTTTTAAGGTTATGGTTAGAGTTAAACTAGGGTTTTTAGAAACCATTATTTAGTTAATTAAAGCTAATTAGCTATCTAGTTGTTTACCAAACCAATCTTTAAGGTTACTTTGCTTAGGTAGCTTCATATTATGCTAATCTAAGTTAAACTTGTGTGAAATTTTCGTTAAGATTGCTAATTGCCAAAATTCAAGAAAGGGTTGTGTTTGGATATTGGGTTTTGTAGCATGGTAAATGAGTTAAAATTGTGTTATTGTGGCTAACTAGTTGTGTGGTTGGATGGTTGTGTTGGAATGTGATAACTTTGTCGCTAATTGTCGATGTTTGCACCAAATTGCAAATTCTAGCTTACTAGTTGTGTTATAAATTATTGTGATGAATTAATTGCGATGTCTTGATGAAATTTTTAGCGTATCCTATGACTTTTAGGATGTGTGAGTGCGGATTTTTGAGTGTTCGGGTTTTAGTTTTTTTTTTTCCGGGCGACCAAATCGACGATTCTAGTTAGTTTTGCGATTTTCGCGTGCGTTCCGCGCACCTGTGCACGTTATACCAAGCTTGTGAAAGTTGGTATTTTCGTTTGGGATTTGCGTCGTTCTTGATATGTAACCTTATGTTTGGTATTGATGTAAATTTTAGGTTCGGTCGCGGAGACGTCAGACGCGGCACGAAAGGGGAAAGCGGTGATTGGACGTGACTAGCTAGGGATTCCTGTGAGTAGATGTAACATCTACGGGGGACTATCGTTGGATGGCGCAAGTCGCCCGATAGTTTTAGTAGCTTAATAAGATTCTTAGTAATGTTAGTAATTAGGGGTGTAATACTTGTATGATTATTTGTTACATTCATGCCTTATATTGACATACATATACGAACCCATTCTATAGGACACATGCACCATTGCCAGGGTTTTTATATGCAGCACGAGCACTATTCATGCTTACAAACACACCCTGGTAATTGCCATGCCACCACACTAGATAACCTTTAAATTGAAACCTTTCACTAATTGATACTTAAACTTGCGCTATTGCTTTAATTCCTTAAAATGAAATCGTAGGATTGCTATTCATGTGCATGTACTTCATCATATTATTTGTTCATGCCTAATCTATTAATCACACAACGCAACTTGATTATTGATACCATATGCATTCATTATCATTGACGTATGCATTCATGATGATTTCTTGAGATTTATGATATTTCTGTATTTCGGGGGAAAGCCGCAAAATTTCTAAAACTTATTACCCTTTTTAAAATATGCAAAATTGCGGTTTTCTAGTGATGTAAAGTGTCGTCCACCATGAGTTTACTGTGGTTTTCGAGATCCGTATCGAGGAGTGGAGGAACCGTCACGGGTACGTGGTGGGCCCGGTAAGGTACCCCGGGGCAAGAGGAATGTGTTGTTGACGTTGAGCCTGGCAGGGGATGGACTACCTACCGGTGACTGTTTTGGCACGGCGGATATCGAGAGGATACCGACCGTGGCCGCGAGATGATGAGATATTGATATTTGAGATGGGTCAGCCGGACGGCTGAGGCCAGAGATACATTGATATGAGATTTGAGACAGTTTTGAGGTGTCGTTGCTGGACACAGGTTCTTGTTGATTCTATTGGTATTGTGCTGGTATTTCAAAAGAGGTTCCTAAAGGAAAAACATGATTCTTATACTTATACATTCAGATCATGAGTTGATTCGCATTGCATTCATACCTGCTGGTATATTCATATTGTATACCTACCCGCTATTATGTCCTGCCTTACCTGTATTTTAATGCTAGGATACTTGTGTGCATGCTTTCGATAGCCTGTGTAGATGTTATTTATTACTCACGAGTTGGCAACTCACCCCCGTTGTGCCACAGCCTTTTGAAGGTCCGCTCCGTCAGTACAGTAGCGGCGGGCGCACTTGTTTCTTTTGCCTCCTTTGCCTGGACTCGAGGTTTTGCTCTAAGGTGGGTTATATTATTATTTTTGTACCACCTTGTATATTCTTTGTATCTAGTGCACTCCATCAACTGTATCTACCAGTATTGTTGTATATTGACCTAGAGATGAGACTGTGAGATTTGTGGACTTTTTATGCTGTATTTTGGGATCGAGCTCACTTGAGTCGACATGCTGTTTTTCTCATGCTTCCTTATGATTATTTCGCATGTTGTTGCTTTATATTGCGTGTGATTTGTGACCTCCTTGTGGCGAAGAGCTAGCTCCCGCTTGGGGATGCCTTATTTGTTGGATTCATATATATTCTTGTTGTACCCATTTTGGGGGCCAGTATTTACAAAGGAGACTCTGCCGAAATTTTCTGAAAAATTGATATTGTTTTTAAAAAGGGTTTTATATGACTTATTTGATAAACTCGTTTTCAATTGATTGGGTTCTCTTCACTCTTTTGCTTATTTGGTTTTGGTTTCTGGGGTTTGGCTTACTTATTTTACGGACGTCTTGAGATGTTTCGTAAACTTAAGTGCCAGTCACGTTCCGTACCCTGCGGGTCGTGACAACTTGATCCGATGACCCGGTTCATATCTAAATATCGCGAGAATATAATATGGTATCTCATATCGCATTATCCTCGGTCCTGCACATATCACATATGTGCCTCTACTCCGTTTTGCCTGAGCCAAGAAATCTCTGTGTAGGGCTCTAAAGAATCGTCAATACGCCGGTAGCAGGTGATGATCATATCAAACACCCACAAGCTGCAAGCGGTCAGCTAAACGTAACAACCACCCAAGTATTGAGCGATCAGAAGATCAACAAGCTAGCCTGTACGTTCTCCTGTGAATCCAATCAGTAACACTCCCGTACAGTCCGGTCTGTTCGTCTGATATGTCGCATATCAAGTTTAGGGGTGGTATACGTCAGACCCAAGTAACCGATAAGTCGTGTCAATGTGAGGCTCATAACGGGTCGAGAAACTACTGGTAACACTTACCAGTAAATCTCTATATCAGCTCTGGCCAGGGACTTCCAGTTATAGCCAATCGAACACATCACAACATCAACTCCCTATACCGGGAGAGACGAATCCCCTCCTATCGCTCATTGCCTCCATGTGATTCGGGACTGTACCCAAAAGCCACCGTTTTGCACGCCCTCTTGGACATGGTAAGGTAGAAATCAGAGCACAGTGGGAATCACACAAGACTCTATGACGATCTCGGGTCTACAGACTACCCTGTACCAGTGTCACCGGAGAACTGCCATCTGACGTGTGGTATATCACCATCTGGGAGTTCTCGGCGAGTCCGTCCAGTATACCCAGTCTCCACTGAGAACCCGTATACCATCTCTGATGTCAAACACCGTTGGATATGGGATCATCCATCGCCCATCATATGGGTCAAGATGCGTATATGCTAGTCTACTCTGGTGTATCGATGCCCTGTCTCGATATACCATCGACTAGGAATAGTTATTGGATGTACTCATCGACTACCGTGGCCCCACTAGTATGATCTCATTATAGTCCTAGTAGTCGAGTACAGATCCTAAGGGCTTTATCAACATGTGAGAGAAAGACAGTAAAACAGTACAAGTCAACATGTTAAGATAAAGTGAAACCAAATAGTATACTATCATGACGAGCAAGAAAGTCCTCTCTGTATATATCCAAGCATCCATCATAATATACATCATATGTACAACAATGGCCTCTAGGGCATATACATAACTAACAACTATATTATATAAATATATATATTTATCGACTCAGATTTAGGTGGTTTTCCTTACCCTTTGATTAATTTGTTAGTTTAGACCTGTAGTTACCTGTAGACTCGTTTATATTATTGCATATTCATTATTGTTGCGTTTATTATTCAGCTCCCGCATATTATTGTTGTTCGCATCGTATTGCATGCTTATATTGTGTTTTCATATGTTAGTATTGAAATCATGCTATTAGGACACCAGCACCATTATCGATGATGCGTATGTTAATGTTTATGCCCTAGAAGCCATTACTGTATCATACTAGTTTGTATATTACTTGATGGAAGCTTGGGATATTCACAGTTGTATAGACAATCTTGCTCGAAATGGTAGTATGCTACTTGGTTTGTTTCTACTTTAATGTATACATGTGTTTCTTTTAGCATATCGCCTATACACATTAGTGGAGCCCTTAGGATCTTTGCTTGATTACCAGCGTTGTGATGGCAGTCACACTTGTGGGGGCTGGGTAATCTATAAGCACATCCTTATACAGGTCCCTAGTCGTAGGACTATCGAGATAGGGCATCGATATTCCGGAGTAGACTAGCATATACGCTTCTCATCCCAACAGGGGAGATGGTCTGTCCCACAGCCGTCAGTACATCGTACTTGAGATAGTATGCGGGTGCTCGTAGGTTACGAGTACACTGGATAGGACTCGTCGGAAAATATTGGTTGGTATTATACCTATCATCAGTTATCAGTTCCCAGGTGACATGAGTACAGCTTAGTCCGCTGACTTGACACGGTCACTTCTCCTCGAGTGTGTTCCCACTGTACTTTGATTACTACCCTGCCACGGCTCAAAGGAGTCGTGCAAACAGATAGTAGTTGGGTGCAGTCCCGAAGCACTTCGAGGCAGTGACGGTTAGACAGGATTCGTCTATCCCGATATTGGGGGTTGATATCACGCTGTGTCTAGGAGAGCCATTATACAAAGTCCCTGGCCAGGGCAAGCGAGATATAATGGTAGCGTTTCCAGTGTTATCTCAGGGTGTTCTGGGCTACACTCTGACACGACTTGTAACGCTATTAGGGGACTGACGTTTACCACCCCCTAGGCCCGCCATGCGATACTCTCAGACGAACAGACCAGACTGTACGGAGATTGTCACATACAGGCTCAGTAGGAGCTCGGATGGGTTCGCCTCATCAGTCTTCTTATCGGCATCTACGTGGGGACCGTTACGTACAGCTAGTGCAGCTTGCGGTCTGTGGTTAAACCCACTGCCAGCGTAGTGTCGAGTCTTTAGAGTCCCACACAGAGGGTTATTCGCCTTTGGGCAAAACAGAGTAGAGGTCGCATGGTTTTGCGACAGGGTTCGTTCACATCTGCGCACCTGTGCACGTTTGGTGTCCGGATAGTTATTACTAGCGGGCTTTGGTTTAAGCAATATCCTAGTATATGTTTTGGGGTTAGTTTTATCTCATTGCATTCGTGTTCCTTCGAACACGGATGCGGGTGTGTATGCACAGTTGCCTGAGGCAGAGGCAGAGGGTTCTCATTAGGGTTATCGACCGTTGACTTTTTCCAAACCCTAATGAGAATAGGAAATATGATTAATAATATTAGTTAACAATTATTGTGCCATGGTTGAGTTGAATTCTTGACTTTTGTTGACTTGTTGGCTTTTGTTGACCGGTTGACCAAAGTGGACTTGTTGACCATCATCATTTGTTTTCAAAGATGCTTCTTATTCTTTGCAAAAGCATTTAATAAATGAAATGATAATGGTCATTCATCAACTCATCATCACAAATTGTTAATTATTATTATTATTATTATCATTTTTCTAAAATATGAGAGCATGGTTGTAAAATGGTATCATTCTCACTTGGATCTTCCCTCTCATCATTTTGCTCTCCCTCTTCCTCTAGCTCAAGGCAAAAATCTCTCATGTGTTGAGAACCATTTGCCTTGGAGATAAAACACCAAAACTCATCTCTACTCATCCTAAGGTTGAAGGTTTAGCAAACCTAATACTTTAGTTACCTCAAGTTCGAGGAAGAAGCTTAAGGTAGAGGCCCTCGGGTGGATCTTTCTTCGGCAAAAGAAGGCGACGAGGAGGAACCATTCAACCCATTCCAAGGAGAAGAAGAGAAGGAGTTCAAGACTAGGTATAACCCTCTAACCGAGTAGGTAAAGCTTGTAGTTAGTTTCTAGTGTGTTGTTTAGCAAAGATCCGGTTTCTAGTCCATGTTACCCTTTCCATGAAAAATCGTTTATCACCGTTTCCGCAACCCCGAAAGAACCGGGACAGGTAACGTGGACTTACAGTGGTATAAGAGCCTAGCTAAACACACACTAGCATGTTATCAAAGTATCTAGAATTTCGATCGGACAATAAACCGCAAAACACGTCAAAAATATCAACTTTCTGCCGATTTTTTTTTCTGTTCAAAAAATAATAAATCATGTACTAAAAATCGGCTCAGGGTTCTTAAAGAACACCCAAGAAAAACGATCCAGCGAGTTGACCAACTCACCGAGGAACCGCGGTAAGAGCATGCTCTTGCCGCGGATCCGCGGCCGAGTTGACTCGGCCGTGGGTCGTTTCTCCTGCAGTGTTCTTATATTGGTGTTTTGGGATTTTTAGGATGGTTTGTTTCTGCCCAGAATTTCCAGAGAACAAATTTGTATTTGGGGTGGTTACAAATCCGTATTTTGATCGAACTTCTCTAGACTTTGGCTAATGGGTTATATCTGTGATATGATATATGTATTGAACGTCTGCTAATCGCTATACGTCGATTAGTGGTTGTTATACATATCTGTGATCTGTAATGTTGATGGTTTGTGAATATGAATTCGTTGGATTGTCGTGGATGAATAGCCGGGGGGCTGTGAGATGGGAGTTTTCTTTATCTTTCAATTCATGTAATATGTAGATTGATGTAATATTATTTGTATGGCCGCACATCCGGGATGAGGTTGTAGCCGCCATTGTATAATTTCTTTTTACTGTTTTTTCTCCTAGGATAGACCCAAGGTGGGGTGCACAAACTACCAGGTACCTCGAAGTGCCGAGTGGCCTACTCACGTTGTTGAGGGAAGTTGCTTCGCTTCGGGTACTTGGCGGGTAGTTTGCCGCACCCGTAGGGGTCTAGGGTGGGGTTTGGCTATTCATCGCGACCGTGTAATCCGTTTTTCGTTACAGGCTAGAACGAAACACGGATTTCTAGTATATCCAATATTTTCATCTGTGATCTGGAATGGCTATCAATGCATCCGACGAATGTTAATATCTATATATGATATCTATTTATGCGTTACTTATGTTTTGCATCCACGCTAGTCCAGCCCCCGCTCTGTCTTTAGTTAAGTAATCTAACGGGTGATGACGGGACCCCGTGGCGAATGCGGATGGCATAAGCGTACGTCATATTTTCGTTGTTTCTGCAATGGTAGGATTAATTGATGGGACGCATTAAATTAATGCAAGAAAATAAACCAAGTAAAGTCGTTGGAACACTTTTAAAACCACTCGGTTCTTTTCAAAAACAACTTTTAAACGCGGAGCTTAAGCCACTCCTTTTAAAAGCTATCTTGTTCCATCGATTATATCAAGTTCACTACGTTCACGGTTTCGCCAAAACCATTCGTAGCCCTCCGTCATTTCATATGGATAGTCAATAGTATTCAAGCTGTGTTTGTTGGCCAAAGTCAAGGCACAGTGATTGGTAGCTATTGGATATTCATATGCAGCATAAATAGATGCGTTGGTTTGGGACAGTCGTACTGCCTTGTTAGCCAAAGTCAAGGGTAGGTACGGGTGGGTTCAAATTAACCTGGAGAATGACGGGTAGAACTTGACATGTGACTTATGATTTGTTGGCCAAAGTCAAGGTCATAAGAGCATGGGGCAAAAATCCACATCTGGAGTTTCAAAAGAAACTGAAACTTGCTAGTGCTGCATACCATTTGGAGTGTGATGATTCTGGTAGGATTTCTTCAGTTTTGTCACGCGATGATAGTTGGATCCCGATCCTACAGTGAGTATATGCTACTCCTCGGGAAATTTCTCACTTAACGATCAATGCTATAAACCAAGTAGGTGTCTAGAAATGTGTTGGCGGGGCTACGCCCACAGGGAAAAGAGGTTATTTAATTAAGGAACTTCGCGAAAGCGTTGGAAAACCTCCCTCGAAGTACCAACACTGGCCTGGCTGAACGGTTAAGCAAGTATTGTACGGTACGATTGATCCCGACTAATTCTTCCTTTTTGGTTTGAGGAGGGATTCGAGAAACAGTGGGAGCCATCCTATTTAGACAAACTAAAAACCACTCTAAACTTGCAAGAGCATCATGCAAAAGTGTTTCTTTTCTCTCTCCTAATTGCAGCGACCAAGTATCATGACCGGACTTAAGTTACTGCTAGATAAAAACATACTGACTGGGCCAAACTATAAGGACTGGCTCAGGAATGTCAAAATGGAAATCACTTAAGACAAGTTGGGGTATCTCCTTACCACCAAAGCTCCCACTGTCCCAGGTCCCAAAACCAGCGTCGCGGATAAAGAAATCCGTAAGACCTGGGAGATCGGCTGCGCGAAGGCCAAGTGCCTCGTACATGCCTCTATGGACAATGAACATCAGAGGAGGCACGAGAATATGGACCTTGAATCCATATTTCTCCATACAAAAGAACTGTATGGAGAGCAATCCCGTATCGCCAGATACGAAGTCTCGAATAAGCTATTTTCGGCGAGATTGGCCGTCGGATCATCGGTAGTGGAACACGTGCTTAAGATGATTGGCTATATTGAAGAGCTCGCGGACCTTGGGACCACGTTAGAGAACGAGCTCTATACTGACTTGATTCTCCACTCCCTTCCTTCCACTTACGCCCAGTTTATCCTGAACTTCAACTTGCAAGAAAAAGAAGTTGAACTTTCGGAACTCCTCAACATGCTGAGGAGTGCAGAGGGCACCCTACAGAAAGGTAGGGAAACATCCACTTTGTTTATAGGAGGATCTTCCTCTTCTAAGTCCAAGGCGAAAGCCAAGGGAAAGAAGAAGAAAGCCCCCGCCAAACCAAGGGGCGGTGTTAGTAAAGTTGATACGAAGGGAAAGGCAAAGGCAACAAAGGTAGTGGGAAAACTTGTGGGAAAGGAAGAATGCTTTTACTGTCACAAGAGTAGACACTGGAAAAGGGATTGCAGGGCTTGGAAGGACAGAAACCAGGGTCCGAAGCAAGTAGCGGCTTCGGCTTCAGGTGTGTATGTTATTGAAAATTGTCTATTAATAAACTCTACATCCTAGGTATTGGATACAGGATCAGGATCTCATATCTGTAATTCTTTACAGACACTGAGAAGGCGTAGGGTTTTGAAGGCAGGTGATATGACACTCAGAATTGCAAACAGAGCTGGCATGGATGCTGAGTCCGTCGGGGACTATCACCTGGGATTGTCAGATGGGCATGTTTTGGTTTTGCGTGATTGTTATTTTGTACCCAATGCAACTTGTAATATCATATCTGTATCTTTATTGTCTAAAGAAGGTTATGAATTTGCATTTGTAAGCAATGTTGTAAACATTCACCTTAATCAAGTTTTGATTGGGTCAGGTACATTAAGCAATGGTATATACGTATTAAACCAACCACAGATTTTCAATGTCCAGAATACACACAAAAGAAAGTCTCCAGAAATCAATCGTGCTTTCTTATGGCATTGTAGACTGGGTCACATCAATGAGAGAAGGTTGACGAAGTTACATACAGAAGGATATTTGGATCCGTTCGAATATCAATCATATGCAACTTTTCAATCCTGTCTCAAAGGAAAGATGACAAAGACTCCGTTCACTGGATACGGAGTAAGAACGAGCGAGCTCTTCGGGCTTGTACATAGTGACGTGTGTGGTCCAATGTCTACAAATGCGCGAAGCGGTTATTCTTACTTCATTACTTTTACGGATGACGTTTCAAGTTACGGATATGTCTTCTTAATGAAACATAAATCTGAAGCCTTTGAAAAGTTCCAGGAATAAAAGAATGAAGTAGAAAAACAAACAA
The DNA here is from genome assembly GCA_030015575.1 of Agapanthus africanus. NCBI lineage: Eukaryota > Viridiplantae > Streptophyta > Magnoliopsida > Asparagales > Amaryllidaceae > Agapanthus > Agapanthus africanus. The sequence continues at coordinate 516,824,174 of JASDDO010000014.1, forward strand.
GCAAAAGTATCAAGACACTGAGATCTGATCGAGGTGGTGAATACTTGAGTGCCGAGTTCCTGGATTACCTAAAAGAGAATGGAATTCTCACTCAGCTTACTCCTCCATACACTCCACAACATAACGGTGTATTGGAGAGACGGAACCGAACCCTATTGGATATGGTACGTTCCATGATGAGTAACGCTGATTTGCCGCGATCATTCTGGGGATATGCGCTAGAATCAGCTGCATACCTTTTGAACCGAGTTCCAACTAAGACTGTGCCTACCACACCATATCAGATGTGGTGTGGGAAGAAACCCTATCTTAAGCACATTAAGACATGGGGATGTCCAGCTTTTTTCAAAAAGCAGCATGCGGACAAACTCGAGGCACGCTCAGTACAGTGCAAGTTTATGGGATATCCAAAGAACTCCAAGGGATATTTCTTCTATTGCGAAGAGGAACAAAAGGTTTTTGTTTCTCGTCATGCCCACTTCTTGGAAACTGAATTTTTGGAAAATCAGATAAGTGGGAGCGCAATAGAGCTGGAAGAAATTCCAGAACCACGAGCTATTACTGAAAGCTTAGTAGAACCAGAGGGTTCGAAAGAACAGGACATTCCTACGCCGCTCCGCAGGAGTAGTAGGCAGTCTCATCCGCCCGAGAGATACTACGGTTTTCTCATAGACAGGGATAGAGAGGATTGCATCATTGATAATGATGAGCCGACTAGCTTCCAGCAGGCCATTCAGAGCGTTGACTCGGTAAAATGGCTGGATGCAATGCGGACCGAAATGGAGTCCATGTACACCAACAAAGTATGGACTTTGGACGTTGCTCTAGATGGGGTAAAACCCGTAGGATGCAAGTGGATCTTCAAGAGGAAGATTGGTGTAGATGGACAGGTTGAGACCTATAAGGCTAGACTTGTTGCAAAGTGTTTTCGTCAAAGACCTGGTTTGGACTATGACGAAACCTTTTCTCCAGTGGCTATGCTGAAATCCATTCGGATCCTTCTTGCCATTGCTGCCTTCCACGACTATGAGATTTGGCAGATGGACGTAAAGACCGCTTTTCTAAATGGAAATTTAGAGGAGTGTGTCTATATGGACCAACCAGAGGGTTTCATTCAGAGTGGGAGCAGCGGAAAGGTGTGCAAGTTGCTTAAGTCCATTTATGGACAAAAGCAGGCATCGCGGAGTTGGAACATCTGTTTTGATGAGTCGGTCAAAGATTTTGGCTTTATCAAAAATCCAGATGAACCATGCATCTATAGTAAAATTGTAGCACGAACTGTCGTATTCCTCGTTTTATACGTGGATGACATTCTCTTGATAGAAATGACATTCCTATGCTACAATCTGTCAAAGGGTTCTTATCACACAGGTTCTCCATGAAAGACCTGGGTGATGCCTCTTACATTCTGGGGATCCGGATCCATCGTGATAGATCCAAGATGATATTAGGACTTTCACAGTCCAGGTACATCGACACCATACTGAAAAGATTCAGTATGGAAGATTCTAAGCGCGGTAATCTACCGGCTTGTCACGGGATCACCTTCTCCAAAGAGATGTCTCCCAAGACTGATTTGGAAAGGGATCACATGTTTATTATACCCTACGCTTCTGCGGTAGGCTCTATAATGTATACGATGTTGTGTACCAGACCAGATGTAGCTTATGCACTGAGTGTGGTAAGAGGGTATCAATCAAACCTTGGGGAGAAGCACTAGATAGCGGTAAAGAACATTCTCAAGTACCTGAGAAGGACTAAGGAGATGTTCTTGGTGTATGGCGGAAAAGACCTCCAGATTGAGGCCTTTGTTGACTCCAGCTTCCAGAGTGACAAGGATGATTCCAAGTCCATGTCGGGATATGTCTTTACCAATGGAGGGGCGGTGTGTTGGAAGAGTTCCAAACAGGAAACCGTTGCTGAATCGACAATGGAAGCGGAATATATCGCTGCATCTGATGCCGCAAAAGAAGCCGTCTGGATAAGGAAGTTCTTGAAAGAACTACAGGTGGTTCCGTCCATTGTTGATCCAATACCTCTGTATTGCGACAACAACGAGGCTATAGCTTTAGCGAAGGAACTCAGGTCCCATCAGATGTCCAGGCACATCTTGAGGCGGTATCACCTGATCAGGGAGATCGTGGATCGCCGGGAGATCGAGGTTCAGAGGGTTGCTTCAGAAGATAACACTGCAGATCCATTCATAAAGTCCTTACCCCAGACACAGTTCGAGCGGCTGATCGAGATGATAGGTCTTCGATACGCCAGTACATGGCCTTAGTGCAAGTGGGAGATTGTTAGTGTATATGCCCTAGAGGCCATTACTGTATCATACTAGTTTGTATATTACTTGATGGAAGCTTGGGATATTCACAGTTGTATAGACAATCTTGCTCGAAATGGTAGTATACTACTTGGTTTGTTTCTACTTTAATGTGTACATGTGTTTCTTTTAGCATATCGCATATACACATTAGTGGAGCCCTTAGGATCTTTGCTTGATTACCAGCGTTATGATGGAAGTCACACTTGTAGGGGCTAGGTAATCTATAAGCACATCCTTATACAGGTCCCTAGTCGTAGGACTATCTAGACAGGGCATCGATATTTCGGAGTAGACTAGCGTATACGCTTCTCATCCTAGCAGGGGAGATGGTCTGTCCCACAGCCGTCAGTACGTCGTACTTGAGATAGTATGCGGGTGCTCGTTAGGTTAGAGTACACTGGACAAGACTCGTCGGGAACTGTTGGTTGGTATTATACCTATCGTCAGTTATCAGTTCCCAGGTGACATGAGTACAGCTTAGTCCGCTGACTTGACAATGTCACTCCGCCTCGAGTGTGTTCCCACTGTACTTTGATTACTACCCTACCACGGCTCAAAGGAGTCGTGCAAACAGGTAGTAGTTGGGTGCAGTCCCGAACCACTTGGAGGCAGTGACGGTTAGACAGGATTCGTCTCTCCCGGTATTGGGAGTTGATATCGCGCTGTGTCTAGGAGAGCCATTACACAAAGTCCCTGGACAGGGCAAGCGAGATATACTGGTAGCGTTTCCAGTGTTATCTTAGGGTGTTCTGGGCTACACTCTGACACGACTTGTACCGCAATTAAGGGACTGACATTTACCGCCCCCCTCGGCCCGCTATGCGATACTCTCAGACAAACAGACCGAACTGTACGGAGATTGTCACATACAGGCTCAGTAGGAGTTCGGATGGGTTCGCCTCATCAGTCTTCTTATCGGCATCTACCTGGGGACCGTTACGTACAGCTAGCGCCGCTTGCGGTCTGTGGTTAAACCCACTGCCAGCGTAGTGTCGAGTCATTAGAGTCCCACACAGAGGGTTATTCGCCATTGGGCAAAACAGAGTAGAGGACGCATGGTTTTGCGACAGGGTTCGTTCACATCCGCACACTTGTGCGCGTTTGGTGTCCGGACAGTTATAACTAGCGGGCTTTGGTTTAAGCCAGATCCTAGTATATGTTTTGGGGTTAGTTTTATCTCATTGCATTCGTGTTCCTTCGAACACGGATGCGGGTGTATATGCACAGTTGACTGAGGCAGAGGCAGAGGGTTCTCATTAGGGTTATCGACCGTTGACTTTTTCCAAACCCTAATGAGAATAGGAAATATGATTAATAATATTAGTTAACAATTATTGTGCCATGGTTGAGTTGAATTCTTGACTTTTGTTGACTTGTTGACTTTTGTTGACCGGTTGACCAAAGTGGACTTGTTGACCATCATCATTTGTTTTCAAAGATGCTTCTTATTCATTGCAAAAGCATTTAATGAATGAAATGATAATGGTCATTCATCAACTCACCATCACAAATTGTTAATTATTATTATTATTATCATTTTTCTAAAATATGAGAGCATGGTTGTAAAATGGTATCATTCTCACTTAGATCTTCTTTCTCATCATTTTGCTCTCCCTCTTCCTCTAGCTCAAGGCAAAAATCTCTCATGTGTTGAGAACCATTTGCCTTGGAGATAAAACACCAAAACTCATCTCTACTCATCCTAAGGTTGATGGTTTAGCAAACCTAATACTTTAGTTACCTCAAGTTCGAGGAAGAAGTTCAAGGTAGAGGCCCTCGGGTGGATCTTTCTTCGGCAAAAGAAGGCGACGAGGAGGAACCATTCAACCCACTCCAAGGAGAAGAAGAGAAGGAGTTCAAGACTAGGTATAACCCTCTAACCGAGTAGGTAAAGCTCGGAGTCAGTTTCTAGTGTGTTGTTTAGCAAAGATCCGGTTTCTAGTCCATGTTACCCTTTCCATGAAAAATCGTTTATCACCGTTTCCGCAACCCCGAAAGAACCGGGACAGGTAACATGGACTTACAGCGTATGTTCCACATACACTTACTTGCCGGCTCACACACATTATCATTGGTAATTGCCATGTCATGTACACTTTATAGAATATTATTTGATTGATATCGCTCGTTAGCTGATAGTTTGATATATCATTATTGTGCTACTTTAGATATCGCATTCTTTACTGTTATACTTCATGCGTATTTATTATTCATAGCCATGCATTTTATTTTAGGGCCAGTCCGAATTTGCCGGAGCCCAATACTTTTAAATTCATTGTTATTTATTCTCGAGAATTGGGTTTTCCGTGAGATTTATGGATTTGGAGAAACCGCAAGATTTTATAAAACTGATTATCATTTTAAAATGAAAGTTGCGGTTTTCTCATGATATGATTTGAGATTGTCCACCATGAGTTTTCTCGGCTCTTGAGCGATATCATACACCCAATTCCAGGAGGAGTAGGAACCGTCTGTGGGTGCATGGTGGACCCGGTGCGGTACCCCGTGGAAAGAAGATCGCAGATAATAGCGTTGAGCCTGTGACAGGGGAGCATTGCTGACCGGTGATTGTTTTATGACTCGACTGATATCCGGAGGATACCGATCGGAGTCGGGCCAGTCCGGATAGCCGGAGCCCTAGATATTGATATTGAGGTACTTGAGATTATATGATACAGGCCAGCCCGGATAGTCGGAGCCTGAGATATTGAGATATTGGGTTATATTTTGTGTCGATGCTAGACACTGATTTATATTGATTTCATTGTTGATATTTCGATTTATATACAGATATCTCACTAAAACAAGAAAACAGTTTTATCATTTATATGCATTCTGTTTTCATATTATGACCTTCAGACCTCATACATATGATATATTGCTACCTGAGGCACTGACACGAGCACATGGGATTACACTTATGTATAGATGTTTACCCTTGCCACCTTTTTATGCTTCAGACCTTATCATATTGAGGATATTTATATTTGATCGTATTGACCTAGGATTGAGTCATACATACAATTTCTGCTCTGTGATGTTTTCTACTCATGAGTTGGCAACTCACCCCCGTTGTGCCACAGTTCTTGCAGGTTTTCCGTACAGGTTTTGTTGCGGCTTTGCTGGCACACTGCTTCCTTTTCCGTGTGATTGCTTTGGTAGGTGGGTTCACTTGCATCGTGACCACCATTATACCTTGTATATTATTTATTTCAGTTGTATCTAGTAAACTCCATCAACCAGACATGTATATTTATTTCAGACTTAGAGACCAAAGTTGTATATTCTTTCGACCTTAGAGTCGCGCGTTGTATTATTATGGTTTTCATTGATGTTTTGAGTTTCCTTTTGAGTTTTGATCCTCGCCCTTCGGCGTTGTATATTATATTGCTTGCGTGGTTGTGGCCGTCGATTGACGAAGAGCTAGCTCCCGCTTGGGGATGCCTTTTATCATTATATATGCTTTTATCATGTTGTACCCCGTTCGAGGTCAGTATTTATAAAGGAAACTCTGCCGAAATTTTCAGAAAAGACTTGATATTTTAAAAACGCATAATTCGGCTTATGCTATTAAAACCACGCATTTTAAAATAAGTTTCTTCTTACCTAAAATGGTTTTAGATTTCTGGGTTTTGGCTTACTTGAATTAGATGGGGTCCTATAGACTTCATATGATTCAAGGGCCAGTCACGTGCCATTTCGGATCGCGACAAAGTTGGTATCAGAGCGCTAGGTTAACCTTGGTTCGAGTCTATGTTTGACGATGCGGAACCTAGGGCTTTTGTATATATATGGAATCTAGGCTTGACCTTACGGAACTTAGACTTAGTCGAGAGGATATTAGACCCGAACTTTCGTCGCGTAGGTAGACCTTGGTTGATGGAGTAGGTGACTTAAGGAGAGTGACGTACCGTGTGTATGTTCCGCGGCATACTTACGATACGCTACTCCGCTTAAGAAGCTTTAGGATGTATATTTCCTTGCACAGCATTATATTCATTCATGATATATCCTCATCGATATCAGTTTATGGTTTTGCTGCCACGATTACACGGGCAAAGAGAGCTACAGCTTGCGGTCAGCATGAACTCGTCACGGATGGGGACTGACCAGGGCGTGATTCCAGGGACATACGATTGCATAGAGAGGCGTCGTCTTATTGTGTTTTCGCGCCATGAGCGTTTGATGGATTGATTTTACGAGATTACTCGGACGTGCAGATTAGCACCAGAAGATTGAGCCACTGATAGAGGCCATCCAGATATGATGACCGTCAATGTATCACTTATTCATGATGATTGAGGCACTGTTCAGCGTGCAGACGAATGAGCCAGTTATTGCTGCAAACGATGAGATATCGCCCCAGATGTTGGAGCTATTGCAGTACGAGTTGTACTTAGAGATATGACAGAAGATCGCTAGTCACCCGAGGATAAATGACTAGGACATGTGGTTCATTCGCTTACCCCGATGCGAGTTCATCAGATTGATTGATTCCAGCTTGAGAAGACTTCACGCAGATTCGTTGGGAGTCGAAAGAAAACGATCGAATATCAGAAACCCATTTTCCAAGTTTAAAGTATTCGGAGAAACATGCAAGTAATTCTACGGACCCTCTAGAAGAATGAAACCCTAACTCGACATAATGACCAGGTGAACGCCTTTGAACCTTATGGTTTGCAGCAGTTCCGCGGTGCCATTAATGAGGCTTGGGTTTGCCCTTCTACGGTTAGTCCATAGATGTTGTGGCATGTACTCGATATTATTAAACTGTACTCAAGATGTTGAGCTCTTGGGGGATTATGAGGTTTTGACAAATCGATCGAATGGTTCGACTTCATTCGGATATCATGTGATGGGATGCATTGCTTGGAAGACTCCAGATACGAGTATAGCCGTTGGAGCGCAGTCCATGCAGCCACGAAGAGACGAGTCCGAAGCAGTCGACATTAGAGGAAAGTGGAGTAAGAGATTCGTACGAGATCTTGATGAGTTGACGTTCAACTCTGCTGACATCAGAGATGTGATACGCATGCAGAGGCGTTGTATATGGATATATCTTCCAGAAGGAGTCGCGATGAGTATGCAGCCGTTCCAGAACAAGAAACAGATTTATTAAAGAACGATGACTTCCGGGCAGTTCGGCAGAAACGAGATTTGGGAGAGATCTCGACATGACCTTTCTGGAATATTATACGAGAAGACATGGACCCAGGAGTGGTCATTTTACGCACACCCAGCAGGCCAGAGTTCGGCACCGTCGACGAGACATGTTATCAGTGATCACGATAGTTGGCCAGAGATTCTTAGAGGATGTGCTTGAGCGGGACTATTCCTCCATACTTGATTTCGGTATTTTGGGCGATCTATTCGCATGATTGAGTTTTGATGACTGAGTTTCATGATATTTGTTTTCGTGCACCATGGTTGCACCTACCGGGTATTTATATTTTGCGCATAGTTATTACACTTAAGATATGCTTTATACACCGATGTGTTGAATTATGATTTGTACACAGTTATTGCACTTGATATCGTTTTGTGCATTGGTTGCACATGTTTATGATTTCATGGATTTCATGCAGTTGGGTTGATTTTGTGCATATGGAACGCACACGTTTTGGTTTTTGTACTCGGTATAGTTCACATATGCTTGCAGTGCATTGATACGTATTTTGTGCACCCAGTTGCACCTGACTTCGTTTTGATGTCATTCGAGACATTGATTTTGATTTCATGCCTATGTTATGCATGTGATTTGACTTATGCTTTCGTCATAGTTTTCATACACTTTTAGCATTTGATACGTATTTTGTGCACGTGGTTGCACATGGTTATGAGATTATATACCACGGTATACCTGATTTGGATTGAGATGTGTTGTATACCGTCGATTTCGATTGTGATACTCGATATTTGTTTTGTGCACCTTGTGCACCTGATTGGATTCTTGCGCATATTTGACGCGCTTGGATTGGACTTTTGCGCATGTTCGGCGTTTGATATTGGATTTCGTGATTTTATGCATGTTGGATGCACATGATTTAGATTTTATTCGTGCATGATGGATGCACCTGATTTGGATTTTCGCGCATGTTGGGAGCATGATATGAGATGCGATTTAGGTGCACACCAGATGCACTAAATCGGGATTCTTTGTGCATATCAGATGCACCTGATATTGCTGCCAGGCACACCGTTGCCTCTGACAGGTGTTTCGTGCACACCCGTTGCACTTCGATGTTTTTCTGTGCACATGTATGGCACATTCATGGATTTTGATTTCCGTGCGCACCAGACGCACGCGGCATTCTTATGCACATTTCGGGATTGATTTCTATTGGAGCAGTATGTTTTATGATATTTACTATTTGGTATAGTAACTAAGCAGGACTAGTCCAAGGGAAGTACCTGGATATATATTTTTGCATGCATTGATAGCTATCGAAGGGATTTCCAAAATGGATTTATAGTCTCAGTATTTACCCACGTGTCCGAGATGACGCGAGACATTTTAACAAAGTAAACCCTTCTAAATTATTTGCAAAACAGCAGGACGTGATTGTTAAACAAAAGATATATATTGTAAGTCCATGCTACCCCTCCCGGTACTTACGGGCTTGCGGAAATGATGAAAAACGATTTTTGCTAGGGTGGTAATATGGACTCAAAATACGGATCTTTGTTAAACAACCATCTAACAATCCTAACTAAGAGTTTTACCTACTCGGTTAGGGGGTTATACCTTTCTTGAACTCCTTCGTCTTCAACTCTTTGCAGTGTACGGATCGGCCTCACCTCTTCGTCTCGTCGCGCCGAAGATGGATCCACCCGAAAGCTTCTACCTTTTGGCTTCTACTTCGAACTTGAAGAAACTAGAACACTTGGTTTGCTAAACCTTGTGAACTAGGATGAGTAGAGAAGTGATATGGGTTTTCTTTTATCTCTAAGGCAATGTTTCTCAACTCATGAAAGGGAGTTGCCTTGAGCTAGAGAGAGAGCAAGAGGAAGAGGGAGAGAGCTTGAGCAAGAGAGAGAAAGCAAAAGAAAGAATGAGCAAGTCTTTTGCCATCCAAGCTCTCATAATCAAAAAAATTATGATAACAAGTAATAATAATTGAGTATAATGTGATGGTTGTTATCATGACAAATGACAATATCATTTCTTGCATTAAATGCAATTTGTGAACCATCAAGCAAGCACAAGTCAATGCAAACAAATGATAGCCATTGTCATGATGGTGGTCAACAAGTCCAACCTAGTCAACCGGTCAACAAAAGTCAACATGGTCAACCTTTCAACCCTAACCATGTCACTATAATACTTAATTAATATTATTGATAATCATAAGTCTAATTCTCATTAGGGTTTAGCAAAAGTCAACAACCCTAATGAGAATCCTCTTCATCTGTCTCTGTCTACTGTGCATACACACCCATATCCGCGTTCCGGGGAACACGAATACAAACGAGATAAAACCAATCCCAAAACGTATACTAGGATCTGGCTTCAACCAAAGCCCGCTTGTAATAACTGCCCGGACACTAAACGTGCACAAGTGCATGGATGTGACCGAACCCTGTCGCAAAACCATGCGACCTGTCGCAAAACCATGCGACCTCTGCTCTTTTGCCTAAAGGCAAATAGATCTCTGTGTGGGACTCTAAAGACTCGACACTACGCTGGCAGTGGGTTTAACCACAGACCGCAAGCTGCACTAGCAGTGCGTAGCGGCCCCCAGGTAGATGCCGATAAGAAGACGGACGAGGTGAAACCTATCTGAACTCCTATTGAGCCTGAATGTGACAGTCTCCGTACAGTCCAGTCTGTTCGTCTAATTGTTAGTTGTATGTATGCCCTAGAGGCCATTACTGTACATTGGATGTATATTGTAGTGGATGCTGGGACATATATAGGGAGGACTTTCTTGCTCGACATGATAGTATGCTATCTGGTTGATCTTTACCTTAACGTGTACACAGGCTGTCTCTCTATTACATGTTGGTAAAGCCCTTAGGATGTGTGCTTGACTACCTGGACTATGATGCGGATCATACTAGTGGGGACATGGTATTCCATAAGTACATCCTTCAAAGTCCCTAGTCGTGGGTGTATCGAGACGGGGCATCGAAGTAGACTAGCGTGTACCTTCTCGACCCATACAGATGGGCGATGGATGATCCCATATCCATTGGTGTTTGACATCAGAGGAGATATACGGGTGCTCAATAGAGACTGGGTACACTGGACGGACTCGCCGAGAACTCCCAGATGGTATTATACCTCACGTCAGATGGCAGTTCTCAGGTGACACTGGTACAGAGTAGTCTGTTGACCCGAGATCGTCATAGAGTCTTGTGTGGTTCCCACTGTGCTTTGATTTCCACCTTACCACATCCAAGAGGGCGTGCAAAACGGTGGCTTTTGGGTACAGTCCCGAATCACATGGAGGCAATGAGCGATAGGAGGGGATTCGTCTCTCCCGGTATAGGGAGTTGATGTTGCGCTGTGTTCGATTGGCTATAACAGGAAATCCCTGGCCAGGGTTGCTGAGATTTACTGGTAAGTGTTACCAGTAGTTTCTTAAATTGTTATAGACCTCATATCGACACGACTTATCGAGCTATTAGGGTCTGACGTTTACCACCCCTAGGCAAGATATGTGACATATCAGACGACGAGACCGGACTGTACGGTAGTGTTACTGGTTGGATTCACTGGAGTGTGAGCGGGCTTGCTCATCGATCTTCTGATCGCTCAATACCCGGGTGGCCGTTACGTTTAGCAGACCGCTTGCGGCTTGTGGGTGTTTGATATGATCATCATCTGCTGCCGGCGTATTGACGAGTCTTTAGAGTCCTACACAGAGGTTTCCTGGCTCAAGCGAAATGAAATAGGAGCGCATATGAGATATGTGCGGGACCGAGAATAATGCGTGTATGTGATACCGTATTTCATTCTCGCGATCAATGTGTCGAATGGTTGTATGCGATATAACCTAGTTATCGATTCAAGCGTTGATTCGATAAGCCGATACATTGTATACTAGTCGGTTGTGTGCGACATGACCGGATCATTGAATCAAGTGTTGATTTAATGATTTAATGCATAATTATATATTTGATATATTACTTTGCATTAACTAGTATTGGTTCACTTTAAATGGATTTTCTCACTTGTTTGTGCACATTGTATATATGATATATTTTTTGTGCACAAGATTGTATCATGTTTGATGATACATGCTAGTTTGGGTTTGTGTAAAGAATTAAACCATGGTTACTTAAGTGGTTAGGGTTTCATTTCCTTTTCTCATTTATTTATCTATTTATTTCATTTAGAAAAGATAAAGAGAAAAGAATGGTTGCTAGTTTTGCTTTATTTGAAGCTTCTTGAAGCTTTGAACAAGTCCACATTCTTGTCTCTTCTCTAACCCTAACCACTCATCTAACCTTAGTTAAATCTCTACACTAAACCATGGTTGAGATTATGATAAGTATCATATTGTTTTTATTTTTAAAAACAACTTATCATAACTTCTTCTTCTTCTTCATCTTCTTCTTCCATGAAGAAAGCTTGCTACATCAATGGTGATTGATGAAAATGAGTGAGAAATCCAATTCTAAAGTCTACCCACTTCCTATTTCTTCATCCTCTACCTCTTGCCAAGTAGTAGAGTGTGTTTTCTTCACAAGTTTCTTGACTTGGTGAAGTTGGAGCTTGATCTAGTGATGCCTCGACGTAGATCATCTTCGGCATCATCGTCGATGACCTAGCCCGTCCATTCTCCGATGAAGCCGACGCAGGAGCCCGGATTTCGATTTGGACAGCGAGGAGACTTCATTGCGGAGCTATGGAGGTGGAGGACCGGATCTACAAAGGTTGTATTTCCGCACTTTTAGTTTAGTTGTAAACTAGTTTCATGTTTCACCTAGACATCTAGCTAACGATCCGTAGTCTAGGGTTTCTCGGCACCGTAATTTTTGAAACGGGCATGGTTGATGCCTTGTGAGACCCCTTGAGAGTGCCTAGGAACCCTACACTAAGAACATCGCATGGCGGGCCTAGGGAGGCGGTAAACGTCAGTCCCCTACTAGCGGTACAAGTCGTTTCGGAGTGTAGCCCAGAACACCTGAGATAACACTGGAAACCTACCAGTCTATCTCGCTTGCCCTGGCCAGGGACTTTGTGTAATGGCTCTCCTAGACACAGCGCGATATCAACCCCCAATACCGGGAGAGACGAATCCTGTCTAACCGTCACTGCCTCCAAGTGCTTTAGGACTGCACCCAAAAACTATCTGTTTGCACGACTCCTTTGAGCCGTGGTAGGGTAGTAATCAAAGTACAGGGGGAACACACTCGAGGTGAAGCGACAGTGTCAAGTCAACGGACTAAGCTGTACTCATGTCACCTGGGAACTGATAACTGATGATAGGTATAATACCAACCAACAGTTCCCGACGAGTCCTGTCCAGTGTACTCGTAACCTAACGAGCACCCGCATACTATTTCAAGTACGACGTACTGACGGCTGTGGGACAGACCGTTTCCCAAGCAGGGATAAGAAGCGCATACGCTAGTCTACTCCGGAGTATCGATGCCCTGTCTCGATAGTCCTGCAACTAGGGACCTGCATAAGGATGTACTTATAGATTACCCAGCCCCCATGAGTGTGATTGCCATCACAACGCTGGTAATCAAGCAAAGATCCTAAGGGCTCCACTAATGTGTAAAGGCGATATGCTAAAAGAAACACATGCACACATTAAAGCAGAAACAAACCAAGTATCATACTACCATTTTGAGCAAGATTGTCAACACAAGGTGAATATCCCAAGCTTCAATTAAGTAATATACATACTAGTATGATACAGTAATGACCTCTAGGACATATATGTTAGTGTATATGCCCTAGAGGCCATTACTGTATCATACTAGTTTGTATATTACTTAATGGAAGCTTGGGATATTCACAGTTGTATATACAATCTTGCTCGAAATGGTAGTATGCTACTTGGTTTGTCTCTGCTTTAATATGTGCATGTGTTTCTTTTAGCATATTGCAGGTATACATATTAGTAGAGCCCTTAGGATCTTTGCTTGATTACCAGCGTTGTGATGGCGCTCGCACTCGTGGGAGCTGGGTAATCTATAAGCACATCCTTATACTGGTCCCTGGTCGTTGGACTATCGAGACAGGGCATCGATACTCCGGAGTAGACTAGCGTATGCGCTTCTCATCCCAGTGTGGGAGACGGTCTGTCCCACAGCCGTTAGTACGTCGTACTTGGGATAGTATGCGGGTGCTCGTTAGGTTACGAGTACACTGGACAGGACTCGTCGGGAACTGTTGGTTGGTAATATACCTATCGTCAGTTATCAGTTCCCAGGTGACATGAGTACAGCTTAGTCCGCTGACTTGACACTGTCACTTCGCCTCGAGTGTGTTCCCACTGCACTTTGATTACTACCTTACCACGGCTCAGAGGAGTCGTGCAAACAGGTAGTTTTTGGGTGCAGTCCCGAAGCACTTGGAGGCAGTGACGGTTAGACAGGATTCGTCTCTCCCGGTATTGGGGGTTGACATCGCGCTGTGTCTAGGAGAGCCATTACACGAGTAGTCCCTGGCCAGGGCAAGTGAGATATACTGGTAGGTTTCCAGTGTTATCTTAGGGTGTTCTGGGCTTCACTCCGACACGACTTGTACCGCTATTAGGGGACTGACGTTCACCGCCCCCCTAGGCCCGCCATGCGATGTATCAGACGAACAGACCGGACTGTACGGAGATTGTCACATACAGGCTCAGTAGGAGTGCAGATGGGGTTCACCTCGTCAGTCTTCTTATCGACATCTACCTGGGGACCGTTACGTACAGCTAGTGCCGCTTGCGGTCTGTGGTTAAACCCACTGCCAGCGTAGTGTCGAGTCTTTAGAGTCCCACACAGAGAGCTATTCGCCTTTAGGCAAAACGAGTAGAGGTCGCATGGTTTTGCGACAGGGTTCGTTCGCATCCGCGCACTTGTGCACGGTTGCTGTCCGGACAATTTATACTAGCGGGCTTTGGTTTAAGCCGGATCCTAGTATATGATTTGAGATTGGTTTTTCTCATTGTGTTCGTGTTCCTCGGATCACGAATGCGGGTGCGTATGCACAGTTGCTTGAGATTGAGGGAGAGGACCTTGTTTAGGGTTAATGACTTTTGTCATTTTATTAACCCTATTGTTTTTGTGTGTATTATTGTTAATTGATAATTAGCTTAATTATTGTGCATGGTTGTTGTTGTTGACACTTTGACTTTGTTGACTTGTTGACCAAGTTGACAATTTGACCATGATCATTTCATTTGGAAGATGCTCTTTGATTCTTGCAATTTGCATTAATAATGAAATGATAATGGTCACCTCATGATTTACCATGACAATTTTCAAGCTAATTATACAATTAAAATAACTCACACATATTAGTGAGAATGGCTCACTAATTTATCATTCTATCATATCTTTTCTCTCTCTTGCTCATCCTCTCCCTCAAGCTCTCTCCCTCTCATGTGTTGAGAAACAAAAAGCTTGAGAAAAACCTTCACTTGATCTTCTCTACTCACTTCTAGGGTTCAAGTCTTAGCATTTCTTGCACTCTAGTTACTCCTAGCTTGGAGTTGAAGCTAAAGGTGGTGGCTTTCAAGTGGATCTTTCTTTGACGGAAGAAGACAAGCAAGGTGAGGCCTTTCTACCATTCCGACGAGCAAGGAGAGAAGGAGTTCGAGCCCAAGGTATAACCTTTCCATCACTTAGCTACTTTGTAGTTAGGGTTAGCTAGTTTTAGTTTAGCAAAGATCCTCACAAGCTTGGTCCATGTTGCCTAAGTCATTAAAAATTCGTTTTTTATTATGTTTTCCGCCTCCCCGTAAGTACCGGGGTGGGCAACACGGACTTACAGTGGTATCAGAGCCTAACTAAACTCAAACTAGCTAGGTAGTGAAGTGTAACGAAGTTTCGAAACCGAAAAATCCAAAAACCGAACTTTGAAAAACCCTAGTTTCTGTTGAAATTTTTTCTGCTCAAAATAGAAAACTTTATATCTGTAAATTCGTCTCAGGGTTTTTTAAAAACACCCACGAAAAACGAGACAGAGAATCATCCAAACCGCCGCGCTTCCGCCGCATGAGGTAGGCTCGTGCCGCGGAAGCGCCGCGGTTTGATGACGTCTCTGCATCGTTTTTCGTGCAGTGTCTTTCTGTATTGTTTTTGGGATTTTTAGGATATATATTATATGCCCAGATTTTCCAGAACTAAAATTTGCTTTTGCGGGCCTATAAATCCGTATTTTTTCGGAACTTCACTACACTTTAACTACATCGGTTATATCTGTAATGCTTGCATGTATTGAACGTCGGCTAATCGCTATAAGACGATTAGTCGGGGTTATACATGATCTGTGATTGCTATTGGTTTGTGGATATGAATGGATTGGATTGTCGCGGGTGAATGGCCGGGGTGGATGTGAGATGAGCGTTGTTTTTTTTTTCATTCATTTGTAACATGTAAATTGATGTAATAATATTCTTTGTATGGCCGCACAACCGGGTCGGGGTTGTAGCCGTCATTGTATTATTCTTTTTACTGTTTTTGCTCCTAGGATAGACCCATGGAGGGGGTGCACAAACTACCGGGTATCTCGAAGTGCCGAGTGGCCTACTCACGGTGGTGAGGGAGGTTGCTTCGCTTCGGGTGCTTGGCGGGTAGTTTGCCGCACCCGTAGGGGTCTTGGGTGGGGTATTGGCTATTCACCGCGACCGTGTAATCCGCTTTGCGTTGCAGGCTCGAACGCATTGCGGATTCCTAGTATATCCAATGTATTCATCTGTGATCTGTAATGTCTATCATTGCTGTATATATATATATAAATAACTATTTAGGCGTTGCTTATGTTTTACAGCCGCGCTAGCCCAGCCCCCGCTCTGTCGTTAGTTAAGTAACCTAACGGGTGATGACGGGGCCCCGTGGCGAATGCGAATGGCATAAGCGTACGTCATATTTTGGTTGTTTTCTGCAATGGTAGGATTAAATGATGGGACGCATTAAAAGAACTAATGCAAGAAATAAACCAAGTAAAAGTCGATTGGAACACTTTGAAAACCACTCGGTTCTTTTCAAAACTAAACTTTTAAACGCGGAGCTTGAACCACTCCTTTTAAAAGCTATCTCGTTCCATCGACCATATCAAGTTCAATACGTTCACGGTTTCGCCAAAACCATTCGTAGCCCTCCGTCATTCCACATGAATGGTCAAAAGTATTCAAGCTGTGTATTTTGGCCAAAGTCAAGGCATAGTGATTGGTAGCGTTTGGGCATTCATGTGCAGCATAGATAGATGCGTTGATTTGGGACAGTCGTGCTGCCATTTTGGCCAAAGTCAAGGGTAGGTACGGGTGGGTCCAAATTAACCAGGAGAATGACGGGTAGAACTTGACATGTGACTTATGATATTTTGGCCAAAGTCAAGGTCATAAGAGCATGGGGCAAAAATCCACATCGGGAGTTTCATAAGTACTGAAACTTGCTAGATTTGCATACCATTTGGAGTGTGATGATTCTGGTAGGATTCCTTCGGTTTTATCACGCGATGATATTTGGATCCCGATCCTACTGTGAGTATATGCTACTCCTCGGGAAAACTCTCACTTAACGATCAATGCTATAAACCTAGTAGGTGCCTAGAAAGGTGTTAGCGGGGCTACGCCCACAGGGAAAAGAGGTTACTTAATTAAGGAACTTCGCGAAAGCGTTGGAAAACCTCCCTCGAAGTACCGACACTGGCCTGGCTGAACGGTTAAGCAAGTATTGTACGGTGAGAATGATCCCGGCTAATCCTTTTCTTTACGGTTTGAGAAGGGATTCGAGAGACAGTGGGAGCCATCCAGTTTAGACAAACTAAAAACCACTCTAAACTTGCAAGAGCATCATGCTAAAGTGTTTCTTTTCTCTCTCCTAATTGCAGCGACCATTCAAGATGACCGGACTTAAGTTACTATTAGATAAAAACATACTGACAGGGCCAAACTACAAAGATTGGCTCAGGAATGTCAAGATGGCTATCACTTATGACAAGCTGGGGTATATACTTACCACCAAAGCTCCCCCTGTCCCAGGTCCCACCTCCAGCGTCGCGGATGTAGAAATCCGTAAGACATGGGAGATAGATTGCGCGAGGGCCAGATGCCTCGTACTAGCCTCGATGGACAACGAACATCAGAGGAGGCACGAGAATATGGACCTAGAGTCCATATTTCTCCATACAAAAGAACTGTATGGAGAGCAGTCTCGTATCGCAAGATACGAAGTGTCGAAGAAGCTCTTTTCGGCAAGGTTGGCCGTCGGATCATCGGTAGCGGACCACGTGCTTAAGATGATCGGCTACATAGAGGAGCTCGCGGACCTAGGGACCACGTTGGAGAATGAACTCTATACCGATTTGATTCTCCAGTCCCTTCCTTCCACTTACGCCCAGTTCGTTCTTAACTTCAACATGCAAGGAAAGGAGGTTGAACTTGCCGAGCTTCTGAACATGTTGAGGACTGCTGAGGGCACCCTACAGAAGGGTAGGGAGACATCCACTTTGTTTGTAGGAGGATCTTCCTCTTCTAGGTCCAGGGCGAAAGCCAAGGGCAAGAAGAAGAAAGCCCCCGCCAAACCAAGAGGCGGTGTCGGTAAAGTGGATACGAAGGGAAAGGGTAAAGCAACAAAAGTAGCGGGGAAGATGGTGGGGAAGGAAGAATGCTTCTATTGTCACAAAAGTGGCCACTGGAAACAAGATTGCAAGGCTTGGAAAGCCAGAACACAGGATTTGAAGCGAGTTGCAGCTTCAGCTTCAGGTGTGTATGTTATTGAAAACTGTCTATCAATAAACTCTACATCCTGGGTATTGGATACCGGATCAGGATCTCATATCTGTAATTCTTTGCAGGCGTTGAGAAAGCGTAGAGTTTTGAAGGCAGGTGACATGACCCTCAGAGTTGCGAACGGTGCTAGCATGGATGCAGAGGCCGTGGGGGACTATCACCTGGGATTATCTGATGGACACTTTTTGGTTTTGCGTAGTTGTTATTATGTACCAAATGCAACCTGTAATATCATATCTGTATCTTTATTATCTAAAGAAGGTTATGAATTTGCATTTGTAAGTAATGTAGTGAACATTCACCTTAATCAAGTTTTGATTGGGTCAGGTACATTGAACAACGGTATTTACGTTTTAAACCAACCACAGGTTTTCAATATCCAGAATACACACAAAAGAAAGTCTCCAGAAATTAATAAAACTTTCTTATGGCATTGTAGACTGGGTCACATCAATGAGAGAAGATTGACTAAGTTACATACTGAAGGATATTTGGATCCGTTCGAATATCAATCGTATGCAACTTGTCAATCCTGTCTCAAAGGAAAGATGACAAAGGCTCCGTTTTCTGGACACGGAGAAAAAGCGAGCGAGCTCTTGGGACTCGTACACAGCGACGTGTGCGGTCCAATGTCTACACATGCGCGAAGCGGTTTTTCTTACTTCATTACCTTTACGGATGATTTTTCAAGGTACGGTTATGTTTTCTTAATGAAACATAAATCCGAGGCTTTTGAAAAATTCCAGGAATATAAGAATGAAGTAGAAAAGCAAACCGGCAAAAGTATCAAGATCCTAAGATCGGATCGAGGAGGAGAATACTTAAGTGCCGAATTCCTGAACTACTTAAAAGAGAATGGAATTCTCTCTCAGCTTACTCCTCCATACACTCCGCAACATAATGGTGTATCGGAGAGACGGAACCGGAACCTATTGGATATGGTACGGTCCATGATGAGTAACGCTGAGTTACCGCGATCGTTCTGGGGATATGCGCTAGAATCAGCAGCATACCTTTTGAACCGAGTTCCAACTAAGACTGTGCCTACTACACCATATGAAATGTGGTGTGGGAAGAGACCCCATCTTAATCACATTAAGACATGGGGATGTCCAGCTTTTGTAAAAAAGCAGCATGCGGACAAGCTCGAGGCACGCTCAGTACAGTGCAAGTTTGTGGGATATCCGAAGAACTCCAAGGGATATTACTTCTATTGCGAAGAGGAACAAAAAGTCCTTGTTTCTCGCCATGCCCACTTTCTAGAACATCAGTTCATAGAAAAAGAATTAAGTGGGAGCGCGATAGAACTGGAAGAAGTTCCAGAACCGCAAGCTATTACTGAAAGCTTAGTAGAGCCGGAAGGTTCGAAAGAACAGGACATTCCCATGCCACTCCGCAGGAGTAGTAGGCAGTCTCATCCGCCCGAGAGGTACTACGGTTTTCTCATTGACGGGGATAGAGAGGACTGCATCCTAGATTGTGATGAGCCTACTAGCTTCCAGCAAGCCATTCAGAGCGTCGACTCGGTAAAATGGCTGGATGCAATGCGGACCGAGATGGTGTCCATGTACACCAACAAAGTATGGACGTTGGACATTGCTCCAGACGGGGTAAAACCCGTAGGATGCAAGTGGATCTTCAAAAGGAAGATTGGTGTAGATGGACAGGTTGAGACCTATAAAGCTAGACTGGTAGCAAAGGGTTTTCGTCAGCGACCTGGTTTGGACAATGACGAGACCTTTTCTCCAGTAGCTATGCTGAAATCCATTCGGATCCTTCTTGCCATCGCTGCTTTCCACGATTATGAGATTTGGCAGATGGACGTAAAGACAGCTTTTCTAAATGGTCATTTAGAGGAGTGTGTCTATATGGACCAGCCAGAGGGTTTCATTCAGGGTGGGAGCAGCGGAAAGGTGTGCAAGTTGCTCAAGTCCATTTATGGACTCAAGCAGGCATCGCGGAGTTGGAACATCTGTTTTGATGAGACGGTCAAAGAATTTGGCTTTATCAAAAATCCAGATGAACCATGCATCTATTGTAGATTTGTAGCGAGAAATGTAGTATTCCTCGTTTTATACGTGGATGACATTCTCTTAATAGGAAATGACATTCCTATGCTACAATCTGTCAAGGGGTTCTTGTCACACAGGTTCTCCATGAAAGACCTGGGTGATGCCTCTTACATTCTGGGTATCCGGATCTACCGTGACAGATCCAAGAGGATATTAGGACTCTCGCAGTCCAGGTACATCGACACCATACTGAAGAGATTCAGTATGGAAGATTCCAAGCGCGGTAATCTACCGGCTTGTCACGGGATCACTCTCTCCAAAGAGATGTCTCCCAAGACTGATTTGGAGAGGGATCGCATGTCTATTATACCCTACGCTTCTGCGGTAGGCTCTATAATGTATGCGATGTTGTGTACCAGACCGGATGTGGCTTATGCACTGAGTGTGGTAAGCAGGTATCAGTCAAACCCAGGGGAGAAACATTGGATAGCAGTAAAGAACATTCTCAAGTACCTGAGAAGGACTAAGGAGATGTTCTTGGTGTATGGCGGAAAGGACCTGCAGATTGAGGCCTTTGCTGACTCCAGCTTCCAGAGTGACAAGGATGATTCCAAGTCCATGTCGGGTTTTGTCTTTACCCTCAATGGAGGGGCGGTGTGTTGGAAGAGCTCCAAACAGGAAACCGTTGCTGACTCGACTATGGAAGCGGAATACATCGCTGCATCTGATGCCGCAAAAGAAGCTGTCTGGATGAGGAAGTTCTTGAAAGAACTTCAGGTGGTTCCGTCCATTGTTGACCCAATACCTCTGTATTGCGACAACAACGGGGCTATAGCTTTAGCGAAGGAACCCAGGTCCCATCAGAAATCCAGACACATCTTAAGGCGGTATCACCTGATCAGGGAGATCGTAGATCGCCAGGAGATCGAGGTCCGGAGAGTTGCATCAGAGGATAACACAGCAGATCCATTCACCAAGGCCTTGCCCCAGACTCAGTTCGAGCGGCTGATCGAGATGATGGGTCTTCGATACGCCAGTACATGGCCTTAGTGCAAGTGGGAGATTGTTAGTGTATATGCCCTAGAGGCCATTACTGTATCATACTAGTTTGTATATTACTTAATGGAAGCTTGGGATATTCACAGTTGTATATACAATCTTGCTCGAAATGGTAGTATGCTACTTGGTTTGTCTCTGCTTTAATATGTGCATGTGTTTCTTTTAGCATATTGCAGGTATACATATTAGTAGAGCCCTTAGGATCTTTGCTTGATTACCAGCGTTGTGATGGCGCTCGCACTCGTGGGAGCTGGGTAATCTATAAGCACATCCTTATACTGGTCCCTGGTCGTTGGACTATCGAGACAGGGCATCGATACTCCGGAGTAGACTAGCGTATGCGCTTCTCATCCCAGTGTGGGAGACGGTCTGTCCCACAGCCGTTAGTACGTCGTACTTGGGATAGTATGCGGGTGCTCGTTAGGTTACGAGTACACTGGACAGGACTCGTCGGGAACTGTTGGTTGGTAATATACCTATCGTCAGTTATCAGTTCCTAGGTGACATGAGTACAGCTTAGTCCGCTGACTTGACACTGTCACTTCGCCTCGAGTGTGTTCCCACTGCACTTTGATTACTACCCTACCACGGCTCAGAGGAGTCGTGCAAACAGGTAGTTTTTGGGTGCAGTCCCGAAGCACTTGGAGGCAGTGACGGTTAGACAGGATTCGTCTCTCCCGGTATTGGGGGTTGACATCGCGCTGTGTCTAGGAGAGCCATTACACGAGTAGTCCCTGGCCAGGGCAAGCGAGATATACTGGTAGGTTTCCAGTGTTATCTCAGGGTGTTCTGGGCTTCACTCCGACACGACTTGTACCGCTATTAGGGGACTGACGTTCACCGCCCCCCTAGGCCCGCCATGCGATGTATCAGACGAACAGACCGGACTGTACGGAGATTGTCACATACAGGCTCAGTAGGAGTGCAGATGGGGTTCACCTCGTCAGTCTTCTTATCGACATCTACCTGGGGACCGTTACGTACAGCTAGTGCCGCTTGCGGTCTGTGGTTAAACCCACTGCCAGCGTAGTGTCGAGTCTTTAGAGTCCCACACAGAGAGCTATTCGCCTTTAGGCAAAACGAGTAGAGGTCGCATGGTTTTGCGACAGGGTTCGTTCGCATCCGCGCACTTGTGCACGGTTGCTGTCCGGACAGTTTATACTAGCGGGCTTTGGTTTAAGCCGGATCCTAGTATATGATTTGAGATTGGTTTTTCTCATTGTGTTCGTGTTCCTCGGATCACGAATGCGGGTGCGTATGCACAGTTGCTTGAGATTGAGGGAGAGGACCTTGTTTAGGGTTAATGACTTTTGTCATTTTATTAACCCTATTGTTTTTGTGTGTATTATTGTTAATTGATAATTAGCTTAATTATTGTGCATGGTTGTTGTTGTTGACACTTTGACTTTGTTGACTTGTTGACCAAGTTGACAATTTGACCATGATCATTTCATTTGGAAGATGCTCTTTGATTCTTGCAATTTGCATTAATAATGAAATGATAATGGTCACCTCATGATTTACCATGACAATTTTCAAGCTAATTATACAATTAAAATAACTCACACATATTAGTGAGAATGGCTCACTAATTTATCATTCTATCATATCTTTTCTCTCTCTTGCTCATCCTCTCCCTCAAGCTCTCTCCCTCTCATGTGTTGAGAAACAAAAAGCTTGAGAAAAACCTTCACTTGATCTTCTCTACTCACTTCTAGGGTTCAAGTCTTAGCATTTCTTGCACTCTAGTTACTCCTAGATTGGAGTTGAAGCTAAAGGTGGTGGCTTTCAAGTGGATCTTTCTTTGACGGAAGAAGACAAGCAAGGTGAGGCCTTTCTACCATTCCGACGAGCAAGGAGAGAAGGAGTTCGAGCCCAAGGTATAACCTTTCCATCACTTAGCTACTTTGTAGTTAGGGTTAGCTAGTTTTAGTTTAGCAAAGATCCTCACAAGCTTGGTCCATGTTGCCTAAGTCATTAAAAATTCGTTTTTTATTATGTTTTCCGCCTCCCCGTAAGTACCGGGGTGGGCAACACGGACTTACAATATACATTAACAATCTCCCACTTGCACTAAGGCCATGTACTGGCATATCGAAGACCTATCATCTCGATCAGCCGCTCGAACTGAGTCTGGGGTAAGGCCTTCGTGAATGGATCAGCAGTGTTATCTTCCGAAGCAACTCTCCGAACCTCGATCTCCTGGCGACCCACGTTCTCCCTGATCAGGTGATACCGCCTCAAGATGTGTCTGGACTTTTAATGGGACCTGGGTTCCTTCTCTAAAGCTATAGCCCCGTTGTTGTCACAATACAGAGGTACTGGATCAACAATGGACGGAACCACCTGAAGTTATGTTAGGAACTTCCTTATCCAGACGGCTTCTTTTGCGGCATCTGCAGCAGCGATATATTCCGCTTCCATCGTCGAGTCAGCAACGGTTTCCTGTTTGGAACTCTTCTAACACACCGCCCCTCCATAGAGGGTAAATACATAACCCGACATGGACTTGGAATCATCCTTGTCACTCTAGAAGCTGGAGTCAGCAAAGGCCTCGATCTGGAGGTCTTTTCCGCCATACACCAAGAACATCTCCTTAGTCCTTCTCAGGTACTTGAGAATGTTCTTT
Organism: Agapanthus africanus; assembly: GCA_030015575.1. Lineage (NCBI taxonomy): Eukaryota > Viridiplantae > Streptophyta > Magnoliopsida > Asparagales > Amaryllidaceae > Agapanthus > Agapanthus africanus. The sequence continues at coordinate 516,848,102 of JASDDO010000014.1, forward strand.
ACTGCTATCCAGTGTTTCTCCCCAGGGTTTGACTGATACCGGCTTACCATACTCAGTGCATAAGCTACATCTGGTCTGGCACACAACATCGCATACATTATAGAGCATACCGCAGAAGCGTAGGGTATAATAGACATGCGATCCCTTTCCAAATCGGTCTTGGGAGACATCTCTTTGGAGAGGGTGATCCCGTGACAAGCCGGTAGATTACCGCGCTTGGAATCTTCCATACTGAATCTTTTCAGTATGGTGCCGATGTACCTGGACTGTGAGAGTCCCAGTATCCTCTTGGATCTGTCACGATAGATCCGGATCCCTAGAATGTATGAGGCATCACCCAGGTCTTTCATGGAGAACCTGTGTGACAAGAAACCTTTGACAGATTGTAGCATAGGAATGTCATTTCCTATCAAGAGAATGTCATCCACGTATAAAACGAGGAGCACGACAGTTCTTGCTACAAATCTACTATAGATGCAAGGTTCATCTGGATTTTTGATAAAGCCAAATTCTTTAACCGTCTCATCAAAACAGATGTTCCAACTCCGCGATGCCTGCTTTAGTCCATAAATGGACTTAAGCAACTTGCACACCTTTCCGCTGCTCCCACTCTGAATGAAACCCCCTGGCTGGTCCATATAGACACACTCCTCTGAATTTCCATTTAGAAAAGCGGTCTTTACGTCCATCTGCCAAATCTCATAATCGTGGAAAGCAGCAATGGCAAGAAGGATCCAAATGGATTTCAGCATAGCCACTGGAGAAAAGGTTTCTTCATAGTCCAAACCAGGTCTTTGACGAAAACCCTTTACAACAAGTCTAGCCTTATAGGTCTCAACCTGTCCATCTACACCAATCTTCCTTTTGAAGATCCACTTGCATCCTACGGGTTTTACCCCATCTGGAGCAATGTCCAACGTCCATACTTTGTTGGTGTACATGGACTCCATTTCCGTCCGCATTGCATCCAGCCATTTTACCGAGTCAACGCTCTGAATAGCCTGCTGGAAGCTAGTCGGCTCATCACTATCAATGATGCAATCCTCTCTATCCCCGTCTATGAGAAAACCGTAGTATCTCTCGGGCGGATGAGACTGCCTACTACTTCTGCAGAGCGGCGTAGGAATGTCCTGATCTTTCGAACCCTCTGGTTCTACTAAGCTTTCAGTAATAGCTCGTGGTTCTGGAATTTCTTCCAGTTCTATTGCGCTCCCACTTATCTGTTTTTCCAAAAACTGAGTTTCCAAGAAGTGGGCATGACGAGAAACAAAAACCTTTTGTTCCTCTTCGCAATAGAAGAAATATCCCTTGGAGTTCTTTGGATATCCCACAAACTTGCACTGTACTAAGCGTGCCTCGAGTTTTTCCGCATGCTGCTTTTTGACAAAAGCTGGACATCCCCATGTCTTAATGTGATTAAGATAGGGTCTCTTCCCACACCACATCTGATATGGTGTGGTAGGCACAGTCTTAGTTGGAACTCGGTTCAAAAGGGTATGCAGCTGATTCTAGTGCATATCCCCAGAATGATCGTGGTAACTCAGCGTTACTCATCATGGACCGTACCATATCCAATAGGGTGTGGTTTCGTCTCTCCGATACACCATTATGTTGCGGGGTGTATGGAGGAGTAAGCTGAGAGAGAATTCCATTCTCTTTTAAGTAATCCAGGAACTCGGCACTTAAGTATTCACCACCTCGATCAGATCTCAGTATTTTGATACTTTTGCCTGTTTGTTTTTCTACTTCATTCTTATATTCCTGGAATTTTCTAAAGGCTTCGGATTTATGTTTCATTAAGAAGACATAACCGTACCTTGAAAAGTCATCCGTAAAAGTAATGAAATAAGAATAACCGCTTCGTGCATGCGTAGACATTGGACCGCACACGTCGCTGTGTATGAGTCCCAAGAGCTCGCTCGCTCTCACTCCGTGTCCAGTGAACGGAGTCTTTGCCATCTTTCCTTTGAGACAGGATTGACAAGTTGCATATGATTGATATTCGAACGGATCCAAATATCCTTCTGTATGTAACTTCGTCAACCTTCTCTCATTGATGTGACCCAGACTACAATGCCATAAGAAAGTCTGATTTATTTCCGGAGACTTTCTTTTGTGTGTATTCTGGACATTGAAAATTTGTGGTTGGTTTAATACGTATATACCATTACTTAATGTACCTGACCCATTCAGAACATGATTAAGGTGAATGTTTACAACATTACTTACAAACGCAAATTCATAACCTTCTTTAGAAATCAAAGATACAGAAATGATATTACAAGTTGCATTGGGTACAAAAAAGCAATTACGTAAAACCAAAACATGTCCATCTGACATTCCCAGGTGATAGTCCCCCACGGCCTCAGCATCCATGCTAGCTCCATTTGCAACTTTGAGGGTCATGTCACCTGCTTTCAAAAACCTACGCTTTCTCAACGCCTGCAAAGAATTACAGATATGAGATCCTGATCCGGTATCCAATACCCAGGACGTAGAGTTTATTGATAGACAGTTTTCAATAACATACACACCTGAAGCTGAAGCCGCAACCTGCTTCAGATCCTGTGTTCTGGCTTTCCAAGCCCTGCAATCATTCTTCCAGTGTCCACTCTTGTGACAGTAAAAGCATTCTACCTTATCCACAAGCTTCCCCGCTACCCTTGTTGCTTTTGCCATTCCCTTCGTATCCACCTTACTGACACCGCCCCTTGGTTTGGCGGGGGTTTTCTTCTTCTTTCCCTTGGCTTTCGCCTTGGACCTAGAAGAGGAAGATCCTCCTACAAACAAAGTGGATGTTTCCCTACCTTTCTGTAGGGTGCCCTCTGCACTCCTCAGCATGTTGAGGAGCTCTGAAAATTCAACTTCCTTTTCTTGCAAGTTGAAATTCAGGATGAACTGGGCGTAAGTGGAAGGAAGGGACTGAAGAATCAAGTCCGTATAGAGCTCATTCTCCAATGTGGTCCCAAGGTCCGCGAGCTCCTATGTAGCCAATCATCTTAAGCACGTGTTCCGCTACCGATGATCTGACGGCCAATCTTGCCGAAAACAACTTCTTCGACACTTCGTATCTGGCGATACGAGATTGCTCTCCATACAGTTCTTTTGTATGGAGAAATATGGATTCGAGGTCCATATTCTCGTGCCTCCTCTGATGTTCGTTGTCCATAGATGCAAGCACGAGGCACTTGGCCTTCGCGCAGTCGATTTCCCAGGTCTTACGGATTTCCTTATCCGCGACGCTGGTTTTGGGACTTGGGACAGGGGGAGCTTTGGTGGTAAGAAGATACCCCAACTTGTCATAAGTGATTGCCATTTTGACATTCCTGAGCCAATCTTTGTAGTTTGGCCCTGTCAGTATGTTTTTATCTAGTAGTAACTTAAGTCCAGTCATGATGTTTGGTCGCTGCAATTAGGAGAGAGAGAAGAAACACTTTAGCATGATGCTCTTGGATGTTTAGAGTGGTTTTTAATTTGTCTAAACAGGATGGCTCCTATTGTCTCTCGAATCCTTCCTCAAACCATAAAGGAAGAACTAGTCGGGATCAATCTCACCATAGAATACTTGCTTAACCGTTCAGCCAGGCCAGTGTCGGTACTTCGAGGGAGGTTTTCCAACGCTTTCGGGAAGTTCCTTAATTAAATAACCTCTTTTCCCTGTGGGCGTAGCCCCGCTAACACCTTTCTAGACACCTACTTGGTTTATAGCATTGATCGTTAAGTGAGAAAGTTCCGGAGGAGTAGCATATACTCACAGTAGGATCGGGATCCAAATATCATCGCGTGAAAAAACTGAAGGAATCCTACCAGAATCATCACACTCCAAATGGTATGCAACGCTAGCAAGTTTCAGTTCTTTTGAAACTCCCGATGTGGATTTTTGCCCCATGCTCTTATGACCTTGACTTTGGCCAAAATATCATAAGTCACATGTCAAGTTCTACCCGTCATTCTCCAGGTTAATTTGAGCCCACCCGCACATACCCTTGACTTTGGCCAACATGGTAGAACGATTGCCCCAAACCAACACATCTATCTATGCTGCACATGAATATCCAATAGCTACCAATCACTATGCCTTGACTTTGGCCAACATACATAGCTTGAATACTTATTGACCATTCATGTGAAACGACGGAGGGATACGAATGGTTTTGGCGAAACCGTGAACGTAGTGAACTTGATATAATCGAAGGAATAAGATAGCTTTCAAAAAGGAGTGGTTCATGCTTCGCATTTAAAATTTGGTTTTGAAAAGAACCGAGTGGTTTTGAAAGTATTCCAACGACTTTTACTTGGTTTATTTTTCTTGCATTAATTTTAATACGTCCCATCATTTAATCATACCATTGCAGAAATAAACCAGTTATCTTTATTTAGAAATTCGATCAAAATACGGTTTTTTAAGCCCCAAAAACAAATTTTGCTTTCTGGAAAATCTGGGCAGAAAAAACATATTGTAAAAATCCCAAAACACCCCTATGACCACACTGCAAGGAAAATCGTCCACGGCCGAGTCAACTCGGCCGCGGATCCGCGGCGGGAGCAAGCTCCTGCCGCGGTTCCGCGGCGCGTTGATCGGCTCTCTGGACCATTTTCCTACAGTGTGCTCTAAAAACCCTGAGTCGAATTTTAAGGCAAGATTTATTATTTTTGGAACAGAGGAAAAATTCGACAGAAAGTATGCAACCCGGGCGTGTTTCGTGACTTTTTCTCCGATCGAATTTCTAGTTACTTTGCTAACATGTTAGATAGTGTTTAACTAGGCTCTGATACCACTGTAAGTCCACGCTACCCCTCCCGGTACTTACGGGCTTGCGGAAATGATGAAAAACGATTTTTGCTAGGGTGGAAACATGGACTCAAAATACGGATCTTTGTTAAACAACCATCTAACAATCCTAACTAAGAGTTTTACCTACTCGGTTAGGGGGTTATACCTTTCTTGAACTCCTTCGTCTTCAACTCTTTGCGGTGTACGGATCGGCCTCACCTCGTCGTCTCGTCGCGCCGAAGATGGATCCACCCGAAAGCTTCTACCTTTTGGCTTCTACTTCGAACTTGAAGAAACTAGAACACTTGGTTTGCTAAACCTTGTGAACTAGGATGAGTAGAGAAGTGATATGGGTTTTCTTTTATCTCTAAGGCAATGTTTCTCAACTCATGAGAGGAAGTTGCCTTGAGCTAGAGAGAGAGCAAGAGGAAGAGGGAGAGAGCTTGAGCAAGAGAGAGAAAGCAAAAGAAAGAATGAGCAAGTCTTTTGCCATCCAAGCTATCATAATCCAAAAAATTATGATAACAAGTAATAATAATTGAGTATAATGTGATGGTTGTTATCATGACAAATGACAATATCATTTCATGCATTAAATGCAATTTGTGAACCATCAAGCAAGCACAAGTCAATGCAAACAAATGATAGCCATTGTCATGATGGTGGTCAACAAGTCCAACCTAGTCAACCGGTCAACAAAAGTCAACAAGGTCAACCTTTCAACCCTAACCATGTCACTATAATACTTAATTAATATTTTTGTTAATCATAAGTCTAATTCTCATTAGGATTTAGCAAAAGTCAACAGTCAACAACCTTAATGAGAATCCTCTGCCTCTGTCTCTGTCAACTGTGCATACACACCCGTATCCGCGTTCCGGGCAACACGGATACAAACGAGATAAAACCAACACTACTACAAATAAGGGTTGCCCCTACGGATTTATCGGTATGGGCAACCCACTGCCCCTACGGATATATACGTAGGGGCGAAAAAAGACCCCGTAGGTGCAAAGGCCGCAGGTGCAAGTTGAGGTCCTGAACCTGCCCCTACGGATTAATTTATGCCCCTACGGATAACTCTGTAGGTGCTATAGCCCCTACGGAGTACCCCGTAGGGGTAATAAAATCATATATTTAATTTTTTTTTTTGAATATATTGTATATACCTACGGATATACCCGTATGTCCTATTTAGTCCCCTACGGATAACACCGTAGGGGATATAAAGTAGCCCCTACGGATAAATCCGTAGGGGCTACTCCCAACACACTGCACTGAGATCGGGGGGAAAATATCAGGAAACCTGACATTTTGCCCCTACGGATGAATACGTAGGGGATAAACAGTGGCCCCTACGGACATATCCGTAGGGGCACCCCCAACACCCTGCACTGATATCAGGTGGGAAAATATCAGGTTTCCTGATAGTTTGCCCCTACGGATAACGCCGTAGGGGCAACATATATACCTACGGATTAATCCGTAGGTACATATTGTCTGTATTTTTTTTTTAAAATGGGCTGCTAGATTTTTTCCCGCCCTGTGCACAATACTATATACATCAATCAAATCATATATTGCAGTATTCATAATCACATCTCACGCATATATATAATATACAAAAGAAACCCAAAAACTGAATATGATATAAATACAAACCAATATCAATATCGTTTCAAAATGTAGTACAATGTGATATAAATAAATACATGTTTCAAAAAATAAGAACCAAAAAGCTACCCTAGTTCGGTCCAGCTCCACCTCCGAATAACGTTAAAATAACGCGCGCCTGCTCCTCGGTAAATACACTCTCCAATGCTACAGATAAGGGAGTCTGAGCGGCATGTGGAGCTGGCGTTGTGGTCTGCGCAGCCGCTGTCGAGGTAGTGGCTTGCGGAGCCGCGGCTGCGGGAGTCTGAGTGGGCGGTGGAGCTACAGGAGCTGTCTGCGGAACCGCAGCCGATGTAGTGGCTTGCGGAGCCGCAGCCGAAGGAGATGCATGTGGAGGCTCGGCCAATCTACCCTGTCGCGTCTGGACATAACGTGTGTAAGAAGCGTGTAAGAACTGTGTATTATTCGAATTCGTTTCATTATTAAGTTATTTCGAAACCCTGTTATTTGGATATCTAGTTTGGAAAAGCGTTGTTTATTTTAATTACATATGTATGTATGATTAATCAAACTTAATTCTAAAACCAAATAAGCTCAAGCTACGTACTAATTATGGATATGTTGATATGTATATAATATGAAATGATATTTTACTATAAAGTAGTATACATACCAGCATCTCCTTCAACTCCTGAACGGTGGCCCTCAAGCTATCCAGTTCCTGATGGACATGCCGGCCACTGGAGACGGAGGAAGTAACCGCCGGGGTGGAGTCCAACCTCATATGGACCCTGCTAGGGCCCAATCCCCGTCCTCTCTCCCAACCTCCGTGGTGCCCTCCGTGTGCGGCGTCCAGAACTGGGGTCAGCAGCCTCGGATCGTTCTGTCCGGTAAAATCGATCCCCGAGGCCTGGGCCTGCTCAACCACCCGCTCCTACACCCACATTAAGCAGTAAAGTATAAGTATAAAATTTAAACTTGAACCTTCCAAAACTAAAATTTCAAATTTGGGTAGAAAAAATATTAACACTTACGCAGTACTCCTGGGTAGCGACGTCGGGACATCGAAGCTCGCCCGTGGCGGGATCTGTCGAGGTGCCGTAGACGGCAAGATATGCGGACAGCACGCTCGGTGTACCACCTGACGCCACGGTCCGAGATGTCTTCAATATTAGAAAGTAACTCTTAATATTAGAAATATTAGAGAATAACTCTTAATATTGCAGAATATTAGAGAATAACTCTTAATTTACCGATAACTCCATGGCTCGAGTAATGTTCCTCGAGCCACCTGTGTAAGTGGGGCGACCCCTCTTCGCCGACTTCCTGTTCTCCGTATTCTGAGCGGCCTGTTTCTGCACAACGCATTAACATTTAGTTTTCTAATTAAGAAACACAAAGAAATAAATTATATCATAAATAATGAATTAAATTTAAAATACATACTCGTTTGCGTTCGGAGTCGAAATAAGCGCACAATATAGGCCATGTCTCTACGTCGACTCTCGCAAACGCCGGAGTAGATAGGAGGGCCGCTCTCTCTGCCTCGGGGGTCGCTATCCACAGGGAGTAGCAGTCGGCCTTCAGCTCATTCCTGTTGTATCGGACCTTGGCCTGCATGTTCTTCATCAGGCCATTGTACAGAGCATGAAGGTCGAGCACCCTCCCCGGGTGATCAGGGTCGGCTACAGGCTGAAAATCGTAATCCAACTGAAAATACAAAAAAAAAACATTGTTATTAGATTGCAAGTGTTAATAATAAATATATTGGATAGATCAAATGAAAATATATATTAATACATACCCGAGCCTGTTCAAAGAAGAGGGCGAATGAGCGCTGGTGCTGCTCGCCCCACTCAACGTGAAGTGGATAGTTCTTCACGATCCGGCTCTCGTCCCACAAATACCGGCCGAACCTCTCGGCATGAGGACCAGTATAGCGATAGTCAAGGGTAAAAAATAGGGGGAATGCTGCCTCCCCCTAGCTCTATCAGGCCTCAGCCTATGGGACTGATTCGGGCCTCGAGTCCCCCTCTGGGGGTGGAGAGGCCCTGCGTCTGCACGAAATATCAAGACAATCAATAATAAGACAAAGTTGTATTAAGAATTCAAGTGTGATATATACCTCCGGTGAATAGCGCACGAGCCTGGGCCCGAGCAGCAGCATGAGCGGGACGATAGTTCCTCCGGTGAGGAACAACCGGGGTCCCGGACGCATCCCCTCCAACTATAAAATAAACATCGACGCTAAATCTCCATGAAGTTCATATTTATTCTATATAGCATATGTAAAATAAATAAATATTTTAAATTTATTCATACTAACCTGCAGACGATGCGGAGGGTACGGAAGCGGCAGGAGTGGTCCCTGTGGAAGGTGTGGACGCACCACCTATAATTAGACAATTAAAAATAGATTTTATAAGTAATTGCAAAAAGAATGTGTAGATCAATAATATAACGTTCTAAATCAATATGCATGAACTATAGGACATATAAACATACCCGCAGGTGCGGTGGTGTCACCACCTACAGCTAGACAATAATAAAAATTGCTAAGTAAGAGCAAAAGGAATGTGTATATTTATGATATAGCATTCTAAATCAATATACATACACTATATGATATATAAACATACCTGGAGGAGCGGGGGTGGCCTCTGTCCCAGATGTGGACGCATCACCAACAACTAGACAATCAAACATTGACAATATAAGTAATTTTGACATAAACAGGCATGAATATCTGTAATATTAAATTGAAAATGGATATGCGTGCAGTATACCTGGATGTGTGGCAAAATCCACACAGAAGGAGGCATCCGAAGGGGTCTCCGATCTGGGTGCAAGACCGGCCCTCTGAAGCTCCCTACGGAGCTCTCCGGGCGGCAGAACCGCTCTGCCTCTGCCTCTGCCTCTGCCGCGGCTGGAGCTCCTGCCGCCCCACGCTGCTCCCGACATCGTCATCAAATCTAGATAAACGGTTCGTGGACGCATTAGACAATCATTAAAAGTATTGACTATATATGATCTAGAGCGTAAAATGTGAAGTAATAATATAACATTACTGATAACCTTTTTCGTTTCGTGGGTGCATCATACATATCTACTTGGATTTCATCGTCGATGTCATTTCTAACCCACGTAACTTCATGATCGGTCGAAGACAACCCGTCCTTCGAAACAGACGGTCGGTGCACTTTAAGCCTTCTTTCTTCTTCGTCCTCATCGCTGTCCTCGTATTCTGGGACATCGTAGACATCTCTAGGTTTCCATCGGCATACAACACTCCACCCCGGATGCTTCAAACACTGTGAGTAGTATACTTGGAACGCTTGGTTCGGAAAGATAAACGGATCGTCCTGACCGTAAAATCGAAGTGTGTTCACACTGGTCAATCCATATTCATCTTTCCAAGTCCCAAGACTGCTTCTCCACCTGTCTGTATCGGTTCGCGGATCGTACCAAGTACAGTGGAATATATAAAAGGGTTCTGATCGTCCGGGATAGTGGATGCCGAGTATACAATTTAAGTACCCATAGTAAATCACACCGTCCGATCCTACCGTCGCAATCCTACTATTCTGAGTGATTCTAGATGTTTCTATGTCTTTAACTTCGAATTTGTATCCAAGGACACCAAATCCTTTGTAATGTGCAACCTCCATACTAGGAAATTGAGCTAAACATCTTGAATCACTCTCAAATGATGCAGACAAGTTCGGATCGTGGATCTAACAAAACAAATTTTACGATAAATACATAACGATACAAGTTTAGATTAAAACCGATAGCAATAAAATGCAATTCGAATAACTTACATGCTCTGTGACCCAATCACAAAAATTATCCTGATGGTATTTTTCCAAACGCTCTTCGTTCCAATCAGGATGCCCCTTACGTACCTCGTTAAAATGAGTTCTGTTTTCGACAAATAATTGTGACATTAATATTATGTCATTTCATACACACAAACACAGATATAACAATTAATCCAAAAGAACTTACTCTCTAATTTGTTCAAGACATACGCAATTAAGCAAGATAAACCGGTATATCTTGTTGATAAACATAGTGTCTACCCTCTTATACTCGGCTTTACCATATGGCCCGTCTTAGACTGAATAACATATAAATTGTAGGTTATGCTGACTATATTGAGAAATATAAGAACGGGATAGTTACTGACAAAGAAGAAAATTCATGTATATGCTTTGTGTGTGCGTTTGTCGTTGAAAAGAATAAATTATCGCACGTTATATTGACCGATAGACGGGGACTAAGTGGCGCTTTTAGTTTCATATATGGGTATCGATGGGAATATGAAGGTTTCATATTATCATATATTGGTTTTAACCCGAACATCTCGAGTCGCTCTCTGATTATGCGTTTGTATGTATGTGTTCCGGCTGTCGGGGGTAGGCTTCTATCCCATTAAGAATGTATAGAGCGAACGCCCATCACTTGTGCTTTCAACCGTTTCGAGTAAATTTCGGCAGCACCTCCCCGCTGTTCTCCGAGTACACTGTAATAGAATAGATAATCATTTCAAAGCTGTGAAACAACGTTGAAATGAACATCTAATCTATCTTTGTACACGGAGAACCAGCGGAAAGATACCGACGAAATATCTCGAAACGGATGAAAACACAAGTGAATGAAGGCGTTTGCTTTATACATTCTTAACTTGTCCACACGGGACAAATCTATGGGTTACCATACGATTGAATTTTCTCGTCGCGTAGACTATACGACGGTTGTTAGTATCGAGCTATACTGTCCGATATTTAACAACCTTCGTATAGTTCTAGGTCACGACGAGCATCGCACGTATGTTAACCGATAGACGGGGACTAAGTGGCGCTTTTAGTTTCATATATGGGTATCGATGGGAATATGAAGGTTTCATATTATCATCGAGTATCATATATTGGTTTTAACTTGAACATTTAACGTGAATAAGTTTTACGTTTACGTTTCGTTATTAAGAGTTCGAAATTTCATGTTTAGAGTAAATTTTTCTTGCGTTTGTGGTAAAGTTGTACGTTTATGTTGTCATCGAGTATCCTATTGTAATGAACTAGTGTATCCTACTAAATAAATTAGTGCACCATAAACCTAAATAACCCAAATTAACCTAATTAACCACAATTAACCATAATTGTTACCCTAACACAAATTATCACTAATTAACCCAATTTTCCCAAATTAACCTAATTAACCCTAATCAACCCAAACTTAACCAAATTTACCCAAATTAACCAAATTAAGCCTAATCAACACCCTAACCTTTTCAAATTATCACTAATTAACCCAAATTAACCCTACACTGCAATTAACCCAAATTAACCATAGCCTCTAACCCTAAACATGATCCTAACCCTAACACTAACCCTAACCCTAAATACCATAACCCTAACCCTAACTGATTAACCCTAACCACAACCCGGCCAACACCAATCCCAACCCCAACCGAACCCTAATCCCAACCCCAACCCCAACCCCAACCAAACCCTTACCCTAACCCCAACCCCAACCCCAATCGAACCCTAACCCTAACTGACCCGATGCCACCCCTACCCGAACCCTGATCCCTGAACCCTACCCCTAACATCATCAAAAGAGGGAAATAAAAGTATTAAATTAGAAGTAAAAATTGGAAATTTACTAACCGCGGTGGAGGAGACGACAGAGGAGGCCAGTAGTCGACGATGCGATCGGCGACGAGTCAAGCACGGTTGCGACGTGGAAGTCGACGAGTCAAGCACGGTTGCGGTGGCGAGGTCAGGATGAGGACGCAATTGGCGACGAGATCGGGATCGAGACGCGGGAACAATCGTCGCGAGGCGCGGAAGAATAAGAGAGAAGAAAATTTTGGGAACGGTGAGGGATTTTCTGTGCCTTTTTTTTATTATTAACCCGTATACATGCCCCTACGGACTTACCCGTAGGTTCTTTGTTTGCGTCTCCGTAGGGCCAAACAACAAATTATGATTAAATATTTTAAAATTAAAATATAGAAAACCGTAGGGACAACAGTGGGCACCTACGGATTAATCCGTAGGGGCAATAAAAAGTTGCCCCTACGGATTCCTTTATCCGTAGGGGCAACCCCTATTTGTAGTAGTGCAATCCCAAAATGTATACTAGGATCTGGCTTAAACCAAAGCCCGCTAGTAATAACTGCCCGGACCCTAAACGTGCACAAGTGCACGGATTTGATCGAACCCTGTCGCAAAACCATGCGACCTGTCGCAAAACCATGCGACCTCTACTCTTTTGCCTAAAGGCGAATAGCTCTCTGTGTGGGACTCTAAAGACTCGACACTAAGCTGCCAGTGGGTTTAACCACAGACCGCAAGCGGCACTAGCTGTGCGTAACTGCCCCCAGGTAGATGCCGATAAGAAGACGGACGAGGTGAAACCCATCTGAACTCCTACTGAGCCTGAATGTGACAGTCTCCGTACAGTCCGGTCTGTTCGTCTAAGAACATCGCATGGCGGGCCTAGGGGGGCGATAAACGTCAGTCCCCTACTAGCGGTACAAGTCGTGTCGGAGTGTAGCCCAGAACACCTGAGATAACACTGGAAACCTACCAGTCTATCTCGCTTGCCCTGGCCAGGTACTTTGTGTAATGGCTCTCCTAGACACAGCGCGATATCAACCCCCAATACCGGGAGAGACGAATCCTGTCTAACCGTCACTGCCTCCAAGTGCTTCGGGACTGCACCCAAAAACTACCTGTTTGCACGACTCCTTTGAGCCGTGGTAGGGTAGTAATCAAAGTACAGTGGGAACACACTCGAGGCGAAGTGACAGTGTCAAGTCAACGGACTAAGCTGTACTCATGTCACCTGGGAACTGATAACTGACGATAGGTATAATACCAACCAACAGTTCCCGACGAGTCCTGTCCAGTGTACTCGTAACTTAACGAGCACCCGCATACTATCTCAAGTACGACGTACTGACGGCTGTGGGACAGACCGTCTCCCAAGCTGGTATAAGAAGCGCATACGCTAGTCTACTCCGGAGTATCGATGCCCTGTCTCGATAGTCCTGCGACTAGGGACCTGCATAAGTATGTGCTTATAGATTACCCAGCCCCCACGAGTGTGACTGCCATCACAACGCTGGTAATCAAGCAAAGATCCTAAGGGCTCCACTAATGTGTAAAGGCGATATGCTAAAAGAAACACATGCACACATTAAAGCAGAAACAAACCAAATAGCATACTATCATTTTGAGCAAGATTGTCAATACAAGGTGAATATCCCAAGCTTCCATTAAGTAATATACATACTAGTATGATACAGTAATGGCCTCTAGGGCATATACACTAACATATATATACATACATATAGTTATTTTCTTACAATAGACGTCCGCCACTGTGCAGTAATACGCGCATCGCACAGCGACTTAAAAAGATTTGGCATGCATTTCCTTCAGATATTTACATGTATAGTTTTGATATTTACATGTATAGTTGATGTATATCATGTTGGTTTTCGTATTGGATTTTGACATTGATGTCTTCCCTATGACTCCGATGATTGCGGGATGCTTGACGGAGTTTTTGTAAGTCTATGTCACGCACCCCACGTGTTCGCGGGGAGGCGGAATATATGAAAAACAATTATCAAAGTTTCGTAATACGGACTTGAGCACCCGGATCGTGTCTAAACCATTACTAGAAAACTACGAGAGGTTTAACTACTCTGATTCGAAGTTATACCTCACGTTACTTGTCTTTCGGTTCTTCATCGCTGTCCTCCACACCTCGTAGGCTCTATGGAACATGGGCACCTCAACGGCCTCCTCGAGTCAAAGTCGATCCACCCGAGAGTCTATAATCCGAGCTCCAATTTCGAATCTGAGATAACTACGGCTTCTAGTTTGCTAATCTAGAAGTCCTAAAGGGTGTAGCGTATTTAGATGGATTACTTAGTCACTTAAACCCTAGGATTCTCAACACATGAGAGCTATTAGGGTTTTAGGAAGAAGATGAAAACTTGAGGAGAGAGAAGTGTTTTGTGATAATCAAAGAACTATTCTCATTTGTGAATATCATGAAGCATAATAATATCATCAAAATAAATATCTAGCTAATATTCACCATGCTTCATTTAATTCACAAGATGAATCATCTAATGAGTCATCTAATGAGTCATGGATCATTTAATGAAACCTCCACCTCATCCTCCACCTCATTTGTTTAAATCCTAAAAAGAATTAAACATAAATGAGTCACCTTCTTCTAGAAGCTTCCTGACAAATTACGAGACTGCCCCTCCCATCCGTATTTCCGAAAAACACGGATAATCTTTGACTGAATAAATCCATCTGTATAATACTAGAATCTGGCTTAAACCAAAGCCCGCTAGTATTATCTGCCCGATCATTGTACGTGCACAAGTGTACGTAAGTGATCGCGGCCCTGCCATAAAACCATACGGCCTCTACACCTTTTGCCCGGTGCAAGGAAACTCTCTGTGTGGGAATCTAAAGACTCGATACTATGCTGGCAGTAGGTTTAACCACAGGCCGCAAGCGGTACTAGCTGTACGTAACGGTCCCCAGGTTGATGTCGATAAGAAGGACGATGAGGAAACCCATCCGAACTACTTCTGAGCCTGATGTGACAATCTCCATACAGTCTGGTCTGTTCATCTAGGACTATCGCATATCGGGCCTAAGGGGTGGTAAACGTCAGACCCCTAATAGCGGTATAAGTCGTGTCGAAGTGAAGCCCATTATACCTTGAGAAAACTACCGGAAGCCTACCAGTAAATCTCGCTTGCCCTGGTCAGGGTCCTTGCATAATGGCTCTCCATACACAGCGCGATATCAACCCCCAATACTGGGAGAGACGAATCCTGTCTAACCGCCACTGCCTCCAAATGCTTCGGGAATGCACCTAACTACTACCTGTTTGCACGACTCCTTTGAGCCGTGGTAGGATAGTAATCTAAGTACAGTGGGAACACACTCGAGGCAAAGTAGCAGTGTCAAGTCGATGGACTAAGCTGTACTCATGTTACCTGGGAACTGCTATCTGACGATGGGTATAAAACCAACTTGCAGTTCCCGGTGAGTCCTGTCCGGTATACCCGTAACCTAACGAGCACCTGCATACTATCTCCAGTACGACGTACTGATGGCTGTGGAACAGACCATCTCCCCATGCTGGGATAAGAAGCGTTTACACCAGTCTACTCCACAGTATCGATGCCCCGTCTCGATAATCCTACGACCAGGGACCTGTATAGGATGTTGCTTATAGACTACCCATCTCCCACTAGTGTGACTGCCATCACAACGCTGGTAATCAAGCAAAGATCCTAAGGGCTCTACTAATATGTATAAACGATATGTTAAAAGAAACATATTCACATATTAAAGTAGAAACAAACCAAGTAGCATACTACCATTTTTAGCAAGACTGTCAATACAACTGTGAATATCCCAAGCTTCCATTAAGTAATATACAAACTAGTATGATACAGTAATGGCCTCTAGGGCATAAAAACTAACAATCTCCCACTTGCACTAGGGCCATGTACTGGCATATCGCAGACCTATCATCTCGAATAGCCTCTCGAACTGTGTCTGAGAAATGGCCTTTGTGAATGGATCGGTAGTGTTATTGTCCGTATCTACTCTCTTCACCTCGATCTCCCGGCGATCTACGATCTCTCTGATCAGGTGATACCGCCTTAAGATGTGTCTGGACTTCTGATGGACCTGGGTTCCTTCTCTAAAGCTATAGTGCCGTTGTTGTCGCAATACAGAGGTATTGGATCAATATTGGTAGGAACCACCTGAAGTTCTATAGGGAACTTCTTCATCCAGACAGCTTCTTTTACAGCATCGCAAGCAGCTATGTACTCCGCTTCCATCGTCGAGTCAGCAACGGTGTCCTGCTTGGAACTCTTCCAACAGACCGCCCCTCCATTGAGGGTAAAGACATAACCCGACATGGACTTGGAGTCATCCTTGTCACTCTAGAAGCTGGAGTCGGCAAAGCCCTCGATCTGGAGGTCCTTTCCGCCATACACCAAGAACATCTCCTTAGTCCTCCTCAGGTACTTGAGAATGTTCTTTACTGCTATCCAGTGCTTCTCCCCTGGGTTTACTTGATATCGTCTTACAACGCTCAATGCGTATGCTGCATTTGGTCTGGTATATAACATCGCATACATTATAGAGCCTACCGCAGAAGCGTAGGGTATAATCGACATGCGAGCCCTTTCCAAATCAGTCTTGGGAAACATCTCTTTGGAGAGGGTGATTCCGTGACAAGCCGGTAGGTTACTGCGCTTAGAATCATCCATACTGAATCTTTCAATATAGTGTCTTTGTACCTGGACTGCGAAAGTCCTAACATCCTCTTTCATCTATCATGATAGATCTGGATCCTCAGAATGTAGGTGGCATCACCCAGGTCCTTCTTGGAGAACTTCTGTGACAAGAATCTTTTGACTGACTGTAGCAAAGGAATATCATTTCCTATTAGGAGAATGTCATCCACGTACAAGACGAGGAATACTACAGCTCTCCCTACAATCTTACTGTATATGCATGGTTCATCTGGATTCTTGATAAAGTCGAATTCTTTGACAATATCATCAAAACAGATGTTCCAACTCCACGATGCCTGATTTAGTCCATAAATGGACTTAAGCAACTTGCACACTTTACCGCTGCTCCCACTCTGAATGAATCCCTCTGGCTGATCCATAAAGACGCATTCTTGGAAGGCAGCAATAGCAAGAAGGACCCGAATGCATTTGAGCATAGCCACTGGAGAAAAGGTTTCGTCATAGTCCAAACCAGGTCTTTAACGAAAACCCTTTGCAACAAGTCTAGCCTTATAGGTTTCAACCTGTCCATCTACACCAATCTTCTTTCTGAAGATCCATTTGCATCCTACGGGTTTTACCCCATCTGGAGTAATGTCCAAAGTCCATACTTTGTTAGTGTACATGGACTCCATTTCGGTCCACATTGCATCCATCCATTTTACCGAGCCGCCGCTCTGAATGGCTTGCTGGAAGCTAGTAGGGTCATCATTGTCAATGATGCAATCTTCTTTATCCCTGTCTATGAGAAAACTGTAGTATCTTTCGGGCGGATGAGACTGCCTACTACTTCTGCGGATAGGCACTGGGATGTCCCTTTTTTATGAACCTTCTGGTTCTACCATACTTTCAGTAACAGCTTGTGATTCTGGAATTTCTTCCAGTTCTATTGCACTCCCACTCTTCTGATTTTCTAAAAATTCAGCTTCCAAGAAGTGGGCATGACGAGAAACAAAACATTTTGTTCCTCTGCGTAATAAAAATAATACCCCTTGGAGTTCTTTGGATATCCCACAAACTTACACTGTACTGAGCGTGCCTCGAGCCTGTCTGCATGCTGCTTTTTAACAAAAGCTGGACATCCCCATGTCTTCAGGTACTGAAGATAGGGTTTCTTCCCACTCCACATCTGATATGGTGTGGTAGGCACAGTCTTGGTTGGAACCTTGTTCAAATGATATGCAGCTGATTCTAGTGCATAACCCCAGAAAGATCGCGGTAACTCAGCGTTACTCATCATGGAATGAACCATATCCAATAGGGTTCAATTCTGCCTTTCCCATACACCATTGTGTTGTAGTGTGTATGGAGGAGTAAGCTGAGAGATAATTCCATTCTCTTTTAAGTAACCCAGGAACTCGGCACTTAAGTATTCACCACCTCGATCAGATCTCAGTGTCTTGATACTTTTGCCTGTTTGGTTTTCCACTTCATTCATGTATTCCCGGAATTTCTCAAAGGCCTCGGATTTATGCTTCATCAAGAAGATATGTCCGTACCTAGAGAAATCATTCGTAAAAGTAATGAAGTAAGAATAACCACCTCTTGCATGTGTAGACATTAGACCGCACACGTCACTGTGTACGAGCCCCAAGAGTGAGCTCGCTCTTACTCCGTGTCCAGTAAACGGAGTCTTTGTCATCTTTCCCATGATACAGATTCACAAGTAGCATAAGATTGATATTCGAACGGATTCAAATATCATTCTCTATGTAACTTAGTCAACCATGTTTCATTGATGTGACCAAGTCTACAATGCCATAAGAAAGCCTGATTTATTTCCGGAGACTTTCTTTTAAGTGTGTTCTGGACATTGAAAACCTAAGCTTGATTCAATACGTATTTACCGTCATCTAATGTACCAGATGTAAGTCGATGTAGTACACCCCAGTACTTATGGGGAGGCGGAATTTTCAAAAACGATCAAGTTTAAACAACGAACATCGACTAACCGCTTGAATCGAAGCTAAACAAATAATAACCGAACACATAGCTATACTAAACTATAGTGTTAAGGGATTATACCTATCGAAACTAGTCCTTCGTCTTTGCGTCCTCCTTTGTTCTCCTCGACCTTCTCTAGGTAGTAGACGATCCACCCGAGAGCAAAACACCAAGCTACACCTCTAACTTGAGGTAACTAATCAACTTTGATTGCTAATCAAAGATGAAAGGATGATATAGAGTGAAGGTAATGGATGCTTAAGTCTAACTAAACCTTTGATCTCAACACATGAGGATTAAGGATTAGTATCTTGAAGATGAGAGCTTGAGGAGAGAGAATATGAGATAAGATTATGAGAGGAGAGAGAGTGTATCATAATATATTATGAAGCATTCTTATTTAAGAATAATGAATAAAAGAAATGAATAAGCATGCTTCATAAAATATCTAGTGGTGATTCATTAGCATGAGTCATTAAGCAATAAATGTGCATTAATGAAATGAATGAATCACCACAATGACTCACAACCTCATCCAAAGTAACCTCCTTAGTCACATCTTCTAGAAGCTTCTCGTACAATTACGAGAACGCCCCTCCGATCCACAAAAATACGGAAAAACTTTAGACTGTAAAAATCCAATAACCGGATACCAGTAACTGGCTTAAACCAAAGCCGACTGGTAAAAACTGTCCGAAAGTCGTACGCGCGTAAACGCACGTATGCGTCCGAACCCTTTGTCGCAAAACCATGCAACCTCTATATCATTTCGCCTGGAGTAGGAAACTCTCTGTGTGGGACTCTAGAGACTCGACTACTACGCTGGCAGTGGGTTTAACCACAGACCGCAAGCGGCACTAGCTGTACGTAACGGTCCCCAGATAGTTGTCGATAAGAAGGCCGATGAGTAAACCCATCCGAACTCCTACTGAGTCTGATGTGACAATCTCCATACAGTCCGGTCCGTTCGTCCAAGACTATCGCATATCGGGCCTAGGGGGGCGGCAAGCGTCAGTCCCCTAATAGCGGTATAAGTCGTGTCGGAGGGAAGCCCATTACACCCTGAGAAACTACTGGAACCTACCAGCAAATCTCGCTTGCCCTGGCCAGGGACTTTGCGTAATGGCTCTCTGACACAGCACGATATCTACTCCCAATACCGGGAGGGACGAATCCTGTCTAACCGCCACTGCCTCCAAGTGCTCGGGACTGCACCCAACTGCTACCTGTTTGCACGACTCCTTTGAGCCGTGGTAGGGTAGCAATCTAAGAACAGTGGGACACACTCGAGGCGAAGTAGCAGTGTCAAGTCTGCGGACTACGCTGTACTCATGTCACCTGGGAACTGTTCACTGACGACTGGTATCAAACCAACCAACAGTTCCCTGTGAGTCCTGTCCGGTGTACCCATAACCTAACGAGCACCTGCATACTATCTCCAGTACGACGTACTGACGGCTGTGGGACAGACCATCTCCCCAACTGGGATGAGAAGCGTACACACCAGTCTACTCCGGAGTATCGATGCTCTATCTCGATAATCCAACGACCAGGGACCTGAATAAGGATGTGCTTGTAGACTACCCAGCCCCCACTAGTGTGACTGCCATCACAATGCTGGTAGACAAGCAAGATCCTAAGAGCTCTATCAATACGTACACTCACATATTAAGATAAAAAAACCAAGTAGTATACTACCATGTTTAGCAAGACTGTTATATACATGTGAATATCCCAAGCTTCCATTAAGTAATATACAAGCTAGTATGATACAGTAATGGCCTTCTAGGGCATAAACACTAACAATCTCCCACTTGCACTAGGGCCATGTACTGGCATATCGTAGACCAATGATCTCGAGTAGCCTCTCGAACTGAATCTGAGGAAGGGCCTTCGTGAATGGATCAGCAATGTTCTCTTCTGAAGCAACTCTCCGAACCTCGATCTCCTGACGATCAATGATCTCCCTGATCAGGTGATACCGCCTCAAGATGTGTCTGGACTTCTGATGGGACCTTGGTTCCTTCGCTAAAGCTATAGCTCCGTTGTTGTCGCAATACAGAGGTATTGGATCAACTATGGTAGGAACCACCTGAAGTTCTGTTAGGAACTTCTTCATCCAGACTGCTTCTTTTGCGGCATCGCAAGCAGCTATATACTCCGCTTCCATCGTCGAGTCAGCAACGGTGTCCTGCTTGGAGCTCTTCCAGCACACCGCCCCTCCATTGAGGGTAAAGACATAACCGGACATGGACTTGGAATCGTCCTTATCACTCTGGAAGCCGGAATCAGCAAAGGCCTCCAACCTGAGGTCTTTTCCGCCGTAAACCAAGAACATCTCCTTAGTCCTCCTCAGGTACTTGAGAATGTTCTTTACTGCTATCCAGTGTTTCTCCCCTGGGTCTGACTGATACCGGCTTACCACGCTCAGTGCGTAAGCTACATCTGGTCTGGTACACAACATCGCATACATTATAGAGCCTACCGCAGAAGCGTAGGGTATAATAGACATGCGTTCCCTTTCCAAATCAGTCTTGGGAGACATCTCTTTGGAGAGGGTGATTCCGTGACAAGCCGGTAGATTACCGCGCTTAGAATCTTCCATACTGAATCTTTTCAGTACAGTGTCGATATACCTGGACTGCGAAAGTCCCAACATCCTCTTGGATCTATCACGATAGATCCGGATCCCCAGAATGTAAGAGGCATCACCCAGGTCTTTCATGGAGAACCTGTGTGACAAGAATCCTTTGACAGATTGTAGCATAGGAATGTCATTTCCTATCAATAGAATGTCATCCACGTACAGGACGAGGAATACGACACTTCTGGCCACAACTTTACTATATATGCACGGTTCATCTGGATTTTTGATAAAGTCATATTCTTTGACTGTCTCATCAAAACAGATGTTCCAACTCCGCGATGCCTGCTTTAGTCCGTAAATGGACTTAAGCAGCTTGCATACTTTCCCGCTGCTCCCATTCTGATTGAAACCCTCTGGCTGATCCATATAGACGCTCTCTTCTAAATTTCCATTCAGAAAAGCCGTCTTTACGTCCATCTGCCAGATTTCATAATCATGGAAGGCAGCAATAGCAAGAAGGACCCGAATGGATTTGAGCATAGCCACTGGAGAAAAGGTTTCGTCATAGTCCAAACCAGGTCTTTGACGAAAACCCTTTGCAACAAGTCTAGCCTTATAGGTTTCCACCTGTCCATCTACACCAATCTTTTTCTTGAAGATCCATTTGCATCCTATGGGTTTTACCCCATTGTAGCAAAGTCCAAAGTCCATACTTTGTTGGTGTACATGGACTCCATTTCGGTCCGCATTGCATCTAGCCATCGTACCGAGTCGCCGCTCTGGATGGCCTGCTGGAAGTCAGTAGGTTCATCATCATCTATGATGCAATCCTCTCTATCCCCGTCTATGAGAAAACCGTAGTATCTCTCAGGCGGATGAGACGGCCTACTACTCCTGCGGAGGGGTGCGGGAATGTTCTGTTCTTCTTGAACCTCTGGTTCTACCAAACTTTCAGTAGCAGTTTGTGGTTCTGGAATTTCTTCCAGTTCTATTTCGCTCCCACTTATTTCCTTTTCTAAAAGCTGATTTTCCAGAAAATGGGCATTACGAGAAACAAAAACCTTTTGTTCCTCTGCGTAATAGAAATAATATCCCTTGGAGTTCTTTGGATATCCCACAAACATACATTTTACTGATCGTGCCTCGAGCTTGTCCACATGCTGCTTTTTAACAAAAGCTGGACATCCCCAAATCTTCATATGCTGAAGATGGGGTTTCTTCCCAGTCCACATCTGATATGGAGTGGTAGGCACAGTCTTGGTAGGAGCCCTGTTCAGAAGATATGCCGCTGATTCTAGCGCATAACCCCAGAAAGATCGCGGTAACTCAGCATTACTCATCATGGATCGTACCATATCCAATAGGGTTCGATTCCATCTCTCCGATACACCGTTATGCTGTGGAGTGTATGGAGGAGTAAGCTGAGAGAGAATTCCTTTCTCTTTTAGGTAACCTAGGAACTCGGCACTCAAGTATTCTCCACCTCGATCAGATCTAAGTGTCTTTATACTTTTGCCGGTTTGGTTTTCTACTTCATTCTTATACTCTTGGAATTTCTCAAAAGCCTCGGATTTATGTTTCATCAGATAAATGAATCCGTATCTTGAGTAATCATCCGTGAAAGTAATGAAATAGGAAAAACCACCTCTCGCATGTGTAGACATTGGACCACATACATCACTGTGTATGAGTCCTAAGAGCTCGCTCGCTCTTACTCCTTGTCCAGTAAATGGAGTCTTTGTCATCTTTCCTTTGAGACAGGATTGACAAGTGTCATAGGTTTGATATTCGAACGTGTCCAAATATCCTTCTCTATGCAACTTAGTCAACCTTCTCTCATTGATGTGACCCAGTCTACAATGCCATAAGAAAGCTTTATTTAAATCTGGAGACTTTCTTTTTAGTGTGTTCTGGACATTGAAAATTTGGAGTTGGTTTAACACATATATGCCGTTATTTAGAGTACCGGACCCAATCAAACCATGATTAAGGTGGATGTTGACAACATCTCTTACAAACGTGAAATCATAACCTTTATTTGATAACAAGGAAACTGATATGATATTACACGTTAAGCTGGGTACAAAATAACAGTTATGTAAAACCAAAATGTGTCCACTCGTCAATCCTAGGTGATAATCCCCGACGGACGCAGCTCCCACGCTAGCTCCGTTAGCAACCCTGAGGATCATATCACCTTCCTTCAGCACTCTACGGTTTCTCAGTGCCTGCAATGAATTGCAAATATGAGATCCTGATCCGGTATCCAATACCCAGGAAGTAGAGTTGATTGACAGACAATTCTCAATTACAAACACACCTGAAGTCGAAGCCACAGCTTGCTTCGGTTCCTGGTTCTTGGCGTTCCACGCCTTGCAATCCTTCTTCCAGTGCCCTTTCCTGTGACAATGGAGGCACTCATCCAGGCCAACTACCGGTGCTGTAAACTTTTTCTTTCCCTTCTTTCCCACCTTACTAACACCTCCTCTAGGTCTGGGTGCGGCCTTCTTCTTCCTTCCTTTGGCCCTAGCCTTGGACCCGGAAGAAGATGAACCGCCAACAAACATAGCGGGTGTTTCCCTTGCCTTCTGCAAGGTGCCCTCTGCACTCCTTAACATGTTCAGGAGTTCCGCAAGTTCAACTTCTTTTCCTTGAAGATTGAAGTTGAGGATAAACTGGGCGTAGGTGGGAGGAAGGGACTGGAGAACAAGGTCTGTATAGAGCTCATTATCCAAAGTCGTCCCAAGGTCTGCGAGCTCTTCAATATAGCCGATCATCTGTAGGACATGTTCACCTACTGATGACCCGACAGCCAACCTCGCTCGAAACAATTTCTTAGAGGTCTCGTATCTTGCTATACGAGATTGCTCTCCATAAAGTTCCTTTGTATGGAGAAATATGCCATCTAGGGACATATCCTCGTGCCTCCTCTGATGTTCATTGTTCATCGAGGCAAGCACGATGCACTTGGCTCTCGCGCAATCTAAATCCCAGGTTTTGCGGATTTCCTTATCCGCATTGCTGGATTTGGGACCAAGGACAGCAGGTGCTGTAGCGGTGAGGACGTACCCCAGTTTGTCATAGGTCAAAGCCATCTTGACATTCCGCAGCCAATCTTTATAGTTTGGCCCTGTCAGTATATTTTTCTCTAAAAGTAACTTAAGTCCAGTCATTTTCAGGGTCGCTGCAATTAGGAGAGAGAGAAGAAAACTCTTTAGCATGATGCTCTTGCAAGTTTAGAATGGTTTTTAGTTTATCTAAACTGGATGGCTCCCACTGTTTCTCGAATCCTTCCTCAAACCATAAAAGAAGAATTAGCCAAGACTATTCTCACCGTACAATACTTGCTTAACCGTTCAGCCAGGCCGGTGTCGATACTTCGAGGGAGGTTTTCCAACGCTTTCGCGAAGTTCCTTAATTAAATAACCTCTTTTCTCTGGGGGCGTAACCCCGCTGACACTTTTCTGGACACCTACTAGGTTTATAGCATTGATCGTTAAGTGACGAATATCCTGATAAGTAGCATATACTCACAGAAGGATCGGGATCCAAATATCATCGTATGATAATGTTGAAGGAATCCTACCAACATTCATCAAACTCCAAATGGTATGCATCTCTTTGCAAATTTCAGTTTCTTTAGAAATTCCCGATATAAGTTTTTACCCCATGCTCTTATGACCTTGGCTTTGGTCAAAATGTCATAAGTCACATGTCAAGTTCTACCCGTCATTATCTTGTCAATTTGAACCCATCCGTATATACCCCTGACTTTGGTCAAATGGTAATACGACTGTCCCAAACCAACTCATCTATCTTATGCAACAAATGAAAACCCAGTAGCTACCAAACACTATGCCTTGACTTTGGCCAAAATGCATAGCTTGAATACTACTGAATACCCAAATGAAATGACGGAGGGCTACGACTGGTTTTGGCGAAACCGTAAACGTAGTGAACTTGATATAACCGAAGGAACCTGATAGCTTTTAAAAGGAGTGGTTAAATCTCCGCATTTTAAAAATATCTGTTTTAAAATTAACCGAGTGGTTTCTTTTAAATTGTTCCAACGATTTAAACTTTGGTTTGTTTTACTTTGCATTATAGATAATGCGTCCCATCATTAACCTATCATTGCAGAAAACAATGAAAATACAACGTCCTCTTATGCCATCCGCATTCGCCACGGGGTCCCGTCATCACTCGTTAGGTTACTTAACTAACGACAGAGCGGGGGCTGGGCTAGCGCGGGTGTAAAACATAAGTGGCGTCTAAATAGCTATAATAAATATAGATATTTTACATTCGTCTGACGCAATGATATACATTCCAGAACACAGATAAACAATATTGGATTTGCAAGCAATCTGTATTTCTTTTGAGCCAGTAAGAAAAGACAGATTACACAGTTGTGATGAATAGCCGTTACCCCACCCTCGACCCCTACGGGTACGGCAAACTACCCGCCCGGCAGTTTGTGTACCCCACCTTGGGTCAGTCCTAGGAGCAAAAACAGTAAAATGAAATAATACAACGGTGGCTACGACCGCAACCTGGAAGTGCCCCGCAAAAATAATATTACAACAAATTACATTTACAACAAATGAATTAAACAATAACCCATTGCTAACCCCGGCTATACACCACAACAGTCCAATACAGTTTATATGCACAAACAGATATAACCATTTCAGAAATGTGCAACCCCCTGCCAACCGACATACTAGCAGTTGGGGAAGGTTTACGAACACATTAAACAATCACAGATATAATCCAATATGCAAATACTGTACAATTCGATCGAATAAACAACATCAATATTGCTCCAAAATCTGCTCTGTTAAACAGTAACCTGAGCAATAATTAAACATTCCAGAAAACCCAAAACACCACAGGGGACCCACCCAAAAAAAACGAGTTCCTGACTCGTCAACTCGGCCGCGGTTGCGCGGCGGATCGGTGGGATCCGCCGCCCTTCCGCGGCACTGTAGACGAATCAGAAGCCCAAATTTTTTGAGTGTTCTTCTGTGGTCATGTCAAGCTCTCTGAACACACCTGAAAAATTTTCTGACTTGATTTTAACTTCGACAGAAACTTGACAGAATTAGGATTTTGCGGCTTTGTTTTTCCGTTCGAAATTCGTACAAATTTGCAATTAAGTTATTTATTGTTTAGCGAGGCTCTGATACCACTGTAAGTCGATGTAGTACACCCCAGTACTTATGGGGAGGCGGAATTTTCAAAAACGATCAAGTTTAAACAACGAACATCGACTAACCGCTTGAATCGAAGCTAAACAAATAATAACCGAATACATAGCTATACTAAACTATAGTGTTAAGGGATTATACCTATCGAAACTAGTCCTTCGTCTTTGCGTCCTCCTTTGTTCTCCTCGACCTTCTCTAGGTAGTAGACGATCCACCCGAGAGCAAAACACCAAGCTACACCTCTAACTTGAGGTAACTAATCAACTTTGATTGCTAATCAAAGATGAAAGGATGATATAGAGTGAAGGTAATGGATGCTTAAGTCTAACTAAACCTTTGATCTCAACACATGAGGATTAAGGATTAGTATCTTGAAGATGAGAGCTTGAGGAGAGAGAATATGAGATAAGATTATGAGAGGAGAGAGAGTGTATCATAATATATTATGAAGCATTCTTATTTAAGAATAATGAATAAAAGAAATGAATAAGCATGCTTCATAAAATATCTAGTGGTGATTCATTAGCATGAGTCATTAAGCAATAAATGTGCATTAATGAAATGAATGAATCACCACAATGACTCACAACCTCATCCAAAGTAACCTCCTTAGTCACATCTTCTAGAAGCTTCTCGTACAATTACGAGAACGCCCCTCCGATCCACAAAAATACGGAAAAACTTTAGACTGTAAAAATCCAATAACCGGATACCAGTAACTGGCTTAAACCAAAGCCGACTGGTAAAAACTGTCCGAAAGTCGTACGCGCGTAAACGCACGTATGCGTCCGAACCCTTTGTCGCAAAACCATGCAACCTCTATATCGTTTCGCCTGGAGTAGGAAACTCTCTGTGTGGGACTCTAGAGACTCGACTACTACGCTGGCAGTGGGTTTAACCACAGACCGCAAGCGGCACTAGCTGTACGTAACGGTCCCCAGATAGTTGTCGATAAGAAGGCCGATGAGTAAACCCATCCGAACTCCTACTGAGTCTGATGTGACAATCTCCATACAGTCCGGTCCGTTCGTCCAAGACTATCGCATATCGGGCCTAGGGGGCGGCAAGCGTCAGTCCCCTAATAGCGGTATAAGTCGTGTCGGAGGGAAGCCCATTACACCCTGAGAAACTACTGGAACCTACCAGCAAATCTCGCTTGCCCTGGCCAGGGACTTTGCGTAATGGCTCTCTGACACAGCACGATATCTACTCCCAATACCGGGAGGGACGAATCCTGTCTAACCGCCACTGCCTCCAAGTGCTCGGGACTGCACCCAACTGCTACCTGTTTGCACGACTCCTTTGAGCCGTGGTAGGGTAGCAATCTAAGAACAGTGGGACACACTCGAGGCGAAGTAGCAGTGTCAAGTCTGCGGACTACGCTGTACTCATGTCACCTGGGAACTGTTCACTGACGACTGGTATCAAACCAACCAACAGTTCCCTGTAAGTCCTGTCCGGTGTACCCGTAACCTAACGAGCACCTGCATACTATCTCCAGTACGACGTACTGACGGCTGTGGGACAGACCATCTCCCCAACTGGGATGAGAAGCGTACACACCAGTCTACTCCGGAGTATCGATGCTCTATCTCGATAATCCAACGACCAGGGACCTGAATAAGGATGTGCTTGTAGACTACCCAGCCCCCACTAGTGTGACTGCCATCACAACGCTGGTAGACAAGCAAGATCCTAAGAGCTCTATCAATACGTACACTCACATATTAAGATAAAAAAACCAAGTAGCATACTACCATGTTTAGCAAGACTGTTATATACATGTGAATATCCCAAGCTTCCATTAAGTAATATACAAGCTAATATGATACAGTAATGGCCTTCTAGGGCATAAACACTAACACCAGACCCAATCCGAACTTGATTTAGGTGGATGTGAACCACATCGCTTACGAATGTAAAATCATATCCCTCTCTCGAAAGTGAGGATACTGATATGATATTACAAGTCAAACTAGGTACATACAAATAGTTACGTAGAATCAATATCTGCCCACTTGTCAAACCTAGGCGATATTCTCCCACGGATTCAGCGTCCACGCTCATTCCATTCGCAACTCTGAGAGACAAATCACCTACCTTGATAACTCTACGGTTTCTCAAAGCATGGAATGAATTACAGATATGAGATCCTGCTCCAGTATCTAGTACCCAGGAAGTAGAGTTAATTGACAAACAGTTCTCAATAACAAACACACTCGAGGCCGAAGCCACAACATTCTTCGAATCCTGGCTAGTGGCTTCCAAAGCCCTACAATCCTTCTGCCAATGCCCCTTCCCACAACAATAGGAATATCCCTCCTTACCTACACCAAGTCCCGAAACTTTTTCTCTTCCCTTTCCTTCTACTTCACTGACACTGTATATCGACTTTGTGGGGGTCTTCTTCTTTTCACCCTTTGCTTTCGCCTTGGATGCAGAAGAAGAAGGTCGCCCATTAAGCAGAGCGGGTGTCTCCCTGGTTTCCTTCAGGGTGTAAGTAGAGGGTAGGGACTGTGGAAATAAGTCAGCATATGACCTGTTTCCCAACGTGGTCTCCAGGTCCATGAGCTCATTAATATAGCTAGTCATCGTAAGGACGTCGTCCCCTATAGATGACCCGACAGCCAAGCTCGCTTGAAGCAATTCGTTCGAGTTCTCATATCTTGCGATACGAGATTGCTCTCTATATAAATCTTTGTTATGGAGGAAGATGGAAACTAAGTCCATCTTCTCATGCTTCTTCTGGTACACACCATCAACTGAAGCCAACACGAGGCACTTGGCTTTCGCACTGTCCTTTTCCAATGTCTGACGGATATCCATATCCGCGACTGTGGAAACTGGACCTGGGACGGCGGGGGCTTGAGTAGTAATAGGGCGGTCCAGCTTGTCATAGGCAATGGACATCTGGACAGACCTTTGCCAGTCATAAAAGTCAGATTCAGTCAACTTGTTATCTAGATGTAACCTAGTCATGGTCACATAGTCGTTGCAATTAAGAGAGAGAGAAGAAAACACTTTAGCATGATGCTCTTGCAAGTTTAGATTGGTTTTATGTTTATCTAAACTGGATGGCTCCCATTGTTTCTCGAATCCTTCCTCAAACCATAAAAGAAGAAATTAGTCAGGACTGATCTCACCGTACAATACTTGCTTAACCGTTCAACCAGGCTAGTGTCGGTACTTCGAGGGAGCTTTTACGACGCTTTCGCGAAGTTCCTTAATTAAATAACCTCTTTTCCCTGGAGGCGTAGCCCCGCTGACACTATTCTAGACACCTACTTGGTTTATAGCATTGATCGTTAAGTGACGAATCTCCCGATAAGTAGCATATACTCACAGTAGGATCGGGATCCAAATATCATCGTGTGATAATGCTGAAGGAATCCTACCAACATTATCAAACTCCAAATAGTATGCAACACTAGCAAGTTTCAGTTTCTTTAGAAACTCCCGATGTGGATTTTTGCCCCATGCTCTTATGACCTTAACGAAGGCCAACAAATCATAACTCACATGTCAAGTTATGCCCATCATTATCCCTGTTAATTTGAACCTACCCGTACATACCCTTGATGAAGGCCAACAAGGTAATACGACTGTCCCAAACCAACGCATCTATCTATGCTACATATGAATACCCCAGCAGCTACCAAACACTATGCCTTGACGAAGGCCAACAAACATAGCTTGAATACTACTGACCATCCATATGAAATGACGGAGGGCTACGACTGGTTTTGGCGAAACCATGAACGTGGTGAACTTGATATAATTGAAGGAACCTGATAGCTTTTTAAAAGGAGTGGTTAAAGCTCCGCAATTAAAAATTCTGCTCTTTTAAAATAACCGAGTGGTTTCTTTTAAATTTGTTCCAACGATTCAGCTGTGGTTTGTTTTCTTTGCATTAAAATAATGCGTCCCATCAATTATCCTATCATTGTAGAAAACAACGAAAATACAACGTCCGCTTATGCCATCCGCATTCTCCACTGGGCCCCGTCATTCACCCGTTAGGTTACTTAACTAACGACAGAGCGGGGGCTGGGCTAGCGCGGATGCAAAACATAAGAAACGCCTACTAGATATCATATATAGATATTGTACCTTCATCAGACTCAATAATAGGCATTTCAGATCATAGATGAAGATATTGGATATACTAGGAATCCGCGTTTCGTTCGAGCCTGCAACAAAAGACGGATTACACGGTCGTAATGAATAGCCAAACCCCACCCTAGATCCCTACGGGTGCGGAAAACTACCCGCCTAGTACCAAAAGTGAAACAGTCTCCCTCAACGACGTGAGTAGGCCATTAAACACTTCAAAGTATCCGGTAGTTTGTGCACCCCATCTTGGGTCTATCCTAGGAGCATAAAATAGTAAATGAAATAATACAACGGTGGCTACAACCTCAACCCGGATGTGCCCCGCAAAAGAATATTACAACATATTACAATTTACATCGAATGAAAGATAAAAACTCTCATCTCACATCCCCGGCTATTCATCCACGACAATCCAATGAAGTTCATATCCACATACCAAGTAACCATTACAGAAATGTGCAACCCCAACAAAACGGCATACTAGCAATTAGAGGAGGTTTACGAACACATCAAAAACACAATTAGCAAATAACTTAGAATTTCGATCGACAACCTTTTTCTGAGTCAACCTCAAATGCAAGCCAGCACTGAAATAACCTGGGTAGAAACAAAATATACAGGAAAACAGAACACCCAAAAATAAGACAAACTGTGTAAATACGAGTCAACTCGGAGTTGACTCGGCCGCGGATCCGCGGCGGATTGCACTAATCCGCCGCGCTTCCACGGTCGTCTCACCGAGTTGGGATCTCGTATTTCTTCAGTATTCTTAGAATTCCCTGTTGTGAATTTTCATACCTCTGAAATAATTTTTTTGACAAGTTTAAAATCGACAGAAACTTTAGGGAAGCGTGGTTATGTTTTCGTGTTTATCCGACGATCGAAGTTCTAATTAGTTGCTAACAAGCTAGTAAAGGTTTCATAGGCTCTTATACCACTGTAAGTCCATGTTGTTAGTGTATATGCCCTAGGGGCCATTATTGTATCATACTAGCTTGTATATTACTTAATGGAAGCTTGGGATATTCACAGTTTTATTAACAGTCTTGCTAAACATGGTAGTATGCTACTTGGTTTATATCTATCTTAATATGTGTGTACGTATTGATAGAGCCCTTAGGATCTTGCTTGACTACCAGCGTTGTGATGGCAGTCACACTAGTGGGGGCTGGGTAGTCTACAAGCACATCCTTTTTCAGGTTCCTAGTCATAGGATTATCGAGACAGGGCATCGATACTCCAGAGTAGACTAGTGTGTACGCTTCTCATCCCAGTTGGGGAGATGGTCTGTCCCACAGCCATCAGTACGTCGTACTGGAGATAGTATACAGGTGCTCGTTGGGTTATGGGTACACCGGACTGGACTCGCAGGGAACTGTTGGTTGGTATTATACCCGTCGTCAGCTAACAGTTCCCAGGTGACATGAGTACAGCATAGTCCACAGACTTGACACTGCTGCTTCGCCTCGAGTGTGTTCCCACCGTTCTTAGATTGCTACCCTACTACGGCTCAAAGGAGTCGTGCAAACAGGTAGCAGTTGGTTGCAGTCCCGAAGCACTTAGAGGCAGTGGAGGTTAGATAGAATTCGTCTCTCCCGGTATTGGGAGTTGATATCGCGCTATGTCTGGAGAGCCATTACGCAAAGTCCCTGGCCAGGGCAAGAGAGATTTACTGGTAGGTTTTCCAGTAGCTTCTCAAGGTGTAATGGGCTTCACTCCGACACGACTTATACCACTTTTAGGGGACTGACGCTTGCCGCCCCCTAGGCCCGATATGCGATAGTCCTAGACGAACAGACCAGACTGTACAGAGATTGTCACATCATGCTCAGTAGGAGTTCGGATGGGTTTCCTCATCGACCTTCTTATCGACATCTACCTGGGGACCGTTATGTACAGCTAGTGCCGCTTGCGGTCTGTGGTTAAACCCACTGCCAGCGTAGTAGTCGAGTCATTAGAGTCCCGCACAGAGAGTTTCCCTGCTTCGAGCGAAATGATATAGAGGTCGTATGGTTTTACGACAGGGTCCGGACACATACGTGTTTTTACGCATGTACGATGTTCGGACAGTTCATACTAGCAGGCTTTGGTTTAAGCCAGATTCTAGTATTGGATTATTGGATTTATACAGTCTCAGTTTTTCCGTGTTTTCACGGATAAGAGGGGCGTTCTCGTAATTACTCGAGAAGCTTCTAGAAGGTTGATGAGGTGGAGGGCTTAGGTGTAAAATGCAATAAATGGTTTTGTGACTCATGGAGATGATTCATCAAGAGAGTTAATGAAGCATTAATGCTTTTAATGACTCACTAGATGATTCATTATGTATTAAATGAAGCATGAAGATATTTGTGCAAAGATATTTTTGTGCAAGATATATTATGCTTCATATATATACACAAATGAGTCAATTTCCATTTCATTATTATTCTCACCTTCTCTCTCCTCAAGCTCTCTCTCTTCAACCCTAACCCTAACCTCTCATGTGTTGAGATCAAGGGTTAGCAAGACTAATTGATCCCTAATCCTATTCTATATCCTCTAGGTTGCTTTGATTAGCACTCTTAGTTACCTAGTTACCTCAAGTTAGAGGTCAAGCTTGGAGTAGTTGCTCTCGGGTGGATCTTCTATCACAAAGAGGAGGCCGACGAGGAGGTGGTCAACGAGAACAAGAAGGACTTGGTTCATTAGGTATAATCTTCTTTCATAGTAGCTAATCTCTCCTATGATGTTGTTGGTTAAGGTTTGGCAAAGATCCGTTAGTTAGTCGATGTTTGTTTTAAACAAAATAATTGTTTTACCTATTCCGCCTCCCCGCAACTCGTGGGGTGTCTAACGTCGACTTACAGTGGTATCAAAGCCAGGCTAAATCATAACTAACTTGTTAGCAAAGTCGTTAGAAATTCGATCGCAAAACGAACCCAAAAATACTTCATTTTCACATAATTTCTGTCGATTTTAAAACGGGGTCTAAAAATTTTTCAGGGACCCTTAAAAATACAAGCAGGGGATTATAAGATTACTGGAGAAATCTGGGTTCCTAACTCAGCCAAACCGCCGCGGAACCGCGGCCGATCCAAAGCGATCCGCCGCGGATCCGCGGCCGAGTTGGGGCCGAGTCAGCCCAAAATTCCCCAGTAACTCTTCTGTGTTGATGTTGTACTTTCTGGAATATTTTGTTTCTACTCAGGTTTCAGGTGCACAGAGAAATATTTGGAGTAGAATCATTTGTATTTGCTTGATCGAAATTCTAAGATGTTTGGCTAACTTGATTATATCTGTGATTTTTTTAATGTGTTCATAAACCTCCCCTAACTACTAGTTTGTCGGTTAGCTGGGGGTTGCACATTTCTGTATTGGTTTTTACT
The DNA here is from genome assembly GCA_030015575.1 of Agapanthus africanus. NCBI lineage: Eukaryota > Viridiplantae > Streptophyta > Magnoliopsida > Asparagales > Amaryllidaceae > Agapanthus > Agapanthus africanus. Next base: position 516,882,075 of record JASDDO010000014.1, read on the forward strand.
GTTTGTGTTTGTGGACTTGTTGGATTGTCGTGAATGGATAGCCGGGGATGTGAGACGAGTGTTTCTTTCATTCAAATGTAATTTGTAAATTGTTGTAATATTCTTTTGCGGGGCATATCCGAGCTGAGGTTGTAGCCACCATTGTATTATTTCATTTACTGATTTTTGCTCCTAGGATAGACCCAAGGTGTGGTGCACAAACTACCGGGTACTTTGAAGTGTTTAGTGGCCTACTCACGTTATTGAGGGAGACCGCTTCACTTCGGGTACTTGGCGGGTAGTTTGCCATACCCGTAGGGGTCTAGGGTGGGGTTTTGGCTATTCATCACGACTGTGTAATACGTCTTTCTTTGCAGGCTCAAAAGGAATGCGGATTCGTAGAAAATCCAATATGTTCATCTGTGATCTAGAATGCCTATTATTGCGTCTGACGAATGTACAATATTTATATATGATAGCTATTAGACGTCACTTATGTTTTACACCCGCGCTAGCCCAGCCCCCGCTCTGTCGTTAGTTAAGTAACCTAACTGGTGAATGACGGGACCCAGTGGCGAATGCGGATGGCATAAGAGGACGCTGTATTTTCGTTGTTTTCTGCAATGATAGGTTAATTGATGGGACGCATTATAATAATGCAAAGAAAATAAACCAAAGTTGAATCTTGGAACAGTTTAAAAGAAACCACTCGGTTATTTTAAAACACAGGATATTTTTTAAAATTGCGGAGCTTTAACCACTCCTTTTAAAAGCTATCAGGTTCCTTCGATCATATCAAGTTCACTACGTTCACGGTTTCGCCAAAACCATACGTAGCCCTCCATCATTTCATTTGGGTATTCAGTAGTATTCAAGCTATGTATTTTAACCAACGCCAAGGCATAGTGTTTGGTAGCTGCTGGGTATTCATTTGTTGCATAGATAGATGAGTTAGTTTGGGGCAGTCGTATTATCATTTGGCCAACGTTAGGGATATATACGGATGGGTTCAAATTAACAAGATAATAATGGGTAGAACTTGACATGTGACTTATGACATTTTGACCAACGCCAAGGTCATAAGAGCATGGGGCAGAAATTTATATCGGGAATTTCTAAAGAAACTGAAATTTGCAAAGAAATGCATACCATTTGGACTGTGATAATTTTGGTAAGATTCCTTCAGCATTATCACACGATGATATTTGGATCCCGATCCTACTGTGAGTATCCGCTACTCATCAGGAGATTCGTCACTTAACGATCAATGCTATAAACCAAGTAGGTGTCGAGAAAGGTGTTAGCGGGGTTACGCCCCCAGAGAAAAGAGGTTATTTAATTAAGGAACTTCGCGAAAGCGTTGGAAAACCTCTCTCGAAGTACCGACACCGGCCTGGCTGAACGGTTAAGCAAATATTGTACAATGAGAATATTCCTGACTAGTTCTTCCTTTTTGGTTTGAGGAGGGATTCGAGAAATAGTGGGAGCCATCCAGTTTAGATAAACTTAAAACCACTCTAAACTTGCAAGAGAATCATGCTAAAGTGTTCCCTCTCTCTCTCATTGCAGCGACCCAAAACATGACAGGCCTTAAGTTACTATTAAAGAAAAATATATTGACAGGGCCAAAATATAAAGATTGGTTCCGGAATGTTAAGATAGCTTTGACTTATGACAAATTGGGGTATGTCCTTACTGCTAAGGCACCTGCTGTTCCTGGTCCAGATTCCAGTATTGCGGATAAGGAAATCCACAAGACCTGGGAGTTAGATTGCGCGAAGGCCAAATGCATCGTGCTTTCCTCTATGAATAATGAACATCAGAGGAGGCACGAGGATATGGATCTTGAATCCATATTTCTCCATACAAAAGAACTGTATGGAGAGCAATCTCGTATAGCAAGATACGAGACCTCGAAGAATTTGTTTCAGTCGAGGCTGGCTGATTGAATGTTAATTTCTTTGTGTGTGTTTAGAAAATGAATAAAATTCATAATCAAAGAATTGTTTTGACCGCAATCAACTACGGTGTCGGATGTAGATCGTTAGCGAGTGCGGATCGTCCACAGGGAAAGTGTAATCGTTCGTCTTTTGAATTAGATGAATTGAAACTTTAAAAGAAAGAAAAGAAAACAATTCATGATTTATATTTGAAGTTTAAGAATTAAAAAATTTAGATCTGATAACAAGAAAAAAAGATAGAATCAAGAATTGATAGTTTGATGATTTTTCCAACCAAATACCAAGAATCGAAATGAGGCTCGTAGGAATCGATCGGATCTATAGATGTGATGTAATCTCAATATGTCGTATTCTTATCCTTCGATGAGTTGATACTAGATCGATGATGATCAACGAGAATTAGGGATTTCTAGTGAAACTAGGGTTTCATCATTTATCCCTTGTTCATTCGTCGATATCATTCGCATTCTAGCCTCTAGTAAATTCAAGAAACGATCGTAGATCCCTAATTTCGAGCGATCACAATCAAGAAAGCATCGCAACGAAATTAGGTCATCGATTCTTGAACTTGCTAGGGTTTACAAAACCCGTAGGACTTAAGAATCGTATTAAGATTTGTTACATTATCATTCTATTGATCGTCACGACTCCTTTACGAGCGGAGTTTTACTCAAACATCACAACAATAACTACAATTACAAATTGAAATCGAATCATGATGCAAGAATATAAAGAAAGCAAGATTAAAGAATTTCACCTTTTATTTATATCAACAATTTCATTACAATCGCTCAAGAACTACAAGAGGAAGAACTCGATCGTCGATTTGGCTTCGCTCGGCTCCGTGAGTCGCGGATCGGCTTGGATCACTTGCTCGATTGGAGATCGGCTCCGCTCCTAAAAGGTTGAAGGGCTTCTTGCTTGATTTGGTACTCGGGATCTTGAATTTGGAGTGGAATTAGGGTTAGGGTTTCGCACAAGCCTTGTCACTAGACTTGTGGAAGAAGATGGAGAATTGAACTAATGATTGAAGAAGACTAAAGATTATAGAAGTAATGAACAACTAAAGAACAACCTCAACCCTTAGATCTAGGTTCCTATTTATAGACATCAAAACCCTAGATCTAGGATTTGAATTTTAAGTTTCCCTCCAAAAGTTTGTTGAGGAGATTTGAATTTCCCTCCAAAAGTTAGTTAGAGGAAAGGCTTCTAGAAGAGGTTAGTTAGGAGCTTGATTAGCTTAATCAAGATTAGGTTGCTTAATGATCTTTGCTGATCTGGAAGAAGCTTCGAGAGAATTCTGGAAATTGACATATATTTCTGAACTGTGGCCACTGAGATAGAGATAATGACGCAAAGCTGAAGTGATGATGTGGCATAACCGCCGCGGAACCGCGGCTCAAGACGGCTCCCGCCGCGGTTCCGTGGCTCTTTTGGGGCTTCATGGCTTGAGTCTTCTGGTACTTGTTTGGGCTGTCTCATGGGCCTTTATAGGATATGTTGAATTGTATTTTTCCCTTTGGATTGCTACCAGATCTCACAACTTGGAGTTGGTGTATTTTATCAGCTTCTTTTGGTTTTTGTTCCTGCAAATTCTCGAGACAAGTGTTGTGCAATATAGGGATGATGTGATGCCATGAAATGCAGACAATTTCCTTTATAGTGCCGGTTTTAGAGTCTAACACATGCAATCTGATATTTAACGACTGATTTTCTAATATGTGAAATATGAATACCGTACACTTCTAAATGAGTGCAAATGATAGGGAAATTACCGGTTAAAAGATGCAGTATTTTCGACTGATCAAATTCTCCCAAACTTATTTTCGATCGTCTCGAGCGAACTGTTTTATTAAAAAGAGAAGGAGAAAATAAAGAGAGAGAGAAAAACTAACTTGCACACTTTCGTAGGCAACACGATTGCACTGAGCATGTGCAACAAGCCTTTAAAACTCTAGGTGTCCCTAGTAGGAGGAGTGTTGTCTCCTGAAGGTTTTCAGCGGATTGCACCCACAAAATCTAATAATAAAAGAAAGATCATGAATATTACATTTAAAGAAAAAGAATTATAAAAGAAAGACTTTGAAAATTAGGGTTTCCAACTAAGCTAGCTTTTCGGTTGTCATGAGCCCTATCTTAATGGTCATGAAAAGATGTCGGAAATCACGTCCTCCCTTAATAAAACATCGTCTTATGTTTCATTCCTATCTTTCTTCCAAACATCGATCATATAACCCTGCGTGTATGTAAAGACATCCCTACACCCGGAGAATTCAATTCAAGCTATCATACTCTTGCCCATCAGCCTCGGTACTTTTTAATTAATGAATATTTAGATGAGATTGCTCACACACTTTCATGCGACCGTTAATACTTCTTGAGGTACTAACCGACCGATTACTCCTGTGCTTGCTTACTTGGTGTATTTTCCTCGTCCTGCACCACCTCAGGCATAGCAGTGACACCCAGACCAGTTGGCCTTAGGGCACTAGGTGAAGAGGCACCCTTGCTATACATTTTTTTATTGCCCTTGGTGATAACAAAACCAGTGTCCATTTTTCTCACCACTTTATATATTCTTCATTTCATTTCATTTCATTTTTTTTATTTCTTTCATACTTTTGGCTTTAAGACAAGAGCATTTCAAGGTATCCTCTACTATCCCAGGCTTTAAGACGTGTGTAAGTGCGAAGAGCAGGGTATCAACGTTCAAAATGTTTGGCTTCCAGAATAGACACTATTTTTCAGACTTGTTTTTATCCTCAGATTAGTGACTTCCTTCATCTTACTAACCCTTGGGACAATGGCTCATAACAACTTATTACTAGTTCGCATAAGAAAACTTTTAATTTTCTTGGTTTTCTTAATTTTTTCTAATCTCATGGATGTAATTTTTCATTATCTAATCTTTTATTATCTTATTTTTGTAGAAAAAATGTTTAAATGTTAAAATATTTTTGTATTTTGAAAAATTTAAATTTTTATGGATTTTGAAATTTTTTAAATTTTTATAAGTTTTTTAAAGAAATGTTTTGTGCTTATGCAAATGATATGCAAATGATGCAAAAAATAAGCACAAACCTCCCCCAAACTTGTTTTCAACAGTGTCCTCACTGTTGCCAACAGCTATATCTACAAAACCTGTAAGTCTGGGAGGAATTATTAGTTGGGGCAAAATAAATAAGTGAAGAACCTCCCCCAAACTTATTTTTGACTCACCATTTTGTAAAAATTTTCTTTTCAAGAGCCAGAAAAAAAATACACCCCCCCAAACTTGAGTTATGCAATGTTAATCTTTGAAAATTACATGAGGGGGTCAAAAATCATTGGTCGATGCCAAGCTTTGCAAAGACCGAAGGTTAACACCAACCATTCAAAAATTTTATCAATGCAGTGCTCTGGTTGGTGGAAGAAGAAGTGGGGAAAGGTTAAGTGGTGGAATAGAATGTGTGTGCGTCTCGTTTTGGAGAGACGATGCAGTGTATGTGATGGATTGCTCGCATTCTTTTTACAGTTCAAAAGAAGGGGTGGAGGTTCAATTTCATTGATTGGGATATGATTCATCTCAACACCCGTGTCATTCAAAAATGCGAGTTCATCAGCGAAGATCTCCTCAAAAGTTCCATCTATACCCCGAATAATAATGTCATCACAAAGCACGGGGTGATCTTCAGACTCTAGAAACGGTTCATAATCCGTGTTAATTGTTGACCCGGACATCTCGGTGGAAGAGTCCGTATGTGTATAATACATAGTTAGGTCAAATAACAACGTATGAAAAGAGTCTAGATCGGTATCAGGAGGATCATCAAATTTGCTGCTGTCGACATCCATTAAGTCGGAGGAACAGACCTGAGCAGTAGGTTCGGAGGGTACACTTCCCAACTTGTAAATGTTCAGCTCTATTGACCTATTCCCGAAGGATAGGGTCATAGAACCATTACGACAGTTGATGATAGCATTGGAAGTGGCCAAAAAGGGGCGACCTAAAATCACCGGAATTTGATTCTATGGGTTCGCTACAGGCTGTGTATCAATTACAATAAAATCTACCGGGAATATAAATTCTCCGATTTTTATTAACACATCCTCCAGTTCACCCCTAGGTTTGGTGATTGATCGGTCAGCCATCTGGAGAGTGCAATGGGCTGGTTTCAACTCTCCGATCCCTAGTTGCTCATAAACAGAGTATGGAAGCAAGTTAACACTAGCGCCAAGGTCTAGTAGAGCACGGTTGATGTGTTTTTCCCCAATAGAAATGGAAATAGTAGGATATCCAGGATCCTTACGTTTCCTCGGTAATTGTTGGGGGAAAGCCGTGTCTACTGTCTTTGCCATGAATATCTTCTTGGGCATTTGTTTCTTCCTCTTTCTAGTGCACAAGTCTTTAAGAACTTTCGCATATGCGGGGACTTGTTGGATAGCATCTAGAAGAGGGATGTTGATATTAAACTGTTTAAACATCTCAGTGATCTTCTCCATATGTGGACTTGGTGTGTTAGCCCTTAACCGATTAGGATAAGGTGCTTTAGCAATAAGCGCTGGGTCCATCATAGGAGAAGGAAGTGTGTGTGGAACCGATCCCAGAATAGAAGTGGGGATCGTCCGTGGAGGAGTAGAAGAGGTGGGCTGAAGTGGCGAGCTTTATGTAAAACGAAGAATAGGCTCGGAAGAAGGTGGTGGGGTGGAAGAACCGGGGTCAGAATTAGAAGTGTGTGTGTGAGGAAAGGTCTCAGCCGGGGTGTTAATAGGATTGTCAATATCATCAACTTCTTCTCCAACATGGTTATCCAGCACTCTCCCAGATCTCAACGTGGTGATTGCATTCACATGATGTGAATAGCCAGGATTGGGTAAGGTTTAAGCTGGGAGTTTCCCTTTCTCTCTCGCACTCATTTCAGCTTTTAATCGTGCAATTTCTTCTTCCATCGATTTAATACTCTCGTTTTGGAACGCAGAGTTTTTCTCAATTTTATCGACAGAAGACTTCATTTCAGCCGAAACTTGCATGATATTTGTTAAGACCAAATTCATGTATTGTACAAATGAAGAGGATTCATCAGTTCCGGTCAACTGTAAAGGACTAGACAGTGCAGGTGTGTTGACCGGATTTTGAAAGTTATGTGCTTGAAAGGGGTGCTGACTCAATTGAAGTTGTGGTTGCTGTTGTGGTGGAGGGACCCTTTGGAAATTGTTTTGGTTTGGAACCATGTTTTGAGATTGTGATTGGTTCCAAGCAAAATTAGGTTGATTCCTCCACCCCTGATTATATGTGGAAGAAAATGGATCGTTTCTAGGTCTTTGAAATGCGGCATTGGTATGCTCATGACCTTGAAACGGAGAATTTCGTGGACATTCTTCCGTCAAATGAGAAGGATCAGAACAGCAGCCACATACAGTTTTGGAAAGTGACATTTGATTAAGGGAGGCAGCTAAAAATTTGTTTTCCATAGTCTCGAGTTTCTTGTGTATAGCTGAAATGTCAGCTCTAACTCCTATGGAAACATCCGATTGGTTATTACCGCCCCTAAATGATGGACTTTCCCACTGTAAAGATTTTTCAGCGAAATCTTCTAACTATTTCCAAGCTTCCCCATCGTCTTTGTTCATAAAATTTCCTTGACACATGTTTTCAAGACTCTGTTTAGTGTTAGGGTTACTGCCCTCATATATGATTCGGCACAGTTCCCATCTCGGGATTCCGTGGTGTGGGCATTGAACCAACAGATCCTTGAAGCGGTCAAGATATTTTGAAAATGGTTCATTTAGAAACTGAGTGAATTGATTTATTTCGCTGCGAACTCGAGCTGTCTTGTGATTAGGGTAGAATTTCTTAAGGAATGCTGCAACGAATTCTTCCCAATTCGTAATGGAATGTGCGGTAGTGTTATACAGCCACTTCTCGGCTATATCGCACAAAGTAAATGGAAGAAGACGTAAATGCATAGCATCCACAGAAAGCTGTGAAGTACCCATCATTGCGCATACATTTTCAAATTTCGTGATAAACACGTATGCGTTCTCAGTCTCGAGACCGTGGTATTTCCCCGTTGGCTGGTGGAATGGAAAGACAGGTGGAAAGGGGGCCTCGTGTAGGATAACATCTTTCTTGGAGAGAGATGCGAGGTGGATTCTGCGCACCAACGGACGGCAGCAGATTAGGGTTAAAGAAGTTCGATGGAGGTGGATCCATCGATGTGGGTGTGGTAGTGGATAAAGAAGAAGTAAATGGAGAAATATCGACTTCGGAGTCGATAAAGGGTACGCGGAGTAAACGGGCACTAGAATCCCGTGTCCAGCCTATCTTGTACTAAAAAGGGTTAGTACAAGTGGCAACATGAATTTATAATTAGGGGTAATGAAGGAATGCGGTGTTTGCTTTGAAAAAGGGACGGATTTTTGAAAAAAATTATGGGACACAACAAATGCAGCAACACAAAACCCTAATTCTAGGGGTCGCCTAGGTCAGATCTCTAGACTGCTCCTAACTGCCAGAAGACAAGACGCAGGATAAAATCCTCCACTGCCTCTTTGTCTCTCCTGTGGCCAGGTAAGTGGGAGGTTCTCCACTACGTAAGTAGTGGGCCTAATTAAGTAACCACTAGCCTTCGACACACTTGCCTAGTCAGCACAAGACAAACGCGGATAAGCAATGAATTACCCACGGCCTTCTTCTATCTTAAGTGAGCACGACGGTCCTTAGAGTCATCTCTAGATCTTTTTTAGTTAATTGGTGTAAATGCGGATGCAAGTTTTGTGATTTTCGGGGCTTAGGAAGGGTAATAAACTCCCCACCTAATTTGGATTTGGTCGTGCCCCTTAATATCCATATTTAGAATGCAAACAACCAAGAAACAAAAACACGCACAATTAAATTTTGCAAATTGCGCGCTGCGATTATTTGTAAAGAAGCCTGCAAAAATTTGTTAGTTGGAGCAGAGAGGGGAGAAGAGAAGAAGGTAAGAAAGTACCTGAGAGAAAAATTGCACAGAGATCCCTTAAGGATGCCACGGTTCCGCCGCAATTGCTGGCTAATTCCGCTCTTCCGCGGTCGTTTCAAGGGAAAACTGCACCAAATTTCACCAGGGAGCTTCTGTAGACCCCCTTAGCTCTCTGGTATATTCTAAAAAATTTCTTCAATTGCACAACAGCTCCAGATTTCCTTGCAATGAACCACAACAAATCATTTAGGGTTTTGTACGAATTTTGATCTCTAAATAACAATGGAATAATTCTTTCAATTCAAATTTCAATATAAAACGAATTAGCGCGTAATCCCCGGCAACGGCGCCATTTGATTGAATTGATTTCCGATTGTGTGTGTAAATCAAATGATCCCTGTTCACATCATAATATTGCAATTCATATGCCCCACTCTTGTGCAATTTATAAGTAAACAGGTGCTTTTGACGACCGTTTGTTACATGATACAGGATACAGACTTTTGAAGCAAATACAGTGAAAAAGACAAAGATGATACAGGAAATGGACTTTTGACCAACAAGCAGACGGATCTTACTCAAGCCGAGACGAAGAACAGTACAAGGTCCAAAATGTCATGTGAACGGTTAAAAGATCGCTACAAGTATTCACTAAAGATCTGGAGGAAATTAAGAAGCCCAAAAGATAAAAGAAATATATAAACAGAAGCCCAAATAGCTAAGGAAAAGCCCAGAAAAAGTACAGATCCTGACTCATCAGTTTGGCCGCGGAACCGCGGCCAAACCCAGCCTGGCGCAGCGGTTCCGCGGCCATCAAACGCCCGTGTCGGTGGAAAATCCCTAGGTTGTTGCGTCGGTGCAGATGTTAGGATTTTACGTGGGCAAATCTGTAATTTTGCATGTGCGGGAGTCTGTAACCCTAGGTTTCCTATTTTCCTATAAATTGTAATCCTAGATCTGAAAAATGTATGCCTCTTTTCAATCAATAAAAATTCAGAATTTCTGGGAGTGATTATTCAGATCTGTTCTTTATCGCTTGGAGGGAGCCGTCAAATTAGTAAGTACTTTTTTATTCTTTTAATGTTTTATCATCCCCTAATGAGCGAGTAGTCTCCTCGCTTGTTAGGGTTAGCCTTAGGGAAAGGGTTGAGAGATGAAATCTTTCACCCCTTTCAATGCCATATTAAACTAAAGAATTAGCACTCCACACATGCGCGCACAACCGCTCCCTGCGGCACCCTACCCCTAGAGGTAACGGTGAACCGCAGTATAAAGGGCCGGTTGCGCGCATTTTCCGCGGGTGTTAGGGTAATTAACGATAAAGGAAGGATACGAACCTAGAGGAAGAAATATCTTCCCAAAAGATTCGTATCCACTTTATTGATAATTACCTTAACATCTAACAGATCTAAAAATATGGCAATGAAAGCGGTGAGGAAAACATTTAATCTCCAAAACTTTCCCGAAGCCTAACCCTAGCAAGACTTTTAATTAGATAAATTAGATCCGTTTTTATAGATTTTCATAAACCAACCAAAACGACAAATAGAATCAACTCGTTAAAACACATTAAAAGAATTTACCCGTCTCTGTGGATCGACCCGTACTCACCGGCTAGCTGCGAAGCGACGCCGTTTCTGATTGCGGTAAACTACGAGTTTTTGGATTAATCAAATAGCGCCGTTGCCGGGGACGGCGTAATATTTCTTTTTTGGGAATTTTCGGGTTGATATAAATTTTAAAAATTATAAAAATCTGAAAATATAAAAAATAAAAAATAATCAAATTTGATCTGTTTGAAGGGTGTATCTTTTGGATCTTGCAGAACAGCGAAGAATCGTAGATCTGGAGATATACAGAGGGTAAATCAGAAAAGTGCATATCAGTACAGAGGGAAAAATTGGTAACAGAGCAGTGTAATTTTTTTCAGAGAAAGATCAGCCTAGATGACCGCGCTTCCGCCGCATAACTAGGGCATACGCCGCGGATCCGCGCTCCTCCTGACACGTCAGCGCATCATTTTTGCACTGTTTGCTCTCTTTTCCTCCCCTCTGCAACCTACAATATATCTCTCTGTAAAAAGTTTTCTGCAGGAATTCTTTGCGTAAAGAGTCTTTCTCCCCCTTCTAAATAACAGATCTCTGCAGGTTTCTTTGCGCCGCGCTAAAAAAATTCTGATTGCAAGTGAAATTTTATTTGTTTTGCATAATTTAACCGGATTCTAAGGGGCTAATTGACCAAACTCAGATTGGGTGGGGATTTCATCACCCTTCCCAGGACCCCAGAAAACACCTAAGCATTTCGCATCGACCACAATTAATTAAAAAAGATTAGACCCAGACCTAAGGACAACGAGCTCAATAGGAAAAGGACTAGGGTAGGCATCGGCCGTTTATCCTAACCGACATTGCGGTGTCTAGGCTAGTGGTTATTAATTAGGCCCACTGTAGTGGTGGTTCCTTCCCACTTACCTGGCCGTACTTGTCCGTGAAGAGGCGGTTTGAGGTCTATTTCTAGCCCTAGTTAGGAGCTGTCTAGTAGACCTAGGCGACCCTAGATCTAGGCCTGATTGTGCATGTGTGGTTGATACTTTTGTGTCAAGAGTCCGTTTTCTAAAACCGTCTTGCAAAACTCTCCAATAAAAAAAATAAAGAAAAATCTTTTCAAAACTTGCAACTTGCCGCTAAGAAAACTTGCACCTCACTTCCACCATTTCTCCTTCATTGACGTTATCTTACCCCCACATTCTGTTTTTTTTATTATTTTCTGACTGCACTACCCTTTAGTGCATGTCATCTTGGACTAGGTATACTAACGCCCGATTAGTCCGTGTTTCGTTGGTACCGACCAACGAACCCTTCGACGAACCCTTCGTCGACATTCCGTCCATTTCCTTACCTCCATCTTCAAATTCTTCTTTCGAAGGTATGTCGGGACACGACCCCAACTATACCTTACCGACGGGAATGATTCCACCTCCGCCAGGTGCGAATAACCCGAATCTTCCGCCTGTTGTAGCGCCCGCACGAGTCGCACTCCAGGATCTCTTCTACCCCGTCCGCACTTCCTTACCTACATGTCTTTCACCCCCACCGGCGAATGGGGATAATTTTGAAATAAAACCACACTTCATCAATATGCTGCCTAAGTTTCATGGTTTGGAATCCGAAGATGCATATATTTTCATTAATAAATTCCAAAACGTTTGCGCCATGATGAAGACAACCCAATTAAGTGATGACGCAATAAGGCTAAGGGTCATTCCTTTTACCTTATGTGACCTAGCCGAGAAGTGGCTATACAGCACCGCATCACATTCCATTAGAAATTGGGACGAGTTTGTGAGAGCTTTTCTGAAAAAGTTCTATCCTCATCATAAAACTGCTAGAATCCGAAACGAGATTATACAATTTTCACAGCTTCCGTCCGAACCATTCTGGAAGTGCTTCGAGAGATTTAAAGACCTACTTGTTCAATGCCCTCATCATGGGATAGAAAATTGGCAACTTTGCCAAACATTATACGAGGGATTGAATGCTGCAACGAAGCAGTTGCTAGAAACAATTTGTCAAGGTCATTTTCTCTCCAAGTCTAGCGACTAAGCTTGGCAGTTTCTTGAGGACCTAAGTGAGCAAACAATTCAGTGGGAGAGTACCAAGACCACATCATCTTCTTCAGTTGGTCAATCTAGGGCGGGCATACATCAAATAGATATGTCGATAGCTATGAAGGCCGAGATGGCCTCACTTATGAAAAAGCTAGAAGCCATTGAGACAAAAATCTCATCGTCTTCTCCTGCCCCTACTCTACCCACACGAACTGTTTGTGCTTGTTGTTCGAACCCATCGCATTTAACCGAAGAGTGTCCTTACAATGCACCTATTCAAGGACAGGATCAAGTCAATGCTGCATTTCAGCAACGACAAAGAAACGATCCGTACTCTTCGGCATACAATCAGGGGTGGAGGAGTCACCCAAATCAACAGTTCCAAGGGAATAACAATTTTCAAAGAGCTCCTCTACAACAACAACAAGCACCCTTACAAACTCAAAACCAGCAACCTTTCCAACAACAACCTTATACAAATCAAACGAACAATTTGGTTCAACCAAATGATGATAAGGTTACCTCACTCGAAAAAAGTCTAGATGCATTTCTTAAGCAATCTACAGAATCCGCAGCAAGATTTGCAAGTTATGTTCAATCTTTAATGAATAACAATGCCTCACACGATCAAAATATCAAATCTATTGAGGCACAAATCGCACAATTAACTACTGCGTTGAGCGAGAGAGAAAAGGGAAAGCTTCCATCTCAACCATTGCCCAATCCCGGTCACGCACAAAACGCATATCACAATCACAATGTAAATGCGGTGATCACGTTGAGATCCGGAAGAGAGTTGCAAAATAATGTGGGAACTAGTGATGACATCCCCGCCGGTGGTTCTTCTTCCCCTTCTTCATTTTCTTCACTTCCTTCTTCACCTTTTTCTTTAGAGCCTATTCTCGACCCTTCACATGGCTCTACTTCTTCTGACTCGAACGGATCCATTTCTCACAACACGAACACATCTACACCGGGATCCGTTCCTACTCCACATTCTACTCCACAGATTTTTGACTCAACAAATTTTCAGAATGCTCCATTCCCAAACAAATTGAGTCCTAATAAACCAAATACACAAGTGGAGAAGATTGTGGAGATATTTAAGCAGGTTAGCATAAATATACCTCTCTTGGATGCTATCCAACAAGTCCCTTCATATGCGAAAATCTTAAAGGGCTTGTGCACCTCGAAGAGAAAGGCATCTCAAGTGCCCAAGAAAGTGCTAGTGGCTAGTGCAGTGAGCAATGCTATTAACCACCATCAAACCTTACCCCAAAAACGAAAGGACCCCGGCTGTCCCACTATTTCAATCACAATTGGGGATAAGAAAATTAATCGAGCACTTTTAGATCTTGGGTCTAGTGTTAACCTGATTCCTTACTCCGTGTACGAACAATTAGAGGTTGGAGAGTTGAAACCCACTCGTTGCACTCTCCAAATGGCTGATCGATCAATCACCTATCCAAGGGGTCAACTAGAGGATGTGTTGATCAAAGTCGAGGAATTCATATTCCCCGTTGATTTTATCGTTATGGATACACAACCTGTTGCTAACCCAAGAAACCAAATTCCGGTGATTCTTGGTCGACCATTTTTGGCCACTTCCAATGCTGTAATAAATTGTCGCAATGGCTCCATGACTCTATCCTTCGGAAAGAGGTCTAGTGAGTTCAATATTTATAAGATGGGAAGTCTGCCCCCCGTACCTAAAACTAGTACACGAGAAGTTTGCTCTATTCACGAAATCACGCAGGAGGACTGCGAGCTTGAAAGATTTCTATTTGATGAAAACAGTTTTGACGCCACTAGTGCGTCCCTCCTTAAGCCTACTACCGTTGACACAACCGATGTTGATTATGAATGTTTCACTTTTTTGGATGATGACGACTCACGGCCCGAATATGAGTCGTTTGAATTTTTGGATGAGTCAGTCAAACCATCCGAATCGGTTGTTTGCAGTGATTTCGAACCTGTGTTGGAGTCCTTTGAGTTCGAGGTAGATTCCGCAATGATTCTTTCGCCTCCAAAACTCGAACTCACGCCCTTGCCGTCTCACCTTAGATATGCTTACATAGGTGAGAATGAGACCTTTCCCATTATCATATCGGCCTCTCTAGCCCTCGAGCAAGAGAATGCCCTCTTAATGGTCTTACAAGATAGGCGGCAAGTTTTCGGTTGGACTATGGCGGACATCGAGGAGATCAGTTCCCTAATAAGTGAATATCATACACAATTGATGGATGATGCCATGTCAATAGAGGACCCACAGGAACATCTTGGGGGTATTATGGTGAGTCAACTTCCTCCCTTAGAAGTTGAAATACCCCCATTTCTTTTAATAAGGTACGAGAATGCGAACACTCCACTGATTGCTGATCATTTCCATTCTCGTTTCGAAGCATCACCATCACCTGTATATTTACCTCCACACCTCCCATACCACTACTTCTATCTTCCCTAATTCTTTGCGGACCACCACAACTTATTTTTCCACCAACCAATATTCTTTATTGATAAATTTTTCAAATGGTTGGTGTTGACTTTTGGCCGATACAAAGTTTGGCAGTAATGTCTAACATAGTTTAATTGAAGTTTGGGGGAGGGTCTTTTTGTATATATTTTTGTTTTTCTTAACAATAAAAAAAACTATAAATAAATAAACAGGGGAGTATCGGTATTTTGACCCTCTCGGTTCAGCATGACAGTGAGGACACTGTCAAGTTCAAGTTTGGGGGTATGCTCGGTACGTCTTCTTCCTTCGCATTCATTTGTATATACTTTTGCATTTGCATACTTATTTGAAAACCCATAAAAATTTGAAAAATTATAAAAATTAATGTATTCAATTTTGGCTAATTGACTAGAGTTTGACAAATAGGTCAACTAGCTAGGAACAACTAGATCTTAGACTTAGTAAGTTAAAAACCCTAAAAATAACCTTCCTTAAAGTTTAACAGTAGAAAGTACATGCCTTGTACTTTATTTAGAAATAGGCAAATTTTGGGTTCACTTTTTGGGCTAAGTCAAAACAAAGGAAGAGTATTGATGTTCTTATTAGAGTATAAGTTTGAAAAATAGTTCCTAGCTTAAGTCTAAATTCTGAAAATGTATACCCTACAAATTGCACATTCACGCACCTTGAAATTTGGAATAGTAGAAGAGACCTTGAAATGCTCTTGTCTAAAGTACTTAGTATGAAAAAGTGTGAATAAAGAAAAAAAATGGACACTGGTTTTTGTGATTATTTAAGGCTGCAAAAATAGAAAAATATTTAGCGAGGGTGCTTCATCACCTAGTGCCTTAGACCAACTGGTTTGGGAGTCACTGCTAAAGCCTTGGGTGTTGCAAAGACTAGGAAGTGCACTTTAAAGTGCAAACGCATTTTGTAATCGGTCGTTGGTACCTCAAGAAGTATTAACGGTCGCATGAAGGATGTGCAAGCAATTTTCATTCACCAACTAATTAGTACTTTGGACAATGGACGAGAGTACGATTGCTTGATTTGAATTTCCAAGTGTAGGGGTGATATATACACACACGTAGGGATATGTGATTGGAATTTAGATAAGAGAAAGGAATGAAGAATAGAACTTGTATCTTTAATAGAGTTGATAGAAATTTCTAAGTGGAGATGGAACCCTAGAAGGAAAACTTAGGAAATGCCGAAAGCTAAGTAAGTCTATAAGATATATATAATCTTAAGTTAAATGATGAGGAAGTGTGAAGAATATGGGTGGATAATTTACAAGTAGAAGATAATAGAATTCCTTGTTAGAAAACCTAATTGGAGAACAAAAGTTAATGGGCTGAGTTGATAGGATTTTGTGGGTAGTATCCGCTGAAAACCCTCAGGAGACAACACTCCTCCTACTAGGGACACCTAGAGGTTTAACGGCTTGTTGCACGTGCTCAGTGCAATCGCGTTTCCCTGCGAAAGTGTGGCTAGGTTAGAATAAACTAATAAGTTTGCTCGAGGACGAGCAAAAGGTAAGTTTGGGGGTATTTGTTCACATCATAATATTGCAATTCATACGCCCCACTTTTGTGCAATTTATAAGTATACAGGTGCTTTTAACGACCGTTTGTTACATGATACAGGATACAGACTTTTGAAGCAAATACAGTGAAAAAGACAAAGATGATACAGGAAATGGACTTTTGACCAACAAGCAGACGGATCTTACTCAAGCCGAGACGAAGAACAGTACAAGGTCCAAAATATCATGTGAACGGTTAAAAGATCGCTACAAGTATTCACTAAAGATCTGGAGGAAATTAAGAAGCCCAAAAGATAAAAGAAATATATAAACAGAAGCACAAATAGCCAAGGAAAAGCCCAGAAAAAGTACAGATCCTGACTCATCAGTTTGGCCGCAGAACCGCGGCCAAACCCAGCCTGGCGCCGCGGTTCCGCGGCCATCAAACGCCCGTGTCGGTGGAAAATCCCTGGGTTGTTGCGTCGGTGCAGATGTTAGGATTTTACGTGGGCAAATCTGTAATTTTGCATGTGCGGGAGTCTGTAACCCTAGGTTTCCTATTTTCCTATAAATTGTAATCCTAGATCTGAAAAATGTATGCCTCTTTTCAATCAATAAAAATTCAGAATTTCTGGGAGTGATTATTCAGATCTGTTCTTTATCGCTTGGAGGGAGCCGTCAAATTAGTAAGTACTTTTTTATTCTTTTAATGTTTTATCATCCCCTAATGAGCGAGTAGTCTCCTCGCTTGTTAGGGTTAGCCTTAGGGAAACGGTTGAGAGATGAAATC
Organism: Agapanthus africanus; assembly: GCA_030015575.1. Lineage (NCBI taxonomy): Eukaryota > Viridiplantae > Streptophyta > Magnoliopsida > Asparagales > Amaryllidaceae > Agapanthus > Agapanthus africanus. Next base: position 516,899,333 of record JASDDO010000014.1, read on the forward strand.
TCTCACCCCTTTCAATGCCATATTAAACTAAAGAATTAGCACTCCACGCATGCGCGTACAACCGCTCCCTGCGGCACCCTACCCCTAGAGGTAACGGTGAACCGCAGTATAAAGGGCCGGTTGCGCGCGTTTTCCGTGGGGGTTAGGGTAATTAACGATAAAGGAAGGATACGAACCTAGAGGAAGAAATATCTTCCCAAAAGATTCGTATCCACTTTATTGATAATTACCTTAACATCTAACAAATCTAAAAATATGGCAATGAAAGCGGTGAGGAAAACATTTAATCTCCAAAACTTTCCCGAAGCCTAACCCTAGCAAGACTTTTAATTAGATAAATTAGATCCGTTTTTATAGATTTTCATAAACCAACCAAAACGACAAATAGAATCAACTCGTTAAAACACATTAAAGGAATTTACCCGTCTCTGTGGATCGACCCGTACTCACCGGCTAGCTGCGAAGCGACGCCGTTTCTGATTGCGGTAAACTACGAATTTTTGGATTAATCAATCCCCGGCAACGGCGCTATTTGATTGGTTGTAAAATTCAAGACTGTGTCGTGTGTAACTCGAATGAATATCTTTGTGTCGGTATTTAGAGAATGAATAAAATTCACAATCAAAGAATTATATTTGACCGCAATCAACTACGGTGTCGGATGTAGATTGTAAGTGAGTGCGGATCGTCCACAGGGATTGTGCGATTCGTTTCTATGTTTGATTTGTTTGAATTGAAAAGTTAATCGAAAAGAAAAGAAAACATGATTCAAGATTTTATTGATTGATTCAGGTGTCACTAGTCTAATCAAGAATCAAGAAAATGATAAACAATCAAGAATTGGGTTTCGATGATATTTCTAAACAAATGTCAAGAATCTAAATGAGGCTCGCAGGAATCGATCGGATCTATAAACGTGATGTAATCTCAAGATATCGTATTCTTGTCCTTCGAAGAATTGATACTAGATCGATGATGATCGACGAGAGTTAGGGCTTTCTCGTGAAACTAGGGCTTCATCATTTAAACCTTGTTCTTTTGTCGATATCATTCACATTCTAGCCTCCAACAATTTCAAGAAACGATCGTAACTCCCCAATTTCGAGCGATATCAATCAAGAAAGCATCGCAATGAAACAGGGTCGTCGGTTCTTGAACTTGCTAGGGTTTACAAAACTCGTAGCAATCAAGAATCGTTTTAAGATATGTTACATCATCATTCTATTGATCGTCTCGACTCCTCGACGAGCGGAGTTTTACTCAAACATCACAACAAGAACTACAATTACAAATTGAAATCGAATCATGATGCAAGAATATAAAGAAAGCAAGATTAAAGAATTTCACATTTTATTTATATCAACAATTTCATTACAATCGCTCAAGAACTATAAGAGGAAGAACTCGATCGTCGATTTGGCTTCGCTCGGCTTCGTGAGTCGCGGATCGGCTTGGATCACTTGCTCGATTAGAGATCGGCTCCGCTCCTAAAAGGTTGAAGGGCTTCTTGCTTGATTTGGTACTCGGGATCTTGAATTGGAGTGGAATTAGGGTTAGGGTTTCGCACAAGCCTTGTCACTAGACTTGTGGAAGAAGATGGAGAATTGAACTAATGATTGAAGAAGACTAAAGATTATAGAAGTAATGAACAACTAAAAAACAACCTCAATCCTTAGATCTAGGTTCCTATTTATAGACATCAAAACCCTAGATCTAGGATTTGAATTTTAAGTTTCCCTCCAAAAGTTTGTTGAGGAGATTTGAATTTCCCTCCAAAAGTTAGTTAGAGGAGAGGCTTCTAGAAGAGGTTAGTTAGGAGCTTGATTAGCTTAATCAAGATTAGGTTGCTTAATGATCTTTGCTGATCTGGAAGAAGCTTCGAGAGAATTCTGGAAATTTACATATATTTCTGAATTGTGGCCACTGAGATAGAGATAATGACGCAAAGCTGAAGTGATGATGTGGCATAACCGCCGCGGAACCGCGGCTCAAGCCAGCTCCCGCCGCGGTTCCGTGGCTCTTTTGGGGCTTCATGGCTTGAGTCTTCTGGTACTTGTTTGTGCTGTCTCATGGGCCTTTATAGGATATGTTGAATTGTATTTTCCCCTTTGGATTGCTACCAGATCTCACAATTTGGAGTTGGTTTATTTTATCAGCTTCTTTTGGCTTTTGTTCCTGCAAATTCTCGAGACAAGTGTTGTGCAATATAGGGATGATGCGATGCCATGAAATGCAGTCAATTTCCTTTATAGTGCCGGTTTTAGAGTCTAACACATGCAATCTGATATTTAACGACTGATTTGCTAATATGTGAAATATGAATACCGTACACTTCTAAATGAGTGCAAATGATAGGGAAATTGTCGGTTAAAAGATTCAGTATTTTCGACTGATCACTGGCCGTCGGATCATCTGTAGGAGAACATGTCCTAAAGATGATTGGCTATATAGAAGAGCTCGCGGACCTCGGGACGACTTTGGAGAACGAGCTCTATACATACTTGATTCTTCAGTCCCTTCCTTCCATCTACGCCCAGTTTATTCTGAATTTCAACATTCAAAGAAAAGAAGTTGAACTTTCAGAACTCCTTAACATGTTGAGGAGTGCAGAGGGCACCTTGCAGAAGGCAAGGGAAACACCCGCTATGTTTGTTCGCAGTGCTTCCTCTTCCGTGTCCAAGGCAAGGACCAAAGGAAGGAAGATGAAGGCCGCTACCAAACCAAGAGGAGGTGTTGGTAAGGTAGGAGCTAAGAGAAAGACAAAGGTTGCAATGCCAGTAGTGGCAAAGGACGAGTGCTTCCACTATCGTAGGAAAGGTCATTGGAAGAAAGATTGCAAAGCTTGGAATGCCAAGAACCAGGAACCGAAGCAAGCTGTGGCTTCGACTTCAGGTGTGTTTGTAATTGAAAAATATCTGTCAATCAACTCTACTTCCTGGGTATTGGATACCGGATCAGGATCTCATATATGCAATTCATTGCAGGAACTGAGAGACCGTAGAGAGCTGAAGGTTGGTGATATGACCCTCCAGGTTGCTAACGGAGCTAGCGTGGGTGCTGTGTCCGTAGGGGATTATCACCTAGGATTGACGAGTGGACATATTTTGGTTTTGCGCAACTGTTTTTGTGTACCTAGTTTAACGTGTAATATCATATCAGTTACGTTGTTATCAAAAGAAGGTTATGATTTCACGTTTGTAAGCGATGTTGTTAACATCCACCTTAATCATGGTTTGATTGGGTCCAGTACACTAGATAACGGTATATACGTGCTAAACTAATTACAGATTTTCAATGTCCAGAACACACTAAAAAGAAAGTCTCCAGTTATAAATAAGGCTTTCTTATGGCATTGTAGACTGGGTCACATCAATGAGACAAGGTTAACTAAGTTACATAGAGAAGGATATTTGGATCCGTTCGAATATCAATCTTATGCAACTTGTCAATCATGTCTCAAAGGAAAGATGACAAAGACTCCATTCACTGGACATGGAGTAAGAGTGAGCGAGCTCTTAGGACTCATACACAGCGATGTATGTGGTCCAATGTATACACATGCAAGAGGTGGTTTTTCATATTTCATTACTTTTACGGATGATTACTCTATATACGGATTCATTTTCTTGATGAAACATAAATCCGAGGCCTTTGAGAAATTCCAAGAATATAAGAATGAATTAGAAAACCAAACCGGCAAAAGTATCAAGACACTGAGATCTGATCGAGGTAGTGAATACTTAAGTGTCGAGTTCCTAGGTTACCTAAAAGAGAAAGGAATTCTCTCTCAGCTTACTCCTCCATACACTCCACAGCATAACGGTGTATTGGAGAGACGGAACCGAACTCTATTGGATATGGTACGTTCCATGATGAGTTACCGCGATCTTTCTGGGGTTATGCGCTAGAATCAGCAGCATATCTTTTGAACAGGACTCTTACCAAGACTGTGCCTACCACCCCATATCAGATGTGGAGTACGAAGAAACCCTATCTTCAGTATCTGAAGATATGGGGATGTCCAGCTTTTGTGAAAAAGCAGCATGCGGACAAACTCGAGGCACGATCAGTACAGTGTAAGTTTGTGGGATATCCAAAGAACTCCAAGGGGTATTTCTTCTATTACGCAGAGGAACAAAAAGGTTTTTGTTTCTCGTAATGCCCATTTTCTAGAACATCAGTTTTTAGAAAAGGAAACAAGTGGGAGCGAAATAGAACTGGAAGAAATTCCAGAACCACAAACTGGTGCTGAAAGTTTGGTAGAACCAGTAGTTCAAGAAGAACAGGACATTCCCGCACCCCTCCGCAAGAGTAGTAGGCCGTCTCATCCGCCTGAGAGATACTACGGTTTTCTCATAAATGGGGATAGAGACGATTGCATCATTGATGATGATGAACCTACTAGCTTCCAGCAGGCCATCTAGAGCGGTAACTCGGTAAGATGGCTGGATGCAATGTGGACCGAGATGGAGTCCATGTACACCAACAAAGTATGGACTTTGGAATTTGCTCCAGATGGGGTAAAGCCCATAGGATGCAAATGGATCTTCAAGAAAAAGATTGGTGTAGATGGACAGGTGGAAACCTATAAGGCTAGACTTGTTGCAAAGGGTTTTCGTCAAAGACCTGGTTTGGACTATGACGAAACTTTTTCTCCAGTGGCTATGCTCAAATCCATTCGGATCCTTCTTGCTATTGCCGCCTTCCATGATTATGAGATCTGGCAGATGGACGTAAAGACGGCTTTTCTAAATGGTAATTTGGAAAAGTGCGTCTATATGGATCAGCCAGAAGGTTTCAATCAGAGTGGGAGCAGCGGGAAAGTGTGCAAGTTGCTTAAGTCCATTTATGGACTGAAGCAGGCATCGCGGAGTTGGAACATCTGTTTTGATGAAACGGTCAAAGAATATGACTTTATCAAAAATCCAGATGAACCATGTATATATAGTAAAATTGTAGCACGAACTGTCGTATTTCTCGTCTTGTACGTGGATGACATTCTATTGATAGAAAATGACATTCCTATACTACAATCTGTCAAAGGATTCTTGTCACACAGGTTCTCTATGAAAGACCTGGGTGATGCCTCTTATATTCTGGGGATCCGGATCTATCGTGATAGATCCAAGAGGATGTTGGGACTATCGCAGTCCAGGTATATCAACAATATACTGAAAAGATTCAGTACGGAAGATTCTAAGCGCGGTAGTTTACCGGCTTGTCACGGAATCACCCTCTCCAAAGAGATGTCTCCCAAGACTGATTTGGAAAGGGATCGCATGTCTATTATACCCTACGCTTCTGCGGTAGGCTCTATAATGTATGCGATGTTGTGCACCAGACCAGATGTAGCTTACGCACTGAGCGTGGTAAGTAGGTATTAGTCAGACCCAGGGGAGAAGCACTGGATAGCAGTAAAGAAAATTCTCAAGTACCTGAAAAGGACTAAGGAGATGTTCTTAGTTTACGGCGGAAAAGACCTCAAAATAGAGGCCTTTACTGATTCCAGCTTCCAGAGTGACAAGGATGACTCCAAGTCCATGCCGGGTTATGTCTTTACCCTCAATGGAGGGGCGGTGTGCTGGAAGAGTTCCAAGCAGGACACCGGTGCTGACTCGATGATGGAAGCGGAGTATATCGCTGCTTGCGATGCCGCAAAAGAAGCGGTCTGGATGAAGAAGTTCCTAACAGAACTTCAGGTGGTTCCTAACATTGTTGATCCAATACCGCTGTATTGCGACAACAACGGAGCTATATCTTTAGCAAAGGAACCCAAGTCCCATCAGAAGTCCAGACACATCTTAAGGAGGTATCACCAGATCAAGGAGATCGAGGTCCGGAGTGTTCCTACAGAGGAGAACGCTGCTGATCTATTCATAAAGGCCTTACCTCAGATTCAGTTCGAGAGGCTACTCGAGATGATAGGTCTTCGATACGCAAGTACATGGCCCCAGTGCAAGTGGGAGATTGTTAGTGTATATGCCCTAGGGGCCATTATTGTATCATACTAGCTTGTATATTACTTAATGGAAGCTTGGGATATTCACAGTTTTATTAACAGTCTTGCTAAACATAGTAGTATGCTACTTGGTTTATATCTATCTTAATATGTGTGTACGTATTGATAGAGCCCTTAGGATCTTGCTTGACTACCAGCGTTGTGATGGCAGTCACACTAGTGGGGGCTGGGTAGTCTACAAACACATCCTTTTTCAGGTCCCTCGTCGTAGGATTATCGAGACAGGGCATCGATACTCCGAAGTAGACTAGTGTGTACGCTTCTCATCCCAGTTGGGGAGATGGTCTGTCCTACAGCCATCAGTACGTCGTACAGGAGATAGTATACAGGTGCTCGTTGGGTTACGGGTATACCGGACAGGACTCGCAGGGAACTGTTGGTTGGTATTATACCCGTCGTCAGTTAACAGTTCCCAGGTGACATGAGTACGGCATAGTCTGCAGACTTGACACTGCTGCTTCGCCTCGAGTGTGTTCCCACTGTTCTTAGATTGCTACCCTACCACGGCTTAAAGGAGTCGTACAAACAGGTAGCAGTTGGGTGCTGTCCCGAAGCACTTGGAGGCAGTGGCAGTTAGACAGGATTCGTCTCTCCCGGTATTGGGAGTTGATATCGCGCTGTGTCTGGAGAGCCATTATGCAAAGTCCCTGGCCAGGGCAAGCGAGATTTACTGGTAAGTTTTTCAGTAGCTTCTCAAGGTGTAATGGGCTTCACTCCGACACGACTTATACCGCTTTTAGGGGACTGACGCTTGCCGCCCCTAGGCCCGATATGCGATAGTCCTAGATGAACAGACCAGACTGTACAGAGATTGACACATCAGGCTCAGTAGGAGTTTGGATGGGTTTCCTCATCGGCCTTCTTATCGACATCTACCTGGGGACCGTTACGTACAGCTAGTGCCGCTTGCGGTCTGTGGTTAAACCCACTGCCAGCGTAGTAGTCGAGTCTTTAGAGTCCCACACAGAGAGTTTCCCTGCTTCGGGCAAAACGATATAGAGGTCGTATGGTTTTACGACAGGGTTCGGACACATACGTGTTTTTACGCACGTATGATGTTCGGACAGTTTATACTAGCAGGCTTTGGTTTAAGCCAGATTCTAGTATTGGCTTATTGGATTTATACAGTCTCGGTTTTTCCGTGTTTCACGGATAGGAGGGGCATTCTCGTAATTACTCGAGAAGCTTCTAGAAGGTTGATGAGGTGGAGGGCTTAGGTGTAAAATGCATTAAATGGTTTTGTGACTCATGGAGATGATTCATCAAGACAGGCAATGAAGCATTAATGCTTTTAATGACTCACTAGATGATTCATTATGTATTAAATGAAGCATGAAGATATTTATGCAAAGATATTTTTGTGCAAGATATACTATGCTTCATATATATACACAAATGAGTCAATTTCCATTTCATTATTATTCTCACCTTCTCTCTCCTCAAGCTCTCTCTCTTCAACCCTAACCCTAACCTCTCATGTGTTGAGATCAAGGGTTAGCAAGACTAATTGATCCCTAATCCAATTCTATATCCTCTAGGTTTCTTTGATTAGCACTCTTAGTTACCTAGTTACCTCAAGTTAGAGGTCAAGCTTGGAGTAGTAGCTCTCGGGTGGATCTCCTATCACAAAGCGGAGGCCGACGAGGAGGTGGTCAATGAGAACAAGAAGGACTTGCTTCATTAGGTATAATCTTCTTTCATAGTAGCTAATCCCTCCTATGATGTTGTTAGTTAGGGTTTGGCAAAGATCCGTTAGTTAGTCGATGTTTGTTTTAAACAAAATGATTGTTTTACATATTCCGCCTCCTCGCAACTCGTAGGGTGTCTAACGTCGACTTACAAATGTCACGCACCCCACGTTTTCGCGGGGAGGTGGAATATATGAAAAACAATTATCAAACCTTCGTAACACGGACTTGAGCACACGGATCGTGTCTAAACCATTACTAGCAAACTACGAGAGGTTTAACTACTCTGATTCGAAGTTATACCTCACGTTACTTATCCTTCTGGTCTTCATCATTGTCCTCCACACCTCGTACGTTCTATGGAACATGGGCACCTCAACAGCCTCCTCGAGTCAAAGACGATCGACCCGAGAGTCTATAGTCCGAGCTCCTATCTCGAATCTGAGATAACTACGGCTTCTAGTTTGCTAATCTAGATGTCCTAGAGGGTGTAGAGTATTTAGATGGATTACTTAGTCACTTAACCCCTAGGATTCTCAACACATGAGAGCTATTAGGGTTTTAGGAAGAAGATGAAAACTTGAGGAGAGAGAAGTGTTTTGTGATAATCAATGAACTATTCTCATTTGTGAATATCATGAAGCATAATAATATCATCAAAATAAATATCTAGCTAATATTCATCATGCTTCATTTAATTCATAAGATGAATCATCTAATGAGTCATCTAATGAGTCATGGATCATTTAATGAAACCTACACCTCATCCTCCACATCATTTGTTTAAATCCTAAAAAGAATTAAACACAAATGAGTCACCTTCTTCTAGAAGCTTCCCGACAAATTACAAGACTGCCCCTCCCATCCGTATTTCCGAAAAACACGGATAATCTTTGACTGAATAAATACATCTGTATAATACTAGAATCTGGCTTAAACCAAAGCCCGCTAGTATTATCTGCCCGATCATAGTACGTGCACAAGTGTACGTAAGTGATCGCGGCCCTGCCATAAAACCATACGACCTCTACATCTTTTGCCAGGTGCAGGGAAACTCTCTGTGTAGGACTCTAAAGACTCGACACTACACTGGCAATGGGTTTAACCACAGGATGCAAGCGGTACTAGCTGTACATAACGGTCCCCAGGTAGATGTCGATAAGAAGGACGATGAGGAAGCCCATTGATTAGTCGAAAATATTGTATATTTTATCCGGCAATTTCCTCATCATTTGCACTCATTTAGAAGTGTACGGTATTCATATTTCACATATTAGCAAAACGGTCGCAAAATATCAGATTGCATGTATTAGACCTTAAAACCGGCATTTCTAGGGAAATTGACTGCATTTCATTGCATGACATCATTTCCATATATCGCAACTTGTGTTTCGAAGTCTGTGCAGGAAAATCAGAAGCTTGCTCGAATGGACACCGATAAAACGTTATGCCAACTCAATGGTTTCAGTTCTGGTATCAATCCAAAGGGACAAATACAAATCAACACATCAGATAAAGCACAAAGTATCAATACAAGACCACTGCAAAATGACCAAGCCCCAAGGAGCATACTTTGCCGCGGAACTGCGGCCTAAGCCGCCTTGTGCCGCGGTTCCGCGGCGGATATGCCACGTCAGCACCAAAGCTTTGCACCAAAATTCTTCATTCAGGGCCCACATTCAGCTCATGTACTTCAAGTTCGAGAAGACTCCAGATGTTTCTGCCAGATCAGCAAACTAGGGTTTTCTAAGCTTAATTAATCCTAGCTTAAACCCTAAGCTAGCTCCTAACAAACTCTTTCTAGAAACTCCTCAACAAACTTTTGGAGGGAATTGTAATTTCAAACCTAGACCTAGGGTTTGGGAAGTCTATAAATAGAAGCCTAAACCTAGGGTAAGGGGATCCCATTATTGAATTCATTAGATTCATTCATTGAAATCAATAGACCATTCACTCTCTTTCTTCATCTTCTTCTTCCACAAGTCTAGTGACAGGGCTTGTGTGAAACCCTAACCCTAATTCCAATTCCAAAAGCCAAGATCTCGAGTACCCATCAAGCAAGAAGCCTTGCAACCTTTTATGAGCCGAGCCGATCTTCAACAGAGCAAGTGGTCCAAACGATCCGCGACTCATGGAGCCGAGCAACGCCAAATCGACAATTTAGTTCTTCCTCTTGTAGTTCTTGAGCGACTGTAATCAAATTGTTGATATAAATAAAATGTGATTTTCTTTTATCTTGTTTTCTTTAAATTCTTGCATCATGATTCAATCTAAATTTCTAATTGTAATTCTTGTTGTGATGCTTGAGTAATACTCCGCTCGTCGAGGAGTCGAGACGATCAATAGAATGATGATGTAATATATCTGAAAACGATTGTTGATTCCTACAAGTTTTGTAAACCCTAGCAAGTTCAAGAACCGACAACCCATTTCGTTACGATGCTTTCTTGAATGATATCGCTCGAAATTGGGGAGCTACGATCGTTTCTTGAAATTGCTAGAGGCTAGAATGTGAATGATATCGACAAAAGAACAAGGGATAAGATGAAACCCTAGTTTCACGAGAAAACCCTAACTCTCGTCGATCATCATCGATCTAGTATCAATCCTTCGAAGGACAAGAACACGAAATCTTTAAATTACATCACGTCTATAGATCCGATCGATTCCTATGAGCCTCATTTAGATTCTTGACATTTTGGTTGGAAATATTATCGAAATCCCATTCTTGATTGTTTATCAGTTTCTTGATTCTTGATTAAACTCGTGACACTTGAATCAATTGATAAATTCTTGAATCATGTTTTCTTTTCTTTTCAATTAACTTTTCGATTCAAACAAATTAAATACAGAAATGAATCGCACAATCCCTGTGGACGATCCGCACTCGCTTACGATCTACAATCGACACCGTAATTGATTGCGGTCAAATATAATTTTTGGTTGTGATTCCTTTACAATTTTCATACTACACAATCCGAAATCGTATTCAATCAAATGGTGCCGTTGCTGGGGATCATTTGATAAACACAACAAGAAATTAGATCAATCAAATGGCGCCGTTGCCGGGGATCATTTGATAAACACAACAAGAAATTAGATCAATCAAATGGCGCCGTTGCCGGGGATTACGCGCTAATTCGTTTCATATTATAGTTTTGAATTGAAAGATTTATTTCATTGTGATTTTTGAGATCAAAATTCGTGCAAACCCTAAACAATTTGTTGTGTTTCATTGCAAGGAGATCTGGAGCTTGCTGGAAATTGAGAAAAAATTTTGGAAAATACCAGAGAGCTGAGGGAGTCTACAGAGACTCCCTGAAGAAGTTTGGTGCAGTGATCTGCACAGAAGACCGCGGAAGCGCAGCCTAAGTGCCCATATGCGGCGGAACCACGGCATTCTTGAGGGTTCTCTGCAAACGTTTTGTTTCAGGTGACTTCTTACCTTCTCCTCTCTCCTATTTTTAGCTCCAACTAATACTTTGCTGCAGGATTCTTTGCAAAGAATAGCAGCTCGCAAATTGCAAAAGTAAATTTGTGCGTAATTTTGTTTCTTGGTTGTTTGCATTATAAATACGGATATTAAGGGGCACGGCCAAATCCAAATCAGGTGGGGATTTCATTACCCTTCCTAGGCCCCGAAAACCACAAAACTTGCATCCGCATTGACCCACATTAACTAAAAGAAATCTAGAGATGACTCTAAGGACTGTCGCGCTCAATTAGGACAGAAGAAGGCCGTGGGTAATTAATTGCTTATCCGCGTTTTCCTGTGGTGCCTAAGGAGAGTGTGTCTAAGGCTAGTGGTTTTTAATTAGGCCCACTACTTACGTGGTGGAGTACCTTCCCACTTACCTGGCACTTATCCGGCCACAGGGGAACAAAGAGGCAGTGGAGGATTATATCCTGTGACTTGTCTTTTGGCAGTTAGGAGCGGTCTAGAGCCGGACCTAGGTGACCACTAGATTCTACGGTTTATGTGCTGCATTTGTTGTGTCGCATCATTTCTTTCAAAAATCCGCCCCTTTTTCAAAGCAAACACCGCATTCATTTACCCCTAATTATAATTCACGCTGCCACTTGTACTAACCCTTTTTTGTACAAGATAGGCTGGACACGGGATTCTAGTGCCCGTTTAGTCCGCGTACCCTTTATCGACTCCGAAGTCGAGATTTATCCATTTACCTTTCCTTTACCCACTACCACACCCACACTGATGGATCCACCTCCATCAAATTTCTTTAACCCTAATCTGCCGCCGTCCGTTGGTGCGCAGAATCCACCCCGCATCTCTCTCCACGAGAGATGCTACCCTATTCGAGATCCTCTTTCGACCTGCTTATCCACACCACCAGCCAATGGGGATAACTTTGAAATTAAGCCCCAGTATATCAATCTTTTACCCAAATTCCACGGACTCGAGACTGAGGACGCTTACGTTTTCATTACCAAATTCGAAAACGTATGCGCAATGATGGGTACGTCACAACTTTCAGTGGATGCGATGCGTCCACGACTTCTTCCATTTACATTGTGCGATATAGCCGAGAAGTGGCTATATAACACTACCGCACACTCTATTACGAATTGGGAAGAATTCGTCGCTGCATTCCTTAAGAAATTTTACCCAATACAAAAGACAGCTCGAATCCGTAGCGAACTGAATCAATTTGCCCAGCTCCCTGCTGAACCATTCTCTAAATGCTTTGAACGTTTCAAGGATCTTTTGGTTCAATGTCCTCATCACGGCATCCCGAGATGGGAGCTTTGCCTAATCATATATGAGGGCAGTAACCCTAACACTAAACAGAGCCTTGAAAACATGTGTCAAGGTACCTTCATGACCAAGGATGATGGGGAAGCTTGGCGATATTTAGAAGAGTTCGCTGAAAAAGTCTTTACAGTGTGAAAGTCCATCATTTAGGAGTGGCAATAACCAATCGGATGTTTCCATAGGAGTTAGAGCTGACATTTCAGCTATACACAAGAAACTCGAGACTATGGAAAACAAATTTTTAGCTGCCTCCCTTAATCAAATGGCACTTTCCAAAACTGTATGTGGCTGCTGTTCTGATCCGTCTCACTTGACGGAAGAATGTCCGTTTCAAGGTCGTGAGCATACCAATGCCGCATTTCAAAGACCTAGAAACGATCCTTTTTCTTCTACATATAATCAGGGTTGGAGGAATCACCCTAATTTTGCTTGGAACCAATCACACTCTCAAAACACGGTTCCAAACCAAAACAATTTTCAAAGGGCTCTCCCTCCACCACAACAGCAACCACAACTTCAATTGAGTCAGCACCCCTTTCAAGCACATAATTTTCAAAATCCGGTCAACACACCTGCACTGTCTAGTCCTTTACAGTTGACCGGAACTGATGAATCCTCTTCTTTTGCACAATACATGAATTTGGTCTTAACAAATATCATGCAAGTTTCGGCTGAAATGAAGTCTTCTGTCGATAAAATTGAGAAAAACTCTGCTTCCCAAAACGAGAGTATTAAATCGATGGAAGAAGAAATTGCACGATTAAAAGCCGAAATTAGTGCAAGGGAGAAAGGGAAACTTCCAGCTCAACCCTTACCCAATCCTGGTTATTCACATCATGTGAATGCAATCACCACATTGAGATCTGGAAGAGTGCTTGACAATCATGTTGGGGAAGAAGTTGATGATACTGAAAATCATATCAACACCCCGGCTGAGACCTTTTCTCACACACATACTTCAAATTCTGATCCCAGTTCTTCTACCCCACCACCTTCTTCCGAGCCTATTCTTCATTTCCCAAAAGGCTCGCCACTACAGCCCACCTCTTTTACTCCTTCACGGACGATTCCCACTTCTATTCTGGGATCGGTTCCACACACACTTCCTTCTCCTATGATGGACCCAGCGCTTATTGCTAAAGCGCCTTATCCTAATCGGTTAAGGGCTAACACACCAAGTCCACATATGGAGAAGATCACTGAGATGTTTAAACAGGTTAACATCAATATCCCTCTTCTAGATGCTATCCAACAAGTCCCTGCATATGCGAAAGTTCTTAAAGACTTTTGCACTAGAAATAGGAAGAAACAAATGCCCAAGAAGATATTCATGGCAAAGACAGTAGACACAGCTTTCCCCCAGCAATTATCGAGGAAACGTAAGGATCCTGGCTATCCTACGATTTCCATCTCTATTGGGGAGAAACACATTAACCGTGCTCTACTAGATCTTGGGGCAAGTGTTAACCTGCTTCCTTTCTCAGTTTATGAGCAGTTAGGGATCGGAGAGTTGAAACCATCTCCTTGCACTCTCCAGATGGCTGACCGATCAATCACCAGACCTAGGGGTGAACTGGAGGATGTGTTAATAAAAATCGGGGAATTTATCTTCCCTGTGGACTTTATTGTAATTGATACACAGCCTGTAGCGAACTCACGGAATCAAATTCCGGTGATTTTAGGTCGCCCTTTTTGGCCACTTCCAACGCTATCATCAATTGTCGTAACGGTTCTATGACCCTATCCTTCGGGAAAGGACAATTGAGATGAACATTTACAAGTTAGGAAGTGTACCCTCCGAACCTACTGCTCAGGTATGTTCTGTCGACTTAATGGATGTCGACAGCAGCGAATTTGATGATCCTCCTGATATTGATCTAGACTCTTTTCATATGTTATTGTTTGACCCAACTATGTATCATACACATACGGACTCTTCCACCAAGATGTCCGGGTCAACAAGTAACACTGATTATGAACTGCTTTTAGAGTCTGGAGATCACCCCGCACTTTGTGATGACATTATTCTTCGGGGTATAGATGAAACTTTTGAGGAGATCTTCGCTGATGAACTCGCATTTTTTAATGACTCGGGTGTTGAGATGAATCATGTCCCACTCAATGAAATTGAACCTCCACCCATTCTTCTGAATTGTAAAAAGAATGCGAGTAATCCATCACATACACTGCATCGTCTCTTCAAAATGAGACGCACACACATTCTATTCCACCACTTACCCTTTCCCCACTTCTTCTTCCACCAACCAGAGCACTGCATTGATAAAATTTTTGAATGGTTGGTGTTAACGTTTGGTCTTTGGAAAGCTTGGCATCGACCACTGATTTTTGACCCCCTCATATGATTTTCAAAGATTAACATTGCATAAGTTTGGGGGGGCATATTTTTTCTGGCTCCTGAAAAGAAAATTTTTACAAAATTTTGAGCCAAAAATAAGTTTCGGGGAGGTTCTTCACTTAAATATTCTGCCCCCACTAATAAATTCCTCCCAAGCTTACAGGTTTTGCGAGATTTAGCAGAAGGCAACAGTGAGGACACTGTTGAAAACAAGTTTGGGGGAGGTTTGTGCTTATTTTTGCATCATTTGCATCATACTTTGCATAAGCACAAAACATTTTTCAAAACCTATAAAAATTTAAAAAATTTCAAAAAATAAAAATATTTTTTGTACATAAATAAGATAATAAAAGATTAGATAGTGAAAAATTACGTCCATGAGATTAGAAAAATTTAAGAAAACAAAGAAAATTAGAAGTTTTCTTATACGAACTAGTAATAAGTAGTTATGAGCCGTTGTCCCAAAGGTTAGTAAGATGAAAGACGTCACTAATCTGAGGATAAAAATAAGTCTGAAAAATAGTTTCTATTCTGGAAGCCAAACATTTTGAACGTTGATACCCTGCTATTCGCACTTACACACGTCTTAAAGCTGGGATAGTAGAGGATACCTTGAAATGCTCTTGTCTTAAAGCCAAAAGTATGAAGGAAATAAAAAAGGAATGAAGAAAATATAAAGTGGTGAGAAAAAATGGACACTGGTTTTGTTATCACCGAGGGCAATAAAAAATATATAGCGAGGGTGCTTCTTCACCTAGTGCCCTAAGGCCAACTGGTCTGGGAGTCACTGCTATGCCTAAGGTGGTGCAAGACGAGGAAAATACACCAAGTAAGCAAGCACAGGAGTAATCGGTTGGTTAGTACCTCAAGAAGTATTAACGGTCGCATGAAAGTGTGTGAGCAATCTCATCTAAGTATTCATTAATTATAAAGTACTGAGGCTGATAGGCAAGAGTATGATAGCTTGAATTGAATTCTCCGGGTGTAGGGATGTCCTTTACACACACGCAGGGTTATATGATCGATGTTTTGGAAGAAAGATAGGAACGAAAAATAAGACGATGTTTTATTGAGGGAGGACGTGATTTCTGACATCTTTTCATGACCATTAAGATAGGGCTCATGACAACCGAAAAGCTAGCTTAGTTGGAAACCCTAATTTTCAAAGTTTTTCTTTTACAAATTCTTTTCTTTAAATGTAATATTCATGATCTTCCTTTTATTATTGGATTTTGTGGGTGAAATCCACTGAAAACCCTCAGGAGACAACACTCCTCCTGCTAGGGACACCTAGAGGTTTAAAGGCTTGTTGCACGTGCTCAGTGCAATCGTGTTGCCTACGAAAGTGTGCTAGTTAGTTTTTTCTCTTTCTTTATTTTCTCCTTCTCTTTTTAATAAAACAGTTCGCTCGAGACGATCGAAATTAAGTTTGGGGGAATTTGATTAGTCGAAAATATTGTATATTTTAGCCGGCAATTTCCTCATCATTTGCACTCATTTAGAAGTGTACGGTATTCATATTTCACATATTAGCAAAACGGTTGGAAAATATCAGATTGCATGTATTAGACCTTAAAACTGGCATTTCTAGGGAAATTGACTGCATTTCATTGCATGACATCATTTCCATATATCGCAACTCGTGTTTCGAAGTCTGTGCAGGAAAATCAGAAGCTTGCTCGAATGGACACCGATAAAACGTTACGCCAACTCAATGGTTTCAGTTCTGGTATAAATCCAAAGGGACAAATACAAATCAACACATTAGATAAAGCTCAAAGTATCAACACAAGACCACTGCAAAAAGACCAAGCCCCAAGGAGCACACTTGGCCGCGGAACCGCGGCCTAAGCCGCCTTGTGCCGCGGTTCCGCGGCGGATATGCCACGTCAGCACCAAAGCTTTGCACCAAAATTCTTCATTCAGGGCCCACATTCAGCTCATGTACTTCAAGTTCCAGAAGACTCCAGAGGTTTCTGCCAGATCAGCAAACTAGGGTTTTCTAAGCTTAATTAATCCTAGCTTAAACTGTAAGCTAGCTCCTAACAAACTCTTTCTAGAAACTCCTCAACAAACTTTTGGAGGAAATTGTAATTTCAAACCTAGACCTAGGGTTTGAGAAGTCTATAAATGAAGCCTAAACCTAGGGTAAGGGGATCCCATTATTGAATTCATTAGATTCATTCATTGAAATCAATAGACCCATTCACTCTCTTTCTTCATCTTCTTCTTCCACAAGTCTAGGGACAGGGCTTGTGTGAAACCCTAACCCTAATTCCAATTCCAAAAGCCAAGATCTCGAGTACCCATCAAGCAAGAAGCCTTGCAACCTTTTATGAGCCGAGCCGATCTTCAACATAGCAAGTGGTCCAAACGATCCGCGACTCATGGAGCCGAGCGACGCCAAATCGACAATTTAGTTCTTCCACTTGTAGTTCTTGAGCGACTGTAATCAAATTGTTGATATAAATAAAAGGTGATTTTCTTTTATCTTGTTTTCTTTAAATTATTGCATCATGATTCAATCTAAATTTCTAATTGTAATTCTTGTTGTGATGCTTGAGTAATACTCCGCTCGTCGAGGAGTCGAGACGATCAATAGAATGATGATGTAATATATCCGAAAACGATTCTTGATTCCTACAAGTTTTGTAAACCCTAGCAAGTTCAAGAACCGACAACCCATTTCGTTACGATGCTTTCTTGAATGATATCGCTCGAAATTGGGGAGTTACGATCGTTTCTTGAAATTGCTAGAGGCTAGAATGTGAATGATATCGACAAAAGAACAAGGGATAAGATGAAACCCTAGTTTCACTAGAAAACCTTAACTCTCGTTGATCATCATCGATCTAGTATCAATCCTTCGAAGGACAAGAACACGAAATCTTTAGATTACATCACGTCTATAGATCCGATCGATTCCTACGAGCCTCATTTAGATTCTTGACATTTTGGTTGGAAATATTATCGAAATCCCATTCTTGATTGTTTATCAGTTTCTTGATTCTTGATTAAACTCGTGACACTTGAATCAATTGATAAATTCTTGAATCATGTTTTCTTTTCTTTTCAATTAACTTTTCGATTCAAACAAATTAAATACAGAAACGAATCGCACAATCCTTGTGGATGATCCGCACTCGCTTACGATCTACAATCGACACCGTAATTGATTGCGGTCAAATATAATTTTTGGTTGTGATTTCTTTACAATTTTCATACTACACAATCCGAAATCGTATTCAATCAAATGGCGCCGTTGCCGGGGATCATTTGATAAACACAACAAGAAATTGGATCAATCACCCATCCAAACTCCTACTGATCCTAATGTGACAATCTCCGTACAGTCCGGTCTGTTCGTCTAGGACTATCGCATATCGAGCCTAGGGGCGGTAAATGTCAGACCCCTAATAGCGGTATAAGTCGTGTCGGAGTGAAGCCCATTACACTTTGAGAAAACTACTGGAAGCCTACCAGTAAATCTCGCTTGCCCTGGCCAGGGTCCTTGCGTAATGGCTCTCCATACACAGCGCGATATCAACCCCCAATACTGGGATGAGAAACGTACACACCAGTCTACTCCGGAGTATCGATGCCCCGTCTCGATAATCCTACGACCAGGGACCTGTATAGGATATTGCTTATAGACTACCCAGCCCCCACTGGTGTGACCGCCATCACAACGCTGGCAATCAAGGAAAGCTCTTAAAGGCTCTACTAATATGTATAAGCGATATGTTAAAAGAAACATATGCACATATTAAAGTAGAAACAAACCAAGTAGCATACTACCATTTTTAGCAAGACTGTCAATACAACTATGAATATCCCAAGGTTCCATTAAGTAATATACAAACTAGTATGATACAGTAATGGCCTCTAGGGCATAAACACTAACAGTTTTGATTTTGGTTCATATGCTCATTTTCATGCGCATGCATTGCGCTGCGATGTTATTTATGTATTTATGATTTCAGAACCCCGACGACATGGCCATTTTACTGAAATGTTTTAGTATTGAGGGGTTTAAATTTAAATTCGGGGACCGAATTTCTTTAAGGGGGGAAGACTGTAACATTTCAGCAAAATAAAATATTATTTTAGGAATTTTTATAATTAAATAATAAATATTATGAATATTTTAATATGTGGTATAATTAAATACCGATAAATCGAAAAATATTTGGAAAAATTATAGAAATTACTGAAATGAGGGTGTTTTATATGATTTAAGCAAATTATAAGTTTTCTTAATTAATTATATACAATTTTAATGCTAATCGCGATTAAACATCGCTAATCTCGCATTAATCCGGTTTTGTGCACATGACATGCACCATGTCATTTTTACATGGTTATTACATTTTCTTTCATGGTTTCTTTCTCTTTATTCATGCATGGTTTTGTTTTAAAGAGAAAAGATAAGATAAACAAAAGAAAAGAAAAGAAAATGTTAAAGAATTGGGTATGGACATGAGAGAGAGAGGGTGAGGGGTCAAACTTGACCATGGCTATTCTCCTCCTTCATTCTTCTCTTCATCATTCTTCTTCCTCTCATGCCTATGGCAACCCCCTTTCCTCCACCACCTTCACTACCTCACTTCATCATCAAAATCAACTCAAAAGTCCATCCCCACTTCATTAAAACATGCACAAGCTCACAAGCTACACTTTGGACCAAGAAAGTTTGCATTTTGGGCACTTGGGCAACTCAAGAAAATTCTTGAGTTGCCAAATGAGATAATTTCTGCACCATTAACATTGTATTTCAATTATTTTAGCACCTATGCAAGTTTAGAAGTGTTTGGATGCGGTTTTGTGAGCTTTGAAAATTCCTAGATGAGGTTTGAGGGAATTTTGAGTTGTGTTAGTGTAATTGGGCTTTAGTGATGACCTTAAACCTCCATAGTGTCATAAACCCAGACCAAACTCGAACTAAAACCTGAAACCCAAAAATAGAAACTTTCCAATGTCGGTTTGTGAAGCAATAGAGGGTGCAGGGAAATTTGGGATGACCTGGAATATTTCAAGATAAGCAAACAACTTCAGAAGCCTAGAATGACCAGTACGAGACCACCCTACCAAAACAAGACCCCAACCCCCCTACAAAACCGAGGAGGCCGGATTCTAGGGTGTTTTGGCCGACCACTTTGTTGAGTTGGGTTCCCAGGTTGCTTCTGTAGTTCATAGGACCCCTATACATGACCCCAGTATTGTTTGTGCACCTAGTTTTCACATTGAACAAAATCTGGGACTACATTCATGAGTTTCTGTTTTGATTCGGGGTTATATTTTACGTATTTTGAATTCTGGATTTTAGTATTTGTGTTTTACCTCGATCACTTGACGTTTGTACGACGATATCGAGAGATCTTTGGTGGTTTTGAAGGCGTAGTCCGTAGGTTCTAACCTATAGGCTTTTAGCGTATCGTTTTGGTTTTGATTTGGATTTTAATGCGATACGATACGTTGTGACATGTAGATACCCCCATGTGGACTTCGAGACAACAAGCAAGTGCGTGGCGATGTTGGCATCGGCATGCGAAGGTCAAGATAAGTAGATATATATCTACGGGGGAAGTCGGGTGGATGGCGTATAGCACCCCCGCAGTTCATAGTAAATACTATATATGATATATATATATATGTGTGTGTGTGTGTGTGTGTGTGTGTGTGTGTGTGTGTTTCTATATGTTTATGTGTTATAAATAACTGGATAGTTTAGCAAGTAGGATCATAGCAGATCATGGGTTAGTTTAGTGTAAATCGCGAAACCCTAGAATAGTTGTTGCACCCGCATGCACACACACACTTGCATACTTTTATTTACCTGTGCGTATATGGGGATATGTATGTATATACACACACACACACACACACATGGGTATGGGACTATGTGTGTGTGTGTGTGTGTGTGTGTGTGTGTATACATGTATACATATACATGGATTATAAGGATAGTACTTAGGATAGGAGATGGGTCGATGAGATTGGGCTTGAGGCCGTGAGATCGGTAATGTGACATGGTTCGTATTTGGGATACGACATGATATTTTAGCGGGTCCTTAGGCGATGTGTTTCATACACACGCATATATATTTTGTAGATGGTATCAGTAGTGTACTATACATAGATCAGTACCCCCAGATCATGATATATGATAAAAAGGATACCAGATGAATAGTGCGATAAATGTGATATTGACCCGTACCCAGATTTGGGATGTCGTACGATAGACTTACCGTACGAACTATATTGATGATAGATCCGCACTCTTGACTCGAGGATGTCATGTTATAAATATTGTATCGCATATGATACCATTGAGGCGGGATCATCGACTATATTATCTATATATATATATCGACTCAGATTTAGGTGGTTTTCCTTACCTTTTGATTAATCTGTTAGTTTAGACCTGTAATTACCTGTAGACTCGTTTATATTATTGCATATTCATTATTGTTGTGTTTACTATTCAGCACCCGCATATTATTGCTGTTCGCATTGCATGCTTATATTGTGTTTTCATATGTTAGTATTGAAATCATGCTGTCAGGACACCAGCACCATTACCGATGATGCGTATGTTCCACATACACTTACTTGCCGGCTCACACACATTATCATCGGTAATTGCCATGTCACGTACACTTTATAGAATATTATTTTATTGATATCGCTCGTTAGCTGATAGTTTGATATATCATTATTGTGCTCGTTTAGACATCGCATTCTTTACTGTTATACTTCATGCATATTTATTATTCATAGCCATGCATTTTTATTTAGGGCCATTCCAAATTTACCGGAGCCCAATACTTTTAAATTGATTGTTATTTATTCTCGAGATTTGGGTTTTCCATGAGATTTATGGATTTGGAGAAACCGCCAGATTTTATAAAACTGATTATCATTTTAAAATGAAAGTTGCGGTTTTCTCATGATATGATTTGAGATTGTCCACCATGAGTTTTCTCGGCTCTTGAGCGATATCATACACCCAATTCGAGGAGGAGTACGAACCGTCTGTGTGTGCATGGTGGACCCGGTGCGGTACCCCGGGGCAAGAGGATCACAGATAATGGCGTTGAGCCTGTGGCAGGGGAGCATTGCTGACCGGTGATTGTTTTAAGACTCGACGGATATCCGGAGGATACCGATCGGAGTCGGGCCAGTCCGGATAGCCGGAGCCCTAGATATTGATATTGAGGTACTTGAGATTATATGATACAGGCCAGTCCGGATAGCCGGAGCCTGAGATATTGAGATATTGGGTTATATTTTGTGTCGATGCTAGACACTGCTTTATATTGATTTCATTGATGATATTTCGATTTATATATAGATATCTCACTTAAACAAGAAAACAGTTTTATCATTTATATGCATTCGGTTTTCATATTATGACCTTCATACCTCATACATATGATATATTGCTACCTATGGCACTGACACGAGCACATAGGATTACACTTATGTATAGATGTTTACCCTTGCCATATTTTCATGCTTCAGACCTTATCATATTGAGGATATTTATATTTGATCGTATTGACCTAGGATTGAGTCATACATATGATTTCTGCTCTGTGATGTTTTCTACTCACGAGTTGGCAACTCACCCCCGTTGTGCCACAGTTCTTGCAGGTTTGCCGTACAGGTTTCGTTGCGGCTTTGCTGGCACATTGCTTCCTTTTCCGGGTGATTGCTTTGGTAGGTGGGTTCACTTGCATCGTGACCACCATTATACCTTGTATATTATTTGTTTCAGTTGTATCTAGTAAACTCCGTCAACCAGACATATATATTTATTTTAGACTTAGAGACCAGAGTTGTATATTCTTTCGACCTTAGAGTCGTGCGTTGTATTATTATGGTTTTCATTGATGTTTTGAGTTTCCTTTTGAGTTTTGATTCTCGCCCTTCGGCGTTGTATATTATATTGCTTGCATGGTTGTGGCCGTCGATTGACGAAGAGCTAGCTCCCGCTTGGGGATGCCTTTTATCATTATATATGCTTTTATCATGTTGTACCCCGTTCGGGGCCAGTATTTACAAAGGAAACTCTGCCGAAATTTTCAGAAAAGACTTGATGTTTTAAAAATGCATAATTCGGCTTATGCTATTAAAACCACTCGTTTTAAAATAAGTTTCTTCTTACCTAAAATGGTTTTAGATTTTTGGGTTTTGGCTTACTTGAATTAGATGGGGTCCTATAGACTTCATATGATTCAAGGGCCAGACACGTGCCATTTCGGGTCGTGACACTAACCGCCACTGCCTCCAAGTGCTTCGGGACTGCACCCAACTACTACCTGTTTGCATGGCTCCTTTGAGCCATGGTAGGGTAGTAATTAAAGTACAGTGAGAACACACTCGAGGTGAAGTAGCAGTGTCAAGTCGACGGGCTAAGCTGTACTCATGTCACCTGGGAACTGCTACCCGACGATAGGTATAATACCCACCAACAGTTCCCGACGAGTCCTGTCCGATGTACTCATAACCTAATGAGCACCTGCATACTATCTCCAGTATGACATACTGATGGTTGTAGGACAGACCATCTCCCCTGCTGGGATGAGAAGCGTATACACTAGTCTACTCTGGAGTATCGATGCCCCGTCTCGATAATCCTACGACTAGGGACCTGTATAGGATGTGCTTATAGATTACCCAGCCCCCACTAGTGTGACTGCCATCACAACGCTGGTAATTAAGCAAAAGATGCTAAGGGCTCTACCAATATGTATAAGCGATATGCTACGAAAGCACATGCACATATTGAGGTAGAAACAAACCAGGTAGCATACTACCATTTCGAGCAAGACCGTTACTATATCCGTGTATATCCTAAGCTTCCATTAAGTAATATACAAACCAGTATGATACAATAATGGCCTCTAGGGCATATATCACTAACATAACCTAGGGTTTAGCTGCGGTTGCGCAGCAACATTGGTAAGTTGTGGACTTGTGTTTCTTGTGCTGCTCCATAATGATATTTGGCACTTTCTGGGTATTTTTAGGGAGGCTCAAGCTGTTGAGGTCTCTGGGATTTGTGGGTGTTTGATAATTCAATCGAAATGTTTAATATCGTCTAGATTATATTGATATGTGATACAATATTTAGAATCCACAATAATTAATTTTTTGAAAACTAGTTTGTGTTTTGTAAATCTAGCAATTTAGTTTCTTTTGATAGATTGCCACGGAGTTTCGATTCGGATCAAAGCTCCGTCGCAATCTCGTATAGTATGCGAACACTCGCCGGGTAACACTACTAGATAGCCATGCCCCATAGCTCCAGCTAAGTGACAATAGGAGAACCCCGTTGCCAAAAGCATCCACTCGGGTGCTCGCGGCCGCGATGTTCCGCCTAAGTGCACTTTGTCGATGGCATCAGGGGTGCGGCCATCTACTAAAGTTCCTGATGATCATTCGATCAGGTAATCGGGAATCCTGTTGAATTCCCGACTGGTTATTGAAAAGTGTTTTCAATTCGAGACTAAAAGGCAAGGTTTATTATGTTTGATAATTCAATCAAGATGTTGCGGATTCTAATTATTGTAGTTTTCATTTTCTTTTCTGAGATCATACGTGTAATATATGGTGAATCCCTGATCTCGTTGCTATATGTCAACGATATTTGGGATACGCATATTAACTTACGTTGATGACATGCGATGTTTAAGTGTTGCTATGATATGTTATATTGGATCATCGTGAATGAATAGCCGGGGATTTTTTCTTGAGATGAGAGTTTTTCTATTTTCATTCATGTAAAAAATTGTATGTAATATTCTTTTATTAGGACACTTCCGGGTTGAGGATGATGTCACCATTGATGTATATTATTTACTTTTCCGTATTAGGATAGACCCAAGGCGGGGAGCATAGGTAACCGGGTTCTAGAGTCCAGTGGGAGACTATCTCGAGGAGTCGAGCCCGGGTCTCCTAACTCTAGAGTTGGCAGGGTTACTTGCCGCTCTCGTAAGGGTCTAGGGATATGGGTTTGGCTATTCATCACGACCGTGGAATCCGTGTTTTTCATTACTGGCTAAATTTAAAACATGGACCCCCTAGTATATCCAATATTTCATATGTTTTTTTCTGCTGCCTGAGTTTTGTGATGTGATCATATAACTGCCTAAGACGAATGCTATATATATGATATATATTAAACGTTTCTTATGTTTTGCACCCACTCTAGTCCAGCCCCCGCTCTGCCGTTAGTTAAGTAACCTAACGGTGCATGACGGGGCTCCGTGGCGAATGCAGATGGCATAAGCGTACGTTCTATTTTCGTTTCTTCTATGATGTTTAGGAAATATAAATGATGGGACTTTATTAATGAGATTAATGAAAAGAAAAGAAACCTAAAGATGTTATAGAATCAAATTTTTCAAAAAGGTAGCTCTAGTTATTACTTTGCATAGCGGTATTCTTTTATGAATATCCAGCACCTCATTCGATGAGGAAAGAGCCGAGATCCCTTCACCGGGAATGACCTCTTTAGCAAAAGCTAGCAAATGTTACAACCCACTCGGTTTGTTTTGAAAACTGCTCGATTTTAAAAGCGGAGCTTGAACCACTCCTTTTTCAAATCACTAGATTCTACAACGATATCAAGTTCATTATGATTAAGGTTTTCTTCAAAACCTGTCGTAGCCCTCTGTCATTTCAGATAAATGCTATTTAGTATTCGTGTTGCGTTTGTTGACCATAGCCAAGGCATAGTGTACGGTAGCTGATTAGTGCTTATCTGCAGCATATGATGCGATTAGATTAGGGTAGTCGTACGGCTTTGTTGACCATAGCCAAGGGTCGTACTGGTGGGTTTAATTCAATCAGGAAATGACGGGTTAAACTCGGCTAGCGCTTATGATTTGTTGACCATAGCCAAGGTCATAAGTCGCTAGGGGTAAAAATAAATATTGGGAATTTCAAGTGTTGAAATTTGCAATGAGATTGCATACCTTCTATAAGATAGTTGGATCCCGATACCCACTATGAGTAAGAGTTTCTCGTGGGAAAATTTTGCTTTTTACAATTAGCTGATCCAGTAGGTGTCTAAGAAAGATGTTAACGGGGTTATGCCCCTGCGGAAATGAGGTTATTTAATTAGTTCCATGCGAAAGTACGGGGAGACTCCCTCGGAGTACCAATACCTGCCTGACTTACCGATTGGCGAACTTGTAGGGTGTAATTAATCCCGGCTAATCTTACCTTTTAGGGTTTGAAGGAAGATTTGATAAAAACAGTAGGAGTCATCCTGATTAGATAAGATAATAACCAATCTAATCTTGCAAGAGCGCACACTAAAGTGTTTTCTTCTCTCTCTCTTCAGGTAGCGACCGTGACATGCCTTAATCAAGATAATAATATGGATGTATTGACCGAACCCAGTTATTATACTGAACCGGGGAACGTTGGTTCCGCTCTGTCTTATGATTGTCATAAGTCTGAGCATGGAATAGGGGAATATCAGGATCCCCACGCAACCCGAACGAAGAAAGAGCATGATGATGCATCTTCTTCGGGTGTGTTCGTTACTGAGAACTGTTTCTCAATATGCTCTATGTCCTGGGTATTGGATACCGGATCAGGATCATACGTTTGTAATATGTTACATAGGTTAAGAAGAAGTAGAGAACTGGGAAAGGGTGATAAATCTCTCGTAGTAGGGAATGGTGCAATTGTTGCATCCAGAGCAGTTGGCGAATATCACTTTGTATTACAAAATGGTAATAGATTGATTTTGAACGACTGTTATTTCGTACCAAAAATGATGTGCAACATAATATCAATTTATTTATTTGATAAAGAAGGATATAACTTTGTACTAGAGAAAAATGTTATGAACATTTTCTTAAATCAAGTGTTGATTGTGTTTGATACGTTGTATAACGGTATATACGTTCTAAATCAAACTACAGTTCTAAACATACAGAACACACACAAGAGGAAAAAAATCAGAAATGAATGAATCCTTCTTGTGACATTGTAGACTTGGTCATATCAATGTGACAAGACTAGCTAAGTTGCATAAAGATGGATATTTGAATCAGTTCTAATTTACATCTTATGAAACTTGCCAGTCGTGTCTCAAAAGCAAGATGACCAAAACTCTGTTTACTGGACACGGAGAAAGAGTGACTGAACTCTTGGGACTAATACATAATGATGTATGCGGTCATATGTCTACGCATGCCAGGAATGGTTCCTCGTACTTTATTACATTCACCGATGATCTCTCAAGATTCGGATGTGTGTTATTGTTGAAACAAAAATCTAAAGCTTTCGAGAAATTCAAGGAATACAAGTACGAAGTTGAGAACCAGACGAGTAAAAATATTAAAATCCTTCGATCTGATCGGAGAGGAGAATACTTAAGCACTGAATTCCATGACTATTTAAAAGAGAATAGGATTCTCTCTCAGCTTACTCCTCCGTATACACCACAGCACAATGGAGTATCGGAGCAAAGGAATCGCACCCTATAAGATATGGTGCACTCTATGATGAGTATTACTGAGTTACTTATTTTCTTTTGGGGTTATACACTTGAGATAGCTGCATACCTATTGAATAGGGTTCCGACCAAATCCGTGCCTACCACTCCATATGAGATATGGAATGGGAAGAGACCATCTCTTAAACGAGTTAAGATATGGGGTTGTCCGGCCTATGTCAAAAGGCAAAATCCGGACAAGCTCGAGGCAAGATCTGTTTTGTGCAAGTTTGTGGGATATCCAAAGAATTCATATGGATATATCTTCTACCATACTGAGGAACAAAAGGTGTTTGTTTCTCAACATGGCACCTTTTTAGAAAAGAAATTTTTTATGAAAGAAATTAGTGGTAATGAGGTAGAACTGGAAGAAGTTCCAGCTACACAAACTATAACTGATGATTTAGTAGAACCGGAGGATTCAATAGTCCCCGACGAACCTCAGCCGCTCCGCGGATCTAGTAGGGTTCCTCATCCACCTAAGAGATACTACGGTTTTATCATAGATGGTGGGAGCGAGGATTGCATCATGGAAGATGATGACCCAACTAGTTTTGAGCAGGCCATCACAAGTGGAGACTCTGTGAAATGGCTGGATGCAATTCGATCTGAGATGGAATCCATGTACACCAACAAAGTATGGACTTTGGAAGTTGCTCCTGAAAGGGTAAAACCCATTAGGAGCAAGTGGATCTTTAAGAAGAAACTTGGTGTAGATGGAAAGGTTGAGACATTCAAAGCTAGATTTGTTGCTAAAGGTTTCGTCAACGACCAGGTGTCGATTATGATGAAACTTTTTTTTTCCAGTGGCTATGCTCAAGTCCATCAGGATTCTACTTGCCATTGCCGCATACCATGACTAATAAATCTGGCAGATGGATGTTAAGACCGCTTTTCTAAATGGTGATTTAGAATAGAGCGTGTATATGACACAGCCAGAGGGCTTCGTAGATAGTGGGAGCAGCGAAAAGGTGTGCAAGCTGCTTAAATCATTCTACGGATTAAAGCAGGCATCGCGGAGCTGGAACATCTATTTTGATGTGGTAGTCAAAGAGTTTGACGTCATCAAAAACGTAGATGAACCTTGTATATACAAGAAGGTTGTAGAGAGTAAGGTTGTCTTCCTCGTATTGTACGTAGATGACATACTCTTGATAGGAAATGATGTTCCTATGCTACACTCGATCAAGCTCTTCTTATCATAAAAGTTCTCCATGAAAGATCTAGGTGATGCCTCCTATATCCTGGGGATTAAGATCTATAGAGATAGATCTAAGAGGATATTAGGATTGTCCCAATACAGGTACATTGACACCATAATAAAGAGGTTTAGTATGGAATATTCTAAGCGTGGTAATTTACCCGCGTGCTCTGGAATCACTCTCTCCAAAGAGATGTCTCCTAAGACTGATTTGGAGAGGGCTCACATGCAAAGGATACCCTATGCTTCTGCAGTTGGGTCAATCATGTACGCGATGTTATCCACTAGACCGGATGTAGATTATGCACTTAGTGTGATAAGTAGGTATCAGTCAAATCCTAGGGAGAAACACTGGACAGCTGTGAAGAACATTCTTAAGTACTTGAGAAGGACTAAAGAAATGTTCTTGGTGTATGGTAACGGAGATCTCCAAGTGGAGTCCTTTACCGATTCGAGCTTCCAGAGTGATAAGGACGACAGTAAGTCGGTCTCAGGTTTTGTATTTGCCCTCAATGGAGAGGCGGTATGTTGGAAGAGTTCCAAGCAAGATACCGTGGAAGAATTGACGATGGAGGCTGAATACATCGCTGCCAACGATGCTGCCAAAGAGGCTGTCTGGATGAAGAAGTTCATAGCTGAACTTGGTGTGGTTCCATCCATTGAGCATCCAATACCTTTGTATTGTGATAACAATAGAGCTGTGGCTTTGGCCAAGGAACCCCGGTCCCATCAGCGATCCAAACATATTCTTAGGCGGTATTACCTAATCTGGGAGATAGTTGATCGCCGGGAGATCGAGGTCAAGAGAGTTGACACGAAGGACAACACAGCGGATCCAATCACAAAGGCCCTCCCCAGACGCAATTTGAGAGACTTTTTGGGATGTTGGGTATGCGATACTACAACAACTGGCCTTAGTGCAAGTGGGAGATTGTTAGTCATATGTATGCCCTAGAGGTCATTATTGTATATTATAGTGGATGCTTGGACATATATATATAGAGGACTTTTTTGCTCGACATGATAGTATGCTATCTGGTTGCACTTTATCTTAACATGTACACTTATTATTATACTGTCTCTCTGATACATATTGATAAAGCCCTTAGGATGTTAGCTTGACTACCAGGACTATGATGCAGATCATACTAGTGGGGCTTGTGTATTCCACAAGCTCATCCTTTAACAGTTCCTAGTCAAAGGAATATCGAGACAGGGCATCGATATTTCAGAGAGACTAGTGTGTACATTTCTTGACCCTGTATGGGGCGAAGGTTGATCCCACATCCATTGGTGTTTGACATCAAAGATTGTACACAGGTGCTCATTAGAGAATGGGTACACAGAACAGGACTTGCCGAGAACTCCTAGATGGTACCATACCTATCGTCAGATAGCAGTTCTCTAGTGACACTTGTACAGGTTAGTCTGTAGACCCGAGATCGTCATAGAGTCTTGTGTGGTTCTTTGATTTCCTCTCTACCACGGCTCAAAGGAGTCGTGCAAACAGGTGGATTTTAGGTACAGTCCCGAGTCACATGGAGGCAATGAGCGATAGGAGGGGTTTCGTCTCTCCCGGTATAGGGAGTTGATGTTGTGCTATTCTCTATTGGTTATAACAGCAAGTCCCTGGCCAGGGCTGATGAGATTTACTGGTAAGTGTTATCAGTAGTTTCTCGAACCGTTATAGGCCACACATCGGCATGACTTATCAAGATACTGGGGTCTGACGTTTCCACCCCAGACTCGATATGCGGCATATCAGTAGAAGAGACCGGACTGTACGGTAAGTACTGCTTATAGGCTTTACGGGAGTTTGGATAAGCTTGCTTGTTGATCTTCTAGTCGCTCAATACCTGGGTAGCCGTTACATCCAGCTAGTACCGCCGACGGCTTGTGGGTGACTGATGTGATCATTAACTACTGCTGGCGTATTGACGAGTCATTAGAGTCCCACACAGAGGTTTCCTAGCTCAAGAGAAACGAAGTAGGGCACATGATTGAAACAATTTCGGTTTGTGTAGTATGAAAACTGTAAAGAAATCACAACCAAAAATATTTTGACCGCAATCAATAACGGTGTCGATTGTAGCGCGTTAGTAAGTGCGGATCGTCCACAGGGAAAATGTAATCGTTCGTATTTCAAATTAGATGAGTCGAAAATTTAAAGAAAAGAAAAGAAACAATTCATGATTTAAAGATTTGAAGTTCAAGAATTAGTAAAATCTAGTCAAAATCAAGAAACAATAAAATCAAGAATTGAGAATTTATGATGATTTCCAAATCAAATATCAAGAATCGAAGTGAGGCTCGTAGGAATCGATCGGATCTATAGATATGATGAAATCTAGCGATTACGTATTCTTATCCATCGATGAATTGATACTAGATCGATGATGATCAACGAGAATTAAGGATTTCTTGTGAAACTAGGGTTTCATCATCTATCCCTTGTTCCTTCGTCGATATCATTCACATTCTAGCCTCTAGTAAATTCAAGAATCGATCGTGGATCCCTAATTTCGAGCGATCACAATCAAGAAAGCATCGCAACGAAACTAGGTCGTCGATTCTTCAATTTGCTAGGGTTTACAAAACTCGTAGGACTTAAGAATCGTTTTAAGATTTGTTACATCATTATTCTATTGATCGTCTCGACTCCTTTACGAGCGGAGTTTTACTCAAACATCACAACAAGAACCACAATCACAAATTGAGATCGAATCATGATGCAGGAATTTAAAGAAAGCAAGATTAAAGAATTTCACCTTTTATTTATCAACAATTTAGTTACAACTCTCAAGAACTACAAGAGGAAGGAACTTGATCGTCGATTTCGGCTTCGCTCGTCTCCTTGAGTCGCGGATTGGCTTGGATCACTTGCTCGATTGAAGATCGGCTCCGCTCCTAAAAGGATGAAAGTTTCTCGCTTGATTTGGTACTCGGGATCTTGATTTTGGCTTTGGAATTTGAATTAGGGTTTACAAGTTGTGTCACTCAACTTGTATTGAATTTGGGGAGAGAGAATGAACAACCCAAAACCCTAGATCTAGGTTTCCTTTTATAAGCTTCTCAACTTTAGATCTAGAATTCAAATTTCAAATTTCCCTCCAAAATGAACCACCTCATTTGAATTTTCCCTCCAAAATGAACTACCTCATTTGAATTTTCCCTCCAAAATGAGGTTGTTAGAAAGAATCTTCTACAAGATGTTGTTGGAAGGAATATTCTAGAATGAGGTTGTTACAAGGAGGCTTCTAGAAGAAGCTTGTTATAAGGAGGCTTCTAGAAGAAGTTTGTTATAAGGAGGCTTCTAGAAGAAGTTTGTTGAAGGGAATATTCTAGAATAAGGTATATTCTAGGGCTAGGTTGTTAGGCCGAGCCTTCTGGATGAAGCCACGTGTAATTCTGGAGCCTTCTGGAAGCTAAAGCCGTTATGGGAAGCACGTGGAGGAATTCTGAGGTGATGAAGTCATTAAGGAGCCATGGATCCGCGGCGGGAATGGGCCTTTGGCCGCGGATCTGCGGCGCTTTAGAGCCCTCTGTGAATGAAAATTTCTGTGCTGCTTGTTGTTGGCTTTTTAGAACATTTCTGATGTGTGTAATTTCATAATTCTTCCTTGATCACTG
Source organism: Agapanthus africanus (assembly GCA_030015575.1). Lineage (NCBI taxonomy): Eukaryota > Viridiplantae > Streptophyta > Magnoliopsida > Asparagales > Amaryllidaceae > Agapanthus > Agapanthus africanus. The sequence goes on from JASDDO010000014.1 coordinate 516,931,521, forward strand.
CCAAATCTCAAGTCTTGGACTTGGCGTATTTTTGTCGGCACTTTTCACAGTTTCGGCTCTTTTCCTGGAATTTCCTGCACAGATTCTCGAGACAAGTGTTGCATTACACAAAGATTATGCGATGCAATGATAAACACTCAATTTCCCTCAAAAATGTCGGTTATAATATATAACACATGTTATTTGGTGTTTTACGGTTGTTTTTCTAATATGTGCTATATTAATACCGAACACCTCTAGATGAATGCAAATGGTAGGGAAATTGATGTGTTAAAAATGCAATATTTTCGACTGATCAAATTCCCCCAAACTTATTTTCGATCGTCTCGAGCGAACTGTTTTATTAAAAAAGAGAAGGAGAAAATAGAGAAAGAGAAAAACTAACTAGCACACTTTCGTAGGCAACACGATTGCACTGAGCACGTGCAACCAGCCTTTAAATCTCTAGGTGTCCCTAGTAGGAGGAGTGTTGTCTCCTGAGGGTTTTCAGCGGATTGCACCCATAAAATCCAATAATAAAAGAAAGACCGTGAAAGTTACATATAAAGAGAAGAATTGTAAAAGAAAAGCTTCGAAAATTATGGTTTCCAACTAAGCTAGCTTTTCGGTTGCCATGAGCCCTATCTTAATAGTCATGAAAAGATGTCAGAAATCACATAACCCCTCAATAAAACATCATCTTATTCTTCATTCTTATCTTTCTTCCAAACATTGATCATATAACCCTACGTGTGTGTAAAGAACATCCCTACACCCGGAGAATTCAATTCAAGCTATCGTACTCATGTCCATCTGCCTCAGTACTTTTTAATTAATGAATATTTAGATGAATTTGCTCACACACTTTCATGCGACCGTTAATACTTCTTGAGGTACTAACCGACCTATTACTCATGTGCTTGCTTATTTGGTGTTTTTCCTCGTCTTGCACCACCTAAGGCTTAGCAGTGACTCCCAGACCAGTTGGCCTTAGGGCACTAGGTGAAGAGGCACCCTCGCTATATTTTTTATTGCTGCCTTGGCGATAACAAAACCAGTGTCCATTTTCTCTTCACCATTTATATTTTATTCATTTTTTATTTCCTTCATACTTTGGCTTTTAGACAAGAGCATTTCAAGGTATCCTCTACTATCCCGAGCTTCAAGACGTGTGTAAGTGCGAATAGCAGGGTATCAACGTTCAAAATGTTTGTCTTTCAGAATAGAAACTGTTTTTCTGACTTATTTTTATCCTCAGATTAGTGACTTCTTTCATCTTACTAACCCTTCGGACAACGGCTCATAACTACTTATTACTAGTTCGTTTAAGAAAATTTCTAATTTTCTTGGTTTTCTTAAATTTTTCCAATCTTTTGGATGTAATTTTTCACTATCTAATCTTTTATTATCTTATTTATGTACAAAATATTTTTAATTTTTTTTTGAAAATTTTTAAATTTTTATAGGTTTTAAAATGTTTTGTGCTTATGCAAAGTGATATGCAAATGATGCGAAAATAAGCACAAACCTCCCCCAAACTTGTTTTCAACAGTGTCCTCACTGTTGCCATCCGCTAGATCTTAAAAAACCTGTAAGCTTGGGAGAAAATTTATTAATGGGGGAAAAATATATAAGTGAAGATCCTCCCCCAAACTTATTCTTGGCTCATCATTTTGTGTAAAAATTTTCTTTTCAAGTGCCAGATTATACTCCCCCAAACTTGAGTTAAGCCATGTTAATCTTTGAAAATCACATGAGGGGGTCAAAAATCATTGGTCGATGCCAAGCTTTGCAAAGACCGAAAGTTAACACCAACCATTCAAAAATTTTATCAATGCAGTGCTCTGGTTGGTGGAAGAAGAAGTGGGGAAAGGGTAAGTGGTGGAATAGAATGTGTGTGCGTCTCATTTTGGAGAGACGATGCAGTGAATATGATGGACTACTCGCATTCTTTTTACAGTTCAGAAGAAGGGGTGGAGGTTCAATTTCATTGATTTGATGTGGATTCATCTCAACACCCGTGTCATTCAAAAATGCGAGTTCTTCAGCGAAGATCTCCTCAAAAGTTTCATCAATACCCCGGAGAATAATGTCATCACAAAGTGCGGGGTGATCTTCAGACTCTAAAAACGGTTCATAATCAGTGTTAGTTGTTGACCCGGATAACTCGGTGGAAGAGTCCGTATGTGTATGATACATAGTTGGGTCAAACAACAACGTATGAAAAGAGTCAAGATCGGTATCATGTGGATCATCAAATTCGCTGCTGTCGACATCCATTAAGTCGACAGACAGACCTGAGCAGTAGGTTCGGAAGGTACACTTCCCAACTTGTAAATGTTCAGCTCAATAGACCTATTCTCGAAGGATAGGGTCATAGAACCGTTACGACAGTTGATGATAGCGTTGGAAGTGGCCAAAAAGGGGCGACCTAAAATCACCGGAATTTGATTCCGTGGGTTCGCTACAGGCTGCGTATCAATTACAATAAAGTCCACAGGGAATACAAATTCCCCGATTTTTATTAACATATCCTCCAGTTCACCCCTAGGTTTGGTGCTTGATCGGTCAGCCATCTGGAGAGTGCAATGGGCTGGTTTCAACTCTCCGATCCCTAACTGCTCGTAAACCGAGAAAGGAAGTAGGTTAACACTTACGCCAAGGTCTAGTAGAGCACGGTTGATGTGTTTTTCCCCGATAGAAATGGAAATAGTAGGATATCCAGGATCCTTACGTTTCCTCGGTAATTGTTTGGGGAAAGCCGTGTCTACAGTACTTGACATGAAAAATTTTTTAGGCACTTGAGTCTTCCTCTTCCTAGTGCACAAGTTCTTAAGAATTTTCGCATAGGACGGAACTTGTTGGATAGCATCTAGGAGAGGGATATTGATGTTAACTTGCTTAAACATGTCCACAAGCTTCTCCCTTTGTACATCATGTTTGTTGGGCCTCAACCTTCCAGGAAATGGAGCTCTATCAATAAGTGTTGGGTCCAACATTTGTGGAGAAATTTGTAGGGGTGGAAAAGGTGAAGTGGGTGGAGGGTTCGAGCCATTGGGAAAACGGAGAATAGGCTCGAAAGAAGAAGGTACATTAGACGAAATAGGACAAGAGGTAGAAGTGTGAATGGAAGTGGAAGTGGAAGTCGTGGTGTTAATGATCAATTCATAATTATCAATTTGTTCACCCACATGATTGTCTAGCACTTTTCCCGATCTCAACATTGTAAAAGCACCCACATTAGTACAATGTGAAGGTCCCGGATCAGACAGGGGTTGAGGTGGAAGATTCCCTTTTTCTCTAGCACTTATTTCGGATGTTATTCGTTCAATTTGTGCTTCCATCGATTTAATATTCTCATTTTGAGTGAGAATGATCTTTATCATATTATCGATGGAAGATTGAAAACTTGTCGACCCTTGGATGGATTGTTTCATGAAAGTAACCAAGGTTTGTACTAGTGCAGAGGTATTATCAGTACCGGCCAATTGCAAAGAGTTTTCATGTGGTACAAAAGTGTTGGCCGGATTTTGGAAGTTTTGTGATTGGTAGGGGTGCTGACTCAATTGAAGTGGTGGCTGTTGTGGTGGAAGAGCCATTTGTAAAGTGTTATGGTTTAGATCCTTGTATTGAGGTTGGTGTTGGATCAAAGAAAAATCAGGGTGATTCCTCCAATCTTGATTATATGAGGAAGAAGAGGGATCGTTTCCAGGTCTTTGCTGAAGTGCAGCATTAGTGTGACCTTGAAACGGTACATTCGAAGGACATTCTTCCGTCAAATGTGAAGGTTTTGAACAGCAGCCACACTCGGTTTTGGGAAGTGTGTATTGGTTTAGGGAGGCTGAAGAAATTGTGTTGTCTATATCGTCGAGTTTCCTTTGTATTGCGGCTATTTCGGCTTTCATTATGACGGAAACATCGAGCTGATTGACATCTTCCCTAGGCGGTGGTGGTCTAACACTTTCCCACTGTGATGTGTTTTGAGCTAAATCTTCTAGGTATTTCAAAGCTTCACCATCATCTTTAGATAGGAATTGGCAATGACACATGGTTTCAAGCATCTGTCTAGTAGTGAGATCAATACCCTCATAGATAATTCGACACAAATCCCATCTGGAGATTCCGTGATGAGGACATTGGATAAGAAGATCCTTGAACCGTTCAAAGCATTTCCAAAATGGTTCATTGGGAAGTTGGATAATATGAAGATTTCGCTCCGAACACGACTGGTCTTGTGATTATGATAAAATTTCTTAAGGAATGCTGCAACGAATTCGTCCCATGTTGAAATAGAATGTGTGGGTGTGATGTAAAGCCACTTCTCGGCTAAATCGCACAAAGTGAATGGGAGAAGACGTAAACGCAGAGCATCTAAAGACAGTTGTGAATTTCCCATCAGAGCACATACATTTTCGAATTTAGAAATAAACATGTATGCGTTTTCAGAATCAAGACCGTAAAATTTGGGTAACAGTTTGATGAATTGGGGGTTGATTTCAAAATTTTCCCGGTTGGCAGGTGGTATAGAAAGACAGGTGGGAAGGGAAACACGTGTAGGATAGCATCTCTCATGGAGAGAAATGCGTGGAGGATTCTGCGCACCTGCGGGCGGTGGCAGAGTGGTGTTCAGGTTTGATGGATTTGTAAGTCCACATTGCTATAAGTCCACGTTGCTCACCCTGGTTCTTACGGGGAGGCGGAAACGGTATAAAAAAATGATTTTTAATGCAAAGGAAACATGGACTAAAAGAAGGATCTTTGCTAAACTACAAACTAGCAAGCTACTAGAGGTTCTATCTACTATGTCATAGAGATTATACCTCACGACACAGGTCCTTCGGGTCTTCATTCCGCTGTCCGGCTCGTCCATCCACGCTCCGAGGGTCGATCCGGATCTTGGTCACCTCCGCGGCCTTCTTGAGTCGAAGACGATCCACCCGAGAGATGTACTCCGAGCTCTACCTCGAGCCGAGGCAACTAGGGCAACAAGATCGCTAGTCTTGATGTCCTAGGATGTGTAGAAGAGATAGATGGAAGTGTTTGTCTATTTGGATCCTTTTTCTCTCAACACATGAGATCAAAGGAATTATCAAGAGGAGGAAGAAGAAGGAAAACAACCATGGAGCTCTCTCATTTCTTTTCAAGAGAGAGAAAGAGAAATAAGAAATGAATTATTGTGCTAGAGAGAATGAACTATGGTTGCAATAATACACCACTATCATCATTACTATTCTTTTCAAGATTAAGTTGATGGCAACAATTGACTTGACCATTATCATAATCCAAAAATAATAAGAAATCCAAAGAATATTCTAGACCTCTCATGAAGGTCCAAGTCAACTTTGGTCAAACGGTCAACAAAGTCAAGTATGGTCAAATGGTTAAAGCAATTAGCCATCACACAATAATCACTAAAAAGATTAGTAAATAATGTCCCCGGCTCATTATGGTTTTAACCGAACGAACTGCCAAAACCCTAATGAGTCCGCCTCATTATGGCTTCGACCGAATCAACTGTCATAACCCTAATGAGGCACCTCCTTCCTCTTCGCTCCTCACAACTGTGCATACACACCCGCATCCGCATTCCGTAGAATGCGAATGCACAAAAGACAAAACAAATCCATCCATGCAATACTAGGATCCGGCTTAAACCAAAGCCCACTAGTATTGCCTGCCCGAACAGCATACGCACACAAGTGTACGTAAGTGATCGTAGCCCTGCCGTAAAACCATACGGCCTCTACACCTTTCGCTCAGTGCAGGAAAACTCTCTGTGTGGGACTCTAAAGACTCGACACTACGCTGGCAGTGGGTTTAACCACAGACCGCAAGCGGCACTAGCTGTACGTAACGGTCCCCAGGTAGATGTCGATAAGAAGGCCGATGAGGTAAACCCATCCGAACTCCTACTGAGCCTGTATATGACAATCTCCGTACAGTCCGGTCTGTTCGTCTAAGAATATCGCATGGCGGGCCTAGGGGGGCGGTAAACGTCAGTCCCCTAATAGCGGTACAAGTCATGTTGGAGTGTAGCACAGAACACCCTGAGATAACACTGGAAACCTACCAGTATATCTCGCTTGCCCTGGCCAGGGACTTTTTGTAATGGCTCTCCTAGACACAGCGCGATATCAACCCCCAATACCGGGAGAGACGAATCCTGTCTAACCGTCACTGCCTCCAAGTGCTTCGGGACTGCACCCAACTACTACCTGTTTGCACGACTCCTTTGAGCCGTGGTAGGGTAGTAATCAAAGAACAGTGGGAACACATTCGAGGCGAAGTGACAGTGTCAAGTAAACGGACTAAGCTGTACTCATGTCACCTGGGAACTGATAACTGACGATAGGTATAATACCAACCAACAGTTCCCGACGAGTCCTGTCCAGTGTACTCGTAACCTAACGAGCACCCGGATACTGTCTCCAGTACGACGTACTGATGGCTGTGGGACAGACCATCTCCCCTGCTGGGATGAGAAGCGTATATGCTAGTCTACTCCAGAGTATCGATGCCCTGTCTCGATAGTCCTATGACTAGGGACCTGTATAAGGATGTGCTTATAGATTACCCAGCCCCCACAAGTGTGACTGCCATCACAACGCTGGTAATCAAGCAAAGATCCTAAGGGCTCCACTAATATGTATATAAGCGATATGCTAAAAGAAACACATGCACATATTGAAGTAGAGACAAACCAAGTAGCAAACTACCATTTTGAGCAAGATTGTCTATACAACTGTGAATATCCCAAGCTTCCATTAATTAATATACAAGCTAGTATGATACAGTAATGGCCTCTAGGGCATATACACTAACAGTTGCCCACCCCGGTGCTTACGGGGAGGCGGAAACGGTATAAAAATACGATTTTTACAACTCTAGGCAACATGGACTAATTAAAGGAGGATCTTTGCTAAACATAAACTAACAACCAAGCTAAAAGAGTTAGCTACTCGGTTAAAGGGTTATACCTAAGTCTTGAAGTCCTTCTCTTCTTGCTGCTTGGAGTGGGATGAACGGGTCGTCCTCGTCGCCTTCTCTTGCCGAAGAAAGATCCACCCGAGGGCCTCTACCTTTGGCTCCTACCTCAAACTAGAAGTAACTAAGGTGCTTGGTGTGCTAAACCTAGAATCTTAGGAAGAGTAGAGAGTAATTTTAAAGGTTTTATCTCAAAGCTTAATGGTTCTCAACTCATGAGAGGAGGAGCTTTGAAAAAGAGAAAGAGGATGAGAGAGAATGAGAATGATAGAATTGAGAAGATAATGCCAACCTTCTCACATATATGTGAATTATGATAATTAAATAATTAACTAAAGATAATTGTGAAGGTTAACTTGAAATGACCATTATCATTTCACATTAATTACTTTTGCAAGAATCAAAGAGCATCTTTCATATGAAATGATGATGGTCAATATGTTAACATAGGTCAACAAGTCAACCATAGTCAAATGGTCAACAACCTTAACCATAACGCAATTATAATTAATTAATATTAATAATCATATTTCACATATAAACATTAGGGTTAAGAAAAAGACAACGGTCATCAACCCTAATGAAAGTCCTCTCCCTCTGCCTCAGTCAACTGTGCATACACACCCGTATCCGTGTTCCGAGGAACACGAATACAATGAGATAAAACCAATCCCAAAACATATACTAGGATTTGTCTTAAACGAAAGCCAGCTAGTATAAGCTGTCCGGACACCAAAAGTGCACAAGTGCGCGGATGTGAACGAACCCCGTCGCAAAACCATGCGACCTCTACTCGTTTTGCCTAAAGGCGAATAACCATATGTGTGGGACTCTAAAGACTCGACACTACGCTGGCAGTGGGTTTAACCACAGACCGCAAGCGGCACTAGCTGTACCTAACGGTCCCCAGGTAGATGCCGATAAGAAGACTGACGAGGTAAACCCATCTGAACTCCTACTGGGCCTGAATGTGACAGTCTCCGTACAGTCCGGTCTGTTCGTCTATGAATATTGCATGGCGGGCCTAGGTGCGGTAAACGTCAGTCCCCTAATAGCGGTACAAGTCGTGTTGGAGTGTAGCCCAGAACACCCTGAGATAACACTGGAAACCTACCAGTATATCCCGTTTGCCCTGGCCAGGGACTTTGTGTAATGGCTCTCCTAGACACAGCGTGATATCAACCCCCAATACCGGGAGAGACGAATCCTGTCTAACCGTCACTACCTCCAAGTGCTTCGGGACTGCACCCAACTGCTACCTATTTGCACGACTCCTTCGAGCCATGGTAGGGTAGCAATCTAAGAACAGTGGGAACACACTCGAGGCGAAGTGACAGTATCAAGTCAACGGACTAAGCTGTACTCATGTCACCTGGGAACTGATAACTGACGATAGGTATAATACCAACCAACAGTTCCCGACGAGTCCTGTCCAGTGTACTCGTAACCTAACGAGCACCCGCATACTATCTCAAGTACGACATATTGACGGCTGTGGGACAGACCGTCTCCCAAGCTGGGATGAGAAGCGCATACACTAGTCTACTCCCGAGTATCGATGCCCTGTCTCGATAGTCCTACGACTAGGTGTAGGGTTCCTAGGCACACCCATGAGGTTCTACAACTGATCAACCATGCCAAAATCAAAATTTTCTATGTGCCGAGAAACCCTAAACAAGATCGATACTAGAGGTAAGGCGAAAGAACATGCAAGTTAACAACTTAACTACAAGTTAAAGTGACTACAACCTTTGTAGATCCGGTCCTCCACATCTTCAGCTCCGTGTTGGCGTCCCTCCGCTGCGATCATCGGAATCCCTGACTCTATTGTCGGTTTCATCGGAGAAATGGTCGGGCTAGGTCGTTGACATCGATGCCGATGATGATCTACGTCGAGGCAACTCAAACTCAAGCTCCATCTTCACTAAGTCATGAAACTTGTGAAGAAAACACCCTATACAACATGGCAAGTTGTAGAGGATGAAGAAATAGGAAGTGGGTTCACTTTGGATTTGGATTTCTCACTTGGATTCATCACTTGGAATTTTCTGGCAATGGTTTTCTTCTTCATGAAGAAGATGAAGAAGAAGAAAGAAAATAATAATGAATAATAATAAAATAGAAAATGAAGTGATGCTTATCATTTAGCAACCATGGGTGAGTGTAACTAATGTAGAGAATAAACTAGGGTTTAGTTAAATGGTTAGGTTAAGCATAAAACAAAATGGTAGACTTTTTCAAAGATGCATGAAGCATCATGAAGCTTCTTGCATAAAACAAAGATAACCACCATTCTATTTTTTCCAAAAGTAAATAACTAAAATAAATAAATAAGGCAATTGAATCCCTAACCATTAACTAAACATGGTGTATAGCATACACACACCCAAGTTTGCATGTATCATCAAACATGATACAATCAAGTGCACAAAAGTATATCACATATACTACTTGTGCACATCAAGTGAGAAAATCAAACTTAAGTGAACAAATACTAGTTAATATAAAGTAATATATCAAATATATAATTATACATTAAATCATTAAATCAACACTTGATTTAATGATCCGGTCATAACGCATATAACCGACAAATATCAAGTGTATCAATATATCGAATCAAAATGTTGATTCGGTAACCCGGCTATATCTCATATAACCGTCCAATGATACAGATCGCGAGAATAGAATACAGTATCACATACTGGTATTATTCTCGGTCCCGCACATATCTTATATGCGCTCCTATTTCGTTTCGCTTGAGACAGGAAACCTCTATATAGGACTCTAAAGACTCGTCAATACGCCGGCAGCAGGTGATGATCATATCAAACACCCACAAGCCGCAAGCGGTCTGCTAAACGTAATGGCCACCCGGGTATTGAGCGATTAGAAGATCAACGAGTAAGCCCGCTCATACTCCTGTGAATCCAACCAGTAACACTTACCGTACAGTCTGGTCTCGTTGTCTGATATGTCGCATATCTCGCCTAGGTGTGGTAAACGTCAGACCCCAGTAGCTCGATAAGTCGTGTCGATATGAGGTCTATAACAGTTCGAGAAACTACTGGTAACACTTACCAGTAAATCTCAGCAACCCTAGCCAGGGATTTCCGGTTATAGCCAATCGAACACTGCGCAACATCAACTCCCTATAACGGGAGAGACGAATCCCCTCCTATCGCTCATTGCCTCCATGTGATTCGGGACTATACCCAAAAACTACTGTTTTGCACGCCCTCTTGGACGTGGTAAGGTGGAAATCAAAGCACAGTGGGAATCACACAAGACTCTATGACGATCTCGGGTCAACAGACTACTCTGTACCAGTGTCACCGGAGAACTGCCATCTGACGTTAGGTATAATACCATCTGGGAGTTCTCGGCGAGTCCGTCCAGTGTACACAGTCTCCACTGAGCACCCGTACACCATCTTTGATGTCAAATACCGATGGATATGGGATCATCCATCGCCCATCATATGGGTCAAGATGCACATACGCTAGTCTACTCTGGTGCATCGATGCCCTGTCTCGATACACCATCGACTAGGAACAATTATAGGATGTACTCGTCGACTACCGTGGCCCTACTAGTATGATCTCATCATAGTCCCAGTAGTCGAGTACATATCCTAAGGGCTTTACCAACATGTAACAGAGAAACAATCAGTGTACACGTTAAGGTAAAGAGTAACCAGATAGCATACTATCATGTCGAGCAAGAAAGTCCTCCCTATATATGTCCAAGCATCCACTACAATATACATCGTATGTACAGTAATGGCCTCTAGGGCATACATATAACTAACACTAGGGACCTGCATAAGGATGTGCTTGTGGATTACCCAGCCCGCACGGGTGTGACTGCCATCACAACGCTGGTAATCAAGCAAAGATCCTAAGGGCTCCACTAATGTGCAAAGGCGATATGCTATAAGAAACACATGCACACATTAAAGTAGAAACAAACCAAGTAGCATACTACTATTTTGAGCAAGATTTTCAATACAAGGTGAATATCCCAAGCTTCCATTATGTAATATACAAACTAGTATGATACAGTAATGGCCTCTAGGGCATATACACTAACAATCTCCCACTTGCACTAAGGCCATATACTGGCGTATCGAAGACCTGTCATCTCGATCAGCCGCTCGAACTGAGTCTGGGGTAAGGCCTTCGTGAATGGATCAGCAGTGTTATCTTCCGTAGCAACTCTCCGAACCTCGATCTCCTGGCGGCCCACGATCTCCCTGATCAAGTGATACCGCCTCAAGATGTGTCTGGACTTCTGATGGGACCTGGGTTCCTTCGCTAAAGCTATAGCCCCATTGTTGTCGCAATACAGAGGTATTGGATCAACAATGGACGGAACCACCTGAAGTTCTGTCAAGAACTTCCTTATCCAGACGGCTTCTTTTGCGGCATCTGCAGCAGCGATATATTCCACTTCCATCGTCGAGTCAGCAACGGTTTCCTGTTTGGAACTCTTCCAACACACCGCCCCTCCATAGAGGGTAAAGACATAACCCGACATGGACTTGGAATCGTCCTTGTCATTCTGGAAGCTGGAGTCAGCAAAGGCCTCGATCTGGAGGTCTTTTCCGCCATACACCAAGAACATCTCCTTAGTCCTTCTCAGGTACTTGAGAACGTTCTTTACCGCTATCCAGTGTTTCTCCCCAGGGTTTGACTGATACCGGCTTACCACACTCAGTGCATAAGCTACATCCGGTCTGGTACACAACATCGCATACATTATAGAGCATACCGCAGAAGCGTAGGGTATAATAGACATGCTTCCCTTTCCAAATCAGTCTTGGGAGACATCTCTTTGGAGAGGGTGATCCCGTGACAAGCCGGTAGATTACCGCGCTTGGAATCTTCCATACTGAATCTTTTCAGTATGGTGTCGATGTACCTGGATTGTGAAAGTCCTAATATCCTCTTGGATCTGTCACGATAGATCCGGATCCCCAGAATGTAAGAGGCATCACCCAGGTCTTTCATGGAGAACCTGTGTGACAAGAACCCTTTGACAGATTGTAGCATAGGAATGTCATTTCCTATCAAGAGAATGTCATCCACATATAAAACGAGGAATACGACAGTTCTTGCTACAAATCTACTATAGATGCATGGTTCATCTGGATTTTTGATAAAGCCAAATTCTTTGACCGTCTCATCAAAACAGATGTTCCAACTCCGCGATGCCTGCTTTAGTTCATAGATGGACTTAAGCAACTTGCACACCTTTCCGCTGCTCCCACTCTGAATGAAACCCTCTAGCCGGTCCATATAGACACACTCTTCTAAATTTCCATTTAGAAAAGCGGTATTTACGTCCATCTGCCAAATCTCATAATCGTGGAAGGCAGCAATGGCAAGAAGGATCCGAATGGATTTCAGCATAGCCACTGGAGAAAAGGTTTCGTCATAGTCCAAGCCAGGTCTTTAACGAAAACCTTTTGCAACAAGTCTAGCCTTATAGGTCTCAACCTGTCCATCTACACCAATCTTCCTTTTGAAGATCCATTTGCATCCTACGGGTTTTACCCCATCTGGAGCAACGTCCAACGTCCATACTTTGTTGGTGTACATAGACTCCATTTCGATCCGCATTGCATCCAGCCATTTTACCGAGTCAACGCTCTGAATGGCCTGCTGGAAGCTAGTTGGCTCATCACTATCAATGATGCAATCCTCTCTATCCCCATCTATGAGAAAACCGTAGTATCTCTCGGGCGGATGAGACTGCCTACTACTTCTGCGGAGCGGCGTAGGAATGTCCTGATCTTTCGAACCCTCTGGTTCTACTAAGCTTTCAGTAATAGCTCGAGGTTCTGGAATTTCTTCCAGTTCTATTGTGCTCCCACTTATCTGATTTTCCAAAAACTCAGTTTCCAAGAAGTGGGCATGACGAGAAACAAAAACCATTTGTTCCGAGAAACAAAAACCATTTGTTCCTCTTCGCAATAGAAGAAATATCCCTTGGAGTTCTTTGGATATCCCACAAACTTGCACTGTACTGAGCGTGCCTCGAGTTTGTCCGCATGCTGCTTTTTGACAAAAGCTGGACATCCTCATGTCTTAATGTGATTAAGATAGGGTCTCTTCCCACACCACATGTGATATGGTGTAGTAGGCACAATTTTAGTTGGAACTCGGTTCAAAAGGTATGCAGCTGATTCTAGTGCATATCCCTAGAATGATCGCGGTAACTCAGCATTACTCATCATGGAACGTACCATATCCAATAGGGTTCGGTTCCGTCTCTCCGATACACCGTTATGTTGCGGAGTGTATTGAGGAGTAAGCTGAGAGAGAATTCCATTCCTTTTTAAGTAATTCAGGAACTCGGCACTCAAGTATTCACCACCTCGATCAGATCTCAGTGTCTTGATACTTTTGCCTGTTTGTTTTTCTACTTCATTCTTATATTCCTGGAATTTTCCAAAGGCTTCGGATTTATGTTTCATTAAGAAGACATATCCGTACCTTGAAAAGTCATCCGTAAAAGTAATGAAGTAAGAATAACCTCTTCGCGCATGCGTAGACATTGGACCGTACACGTCCCTGTGTACGAGTCCCAAGAGCTCGCTCGCTCTTACTCCGTGTCCAGTGAACGGAGTTTTGTCATCTTTCCTTTGAGACAGGATTGACAAGTTGCATATGATTGATATTCGAACCGATCCAAATATCCTTCTGTATGTAACTTCGTCAACCTTCTCTCATTGATGTGACCCAGTCTACAATGCCATAAGAAAGCCTGATTTGTTTCCGGAGACTTTCTTTTGTGTGTATTCTGGACATTGAAAATCTGTGGTTGGTTTAATACGTATATACCATTGCTTAATGTACCAGACCCAATCAGAACTTGATTAAGGTGAATGTTTACAACATTACTTACAAATGCAAATTCATAATCTTCTTTAGATATTAAAGATACAGAAATGATATTACAAGTTGCATTGGATACAAAATAACAATTACGTAAAACCAAAACATGTCCATCTGACATTCCCAGGTGATAGTCCCCCACGGCCTCAGCATCAATGCTAGCTCCGTTTGCAACTTTGAGGGTCATATCACCTGCCTTCAAAAACCTACGCTTTCTCAATGCCTGCAAAGAATTACAGATATGAGATCCTGACCCGGTATCCAATACCCAGGAAGTTGAGTTTATTGATAGACAGTTTTCAATAACATACACACCTGAAGCTGAAGCCGCAACTTGCTTCAGATCCTGGTTTCTGGCCTTCCAAACCCTGCAATCCCTTTTCCAGTGTCCACTCTTGTGATAGTAAAAGCACTCTTCCTTATCCACAAGCTTTCCCACTACCTTTGTTGCCTTTGCCTTTCCCTTCGTATCCACTTTACTAACACCGCCTCTTGGTTTGGTAGTGGTTTTCTTCTTCTTTCCCTTGGCTTTCGCCTTGGACCTAGAAGAGGAAGATCCTCCTACAAACAAAGTGGATATTTTCCTGCCTTTCTGTAGGGTGCCCTCTGCACTTCTCAGCAAGTTGAGGAGTTCTGAAAGTTCCACTTCCTTTTCTTGCAAGTTGAAGTTCAGGATAAACTGGGCGTAAGTGGAAGGAAGGGACTGGAGAATTAAATCCGTGTACAGCTCGTTCTCCAATGTGGTCCCAAGGTCCGCGAGCTCTTCTATGTAGCCAATCATCTTAAACACGTGTTCCGCTACCGATGATCCGATGGCCAATCTCGCCGAAAACAACTTTTTCGAGACTTCGTATCTGGCGATACGTGATTGCTCTCCATACAGTTCTTTTGTATGGAGAAATATGTATTCAAGGTCCATATTCTCGTGCCTCCTCTGATGTTCATTGTCCATAGAGGCAAGCACGAGGCACTTGGCCTTCGCGCAATCAATTTCCCAGGTCTTACGGATTTCCCTATCCGCGACACTGGTTTTGGGACCTGGGACAGGGGGAGCTTTAGTGGTAAGGAGATACCCCAACTTGTCATAAGTGATTGCCATTTTGACATTCCTGAGCCAATCTTTGTAGTTTGGCCCTGTCAGTATGTTTTTATCTAGTAGTAACTTAAGTCCAATCATGATGTTTGGTCGCTGCAATTAGGAGAGAGAGAAGAAACACTTTAGCATGATGCTCTTTCAAGTTTAGAGTGGTTTTTAATTTGTCTAAACAGGATGGCTCCCACTGTCTCTCGAATCCCTCCTCAAACCATAAAGGAAGAATTAGTCAGGATCAATCTCACCGTACAATTCTTGCTTAACCGTTCAGCCAGGCAAGTGTCGGTACTTCGAGGGAGGTTTTCCAACGCTTTCGCGAAGTTCCTTAATTAAATAACCACTTTTCCCTGTGGGCGTAGCCCCGCTAACACCTTTCTAGACACCTACTTGATTTATAGCATTGATCGTTAAGTGAGAAAGTTCCGGAGGAGTAGCATATACTCACAGTAGGATCGGGATCCAAATATCATCGTGTGACAGAACTGAAGGAATCCTACCAGATTCATCACACTCTAAATGGTATGCAGCGCTAGCAAGTTTCAGTTTCTTTTGAAACTCCCGATGTGGATTTTTGCCCCATGCTCTTATGACCTTGACTTTGGCCAACAAATCATAAGGCACATGTCAAGTTCTACCCGTCATTCTCCAGGTTAATTTGAATCCACCCGTACCCACCCTTGACTTTGGCCAACAAGGCAGTACGACTGTCCCAAACCAACACATCTATCTATGCTGCACATGAATACCCAATAGCTACCAATCACTATGCCTTGACTTTGGCCAACAAATATAGCTTGAATACTTATTGACTATCCATGTGAAACGACAGAGGGCTACGAATGGTTTTGGAGAAACCGTGAACGTAGTGAACTTGATATAATCGAAGGAACGAGATAGCTTTCAAAAAGAGTGGTTCAAGCTCCGCATTTAAAAGTTGGTTTTTGAAAAGAACCGAGTGGTTTTGAAAGTGTTCCAACGACTTTTACTTGGTTTATTTTTCTTGCATTAATTTTAATGCGTCCCATCAATTAATCCTACCATTGCAGAAAACAACGAAAATATGACGTACGCTTATGCCATCTGTATTCGCCACGGGGTCCCGTCATCACCCGTTAGGTTACTTAACTAACGACAGAGCGGGGGCTGGAATAGCGCGGATGCAAAACATAAGCAATGCCTAAATAGATATCATATATAGATATATACATTCGTCACATGCAATGATAGCCATTCCAGATCACAGATGAATACATTGGATATACTAGGAATCCGCATTTCGTACGAGCCTGTAATGAAGAGCGAATTACACGGTCGCGATGAATAGCCAAACCCCACCCTAGACCCCTACGGGTGCGGCAAACTACCCGCCAAGTACCTGAAGCGAAGCAACCTCCCTCAACACCGTGAGTAGGCCACTCGGCACTTCGAGATACCCGGTAGTTTGTGTACCCCACCTTGGGTCTATCCTAGGAGCAAAAACAGTAAAAGAAATTATACAATGACGGCTACAACCCCATCCCGGTTGTGCGTCCATATAAATAATATTACATCAAATTACATATTACATGAATTGAAAGAATAAGAAAACTCTCATCTCACAACCCCCCGGCTATTCATCCGCGACAATCCAACGAATTCATATACACAAACCATCAACATTACAGATCA
Organism: Agapanthus africanus; assembly: GCA_030015575.1. Classification (NCBI taxonomy): domain Eukaryota; kingdom Viridiplantae; phylum Streptophyta; class Magnoliopsida; order Asparagales; family Amaryllidaceae; genus Agapanthus; species Agapanthus africanus. The sequence continues at coordinate 516,948,147 of JASDDO010000014.1, forward strand.
CAGATATGTATAACCCCCACAAATCGACGTATAGCGATTAGCAGACGTTCAATACATATATCACATCACAGATACAACCCATTAGCCAAAGTCTACAAAAAATCGATCAAAATACGGATTTGTAACCACCCCAAAAACAAACTTGTTCTCTGGAAATTCTGGGCAGAAACAAACCATCTCAAAAATCACAAAACACCAGCAGAAGAAAACTGCAGGAGAAACGATCCACGGCCGAGTCAACTCGGCCGCGGATCCACGGTGAGTGGGTCGACTCACTGAATCATTTTTCTTGCCTGTTCTATAAAAAGCCTGAGCCGATTTTTAGTACATGATTTATTATTTTTTGAGCAGAAATAAAAATTGGCAGAAACTTGAATTTTACGGGGTGTTTTGCGGTTTTTTATCCGATCGAAATTCTAGATACTTTGCTAACTTGTTAGTTTGTGTTTAGCTAGGCTCTGATACCACTGTAAGTCCACGTTGCCCACCCCGGTTCTTACGGGGAGGCGGAAACGGTATAAAAATACGATTTTTACAATTCTAGGCAACATGGACTAACTAAAGGAGGATCTTTGCTAAACATAAACTAACAACCAAGCTAAAAGAGTTAGCTACTCGGTTAAAGGGTTATACCTAAGTCTTGAAGTCCTTCTCTTCTTGCTCCTTGGAGTGGGATAAACGGGTCGTCCTCGTCGCCTTCTCTTGCTGAAGAAAGATCCACCCGAGGGCATCTACCTTTGGCTCCTACCTCAAACTAGAAGTGACTAAGGTGCTTGGTGTGCTAAACCTAGAACCTTAGGAAGAGTAGAGAGTAATTTTGAAGGTTTTATCTCAAAGCTTAATGGTTCTCAACTCATGAAAGGGAGAGCTTTGAGAGAGAGGAAGAGGATGAGAGAGAATGAGAATGATAGAATTGAGAAGATAATGCCAACCTTCTCACATATATGTGTATTATGATAATTAAATAATTAACTAAAGATAATTTTGATGGTTAACTTGAAATGACCATTATCATTTCACATTAATTGCTTTTGCAAGAATCAAAGAGCATCTTTCATATGAAATGATGATGGTCAATATGTCAACATAGGTCAACAAGTCAACCATAGTCAAATGGTCAACAACCCTAACCATAACACAATTATAATTAATTAATATTAATAATCATATTTCACATATAAACATTAGGATTAAGAAAAAGACAACGGTCATCAACCCTAATGAAAGTCCTTTGTCTCTGCCTCTGCCTCTGCCTCAGTCAACTGTGCATACACAACCGTATCCGTGTTCCGAGGAACACGAATACAATGAGATAAAACCAATCCCAAAACATATACTAGGATCTGGCTTAAACCAAAGCCCGCTAGTATAAGCTGTGCGGACACCAAACGCGCACAAGTGCGCGGATGTGAACGAACCCCGTCGCAAAACCATGCGACCTCTACTCGTTTTGCCTAAAGGCGAATAACCCTCTGTATGGGACTCTAAAGACTCGACACTACGCTGGCAGCGGGTTTAACCACAGACCGCAAGCGGCACTAGTTGTACGTAATGATCCCCAGGTAGATGCCGATAAGAAAACTGACGAGGTAAACCCATCTGAACTCTTACTGAGCCTGAATGTGACAGTCTCCGTACAGTCCGGTCTGTTCGTCTAAGAATATCGCATGGCGGGCCTAGTGGGCGGTAAACGTCAGTCACCTAATAGCGGTACAGGTCATGTCGGAGTGTAGCCCAGAACACCCTGAGATAACACTAGAAACCTACCAGTATATCTCACTTGCCATGGCCAGGGACTTTGTGTAATGGCTCTCCTAGACACAGCGCGATATCAACCCCCAATACCGGGAGAGACGAATCCTGTCTAACCGTCACTGCCTCCAAGTGCTTCGGGACTGCACCCAACCGCTACCTATTTGCACGACTCCTTTGAGCCGTGGTAGGGTAGCAATCTAAGAACAGTGGGAACACACTCGATGCGAAGTGACGGTGTCAAGTCAACGGACTAAGCTTTACTCATGTCACCTGGGAACTCATTGTAAGTTTACGCTAGCGCCCCGGCAGTCTACAGACGCCAAAATGCGGAACAAAACTTTTAAACTGGCGCTATCGTATACTTTAACCCGGATCTGCCATTATTGCTAAACTAACAAACTGTAAAGAGTGTAGAATGGTTATACCGAACGATCCGAGTCCTTCGTTCTTCAACCATCATCCCACGCTCCGTTGCGGCTGCTCCGATCTCGTCGATCTCCGATCTCCTCCGTCGAGGTGGCACCACATGATCGGTTCTTTAAACGGGCTCCCGCCTCTGACTCGAGGCAACTCGATCGTCAAGTTTGCTAAAAGAGACGACCAAGAATGATGTAGAGAATGAGTAGATGACTTTGTCTCACTTCGTCCATATCCGTGGACGATCGGTTAATGAAGTTGCCGATGGAAATTGGTGATGGAAATTGAAAGAAGCAATGAAATTTCCATGCACACAAAACCATAGTCTTTGGCCAAAAATGAATGAATCAATCCTCTTCTTCTCACAAGGGTGGCCGGCCATATTTATTGATGAAGGGAGGTGACCATATGAGGAGGGAGGTGACCATAGCACAAATATCATATGGAAATATCCTAAGGAAAACAAAATAGCATAATGAAAATGATGACTCAAAAGATTGAACCAATCACATTAAACCTAGTCACCTTATCAAGAATGACTCACCAAGCCTCGTCATCACTTCTAGAAGCTTCTAGAATGATGACTCACCTCATCTGCGAAAAGATAAATCCGTCTTTAACAAATTGTAAAAAGACGGCTGATAGAAAACTGGAAACTGGCAACTTCCAAAAGTGATCCTGAAACAACTTTCAGGATAACCCCGAAACTGTATAAATATACCCGCATTTGTATTACGACCGAATACAAATGCAACTGAGACAAAGATATTATACCTACTCAATATAATACTCGGATCCGGCTTATACCAAAGCCGACCAGTATCATCTGCCCGAAAACTGACACGTGCGTAAACGCACGTGCATTTTCCGAACCCTGCCATAAAACCATACGGCCTCTACAACGTTTCGCCCGAACTTAGGAAACTGTCTGTGGGGGACTCTAATGACTCGTCAGCACCCTGGCAGTGGGTTTAACCACAAACCGTCAGCGGCACTAGCAATGCGTAACGGCTGCCCATGGACTGACCTCAAGGGATGCCGATGAGCGCACTCATCTGGAAAACCCTACTGAGCCTAACAGTGACAATGTATATACAGTCCGGTCCGTTCGTCAATGAGTATCGCATATCTGTCTAGGGGGCTAGTAACGTCAGACCCCTAATAGCAGTATAAGTCGTGTCGGAGTGAAGCCCAATACACCCTGAGATACTACTGGAGTACCTACCAGTAAATCTCTTACCATGGCCATGGATTTGTGTAATGGCTCTCCTAGACACAGCACGACCTCGCCCCCAATACCGGGAGAGACGAATCCCCTGCCGATCCGCTCACGTGCCTCCATATGGCTCGGGACTGTACCCAAAAGCTACCTGTTTGCACGACTCCTTTGAGCCGTGGTAGGGTAGAAATCAAAGCACAGTGGGAACTCACACGAGACAAATGACGACCTCAGGTCGATGAACTAACCTGTACACATGTCACCAGGGAACTGCTATCTGACGGTAGATATAATACTAACTAGCAGATTCCCGGCGAGTCCTGTCCGGTGTACTCATAACCTAATGAGCACCTGTATACATCTTAGGTGATCCAACTGACACCAGTGGCTTGTGAGACCGGCCACCGCCCCTCGTCGGGGTCTCGACTGTACACACTAGTCTACTCCGGAGTATCGATGCCCTGTCTCGAAACTCCCACGACTAGGGACCACAATTAAGGATATGCGTATAAACCACCCAACTCTCACGTATATGATCGCCATCATACTGTTGGTGGTAAAGCAAGATCCTAAGGGCTCTATCAAAGTGTAACATGTAATCAGTCACCTGAACATGTACACGACTGATAAAGGCAAACCAGATAGCATACTATCATCTTGAGTAAGACTGTGCTACCGGGATAGGTCCTCCGCAATCATTGCAATCACGTACCTGCGATCCAATAATTGACTATGAGGGCACTATCTCCAACACTCATAACTGACGATAGGTATAATACCAACCAACAGTTCCCGACGAGTCCTGTCCAGTGTACTCGTAACCTAACGAGCACCCGCATACTATCTCAAGTACGACGTACTGACGGCTGTAGGACAGACCGTCTCCCAAGCTGGGATGAGAAGCGCATACGCTAGTCTACTCCGGAGTATCGATGCCCTGTCTCGATAGTCATACGACTAGGGACCTGCATAAGGATGTGCTTGTGGATTACCCAGCCCCCACGAGTCTGACTGCCATCACAATGCTGGTAATCAAGCAAAGATCCTAAGGGCTCCACTAATGTGCAAAGGCGATATGCTATAAGAAACACATGCACTCATTAAAGTAGAAACAAACCAAGTAGCATACTACTATTTTGAGCAAGATTGTCAATACAAGGTGAATATCCCAAGCTTCCATTAAGTAATATACAAACTAGTATGATACAGTAATGGCCTCTAGGGCATATACACTAACCGGATTTGGGTCCATCGCGGTTGTGGTGGGTGGTGGGTGAGAAGACGAAGAATTACCGACTCTGGGGTCGATAAAAGAAACGCGGACAAGACGGGAAATGGAATCCCGTGTCCAGCCTAATATTGTGCTAAATGGTTGTACCACAAGTGGCAGCGTTGGTATAATTAGGGGAATGAATGAAGTGTTTTGGTGTTTGTTTTGAAAAAGATACGGATTTTTGAAAAAATGATACGATCACAACAAATGCAACAAGCAACCCTAAAATCTAGTGGTCACCTAGGTCAAAGCTCTAGACTGCTCCTAACTGCCAAAAGACAAGTCGCAGGATCAATCCTCCACTGTCTCTTTGTCTCTCCTGTGGCCAGGTAAGTGCCAGGTAAGTGAGAGGTTCTCCACTACGTAAGTAGTGGGCCTAATTAAGTAACCACTAGCCTTCGACACACTTGCCTTAGACACCACAAAAGAAACGCGGATAAGCAATGAATTATCCACGGCCTTCTTCTGTCCTAAGTGAGCGCGACGGTCCTTAGAGTCATCTCTAGATATTTTTTTAGTTAATGAGGGTAATGCGGATGCAAGTTTGTGATATTTTTGGGGCTTAGGAAGGGTAATGAACTCCCCACCTAATCTGGATTTGGCCGCGCCCCTTAATTTCCATATTAATATGCAAACAACCAAGAAATTAAAAACACGCACAATTTTTATTGCTTTTTGCGGCGCTGCGATTTATTTGCAAAGAAACCTGCAGCAAATTGTTAATTGGAGCAGATGAGGAAGGAGATAAGAAAGCAGAGGAGCCACCTGAGAATTTTTTTACTGTAGCGCCGCGGTTTAGCCGCAATAAGCGCCTAATGCCGCGGATGCGCGGTGGTTTATCCTCTTCACTGCACAACAATTTCACAACAGGCTCATGTTCACTTACACAGCACTCTGGAATGCTCTGAAATTTTTTTCCACAGCTCCACAAATTCCAGATTTCCTCGCAACAAATCACAACAACACGTTTAGGGTTTGTGCGAATTTAGATCTAAAAATATAGATGGAATAAACTTTTCAACTCAAATTTCAAAATAACGAACAATTAGCGCACTATCCCCGGCAACGACGCCATTTGATTGAAACGATTTCAGTTTGTGTAGTATGAAAATTGTAAAGAAATCACAACCAAAAATATTTTGACCGCAATCAATAACGGTGTCGATTGTAGTGCGTTAGTACGGGCGGATCGTCCATAGGGAAAGTGTAATCGTTCGTATTTCAAATTAGATGAGTCAAAAATTTAAAGAAAAGAAAAGAAACAATTCATGATTTAAAGATTTGAATTTCAAGAATTAGTAAAATCTAGTCTAAATCAAGAAACAATAAAATCAAGAATTGAGAATTTGTGATGATTTCCAAATCAAATATCAAGAATCGAAGTAAGGCTCGTAGGAATCGATCGGATCTATAGATGTGAAGAAATCTAGCGATTACGTATTCTTATCCATCGATTAATTGATACTAGATCGATGATGATCAACAAGAATTAAGGATTTCTTGTGAAACTAGGGTTTCATCATCTATCCCTTGTTCCTTCGTCGATATCATTCACATTCAAGCCTCTAGTAAATTCAAGAATCGATCATGGATCCCTAATTTCGAGCGATCGCAATCAAGAAAGCATCGCAACGAAACTAGGTCGTCGATTCTTCAATTTGCTAGGGTTTACAAAACTCGTAGGACTTAAAAATCGTTTTAAGATTTGTTACATCATCATTCTATTGATCGTCTCGACTCCTTTACGAGCGGAGTTTTACTCAAACATCACAATAAGAACCACAATCACAAATTGAGATCGAATCATGATGCAAGAATTTAAAGAAAGCAAGATTAAAGAATTTCACCTTTTATTTATCAACAATTTAGTTACAACTCTCAAGAACTACAAGAGGAAGGAACTTGATCGTCGATTTCGGCTTCGCTCGTCTTCTTGAGTCGCGGATCGGCTTGGATCATTTGCTCGATTGAAGATCGGCTCCGCTCCTAAAAGGTTGAAGGTTTCTCGCTTGATTTGGTACTCGGGATCTTGATTTTGGCTTTGGAATTTGAATTAGGGTTTACAAGTTGTGTCACTCAACTTGTATTGAATTTAGGAAGAGAGAATGAACAACCCAAAACCCTAGATCTAGGTTTCCTTTTATAAGCATCTCAACCTTAGATCTAGAATTCAAATTTCAAATTTCCCTCCAAAATGAACCACCTCATTTGAATTTTCCCTCCAAAATGAGGTTGTTAGAAAGAATCTTCTAGAAGAAGTTTGTTGGAGGGAGGCTTCTAGAAGAAGGTTGTTATAAGGAGGCTTCTAGAAGAAGTTTGTTATAAGGAGGCTTCTAGAAGAAGTTTGTTGAAGGGAATATTCTAGAATAAGGTATATTCTAGGGTTAGGTTGTTAGGCCGAGCCTTCTGGATGAAGTCACGTGTAATTCTGGAGCCTTCTGGAAGCTAAAGCCATTATGGGAAGCACGTGGAGGAATTCTGAGGTGATGACGTCATTAAGGAGCCGCGGAGCCGTAGCGGGAATGGGCCTTTGGCCGCGGATCCGCGGCGCTTTAGAGCCCTCTGTGAATGAAAATTTCTGTGCTGCTTGTTGTTGGCTTTTTAGAACATTTCTGATGTGTGTAATTTCATAATTCTTCCTTGATCACTGCCAGATCTCAAGTCTTGGACTTGGCGTATTTTTGTCGGCACTTTTCACAGTTTCAGCTCTTTTCCTGGAATTTTCTGCACAGATTCTCGAGACAAGTGTTGCGCTATACAAAGATTATGCGATGCAATGATAAACACTCAATTTCCCTCAAAAATGTCGGTTATAATATATAACACATGTTATTTGGTATTTTACGGCTGTTTTGCTAATATGTGCTATATTAATACCGAACACCTCTAGATGAGTGCAAATGGTAGGGAAATTGATGTGTTAAAAATGCAATATTTTCGACTGATCAGCACATATGTGATATGTGCGGGTGCTTGATTAAATACGAGTATGTGATACCCTATTCTAATCTCGTGATATTTGATATCGTTTAGGTTATATATGATATAACCGGATTATTGAATCAAGTGTTGATTCGATGATTTGCTATATGTATATATATATTTGATACTGGCTGGTTGTATATATTATTACCAGATTATTGAATCAAGTATTGATTTAATGTAGTATTGAATATTTTTCGGTTAAATGACCGGGTTATTGAATCAAGTGTTGGTTTGATAATTTGAATCACATATTCATATGATATTAGTCGGTTATATATGATATAACCGGATTATTGAATCAAGTGTTGATTTAATAATTTGATATATATTTATATATTTGATATATTAATATATATTAACTAATATTGGCTCACTAATGAATTTTTTCTCTTGATTTTATATATAATGATATAATATATATATATATATATTTATATATAAAACACTATTGTGTCATGGTGGATGATACATTGAACATGGGTGTATGAGACTCACACCAAGGCTTAAGATAATTAGGGTAATTAATTATTTAGAGTAAAATCAAAATAAGGTGCCAATGAGCATGGCTTAGATGCTTGTAGAAGCATGTAGAAGACATAACTCATTCCACTAATTTTGTTTTACTCTAAATATTTTATAACCCAACCATTATTTTTAAACCATGGTTCACTCTCTCTACTTATCACTTGTGATATTTTCTACACCCTGGTGGTTCATCTTCTTCCTCGCAAGAGCTCTCTAGATTTTCTTGAGGTGAGGAAAATAAAAGAAAAAGACATTTCTAAAGTGAGCAAAATTCCTACTCCATCAACCTACTCTCATCTATCCCAAAAAATTAGGTTGTTTGCTTCACTAATTCCTTATTAGTGAAGAGGTAGCTTGAGTTAAAGTAACTTCAAGGTGGATCATCTTCGGCATAGGAGATCCGTTAGCAAGCTCGTTCCTTTCACCAAGTGGAGCCAAGAAGAGTTCTAGGGACCACTACTTGGAGCGTAAGGACTACTACTTGGAGCTTTAGAAGTGAAGGACCGATCGACAAAGGTTGTATTCTCTATTCACTTAGTGTAAAACTTGTTTACATGCTTTCAAACCTTAATTCCCTAGTTCGATTCTAGGTTAGTGTAGCTTAGCACTCTAGATTTTTAAAATTGCATACTCGATGCTTGCTAAAACCTAGTGGTGGTGCTAAGACATACTTTCAAAAAGTGTGTCTTAGCACCTCTACTAGGTTTCCACATGCATCAAGTATGCAATTTTTGTTAGGAATATGTATGCCCTAGAGGCCATTATTGTATGATATAGTGGATGCTTGGACATATATATAGAGGACTTTCTTGCTCAACATGATAGTATGCTATTTGGTTACTCTTTATCTTAACATGTACACTAGTATTATTATACTGTCTCTCTGATACATGTTGATAAAGCCCTTAGGATGTTTGCTTGACTACCAGGACTATGATGCGGATCATACTACTGGGACTTATGTAGTCCATAAGTACATCCTTTAATTGTTCCTAGTCGAGGGAGTATCGAGACAGGGCATCGATATTCCAGAGTAGACTAGTGTGTACGTTTCTTGACCCTGTATGGGGCAATGGTTGATCCCATAACCATTGGTGTTTGACATCAAGGATTGTACACATGTGCTCATTAGAGAATGGGTACACTGAACAGGACTCGCCGAGAGCTCCTAGTTGGTACTATACCTATTGTCAGATAGCAGTTCTCTGGTGACACTGGTACAGATTAGTCTGTAGACCCGAGATCGTCATAGTGTCTTGTGTGGTTCCCACTGTGCTTTGATTTCCTTCCTACCATGGCTTAATGGAGTTGTGCAAACAGGTGGATTTTGGGTACAGTCCCGAGTCACATGGAGGAAGTGAGCGATAGGAGGGGTTTCGTCTCTCCCGGTATTAGGAGTTGATGTTGTGCTAAGCTCGATTGGCTATAACAGTAAGTCCCTGGCCAGGGCGAATGAGATTTACTGGTAAGAGTTATCAGTAGTTTCTCGAACCATTATGAGCCATACATCGGCATGACTTATCAAGTTACTGGGGTCTGACGAATCCACCCCTAAACTCGATATGCGACATATCAGAAGAAGAGACCGGACTATACGGTAAGTGTTACTTATAGGCTTCATGGGAGTTTGGACAAGCTTGCTTGTTGATCTTCTATTCGCTCAATACCTGGGTAGCCGTTACGTCCAGCTAGTACCGCTGACGGCTTGTGGGTAACTGATGTGATCATTATCTACTGCTGGCATATTGATGAGTCTATAGAGTCCCACACAGAAGTTTCCTAGTTCAAGAGAAATGAAGTAAAACACATATGTTGATATGTGCGGGGGCATAATTAAATACGAGTATGTGATACCGTATTCTAATCTGGCGGTTATTTGATATCAGCTAGGTTATATGTGATATAACCGGATTATTGAATCAAGTGATGATTTGATAATGTGATATACAAATAAATGATATTAGTCGGTTATATGAGATATAACCAGATTATTAAATCAAGTGTTGAAAATATTCATGCTTCAATGAGTGAAGGATTTTAAGTGAACCATTCTTCATATTTTCTTATGCTTGCATGCTAGCTCATTTTGCCTTAGCCATTTTAAAGCTCTATCTATTCTCACTATCTTCTTCTTCTTCCACCTCAAAACCATAAACCCTCACATGTGATGTGAAACATATGGTTTTGGAAAAATCCTAATAAGCTTCGAACCCCTACTTCACCATCCTATACTTGATTAGAACTTGAGTTTAGGGTGTTTCCTTCACTAAAGAAAGTTAGTGAAGAGGTAGCTTGGATCAGAGGAGCTTCGGGTGGATCATCTTCGGCATGAAGGTCATCGTAAAGAAGCTCGTTCATTCTTCAAGTGGAGCCTAGAGGAGTCGTAGGGACTACTACCCGGAGCTTTAGAAGAGAAGGACACGGTCTACAAAGGTTGTAGTTTCTTTCTCTTAGTGTAAATCTTTTGATATCATCATATATACCCCAATCATCTAGTTTGATCCTTAGTTAGTATAGCTTAGCACCAAGAAATTTATAAAATTGCAAGCTTGATGCCGGTTTAAACCTCATGGTGGTGCTAGGATAGACTTTCAATTTTAAAAAATCTAGAGGTCTAAGCTACACTAACTTAGAATCGAACTAGAGAATTAGGGTTTGTAAGCATGTAAACAAATTTTACACTAAGTGAATAGAGAATACAACCTTTGTAGACCGGTCCTTCACTTCTAAAGCTCCAAGTAGTAGTACCTTAGCTCTAAGTAGTGGTCCCTAGAACTCTTCTTAGGCTCCACTTGGTGAAAGGAACGAGCTTACTTCGTCGTCTTCGAGGCCGAAGATGATCCATCTTGAAGTTACTCTAACTCAAGCTACCTCTTCACTAATCAAGAATTAGTGAAGCAAACAACCTAATCTTATGGGATAGATGAGAGTAGGTTGATAAAGTAGGAATTTTGCTCACTTTAGAAATCTCTTTCTCTTTTTCTTTCTTTCACTCAAGAAAACCTAGAGAGCTCTTGAGAGAAGAAGATGAACTTGGGTGAGAAAATATCATAAGTGTGTTGAATGAGAGTTAACCATGGGCTAAAAATAATGGTTAGGTTATAAAATATTTAGAGTAAAACAAAAATTAGCGGGATGAGTCATGGCTTCTACATGCTTCTACAAGCATCTTAAGCCATGCTCATTTCCACCTCATTTTTGAATTTCCTCTAAATAAATTATTACCCTAATTATTTGTATCTTTGGTGTGAGTATCATACACCCATATTCTATGTATCATCCACCATGACGCAATATATAAAAACATTTGTTAATATATATCACATATATATAAAATGTATTATAAGAGAAGAAATTCTTTAGTGAGCACAATATTAGTTATTATATATTAATATATCAAATATAAAAATATATATCAAATTATTAAATCAACACTTGATTCAATAATCCGGTCATATCATATATAACTGACTAATATCACTTATATGTATATCACATTATCAAATCAACACTTGATTCAATAATCCGACAAATATTCAATACTACATTAAATCAACACTTGATTCAATAATCCGGCCATATCATATATAACCGGCCAGTATCAAATATATATATACATATAGCATATCATTGAATCAACGCTTGATTCAACAATCCGGTTATATCACATATAACCTGACAGATATCACATATTGCGAGATTAGAATACGATATCACATACTCATATTTAATCAAGCTTCCGCACATATCACCATATGTGCCCTACTTCGTTTCTCTTGAGCTAGGAAACCTCTATATGGGACTCTAAAGACTCGTCAATACGCCAGCAGTAGGTAATGATCACATTAGTCACCCACAAGCCGTCAACGGTACTAGCTGGACGTAACGGCTACCCAGGTATTGAGCGAATAGAAGATCAACAAGCAAGCTTGTCTAAACTCTCGCAAAGCCTATAAGCAACACTTACCGTACAGTCCGGTCTTTTCGTCTGATATGTCACATATCAAGTCTAGGGTGGAATCGTCAGACCCCAGTAACATGATAAGTCATTCAGATGTGTGGCCTATAACCGTTCGAGAAACTACTGATAACTCTTACCAGTAAATCTCATCAGCCCTAGCCAGGGACTTACTATTATAACCAATCGAGCATAGCGCAACATCAACTCCCTATACCGGGAGAGACGAAACCCCTCCTATCGCTCATTGCCTCCATGTGACTTGGGACTTACCCAAAATCCACTGTTTGCACGACTTCTTTAAGCCATGGTAGGGAGGAAATCTAAGCACAGTGGAAACCACACAAGACTCTATGACGATCTCGGGTCTACAGATTAACCTGTACCAGTATCACCAGAGAGCTGCTATTTGACGATAGGTATGGTCCATCTAGAAGTTCTCGGCGAGTCCTGTTTTGTGTACCCATTCTCTAATGAGCACCTGTGTACAATCTTTGATGTCAAACACCAATGGTTGTGGGATCAACCATCGCCCCCATACAGAGTCAAGAAACGTACACACTAGTCTAGTCTGGAATATCGATGCCCTGTCTCGATAGTCTCTCGACTAGGAATGGTTAAAGGATATGCTTGCGGACTACCTAAGCCCTACTAGTATAATCTGCATCATAACCCAGGAAGTCAAGCTAACATCCTAAGGTCTTTATCAACATGTATCAGAGAGACAGTATAATAATACCAGTGTACATGTTAAGACGAAGAGCAACCAGATAGCATACTATCATGTCGAGCAAGAAAGTACTCTATATATATGTCCAAGTATCCACTATATCATACAATAATGGGCTCTAGAGCATACATATTCCTAACAAAACAACAATCATTTCAAGGGCCAAAGGCCCTGTTTATAGGACATGATGGGATCTGTTCGACTCCCTAATCCCCTAAGTGATCTAACGGTTGTAAAATTGACATCGTTGCACTTACGTGCAAGCCACGTGAGAGCAACGCTGGGGGCATTTGTTCCCTTATAAAAAATGGGAAGAAAAGAAAAAGGAAAAGAATTCTCGCAGCTTGGCCTCACGTGTTAAAGCATATAAGCGTTGAAAATAAATAACTAAAGGCTAAGCTGGCCTCACGTGTTAAACACGTGAGCGCTTATATGCAAAGCATATAAGTGCTGAAAATAAATAACCAAAAGGGGGAAAACAAGCCTCGCGTGTTAAACACGTGAGCGCTCATATGCAAAGCATATAAGCACTAAATATAAACAGGTTAAAACCCACACTGGGGTCACGTGTTAAACACGTGAGAACATACCTGGTGAAACACTAGTTTCAGATAGAATTAAATTCTATATAGAATTGAATTCTATTTTGGGAAAAATACTTCCCCTGATCTTTCTAAACAAGAAAGATATTCTCTGTTAAACAGAGAACCGTTGAATTAAAAAATCCAATGGTGATTAAAAATCATCATATATAGAATTAAATTCTATTAGGGGGAAATATCTCCTTGATCTTTCTAAGTGAGAGAGATATTCTCTGCTGGATCAAAAATCCAATGTTAGAATCAAATTCTAATATGTGAAAATATTTACCTAATCTTTCTAAACGAGAAAGATAACTCTTAACCCTTGAATTAAAAATCCAACGGTGATTAAAAATCATAGTTTAATAGAATAAAATTCTATATATGGGAAAATATTTCCCCAATCTTGTTAAAAACAAGAAAATATATTCTATAAAACAGAAATCACTGAATCAAAGATCCAATGGTGGATAAAATTCCCCAAATAATCTTTGAGACCAATTAAATCAATTAGAATCTCTCAATAAGAGATTTTCTCAAACTAATCAATAATTTGCCTCCTCTATATAAAGAATCCGAGACTTTAAGTCTCGGGAGGAGAATCGACCTCATAAGTTTTCTACAAACTGAGAATTTAATTCTCCTTTAAAGAAGGTATCCTCGCTCTCTCCAATCCTAGGTAAAGAAAAAGTAGAGATAAAATATATCTCCTTTGCCAGACATAAGTAAAAACAAGGGTTTAACCCTTTAATAAAAGAACTTAGTTCTTTCTCTGGACTTGAGATCTATATAACAGATCTCCCCACAAGTTGAGAATTTAATTCTCATCGTGGAGATACTGTTCTTCAAACTCAAAATCTAGGGGCAAGAATTAGATGAAAAGAACAGAGAGAAAAGATATATGTTCTAGGAATTTAATTCCTCTGAAAACAGGGTTTAACCCTACATAAAGAACTTAGGTTTTACAAAAAGAACAGAAGAACTTAGTTCTCCAATAAAACCGATCCCAGATCTTCAAAACAGAGATCATGGTGCTCATTAATGGTCAAAATGTCATTAACAGAAGTTAAAACTTCTTCAGAAAATATTAACTGAGATTAAAATCTCTAAAACAATAGATTCAGTGCCTTACGTGTTTCCCACGTGAGCGACTAAAATAGGATGCTCAACGCCTTACGTGCTTCCTATGGGAGCGCTCAACAAAGAAAAGAGTACAGCGCCTCACGTGATTCCCACATGAGCGCTGTATAAAAGTGCTTAACACTATATATATATATATATATATGTATGTGTGTATGTGTGTGTCTATATATATATGTGTGTGTGTGTGTGTGTATGTATGTATGTATGTATGTATGTATGTATATATATATATATATATATGTATGTATGTATGTATTCAAAACGACTAAGTGCTTAGCACTGATTGGGCAACACCCATGTCTGAGCGCCTCATGTGCTTCCCATGTGAGCGTCAGAGCAACAAATAATTGTTTAGCATTTCTGAATAAAAGGAAAAAGCCCATGACTGAGCCCAAATTGGCTAAGTCTTTCTGAAGTTGTTTGCAGCTGAGCGCAAATACTCTGTTGTTGGATCTTAACTAAATTTAATGATCCTGAAAATATTTCTAAGTTGATCCTAGTCTCAAATAGGACTAATGTATCCTTAGTTAAAATAATTTGAGCCCAAATGCTCATATATTTAAGTTGATCTTAATCTAAAAACAGATTAACGGTCCTTAAATGAAACAAAATATCCTTGAATTGAGGGAATACATACAATCTAAGTTCAAAACCCAAATCTAAAATATACAGATTTGGACTAATCCGCGCCCTACGGGTGACGATATAAATTAGTCTCTGTATACAATCCACGAGTAACCAAAATAAACCAAGCATAACACGACACGAAATGAACTACTGGAGAAGGAGAAAGTGGTTATCGCAATGCAATAGCATAATTAACTGCAGGAGCTTGCGCCTGTAAGGAAGAGCGTCCCCACAATCAAAAAACCCTAACAAATGAGGGGGAATCTAATGAAGTCTGCTATATCGGTCGTATTTATCCAAACCTCCGATATACGGTGCCATAAATCAACTTGGTATCTTCAGAGAGGTGGTTGGATATGTCCAAATAGTATCTGCCCCCAAATTCAGGCAATACGTTCAATCCCAGTTCGTCTATATTTTCGGCGGTAAACACTCACGAACTTAAAGCTTGCATTTGAAGGGACAACGACACCTAACAAGCTCGTTGCTATAAAAGTTTGAGATAAACAAGCTAGTTTCCATGATCAATTTGAGGGATGTTTGATCGAAACACTAATGCTAGAGCCAATTTAAGAGAAAATTTAGGAATGTTGGGAAAATAAGAGGGGTCGTGAAGGTTTAAAAACTGTAAATCCCTAGTTCCATTATACTTTCTGTATTTAAAATTTTAATCCCAATAAATTTCCGATTAAATCCTAAATTATTTTTCCTAAATTTCCCATTTTTCTAATATCCTAATTCTTTTAAATCCTATTTTATTTTTCCTAATAATTAAAACCGAAACTAAACCCTAACCCATCACCCAAACCCAGCCCCTCTCCATTCTTTCTTTCTTTCTTTTTGAACCCGGCCCAAGCCCAATACCAAAATCCAAACCCACACCCGAGCCCTAAACTCCCTCCTTCTCTTCTTCTTCTTCTTTTTCTTTCTTCTTTTAAAAAAAAACCCCAAGCCCCATGCCCTCCTTCCTCCTTGCCCACGCCCTCCGTGAGACCCGCTCCACGCCGACGACCGTGACCTCGCCTACACCCCCCAACAACCCCCGAGATCCCCTCCAACATTTCCCCCAATACTCAACGACTCTTTCTTTATCCCTCTCTCTTTCAAACTCTCTCTCCATAACTCTAACTCTCTCTCTCGTTCTCACTTCACAAACCGAGCCTCGCCCACTGCACTCTCACCGTCAACCTCGTTACTGATGATCTCCTCTATGACCTCATCGTCTCCTTCACCTCCCCACAACCGGCAACCTCCGTCTCTTTCATCTCCTCCCCCGCTCAACCCTTAATCGAGAACCTAACACCCATAATTGATCACCATCACCGCCGGCGCCACCATCTATGACCACCGTCGACAAGCTCCTCGACATCACCTCAACTCCCAACACCATTGCATTCATCTTCATCATCACCAACCTCAAGCACACCTAAGGCCCCTCCTCTGCAAACTCCACCGAACTCCATGCATGAGCCGCCGCAACCATCGACAAAGCACCATCGCCACTGCCAATAAGCTCCAACCAGCCACCGTCGTCTCCATCGCCACCGCAACCACCCCATCATAAATCGTCGAGGCCAAGCTTAAGCCCATGCCGAGGCCGCGCTACGAGCTTGAGCCATAGCCGAGCCCAATCTTGTTGTTGCTGTTGTGTTGTTGTTGTCATGCGTGTCGTGCTTACGATCGTTGTCATCGCTGATGTGCCGTTTTTTAGGATATGTATGCCCTAGAGGCCATTATTTGTAATGAATGCTATGGATATATATATATATATACACACACACACACACACAGGACAATCTTGCTCGAAATGATAGTATGCTATCTGGTTTGCCTTTATCTTAACATGTGCGTATGTTTTACTAGTTATTACGTATTGCTTAAACATGTTGATAAAGCCTGTAGGATTATTGCTTGACTACCAGCGTTGTGATGGCGATCATACTTGTGGGGGCCGGATAGTCTATAAGCACATCCTTAATGTAATGACCCTAATATTACTATACCATTGTGTTTTCTTTCTTTAGTAAAATATTGTATTTATTTATTCATAGTATTTTTCTGGATATTTTGTTTTCTATTATATATATATTATTTTATTATTCCATCTATTTTTTTTTCCAAACCTAATTCTTTAAACTAGATCTTAACCTATTTCAAATTAAACGCAAGACCTGACCCAGCCCATAACCCAAATCCAATCTCATTTTTATTTTCTTTTATAAAACTATGAGCCCAAAAGCCCACTTTCTTTTCAAGCAACAGCATATATGTAATTCTAATTAAATATGTGCATGAACAACCTTGTAGCTCATTGGTTAAGGCCTTGCATTGTTATTCTATAAGTCACATGTTCAAATCCTCATTCTTGCAATTATTTTTTATCATTTTTTATTCTTCTCATAACCTACAAATGAGACCTTTCATTTCTCTTTTAATTCTCATGTTGAATGCATATATTATGATAGATAATTCACCATTACACCATCTTTATTTGTCCTCATCTTTCTTTTTCTTCCTCACATTTTTCTATCTTTCTCTTCTCCCTCTTCACCTAGAGTCCTAGAAGAAGAACACAAAGAAGTTTTCAAGAAGGTCTCGCTAGTAACGCGAGGCTATCGGCGGATAGACAAGCCCGGTGACAATACCGGCTTGTGTTTGTAAGTCTCTTCTCTCTCTCCCCCTCCATCTCTTTATTCTCCTCTTGTCATACCTCGTGAACCCACTATTCTTTTCATATCATAATACATAAGAGAAGATAAACATAAATATATACATATATATAAGTTTAGATATATATGGTTCTATATGGTTTAATAATACATTATTATCTCTTGTTCAAATTAAAGTGTTTTCAATTCTTTGTTCATGACTATGAATGTTTATTATGAGTTGTGAGAACATAAATTTCATGCCACAATATATCTACGATATCTCATGGAATCGGTTTTCTTATTAAAAGAAAAGGAGAAGCTTGCATAAAAAAATACTAGTTAATTTTTTTGCCGATTTTAGCATACATATCAATGCCTTTACCTTTAAAATAAATTTTAGAAATTAATTTTTACTTCTGGAAATTTCAAAAAATTTACATATGATGGAATATATTTTTCTTTACACGCTGTAAAAAATTTAGATCGAATCGCTTAACGGTTTAGAAATTATATCGTTTTTATTTACTGTTCGTAAAACAGAAAACTGCAGTTATCTGTCAACTTCTAGGACACATAACTTGGTATACCGTTATCCAAAATGACCAAAGTCAGGTTTTTTTGATATATACATCGAAAGATCTAGATTTTCTTAATTTTAAGTTTTTACTGAAAACCGATGTAAAATATAGAAAACCGCGTTACAATATTAAGCGACGAATCTGAACAGAATCTGTCCTGATTCGCACACTGTTTTTAAATAGGACATAACTCGAAATCCCGATATCCGTTCGTGACAAAATTTAGATGTGTAGATGCATAATTGATAAATCTATAATTTTCTGTATATTAGATTACTTATAAATGCATAAAATAACCCGATATAGGATTTGCAATATAACATATAGTTGCTGTCCAGAAATCTGAATTTCTAAATGTTGATATTAAAATGATTATAACTAGAGTTTCAGAAGCTCAAATCGTGTGAATCTTATTGTTTTGGATAAGTATATCGAAAAATCTACAATTTTCTAATAATTTTCTTAACCTGAAACCTAATGAAAATTAACTCAAACTACATTTTAAAAATATGCGAAGGTGCTGGACAGATTTTGATTTGTTCTGCGCGACAAAACGAAAATGAGTATATCTCCCAAACCGGTAGTCGTATTTAGGCGCAACTGGAGCTCACATGTGCACAACACTTAGATCTATATTTTTGTTTATATTCAAAAATTGATTGACTTGATTGATTAGTCGTACGCAGCACTTCTTAACGGCATTGTTTATGGTCGTTACTTGAATAATATACTTGACTCATTTCATGCTATTCAAACATGTATACATATTTATCTTGATTATTAAATTGTTGTATGTATATAAAAATGATAATTAAATACTTGAGGTGTATTTTGAAAACTGTACAAAATTATTTTTACATAAACCCCCTCAAGTTATACTAAATTACAATAAGGACCCTAGTAAACATAGGTTTAAGCGGGACCGGTCTCTTGAGCCTCAGAGAGCCGGAGATATGGGTGCTTGCCTATTTAAGGTAGACAACTTAACAAACGGTGTTATCAATACGGTAATCGTCTTTGAAAAAGACACAAATCCTGCCGTCCATGTGCAGCGGTTACCGATAACACCAAAACCTAATTCAGGACTTCAATTTCTTTTCTAATTGTTTGACTCAGACTGAGTCTCAATATAATCAATCTGACTTGAATATGATTCAAGTATCAAACTACAATTCAACATGAATCCATATATTCAATCTGTTCAATCTATACAATCTATATAACTTGACTGAACCGAACCATTGATATATTCCATCTACATGATTATCCAGTATCTCCATTTCCATGTATACGATATCATGGTTTCAGAAAGTCTTCCATTTACATTTACAAAACAGTACAAACAACACATTTACAATACAAACAATACAATCAAGACATCGCGGGTTTTATAAGGGGTAGATTGGTACAGAAGGTGTTAGAAGTAGCACGAGACTGCAACCATTAGGACACCTAACCTGTATTCCATTGCTGTTGTACCGTGGTATGAACGGTTCCTTGTGTTCCTGATACCTTAGTCTCCGGGGCAAGTGAGACTCCTCTCGTATACACTGGCCTCTTCTGTACCAAGGTACAAACAACAACGTTAACACTAAATACAACATTATAATAATATAATACAACTTTAAAAGTTACACCCTATCTCACTCTCTCTGTTTATTCTATTTCTCCCTTATCTTTGGGACTTACAGAGCGATTGTTCGCTGACGACATTCCTTCTCTTTCTTCTTTGGAATATTGTCAGGTGATTCAGATCTTCAGAAGATCGAGCCCATCAGCGAGGATTTGGACCAGCTAACTTACGACCCAGAGCTTTAGATTCCTTATACACATTTACATTCAGTACTTTCCATTTCTGTTATACCACTGTTTAGGTATTGTTTTCATTCAGATGTATTTACTTTTCCATGTACTGTAAAAGAATGTTAATAAATAAAATTGATGTTCATTACATTTGTCTCTTGTGTATATTTCTTTTATATTGCTTAGATACGCTTAGCGTATTTACTTCAGAGTAAATACGTAGCGGCCTCGTCGCGTCCTCTGCCCATATACTGGGAAGCGGGGCGTGACACTTAAAATGTCCCTAGTGGTAGGAATATCGAGACAGGGCATCGATATTCCAGAGTATACTGGTGTATACATTTTTAGATCCCGACAAGGGGCGATGGTTAATCCCACAGCCATTGGTGTGTTTCATCTAAGATTGTATATATATGCTTACTGGGGTTACGTACACTAGACGGACTCGCCCAGAACTGCTAGATGATATTATACCTAGCGTCAGATGGCAGTTCACATGTGGCATGTGTATAGATAGCCTGTCGACCTGAGATCATCATTTTTCTCATGTGAGTTCCCATTGTGCTTTGATTACTACCCTACCATGGCTCTCTAAGTCGTGCAAACATGTTTTAGTTGGGTACAGTCCCGAGCCACATGGAGGCAATGAGCGAATGTTAGGGATTCGTCTCTCCCGGTATAGGGAGTCGATGTCGCATTGTATTTGGTTGGTAAACACCATAAACCCCTGGTCAGGGTAGTTGAGAATTACTGATATGAAGATCGGTAGTTTCTCGGATGGTCTTGAGCCACACCAGCATGATTTATCGAGTTAGTAGGGGTCTGACGATAACCACCCCCCAAACCCGGTATGCGATTCTCTCAGATGAACAGATCGAACTGTATGGATATTGTCACGAATAGGCTCAGTAAGGCTTCAGATGAGTTTGCTCATCGGCTTTCTTTTCTATAGGTACCTGGGTAACCGTTACGTACAGCTAGTGTCGCTGATGCGCTTGTAGTTAAACCCACTGCCAACGTACTATCGAGTCTTTAGAGTCCTACACAGAGGGTTTCCCTGGTTCAGATGAAACGATGTAGAGGCCGTATGTTTATACGTGCAGGGTTCCGATTAATTACATGTATCAGTTGCGCGAAATTTAATCAGACGGGTTGTAATACTACCGGGCTTAGAATTAAGCCGGAATGTTAAATCAAATATTGATTTAATGCTAGTATTATATTAGTGGTAGTATTCTATCTCTAGAGTATTCGTATTTTGGTATGAATACGGGTATGTATATACGGTAGAAAGTTTTTTGTATTTATACAAAATACAGTCTAGAAGGAGGATACAACATTCTTGCATTAACCATTTATTCACATATTTGGAAATGAGTTGGAGGGTTATGTGGCAAATGAGAATGGTGTAAGGTAATTCATTTGGATTTACTATTCAAGTATGGTTCCCATTTTTAATTGTGAAAATGATTTCACAAAAGAAATGGTCATGAGATTTTTCACAACCTCACTCTCATTTTCCTGATCTCCTCTCTCATCTTTTCTTCCTCAACCGTAAACCTTCTCATGTGTTGAGATACATAGGGTTTAGAGACAGATAAACAATACTAACAATCTCTACATCTCCTAAATGAACTAGATTAGCAAACTACTTTGTTTAGTTGCTTCTTTTTATTTGCAAGCTTAAACCACATACTCTTGGGTGGTTCGTTTTTGACGAAAGGAGACCGACCTTAAGCTCGATCTAAGACCGTGAGGAGCTTAAGAAGAGGATTAAGAAAACCCAAAGGAAACGATCTCATAGGTATAAAATTCTATAATGGTAGAATACAACTTTTGAAGTTTTGCTAGTTAGGGCTTATGCTAGTTCTTTGTTTAATTGTCGATGTTGCATGCTTCAAAATTGTTTTTTGAAAATTCCGCCCCTCTACAAACCCCTTAGAGTGTGCAATATTGACTTACAGATTTTGTCTTGAGACAAGTGAAATACTATCCACTTGCTATTACATGCTAAATATAGCGTTAACTTATCTTTATATATATATATATATATATATAAAATTTTAAATCATAATTATGACCGTGTTGTATAGCAGATCTTATGTTGTTAATGAAACCCGCCTAGGATTTATGTAACACCCTAGCATGATCGTACGTTTTTTTAATTATATTAAATAAATATATTAAGCATTTAAATTAGTATTTGTTATTGGGTTATGATCGGTGTTTGGATGGTTACGCGCATTCATCATGTTTGCACCCGATCCGCTTGCGTATCAAACTAAATATTCCATCTATATCTTTAAGAGTATTTTTCTACTTAGAGTATCAATTATGTTTAAACAAGAATATTTTATTAGTATTTAAGTTTGGTTGCTAATCTAATTGTATCTCTTATTTTATATGCATATAATTTAGTTGTCTAATATTAGTTATGTAACCATACGCTTGCGCGCGCACACATATATATTCATGATAGTTTTAACAATATATATTTTTTAGGGTATGTTAATATTTTTTTAGTAGGAATTAGTTATAAACATTTTGATGGGTTAGGTATTATCTTATGATACCAGTTTTAATCATAGTATAGGATATAAAATATATATTTCAATATAGCATACATAAGTTAATTGAAAAGATTATAAGCAAATAGAGATTGGTGGAGATTTCTCCAATCATTGTGCAGTTGGGTTTCTGGGGGGGTTTCATAAAATTTTTCCTGAAATTTTATATATATATAAATATATATATATATATATATATATATATAACCCAATTCTACCCGTATTCATCTCTCTTTCTTGTTTTCATCTTTCTCCAACTTCTTCACCATCCTCTCACCACACCAGCGCCTCATCCAATCTCGATCACGTCCTTGCCTCCATCTTCGAAACCCAAGACACCAACTTTGACTCCATTATCGGCGCATCACCCTCACAACTGTAAGTCGATGTACAACACCACACGACTTGTGGGGAGGCGGAATAATGAAAAACGATCTTGTTTAAAGCGTAAACATCGACTAACCGAGAATCTTTGCATAAACAATAACTAACAACAAACATAGGAGTTAACAACTACTATGAAAAGTGATTATACCTGTAGAACCGAGTCCTTCGTCTGGTCTTTCTCCATGTCCTCTCAGGCCTTCTCTAAGTAGTAGAAGATCCACCCGAGAGCTTTAGTACAAGCTTCACCTCAAACTAGAGGTAACTAGGTTTCTTAAATCGCTAATCTAAGCAACCTAGGTGATATAGAGAATGGTTAAGGATTAAGTAGTCTAATCTAATCCTTGTACTCAACACATGAGAGGGGAGGATTAGGGTTTGAAGAGGGGGAGCTTGAGGAGAGAGAAAGTGAGCAAGAGAACGGAATGAGATAATGATCTCTCATAATATATATGAAGCATAAACAAAATCAAGATAAATCAAATAAATGATTTAACAACCATGCTCCATAAATATCTAATGGGTGATTCATCTCCATGAGTCATTAAGCATTTATGATGCATTAATGACATGGATGAATCACTCAAATGCGTCACTAATCTCATTTAATGCATATGCCACCTTAACCCCCAAGTCGCCATCTTCTAGAAGCTTCTCGTACAATTACGAGAACGCCCCTCCGATCCGTGAAAACACGGAAAAACTTTAGACTGTATAAATCCAATAACCGGATACTAGAAACTGGCTTAAACCAAAGCCGACTAGTAAAAACTGTCCGGATGTCGTACGTGCGTAAATACACGTATGCGTCCGAACCCTTGTCGTAAAACCATACGACATCTATATCGTTTCGCCTGGAGTAGGGAAACTCTCTGCGTGGGACTCTAGAGACTCGACTACTACGCTGGCAGTGGGTTTAACCACAGACCGCAAGCGGCACTAGCTGTACGTAACGGTCCCCAGGTAGATGTCGATAAGAAGGCCGATGAGGAAACCCATCCGAACTCCTACTGAGTCTGATGTGACAATCTCCGTACAGTCCGGTCTGTTCGTCTAAGACTATCGCATATTGGGCCTAGGGGGCGGCATGCGTCAGTCCCCTAATAGCGGTATAAGTCGTGTCAGAGTGAAGCCCATTACACCCTGAGAAACTACTGGAACCTACCAGCAAATCTCGCTTGCCCTGGCCAGGGACTTTGCGTAATGGCTCTCTGACACAGCGCGATATCAACCCCCAATACCAGGAGAGACGAATCATGTCTAACCGCCACTGCCTCCAAGTGCTCGGGACTGCACCCAACTGCTACCTGTTTGCACGACTCCTTTGAGCCATGGTAGGGTAGCAATCAAAGAACAGTGGGACACACTCGAGGCGAAGTAGGAGTGTCAAGTCTGTGGACTATGCTGTACTCATGTCACCTGGGAACTGTTCACTGACGACTGGTATAAAACCAACCAACAGTTCTCCTGTGAGTCCTGTCCGGTGTACCCGTAACCTAAGGAGCACCTACATACTATCTCCAGTACGATGTACTAACGGCTGTGGGACATACCATCTCCCCAACTGGGATGAGAAGCGTACACACTAGTCTACTCCGGAGTATCGATGCCCTGTCTCGATAATCCTACGACTAGGGACCTGAATAAGGATGTGCTTGTAGACTACCCAGCCCCCACTAGTGTGACTGCCATCACAACGCTGGTAGTCAAGCAAGATCCTAAGAGCTCTATCAATACGTATACTCACATATTAAGATAGAAAAACCAAGTAGCATACTACCATGTTTAGCAAGACTGTTATATACATGTGAATATCCCAAGCTTCCATTAAGTAATATACAAACTAGTATGATACAATAATGGCCCCTAGGGCATATACACTAACAATCTCCCACTTGCACTAGGGCCAAGTACTGGCATATCGAAGATCGATGATCTTGAGTAGCCTCTCGAACTGAATCTGAGGTAGGGCCTTTGTGAATGGATCAACATTGTTCTCTTCAGTAGCAACTCTCTGAACCTTGATCTCCCGACGATCAATTGATCTCTCTGATCAGGTGATACTGCCTTAAGATGTGTCTGGACTTCTGATGGGACCTTGGTTCCTTCGCTAAAGCTATAGCTCCGTTGTTGTCGCAATACAGAGGTATTGGATCAACAATGGTAGGAACCACCTGAAGTTCTGTTAGGAACTTCTTCATCCAGACCGCTTCTTTTGCGGCATCGCAAGCAGCTATATAATCCGCTTCCATCATCGAGTCAGCAATGGTGTCCTGCTTGGAGCTCTTCCAGCACACCGCCCTTCCATTGAGGGTAAAGACATAATCTGACATGGACTTGGAATCGTCCTTATCACTCTGGAAGCCGGAATCAGCATAGGCCTCCATCCTGAGGTCTTTTCCGCCGTAAACCAAGAACATCTCCTTAGTCCTCCTCAGGTACTTGAGAATGTTCTTTACTGCTATCCAGTGCTTCTCCCCTGGGTCTGACTGATACTGGCTTACCACGCTCAGTGCGTAAGCTACATCTGGTCTGGTGCACAACATCGCATACATTATAGAGCTTACCGCAGAAGCGTAGGGTATAATGGACATGCGTTCCCTTTCCAAATCAGTCTTGGGAGACATCTCTTTGGATAGGGTGATTCCGTGACAAGCCGGTAGATTACCGCGCTTAGAATCTTCCATACTAAATCTTTTCAGTACAGTGTCGATATACCTGGACTGCGAAAGTCCCAACATCCTCTTGGATCTATCACGATAGATCCGGATCCCAAGAATATAAGAGGCATCACCCAGGTCTTTCATGGAGAACCTGTGTGACAAGAATCCTTTGACAGATTGTAGTATAGGAATGTCATTTCCTATCAATAGAATGCCATCCACGTACAAGACGAGGAATACGACAGTTCTTGCTACAACTTTACTATATATGCACGGTTCATCTGGATTTTTGATAAAGTCATATTCTTTGACTGTTTCATCAAAACAGATGTTCCAACTCCGCGATGCCTGCTTTAGTCCATAAATGGACTTAAGAAACTTGCATACTTTCCCGCTGCTCCCACTCTGATTGAAACCCTCTGGCTGATCCATATAGACGCACTCTTCTAAATTTCCATTCAGAAAAGTCGTCTTTACGTCCATCTGCCAGATTTCATAATCATGGAAGGCAGCAATAGCAAGGACCCGAATGGATTTGAGCATAGCCACCGGAGAAAAAGTTTCGTCATAGTCCAAACCAGGTCTTTGACGAAAACCCTTTGCAACAAGTTTAGCCTTATAGGTTTCCACCTGTCCATCTACACCAATCTTTTTCTTGAAGATCCATTTGCATCCTATGGGTTTTACCCCATCTGGAGCAAAGTCCAAAGTCCATACTTTGTTGGTGTACATGGACTCCATTTCGGTCCGCATTGCATCTAGCCATTGTACCGAGTCGCCGCTCTGGATAGCCTGCTGGAAGCCAGTAGGTTCATCATCATCTATGATGCAATCCTCTCTATCCCCATCTATGAGAAAACCGTAGTATCTCTCAGGAGGATGGGACGGCCTACTACTTCTGCGGAGGGGTGCGGGAATGTCCTGTTCTTCTTGAACTACTTGTTCTACCAAACTTTCAGTATTAGTTTGTGGTTCTGGATTTTCTTCCAGTTCTATTTCGCTCCCACTTATTTCCTTTTCTAAAAACTGCTGTTCCAGAAAATGGGCATTACGAGAAACAAAAACCTTTTGTTCCTCTGCGTAATAGAAATAATATCCCTTGGAGTTCTTTGGATATCCCACAAACTTACATTTTACTGATCGTGCCTCGAGCTTGTCCACATGCTGCTTTTTAATAAAAGCTGGACATCCCCAAATCTTCATATGCTGAAGATGGGGTTTCTTTCCACTCCACATCTGATATGGGGTGGTTGGCACAGTCTTGGTAGGAGCCATGTTCAGAAGATATGCCGCTGAATCTAGCGCATAACCCCAAAAAGATCGCGGTAACTCAGCATTACTCATCATGGAACGTACCATATGCAATAGGGTTCAATTCCGTCTCTCCGATACACCGTTATGCCGTGGAGTGTATGGAGGAGTAAGCTGAGAGAGAATTCCTTTCTCTTTTAGGTAACCTAGGAACTCGGCACTCAAGTATTCACCACCTCGATCAGATCTTAGTGTCTTGATACTTTTACCGGTTTGGTTTTCTACTTCATTCTTAAACTCTTGGAATTTCTCAAAAGCCTCGGATTTATGTTTCATCAGATAAATGAATCCGTACCTTGAGTAATCATCCGTGAAAGTAATGAAATAGGAAAAACCACCTCTTGCATGTGTAGACATTGGACCACATACATCGCTGTGTATGAGTCCTAAGAGCTCGCTCACTCTTACTTCATGTCCAGTAAATGGAGTCTTTGTCATCTTTCCTTTGAGACAAGATTGACAAGTGTCATAAGTTTGATATTCGAACGAGTCCAAATATCCTTCTCTATGCAACTTAGTCAACCTTCTCTCATTGATGTGACCCAGTCTACAATGCCATAAGAAAGCTTTATTTAAATCTGGAGACTTTCTTTTTAGTGTGTTCTGGACATTGAAAATTTGGAGTTGGTTTAACACATATATACCGTTTTCCAGTGTACCGGACCCAATCAAACTATGATTAAGGTGGATGTTAACAACACCACTTCCAAACGTGAAATCATAACCTTTATTTGATAACAAGGAAACATATATGATATTACACGTTAAGCTGGGTACACAAAAACAGTTATGTAAAACCAAAATGTGTCCACTCGTCAATCCCAGGTGATAATCCCCTACGGACACAGCTCCCACCCTAGCTCCGTTAGCAACCATCAGGGTCATATCACCTTCCTTCAACACTCTACGGTTTCTCAGTGGCTGCAATGAATTTCAAATATGAGATCCTGATCCGGTATCCAATACCCAGGAAGTAGAGTTGATTGACAGACAATTCTCAATTACAAACACACCTGAAGTCGAAGCCACAGCTTGCTTCGGTTCCTGGTTCTTGGCGTTCCACGCCTTGCAATCCCTTTTCCAGTGCCCTTTCCTGTGACAATGGAAGCACTCATCCTGGCCCACTACCGGTGCCGCAAACTTTTTCTTTCCCTTCCCTCCCACCTTACTACACTTCCTCTAGGTCTGGGGGCGGCCTTCTTTTTCCTTCCTTTGGCCTTAGCCTTGGACCCGGAAGAAGAAGCACCGCTAACAAACATAGCGGGTGTTTCCCTTGCCTTCTGCAAGGTGCCCTCTGCACTCCTTAACATGTTCAGGAGTTCCGGAAGTTCAACTTCTGTTCTTTGAATGTTGAAGTTCAGGATAAACTGGGCGTAGGTGGAAGGAAGGGACTGGAGAATAAGGTCTGTATAGAGCTCATTATCCAAAGTCGTCCCAAGGTCTGCGAGCTCTTCTATATAGCCGATCATCTTTAGGACATGTTCTCCTACCGATGACCCGACAGCCAACCTCGCTCGAAACAAGTTCTTAGAGGTCTCGTATCTTGCTATACGAGATTGCTCTCCATAAAGTTCCTTTTTATGGAGAAATATGGCATCTAGTTCCATATCCTCGTGCCTCCTCTGATGTTCATTGTTCACCGAGGCAAGCACGATGCGCTTGGCTTTCGCGTAATCGAAATCCCAGGTTTTGCGGATTTCCTTATCCGCATTACTGGATTTGGGACCAAGGACAGCAGGTGCCTTAGCGATGAGGACGTACCCCAATTTGTCATAGGTTAAAGCCATTTTGACATTCCGTAGCCAATCTTTATAGTTTGGCCCTGTCAGTATATTTTTCTCTAAAAGTAACTTAAGTCCAGTCATTTTCAGGGTCGCTGCAATTAGGAGAGAGAGAAGAAAACTCTTTAGCATGATGCTCTTGCAAGTTTAGAATGGTTTTTAATTTATCTAAACTTGATGGCTCCCACTGTTTCTCGAATCCTTCCTCAAACCATAAAAGAAGAATTAGCCAGGACTATTCTCATTGTACAATACTTGCTTAACCGTTCAGCCAGGTGTAGGGTTCCTAGGCACACGAATGAAGTCTCACAAGTGATCAAACATGGCCAATTAAAATTTTACAAGTGCCGAGAAACCCTAATACGGAATGTTAACTAGATGTATAGGCGATGCAATGCAAATAAACGAATTTATAGCTAAAGGGAAGTGACTACAACCTTTGTAGATCTGGTCCTCCACCTCCTAGGCTCCATAATGACGTCCCCTCGCTGTCCATATCGGATCCCGGACTCTAGCATCGGCTTCATCGGAGAAATGGGCGGGCTAGGTCGTCGGCTTCGATGCCGAAGATGATCTACGTCGAGGCAACACAAGATCAAGCTCCAACTTCACCAAGACATGAAACTTAGGAAGAAAACATCCTATACTACTTGGCAAGAGGTAGAGGATGAAGAAATAGGAGTTGGGTTCACTTTAGAATTGGATTTCTCACTCTTTTGCTCAAGTTGCCATTGATGGAGGCAAGGTTTTCTTCTTGTTGAAGATGAAGAAGAAGAAGAAGAAAGAATATGATAAGTTATTTTCACAAAATAGAAAATAATATCAATACTTATCATATGACAACCATGATTAGGTGTAGAGAATAGACTATGGTTAGTGGGAATGGTTAGGGTTAAGCATGAGACAAATATGGTGGACTTGTTCAAAGCTTCATGAAGCTTCAACAAGCAAACAAAGAAAGCCACCGTATCATTTTCTTTTCCAAAATAAATAAATAAATAAATAAGTAAGTAAATAATCAAAACCCTAACCATTCATATAACCATGGTTTATTCTTTACACAAACCCAAGTGAGCTTGTATCATCAAACATGATACAAACAAGTGCACAAAAGTATATCACATATACAATGTGCATTTTAAGTGAGAAAATCCATTTAAAGTGAACCAATACTAGTTAATGCAAAGTAATATATCAAATATATAATTATACATTAAATCATTAAATCAACACTTGATTCAATGATCCGGTCATGTCGCCTATAACCGACTAGTATCCAATGTATCGGCTTATCGAATCAATCTTTGATTCGATAACTAGGTTATATCGCATACAACCAATCGATACATTCATCGCGAGAATTGGAATACGGTATCACATACACGCATTATTCTCTGTCCCGCACATATCTCATATGCGCTCCTATTTCGTTTCGCTTGAGCCAGGAAACCTCTGTGTAGGACTCTAAAGACTCGTCAATACGCCGGCAGCAGATGATGATCATATCAAACACCCACAAGCCGCAAGCGGTCTGCTAAACGTAACGGCCACCCGGGTATTAAGCGATTAGAAGATCGACGAGCAAGCCCGCTCACACTCCTGTGAATCCAACCGGTAACACTTACCGTATAGTCCGGTCTATTCGTCTGATATGTCGCATATCTCGCCTAGGGGTGGTAAACGTCAGACCCCAATACCTCGATAAGTCATGCCGACGTAAGGTCCATAACATTCATGAAACTACTGATAACTCTTATCAGTATATCACTATAACCCTGGCCTGGGATTTCCTGTTATGGCCAGTCGAGCATAGCACAACATCAACCCCCAATACCGGGAGAGACGAATCCCTTCCTATCGCTCATTGCCTCCATATGAATCGGGACTGTACCCAAAAACCACCTGTTTGCACGACTCAGTAGAGCCGTGGTAGGGTGGAAATCAAAGCACAGTGGGAGACACACAAGACTCTATGACGATCTCGGATCAACAGACTAAGCTGTACCAGTGTCACCAGAGAACTGCCATCTAACGTGAGGTATAATACCATCTGGGAGTTCTCGGCGAGTCCGTTCAGTGTACCCAGTCTCCACTGAGCACCCGCATACCATCTCTGATGTCAAATACCAATGGATATGGGATCATCCATCGCCCATCACATGGTTCGAGAAGATATACGCTAGTCTACTCTGGAATATCGATGCCCCGTCTTGATATCCCACGACTAGGAACAATGAAGGATGTACTCATTGACTACCCAGGCCCCACTAGTATGATCTTCATCATAGTCCTGGAAGTCGAGTACACATCCTAAGGGCTTTATCAACATGTAAACAGAGAGACAAAGTATACATGTTAAGATAAAGAGCAACCAGATAGCGTACTATCATGTCGAGCAAGAAAGTCCTACCTATATATGTCCCAGCATCCACTACAATATACATCCTATGTACAGTAATGGTCTCTAGGGCATACATATAACTAACAATCTCCCACTTGCACTAGGGCCATCTGTAGTAGTGGTTGCGGTATCACATACTCAACCATCCCATAAAAGTCTCTCTTTGGGAAAAGGCCTTCGTGAGTGGATCCGTTGTGTTGTCCTCTGAGTCTACTCTCCCTACCTTGATCATCCTGGAGATCAACTATCTCCATGATCAGGTGATGCTACCTCAGAATATGTCTGGGTCACTGATGGGATCATGGTTCCTTGGCCAAAGCCACACTTCCATTTTCATACAATGGCAGGAACTTAGTTCATCTTATGAACCATTATACACCCAAACTTCCTCTTTGGCAGTATCTTTAATAGCGATGTTACCAGCCTTTATCGTCTAGTTTGCCACGGTATCTAGCTTGGAACTCTTCCAACATACCGTCCCTTTACTGAGGGTAAAGACAATGCCTGTGACTGACATCCAGTCTTCTTTATCACCCTGGAACCCTTCCAGTGATTCTCCCCAGGATCAATTGATACAATCTTACTACAGCTAGTGAGAATCCTAACATCCATTTAGATATATCTCATAGATCCAAATCCCAGGATTTAGGAGGTATCAATTTGATCCTGCATGGAGAATCTTTGTGATAAGTGGAGATTGACCGATCGTAGTATAGGAAACTCTTTTTCTATCAAGAGTATGTCATCCACGTACAATACGAGGATGAGCACCTTACTCTCTATTACCTTTTTGTATATACAAGGTTCGTCTACCATTTTGATGAAGTCAAACACTTTGACTATCACATCAAAACAGACGTTCCAACTCCGCGATGCCTGCTTTATTCTGTAAAGCAATTTGCACACGTTTCCGCTGCTCCCACTGTTTACGAAGCCCTCTGGCTGTATTCTTATAGACGTTCTCTTCTAAATCATTATTTAGAAAAGTAGTCATGGCACCCAACCACCAGATATCGCAGTTATGGTATGTAGCAGTGGCAAGTAGGATCTGGATGGACTTAAGCATAGCTACTGGAAAAGGTTTCATCATTATCCACGCCTGGTCGATGACGAAAACCTTTAACGAGTCTAGCTTTGAAAGTCTCAACCTTTCCATCTACACCAAGTAATCTTCTCAAGATATACTTTCTCCTGATGGGGATTTAACCCTTCAGATATAGCAACCAAAGTCCATACTTTGTTGGTGTACATGAATTCCATCTCAGATCGCTAAGCATCCAGCCATTCTTACAGATTCCCTACTCTTGATGGCCTGCTCGAAACTAGTTGGGTCATCATCTCATGATGCATTCCTCGCTCCCACTGTCATCGAGAAACCGAGGTATCTCTCAGGCAGGTGAGGAACCCTACCAGATCGGCGGAGAGGCAGAGGTTCGTCGGGGATTATAGAATCCTTTGGTTCTGTCAAATCATCAACTGCAGTTTTGTATAGCTGGAACCTTTCCAGTTCTACAGAACTTACCTTGCCTCGATTTTGTCCGGATTTTGCTTTTAGACATAGGCCGGACAACCCCAAATCTTAATTCGCTTAAGAGATGGGTTCTTCCCATACCATATCTCATATGGAGTGGTAGGCATTGATTTGATTCGAACCTAATTCAATAGGTATGCAGCTTCTCAAGTGCATAACCCCAAAAGGAAATAGGTAACTCAGTAGTACTCATCATGGAGTACACCATATCTAATACGGTGCGATTGCTCCGCTCCGATACACCGTTGTGCTGTGGTGTATTCAGAGGAGTAACACTGAGATTGAATCTCATTCTCCTTTAGAATAGTCCAGGAATTCTATGCACAAGTATTCTCCTCCCTGATCTCATCATAGGATATAATACTTAAACCCGGTTATTGGTTCTCTACTTCTAACTTATATTCTATGAATACCTCAAAAGCTTCGGACTTATGTTTCAACAGAAACATATGACTGAATCTTGAGAGATTATCAGAGAATATAATGAAGTATAAAGAACCAGTCCTGGCATGTGTAGACAGGAGACCTTACATACATCATCATGTATTAGTCCCAAGAGTTCATTAACTCTTTCTCTGTTTCCAATAAACAGGGCTATGGTCATCTTATCTTTGTGACATGACTGGCAAGTTTCACAAGATGTAAATTAAACTGATTTAAATATGCATGCATCTAAAATGTAACTTCAGTCAGTCGGGTCGCATTGATATGACCTAGTCTACAATGCCTCAGGAAGGATTCGTTCATTTCTGAATTCTTCCTCTTGTGTGTGTTCTGTATACTAGGAACTGTAGTTTGATTTAGAACGTCAATGCTTTTAGATAACGTGCCTGAACCGATCAACTTTTGATATAGGAAATGTTCAAAACATTATCCATCAATACAAAATTTTATCATTTCTTTAGTAATAAAGAGATAAATACGATTTTGTATATCAGGTTCGGTATCTAATAGCATTTGTTCAGAATCAATGTATTGGTAATACATGGTGACAGTGACCAACAGACTTGGCTGCAACACTTGCCCCGGTTTCTGTCTCATGAAACTTATCACCCGTTCTCAGTTTTCTACCTTTTTGTAGCCCTATGTAACAGATTACATATCTGGGATCCTGATCCGGTATCAAATACCCAGGATGCAGAGGATACTGAGAAACAGTTCTTTGTAATGAACACACCCGAAGGAGATGCATCATATGCACTTTCTTCATTTGGGCGGCATAGGAATTCTGGTATTCCCCTATTTCCTGCTCTGTCTTATAACAATTATAAGTTGGAGCGGGACCAACGTTCCCCAGCTCAGTATAACAAGCGGGTTCGGTCAATACATCCATATTATTATCTTGATTAAGGCGTGATATGGTCGCTACCTGGAGAGAGAGAGAAGAAAACACTCTGCGTGCGCTCTTGCAAGATCAGATTGGTTATTTATTTTATCTAATCAGGATGGCTCCCACTGTTTTTATCAAATCTTCCTTCAAACCTTAAAAGGAAAGACTAGCCGGGATTAATTACACTCTACAAGTTCACCAATCTTTCAGCCAGGCCAGTGTCGGTACTTTGAGGGAGGTTCCCCGTGCTTTCGCACGGACCTAATTAATGTAAACCTCGTTTTCCTAGAGGCGTAACCCCGTTGACACCTTTCTAGACACCTACTTAATCGGCTAACTTTAAAGTGCAAAACTCTCCTAGGAGTAACAATTACTCGCAGTGGGTATCGGGATCCATCTATCACATAGAAGGTATGCAATCTCATTGCAAATTTCAACACTTGAAACTCCCGATAATGGTTTTTACCCCTAGCACCTATGACCTTAACTATGGTCAACAAATCATAAGCACTAGTCAAGTTCTACCCGTCATTTCGTGATTAATTAGACCCACCCACATGACCCTTAACTAAGGTCAACAAAGTTACGCGACTGTCCTAACTAATCGCATCATATGCGGTGTAGGAAGACATTACTTAGCTACCGTACAATGTTCCTTAACTAAGGTCAACAAACACAACACGAATACTAAGTACTCTACTTCCTAAAATGACGGAGGGTTGCGGCTGGTTTTTATGAAAACCTTTAACGCTTTGAACTTGATCTCGTTGCGGAATCAAATAGTTTTTAAATGGAATGTTTTTGAAGCTTTTCTAGTTTTGCTAAAGGGGTCACTCCCGGTGAAGGGATCGTCGGCCCTTTCCTCATCGAATAAGGTGCAGGATATATCATATATACCACTGTGTAAAGCAGAAACTATAGAAGCAATCAAAAGACAAACCTAGAGTTGTATCATCTGCCAGTTATTGCTAAAGGAGTCACTCCCGGTGAAGGGATCTCGGTCCTTTCCTCATCGAATAAGGTGCAGGATGTTCTACAAGGAACACCGCGATGCAAAGCAAGAACTGTAGCTACCTGTTTTATTTTGAAATTCGATTCCACAACATCAATTAGGTTTATTTTCTTTCATTAATCTCATTAATGAATATCCCATCCTTTAAGTCTACCTAATCATCACAGATAAATATAACGTACGCTTATGCCTTCCGCATTCGTCTCGATGTCCCATCTGCGCCGTTAGGTTAGGTAACTAACGGCAGAGCGGGGCAGGGCTAGCGCGGATGTAAAACATAAGCAACGTCTATATAATATATCATATATACTATATACTATATCTATCTGAACAAATCACATGATCACATCACAGATAACGCAGCAGAAAATATCATATGAAATATTGGATATACTAGGACGTCCGTGTTTTCAATACGAGCCAGTATAAAATACGGATTCCATGGTCGTGATGAATAACCAATCCCACACCCCTAGACCCCTACGAGAGCGGCATGCAACCCTACCAATTCTAGGGTTAGGAGACCCGGACTCGACTCCTCGAGTTGGTCTCCCACTGGACCCCAGAACCCGGTTACTTATGCTCCCCTCCTTGGGTCTATCCTAATGAGGAAATATAAATAATATACAAACGGTGACATCTTCCGCAACCTGGAAGTGCCCCAATAAAAGAATATTACATACAAGTTTTTACATGAATGAAAATGAAAAAACACTCATCTCACATAAAAAAAAACCCCGGCTATTCGAACACGACGATCAAATATAACATATCCAGCAACACATAACATCACATGTCAAGTAAATATGTGCATCCCAATTGTCGTTGACATATAGCAACGAAACCGGCGACATCACATATTACACTTACGGTCACAGAAAAGAAAGCGTAAAACTACAACAATTGGAATCCGCAAACTCTTTAGACATCGCATGCCTAAACAAATGAATTCCTTAGACATCGCATGCCTAACAATTATAAACCCCGCATTTTAGTCTCATTATCGAAAACACTTTTCAATATCAAGTCGGGAAATTCAACAAGATTCCCGACAAACTGATCGAATGCTCGTCGCAAACTTTAGTAGGCGGCCGCACCCCCAATACCGTCGACGAAGTGCACTAAGGCGGAACACCGCTGCCGCGAGCACCTGGACGGATGCTTTCGGCGACGGGGTTCTCCTACAGTCACTTGGTCGGGGCTATGGAGTGAGGCTGTCTATTAAGTTTATCCGGCGAGTATCCGCGTACGCTACGTGATTGCGACGGACTTTTGATCACATCAAAATTCCGTGGCAACCGATCAAGTGAGACTAAACTGCTATGTTTATAACATTCATATTAGTTATCTCATAACTATTTGTGAATTCCAATTGTTGTATCCCATTCCAGATAAGTAGAAAATGTTAAACTTTCCGATCGAACATTCAAACACCCAAGTTTTCCCGGAACAGCTCAACACATGAAACAAGTTTAAAAACATCCAGTTCATGCCTCAGTACCAACGGTCCAGCCGTAGAAGGGTCAAGCCAACGCCTCACATGTGGCACGCCGTACTGCTCCAAACCCGAAGGTTCAAAGGGCAGTTCAAGACGGTCACATAATCGAGTTAAGGTTTGTTGTCTTCTAGAGGGTCCATCGCGTTACTTGCACTACTTAGAACGGCTTTAAACTACGGAAAGATCCAACAATTGGAAATTTCCCGGCAGGGAAAAAAGTGGGTATTTATATCCGGTCGAACTTTTTAACATATTCAAAAATTACCCAGAAAAACACATAGACAAAGTTTGATAATCCGATCGAATCTACGAACTCCTAATACAACCCAGAAAACTCAACTCTTGAGTTAATATTAAAAATTCCCATAAAACTCAGCATTTAAATAAAGAAGTTACTGTGCAAAAATGGTTGACTGAAGAGACTAAATGGGCGCGGAACCGCCGCATTAGCATTCTAATGACGCGGTTCCGCCGCGCTTTAGAGACATCATTAGGTAATTTTTGCACCGTAATTCTTAGAATTTCCTGCTGAATTTTTTAAGCATTTTTAATTTGGAAAAACCCAGTTTTTGAAAAAAGTCCAGAGAACAAATTTGTGTTAGGGTTTCGGTTCGATCGGACTTCTAACTCCGTCTACGCATCGCCTAAGGCTCTAGCTTGGCTCAGATACTACTGTAGGGTTCCTAGGCACACGAATAAAGTCTCACAAGTGATCAAACATGGCCAATTAAAATTTTACAAGTGCCGAGAAACCCTAATACGGATCGTTAACTAGATGTATAGGCGATGCAATGCAAATAAACGAATTTATAGCTAAAGGGAAGTGACTACAACCTTTGTAGATCCGGTCCTCCACCTCCTAGGCTCCATGATGACGTCCCCTCGCTGTCCATATCGGATCCCGGACTCTAGCATCGGCTTCATCGGAGAAATGGGCGGGCTAGGTCGTCGGCTTCGATGCCGAAGATGATCTACGTCGAGGCAACACAAGATCAAGCTCCAACTTCACCAAGTCATGAAACTTGTGAAGAAAACACCCTATACTACTTGGCAAGAGGTAGAGGATGAAGAAATAGGAGGTGGGTTCACTTTAGAATTGGATTTCTCACTCTTTTGCTCAAGTTGCCATTGATGGAGGCAAGGTTTTCTTCTAGTTGAAGATGAAGAAGAAGAAGAAGAAAGAATATGATAAGTTATTTTCACAAAATAGAAAATAATATCAATACTTATCATATGACAACCATGATTAGGTGTAGAGAATAGACTATGGTTAGTGGGAATGGTTAGGGTTAAGCATGAGACAAATATGGCGGACTTGTTCAAAGCTTCATGAAGCTTCAACAAGCAAACAAAGAAAGCCACCATATCATTTTCTTTTCCAAAATAAATAAATAAATAAATAAGTAAATAATCAAAACCCTAACCATTCATATAACCATGGTTTATTCTCTACACAAACCCAAGTGAGCTTGTATCATCAAACATGATACAAACAAGTGCACAAAAGTATATCACATATATAATGTGCATTTTAAGTGAGAAAATCCATTTAAAGTGAACCAATACTAGTTAATGCAAAGTAATATATCAAATATATAATTATACATTAAATCATTAAATCAACACTTGATTCAATGATCCGGTCATGTCGCATATAACTGACTAGTATCCAATCTATCGGCTTATCGAATCAATCTTTGATTCGATAACTAGGTTATATCGCATACAACCAATCGATACATTCATCGTGAGAATTGGAATACGGTATCACATACACGCATTATTCTCTGTCCCTCACATATCTCATATGCGCTCCTATTTCGTTTCGCTTGAGCCAGGAAACCTCTGTGTAGGACTCTAAAGACTCGTCAATACGCCGGCAGCAGATGATGATCATATCAAACACCCACAAGCCGCAAGCGGTCTGCTAAACGTAACGGCCACCCGGGTATTGAGCGATCAGAAGATCGACGAGCAAGCCCGCTCACACTCCTGTGAATCCAACCAGTAACACTTACCGTACAGTCCGGTCTGTTCGTCTGATATGTCGCATATCTCGCCTAAGGGTGGTAAACGTCAGACCCCAATAGCTCGATAAGTCATACCGACGTAAGGTCCATAAAATTCGTGAAACTACTGATAACTCTTACCAGTATATCACTACAACCCTGGCCAGGGATTTCCTGTTATGGCCAGTCGAGCATAGCACAACATCAACCCCCAATACCGGGAGAGACGAATCCCCTCCTATCGCTCATTGCTTCCATGTGAATCGGGACTGTACCCAAAAACCACCTGTTTGCACGACTCAGTAGAGCCGTGGTAGGGTGGAAATCAAAGCACAGTGGGAGACACAGAAGACTCTATGACGATCTCGGGTCAACAGACTAAGCTGTACCAGTATCACCAGAGAACTGCCATCTGACGTGAGGTATAATACCATCTGGGAGTTCTCGGCGAGTCTGTTCAGTGTACCCAGTCTCCACTTAGCACCCGCATACCATCTCTGATGTCAAACACCAATGGATATGGGATCATCCATCGCCTATCACATGGTTCGAGAAGATATACGCTAGTCTACTCTGGAATATCGATGCCCCGTCTCGATATTCCCACGACTAGGAACAATGAAGGATGTATTCATTGACTACCCAGGCCCCACTAGTATGATCTTCATCATAGTCCTGGAAGTCGAGTACACATCCTAAGGGCTTTATCAACATGTAATCAGAGAGACAGAAAGTATACATGTTAAGATAAAGAGCAACCAGATAGCGTACTATCATGTCGAGCAAGAAAGTCCTACCTATATATATCCCAGTATCCACTACAATATACATCCTATGTACAGTAATGGCCTCTAGGGCATACATATAACTAACACCAGGCTGGTGTCGGTACTTCGAGGGAGGTTTTCCAACGCTTTCACGAAGCTCCTTAATTAAATAAGCTCTTTTCTCTGGGGGCGTAACCCCGCTGATACCTTTCTTGACACCTACTTGGTTTATAGCATTGATCGTTAAGCGACGAATTTCCTGAGGAGTGGCATATACTCACAGTAGGATCGGGATCCAAATATCATCG
Source organism: Agapanthus africanus (assembly GCA_030015575.1). Lineage (NCBI taxonomy): Eukaryota > Viridiplantae > Streptophyta > Magnoliopsida > Asparagales > Amaryllidaceae > Agapanthus > Agapanthus africanus. The sequence continues at coordinate 516,987,954 of JASDDO010000014.1, forward strand.
TATGATAATGTTGAAGGAATGCTACCAACATTCATCAAACTCCAAATGGTATGCATCTCTTTGCAAATTTCAGTTTCTTTAGAAATTCCCGATATAAGTTTTTGCCCCATGCTCTTATGACCTTGGCTTTGGTCAAAATGTCATAAGTCACATGTCAAGTTCTACCCGTAATTATCTTGTCAATTTGAACCCATCCGTACATACCCCTGACTTTGGTCAAATGATAATACGACTGTCCCAAACTAACTCATCTATCTATGCAACAAATGAATACCCAGCAGCTACCAAACACTATGCCTTGACTTTGGCCAAAATGCATAGCTTGAATACTACTGAATAACCAAATGAAATGACGGAGGGCTACGAATGGTTTTGGCGAAACCGTGAACGTAGTGAACTTGATATGACCGAAGGAACCTGATAGCTTTTAAAAGGAGTGGTTAAAGCTCCGCAATTAAAAATATCATCTGTTTTAAAATAACCGATTGGTTTCTTTTAATTTCTTCCAACGATTCAACTTTTTGGTTTATTTTCTTTGCATTATAAATAATGCGTCCCATCATTAACCTATCATTGCAGAAAACAACGAAAATACAACGTCCTCTTATGCCATCCGCATTCGCCACGGGGTCCCGTCATCACCCGTTAAGTTACTTAACTAACGGCAGAGCGGAGGCTGGGCTAGCGTGGGTGTAAAACATAAATGACGTCTAAATAGCTATCATATATAGATATTGTACATTCGTCAGACGCAATAATAGGCATTCCAGATCTCATATGAACTTTATTGGATTTGCAAGTAATCCGCGTTTGTTTAGAGCCTCTAACAAAAGACGGATTACACAGTCGTGATGAATAGCCATTACCCCACCCTAGACCCCTACGGGTACGGCAAACTACCCGCCAAATACCCGAAGTGAAGCGGTCTCCCTCAACAAAGTGAGTAGGCCACTAAACACTTCAAAGTACCCGGTAGTTTGTGCACCCCATCTTGGGTCTATCCTAGGAGCAAAAACAGTAAAATGAAATAATACAACTGTGGCTACAACCGCAACCTGGATGCGCCCCGCAAAATAATATTACAACATATTACAATTACATTGAATGAATTAAAATAATAACCCATCACAAAATACGGCTAATCATCACAACAGTCCAATACAGTTCACATCCACAAACAGTAAAAACCATTACTGAAATGTGCAACCCCCTGCCAACCGACATACTAGCAGTTAGGGGAGGTTTACGAACACATTATACAATCACATATATAATCATATTAGCAAACATCGTAAAATTTCGATCGAGCAAAACACTTTAGATTCTACTGCAAAACTTCTCTGTGCACCTGAGATCTTAGCAGAAAATAAAATATCCAGAAATATCACTGTTAACACAAAGGGGTTACTGGAAATATTTGGGCCGACTCGGCCGCGGATCCGCGGCGGATCGCATGGATTCGCCGCGGTTCAGCGGTGAGTTAGCCGAGTTGGGAGTCCAAATTTCTTCAGTAGCCCTATAATTTCATGCTTGTTATTCTGCAGGTCCCTGAAAAATTTTTAGGGCATGTTTTAAATTTGACAGAAACTGTGTTAAAACGATGATCTTTCCGGTTCTTTTTGCGTTCAAAAGACTTACGACTTTGCTAATGAGTTAATTATTGTTTAGCGAGGCTCTGATACCACTGTAAGTCGATGTACAACACCCCACGACTTGCGGGGAGGCGGAATAATGAAAAACGATCTTGTTTAAAGCGTAAACATCGACTAACCGAGAATCTTTGCATAAACAATAACTAACAACAAACATAGGAGTTAACAACTACTATGAAAAGTGATTATACCTGTAAAACCGAGTCCTTCGCTTGGTCGTTCTCCACGTCCTCTCCGGCCTTCTCTAAGTAGTAGAAGATCCACCCGAGAGCTTTACTACAAGCTTCACCTCAAACTAGAGGTAACTAGGTTTCTTAAATCGCTAATCTAAGCAACCTAGGTGATATAGAGAATGGTTAAGGATTAAGTAGTCTAATCTAATCCTTGTACTCAACACATGAGAGGGGGGATTAGGGTTTGAAGAGGGAGAGCTTGAGGAGAGAGAAAGTGAGCAAGAGAATGGAATGAGATAATGATCTCTCATAATATATATGAAGCATAAACAAAATCAAGATAAATCAAATAAATGATTTAACAACCATGCTCCATAAGTATCTAATGGGTGATTCATCTCCATGAGTCATTAAGCATTTATGATGCATTAATGACATGGATGAATCACTCAAATGAGTCACTAATCTCATTTAATGCATATGCCACCTTAACCCCCAAGTCACCATCTTCTAGAAGCTTCTCGCACAATCACGAGAACGCCCCTCCGATCTATGAAAACACGGAAAAACTTTAGACTGTATAAATCCAATAACCGGATACTAGAAACTGGCTTAAACCAAAGCCGACTAGTAAAAACTGTCCGGATGTCGTACGTGCGTAAACACACGTATGCGTCCGAACCCTTGTCGTAAAACCATACGACCTCTATATCGTTTCGCCTGGAGTAGGAAAACTCTCTGTGTGGGACTCTAGAGACTCGACTACTACGCTGGCAGTGGGTTTAACCACAGACCGCAAGCGACACTAGCTGTACGTAACGGTCCCCAGGTAGATGTCGATAAGAAGGCCGATGAGGAAACCCATCCGAACTCCTACTGAGTCTGATGTGACAATCTCCGTACAGTCCGGTCTGTTCGTCTAAGACTATCGCATATCGGGCCTAGGGGGCGGCAAGCGTCAGTCCCCTAATAGCGGTATAAGTCGTGTAGAAGTGAAGCCCATTACACCGTGAGAAACTACTGGAACCTACCAGCAAATCTCGCTTGCCCTGGACAGGGACTTTGCGTAATCGCTCTCTGACACAGCGCGATATCAACCCCCAATACCGGGAGAGACGAATCATGTCTAACCGCCACTGCCTCCAAGTGCTCGGGACTGCACCCAACTGCTACATGTTTGCACGACTCCTTTAAGCCGTGGTAGGGTAGCAATCTAAGAACAGTGGGACACACTCGAGGCGAAGTAGCAGTGTCAAGTCTGCGGACTATGCTGTACTCATGTCACCTGGGAACTGTTTACTGACGACTGGTATAAAACTAACCAACAGTTCCCCTATGAGTCCTGTCCGGTGTACCCGTAACCTAACGAGCACCTGCATACTATCTCCAGTACGACGTACTGACGGCTGTGGGACAGACCATCTCCCCAACTGGGATGAGAAGCGTACACACTAGTCTACTCCGGAGTATCGATGCCCTGTCTCGATAATCCTATGACTAGGGACCTGAATAAGGATGTGCTTGTAGACTACCCAGCCCCCACTAGTGTGACTGCCATCACAACGCTGGTAGTCAAGCAAGATCCTAAGAGCTCTATCAATACGTATACTCACATATTAAGATAGAAAAACCAAGTAGCATACTACCATGTTTAGTAAGACTGTTATATACATGTGAATATCCCAAGCTTCCATTAAGTACTATACAAACTAGTATGATACAATAATGGCCCCTAGGGCATATACAACAACCTCCTACCACTGTGGCCATCTTCTCCATCATCACCACCATCGACATCACCTTCGTCCTTCTTTCAAGCACCGACATCATTGCCATCTTCCTCTACTCCTTCACATCCGAGAACCCATCATCGTCCCCTGATCTCGACCTAAGAACCTATCTCTTGCGACATCATCCTCCACCGCCGGCTCTTCACCAGCTCCTCATCACCACAACCGCTTCTTTCAAGCTCCAGCCTTCGACCCTCAACTCACAACCTCGACTCCACCACCGGCGCCAAACCTTTACCGAACCCCCTCATCATCATCAACATCATCATCGCCTCCATCATGATCTCCCTCATTAGCCGTGAACCCATCTCGCCGTGCTCACCATCACCGCCGATCTCCTTCGAACCATCATCATCTCTGCACCCCATCGCCATTGTTTCTCCTTCCTCTGCAACCCAAAGCACCAGAGTAGCTAGCCTAACTCTAAATCCTTTCTCCTTCACCTACAAACCCATCTCAAACTCAAACAGTAACCCATAAACTCCATAGCCGAGTATACATCAACCACAACTAACCGTCGATCGACCCATGAACACTATACCATACCTGAGATAACTGCAAACCCATATCGCCGGCAACTTCAACCCGAGCAACCAGGGCCGAGCCTAGTTCAAGCCTAGCCGTGATCCCTAGCATCAAGTCGAGATTTTTACATCGTATTGTCGTGTTTATCCGTATCCAGGCAAGTATCTTTATACTTGCTACATGCTAGTTATGGCAAATTCATATCAAGCCGTAATATTTTACTATTATTATCATATCATTTTTATATAGATAGTTTAATTATGAGATTAGTGTATAAATAAATAAAGTTGCAATATATCGGTTAAATTCATTTCATGATCGTGCATATAACTGGAAAATAAATTGATTCTCATGTTTAAAGATTACTTTAATAGGGTTAAACTGATATAATGAACTGATAGGAGACGATTTGATCGATGTCATTATTTAATGCCATTAACTAGATTAACAATAATAAGTTTCATTAATAATGATAAGTTTAATTCATAATAAGTAAGTTCAATTAATATAGTTTAATTTTTATTTAATTAATAATACTTGATAATCTTGACAACATTATTTTAAATACGGTCATACTAATCTATTACACAAGTAATAGTTAATACATCATTTTCGTTACATCATGTATCGCATCTAGATAACTGTTACAACTATATTTCTTACTATTCATCATGACTTGTTTATGCGATATTATTGTGATATAAATACTTCACCTGTTTTAGTACACCATCCCTGACATGCTTATAATCTGACATCTTGTTACTGTTACCGTTATCATGCTAGTACCTATTTACCGTAATATTTACAAATGGAAACAACCCTGACTTGACTTGATTGACTTAACCTGTTGTCCTGATGGACGTATTCCAACTGTCCTGATGGACGTATCTTGTACACGATTGTTCTTGTGTTGGTATTAGATAGATATTATTTTTATACCTGACATGGACATGAAACCTGGATAAAAGGGGAAATCAAGAATGTAACTCAAACGTAACTCAAGAGAATATTATTGTTACTATAATTCTAGGGGTGAATGGAATTCCCATTGTTGATTGTACCATGTGTAGGGTTACTAGGCACTCTAATAAAGTTCTACAAGGCATCAACCATGCCCGTTTATAATTTTAGCCGTGCCGAATAACCCTAAGCAAGATCTTTGCTAGATAATTAGGGTTTCACATGCAAGTAAATTATATTTACCACTAAGTGAATACGAAATACAACCTTTGTAGATCGGTCCTTCACTTCTAAAGCTCCTTGTTGTAGTCCCTTCGCTGCGATCATGGTTCTCCCGGGCTCTTGCATGGCTTCACAAGGCGAAAGAAGCGTCCTTGCTTGAAGTCTTCGAGGCCGAAATTGATCTACGTCGAGGGAATATCAACTCAAGCTACTACTTCACTAACTTGAGAATTAGTGAAGCAAACACCCTAAACTAAAGTGCGAGTCTAGTAGAGGATGGAGAAATAGGAAGTGGGTTCACTTTAGAATTTTTTTCTCACTTTGGATCAAACCCTAGAGAGCTTTTTAGCTCAAGGAAGAAGATGAAGAAATAAATTGAGAAGAGATAATGATCAAGTGAGTGAGGTAACCATGGGTGAGTGAGTATCATATACTAACTCATGTAGAAACATAACCATGGCTAATCCAAATGGTTGGGTTAACAAAAATCTAAAGTAAAGACAAAGTTAGTGGACTTTGTCAAAGCAAAGCAAGCTTCTATAAGCTTCATGCTCTTTCCAAATCTCCATTAATTTTGTAATTACCTTAAATAATTATAACCCACCATAATAAATAGAATGGTGTATGTCTTATACACCCATATCATGTGTATCAACAACCATGATACAATAAGAAAACATATTTTAATATATATCACATATATATATTAAAGTTGTGCACATGTGAGAAAAATCCTTAAGTGAACAAATGTTAGTTAATGTAAATTAGTATATCATATATACAATTATACACTAAATTATTAAATCAACACTTGACTTAATAATCCGGTTATATCTCATATAACCGACTAACATCCAATGTATCGACTTATCGAATCAACACTTGATTCGATAACCCGGCTATATCACATATAACCGACCGATACAAAAAGTCGCGAGAATAGAATACGGTATCACATACACGCATTATTCTCGGTCCCGCACATATCATATATGCTCTCCTATTTCGTTTTGTCTGAGCCAGTAAAACCTCTATGTAGGACTCTAAAGACTCATCAATACGCCGGCAGTAGGTAATGATCATATCAAGCACCCACAAGCCGTCGGCGGTACTAGCTGGACGTAACGCCTTCCCGGGTATTGAGCGATCAGAAGATCAACAAGCAAGCCCGCTCCAACTTCTGTAAAAGCCTAACGGTAACACTTCCCGTACAGTCCAGTCTCCTCGTCTGATATGTCGCATATCAAGTCTAGGGGTGGTAAACGTCAGACCCCAATAACCGATAAGTCGTGCCGATATGAGGCTCACAACGGGTCGAGAAACTACTGGTAACACTTACCAGTAAATCTCTAATCAGCCCTGGCCAGGGACTTCCCTGTTATGGCCAATCGAGCACAGCGCAACATCAACCCCCAATACCAGGAGAGACGAAATCCCTCCTATCACTCATTGCCTCCATGTGACTCGGGACTGTACCCAAAAACCACCGTCTTGCACGCCCTCTTGGACGTGGTAAAGTGGAAATCAAAGCACAGTGGGAATCACATAAGACTCTATGACGATCTCGGGTCTACAGACTAACCTGCATAAGTGTCACCAGAGAACTGCCATCTGACGTGAGGTATAATTGTTAGTTATAAGTATGCCCTAGAGGCCATTACTATACATGAGATGTATATTGTAGTGGATGTATGGACATATATAGGGAGGACTTTCTTGCTCGACATGATAGTACGCTATCTGGTTACTCTTTACCTTAACGTGTATACTGATTGTCTCTCTGTTACATGTGGTAAAGCCCTTAGGATGTGTACTTGACGACCTGGACTATGATGCGGATCATATTAGTGGGGACATGGTAGTCTATAAGTACATCCTTCAAGGTCCCTAGTCATGGGTGTATCGAGACGGGGCATCGATATACCAGAGTACACTAGCGAATACCTTCTCGACCCATATAGATGGACGATGGATGATCCTATATCCATTGGTGTTTGACATCAGAGATGATATACGGGTGCTCAGTGGAGACTGGGTACACTGGAAGGACTCGCCGAGAACTCCAAGATGGTATTATACCTTACGTCAGATGGCAGTTCTCTGGTGACACTGGTACAGGTTAGTTTGTAGACCCGAGATCGTCATAGAGTCTTGTGTGATTCCCACTGTGATTTGATTTCCACCTTACCACGTCTAAGAGGGCGTGCAAAACGGTGGTTTTGGGGTACAGTCCCGAGTCACATGGAGACAATGAGCGATAGGAGGGGTTTCGTCTCTCCCAGTATTAGGGGTTGATGTTGCGCTATGCTCGATTGGCCATAACAGGGAACTCCCTGGCCAGGGCTGGTTTAGAGATTTACTGGTAAGTGTTACCAGTAGTTTCTCGACCCGTTATGAGCCTCATATCGGCATGACTTATCGGTTATTGGGGTCTGACGTTTACCACCCCTAGACTTGATATGTGATATATCAGACAAGGAGACCGGACTGTACGGTAGTGTCACTGTCAGGCTTTTTGCAGGAGTTAGAGCGGGCTTCCTTGCTGATCTTCTGATCGCTCAATACCCGGGTAGCCGTTACGTCCAGCTAGTACCGCTGACGGCTTGTGGGTGCTTGATATGAACATCACCTATTGCCGGCGTATTGACGAGTCTTTAGAGTCCTACATAGAGGTTTTACAGGCTCAGGCAAAACGAAATAGGAGCGCATATGTGATATGTGGGGGACCGAGGATAATGCGAGTATGTGATACCGTATTCTATTCTCGCGATATTTGTGTCGATCGGTTATATGCGATATAACCAGGTTATCGAATCAAGGGTTGATTCGATAAGTCGATACATTGGATGTTAGTTGGTTATATGTGATATAACCGGATTATTAAGTCAAGTGTTGATTTAATAATTTAGTGTATAATTTTATATGTGATATACTAATTACATTAACTAACATTGGTTCACTTAAGCATTTATTTTTCTCACTAGTGCATAACTTAATATATATGTGATATATATTTATTTATGTACATTTTGTATCATGGTTGTTGATACACACTACATGGGTGTATGAGACATACACCATTGTAATTATATTGGTGGGGTTTTAATATACAAAGTAAATACAAAATTAGTGGATAATTGTTCAAGTGCATGAAGCTTCATGAAGCTTATGAATGCATTGACCAAAGTCCACTAGTTTTGTTTTTACTTAGGATTTTTATAAACCTAACCACTATAATTAGCCATGGTAATGTCTCTACATGAGTTAGTATATGATACACACTCACCCATGGTTAGCTAACTCTCTCTTGATTAGTCTTCATTCTCATTTTGAGCTCATCTTCTTCCTCCTTCAATTTCTTGCTAGGGTTTGAAAAAGAGAGAGAATGAAAGTGAGAAAAGAAATTCTAAAGTGTACCCATTTCCTATTTCATCATCCTCTACTAGACTAGCACTTTAATTTAGGGTGTTTGCTTCACTAATTCTCTAGTTAGTGAAGTAGAAGCTTGAGTTCGTATTCTCTCGACGTAGATCATCTTCGGACTCGAAGACTTCAAGCAATACTGTTGCAATCTTCTCATGGAGCCGTCCGAGAGTCCGGGAGTTCGATGATCGCAGCGAAGGGACTACAACAACTAGCCTTAGAAGTTAAGGACCGATCTACAAAGGCTGTATTTCCTATTCACTTAGTGATAATTGTTATTTACTAGCATGTGTTACCCTAATTATCTAGCAAAGATCTTGTTTAGAGTTATTCGGCACGGCTAAAATTTTAATCGGGCATGGTCGATGCCTTGTAGAACCTTCTTAGAGTGCCTAGTAACCCTACAGTGGTATCAGAGCCTAGCTAGAGCATTTGGCGACGTGTATACGAAGTTAAAACTCCGAACGAACTCCGAATCGACGAAATAACCCCCTCTCTGGACAATTTTTAAAAACTGTGATTTTTCTGAATTAAAAATACCTAAAAAATCAGCAGGGAATTATAAGAATTACCACAAAATTCGAGCCCCTATTTCCGTACGTCCGGCGCGGAACCGCGGTCCCACCCCACTTCAGGCGGCGGTTCCGCGGCAGAAAAAGTGAAATGTGGACAGAGTTTTGTGCAGTAATATCCTATGCTATTCCTTCTAATTTCTGGGTATTTTTTTATCTGACTCAAGTGTTGAGTGTTCTGGGGTTTATCTTGTATTCGTTGATTCTATCGGAAAATTTAATTTCGTTGTATTTTCCGGATGTTTAGAAAGTATTAAAAAGTTCGGACGGATATCAATAACTCACTTTTTCCCGACCCGGAAAATTTCCAAGTGTTGGATTTTTCCGTTGTTTAAGAACGTCTAAATCGTGCAAGTTACGCAATGGACCCTCTAGAAGACAACAAACCTTAACTCGATTATGTGACCGTCTTGAACTGCTTTTTGAACCTTAGGGTTTGAGGCAGTACGGCGTTGCCACATGTGAGGCGTTGGCTTGACCCTTCTACGGCTGGACCATTGGTACTGTGGCATGTGATGGATGTTTTTAAACTCCCCTCAAGTGTTGAGAACTATTTGGAAAACTTGGGAGTTTGATCATTCGATCGGAAAGTTTAACATTGTCTATTTATCTGGAATGTGATACAATATTTGGAATCCACAAGTAGTTATGAGATAACTGATTTGAATGTTATAAACATAGCAGTTTAGTCTCAAATGATCGGTTGCCACAGAATTTTGATGCGATCAAAAGTCCGTCGCAATCATGTAGCGTTCGCGGATACTCGCCGGGTAAACTTAATAGACAGCCATGCCCCATAGCCCCGACCAAGTGACTGTAGGAGAACCCCATCGCCAAAAGTATCCGTTCGGGTGCTCGCGGCAGCGGTGTTCCGCCTTAGTGCACTTCGTCGACGGCATCCGGGGGTGCGGCCGTCTACTAAAGTTTGCGACGAGCATTCGATCACTTATCGGGAATCTTGTTGAATTGCCCGACTTGGTATTGAAAAGTGTTTTCGATATAGAGACTAAAATGCGGGGTTTATAATTTTTAGGCATGCGATGTCTAAGGAATTCATTTGGTTAGGCATGAGATGTCTAAGGAGGTTGCGGATTCCAACTGTTGTAGTTTTATATTTTTTTTTCTGTGACCGTAAGTGTAATATGTGATATCGCCGGTTTCGTTGCTATATGTCAACGATAATTGGGATGCGCATATTTACTTCCGTTGATGACATGTGATGTTATGTGTTGCTGGATATGTTATATTGGATCGTCGCGTTTTGAATAGCCGGGGTTTTTATGTGAGATGAGGGTTTTTATTTTCATTCATATAAAATTTGTTGTATGTAATATTCTTTTATTGGGGCACTTCTGGGATGAGATTGATGTCACCATTTGTATATTATTTACTTTTCCGCATTAGGTAGACCCAAGGAGGAGAGCACAAGTAACCGGGTTCTAGGGTCCAGTAGGAGACCAACTGGAGGAGTCGAGTCCGGGTCTTCTAACTCTAGAATTGGAAGGGTTGCTTGTTGCTCTCGTAGGGGTCTAGGGATGCGGGTTTGTCTGTTCATCACGACCGTGGAATCCGTGTTTTATAGAGGCTCAAAATAAAACACGGACGTCCTAGTATATCCAATGTTTCATATGATTCTTCTGCTGCGATATCTGTGATGTGATCATTTAATATGTTGTGATAGATACTGTATATAGTATATATGATATATTATATAGACGTTACTTATGTTTTACACCCGCGCTAGCCCTGCCCCGCTCTGCCGTTAGTCACCTAACCTAACGGTGCACGAGGGGACATCGAGGCGAATGCGGATGGCATAAGTGTACGTCGTATTTATCTGTGATGTTTAGGTGACTTAAATGATGGGACTTCATTAATATGATTAATGAAAGAAAAGAAACCTAAAAGATGTTGTGGAATCGAATTTTCAAAAACAGGTAGCTACAGTTCTTGCTTTGCATCGCGGTGTTCCTTGTAGAACATCCTGCACCTTATTCGATAAGGAAAGGGCCGAGATCCCTTCGCCGGGAGTGACCCCTTTAGCAATAACTGGCAGATGCTACAACACTCGGTTTGTCTTTTGATTGCTTTTGGAGTTTTTGCTTTGCATAGCGATATATATGATATATCCTGCACCTTATTCCATAAGGAAAGAGCCGAGATCCCTTCACCGGGAGTGACCTCTTTAGCGAAACTAGTAAAAGCCTCAAAAACACTCCATTTTAAAATCATTTGATTCTACAACGATATCAAGTTCATTACGCAATAGGTTTTCAGAAAAACCTGTCGTAGCCCTCCGTCATTTCAGATAAGTAGTAGTTAGTATTCGTGCTGTGTTTGTTGGCCTTTGTCAAGGCGTAGTGTGCGGTAGCTGACTAGTGCTTATCTGCTTATGCATATGATGCAGATTGGGTTAGGGTAGTCGTACGACCTTGTTGGCCTTTATCAAGGGTCGTGCGGGTGGGTTTAATTCAATCAAGAAATGACGGGTTGAACTTGACTAGCATCCTATGGTTTGTTGGCCTTTGTCAAGGTCATAGGAGGTTTGGGGAAAAAGTATCGGGAATTTCAAGTGTTGAAATTTGCAATAAGATTTCATACCTTCTATGAGATAGTTGGATCCCGATACCCATTGCGAGTAATTGTTACTCCTGGAAAAGTTTTACACATTACAATTAGCCGATCAAGTAGGTGTCTAGAAAGGTGTCAACGGGGTTACGCCTCTTGGAAAACGAGGTTTATTTTAATTAGGTCCGTGCGAAAGCACGGGGAACCTCCTTCAAAGTACCGACACTGGCCTGGCTGAAAGATTGGCGAAATTGTAAGGTGTAATTAATCCCGGCTAGTCTTTCCTTTTAGGGTTTGAAGGAAGATTTGATAAAAACAGTGGGAGCCATCCTGATTAGATAAAATAATAACCAATCTGATCTTGCAAGAGCGCACGCAGAGTGTTTTCTTCTCTCTCTCTCTCCAGGTAGCGACCATGTCACGCCTTAATCAAGATAATAATACAGATGAATTGACTGAACCCGCTTGTTATACTGTGCTGGGGAACGTTGGTCCTGCTCCAACTTATAAATGTTATAAGACAGAGCAGGAAATTGGGGATTACCAGAATTCCCGTGCCACCCAAACGAAGAAAGTGCATGCTGATGCATCTTCTTCGGGTGTGTTCATTACAGAGAACTGTTTCTCAGTATCCTTTACGTCCTCGGTATAAGATACCGGATCAGGATCCCGCATATGTAATCTGTAACATGGGCTACTGATAGGTAGAGAACTGAGAACGGGTGATAAGTTTCATGAGATAGAAAACGGTGCAAGTGTTGCAGCCAAGTTTGTTGGTCACTATCACTCTGTATTACCAGAATACATTGATTCTGAACGAATGTTATTAGATACCAAACCTGATATACAACATCATATCAGTCTCATTATTAGTAAAGAAATAATATAATTTTGTATTGTTGGATAATGTTTTGAACATTTCCTATATCAACAGTTGATCGGTTCAGGCATGTTATCTAAAAGAATAGACGTTCTAAATCAAACCACAGTTCTTAACGTACAGAACACGCACAAGAGGAAGAGTTCAGAAATGAACGAATCCTTCTTGAGATATTGTAGACTAGGTCATATCAATGCGACCCGACTAGCTGAAGTTACATAAAGATGCATATTTAAATTAGTTTAAATTTACATCTTGTGAAACTTACCGGTCATGTCACAGAGATAAGATGACCACAAATCCGTTTATTGGAAACAAAGAAAGAGTTAGTGAACTCTTGGGATGATACATGTTGATGTATGAAAGTCCCCTGTCTATACATGCTAAGACCGGTTTTTTGTAATTCATTACATTCTCTGATGATCTCTCAAGATTCAGACATATGTTCCTGTTGGAACACAAGTCCGAAACTTTTGAGATATTCACAGAATATAAGTTAGAAGTAGGGAACCAAAACGGGTATAAGTATTATGTCCTTTGATGTAATCAAGGAGGAGAATACTTGAGCACAGAATTCCTGGACTATTCTAAAGGAGAATGAGATTCTCTCTCAGCATTACTCCTCCGTATACACCACAGCACGTCGGTGTATCGGGGCGGAACAATCACACCCTATGTGATAAGGTGTGCTCTATGATGAGTACTACTGAGTTACCCATTTCCTTTTGGGAGTTATGCACTGGAGAAGTTGCATACCTATTGAATAGGGTTCCGATCAGATCAGTTGCCTACCACTTCATATGAGATATGGAAAGGGAAGAGCCCATATCTTAAGTCAGTTAAGATTTGGGGTTGTCCGGCCTATGTCTAAAAGCGAAATCCGGACATGCTCGAGGCAAAGTCAGTTCTGTAGAAGTTTGTTGGCTATCCCAAGCATATGCAAGGGAATATCTTCTACCAAACCGAGGAACAAAAGATGTTTTGTTTCTCAATATGCCACCTTTGTGAAAGGGAATTTCTTGTGAAGAAATTAGTGGACATGAGGTAGAACTGAAAGGAGTTCCAGCTATACAAACTGCAGTTGATGATTTGGTAGAACCAAAGGATTCAATAGTTTCCAACGAACCTCAGCCTCTCCGCCGATCTAGTAGGGTTCCTCACCCACCTGGGAGATACTTCAGTTTCTCTATGACAGTGGGAGCGAGAATTGCATCATAAGATGATGACCCAACTAGTTTCGAGCTGGCCATCAGGAGTGGGACTCTATAAGAATGGCTGGATGCTTAGCGATCTGAGATGGAATCCTTATACACCAACAAAGTATGGACTTTGGTTGCTTTATCTGAAGGGTTAAATCCCCATCAGGAGCAAATATATCTTGAGAAGATTACTTGGTGTACATGGAAATGTTGAGACTTTCAAAGCTAGACTTGTTAAAGGTTTGCATCATTGACCGGGTATGGATTATGATGAAACCTTTTCTAAGTAGCTATGCTTAAGTCCATCCAGATCCTACTTGCCACGGCTACATACCATGACTACGATATCTGGCGGTTGGGTGTCATGACTGCTTTTCTAAATGATGATTTGGAAGGGAGCGTCTATAAGTACACAGCCAGAGGGCTTCGTAGACAGTGGGAGTAGCAGAAGCGTGTACAAGTTGCTTTATGGGACAAAGCAGGAATCGCGGAGTTGGAACGTCTATTTTGATGTGGTAGTCAAAGAGTTTGACTTCATCAAAATGGTAGATGATCCTTGTATATACAAAAAGGTAGTAGGGAGTATGGTGGTAATCCTCGTAGAGTACGTGGATGACATACTCTAGATGGGGAAGGAGTTTCCTATGCTACGCTCAGTCAATCTCCGCTTATCACAATGATTCTCCATATAGGATCAAAGTGATACCTACTAAATCCTGGGTTTTAGATCTATGAGATAGATCTAATTGGATGTTAGGATACTCACTAGCTGTAGTGAGATAGTATCAATTGATCCGGGGGAGAATCACTGGAAAGGTTCCAGAGTGATAAGGATGACTGAAAGTCAGTCACAGGCATTGTCTTTACCCTCAGTAAAGGGACGGTATGTTGGAAGAGTTCCAAGATAGATACCGTGGTATACTAGACGATAAAGGCTAGATACATCGCTACCAAAGATGCTACCAAAGAGGAAGTCTGGGTGTATATTAGTTCATGAGATGAACTTCGTTCCTACCATTTTGTGACAATAGAGTTGTGGCTTATGCCTAGGAACGCCCGTCCCATCAGTGATCCAGACATATTCTAAGGCAGTGTCACCTGATCATGGAGATGGTTGATCTCCAGGGGATCGAGGTCAGGAGAGTAGACTCAGAGGACAACACGGCGAATCCACTCACAAAGGCTTTTTTCCAGAGAGAGACTTTTATGGGATGGTTGAGTATGAGATACTACAACCACTGTTATCAGATGGCCCTAGTGCAAGTGGGAGATTGTTAGTTATATGTATGCCCTAGAGTCCATTACTATACATGAGATGTATATTGTAGTGGATGCTTGGACATATATAGGGAGGACTTTCTTGCTCGACATGATAGTACGCTATCTGGTTACTCTTTACCTTAACGTGTATACTGATTGTCTCTCTGTTACATATTGGTAAAGCCCTTAGGATGTGTACTTGACTATCTGGACTATGATGCGGATCATACTAGTGGCGACATGGTAGTCCATAAGTACATCCTTCAAGGTCCCTAGTCGTGGGTGTATCGAGACGGGGCATCGATATACCAGAGTAGACTAGCGTATACCTTCTCGACCCATATAGATGGGCAATGGATGATCCCATATCCATTGGTGTTTGACATCAGAGATGATATACGGGTGCATAGTGGAGACTGGGAACACTGGAAGGACTCGCCGAGAACTACCAGATGGTATTATACCTTACGCCAGATGGCAGTTCTCTGGTGACACTGGTACAGGTTAGTCTGTAGACCCGAGATCGTTATAGAGTCTTGTGTGATTCCCACTGTGCTTTGATTTCCACCTTACCACGTCCAAGATGGCGTGCAAAACGGTGGTTTTTGGGTACAGTCCTGAATCACATGGAGGCAATGAGCGATAGGAGGGGTTTCGTCTCTCCCGGTATTAGGGGTTGATGTTGTGCTATGCTCGATTGGCCATAACAGGGAAGTCCCTGGCCAGGGCTGGTTTAGAGATTTACTGGTAAGTGTTACCAGTAGTTTCTCGACCCGTTATGAGCCTCATATCGGCATGACTTATCGGTTATTGGGGTCTGATATTTACCACCCCTACTTGATATGCAACATATCAGACGAGGAGACCGGACTGTACGGTAGTGTCACTGTCAGGCTTTTTGCAGGAGTTGGAGCAGGCTTGCTTGCTGATCTTCTGATTGCTCAATACCCGGGTAGCCGTTACGTCCAGCTAGTACCGCTGACGGCTTATGGGTGCTTGATATGATCATCAATTACTGCCGGCGTATTGACAAGTCTTTAGAGTCGTACATAGAGGTTTACTGGCTTAGGCAAAACGAAATAGGAGCGCATATGTGATATGTGCGGGACCAAGAATAATGCGAGTATGTGATACCGTATTCTATTCTCGCGATATTTGTGTCGATCGATTATATGCGATATAACCAAGTTATCGAATCAAGGGTTGATTCGATAAGTCGATACATTAGATGTTAGTCGGTTATATGTGATATAACCGGATTTTTAAGTCAAGTGTTGATTTAATAATTTAGTGTATAATTATATATGTGATATACTAATTTACATTAGCTAACATTGGTTCACTTAAGCATTTATTTTTCTCACTTGTGCACAACTTAATATATATGTGATATATATTTATTTGTGTATATTTTGTATCATGGTTGTTGATAGACACTACATGGGTGTATGAGACATACACTATTGTAATTATATTGGTGGGGTTTTAATATACAAAGTAAATACAAAATTAGTGGATAATTGTTCAAGTGCATGAAGCTTCATGAAGCTTGTAAATGCATTGACCAAAGTCCACTAGTTTTGTTTTTACTTAGGATTTTTATAAACCTAACCACTATAATTAGCCATGGTTATGTCTCTACATGAGTTAGTATATGATACACACTCACCCATGGTTAGCTAACTCTCTCTTGATTAGTCTTCATTCTCATTTTGAGCTCATCTTCTTCCTCCTTCAATTTCTTGCTAGGGTTTGAAAAAGAGAGAGAATGAAAGTGAGAAAAGAAATTCTAAAGTGTACCCATTTCCTATTTCATCATCCTCTACTAGACTAGCACTTTAGTTTAGGGTGTTTGCTTCACTAATTCTCTAGTTAGTGAAGTAGAAGCTTGAGTTCGTATTCCCTCGACGTAGATCATCTTCGGCCTCGAAGACTTCAAGCAATACCGTTGCAATCTTCTCATGGAGCCGTCCGAGAGTCCGGGAGTTCGATGATCGCAGCGAAGGGACTACAACAAGGAGCTTTAGAAGTGAAGGACCGATCTACAAAGGTTGTATTTCGTATTCACTTAGTGATACTTGTTATTTACTAGCATGTGTTACCCTAATTATCTAGCAAAGATCTTGTTTAGAGTTATTCGGCACGGCTAAAATTTTAATCGGGCATGGTTGATGCCTTATAGAACCATCTTAGAGTGCCTAGTAACCCTACAATAATACCATCTGGGAGTTCTCGGCGAGTCCGTCCAGTGTACCCAGTCTCCACTGAGCACCCGTATACCATCTCAGATGTCAAACACCAATGGATATGGGATCATCCATCGCCCATCTCATTGGTCGAGAAGCGTATACGCTAGTCTACTCCTTGTCTCGATACACCTACGACTAGGAACATTAAAGGATGTACTTATGGACTACTCTGTCCCCACTAGTATGATCTGCATCGTAGTCCAGGTAGTCAAGTACACATCATAAGGGCTTTACCAACATGTAACTATAAGACAGTATCAAGAGACAAGTATACATGTTAAGATAAAAAGCAACCAGATAGCATACTATCATATCGAGCAAGAAAGTCCTCTCTATATATGTCCAAGCATCCAATATAATATACATCATCTGTACAATACTTGTTGGAGATAGTGCCCTCGGTGTCAATTATTGGATCACAGGCACGTGATTGCAATGATTGATGGAGGACCTATCCCGGTAGGACAGTCTTACTCGAGATGATAGTATGCTATCTGGTTTATCTTTATCATCGTGTACTACTTTAGGTGACCTGACAGGTCCCTATTACACGCTGATAGAGCCCCTAGGATTCTTGCTTGACTGCCAGCAGTATGAGGGCGATCATATACGTGAGAGCTGGTAGTCTATAAGCACATCCTTAAAAGGTCCCTAGTCGTGCGAGTTTCGAGATAGGGCATTGATACTCCAAAGTAGACTAGTGTATACAGTCGAGACCCCGACGAGGGGCGGTGGCCGGTCTCACAAGCCACTGGTGTCAGTTGATTCACCTAAGATGTATACAGGTGCTCATTGGGTTATGAGTACACCGGACAGGACTCGCCGGGAACATGCTAGTTGGTCTTATACCTGACGTCAGATAGCAGTTTCCTGGTGACATGTATACAGGTTAGTTCATCGCCTGGGGATCGTCATTTGTCTCGTGTGAGTTCCCACTGTACTTTGATTACTACCCTACCACGCATAAAGGAGACGTGCAAACAGGTTTTAGTTGGGTACAGTCCCGAGCCACATGGAGGCAGTGAGCGTATCTTCAGGGGTTCGTCTCTCCCGGTATTGGGGGTGAGGTCGCGCTGTGTCTAGGAGAGCCATTACACGAAGCCCTCGGCCGAGGCAGGAGATTTACTGGTAGGTATTCCAGTAGTATCTCAGGGTGTTCTGGGCTACATTCCGACACGACTTGTACCGCTTTTGGGGGTCTGACTTTTACCAACCCCCTAGGCCCGCCATGCGATGCTCATAGACGAACGGACCGGACTGTACGGATATTGTCACCGACAGGCTCAGTAGGGTGTCAGGATGAGTTCGCTCATTGACATCCCTTTTGGTCAATACTTGGTAGCCCGTTACGTATTGGCTTATACCTCTGACGTGCTAGTGGTTAAATCCACAACCAAGGTGTTGACGAGTCTTTAGAGTCCCCCACATTCAGTTACTCAAGCTTTCGGGCGAAAAGCTGTAGAGGCCGTATGAAGATATGGCAAGGTCCGATCAGATACGTGCGGTATTGCACGGATCAGGATCGGACAGTTTGTACTAGAGGCCGTATAGATATATGGCAGGGTTCGATCAAATACATGCGGTATTGCACGGATCAGGATCGAACGGATAATACTAGCCGGCTTTGGTTTAAGCCGGATCCTAGTATAGTACAGTGTAGATTTTGTCTCATTGCATTTGTATTTCGGTCGGAATACAAATGCGGGTGTGTATACACAGCATCGGGGTTTTCCTGTAATTTATTACGGGACCAGTTTTCTGGAGTTGCCAGTTTGTTTTTCGTTTCGGCCAATTTCCTTTGTATCGTTCAATGGCCGAAGATTGGTGGAGGAGGACTTATTTGCATTTGTGCAAATAAGCATTTGTGGAGGGTGTTCTTTGCATTTTGTTGGATCATGATGATGCACCATCACTTGACTTTCTTTGTTCATGATGGCTTGTCCTTTTGGAATCATCATGCTTGTGATGATGGTTGTTTTGGAGTATGGGTTTGATTTTGTAATCATTTCTTTTACATGATAACATTGTTTTCCCTCTTGCATTATTATTGAGAGGATCTCCCCCCATTTTTGACTCTCTCTCATTCTCTCCACTCCCTCCATACATGGCCGGCCAAGCATGGATGGGGGCTGCCCATTTTATTTTGGTGGGGATTTTGGGTATCTTTGGCTTTGTAAAATCCCAACAACTCCATCTTCAAAAGTCCATATCATTTCCTCCACCAAAAGGCACCTCCATGAACCACAAAATGAGACACAAGTTCTACACATTCTACAGCAAACCTTGGGCACGTCGACTAGCCAGCTTCGTGCCCGAGTTGCCTCGGCATTGAGGTGGGAGCCCGTAAAAGATGTAGGCGATGTGGTGCACTTCCGGCGATGAGGTGGAGACAGGACATTCCGCGGGAGATCGGGACGACGATGAGAAGACCGGAGGACTCGGATCAGTCGGTATATCTCTATTCCCTATCTTGTAGTTAGCTAGGACTAGTTAATGGTTCGATCCGGGTATTAGTGCGCGGTGGTGCCAGTTCATGAAAAATTAAAGTTAGCCATCGCTTCCGCATTTTGGCCTCGGGATGGAGGCCGGGGCGCCGCCGTGCACTTACAGTGGTATCAGAGCCTCGCCATTAATCTAGTCTAGCTTTGTTTAATGTGTTTTACATTTCCGATCGACCAAAATTCCAAAAACCCGCGTTTTCTTTACATCAGTTTTCTGGCGAATTTTTTCTGGCTCGAAAATTATTTCAGGTTGTAGAAAATTGATGTACTAGAAATCCTAAGAATTCTGGGGAAATTCGAGAGACTGATCTTTCAGGGAGAGCGCGGAACCGCGGCCAAACCCCACTTGGCGCCGCGGTTCTGCCGCATTATGAAAGGATCACTGTGTCGAATTTTTTCCAGTGGGCTTCTGGGGTGAAAATAGGGTTTCTGGAATATTATGTTTGGGCCCAGAATTTTTTGATGTGCTACAGTAGTACTTGGGGGCCTACTTGGTAAATTTGATCGATCGGATATTTTAAACACATTAGTTCACAGTATTTACATTATATCTGCGACCGTGAATGTCACTTGATCGGTAAATCCAGTCTAACTGCTATAGCCCGGTTAGACGGATTTGCGAACGTGACTTTCACGTTGATGTTCTGTGTATTGCTGTGATGTTGCGGATTGGTCGTGGGGGATAGCCTGGATGCAATGGTAGTACAGTTTTTGTTGTATTATGTACAATTGATATTGCGGGGAGAGCGTCCGACATGTGGACTGCCGTCACTGCCTGATTGTATATTATTTTTTTTGGGGCACGACCAGGTTGCGGTCGATGTACCCGTTGTATGTATATTTTACTTTCTGTACTCGGATTACCCCGCGGAGGGGTGCACGGATAGCCGGGTTCTAAAGGGCAACAAGCCCGCATCTCATGGCATTGAGACGGAGGGGTTCACTCTAGAATTGGCGGGCTATTCGCCGCACTCGTAGGGGGTACAGGTTGACCCAGGAGGGGTGCCCAAGTTACCGGATTTCGTGAAGTGTTGGGTGGTCCATTCACGTTGCTGAAGGGGGCTGCCTCGCTTCAGGTTTTGGCGGGTAACTTGCCGCGCCCGTAGGGGTCTAGGATTTCATTGCACAGGCTATCCACACAACCAGGGGAACGTCGGGTTTCAGTAGTGGCTCTGTGAAACCCGGGGATCCCAGATATCTGTATTGTTCTGTGATGCTGTACATTTCTGTGATGTTGCATTTTATCACGCCTTGAGCGAAATATAATATATTGGTATATATATTAGTAGATGTTGTATATGTTTTGCATCCGCGCTAGTCCAGTCCCCGCTCTGTCGTTAGTTAGCTAACCTAACGGGTAATGACGGAACCCAGTGGCGAATGCGGATGGCATATACGTACATCAGTATATTTTCGTTCTTTTTGGTGTGATCAATTGATGGGAATGCGTTGATTCGGATCAATGCAAGTTAAAAACAAACCTAATCTGATGTTGTTGGAACACTTTTCAAAAAGCTGTTATTGCAAGGACGTTCACTTTTGTTTTGCATCGTGGTATTCAGTTGGAATATCCTGCTCCTCAGTCGACGAGGCAAGGGCCGAGATCCCTTCACCGGGAGTGACCCCTTGGACAAAAAGTTTGCGTCAGGGCAATAACTTCACTATAGCCGATTACTTTTGCTTTGCACCATGGTATTCAGTTGGAATATCCTGCACCTCATTCTACGGGGAAAGAGCCGAGATCCCTTCACCGGGAGTGACCTCTTTAGCAAAGGTTTTCGTCACTATATTTTTAAAAGCTATCTGTTCCTTCAACGATATCAAGTTCTTTACGTTAAATGTTTTCGCCAGAAACCATTCGTAGCCCTCTGTCGTTTCATATGGGTAGTCAATAGTATTCAAGCTGTGTTTGTTGGCCAAAGTCAAGGCACAGTGTTTGGTAGCTGTTGGGTATTCATATGCAGCATAGATAGATGCGTTGGTTTGGAACAGTCGTACTGCCTTGTTGGCCAAAGTCAAGGGTAGGTACGGGTGGATTCAAATCAACCTGGAGAATGACGGGTAGAACTTGACATGTGACTTATGATTTGTTGGCCAAAGTCAAGGTCATAAGAGCATGGGGCAGAAATCACATCGGGAGTTTCTAAAGAAACTGAAACTTGCCAGATATGCGCATACCTTCTGGAGTGTGACACCGTGAGCGGATTCCGTCACGTTATCATGCGATGATAGTTGGATCCCGATTCCCACTGATGAGTTGGTTTACTCCTCGGGTGATCCCGACTAATTCTTCTTTCAGGTTTGGAGGAGAATTTGACGGTACAGTGGGAGGTTTCCAGATTAGATAAATTGGTAACCATTCTGATCTAGGTTAGAGTGCACGCCGAGTGTTTCTTTTCTCTCTCTCTTTGGCAGCGACCATTGACCCGACCCTAAGACTATGACTCAGTGACCAAATTAACCGAACCTTCTTAAACACTGGCTTTTGGATTGTCAGAGTTGCAAACCTCATTGCCATTCCTACTTTTACCCTTTTCTCCAGGACATCCCGTATTACTATGAACGTCCACTTCCATTGGACAAAACCATCGTATGGTTATATACGAACTCGAAAGAATTTATTCGAGGATGGTTTCAGGTTCTGGAGAAAACAGATAGGACTATTCAGTTGTCTTTTCCTTTTACCTTCTCTCGGGTTGTGAGTACTCCTTGGTTTAGGAGATAGTACACCTATTACGCAAATTGGATAGTCTTCTTCCAAACCATAGGCAGGTGCCGACCGGTGGGGAATGAAGAAAACCAATTAGCATAACGATGGTGTGCAGAAGGTATTAAGTTAAGACAAAGCAAGGGATTAGTAAGAGGGCAAAGTAAATTGCGACTGCTATTCACGACCAAACCAAGTATTCCTTCGCCGATCCTAAATCACCTTTGTATTTCTCCAGGACACTCCGTATCACTATGAAGATCCACAGTTTATTGGACTCTCCATCGTATGGTTATATACGAACTCGAAAGGAACTTGTTCCAGTTCGGGGATGGATTCTGGTTCAGGAGAAATAGGAATAAGATTTTTTCAGGTGTCTTTTATCTTCACCTTCTCTCGCATTGCGAGTGTTCCTAGGATTGGGACAGTACACCCATTATGCTTATTGGATAGTCTTCTTCCAAACCATAGGCTGGTGCCGAACGGTAGGGAAGGAAGAAAACCATTTGGCCTAAAGGGGTGTGCATAAGGTAATGACTAAAGACATATAAAGGGATTTGGAGAGGTGGCAAAGAATTATACGGTTATAGTCGTGAATCTGGAAGAGGCATTACTAGGAATACCAGGATACCCCATCGAAACATTTCAATGTTTCAGTTTCACTGTGTATTATTAAAGGATAACTGATTTCCCGATTAGATACTTACTCCAGGGTATGTATTTACCAGGTATGATTCTCACATCTGTATGGTTTTACAGATGATGAGTGGGAGTAAGTTATTGGGAATTAGGTGATCATCCTCATTATATCGGGATTCGTTGTAATCGGTGATATTTGAGGAAGTCACCTGGGCTGTTTGCCGGTCGGCAAATATTTGGTTTTGAATATCCGCTGTTATGCACCAATTTCAAATTGATATATCTGTACGTCTATTTTCATAGAGTGAGATATACCTTTTTGAAATTATGTCTGTGACATTTACCTATATCAGTGGATGGTTAGGTAAGGAGCATTAAACAGCGGTGTAATTCTTCTTAACCATAAGTACAGTTTTCAACCTACGACAAATAGTGAATGAGTTATCAGACTCAAGGGACTTATACAGAGTATTGTATGTTGTCCAGGGTCCATCAGGACAGAGGGGTTGGTCCTCGTACTATATTCGGTTTACTTATGACTTCTCTAGTTTTTAGACAAGTGTTTCGTGGAAACACAGGGTCCGAATTTTGAGAAGTTATAGGTATTTGAATAAAGTAGAGAACCAGGTATTGCAAGTATCGGGATTCTTCAAAGTGATTGAAGATGTAGATACTTGAGTATGGTATTCAGTTGATAGTAATGATTAAGAGACCTTGCTTCTCTTTCAGGCTACTCATAATTGGAAGCATTCCTAAGTTGAGTAACGCTGATCGGCTTCCTTCTATTTAGTTGACATGCGCTGGAGACAGTTGCATGATTTGAATCTGGTTCAATTAAATCAGTGCCTCTGGTTCTATATTGGATATAGAACAGTTCATATCTTAACGATGTTAAGGTACGGGGAGTTGTCCGGCTTATGATTAAAACCAGACTCTGGATAACTCAAGGCACGTTTCTGTAATGGCTGTTTGTGGGTTGACCCAGGCTATGACGAGGGTTGACTTTCTACCATCTGGCAGATCAATAGAAATATTGTTCTAGACTCGACACAGTTTTATTAAAAATGGATTTTTTCAGAAAACAGTAGTGGGAGTATGGTAGAACTGGAAGTGATTCCAGAACCATAAACGATTACTGAAGATTTGAAAGGAACCTAAAGATTCAATCTGGTTTGACATTCCATTGGCCACTCCGCAGATAAGGTGGGTAACTTCAGGCACCCGAGAGGTGCTCCGGTAGCCTCAAGGACGGTAATAGGGAAGTTCTTGTTTACCCACAATTGCCATTGCTGTTGTTCCAGGTTGAGAGACCCGGCGGGAGGATGAGTATAGCGTCGTTCTAAACTAGCTTTAGAAGTGTACGTGTATATGACTCTTCCAGAGGGTTGTCGTAGTCAGTAGGAGCAGCGGAAGCGTTGGTGGACAGGTAGCTTATGTCTATTTATAGACTGAAGCACCAGTAGCGGAAATAGATCATCTATTTCTGATGTGACAGTCATAGGTTTGACTTCATCAGAATAGGGGATGGATCTGTTGAGAAGGTAGTAGGGTGTGATGTCATGGTATTTGGATGACATACACAGAGTAGGAAAAGAAACTCCTATACTACGATCGGTTATACTTTGGTCGTCACACAGTGGTTTCTCCGCATGGCACTTGGACATTATATCAGACATACTGGTAACTAGATCTATGGTTTTAGATCTAGATTTGGGTGGTTTCCTAATCAGGGTACTTAGACAGCATTCTAAGAGTATTTAGAATGGACGACTCCTGGCACGGTAGTGTACCTGCAGATGATGAAGTCACCCTCTCTAAAGGTGTCTTACAGACTAAAGTGGAGAGGGATGTGCATGATTGGCAGATCACTTGCTCAGGCAATTGAGTCAATCATGAGATGTCAAGTACCACACCAGATGTTGTTCTTGCACTAGATGCAATAAGTTGACATTGATCCTATCCTAGAGAAACAGTCGGAAGCAGTTTCAGAACATAAGTGGATGTTCTAAGGGATATGATAACGACAGCCTCATTCGGGAAACAGTTATCATTCCAGGCTTCCAAGGTGACCTGGACGACAAGGAGGTTGTCAGAGTTATAGTTTTCCTTCTGACGGGGGGGCAGTATTTTGGACAGGCGGTCCAAGGCAATTCTGAGGGAGGCATGGCGCAGGATACTGATTAAGTTCAGTTGACGATACAGTCTAAGAAGTTTGGATTTGAAGTTCATTTATGAGCTAAGACCCATCAGACATCCAGACATATTCTAAGACAGGTATTGCTCATTTCGGGAGATGGATTTCTCCGCGAACTTGAGATATAAAGAGACATAGAAAGAAACATCAAAGCGGATCCACACACTGAGGCTATTCCTCGAACGCAATAGTTTCGCAAACAGGCTTTGTGAGACTAACTAGTAGAGGAGTTGGGTGTTCGGTATCACACGGGCTGTGAGTATGCGACATCGCAATAATTAGCCTTAAGTGCAAGTGGGAGATTGTTGGAGATAGTGCCCTCAGAGTCAATTATTGGATCACAGGCACGTGATTGCAATGATTGATGGAGGACCTATCCCGGTAGGACAGTCTTACTCGAGATGATAGTATGCTATCTGGTTTATCTTTATCATCGTGTACTGCTTTAGGTGACCTGACAGGTCGCTATTACACGCTGATAGAGCCCCTAGGATTCTTGTTTGACTGCCAGCAGTATGAGGGCGATCATATACGTGAGAGCTGGTAGTCTATAAGCACATCCTTAAAAGGTCCCTAGTCGTGGGAGTTTCGAGATAAGGCATCAATACTCCAGAGTAGACTGGTGTATACAGTCGAGACCCCGACGAGGGGCGGTGGCCGGTCTCACAAGCCATTGGTGTCAGTTGGTTCACCTAAGATGTATACAGGTGCTCATTGGGTTATGAGTACACCGGACAGGACTCGCCGGAAACATACTAGTTGGTCTTATACCTGACGTCAGATAGCAGTTTCCTGGTGACATGTGTACAGGTAAGTTCATCGACCTGGGGATCGTCATTTGTCTCGTATGATTTCCCACTGTACTTTGATTACTACCCTACCACGCTCAAAGGAGACGTGCAAACAGGTTTTAGTTGGGTACAGTCCCGAGCCACATGGAGGCAGTGAGCGTAACTTCAGGGGTTCGTCTCTCCCGGTATTGGGGGTGAGGTCGCGCTGTGTCTAGGAGAGCCATTACACGAAGCCCTCGGCCGAGGCAGGAGATTTACTGGTAGGTATTCCAGTAGTATTTCAGGGTGTTCTGGGCTACACTCCGACATGACTTGTACCGCTTTTGGGGGTCTGACTTTTACCAACCCCATAGGCCCGCCATGCGATGCTCATAGACGAACGGACCGGACTGTACGGATATTGTCACTGACAGGCTCAGTAGGGTGTCAGGATGAGTTCGCTCATCGACGTTCCTTTTGGTCAATACCTGGTAGCCCGTTACGTATTGGCTTATACCTCTGACGTGCTAGTGGTTAAATCCACAACCAAGGTGTTGACGAGTCTTTAGAGTCCCCCACATTCAGTTACTAAAGCTTTCGGGCGAAAAGCTGTAGAGGCCATATGGAGATATGGCAAGGTCCGATCAGATACGTGCGGTATTGCACGGATCAGGATCGGACAGTTTGTACTAGAGGCCGCATGGATATATGGCAGGGTTCGATCAGATACATGCGGTATTGCACGGATCAGGATCGAACGGATAATACTAGCCGGCTTTGGTTTAAGCCGGATCCTAGTATAGTACAGTGTAGATTTTGTCTCATTGCATTTGTATTTCGGTCGGAATACAAATGCGGGTGTGTATACACAGCATCGGGGTTTTCCTCTAATTTATTACGGGACTAGTTTTCTGGAGTTGCCAGTTTGTTTTTCGTTTCGGCCAATTTCCTTTGTATCGTTCAATGGCCGAAGATTGGTGGAGGAGGGCTTATTTGCATTTGTGCAAATAAGCATTTGTGGAGGGTGTTCTTTGCATTTTGTTGGATCATGATGATGCACCATCACTTGACTTTCTTTGTTCATGATGGCTTGTCCTTTTGGAGTCATCATGCTTGTGATGATGGTTGTTTTGGAGTATGGGTTTGATTTTGTAATCATTTCTTTTACATGATAACATTGTTTTCCCTCTTGCATTATTATTGAGAGGATCTCTCCCCATTTTTGACTCTCTCTCATTCTCTCCACTCCCTCCACACATGGCCGGCCAAGCATGGATGGGGGCTGCCCATTTTATTTTGGTGGGGATTTTGGGTATCTTTGGCTTTGTAAAATCCCTACAACTCCATGTTCAAAAGTCCATATCATTTCCTCCACCAAAAGGAACATCCATAAACCCCAAAATGAGACACAAGTTCTACACGTTCTACAGCAAACCTTGGGCACGTCGACTAGCCAGCTTCGTGCCCGAGTTGCCTCGGCATTGAGGTGGGAGCCCGTAAAAGATGTTGGCGATGTGGTGCACTTCCGGCGATGAGGTGGAGACAGGACATTCCGCGGGAGATCGGGACGACGACGAGAAGACCGGAGGACTCGGATCAGTCGGTATATCTCTATTCCCTATCTTGTAGTTAGCTAGAACTAGTTAATGGTTCGATCCGGGTATTAGTGCGCGGTGGTGCCAGTTCATGAAAAATTAAAGTTAGCCATCGCTTCCGCATTTTGGCCTCGGGATGGAGGCCGGGGCGCCGCCGTGCACTTACAATACTGGCCTCTAGGGCATACATACAACTAACAATCTCCCACTTGCACTAGGGCCAGCTGCTGTAGTATCGCATACCAAGCATCCCGAAGAGTCTCTCAAACAGTATCTGGGGAATGTCCTTCGTGAGTGGATCCGCAGTGTCGTTCTTCGTGTCAACCCTCCTGGCCTCGATCTCCCGGCGATCAACTATCTCCCGGATCAGGTGATACCGCCTCAGAATATGCCTGGATCGCTGATGGGACCTGGGTGTTGTATATAGTGCCCTCTAAGTCAATTATTGGATCGCAGGTACGTGATTGCAATGATTGAGGGAGGACCTATACCGACATGACTGTCTTACTCGAGATGATAGTATGCTATCTGGTTTGTCTTTATCATCGTATACATGCTTTAGTTCACTATTGCATGTTGATAGAGCCCATAGGATTCTTTCTTGACTTCCAGCAGTATGATGGCGATCATATACGTGGGAGCTGGGGTCTGTAAGCACATCCTTAAAGTGTCCCTAGTCGTGGAAGTTTCGAGACAGGGCATTGATACTCCAGAGTAGACTAGTGTAGATAGTCGAGACCCCGACGAGGGGCGGTGGCCGGTCTCACAAGCCATTGGTGTCAGTTGGTTCACCTAAGATGTATACAGGTGCTCATTGAGTACACCGGACAGGACTCGTCGGGAATATGCTAGTTGGTATTATATATATCGACATATAGCAGTTCCCTGGTGACATGTGTACAGGTTAGTTTGTCGACCTGAGATCGTCATTTGTCTCGTGTGAGTTCCCACTTTGCTTTGATTTCTACCCTACCACGCTCAAAGGAGACGTGCAAACAGGTATTTTTTGGGTACAGTCCCGAGCCACATAGAGGCAGTGAGCAGATCTTCGGGGGTTCGTCTCTCCCGGTATTGGGGGTTGATGTCGCACAGTGTACGGGTGGCCATCACTAGAAATCCTCGGCCGGGGTAGTGGAGAATTACTGATTTGGATCAGTAGTTTCTCAGGAGGTGATGGGCTTCATGCCGACACGATTTATCGCGTTATTAGGGGTCTGACTTTATCCACCCCCTAGACTCGATATGCGATACTCTTAGACGAACGGACCGGACTGTACGGATATTGTCACTGTCAGGCTCAGTAGGGTTTCTGGATGAATTCGCTCGTCAGCTTCCCTTCCAATCAATACATAGGCAACCGTTACGTACAACTTGTACCTCTGACGTGCTAGAGGTTATAACCAGTGTCAGTGTATTGATGAGTCATTAGAGTCCCCCACAGACACTTTCCTAAGTTCGGGCGAAACGTTGTAGAGGCCGTATGGTTTTATGGCAGGGTTCGGAAAATGCACGTGCGTTTACGTACGTGTCATATTTCGGGCAGATAATACTGGTAGGATTTGGTTTAAGCCGGATCCGAGTATTATACTGTGTAGATATAATATCTTTGTCTCAGTTGCATTTGTATTCGGTCGTAATACAAATGCGGGTATGTTTATACTGTTACGGGGTTATCCTGAAATTCGTTTCAGGATCGCTTTTGGAAGTTGCCAGTTTCCAGTTTTCTATCACCCGTCTTTATCATTCAGTTAAAGACGGATTTATATTTTCTTATTGAGTGCGGAAGGTTCTAGAAGCATCTAGATAGTGACTAGGATGATGAGGTGGCTAGTGAGTCATTAGTGCATTAAATGTGCTTTTAATGTTATGGTGACTAGGTTTTGATGATTCATTTGTATGCATTAATTTGATGCAAGGTGTTATCTTTGACTCATGCTTTTCTTTATGTGCTAATGGTCACCCCCCTACACTCACCCCCCACCTCCTTATAGTGGCCGGTCATTCTTGGTGATGGATGATGGTTGTTCATTTGCAAAAAGATTAGGGTTTTGGCTTCATGGAAATTTCAGATATTCATTTCTCATTTCATTTGAATCCAAAAGGCAACTTCATTAACCGTTCGTCCATAGCTTTGGACGTAACGAGACAAAGTGTTCTACTCATTCTTTACATCAATCTTGGTCATCTCTTTTAGCAAACTTGATGATCGAGTTGCCTCGGTTCAGAGAAGGGAGCCCGTTTAAAGATCCGTCGACGTGGTGCCACCTGGACGAGAAGACTGGAGATTCAGGAGATCGGAGCAGCCGCAACAAAGCGTGGGATGATGGTTAAAGACCGAAAGACTCGGATCGTTCGGTATAACATTTCTACCCACTTTGTAGTTTGTTAGTTTAGCTTTAATGGCAGATCCGGGTTATAGTACGCGATAGCCCCAGTTGTAAAAGTTTTTGTTCCGCATTTGGCGTTTGTTAGACGGCCGGGGCGCTACCGTGGACTTACAGTGGTATCAAAGCCTCACCATTAAGCTTTACTAACTTGTGCTAACGCGTTTGAAAGATCGATCGAACGAAATTTCCGAAACTACTTTTTTCTGTATAAAAGTTTCTGTCGATTTTAAACTGGGTCTAAAAATTATTTTGAGCATCACAGAAAAACAAGCAGGCTTTTATAAGAATACTGGTGAAATTTGGTGGCCCAACTCAACAGTAACGCCGCGGATCCGCGGCCCAAACATGGGTTTGGCCGTGGATCCGCCGTCGTTTTGTGAGTGTGGTACTCCAATTTTCTACAGTATGTTCTACACAGTGAATTGTGGTTTTTGGTACTGTTCTTTTGGGCCTAGATTTTATTACTGTACAGCAGATGTACGTGGGGCCCACTTTGGGAAGTTTTGTCGATCGAAATTTTAAACTTGTTAGTATGCAGTACTTATATTATATCTCCGACCGGGAATGTCATTCGAGCGGTAAATTGCGTCTAATTGCTATAGTTCTTTTGGACGGATTTGCGAACGTGACATTCGCGTTGATGTTATGTGTTGTGCTGTAATGTTGCGGATATGTCGTGGTGGATAGCAGTGTGCAATGGTAGTGCAGTTTGGATTTATTTATACATTTGATATTGCGGGGCGAGCGTCCAACATGTGGACTGCCGTCACTGCCTGTTTATATAATATTCTTTTGGGGCACGACCCGGCAGAGGTCGATGTACCCGTTGTACATATTTTTATTTCTGTACTAGGTTTACCCCACGACGGAGTGCACGGATAGCCGGGTTCTGGAGGGCAACAGGTCCGTATCTCATGGCTTTGAGAGGCAGAGGGGCCTCACTCTAGAATTGGCAGACTATTCGCCACACTCGTAGGGGGTACAGGTTGACCCAAGGAGGGGTGCTCAAGTTATCGGATTCCGTGAAGTGTCGGGTGGTCCATTCATTTTTGTTGTAGGGGGCTGCCTCGCTTCAGGTTTTGGCGGGTAACTTGCCGCACCCGTAGGGGTCTAGGTTTCATTACACAGGCTATCCACACGACCAGGGGAACGTCGGGTTTCAGTAGGGGCTCTGTGAAACCCGGGGATCCTAGATTATCTGTATTGTTCTGTGATGCTTATTTCTTTTCTTTAATGTTGCATATTATCACGCCTGGAGCGATTATTGTATATTGGTATATATACTATTAGATGTTGTATATGTTTTACACCCGCGCTAGTCCAGGCCCCGCTCTGTCGTTAGTTAAGTAACCTAACGGGTGATGACGGGACCCAGTGACGAATGCGGATGGCATATACGTACATTTTATTTTCGTTCTTTTCTGGTGTGATTGATTGATGGGACTGCGTTGATTCTTATCAATGTAAGAAAAACAAACCTATATTTGATGTTGTTGGAACAAATTTTAAAAGGTGTTATTACAAAGATGTTTACTTTTGTTTTGCATAGCGGTATTCAGTTGGAATATCCCGCACCTCATTCGACGAGGCAAGGGCCGAGATCCCTTCATCGGGAGTGACCCCTTGGGCAGAAGTTTACGTCAGGGTAATAACTTCACTATAGTCGATTACAAGTTGTTTTGCATCGTGGTATTCAGTTAGAATATTCTGCACCTCATTCCACGAGGAAAGAGCCGAGATCCCTTCACCGGGAGTGACCTCTTTAGCAAAGTTTTTCGTCACTATATTTTTATAAAAAGCTATCAGGTTCCTTCAGCGAGATCAAGTTCATTACGTTAAAGGTTTTCGCCAAAAACCAGCCGTAGCCCTCCGTCGTATCTTATGGATGGTCAGTAGTATTCAAGCTATGTTTGTTGGCTTTCGTCAAGGCATAGTGCTTGGTAGCTGCTGGGGTATTCATTTGCAGCATAGATAGATGTGTTGGTTTGGGACAGTCATATTACCTTGTTGGCTTTCGTCAAGGGTATGTACGGGTGGGTTCAAATTAACCTAGATAATGACGGGCAGAACTTGACATGTGACTTATGATTTGTTGGCTTTCGTCAAGGTCATAAGAGCATGGGGCAAAAATAACATCGGGAGTTTCAAATATAAACTGAAACTTGCTAGGCATGCGCTTACCTTCTGGAGTGTGATAACTTGAGTGGCTTCCATCAAGTTATCATGCGATGATAGTTGGATCCCGATTCTTACTGATGAGTTGGTTTACTCTTCAGGTGATCCCGACTAATTCTTCTTTCAGGTTTGGAGGAGAGTTTGAGAAAACAGTGGGAGTTTTCCTAATTAGATAAAGTGATAACCATTCTGATCTAGGTTAGAGTGCACGCAGAGTGTTTCTTTTCTCTCTCTCTCTTTGGCAGCGACCATTGACCGTATTTCTCAGAACACCCCGTATTACTACGGACATCCACTTCCATTGGATAGATCCATCGTATGGTAATATACGAACTCGAAGGACTTCTTCGAGGATGGATCCAGGTTCAGGAGAAATAGAATTGGTTTATTCTGTTGTCTTTTATTATCACCTTCTCTCAGGTTGTTAGGGCTCCTTAGTTTAGGAGAGTACACCTATTACGCTTATTGGATAGTCTTATTCCAAACCATAGGCAGGTGCCAAAAGGTAGGGAATGAAGAAAACCAATTAGCTTAAGTAGGGTGTACAGAAGGTAATAACTAAAGATAAAATTAAAGGGATTAGAAAGAGGGCAAAGTAAATTGCGACTGCTAATCATTCACGACCAAACCACGTACTTCATCGCCACTCCTATTTCACCTTTGCTTTTTTCCCAGTTCGGGAGAAATAGAATAAGGTATTATTCAGTTGTCTTTTATCATCACCTTCTCTCAAGTTGCGAGTACTCATAGGATTAGGAGAGTACACCTATTATGCTTACTGGATAGTCTTCTTCCAAACCATAGGCTGGTGTCGAACGGTAGGGAAGGAAGAAAACCATTTAGCCTAACGATGGTGTACAGAAGGTAACGACTAAAGAAAAATAAAGGGATTTGGAGAGATGGAAATAAAATATACGGTTAAAGTCATGAATTGGATTATGGAAGAGGCATTACTAAGAATACCAGGATACCCCTATGAAACATTTTCATGTTTCAGTGCATTGTTAAAGGAAAACTGATTTCCCGATTACATACTTACTCCAGGGTATGTATTTACCAGGTTTCATTCTCATATCTGTATGGTTTTACAGATGATGAGTGGGAGTAGGTTATTGGAAATAAGGTGATCATCCTCATTATATCGAAATTTGTTGTAATTGGTGATATTTGAGGAAGTCACCTGGGTTTTTGCCGGACATCATGTATTTGGTTTTGAGTATCCGTTGTTGTGCATCAATTTCATAATGATATATCTGTACGTTTATTTTTTATAAAGTGAGATATAACTTTTTGAAATTATGTCCGTGACATTTACCTATATCAGTTGACGATTGGAAGGAGCATTAAACAACGGAGTAGTTCTTTTCCATAAGTACAGTTTTCAACCTATGATGCACAGGTTTTGAGTTATTCAAACTCAGCGGACTTATACAGAGTATTGTATGTTGTCCAGTGTCTGTCAGGACAAAGGGGTTGGTCCTCGTACTATGTTCTGTTTACTTATGACTTCTCTAGTTTTTAGACAAGTGTTTCGCAGAAATACAATGTCTAAGTTTTGAGAAGTTGTGGGTATAAGAATAAAGTAGAGAACCAGATGTCGCAAGTATCGGGATTCTTCAAAGAAATCGAAGATGTAGATACTTATGATTGGTATTCAGATAATAGTAATGGTTTTGAGAAACTTGTTTCTCTTTCAGGTTACTCATAATTAGATAGATTCCTAAGTTGAGTAATGCTGATTAGCCTTTCTCCATTAAGTTGATATGCACTGGAGACAGCTGCATGATTTGAATCTGGTTCCAATTAAATTAGTGCCTCTATTTCTATATTGTATATAGAATGGTTCATATCTTAACGATGTTAAGGTACGGGGAGATATCCAGCTTATGCTTAAAACCAGACACTGGATAACTCAAGGCACGTTTCTGTAATGGAAGTTTGTGGGTTGACCCTGGCTTTGACGAGGGTTGATTTTCTACCATTTGGAAGATCAATAGTGATATTGTTCTTGACTCGCCACAGTTTTAGTAAAATGGATTTTTTCAGAAAAAGTAGTGGGAGTGGTAGAACTGGAAGTGATTCCAGAACCACAAACGATTACGAAAAATTTAATAGGACATATATATTCAATCAGGTTTGACATTCCAATAGCCACTCCGCAGATATGGAGGGTAACCTCAGACACCCGAGAGGTACTCTGGTAGCCTCAAGGACGGTGACAGGGAGGTTCTTGTTTACCCAGACTTGACACTACTGTTGTTCCAGACTGTGAGACTCGGCAGGAGGATAAGTTTAGCGTCGTTCTAAACTAGCTTTAGAAGTGCACGTATATATTATTCTGCCAGAGGGTTGTCGTAGTCAGTGGGAGAAGCGGAAGCATAGTGGACAAGTAGCTTATGTCTATTTATAGGCTTGAGCAGATATAGCGGAGATAAGATCATCTAATTTTGATGTAACAGTCATGGGTTTGACTTCATCAGAATAGGGGATGGATCTGTTAAAAAGGTAGTAAGGTGTGATGTACTGGTATTTGGATGACATACACAGAGTAGGAAGTAAAATTCCTATACTACGATCGGTTGTACTGTGGTCGTCACACAATTGTTTCTCCGGACAGGATATGGATATAATATTAGACATTCTGGTTTCTAGATCTATGGTTTTAGATCTAGAATTGGGTAGTTTCCCAATCTGGGTACTTTGACAGTATTCTAATAGTGTTTTAGAATAGATGACCGCTGGCATGGTGGTGTACCTGCAGATGATGGAGTCACCCTCTCTAAAGGTGTCTTATAGACTAAAGGGGAAAGGGATGTGCATGATTGGCAGATCACTTGCTTAGGCAATTGAGTCAATCATGAGATGTCAAGTACCACACCAGATGTTGTTTATGCACTAGTTGCGATAAGTTTATATTAATCCAATCCTGAAGAAACATAAGGAAACAGTTTTAGAACATGAGTGTATGTTCTACGGATTTGATGACGGCAGCCTCCTTCGGGAGACGGTTATCATTCCAGGCTTCCAAGGTGACCTGGATGACAGAGTGATTGTCAGAGTTATAGTTTTCCTTCTGACGAGGGACAGTATTATGGACAGGTGGTCCAAGAGGATATTGTGGAAGGCATGGTGCAGGATACTGATTAGGTTCAGTTGACGATACAGTCTAAGAAGTTTGGATTTATAGTTCATTTATGAACTAGGTCCCATCTGATATCCAGACATATTCTAAGATAGGTATTACTCGATTCGGGAGATGGCTTTCTCCGCAAACTTGAGATTAAGAGAGACATAGAAAGAAACATCAGGGCGGATCCACTCACTGAGGCTATGAGTATGCGTCATCGCAATAATAGCCTTAAGTGCAAGTGGGAGATTGTTGGATATAGCGCCCTCTAAGTCAATTATTGGATCACAGGTACGTGATTGCAATGATTGAGGGAGGACCTATACCGACATGATTGTCTTACTCGAGATGATAGTAAGCTTTCTGGTTTGTCTTTATCATCGTATACAAGCTTTAGTTCACTATTGCATGTTGATAGAGCCCATAGGATTCTTGCTTGACTGCCAGCAGTATGATGGCGATCATATACGTGGGAGCTGGGGTCTGTAAGCACATCCTTAAAGTGTCCCTAGTCGTGGGAGTTTCGAGACAGGGCATCGATACTCCAGAGTAGACTAGTGTATACAGTCGAGACCCCGACGAGGGGCGGTGGCCGGTCTCACAAGCCATTGGTGTCAGTTGGTTCACCTAAGATGTATACAGGTACTCATTGAGTACACCGGACAGGACTCGCCGGGAACATGCTAGTTGGTATTATATATATCGTCAGATAGCTGTTCCCTGGTGACATGTGTACAGGTTAGTTTGTCGACATGAGATCGTCATTTGTCTCGTGTGAGTTCCCACTGTACTTTGATTTCTACCCTACCACGCTCAAAGGAGACGTGCAAACAGGTATTTTTTTGGTACAGTCCCGAGCCACATGGAGGCAGTGAGCGGATCGTCGGGGATTCGCCTCTCCCGGTATTTGGGGTTGATGTCGCACAGTGCACGGGTGGCCATCACTAGAAATTCTCAGCCGAGGTAGTGGAGAATTACTGATTTGGATCAGTAGTTTCTCAGGAGGTGATGGGCTTCATGCCGACGCGATTTATCGCGTTATTAGGGGTCTGACTTTATCCACCCCTCTAGACTCGATATGCGATACTCTTAGACGAACGGACCGGACTGCACGTATATTGTCACCGTCAGGCTCAGTAGGGTTTCTGGATGAGTTCGCTCGTCAGCTTCCCTTCCAATCAATACATAGGCAACCGTTATGTACAGCTTGTACCTCTGACATGCTAGAGGTTATACCTAGTGCCAGTGTGTTGATGAGTCATTAGAGTCCCCCACAGACACTTTCCTAAGTTCGGGTGAAACGTTGTAGAGGCCGTATGGTTTTATGGCAGGGTTCGGAAAATGCACGTGCGTTTACGCACGTGTCATATTTCTGGCAGATAATACTGGTAGGCTTTGGTTTAAGCCGGATCCGAGTATTATGCTGTGTAGATATAATATCTTTGTCTCAGTTGCATTTGTATTCTGTCGTAATACAAATGCGGGTATGTTTATACTGTTACGGGGTTATCCTGAAATTCGTTTCAGGATCGCTTTTGGAAGTTGCCAGTTTCCAGTTTTCTATCACCCGTCTTTATCATTCGGTTAAATATGGATTTATCTTTTCTTGTTGAGTGTGGAAGGTTCTAGAAGCTTCTAGATGGTGACTAGGATGATGAGGTGTCTAGTGAGTCATTAGTGCATTAAATGTGCTTTTAATGTTATGGTGACTAGGTTTTGATGATTCATTTGTATGCATTAATTTGATGCAAGGTGTTATCTTTGACTCATTCTTTTCTTTATGTGCTAATGGTCACCCCCCCTACACTCACCCCCCACCTCCTTATAGTGGCCGGCCATTCTTGGTGATGGATGATGGTTGTTCATTTGCAAAAAGATTAGGGGTTTGGCTTCATGGAAATTTTAGATATTCATTTCTCATTTCATTTGAATCCAAAAGGCAACTTCATTAACCGTTTGTCCATAGCTTTTGACGTAACAAGAAAAAGTGTTCTACTCATTCTCTACATCAATCTTGGTCATCTCTTTTAGCAAACTTGATGATCGAATTGCCTCGGTTCAGAGGCGGGGGCCCGTTTAAAGATCCGTCGACGTGGTGCCACCTGGACGAGAAGACTGGAGATTCAGGAGATCGGAGCAGCCGCAACAAAGCGTGGGATGATGGTTAAAGACCGAAGGACTCGGATCGTTCGGTATAACATTTCTACCTACTTTGTAGTTTTTTAGTTTAGCTTTAATGGCAGATCCGGGTTATAGTACGCGACAGCGCCAGTTGTAAAAGTTTTTGTTCCGCATTTGGCGTCTGTTAGACGGCCGGGGAGCTACCGTGGACTTTCACTGGGTTCCTTGGTCAAAGCCACTGCTCCATTGTTATCACAATACAAAGGTATTGGATGCTCAATGGATGGAACCACACCAAGTTCAGTAATGAACTTCTTGATCCAGACAGCCTCTTTGGCAGCATCGTTGGCAGCGATGTATTCAGCCTCCATCGTCGAGTCTGCCACGGTTTCCTGCTTGGAACTCTTCCAGCTAACCGCCCCTCCGTAAAGGGTAAATACAAATCCCGAGTGCGACTTAGAGTCGTCCTTATCACTCTGAAAGCTCGAATCGGTAAAGGACTCCACTTGGAGTTCTCCGTTACCATGCACCAAGAGCATCTCTTTAGTCCTTCATAAGTACTTAAGAATGCTCTTCACAACTGTCCAGTGACTCTCTCCAGGATCAACTTGATACCTACTCACTACACTTAGTGAGTGTGCTACATTGGGTCTAGTACATAGCATCGCGTACATGATAGAGCCTACAGCCAAAGCATAGGGTATCCCTTGCATGCGAGCTCTCTCCAAATCAGTCTTGGGAGACATCTCTTTGGAGAGAGTGAGTCCAAAGATCGTGGATAAGTTCCCAAGCTTGGATTCTTCCATACTAAACCTCTTTAGTATGGTGTCAATGTACTTGGATTGGGACAATCCCAATATCCTTTTAGATCTATCTCTATAGATCATAATTCCCAGTATGCAGGAGGCATCACCTAGATCTTTCATTGAGAATCTTTGTGATAAGAAGAGCTTGACCGATTGCAGCATAGGAATGTCATTTCCTATCAAGAGTATGTCGTCCACGTACAATACGAGGAGCAACCTTACTCTCTGCCACCATCTTGTAGATACAAGGTTCATCTACGTTTTTGACGAAATAAAACTCTTTGATAACGACGTCAAAGTAGATGTTCCAACTCCGCGATGCTTGCTTTAATCCATAAATGGATTTAAGCAACTTGTACACCTTCTCGCTGCTCCCACTAGCTACGAAGCCCTCTGGCTGAGTCATGTACACGCTCTCTTCTAAATCACCGTTTAGAAAGGCGGTCTTAACATCCATTTGCCAGATTTCGTAGTCATGATATGCAGCGATGGAAAGCATGATCCGGATGGATTTAAGCATAGCCACTGGAGAAAAGGTTTCGTCATAATCCACACCTGGTCTTTGACGAAAACCCTTTGCAATAAATCTAGCTTTGAAAGTCTCCACTTTCCCATCTACACCAAGTTTTTTCTTGAAGATCCACTTGCTCCCAATGGGTTTTACCCCTTCAGGAGCATCTTCTAAAGTCCATACTTTGTTGGTGTACATGGATTCCATCTCGGACCACATTGCATCCAGCCATTTCACTGAGTCACCACTCGTGATGGCCTGCTCGAAGCTAGTTGGGTCATCATCCTCCATGATGCAATCCTCGCTCCCACCATCCATGAGAAAACTGTAGTATCTCTCAGGTGGGTGAGGAACCCTACTAGATCTGCGGAGTGGCTGGGGTTCATCGGGAACTACCGAATCGTCTGGTTCCTTCAAATCTTCTGTTGTGGTTTGTACAGCTGGAACCTCTTCCAGTTCTACCTCAGAGCCACTAATCTCTTTGCAAGAAATTCCTTTTCTAAAAAGGTGGCGTGTTGAGCAACAAACACCCTTTGTTCCTCACTGTGGTAGAAGATATACCCTCTCGAATGCTTGGGATATCCGACAAACTTACACAAAACAGACCTTGCCTCGAGTTTGTCCGGTTTTTGTCTTTTGACATAGGCCGGGCAACCCCATATCTTAATAAAATTAAGATATGGTCTCTTCCCCTCCTATAACACATATGGGGTGGTAGGCACAGATTTGGTAGGAACCTTATTCAGTAGGTATGCTGCTGTTTCCAGTGCATATCCCCAGAAGGAAATAGGTAACTCAGCTATGCTCATCATAGAGCGCACAATATATAATAGGGTGCGATTCCTCCGTTCTGATACACCGTTGTGCTGTGGTGTATATGGAGGAGTTAGTCGAAAGAGAATCCCATTCTCTTTTAGGAAGTCCAAGAATTCATTGCTCAAGTATTCACCTCCTCGATCAGATCGAAGATTTTAATACTTTTCCCGGTTTGGTTTTCGACTTCTTGTTTATATTCTCTAAATTTCTCAAAAGCTTCAGACTTGTGTTTTATCAAGAACACATGTCCGTATCTTAAGAGATCGTCAGTGAATATAATGAAGTACGAAGAACCATCCCTGGCATGTGTAGACATGGGACCGCATACATCACTATGTATCAGTCCCAAGAGTTCGGTAACTCTTTCTCCGTGTCCCGTAAACGGAGTTTTGGTCATCTTGCCTTTGAGACATGACTGGTAAGTGTCATAAGATAAAAATTCGAACGGTTTCAAATATCCATCCTTATGCAACTTAGCTAGTCGTGACGTATTTATATGACCAAGTCTACAATGCCATAAGAAGGATTCGTTCATTTCTAAACTCTTCCTCTTGTGTGTGTTTGTTATGCTCAGAACTGTTGATTGATTTAGAACATAAATGTCATTGCACAACGTGCCTGATCCAACCAACTTTTGGTTTAGGAAAATGTTCATAACATTATCCTGTAATACAAAATTATATCCCTCTTTACTCAACAAAGAAACCGATATAATGTTGCATATCAGGTTCGGCATGTAATAGCATTCGTTCAGAATCAATGTATTACCAGTTGGCAATACAAGGTGATATTCCCCGACGGTTTTAACTGCAACAATTGCACCATTTCCAACCCTTATATTTTTATCACCTTCTCCAAGTTCTCTACCTTTCCTAAGCCCATGTAACTGATTACAAATATGGGATCCTGACCCGGTTTCTAATACCCAGGACGTAGAGCAAATGGAGAAACAGTTCTCTGTAACGAACACACCCGAAGAAAATGCATCAACATGTACTTTCTTCATTCGGGTGGCATGGGAATCCTGGTATTCCCCTATATCATGTTCAGTCTTATAACTTTTATAAGAAAGAACGGAACCAACGTTCCCCAGCACAGTATAACATGCGGGTTCGGTCAATACATCCATATTATTATCTTTATTAAGGCATGATATGGTCGCTACCTGGAGAGAGAGAGAAGAAAACACTTTAGCGTATGCTCTTGGAAGATCAGATTGGTTATTATTTTATCTAATCAGGATGGCTC
The DNA here is from genome assembly GCA_030015575.1 of Agapanthus africanus. Taxonomy (NCBI): domain Eukaryota; kingdom Viridiplantae; phylum Streptophyta; class Magnoliopsida; order Asparagales; family Amaryllidaceae; genus Agapanthus; species Agapanthus africanus. Next base: position 517,029,024 of record JASDDO010000014.1, read on the forward strand.
CCACTGTTTTTATCAAATCTTCCTTCAAACCCTAAAAGGAAAGACTAGCCGGGATTAATTACACCCTACAACTTCGCCAATCTTTCAGCCAGGCCAGTGCCGGTACTTTAAGGGAGGTTCCCCGTGCTTTCGCACGGACCTAATTGAAGTAAACCTCATTTTTCCAGAGGCGTAACCCCGTTGAAACCTTTCTAGACACCTACTTGATCGGCTAATTGACCTGTGTAAAACTCTCCCAGGAGTAACAATTACTCGCAGTGGGTATCGGGATCCAACTATCTCATAGAAGGTATGCAATCTCATTGTAAATTTCAACACTTGAAATCCCCGATAATATTTTGCCCCAAGCATCCCATGACCTTGACGGAGGTCAACAAACCACAGGGTGCAAGTCAAGTTCAACCCGTGATTTCTTGATTGAATCAAACCCACCCTCATGACCCTTGACGGAGGTCAACAAGGTCGTACGACTACCCTAATCCAATCTGCATCATATGCATAAGTAGATAAATACAAGTTAGCTACCGCACACTACGTCTTGACGGAGGTCAACAAACATAGCACGAATACTATGTAGGACTTATCTGAAATCACGGAGGGCTACGACAGGTTTTTCTGAAAACCTATTGCGTAATGAACTTTATATCGTTGTAGAATCGAGTGAATTTTGAAATGGAGTGATTTTGAGGCTTTCATTAGTTTTGCTAAAGAGGTCATTCCCGGTGAAGGGATCTCGGCTCTTTCCTCATCGAATAAGGTGCAGGACATATCATATATATCACTATGCAAAGCAAAACTCTAAAAGAAATCAAAAGACAAACCGAGTGTTGTAGCATCTGCCAGTTTTGCTAAAGAGGTCACTCCCGGTGAAGGGATCTCGGCTCTTTCCTCATCGAATAAGGTGCAGGATATATCATATATATCACTATGCAAAGCAAAAACTGTAGCTACCCATTTTGAAAAATTGATTCTACAACATCTTTTAGGTTTCTTTTCTTTCATTAATCATATTAATGAAGTCCCATCATTTTAGTCACCTAAATATCACAGATAAATACGACGTACACTTATGCCATCCGCATTCGCCTCGATGTCCCCTCGTGCACCGTTAGGTTAGGTAACTAACGGCAGAGCGGGGCAGGGCTAGCGCGGGAGTAAAACATAAGTAACATCTATATAATATATCATATATACTATATACAGTATCTATCACAACATATCAAATGATCACATCACAGATATCTAAGCAGAAGAAACATATGAAATATTGGATATACTAGAACGTCCGTGTTTTATTTTGAGCCTCTATAAAACACGGATTCTACGGTCGCGATGAATAGCCAAACCCACACCCCTAGACCCCTACGAGAGCGGCAAGCAGCCCTACCAATTCTAGAGTTAGGAGACCCGGACTCGACTCCTCGAGTTGGTCTTCCACTGGACTCTAGAACCCGGTTACTTGTGCTCTACCCTTTGGGTCTATCCTAGTGCGGAAAAGTAAATAATATACAAATGGTGACATCAACCTCATCCCGGAAGTGCCCCAATAAAAGAATATTACATACATTTAATTTTACATGAATGAAAATAAAAACCCTCATCTCACATAAAACCCCGGGCTATTCAGAAATGCGACGATCCAATATAACATATCCAGCAACACATAACATCATATGTCATCAATGTAAGTAAATATGCGCATCCCAATTGTCGTTGACATATAGCAACGAAACCGGCGATAACACATATTACACTTACGGTCGCAGAAAAGAAAGTGTAAAACTACAATATTTGGAATCCACGATCTCTTTAGACATCGTAAATCCGAAATATCACATACTTCGCATTCCATGCCCAACTATATGAATTCCACTTATTGTATCACATTCCAGATAAATAGACAGTATTAAACTTTCCGATCGAATAATCAAATACCCAAGATTTCCTAAATAGCTCAACACTTGAGCAGAGTTTAAAAATTCCAGAATACGTCACAGTACCAACGGTCCAGCCGTAGAAGGGTCAAGCCAACGCCTCACATGTGGCACGCCGTACTGCCCCAAACCCTAAGGTTTAGAGGCGGTTCAGACGGTCACATAATCGAGTTAAGGTTTGTGTCCTTCTTGAGGGTCCATCGGTTTACTTGCACGTTTTTCCAGAAGATTTAAACCCAAGAAAAAAAATTCAACACTTGAAAGTTTTTCGTGTCGGGAAAAAGCGAGTCAATGATATCCGCTCGAACATTTTAATACTTTCTAAATTATCCGAAAAACATAACGAAATTAAATATTCTGATCGAATCAACGATTACAAAATAAACCCCAGAATACTCAACACTTGAGTCAGTTTAAGAATACCGAGAAATATATAGGAATAGCTACGGAGGTTACTGCACAAAATACTGTTCACAATTCACTTTACCCGCCGCGGAACCGCCGCTAAAAGTGGGTTGCGGCCGCGGTTCAGCGGCGGATGTACGGAATTATGAGCTCGAATTTTATAGTAATTCTTAGAATTCCCTACTGAAATTTTTAGGTATTTTTAATTCAGAAAAATCACAGTTTTTAAAATTTGTCCAGAAAGGGGTTCGTTTTGACGTTTCGGGGTTCGTTCGGAGTTTTAACTTCGTATACACGTCGCCTAATGCTCTAGCTAGGCTCTGATACCACTGTAGGGTTACTAGGCACTCCAATAAGGTTCTATAAGGTATCAACCATGCCCGTTTACAATTTTAGCCGTACCGAATAACCCAAAACAAGATCTTTGCTAGATAATTAGGGTTTCATATGCAAGTAAATTACATTTACCACTAAGTGAATACGAAATACAACCTTTGTAGATCGGTCCTTCACTTCTAAAGCTCTTTGTTATAGTCCCTTCGCTGCGATCATGGTTCTCCCAGGCTCTTGTATGGGTTCACGAGGCGAAAGAAGCGTCCTTGCTTGAAGTCTTCGAGGCCGAAGATGATCTACGTCGAGGGAATATCAACTCAAGCTACTACTTCACTAACTTGAGAATTAGTGAAGAAAACACCCTAAACTAAAGTGCTAGTCTAGTAGAGGATGGAGAAATAGGAAGTGGGTTCACTTTAGAATTTGTTTTCTCACAATGTTTCTCACTTTGGATCAAACCCTAGAGAGCTTTTTAGCTCAAGGAAGAAGATGAAGAAATAAAATGAGAAGAGATAATGATCAAGTGAGTGAGCTAACCATGGGTGAGTGAGTATCATATACTAACTCATGTAGAGACATAACCATGGCTAATCCAAATGGTTGGGTTAACAAAAATCTAAAGTAAAGACAAAGTTAGTGGACTTTGTTAAAGCAAAGCAAGCTTCTACAAGCTTCATGCTCTTTCCAAATCTCCACTAATTTTGTAATTACCTTAAATAATTATAACCCACCATAATAAATAGAATGGTGCATGTCTTATACACCCATGTCATGTGTATCAACAACCATGATACAATAAGAAAACACATTTTAATATATATCACATATATATATTAAAGTTGTGCACATGTGAGAAAAATCCTTAAGTGAACAAATGTTAGTTAATGTAAATTAGTATATCATATATACAATTATACACTAAATTATTAAATCAACACTTGACTTAATAATCCGGTTATATCTCATATAACCGACTAACATCCAATGTATCGACTTATCGAATCAACACTTGATTCGATAACCCGGCTATATCACATATAACCCGGCTATATCACATATAACCCGGCTATATCACATATAACCGACCGATACAAAAAGTCGCGAGAATAGAATACGGTATCACATACACGCATTATTCTCGGTCCCGCACATATCACATATGCGCTCCTATTTCGTTTTTCCTGAGCCAGTAAAACCTCTATGTAGGACTCTAAAGACTCGTCAATACACCGACATTAGGTGATGATCATATCAAGCACCCACAAGCCATCAGCGGTACTAGCTGGACGTAATGGCTACCCGGGTATTGAGCGATCAGAAGATCAGCAAGCAAGACCGCTCCAACTCCTGTAAAAGCCTAATGGTAACACTTCCCGTACAGTCCGGTCTCCTCGTCTGATATGTCGCATATCAAGTCTAGGGGTGCTAAACGTCAGACCCCAATAACCGATAAGTCGTAATGATATGAGGCTCATAACGGGTCAAGAAACTACTGGTAACACTTACTAGTAAATCTCTAATCAGCCCTGGCCAGGGACTTCCCTGTTATGGCCAATCGAGCACAGTGCAACATCAAACCCCAATACCGGGAGAGACGAAACCCCTCCTATCGCTCATTGCCTCCATGTAACTCAGGACTGTACCCAAAAACCACCGTTTTGCATGCCCTCTTGGACGTGGTAAGGTGGAAATCAAAGCACAGTGGGAATCACACAAGACTCTATGACGATCTCGGGTCTACAGACTAACCTGCACAAGTGTCACCAGAGAACTGCCATCTGACGTGAGGTATAATACCATCTGGGAGTTCTCAGCGAGTCCTTCCAGTGTACCCAGTCTCCAGTAAGCACCCGTATACCATCTCAGATGTCAAACACCAATGGATATGGGATCATCCATCGCCCATCTCATGGGTCGAGAAGCGTATACGCTAGTCTACTCTGGTATATCGATGCCCTGTCTCGATACACCTACGACTAGGAATATTGAAGGATGTACTTATGGACTACTCTGTCCCCACTAGTATGATCTGCATCATAGTCCAGGTAGTTAAGTACACATCCTAAGGGCTTTACCAACATGTAATTATAAGACAGTATCAAGAGACAAGTATACATGTTAAGATAAAAAGCAACCAGATAGCATACTATTATATCGAGCAAGAAAGTCCTCTCTATATATGTCCAAGCATCTAATATAATATACATCATCTGTACAATACTGGCCTCTAGGGCATACATACAACTAACACCATGGTCCCGTAAGGAAAGAACGGGATATATTGTACCGTGATCCGGTAGGGAATAAACGAGATATATACTGTTGAGTTACAGCGAGGATTACAATGATTGGTTTCAAATACCTATAGGATAGATAACTTAGCAATGTGGACCCATAGGATACACTTGATTGATTGATCTATTATATCTTGCTCACTACATCATATGCTATTGCCATTGCTTATTGTTTATATCCATGATATTGAGTGTATTGCATATGGTATACTATATTTCATACTAGATATATTATTAATATGATATCTATGATGCACTGACGTCTGGGCTTTGCATTGCCCAGATCCTTTGATTTTAGCACAGCAGGATCGTGATTGCTTTGATAGGATTGTCGATCAGTAAGAAGTATCCCGCTAATTTAGTTCTTATTGATGGTTTAGGTTTTTTTTCTTTCCTTGGATCTTTACTGCTTCCGCTATTGTTTTCTGTTATCGTTATTTGTGGTTATTGAATATGTGATAGATAGATTTATTAGTATATGGGTCTTGATTACTGATTGACAGCCATAATATGACTATGAAATGATGTTTCCTTACCATAGGTAGTATGGTTTGTTTTGTTACGTTCCCGTACTTTTATATTTTGGGAAGCGGGGCATGGAAGTTTACTACCCTGAGTTAACATCATTTAGAACTTACATGAATAATATCTAGTATTGATCAATTAAGGGAAACAGACGTTTCGATTGATAGCCGTATATAATAATCTAGGTGTTCGACACGAAATCCTAAACGAAAACCCTATTTAAAATGGCAGGATTTAGGAACCATAAATTACTTTAATGATAATGAATAAAGTTTAAGAATTTGAGAGAAAAATATTGACTTTATCACTATGAAATGAAACCTCCATTTAGTTACGTCAAATTTGAAATTTTATCGCGCATGTCGCCTTATTAAAATCATGGTAAATTAAATACAAATCAAAACATGATGTTCTAGGGCTTTTATAGAAGTCAACTAGATAACCTAGAACCCTCTATAAATTGTTATTGCATATGACCTAGATAAAATAGAGAAAACTTGAAAGAAACACGGCTCTGGACTGCAGTCCAGAGCAGTATTTTCAGTTGACACCTGATTTTAAATGCCTATACATCCCTTTATAAATCTGAAAATATGTGGAGTCTAATATTGTCACATAGATAATTAAGTTAGATAACAAATGGTGTTGTTTCCATTTAATTTAAGTACTGTTTGCTATTTTAAATATATTTTAGATCATCGGCATATCCTGCAGTTTTCTGGAGTGACAGTTTATACATATTGACATTAAACTGAACTTATCTCCCCATATGCAGTGGATATTATTGATCCGTCTATTGTGTTGGAAACCTAACTGATAGGATTATATTTTATTCAACTATGGAGATTGTGGATTCTGATCATAATCTGTAGAAAACCGCACTTGAATTAGAACTTCCAGTTCTGAAACTGGAATTCCAGCAACTTACACTCATTCTAAAATGAACATAACTCCTTAATCGGAAAACCTATTGATATGAAACATATTTTACTGCTTAGATAATCAAGTATACTTCATATGTCTTTTTCATTGTTTTGCTCAATTCTGCACATGTGTTTTATAGTGAATTTTGCAAGCTATATGACACTGGCTGCCCATAATTTAGTGAATATTTATTTAACGTGTTTCTACCACATCTTGTGATTGCGTTACACCCTTTGCTTAGTGATCATTTATATTGAAGCCATAGAGACTGGTTGCATTATCGTTTAATAAGTGTTAGTGACTGGGTTATGACAAGTACGATAGTGAACAGTGATACTGATAAGCGAAAACGTGACTGAATAGCAAAAGTGATACGTACTTGTTCATAACCTATCTAATACCTGAACACATACTATAACCTAGAGAAATAGGGAAATCAAGGTGGAATCAAGCTTATATTTAGCGAGGTACGGTGATTTATAGAATGATCATTCGATTTTAGCGATATATATACTGATTAGGTCGTAGGCCTAACGGCACGGCTGCAGGGTTATGTCCCGGGCAACAGCGGACCGTAGTCTTGTGCATGCATGAGACCCTTATTAAACACGAGCATTCTTTTCCACCGATCGATTTCAATTGACTTAGTGACTGATAGGTAGCGACATACATATTGTCTTGATTGCCGACATGATGCATATACTGTTCACATATACCTTCATATTCTTATGAGACCGGTTTACGTCGTTCATTTCATACTTAATATCATTGTTGTTGGGACTTCACCCGCGCGCGCTTTTGTAATTTTGAAAGAAAAGGTTTTTAGAAATAGTGCACACGGGAGATCGTTCTCGTTTTAAAATTTATAAACCACAAGTGCACGGTGCGTTGTAGCGAGCCGGCAAGTACGGGTCGATCCACAGGGAATTATTGATTAGAGATTGTTGTTAAAGGTTCAAAAAGAAAGAATTTGGGTTTTGTCACAAACAAAATATGAAAATACGAAATTATAGAACAAGTTAAAGATAGTGGCCATGGTTTCGGTTTGGATGGTTGAATCGTGGCGAATTCTTCGACGCTTCCTTGATCATGAGTTGTTTCCTCCTTGTGTTGGATCCGACGTGAAGCATGGCTTGTCAAGGCGTTTGCGAAGTACAAACCATCAAGTTGCCGATATTCGACACAAGATATGAAACGATTCCGTTACGTTCTTATTTACCATTTTATATCCATGCATGATGTATCAACACTAAGCACAAGAGTTAGCAAGCATACAACATCAATACACATCAATTTGTAACTAAGAAGTAATGGGTTGCATTACTTTTGCCAAGTAGGTGGGTGATAGCATATGGTATGTTCTTGATGAAGTGTGTCAAGCCACATAAGCAAAATACCATATCTAAACTACCTAGCAAGCATAACACAAATTTGATTCTAACCTTAACATTGCAAATGGTGATAATGAAAGAATAGAGTATATGATAAAGGTTACAAGTAACCATCAAAATCAACATTTCATATCAAACATTTCCATTAATCAATCTTTAAGTTACAATCTCAATTAAGCATATTAAACATTCATAAGAGAAAGAGGAAGGCTTAGCCTTCATCTCACATCCTCACCATCACCACAACCATAAAAAAAATTACTCAAACATTATAAAATAGAAAATGAAATACAAAAAGAAAGAACACATAAGAACAAAGAGTTAAAGCAAAAAAAAGTGCAGGTTCTTTATTTATAAAAGTGGATGCCTTAAGCTACAAGGTAGAGAGAAACTTCAACCTCCTTAATGGAGCACTCAAGTGAGAGCTCAAAAAGGGAAGAAGAAGAAGCTATCAAGTAATATACACTATTCTCACTCAAAAGCCAACCCAGAACTAAATCTAAGACCTGCTATATATAGGCAACTAAATATCAAAAATTGCATATACAAGTGGACTAATTAGACAGCAGGGGACCCACAAAACTTGGACGAACTCATTTGGTACTGTCTTGGCCGCAAGGAGATTAAATTTGCAACCACTAAGTGGAGAGTGGGGCCCATCTTTGGTCTGTGGTCTTTTGGTCTCTTGAGCATCTCTCTGTAGTTGTTATTTCTTTTAATTCACACATGAGTGTAATATGGAGCAATGTAAAGAGAAAGGATCAAGTGAGCAAGTGTTGTGTTCACACTTCAAATCACCACTTTTCCTAAATACATATAACTATGCAAACTTGTGTACCCACTTTGCCAAGTCCACTTGCAAAACATCATGATGGTGTTTGCCCACTTGATGTATCATGATGGTGCATCCACTTGATGATGGTTCACACTTGATGTTGATATTGTATCATGTTGGACCAAAACCAAATATTATAGTACACAACTTAATTTGTGTGCAAAACTCAATGACTTGATCTGTTATCTGTCCCGTTTGCAGCTCCGGTTAAAAATCGTCGTTCCTGTTCGTGTAGTGTATCGTTTCCGGTGTTTTGTCTGTGTACCTGTAATCTGTACTAATGAGCAGACACGGGTTAGATAGCACTGTTTATTGACAAAATGATAGGAAATGAGCGGTATTAAAATGTAATAAATCATGCCGAACAAATACCCCCAAACCAATCTTTTGCTCGTCCCGAGCAAAACAAAATCCTAATCTCACTTTCGCTGGGAACGCGATTGCACTGAGCCTGTGCAACAAGCCGTTAAATCTCCAGGTGTCTCTAGTAGGAGGAGTTTTGTCTCCTGAGGGTTTTCAGCGGATTACACCCACAAAATCCCGTCAAGTTAGTTTTGTGAGGAAATTGTCGATTCTAATCCTAAGGTTTCTTATCAAAGTTAGAAGTTCTATTATCCTAGTCAGAAACGTCCAACCCCTATATTTCACTCCTCACATCTTATTTAACATAAGTTCGTATACGTCTTAACGTGATCTGTGTGAATAGTGTCGTTAAGTTTTAAGAACTTCAATTAGGGTCTTTATGTCACATATACGGACCAGGAAAGATTTCTAAAGGATCACACGAGTTTGAAAAGACTTTAAGATTTTCTCAATTTTCGTTCTCCAATTAAGTTTTCAAGTCAGAATATCAATCATTTTTAACAGAGAACTAAGTTTTATTCTTCACTCCTACATTTCACCCGTCTTTGTTCATACACACCTTTCGTGATCGTGCAAAAGTCTTATAATCTTACAAATGAAACTTTCATATCTCTGCTAAAAAACTGTTTATAATAGAAAACTCATCCCTGCCAAGATTATTCTCCATAAAGAATCGTGAGAACTTTTAACTCAGAGAGAGCACTCACTTGGCTTGTTTTATTTGACGATTGGAGACTTAGCGAGATTTGGGTCAATGACTCCCAAACCAGATTGTTTTAGGGCATTAGGTGTGGAGACACCCTTAAGACTTTATTGCCCAAGTTACCTAGGACACAAAACAGAAGACTTATTTTGTTGCGTTTAAAATATTCTGAAAGCAGCGCAAACGGAGATATTGCCAGTTTTTTCCTTTTCATCCAAAAGACGTGTTCGTGTGAATAAGGTGTGTAATCACTCCAACAAAGTTCCAGATGGGTTATTTTTCAGACTTAAACTCCCATTAAAACTTTCAATAATATCCCTCATATCCACTTCACTTTATGAACTATTTTTGATATTACTTAATTTAAGAACAAACTTATTTGATCCTAAAGATATTTATCAATTTTCAAAAGTTTTAAAGACATCTCAGACTTTTCATGTAATTCTCAAAAACTCATAACACGTGTAAAGTGATATAAAAGACGTATATTAGTTACGGTAAAACTCAAAGGAGGGTTATCTTTCAGGTTTTCAATCTCTCGAAAAAGGATTTAGTTGTTTCTATCTTATCAAACTAAACCGTCCGACTTTGAGTCTAAGTTTCCCCGCTAGCTAACTTGACGATAAATTTTTTATGTTTTGAAATTTTTTCAAATTTGTATGGGTTTTTCAATATATATGCAATGCAGAATTTACACATGATGCACAAAAAGTAAACGAAGTGCTCATCCCCAAACCCGAGTTTTACGATGTCCTCATCGTTGCCCCCATCTGTGATAGCTAGACTTAGACATCAGGATGAGTTTTTATTCAAAAAAAAAAAGGAAATCTAAGAGCTAATTACAGACTTTACAAGTTAAGAGATTGCGTTAGTCCAGAAATTAGTACCATCTATTCAAAAATTTTATCGATATAAGGTCAGGGCTGGTAAAAGAAAAAGTATAAGAAAAAGAAAAAGAAAATGTACATGTTAGTGTATTGGTTAGTTGTTAGTATCTGGCATGGGTGTGTGAAAGTGGGATCAGAAAATGTTGAATGTGAAGACGAAGTTTCGAAGGAGTCAAAGAATTGTTGCGCGAATGAATTGTATGTTCAAGAAGCATGTGTTGAGTTTCGAGATTAGGTTTGTTTAAAAATTAGAGTTCATCCTCAAATAGTTCAGCAAAAGAAAGGTCTGTAGGATGTTCCCAAAGTGATCCTGACTCAAACTCATAAAGAATATCAAATTCATCCGCAAATATCTCCTCAAAACTCGGCATGAAAGAATGTTTCTCAAGGTTGTCTTGTAACGACTCTGAAATCTTTGTACGGAATTTTTTTGTTAATATACAAGAAATAAGTTTTTGTTGGGTTATGCCAGCGCCCTAGCCATCAAGTCGTGGCTGATTGCGGAACAAAATTTTTATAAACTGGCACTAACACAACCCGCTACCCGGATCTACCTTTAACCCTAAACTAGCAATACTATTAAGGAGTTAGATGGTTATACCGAATTGATCAGTGTCCTTATGTCTTTAACCATCATCATAAGCTCCAAAAGGCTACCTTGAACAAGCTTGGTCTCCGATCTCCTTCCATCGAAGATGATCCACCTAAGAGTCTATGAATCGAGCTTCAACCTCATAGCCGAGGTAACTAGGGTACCTAGTTCGCTAAACTAGATAGCCAAGATGAAGTAGAGAGTGATGAAGGATTAATTTGTCTCAAGACACCCAAGGTTTCTCAATACATGAGACTTTTAGGGTGGAGGTAGAAGACGAAACTTGAGGATGAGAGTGTGAAGCAAAGAGCAACTCAAGAAAAATAATAGCTAAGTGTTGTGAGCTATCATGAAGCATACAACTAAAGAAAAAATATCTTAAGTCTTTCCAAAATATCTCACACCACTTACAAATATCAAGCATGCCTCAATAGTGCACCATGAGTCACACCCATGAGTCACCAAGTGAGCATGCTTGAAATTAAAGCCAAACAATGACTCATCCTCCACCTCATTAACCATTTAATCCTAAATGGTTAAAACACAAATGAGGTGTTATCTTCTAGAAGCAATCTTGTAATAAATTACAAGAATACCCATCATCCATATATACATACCCACATCCGTATTCTGAAGAATATGAATACAAAGAGACGAAAATAATCCAACAATATAATACTAGGATCCGGCTTAAACCAAAGCCCACTAGTATTATCCATCCGAATCATGATACATGCACAAGTGCATGTATATGATTGAACCCTGCCGTAAAATCATACGACCTCTACTTCGTTTCGTCCGAACCAGGTAAACCCTCTGTGTGGGACTCTAAATACTCGTCAATACGCTGGCAGTAGGTTTAACCACAAGCACGTCAGCTGGACTAGCTGTACGTAACGGCTACCCAGGTATTGAGCAAAAGGGAAGCCGACGAGCAAACTCATCCTGAACCCCTACTGAGCTTGTCCGTGACAATATCCGTACAGTCCGGTCCGTTCGTCTAAGAGTATCGCACATCGTGTCTTGGGGGGTGGATAAAGTCAGACCCCTAATAACGCGGCATTTCGTGTCGGTATGAAGCTCATTACCAACTGAGAAACTACTGATCCTATATCAGTAATTCTCGACTACCTTGGCCAAGGATTTCTAGTGATGGTTGTTAGTTATGTATATGCCCTAGAGGCCATTATTGTACATATGATGTATATTATAGTGGATGCTTGGATATATAGAGAGAGTACTTTCTTGCTCGATATGATAGTATGCTATCTGGTTACTCTTTGTCTTAACATGTTGATTTGTATTGTATTATTGTCTTGCTCTCACATGTTGATAAAGCCCTTAGGATATGTACTTGACTACTAAGACCATGATGCAGATCATACTAGTGGGGCCAGGGTAGTCCACGAGTACATCCTATAATTGTTCCTAGTCGATGGTGTATCGAGACAAGGTATCGATACTCCATAGTAGACTAGCGTATATGCATCTTGACCCATATGATGGGCGATGGATGATCCCACATCCATTGGTGTTTGACATCAAAAATGGTGTACAGGTGCTCAGTGGAGACTGGGTACACTGAACAGACTCGCCGAGAACTCCTAGATGGTATTATACCTATCGTCAGATAGCAGTTCTCTGGTGACACTGGTATAGGTTAGTCTGTAGACCCGAGATCGTCATAGAGTCCTGTGTGATTCCTACCGTGCTTTGATTTCCACCTTACCATGTTCATGAGAACGTGAAAAACGGTGGTTTTTAGGTACAGTCCCGAATCACATGGAGGTAATGAGCGATAGGAGGGGTTTCGTCTCTCTCGGTATTGGGGGTTGATGTTGCGCTGTGTTCGATTGGCTGTAACTGGAAGTCCTTGGCCAGGGCTGATATGGAGATCTACGGTAAGTATTATCAGTAGTTTCTCAACCCGTTATGAGCCTCGCATCGACACGACTTATCGGTTACTGGGGTCTGACGTTTATCACCCCTAAACTGGATATGCGACATATCAGACGAAGAGACCAGACTGTACGGTAGTGTTACTGATTGGATTCACAGGAGTGTGTGCAGGCTTGTTTGTTGATCTTCTGATCGTTCAATACCGGGGTGGCTGTTACGTTTAGCTGACCGCTTAAAGCTTGTGGGTGTTTGATATGATCATCACCTACTGCCGGAGTATTGACGAGTCTTTAGAGTCCTACACAGAGGTTTCCTGGCTCAGGAGAAACGGAGTAGGAGAACATATATGATATGTACGGGACCGAGATTAATACGATATGTGATACCGTATTCTATTCTCGCGATATGTGATATCGGCTGAGTATATGTGATATAGCCGGGTTATCGGATCAAGTGTTGATTCGATAAATTGATACATATTATATTAGTCGGATATATGTGATATAGCCGGATTATTAAATCAAGTATTGATTTAATAATTTAATGTATAATTATATATGTGATATATTACATTACATTAACTAATATAAGCTCACTTAAGCAATTATTTTTCTCACTTAGGATACATTGATATGTATGTGACATATGTTAAATGTATTTTATTCTTTTGTTACAAAATTATATATATGTGATATGTATAATTGTAACATGTTAGGTTATACATGCAACTAGGGTTTATAAGAACTAAACCATGCTTTGTAATTAGGGTTACGTTTGTATTTTGTTTTAGATAATTCAAAATTGTGGATTAATGTTAAAGATATTTTCTTGTTGACTTAGTCCACTCTCTTGATATTTCTAAGATATTTGTCAACCTAAACCTAACCACTTTGCCATCGTTAATTCTCTACAAGGGTTAAGCATGACATGCTTAACCCTTGGTTGCATTTCTAACCTCAATAATAATTCATTCATCACTTGCTTGCTTCATTTTCTTCTTCCTCATTGCAAAAGCTTTCTAGCTTTGATCTTGTGATGAAAGTGTGTGAGAAATAGAAAACTAAAGAGAGCAAAATTCCTACTTCATCATCCTCTTCCATACTAGCCATATAGATTAGTGTGTTACCTTCACTAATCCCTAATTAGTGAAGAGATAGCTTGGGTTTGTGACTCCTCAAAGTAGATCATCTTGAATAGTGAAGACTTCAAGCAAGGATGCATCATTCACTTCATGGAGCCTCTCTAGAGTTCGGGAGCTTGATGATCGCAGCGAAGGGACCACTACTCGGAGCTTATGAAGCGAAGGAACGGACTACAATGGTTGTAATCCCTATCACTTAGAAGTAAATATGTTTACTTGATATTTCTAGTTTGATTCTCTAGTTAAAGATCTTGTTTAAGGTTGTTTAAACATGATAAAATTTTAAATTGGCATGGATGATGCCACCCGAGACCTTGCTGTCGTTACAAATAACCCTACAATGGCCACCCGTGCATAACGCGACATCAACCCCTAATACCGGGAGAGACGAATCCCCGATGATCCGCTCACTGCCTCCATATGGCTCGGGACTGTACCCAACTAAAACCTGTTTGCACGACTCCTTTGAGCCGTGGTAGGGTAGTAATCAAAGCACAGTTGGAACTCACACGAGACAAATGATGATCTCAGGTCGACAGAATAACCTATACACATGTCACCTGGGAACTGCTATCTGAAAATAGGTATAATACCAACTAGCATGTTCCGGACGAGTCCGTCTAGTGTACTCATAACCCAATGAGCACCTGTATTCTATCTTAGGTGAACAAACTAACACCAATGGCTTGCGAGACCGGCTACCGCCCCTCATCAGGGTCTCGATAAGTATACACTAGTCTACTCCGTAATATCGATGCCCAGTCTCGATACTCCCTCGACTAGGGACATTTAAGGATGTGCTTATAGACCACCCAGCTCCCACGTATATGATCGCCATCATAATGCTGGTAGTCAAGCAAGAATCCTATGGGATCTATCAACATATAATAGTGATCTGCAATGCTACCTAATGCATGTACATAATGATAAAAACAAACCAGATAGCATACTATCATCTCGAGTAAGACTGTTCTACCCGTATAGGTCCTCCCTCAATCATCACAATCGCGCGCCTGCGATTCAATAATTGACTTGAGGGAACTATAGCCAACAGTTTTACAGCCTGAGTTTGAGTTATAAGTTACTTTTGTTAAATAAAAGAGAGAAACAACTTGTAGCTTACTGATAAAGCCTTTGCACTGCTCTGACGTAGCCCCGGTGTTCGATTCCCATCAGACACAATTATTTTTTTTCTGATTTTTCTTTTTAACTTTTTGGAAGCCCAAAAGGTTTCACGTGCAATAAACGGGAAATGAAAAGTTCAGAAAAATCAAACATGTGGAAAATGGTGTAAATGTAGAGCTGATCAGATGGCACGAATCTCGAGGTCAGAGCCTCAAGATCGACCGGTGGAAAGCACCCTAGGGTCGGCGGGGATGGGTGAAATGAGCCCAAATTGCTCCGTGCTCTGCACACATGACTCTTCAGCTACCCCTAACCCCTCTGCGATGTTTGATTTCCCTGCAATCAAACAGAGACCTTTCATTTCACAATTAAAAACAATTTTAATACTTTAAATCCACATTTTTAATTCCCAAACCCTAATTCTCAACTATAATACTACCCCCTACCTTGGCTCAGCACCATTCTGAAAATTCTAACCAAAACTCTCTAAAAAGTTCCTAGCGCTAGTGAAGTAAAGTGGATTTAACAAGAAAGTTGGTTCCGGTGAAGATCGAAGCCAATTCCGGAGCTCCCGCGATGCCACGAAGATCATCTAGTGTGTTTCCAGTTCTTTGTCACAAATACATGTATCATGTACTTATTGAGCAGACACTGGTTAATAGTATCGATATATCACAAAAATGATAACGAATGAGCAGTATTGAAATGCAGTTTTTCGTGATGAACAAGCACCGTTATGTATTGTGTCGCTTGATGTATCGTGTTCGGTGATGTATTTTATCTTATTAACACTATTGTATTGCGTTGCCTGATGTATTATATCATTTAGCACCAGTTACGTATTGTATTCGTTCGATATATTGTATTTTATCTACAGTTACGTATCGCATTCATTAATGTATAATTGGCACTTATTTTTGAATTATTGCTTTTAACAAATATTGTATTGATGGACCCAGAACTTATAGATACGTCTGTTTTATACCTGTCGGACCGACATCAGGTGACGACATGCGTGACAGTAAGAAAATAATTCAATTCAATATAGTACTTATACTACTTGTTGGCTATAGTGCCCTCAATTCAATTATTGGATCGCAGGCACGTGATTGCAATGATTGAGGGAGGACCTATACCGGAAGAACAGTCTTACTCAAGATGATAGTATACTATCTGGTTTGTCTTTATCATCGTGTATATGCTTCAGGTGACATTACAGATCACTATTACATGTTGATAGAGCCCATAGGATTCATGCTTGACTACCAGCAGTATGATGGAGATCATATACATAGGAGTTGGGTGGTCTATAAGCACATCCTCAAAGTGTCCCTAGTCGTGGGAGTTTCGAGACCGAGCATCGATACTCCAAGAGTAGACTAGTGTATACGGATCGAGACCCCGACGAGGGGCGGTGGCCGGTCTCACAAGCCATTGGTGTCAGTTGGTCCACCTAAGATGTATGCATGTGCTCATTGGGTTATGAGTACACCGGATGGACTCGCCGGAAACATGTGTTAGTTATATGTATGCCCTAGAGGCCATTACTATACATACGATGTATATTGTAGTGGATGCTTGGACATATATAGGGAGGACTTTCTTGCTCGACATGATAGTATGCTATCTGGTTACTCTTTACCTTAACATGTACACTGATTGTCTCTCTGTTACATGTTGGTAAAGCCCTTAGGATGTGTACTTGACTGCCTGGACTATGATGCGGATCATACTAGTGGGGACATGGTAGTCCATAAGTATATCTTTCAAGGTCCCTAGTCATGGGTGTATCGAGACAGGGCATCGATGCACCAGAGTAGACTAGCGTATACGGATCTTGACCCATATGATGGGCGATGGATGATCCCATATCCATCGGTGTTTGACATCAAGGATGGTGTACGGGTGCTCAGTGGAGACTGGGTACACTGGACGGACTCGCCGAGAACTCCCATATGGTATTATACCTCACGTCAGATGGCAGTTCTCCGGTGACACTGGTACAGAGTAGTCTGTTGACCCGAGATCGTCATAGAGTCTTGTGTGATTCCCACTGTGCTTTGATTTCCACCTTACCACGTCCAAGAGGGCGTGCAAAACGGTGGTTTTTGGGTACAGTCCCGAATCACATGGAGGCAATGAGCGATAGGAGGGGATTCGTCTCTCCCGGTATAGGCAGTTGATGTTGTGCTGTGTTCGATTGGCTATAACCGAAAATCCCTGGCCAGGGTTGCTGAGATTTACTGGTAAGTGTTACCAGTAGTTTCTCGAACTGTTATAGACCTTATATCGACACGACTTATCAAGCTACTAGGGTCTGACGTTTACCACCCGTAGGCGAGATATGCGACATATCAGACGACGAGACCGGACTGTATGGTAATGTTACTGATTGGATTCACAGGAGAACTAGCGGGCTTGCTTGTTGATCTTCTGATCGCTCAATACCCGGGTGGCCGTTACGTTTAGCACACCGCTTGCGACTTGTGGGTGTTTGATATGATCATCACCTACTGCCGGCGTAATGACGAGTCTTTAGAGTCCTACACTGGGGTTTCCTGGCTCAAGCGAAACGGAGTAGGAGCACATATGTGATATGTGCGGGACCGAGATTAATACGATATGAGATACCGTATTCTATTCTCGCGATTCGTGACATTGATCGGTTGTATGCGATATAGCCAGGTTATCGGATCAAGTGTTGATTCGATAAGTTGTTACATTTGATATTAGTCGGTTATAGCCGGATTATTAAATCAAGAGTTGATTTAATAATTTAATGCATAATTATATATTTGATATATTACATTGTATTAACTAGTATTAGCTCACTTATGATTTATTTTCTCACTAGTATGTGCACATTGTTTATATATGATATATGCAAGTGTACATGTTTGTATCATGCTTGATGATACACATAAGATGGGTGTATGAGACTCATACCAAGATTAGGGTAAAGATTAGGGTTATTGGTTTATCTTAAGATTTAACAATAGGGTTTAACTTAGTCAAAGTAATCAATCTTGAAGAAGCTTGAAGAAGTTTTGACAAAGTCCACTCTTTTGTCATTTCTTTTGATATTCTTTAACCTAACCTTTAACCTAAAGCCTTGGTTAATTCTCTACATGAGTTAAGCATGAGGGCTTAACTCAACCATGGTGCTATTTATTTTATTGGATAAGTTTTCATTTGGATGGATAATTCTTTCTTTTTCTTCTTCATCATCAAGCTCCATCCAAAAGCTTACTAGCTCCAATGGTGCCATGAGCAAAAGAGTGAGAAAATCAATTCTAAAGTGAGCCCACTTCCTACTTCTTCATCCTCTACCACTTGACATGTAGTAGAGTGTGTTCTCTTCACAAATTTTATGACCTAGTGAAGGAATAGCTTGAGTTTGTGTCTCCCCGACGTAGATCATCTTCGGCCTCGAAGTCAACGTAGCAAGCACGTTCGTTCTTCTCGTGGAGCTTCAATAGAGGCCGGATGTCACGACCCAAAAATGGTACGTGATGGCCCTAATACTACGCAACTCCTCCACACGTAACGCAGTAAAAGAAAGCCAAAACCCAGAAATCTAAACCATAAAAATACGGAAAAGATAATATAAAGTTTTGGAAACATTTGAAATCACAACCCAAATTCTTTAAAATAGTCCACATTTTCTGTAAAATTTTGGCAGCACCTCCTTTGTAAAACAAGCCCCTAAAAAGGGTACAACATGAATATATAGTAAAGCATCCCAAACGGGAGCAAAATCCACGCCCAACGGCGGAAAACAACACCACAACAGATATACGACGCCGTAGCGAAGAAATAAGAGACAAAAGAAAAGGAACTGTATAAAATGCACAAATCCACAAGATATACAAAACCGTCCTCACCAAGTCTCTAAGTCACAACAATCTGGTAATAGATGGAGAGTACAATATACAACGAATATACAATACAACTCTCAGATACCCACAAAACCCACCTGGTCAAAACTGCACACTAACAGGCGAAGTGGTATCCGCAACCCAAAAGATGATATATGAGTGTGTAGCTGAAAGCTGAATAGCTTGAATAGCTTGCCTTGACTACTTTGGGGAAACACCTGCAATACCTGTGGCACAACGGGGGTGAGTTGCCAACTCGTGAATAGTAAATAACATATGCAGGTAATCGCGAGAATGTACGTACAGCATGAATCTAATATATGACATTTCAAATATAATGGTCATGAGTACGAAATAATGGAAAGTACACTCACCAGTACCACCAATATATATCCAGCAATAATGATGTAACAACAGTATGCAATAAACATGCACTGGGGATATGAGAATGTAAATGTGCAACACTCATGAAGGTACTCTCACAGGTACTCCTAACACATGAGCTAGTGCACAAGTATATAAAGATGAGGTATGGAGTGAAATATGTCATTTCCACGGAATCCTGACATCGTGGTAGGATCACAATCCAATCAGACAAATCAATTCACAATGCCTCAATCAGTCTCCAAATTAGCTCTCATATCATCTAAGTGTCACATCTCCTCAAATCCGCTCTATCAAATGTATCTCACATAAGTGTCGAATGTATAAGTCAAGTAAATCTCACATATCTAATATGTATACTAACAATGGTATATCTATCATATCAAATGTACAACATCTGGTATATCTCACATATATCTCATGTACAACAGCTAGTGGATCCCACATATCTCGTCTGTACAATATCAGGTATATCTCACCTATATCTCATGTACAACAGCTAGTGGATCCCACATATCTCGTCTGTACGATCTCAGTATATCTCACAATATATCATATGTACCACACTAAGTGGATCTCACATATCTCTAGTGTGTACGATATCATCATCCAATGAATCTCATGAATCCCAAGTCCAATCTCCAGCACAGTTCTAACATCCTAAATATAATGACATATATAAATATGATGAGGGCAGTACACATATATTAGCGTCCCATTCCACTAATATTGGTGTAAAGGCATATATAACAACGGCTAAAACCCCTGTTATATATACAAAGAGTATTTAGAAATATCATGAAACCAATGTGTCAAGCATCGACACAGAAAAACTGATAAGTACGTATCATACGCTATCACGAGAGCTCGAGTGCCTCGCTCTGCCGCTCGCCTCTCGACGTATCGATACGCACATGACTCCCAACGGTATCCCCCTGATATCCGCCGAGTCTCTGGTAATGTCACCGGAAAGTATGGCTCCCCTAGGCCTCATCGCCTCAATGCGACATCGGCTCACTCCGACAACATTCTTGCTTCGGGGTACCTCCGGGCCCCACCATGTATCCTCATGCGGCTCTCGATGCCTCCTCGCATAGGATATATATATCTGCACCGATAAATCTCATGGTGGACGCTATAATATCATCTCAAGGAAACCGGGTGTTTCAATGTATGCATAATTTCATGAACTACCACGGTTCCCAAATCCAGAAAACATCATGAAAAATCCATATAACAATGCGATAATCCATGAATAAAGTATACGCAATATGAAACTGTACTGAAAGCGTATAAATGTAAAGCATAGCATACACCAGATATATGAACGCATGAATAGTACAACAGAAATATAGGTATCTACCTATATGGTGATGTAATATACCTATCAGGTATAAGTATGAAATACAAGTACATCTACCTGTATGCTGATGTGATATACCTATCAGGTATAGGTGAAGTATGAAAAGCATGTACGCCTGTATCTATGTCCCTAGGTGTATATGTACCTAGCACTAAAGGTACAGCATCCTATAGGTAAACAGGAACTAGCATGTCAAGTCTAAATATAACGATAAGAAATATGTATCAAAGTCCCAATGTCCCTAACCATACAATAGCATTTCTAAAATATGGTCGTGTATGACATGGCAATTATTGACGGTGTGTGTGGCATCCAATCAGTGCTCTCGCAATCTGAGCCGTCAATAATAGTGCAGTGTCCTAAGGATACTAGTCCAATCACAACTATCACTAAGCAGTAAGGTATATGCGCAATTCTAAACATGATATAGAATATGCGACAAGGTAAAGGTTTCTAGCCCAGACGCATAACGCCATGCGGGCGATTCCCCTGTAGATGTTAAATCTACTCACCCACACTCCAAGCTAGATGAAATCTACCACCTGAATCCCCCTGTGGCAGTGTCCGTAGTCCTCGTCTGCGAACCTGCAACATATAAACAACAATAATATACCATATCAATAATAGCTACGAAATACGAACTAGCTATAACTAACCGACACAACAACACACAACCACCTCTTAAGTGTTCGTATCGTGGCTAACGAGAGTAGCGACACGACGAAAACGACTTAAGAGCGAAACTACGAAAACGGCACGACGCGTGTCGTAACACGTATCGCACGAACACGAAACACTAGAAACTGCACAATTGATCCAAGATTTTCCTACTGTGAAAACTAAAAAATTTCAACAAGACCAGTGGAACCCAAACCCTAGCAGACACCTACAGTCAAAACCCCACACCCAAACTCAACAGGGTGGCCGGCGTCGCCGGCCCCTCCTTCACCTGTCGCCGGCCCAGGCCGGTGCCATGGGGCTCGTCTCGATGGTGGTGCTCCAGGTCCTCTAGTACAACACACTCACTATGTTGAATTCATCAGTAGACATCCCGGATCAAAGCAGGTCCTAGAAACTACAAACCGATACAAAAATACGATATTTCGCATCAAACCCTAATTTAACAATCCAAACTGAAATTAAACAGCTAAACTAAACTAAAAACACTTAAAATAACAGTAAGAGAATATTACCTACACAAAATATCACCAAGAACCCAAGCTAGCATGCTCCAAGTCAAGAAAATGGAAAAACATGCACAAAGATATGATTTTTGTGAAAACTTGTGAAGGAATTTGAGTGTTGTGAAGGAATTATGAAAGAAATGAGAAGGGAATTGGCTAAGTGCAGTAGAGGGAGAGGGGAGCTCGGCCAAGTGAAGAGGAGAGAGAGAGAGAAGGAATTTTCCATGCAATTTCCATGCAATTAATGCAAAGTCAATGCACACACAAAAGTCCACACATTCATGCATCTTCTTCTCAATTCTTTTCTATTCTTTTCTTTTTCTTTTCACCATTAAACCTTGTCCACACACTCATGCTATGGTTAGGTTAACTTAAGAAATTTTAAGAAGAGATGAAAAGAGAAGATTTGCAAAAATGTGCAAGCCGGATTAAAATAACATTAAAAATGGAAAAAATTCAAATTGCACCAAAACGTCCCATATACTCTCAAAGTGTGCGCACAAGATTTATTTTCTCAAAACTAGGTGCTGGTAAGTCGATATGGCCGTTTGATCCCAATCGGTATAAAACTGAAAATACCGACGAATTTCACCCAAAAACAGAAACAAACACAAAACGATTTCTAGATCGTTACACCGGAGTTCACGATCGCAGCGATGGGGACGTCTACACGGAGCTAATGAAGTGGAGGACCGGATCTACAAAGGTTGTAATCCCTTTCACTATTAGTAAAGTTGTTTGCTAGCTTTTAGTTTCGCCTATCCTCTAGTTAACGATCTTCATTAGGGTTTCTCGGCACATAAATCTTTGAATTTGGCATGGTTGATGCCTCGTGGAACCTTGTGCGCATGCCTAGCAACCCTACAGTGGTATCAGAGCCAAGCTAGAGCTTTAGGCAAAGTCTAGACGATGTTTAAAGTCCGATCGAACCCGGAAACCCCGATGTTTACCCTTCTCTGTACATTTTTCAAAAAGGTGATTTTTTATGAATTAAAAATGCTCAGAAAAACAAGCAGGAAAAAATAAGAATTACTGTGAAGTACGGTCCACTAAGTCAATAATTTGACCGTGGAACCGCGGCCAAACCAAGGGTTTGGCGGCGGTTCCGCGGCCAAAATTGTGACTTAGTCCCTGAAATTTCATGTAATTATTCTTAGGTCCTTTCTTGTTAATTTTTTCTGGGAATTTTTTTATTCCACTCAAGTGTTGAGTTTTCGACGGTTGTATTGGGGACTCGTTGATTCGATCGGATAATTTAACTTTGTCTAGTTTATCCGGGTAATTTTTTAGAACGTGTTAAAAAGTTCGACCGGATATAAATAACCCACTTTTTCCCCTGTCGGGAAATTTCCAAGTGTTGGATTTTTCCGTTGTTTAAGAATGTTCTAAGTAGTGCAAGTAACGCGATGGACCCTCTAGAAGACAACAAACCTTAACTCGATTATGTGACCGTCTTGAACTGCCCTTTGAACCTTAGGGTTTGGGGCAGTACGGCGTGCCACATGTGAGGCGTTGGCTTGACCCTTCTACGGCTATACCGTTGGTACTGTGGCATGAAATGGATGTTTTTAAACTCCCCTCAAGTGTTGAGCTTTTCGGGAAAACTTGGGTGTTTGATTGTTCGATCGAAAAGTTTAACATTGTCTTTTTATCTGGAATGTGATACAATATTTGGAATCCACAAATGGTTATGAGATAACTGATTTGAATGTTATAAACATAGCACTTTAGTCTCAATTGATCAGTTGCCATGGAATTTTGATGCGATCAAAAGTCCGTCGCAATCACGTAGCGTACGCGGATACTCGCCGGGTAAACTTAATAGACAGCCACGCCCCATAGCCCCGACTAAGTGACTGTAGGAGAACCCCATCGCCAAAAAGCATCCGTTCGGGTGCTCGCGGCAGCGGTGTTCCACCTTAGTGCACTTCGTCGACGGTATCGGGGGTGCGGCCGTCTACTAAAGTTTGCGACGAGCATTCGTTCAGGATGTCGGGAATCTTGTTGAATTGCCCGACTTGATATTGAAAAGAGTTTTCGATATAGAGACTAAAATGCGGAGTTTATAATTGTTAGGCATGTGATGTCTAAGGAGGTTGCGGATTCCAACTGTTGTAGTTTTACACTTTCCTTTCTGTGACCGTAAGCGTAATATATGATATCTCCGGTTTCGTTGCTATATATCAACGATAATCGGGATACGCATACTTGCTTACGTTGATGATATGAGATATTATGTGTTGCTGTGATATGTTATATTGGATCGTCGCGTTTTGAATAGCCGGGGGTTTTATGTGAGATGGGAGTTTTTTCTTTTTCATTCATGTAAAATTCATTGTATGTAATATTCTTTTATTGGGGCACTTCCGGGCTGAGGATGATGTCACCGTTGTATATTATTTACTTTTCCGCATTAGGTAGACCCAAGACGGGGAGCACAAGTAACCGGGTTCTGGGGTCCAGAGGGAGACCATCTCGAGGAGTCGAGACCGGGTCTCCTAACCCTAAAATTGGCAGTGTTGCTTGCCGCTCTCGTAGGGGTCTAGGGATGTGGGTTTGGCTATTCATCGCGACCGTGGAATCCGTGTTTTATACTGGCTCGTATTGAAAACACGGACGTCCTAGTATATCCAATATTTCATATATGTTTCTTCTGCTGCGATATCTGTGATGTGATCATTTGATATGTTGTGATAGATACTGTATATAGTATATATGATATATTATATAGACGTTACTTATGTTTTACACCCGCGCTAGCCCTGCCCCGCTCTGCCGTTAGTTACCTAACCTAACGGTGCACGAGGGGACATCGAGGCGAATGCGGATAGCATAAGTGTACGTCGTATTTATCTGTTATGTTTAGGTGATATAAATGATGGGACTTCATTAATGTGATTAATGAAAGAAAAGAAACCTAAAAGATGTTGTGGAATCGAATTTTCAAAAGCAGGTAGCTACAGTTCTTACTTTGCATAGTGATATATATGATATATCCTGCACCTTATTCGATGAGGAAAGGGCCGACGATCCCTTCACCGGGAGTAACCCCTTTAGCGAAACTAGAAAAGCCTCGAAAACACTCCATTTTAAAATCATTTGATTCTACAACGATATCAAGTTCATTACGCAATAGGTTTTCAGAAAAAACTGTCGTAGCCCTCCGTCATTTCAGATAAATCCTGCTTAGTATTCGTGCTGCGTTTGTTGACCTTGTCAAGGCACAGTGTACGGTAGCTGATCAGTATTTATCTGTTTATGCATATGATGCAGATTGTTTTAGGGTAGTCGTACGGCCTTGTTGACCTTGTCAAGGGTCGTGCGGGTGGGTTTGATTCAATCACGAAATGACGGGTTGAACTTGACTTACGGTCTATGGTTTGTTGACCTTGTCAAGGTCATAGATTGTTTGGGGCAAAATATTATCGGGAATTTCAAGTGTTGAAATTTGCAATGAGATTGCATACCTTCTATATGATAGTTGGATCCCGATACCCGCTGCGAGTAATTGTTACTCCTAGTAGAGTTTTACACATTACAATTAGCCGATCAAGTAGGTGTCTAGAAAGGTGTCAACGGGGTTACGCCTCTGGAAAAACAAGGTTTATTTTAATTAGGTCCGTGCGAAAGCACGGGGAACCTCCCTCAAAGTACCGACACTGGCCTGGCTGAAAGATTGGCGAACTTGTAGCTGTAATTAATCCGGGCTAGTCTTTCCTTTTAGGGTTTGAAGGAAGATTTGATAAAAACAGTGGGAGCCATCCTGATTAGATAAAATAATAACCAATCTGATCTTGCAAGAGCATACGCTGAGTGTTTTCTTCTCTCTCTCTCCAGGTAGCGACCATATCAGGCCTTAATCAAGATAATAATATGGATGAATTGACCGAACCCGCTTGTTATACTGGGCTGGGGAACGTTAGTCCCGCTCCAACTTATAATTGTTATAAGAAAGAGCAGGAAATTGGGGAATACCAGATTTCCCGTGCTGCCCAAACAAAGAAAGTGCATGCTGATGCATCATCTTCGGGTGTGTTCATTACATAGAACCGTTTCTCAGTATCCTTTACGTCCTCGGTATGAGATACCGGATCAGGATCCCGCATATGTAATCTGTTATATGGGCTACAGATAGGTAGAGAAATGAGAACGGGTGATAAGTTTCATGAGACAGAAAACGGTGCAAGTGTTGCAGCCAAGTCTGTTGGTCACTGTCACCCTGTATTACCAGAATACATTATTTCTGAACAAATGTTGTTAGATACCGAACCTGATATACAACATCATATCAGTCTCTTTATTAGTAAATAAATGATATAATTTTTTTTATGTTGGATAATGTTTTGAACATTTCCTATATCAAGAGTTGATCGGTTCAGGCACGTTATCTAAAAGCATTCACATTCCAAATCAAACTACAGTTCCTAGTATACAGAACACACACAAGAGGAAGAGTTTAGAAATGAACGGATCCTTCTTGAGGTATTGTAGACTAGGTCATATCAATGCGACCCGACTTGCTAAGTTACACATAGATGTTTATTTAAATCTATTTAAATTTACATCTTGTGAAAACTTGTCGGTCATGTCACAAAGATAAGATGACCACAGCTCTGTTTATTGGAAACAGAGAAAGAGTTAGTGAACTCTTGGGATGATACATGTTGATGTATGAAGGTCCCCTGTCTACACATGCCAAGACCGGTTCTTTGTACTTCATTACATTCTCTGATGATCTCTCAAGATTCAGACATATATTCCTGTTGAAACACAAGTCCGAACCTTTTGAGATATTCACAGAATATAAGTTAGAAGTAGAGAACCAACAACGGGTATAAGTATTATGTCCTTTGATGTGATCAAGGAGGAGAATACTTGAGTACGAGATTCCTGGACTATTCTAAAGGAGAATGAGATTCTCTCTCAGCATTACTCCTCCGTATACACCACAGCACATCGGTGTATCGGGGCGGAGCGATAGCACCCTATGTGATATGGTGTGCTCTATGATGAGTACTACTGAGTTTCCTATTTCCTTTTGGGAGTTATGCACTTGAGAAGCTGCATACCTATTGAATAGGGTTCAAATCAAATTAGTTTCCTACCACTTCATATGTGATATGGAAAGGGAAGAGCCCATATCTTAAGTTTGTTAAGATTTGGGGTTGTCCGGCCTATGTCTAAAAGCAAAATCCGGACAAGCTCGAGGCAAGGTCTGTCATGTAGAACTGGAAATGTTCCAGCTATACAAACTGCAGCTGATGATTTGGTAGAACCAAAGGATTCAAAAGTTTCCAACGAACCTCGGCCTCTCCGCCGATCTAGTAGGGTTCCTCACCCACCTGAGAGATACTTCGGTTTCTCTATGACAGTGGGAGTGAGGATTGCATCATGAGATGATGACACAACTAGTTTCGAGCTGGCCATCAGGAGTGAGACTCTGTAAGAATGGCTGGATGCTTATCGATCTGAGATGGAATCCTTATACACCAACAAAGTATGGACTTTAGTTGCTTTAACTGAAGGGTTAAATCCCCATCAGGAGCAAGTATATCTTGAGAATATTACTTGGTGTACATGGAAAAGTTGAAACTTTCATAGCTAGACTTGTTAAAGGTTTGCATCGTAGACCAGTTGTGGCTAATGATGAAACCTTTTCTAGGACCTATACTTAAGATCCATCTAGATCCTACTTGCCACGGCTACATACCATGACTACGATATCTGGCGGTTGGGTGTCATGACTGCTTTTCTAAATGATGTTTTAGAAGAGAGCGTCTATAAGTACACAGCCAGAGGGCTTCTTAGATAGTGGGAGCAGCGGAAACGTGAGCAAGATGTTTTATGTGATAAAGCAGTCATCGCGGAGTTGGAACGTCTTTTTTGATGTGGTAGTCAAAGAGTTTGACTTCATCAAAATGGTAGATGAACCTTGTATATACAAAAAGGTAGTAGGGAGTATGGTGATCCTCGTAGAGTACGTGGATGGCATACTCTTGATAGGGAAGGAGTTTCTAATGCTACGCTCGGTCAATCTCCGCTTATCACAAGGATTCTCCATATTGGATCAAAGTGATACCTCCTAAATCCAGGGTTTTTGGATCTATGAGATAGATCTAATTGGATGTTAGGATTCTTACTAGTTGTAGTGAGATGGTATCAATTGATCCTGGGGAGAATCACTGGAAAGGTTCCAGGGTGATAAGAACGACTGAATGTCAGTCGCAGGCATTGTCTTTACCCTCAGTGGAGGGACGGTATGTTGGAAAAGTTCCAAGCTAGATACCGTGACATACTAGACGATTAAAGGTAAGATACATCGTTACCAAGGATGCTACCAAAGAGGCAGTCTGGATAAATATAAGTTCTTGAGATGAACTTCGTTCCTACCATTGTGTGACAATGGAGTTGTGGTTTATGCCAAGGAACCCCCGTCCCATTAGAAATCCAGATATAATTCTTAGGAAGTATCACTTGATCATGGAGATGTTTGATCTCTAGGGGATCGAGGTCAGGAGAGTAGACTCAGAGGACAACACGGCGGATCCACTCACAAATGCCATTTCCCAGAGAGAGGCTTTTATGGGATGATTGAGTATGAGATACTTCAACCACTGTTATCAGATGGCCCTAGTGCAAGTGGGAGATTGTTAGTTATATGTATGCCCTAGAGGCCATTATTATACATACAATGTATATTGTAGTGGATGCTTGGACATATATAGGGAGGACTTTCTTGCTCGACATGATAGTATGCTATCTGGTTTCTCTTTACCTTAACGTGTACACTGATTGTCTCTCTGTTACATGTTGGTAAAGCCCTTAGGATGTGTACTTGACTGCCTGGACTATGATGCGGATCATACTAGTGGGGACATGGTAGTCCATAAGTACATCCTTCAAGATCCCTAGTCGTGGGTGTATCGAGACAGAGCATCGATGCACCAGAGTAGACTAGCGTATACGCATCTTGACCCATATGATAGGCGATGGATGATCATATATCCATCGGTGTTTGACATCAAGGATGGTGTACGGGTGCTCAGTGGAGACTGGGTACACTGGACGGACTCGCCGAGAACTCCCAGATGGTATTATACCTCACGTCAGATGGCAGTTCTCCGGTGACACTGGTACAGAGTAGTCTGTTGACCCGAGATCGTCATAGAGTCTTGTGTGATTCCCACTGTGCTTTGATTTCCACCTTACCACGTCCAAGAGGGCGTGCAAAACGGTGGTTTTTGGGTACAGTCCCGAATCACATGGAGGCAATGAGCGATAGGAGGGGATTCGTCTCTCTCGGTATAGGGAGTTGATGTTGTGCTGTGTTCGATTGGCTATAACCTGAAATCCCTGGCCAGGGTTGCTGAGATTTACTGGTAAGTGATACCAGTAGTTTCTCGAACTATTATAGACCTCATATCGACATGACTTATCAAGCTACTGGGGTCTGACGTTTACCACCCCTAGGCGAGATATGCGACATATCAGACGACGAAACCGGACTGTACGGTAGTGTTACTGATTGGATCCACAGGGAGAACTAGCGGGCTTGCTTGTTGATCTTCTGATCGCTCAATACCCGGGTGGCCGTTACGTTTAGCACACCCCTTGCGGCTTATGGGTGTTTGATATGATCATCACATACTGCCGGCGTATTGACGAGTCTTTAGAGTCCTACACAGGGGTTTCCTGGCTCAAGCGAAACGGAGTAGGAGCACATATGTGATATGTGCGGGACCGAGATTAATATGATATGAGATACCGTATTCTATTCTCGCGATTCGGGACATTGATCGGTTGTATGCGATATAGCCAGGTTATCGGATCAAGTGTTGATTCGATAAGTTGTTACATTTGATATTATTCGGTTATAGCCGGATTATTAAATCAAGAGTTGATTTAATAATTTAATGCATAATTATATATTTGATATATTACATTGTATTAACTAGTATTAGCTTACTTATGATTTATTTTCTCACTAGTATGTGCACATTGTTTATATATGATATATGCAAGTGTACATGTTTGTATCATGCTTGATGACACACACAAGATGGGTGTATGAGACTCATACCAAGATTAGGATAAAGATTAGGGTTATTGGTTTATCTTAAGATTTAACAAAAGGGTTTAACTTAGTCAAAGTAATCAAGCTTGAAGAAGCTTGGAGAAGCTTTGACAAAGTCCACTCTTTTGTCATTTCTTTTGATATTCTTTAACCTAAGCTTTAACCTAAAGCCTTGGCTAATTCTCTACATGAGTTAAGCATGAGGGCTTAACTCAACCATGGTGCCATTTATTTTATTGGATAAGTTTTCATTTGGATGGATAATTCTTTCTTTTTCTCCTTCATCATCAAGCTCCATCCAAAAGCTTCCTAGCTCCAATGGTGCCATGAGCAAAAGAGTGAGAAAATCAATTCTAAAGTGAGCCCACTTCCTACTTCTTCATCCTCTACCACTTGTCATGTAGTAGAGTGTGTTATCTTCACAAAGTTTATGACCTAGTGAAGGAATAGCTTGAGTTTGTGTCTCCCCGACGTAGATCATCTTCGGCCTCGAAGTCAACGTAGCAAGCACGTTCGTTCTTCTCGTGGAGCTTCAATAGAGTCCGGAGTTCACGATCGCAGCCATGGGGACGTCTACATGGAGCTAATGAAGTGGAGGACCGGATCTACAAAGGTTGTAATCCTTTTCACTATTAGTAAAGTTGTTTGCTAGCTTTTAGTTTCGCCTATCCTCTAGTTAACGATCTTCATTAGGGTTTCTCGGCACATAAATCTTTGAATTTGGCATGGTTGATGCCTCGTGGAACCTTGTGCGCATGCCTAGCAACCCTACAACATGCTAGTTGGTATTATACATATTGTCAGATAGCAGTTCCCTGGTGACGTGTGTACAGGTTAGTCTATCGATCTGAGATCGTCATTTGTCTCATGTGAGATCCCAATGTGTTTTGATTACTACCCTACCACGGCTCAAAGGAGTCGTGCAAACAGGTTTTAGTTGGGTACAGTCTCGAGCCACATGGAGGCAGTGAGTGGATCGTCAGGGGATTCATCTCTCCCGGTATTGGGGGTTGATGTCGCGGAGTGCACGGATGGCCATCACCAGAAATCCTCGGCCGGGGTAGACGAGAATTACCGATCTAGGATCGATAGTTTCTTAGTTGGTGATAGGTTTCATGCCGACAATAAATGTCGCGTTATTAGGGGTCTGACTTTATCCAACCCCCTAGACTCGATGTGCGATACTCATGGACGAACGGACCGGACTGTACAGATATTGTCACTGTCTGGCTCAGTAGGGTTTCAGGATGAGTTCGCTCGTTGGCCTCCCTTTCGTTCAATACCTGGGTATCCGTTACGTACAGCTTGTGCCACTGACGTGCTTATGGTTAAACCCACTGCCAGGGTATTGACGAGTCTTTAGATTCCCACACAGAGGTTTTCCCTGATTCGGGCGAAACGTTGTAGAGGCCGTATGGTTTTATGGTAGGGTTCGATCATATTCGTGCACTTGTGCACGGATCATGATTGGGCGGATAATACTAGTGGGCTTTGGTTTAAGCCGGGTCCTAGTATTATTTTGTTGGATTATTTTCGTCTCGTTGTATTTATATTCAGTTGGAATACGGATGCAGGTATGTATATACGGATGAGGGTATTCTTGTAATCCGTTACAAGTTTATTTTAGAGTTGCCATTTTCTTTTCTTCCAATTTAAATATTTCGTTTAATGTTTAAATATGAGGTGGAAAGTGTGAGCATGGGTCTTGGCTTGTGGCATTTATTGATGAGGCATGGACCATGCTTGTTTCATTTATTGATTGTGAGATATTTGTGAAAAAGGTGGCTGTTGATTTTTGAGTGAGAAGGAAATTTGAGTGGCTGTGTTTTTTTTTTTGGGTGAAGGAAATTTCGTGGCTGCCATTTTGGGTGAGGGGATTTTTGGTGGCTGTTTTTTTTGGTGTTGGAAAATAATTTTCATAAGTTGCTTTTACTGAAAATTCCTCACTACTCAAAAACAATAGCCACCTCAAAAACAACAGCCATCACCACTTCATTCCACAGAGCCACTTCTTTTTCATTTTTCAAGGCTTGGCCAAAATTGATGTGCTCACATTTTTCTTCACCCCAATGGCAACTCTTTCACCTCCATCCTAACATGTCTCATATGTTGAGCAACCTAGGGTGTATTGAGATAAAGTATTCACACACTATCTCTACTTCATCTTGGGTATCTAGGCTAGCAAACTGGATGCCCGAGTTGCTTCGGTTTTGAAGCGGGAGCCCGTATTACTAATCCTCGACGTGGATCGTCTTCGACGAGAGAGACCGTAGACCGAACTTGATCGAGAAAGTCGTGAGGAGCTTGGGACAGAGGTTGAAGATCGAAAGACACGGATCGATCGATATAACCTCTCTAAACTCCTTTTACAGTTAACTAGTATAGGGTTAACGGTTCGATCCGGGAATCGGGTTCTATTAGCGCCGGGTTTTCAAAGATTTTGTTCCGCGTTTGGCCACGGTATGATGGCCAGGGCGCTGGCGTAACCGTACATGGTATCAGTGCCAACCCATTAACCGTATACTAGTTGGTTTAGACAATGTTAAAGTATCAAAACTGAAACAACCCTAAACAATACCCGATGCATTCCAGTTTCTGTCGATTTTAAAGTGTCTTCAAAAATTATTTTAGCAACTGCATAAGACTACTTAAGTGACCACTAGACTGCACCCCAAATACGAGCCAGTTCCACCTGTTTTGGGCCGAGCACATTGCCAAATTTTCCGAGCTGGCCGGTTTTCTCATGGCTTCTGGACTTCGTGTTTTGGGTGCGGTCTGGTCTCTGGAATGTTAGTTCAGTGGTGTTGCTTGTTTAACCTAGTTTGGATATGGTTTTATCTAATTGTCTTGAGGCTATTCGGGGTTATTTCGAAGTTGATATTTCTAACATTGTTTAAAGTTTTACATCACTTACATTACTATCTGCGACCATGAATGTCATTAGAGCGGTACAACTTGTCTAATTGCTATAGTTCTTTTAGACGGCTTTACGAACGTGACATTCATGTTGATGTTCTGTGTTATGCTGTGTTGTTGCGGATTCGTCGTGGTGGATAGCTTGGGTGCAATGTTAGTACAGTTTAGTTTTATTTGTACATTTGATATCGTGGGGCGAGCGTCTGACATGTGGACTGCCGTCGCTGCCTGTTTGTATATTATTTGTTTGGGGCACGACCGGGTTGAGGTCGATATCACCGTTGTACATATTTTCTTTCCTGCACTAGGATTACCCCGTGGTGGAGTGCACGGATAGCCACGTTCTAGAAGGCAACGGGCCCGCATCTCATGGCGTTGAGATGGAAGGGGCCTCACTCTAGAATTGCAGGGCTACTCGCCGCATTCGTAGGGGGTATAGATTGACCTAAGGAGGGGTGCCCAAGTTACCGAATTCCGTGAAGTGCCGGGTGGCCTATTCACTTTGATGAAGGGGGCTGCCTTGCTTCTGGTTTTGGTGGGTAACTTGCCGCGTTCGTAGGGGTCTAGGTTTTTATTGCACAGGCTATCCACACGACCAGGAGAACGTCGGGTTTCACTTGCGGCTCAAAGGAAACCCGGGGCTCCCAAATTATCTGTCACGACCCGAAATTGGCACGTGATGGCCCTAATACTACGCAACGTCTACAGGCGTAACGTAGTAAAAGAAAGACAAAACCCAGCAATCTAAACAATCAAAAGTAGCAAGAAAGTAATAATAATATTTTTCAAAACCTTTGAAATCATAACCCAAATTCTTTAAAGTCTCACTTTTATTCCTTAAAATTTTTGCAGCACCCCCTTTGTAAAATAAGCCCCCAAAATGGGTACAACATAATGTAAGTAAAAGCATCCCAAATAGGAGCAAAATCCACGCCCAACGGCGGAAAACAATCACCACAACAGATATACGACGCCGTAGCGAAGAAAGAGACGATATAAATAAAACTGCATAAAAACCTCCAAGTCACAAAAGTAATATACAATATCGTCCTCACATCAAGTCTCTAAGTCATACAAGATAATGGTAGATAGAGAGTACATGTTACAACGAATACACAACAGGCAAAATTGGATTACCGCAAAACCTACCTAAGCAAAACTGCACACTGTCAGGGGAAGCGGTATCCGCAGCAAAGGTGATACGATGGATGAAAATAGCCCATGCCTCTGACTATCCTGAGGAACACCTGCAAACACTGTAGCACAACGGGGGTGATTTTCCAACTCGTGAATAGTAAATAACATATGCAGGTAATCGCAAGTATGTACGTACAGCGCGAATCTAACATATGCAGGTTAAAAGCAGTAACATGTCATATGAATGCAATAGTCATGAAAGGTACGCTAACAGGTACAACTAATACATGAAACAATAATAGTATGACAATTTGTATGCAGCATCATGTAAGGTACTATATCGGTACTACTAATACATGAAGAAATAATATGAATAAAGGTATGTAAATGCAACAGTCATGGAAGGTACTCTAACAGGTACACTAATGCATGAAGCAGTGCATAAACAGTAAATGTAGAGTATGGAATGAAACATGTCATTTCCACGGAATCCTGACATTGTGGTAGGATCAAAATCCATCAAGACAATCCAAATCCCAATTTCCTAAAATCAGCCCCCAATTTGGCTATCATATCAAGTATATCTCGTATACCCCGAATGTACAACATCAAGTAAATCTCATATATCCCGAATGTACAATATCAAGTATATCTCGTATATCCCGAATGTACAACATCAAGTAGATCTCACATATCCCGTATGTATAATATCAAGTATATCTCGTATATCCCGAATGTACAACATCAAGTAGATCTCACATATCCCGTATGTACAATATCAAGTATATCTCGTATATCCCGAATGTACAACATCAAGTAGATCTCACATATCCCGTATGTACAATATCAAGTATATCTCGTATATCCTGTGTGTTTTCATGAATAAATATGATGATGTATATATAAATTGATATCAATATATATTAGCATCCCATTCCACTAATATTGGTGTAAAGGCATATATAACAGTGTCCCATTCCACTGTTATATATACTTAGAAGTAAAATATCATGAAAATAATGTGTCAAGTATCGACACAGAAAGGCTGATCTATCAGGTGCTGTCTCCATGACTGGCCCCCTGATAGGTACGTATCATACGCTATCCCGAAAGCTCGAGTGCTTAGATCTGACCCTCGCCTCTCGACGTATCGATACGTACATGACTCCCGTCGGTATCCCCATGATAACCGCCGAGTCATTGGTAATGTCACCGGAAAGTATGGTTTCCTCTGCAACTCATCGTCTAGCACCACGACCTCATTCTTGCCTCGGGGTACCTCCGGGCCCCACCATGTACCGCACATGGATCCCTCCTTTCCTCGTGTGGGATATATATATATCCGAACCGATAAATCTTATAGTGGCTGCTGAAATATCATATCAAGCGAAACCGGGTTTTTCAAATAATGCATAATTTCATAAAACTACCACGGTCCCCAAATCCAGAAAACATCATGAAAAATCTATATCTCAATACGAAAATCCATGAATATAATATACGCATCATAAATCTGAAATGCGAGCATATAAAGGAAAATCCGCAATTAACTGCAACAAGTTAATATAATATCATGCGGCTCCTAAACTCTCCAATTCTAAAAGACATCAAGTAAAGGTAAACATGTAGCTATAACCAGGTATATGTGTAAACATAAGATATAGCAAGGTATATGTATCTACCTATGAGTAATGATGTAATTTACCCCCTGGGTATAAGTGAAGTATGTGTGCAAGGTATACCTATAGCAATGTCATGAAGTGTGTATGTACCTATCGCTAATGGTACAATACTCTATAAGTATACAGGTAACTAGCATGTAAGTATGTCAAGGCATATGTGTAAGCATGTAGGTGTACAGGTATGCAATATATATCATATGCGATAAGAAATATGAATCAATGTCATAATGTCCCTAACCAAACCTTATCATATCTATAAGTGGGTTGTGTGTGGCAAACAATCAGTGCTCGTGCAACATGAGCCCGTCAATAATAGTGCAGTGTCCTAAGGATACTAGTCCAAGCACAACGATTTCCTAAACAGTAGGGTAAATGCGCAAATTCTAAATATGACATTGAATATGCGACAAGTTAAGTCATTTCTAGCCCAGACGCATAACGCCATGGGGGCGATTCCCCCTTGTAGATGTTAAATCTACTCACCAACGCTCCTGGCTAAGTGAAGCCAACACTCGTTTTCCCCTGGTAGCAGTGTCCGAAAGTCCCCGCCTGCGAACCTACCACATTAAAACAATAAAGCAAGTATATATTAATAATAGACCCAAAACACGCACACACTACATTTACCCGACACAACAACACAAAACATACTCTCAAGGTGTTCGTATTGTGGCTAACGTGCGTAGCGACACGACGAAAACAACTTAAGAGAAAAACCACACAAAGTGCACAATCCGTGTCGTATAACGTATCGCGCGGACACAAAACACTAGATTATAGGAAAACGATCCCAGATTTTTGCATACAGCAAATACTAAAAAAGTAAACAGTACCAAACACCCCTAACCAACAGCAGACAACTACCACAAAAACCAAACCCCATCACCTCCCCCCATAGCCGGCGTCACTGGAATTCTTCAAAGGGTTGCCGGCCCGTGCTGGTGAGGTGGGTCTCGTGTCTCAGGTGGTGCTCCAGGGTCACTAGTACATCACTACAATTTTGTTTGATTTTTCTGTACGAAATCCAGCTCATAGCAGTTCACAGAGGTTCAAAAAGGACACTAAAAACACGGTATTGCACAAATCGATATCTAAAGAGTTCTATGCTACAACCAACGAGCTATACAACATAAAAAAAAACTCTTAAATAACAGATTAGGGATTATACCTAACAAAGCTTGCTCCTAAGATCCTGTAAGTCCATGTCACGCACCCCACGAACTTGCGGGGAGGCGGAATATATGAAAAACGATTATCAAAACTTCGTAACACGGACTTGAGCGTATGAATCATATCTAAACCGTTACTAGCAAACAACGAGAGGCTTAACTACTCGGATTCGAAGTTATACCTCACGTTACTTATCCTTCGGGTCTTCATCGCTGTCCTCCACTCCTTGTAGGCTCCTTGGAATATCGGCACCTCAACGGCCTTCTCGAGTCAAAGACGATCCACCCGAGAGCTCTTACGCCAAGCTTGATCTCTAACTTGAGATAACTAGGTTGCTCATAGTGCTAATCTAAGCTACCTAGGGGATATAGAGTGAGGTTATGGATGTATTAGTCTAGCTAACCCTTGATCTCAACTCATGAGAGGTTAGGTTTAGGGTTTGAAGAGAGAGAGCTTGAGGAGAGAGAATGTGAGAAAGTGAATCCTTTTGGATGAATGAAGTCATATGTGTATATATAAAACATATCATATAATTAAATGAATAACAAATAATGATATATCATCATGTTTCATTAATACACTAAGTGATTCATCACATGAGTCATATAAAACATTAAATGAATCATTAACTCAATGTATGAATCACTACATGACTCATTAATCCAATTAATGCATATGCCACCTTAACCCCCAAGTCACCATGCTTCTAGAAGCTTCCCGGAAAATTACGAGAACGCCCCTCCAATCCGTGAAAACACGGAAAAACTTTAGATTGTATAAATCCAATAACCTGATGCTAGAATCTGGCTTAAACCAAAGACGGCTAGTAAAAAACTGTCCAAACGCCGTACGTGCGTAAACACACGTATGCGTCCGAACCCTTGACGTAAAACCATACGACCTCTATATCGTTTCGTCTGGAGCAGGGAAACCCTCTTTGTGGGGCTCCAAAGACTCGACACTACGCTGGCAGTGGGTTTAACCACAGACCGCAAGCGGCACTAGCTGTACGTAACGGTCCCAAGGTAGATGTCGATAAGAAGGCCGATGAGGAAACCCATCCGAACTCCTACTGAGCCTGATATGACAATCTCCGTACAGTCCGGTCTGTTCGTCTAAGATTATCGCATATCGAGCATAGGGGGCGGCAAGCGTCAGTCCCCTAATAGCGGTATAAGTCGTGTCGGAGCGTAGCCCATTACACCCTGAGAAACTACTGGAACCTACCAGTAAATCTCGCTTGCCCTGGCCAGGGACTTCGCGTAATGGCTCTCTGACACAGCGTGATATCAACTCCCAATACCGGGAGAGACGAATCCTGTTTAACCGCCACTGCCTCCAAGTGCTCAGGACTGCACCCAACTGCTACCTGTTTGCACGACTCCTTTGAGCCGTGGTAGGGTAGCAATCTAAGAACAGTGGGACACACTCGAGGCGAAGTAGCAGTGTCAAGTCTGCGGACTATTCTGTACTCATGTCACCTCGGAATTGTTAACTGACGATTGGTATTATACCAACTAACAGTTCCCCTGCGAGTCCTGTCCGGTGTACCCGTAACCTAACGAGCACCTGTATACTATCTCCAGTACGACGTACTGATGGCTGTGGGACAGACCATCTCCCCAACTGGGATGAGAAGCGTACACACTAGTCTACTCTGGAGTATCGATGCACAGTCTCGATAATCCCACGACTAGGGACAAGTATAGGATGTTGCTTATAGACTATCCAGCCCCCACTAGTGTGACTGCCATCACAACGCTGGTAATCAAGCAAAGATCCTATGGGCTCTACTAATATGTATGAGTGATACGTTACAAGAAACATATGCACATTTTAAAGTAGACACAAACCAAGTAGCATACTACCATTTTTAGCAAGACTGTATATACAACTGTGAATATCCCAAGCTTCCATTAAGTAATATACATACAAGTATGATACAATAATGGCTCCTAGGGCATATACACTAACAATCTCCCACTTGCACTAGGGCCATGAGCTGGCATATCGTAGACCTATCATCTCGAATAGCCTCTCGAACTGCGTCTGAGGAATGGCCTTTGTGAATGGATCAGCAATGTTATTCTCCGTCTCTACTCTTTTCACCTAGATCTCCCGGCGATCGACGATCTCTCTGATCAGGTGATACCGCCTTAAGATGTGTCTGGATTTCTGATGGGACCTGGGTTCCTTCGCTAAAGCAATAGCGCCGTTGTTGTCACAATACAGAGGTATTGGATCAACACTGGTAGGAACCACCTGAAGTTCTGTTAGGAACTTCTTCATCCAGACAGCTTCTTTTGCGGCATTGCAAGCAGCTATGTACTCCGCTTCCATCGTTGAGTCAGCAAAGGTCTCCTGTTTGGAACTCTTCCAACAGACCGCCCCTCCATTGAGGGTAAAGACATAACCCGACATGGACTTGGAGTCATCCTTGTCACTCTGGAAGCCGGAGTCGGCAAAGGCCTCCATTTGGAGGTATTTTCCGCCATACACCAAGAACATCTCCTTAGTCCTCCTTAGGTACTTGAGAATGTTTTTTGCTGCTATCCAGTGCTTCTCCCCTGGGTTTGCCTGATACCGGCTTACTACGCTCAATGCGTATGCTACATCTGGTCTGGTACATAACATCGCATACATTATAGAGCCTACCGCAGAAGCATAGGGTATAATTGACATGCGATCCCTTTCCAAATCAGTCTTGGGAGACATCTCTTTGGAGAGGGTGATTCCGTGACAAGCCGGTAGGTTACCGCGCTTAGAATCATCCATACTAAATCTCTTCACTTTGGTGTCTATGTACCTGGACTGCGAAAGTCCCAACATCCTTTTTGATCTATCACGATAGATCCGGATCCCCGGAATGTAGGTGGCATCACCCAGGTCTTTCATGGAGAAT
The DNA here is from genome assembly GCA_030015575.1 of Agapanthus africanus. NCBI lineage: Eukaryota > Viridiplantae > Streptophyta > Magnoliopsida > Asparagales > Amaryllidaceae > Agapanthus > Agapanthus africanus. Next base: position 517,069,065 of record JASDDO010000014.1, read on the forward strand.
TTCTGTGATAAGAATCTTTTGACAGACTGTAACATATGAATATCATTTCCTATTAGGAGAATTCCATCCACGTAAAAGACGAGGAATACTACAGCTCTCCCTACAATCTTACTGTATATGCATGGTTCATCTGGATTTTTGATAAAGTCGAATTCTTTGACAGCATCATCAAAACAGATGTTCCAACTCCGCGATGCTTGCTTTAGTCCATAAATGGACTTAAGCAGCTTGCATACTTTACCGCTGCTCACACTCAGAATGAATCCCTCTGGCTGATCCATATAGACGCTTTCTTCCAAATTACCATTTAGAAAAGCCATCTTTACGTCCATCTGCCAGATCTTATAATCATGGAAGGCAGCAATAGCAAGAAGGACCCTAATGGATTTAAGCATAGCCACTGGAGAAAAAGTTTCATCATAGTCCAAACCAGGTCTTTGACGGAAACCCTTTGCAACAAATCTAGCCTTATAGGTTTCAACCTGTTTATCTACACCAATCTTCTTTTTGAAGATCCATTTGCATCCTACGGGTTTTACCCCATCTGGAGTAATATCCAAAGTCCATACTTTGTTAGTGTACATGGACTCCATTTCGGTCCGCATTGCATCCAGCCATTTTACTGAGTCACCGCTCTGAATGGCTTGCTGGAAGCTAGTAGGCTCATCATAGTCAATAGTGCAATCCTCTCTATCCACGTCTATAAGAAAACCGTAGTATCTCTCGGGCGGATGAGACTGCCTACTACTCCTACGGAATGGCGTCGGGATGTCCCTTCTGAAATCTCTAGTTTTACCATACTTTCAGTAGTAGTTTGTGGTTCTGGAATTTCTTCCGGTTCTATTTCGCTCCCACTTGTTTCCTTTTCTAAAAACTGATATTCTAGAAAATGGGTATTACGAGAAACAAAAACCTTTTGTTCCTCTGCGTAATAGAATAGATACCCCTTGGAGTTCTTTGGATATCCCACAAACTTACATAGTACTGATCGTGCCTCGAGTTTGTCCGCTTTTTAACATAAGCCGGACATCCCCAAATCTTTAGATACTGAAGATAGGGTTTCTTCCCACTCCACATCTGATATGGTGTGGTAGGTACAGTCTTGGTAGGAACCTGGTTCAAAAGATATGCAGCTGATTCTAGTGCATATCCCCAGAATGATCGCGGTAACTCAGCGTTACTCATCATGGAACGAACCATATCCAATAGGGTTCGATTCCTCATTTCCTATACACCGTTATGTTGTGGTGTGTATGGAAGAGTAAGCTGAGAGAGAATTCCATTCTCTTTTAAGTAACCCAGGAACTCGGCACTTAAGTATTCACCACCTCGATCAGATCTCAGTGTCTTTATACTCTTGCCTGTTTGTTTTTCCACTTCATTTTTGTATTCTTGGAATTTCTCAAAGGCCTCGGATTTATGTTTCATTAAGAAGACATATCCATACCTAGAGAAATCATCTGTAAAAGTAATGAAGTAGGAATAACCACCTCGCGCATGTGTAGACATTGGACCGCACATGTCACTGTGTACGAGTCCCAAGAGCTCGCTTGCTCTCACTCCGTGTCCAGTGAACGGAGTCTTTGTCATCTTTCCTTTGAGACAAGATTCACAAGTAGCATAAGATTGATATTCGAACGGATTCAAATATCCTTCTCTATGTAACTTAGTTAACCTTCTCTCATTGATGTGACCTAGTCTACAATGCTATAAGAAAGCCTGATTTATTTCTGGAGACTTTCTTTTAAGTGTGTTCTGGACATTGAAAACCTGAGCTTGACTTAATACATATATACCGTTATCTAATGTACCTGACCCAATCAGAACTTGATTTAGGTGGATGTTAACTACATCACTTATGAATGTAAAATCATATCCCTCTCTCGAAATTGAGGATACTGATATGATATTACAAGTCATACTAGGTACATATAAACAGTTACGTAAAATCAATATATGCCCACTTGTCAAACCTAGGCGATATTCTCCCACGGATTCAGCGTTTACTGTCATTCCATTTGCAACTCTGAGAGACCAATCACCTACCTTTATAACTCTACTTTTTCTCAAAGCATGTAATGAATTACATATATGAGATCCTGCTCCGGTATCTAGTACCCAGGAAGTAGAGTTAATTGACATACAGTTCTCAATTACAAACACACTTGAGGCCGAAGCCACGACATGCTTCGTTTCCTGGCTACTGGCTTCCAAAGCCCTGCAATCTTTTTGCCTATGCCCAATTCCATAACAATAGGAATGTCCATCTTTTACTATATCCAGTCCCGAAACTTTTGCCCTTCTCTTTCCTTCTACTTCCCTGATTTCCTTCAGGGTAGAAAGTAGAGACTGTAGAATCAAGTCAGTATCTGACCCGTTCTCCGACGTGGTCTTCAGGTCTGTGAGCTCATCAATATAGCTAGTCATTGTAAGGACGTTGTCCCCTACAAATGACCCGTCAGCCAACCTCGCTTGATTTAATTCGTTCGAGGTTTCATATCTTGTGATATGAGATTGCTCTCCATATAAATCTTTGTTATGGAGAAAGATGGAATCTAAGTCCATCTTCTCGTGCGGCTTCTGGTATACACCATCAACTGAAGCTAACACGAGGCACTTAGCTTTCGCTTTATCTTTTTCCCTTGTCTGACGGATATCCATATCCGTGACAGTGGAAACTGGACCTGGGACGGCGGGATCTTGAGTAATAATAGGGTGGTCCAGCTTGTCATAGGTAATGGACATCTGGACAGACCTTTGCCAGTCATATAAATCAGATTCAGTCAATTTTTTATCTAGATGTAACCTAGTCGTGGTCACAAGGTCGCTGCAATTAAGAGAGAGAGAAGAAAACACTTTAGCATGATACTCTTGCAAGTTTAGAATGGTTTTTAATTTATCTAAACAGGATGGCTCCCACTGTTTCTCGAATCCCTTCTCAAACCATAAAAGAAGAATTAGCCAGGACTATTCTCACCGTACAATTCTTGCTTAACCGTTCAGCCAGGTCAGTGTCGATACTTCGAGGGAGGTTTTCCAACGCTTTCGCGAAATTCCTTAATTAAATAACCTCTTTTCTCTGGGGGCGTAGCCCCGCTGACACCTTTCTAGGCACCTACTTGGTTTATTGCATTGATCGTTAAGTGACGAATCTCCTGATAAGTAGCTTGCACTCACAGTAGGATCGGGATCCAAAATATCATCGTATGATAATGTTGAAGGAATCCTACTAACATTCATCAAACTCCAAAATGGTATGCAACACTAGCCAATTTCAGTTTCTTTAGAAACTCCCGATATGGATTTTTTCCCCATGCTCTTATGACTTTGACTAAGGGCCAAATATGTCATAAGTCACATGTCAAGTTCTACCCGTCATTATCCAGGTTAATTTGAACCCACCCGTATATACTCTTGACTAAAGGCCAAGAAAAGTAATACGACTTTACCAAACCAACGCATCTATCTATGCAACAAATGAATACCCCAGCAGCTACCAAACACTATGTTTTGACTAAGGGCCAAATATACATAGCTTGAATACTACTGAATACCCAAATGAAATGACAGAGGGCTACAAATGGTTTTGGAAAAACCGTGAACGTAGTGAACTTGATATAATCGAAGGAACCTGATACTTTTTAAGAGGAGTGGTTAAAGCTCCGCAATTTAAAAAATCTGATCATTTTAAAATAACCGAGTGGTTTCTTTTAAATTTGTTCCAACGATTAAACTATGGTTTATTTTCTTTGCATTATAATAATGCGTCCCATCTTTATCCTATCATTGCAGAAAACAACAAAAATACCACGTCCTCTTATACCATCCGCATTTGCCACGGGGTCCCGTCATCACCCGTTTGGTTAACTAACGACAGAGCGGGGGCTGGGCTAGCGCGGGTGTAAAACATAAGTGACGTCTAATAGCTATCATATATAGATATTGTACTTTCGTTAGACGCGATAATAAGCATTCCAGATCACAGATGAACTTTATTGGATATATTAGCAATCCTCATTTTGCTTTGAGCCTGCAATAAAAGACGGATTACATAGTTGTGATGAATAGCCATTACCCCAACCCTAGACCCCTACGGGTACGACAAACTACCCGCCAAGTACCCGAAGTGAAGCGGTCTCCCTCAACAACGTGAGTAGGCCACTAAACAATTCAACGTACCCGGTAGTTTATGTACCCCGCCTTGGGTCTATCCTAGGAGCAAAAACAGTAAAAAGAAATAATACAACGGTGGCTACAACCGCAACCTGGATGTGCCCCGTAAAAGAATATTACATCATATTACATTTACATCGAATGAATGAATATTAAACCCATCTCAAACCCCGGCTAATCATCACAACACTCCAATCAAGTCCATATACACAAACAGTAAACATTACAGAAATGTGCAACCCCCTGCCAACCGACATACTAGCAGTTAGGGGAGGTTTACGAACACATTAAACATTATAGATAAAAACCCAATTAGCAAATATCTTAGAACATCGATCGATTACCATATTCCGTGTCTACCCCAAAAGCAAACCAGCACTGAAGTAACCTGGGCAGAAACAGAATATACAGGAAAACAAAACACCAAAACATATGAATAACAAAGCAAATCCGAGTCAACTCGGCGTTGACTCGGCGGCGGATCCGCGGCCAAAAGCTCCTTCTTGCCGCGGATCCGCGGCCGTCTTGCCGAGTTACGGGCTCGTATTTTCCCAGTATTCTTATAATACCCTGCTGTGAATTTTAAGGCATATCAAATAATTTTTGTGACACTTTTAAAATCAACAGAAACTGTTAGGGTGTTCGGGGTGTTGTTTTCGTGTTTTCCGTCGATCGAAGTTCTAATTAGTTGCTAACAAGCTAGTAATGGTTTAGTTGGCACTGATACCACTGTAAGTCCATGTCACGCACCCCACGAACTTGCGGGGAGGCGGAATATATGAAAAACGATTATCAAAGCTTCGTAACACGGACTTGAGCGCATGAATCGTATCTAAACCGTTACTAGCAAACAACGAGAGGTTTAACTACTCGGATTCGAAGTTATACCTCATGTTACTTCTCCTTCAGGTCTTCATCGCTGTCCTCCACTCCTTGTAGGCTCCTTGGAAAATCGGCACCTCAACGGCCTCCTCGAGTCAAAGACGATCCACCCGAGAGCTCCTACACCAAGCTTGATCTCTAACTTGAGATAACTAGGTTGCTCAAAGTGCTAATCTAAGCTACCTAGGGGATATAGAGTGAGGTTATGGATGTATTAGTCTAGCTAACACTTGATCTCAACTCATGAGAGGTTAGGGTTAGGGTTTGAAGAGAGAGAGCTTGAGGAGAAAGAAGGTGAGAAAGTGAATCCTTTTGGATGAATGAAGTCATATGTGTATATATGAAACATATCATATAATTAAATGAATAACAAATAATGATATATCATCATGTTTCATTAATACACCAAGTGATTCATCACATGAGTCATATAAAACATTAAATGAATCATTAACTCAATGTATGAATCACTACATGACTCATTAATCCAATTAATGCATATGCCATCTTAACCCCCAAGTCACCATGCTTCCAGAAGCTTCCCGGAAAATTACGAGAACGCCCTTCCAATCCGTGAAAACACGGAAAAACTTTAGACTGTATAAATCCAATAACCTGATACTAGAATCTGGTTTAAACCAAAGTCGGCTAGTAAAAACTGTCCGAACGCCGTACGTGCGTAAGCACACGTATGCGTCCGAACCCTTGTCGTAAAACCATACGACCTCTATATCGTTTCGCCTGGAGCAGGGAAACCCTCTGTGTAGGACTCTAAAGACTCGACACTATGGTGGAAGTGGGTTTAACCACAGACCGCAAGCGGCACTAGCTGTACGTAACGGTCCCCAGGTAGATGTCGATAAGAAGGCCGATGAGGAAACCCATCCGAACTCCTACTGAGCCTGATGTTGTAGGGTTCCTAGGCACGCTCAAGAGGTTCCACAAGGCATCAACCATGCCAAACAAAAATTTTCCGGTGCCGAGAAACCCTAATGAAGATCGTTAACTAGAAGTTAAGGCGAAAAGCAAGCAAGCAAACGACTTTGCTACTAAGTGAAAGGGATTACAACCTTTGTAGATCCGGTCCACCACTTCTTTAGCTCCGTGTTGACGTCCCTCCGGTGCGATCATCGGATCCCGGACTCTAGAAATGGTTTCGTCGGAGAAATGATCGGGCTAGGTCATTGACTTCGAGGCCGAAGATGATCTACGTCGGGGAGACTCAAACTCAAGCTATTCCTTCACTCGGTCAAAAACTTTGTGAAGAGAACACCCTATACTACATGGCAAGTGGTAGAGGATCAAAAAATAGGAAGTGGGTTCACTTTAGAATTGGATTTCTCACTCTTTTTCTCATGATGCCATTGGAGCTAGCAAGCTTTTTCAAGCTTGATGAAGATGAAGAAGAAGAAAGAATGATTTTTCATTAAAAGAATAATATGAACACTTATCCTTTTAATCATAGCACCATGGTTGAGTTAAGCCCTCATGCTTAACTCAAGTAAAGAATTAACCATAGCATAAGGTTAAGGGTTGGGTTAGCTAATATCTTGAACAAATGACAAAAGAGTTGACTTTGTCAATGTTCATCAAGGTTTTTCAAGCTTGATAACATTGACCAAAGTCACTCTCTTTTGTTATTTGTTTAGGAAAATAGTAAACCCTAATTCAACCTTGATATGGTTCAATTCTCATACACACAACTTGTTTGTATCATCAAGCATGATACAAACATGTACACTCGCATATATCACATATAAACAATGTACACTTTCAAGTGAGAAAACAAATCTTAAGTGAACCAATACTAGTTAATGTAAAGTAATATATCAAATATATAATTATACATTAAATCATTAAATCAACACTTGATTTAACGATCCGGTCATATCGCATATAACCGACTAATATCTATAGTAACAACTTATCGAATCAACACTTTTGATCCGATAACCCGGCCATATCGCATACAACCGATCAATGTCACAAATCGCGAGAATAGAATACAGTATCACATACTGGTATTATCCTCGGTCCCGCACATATCTCATATCCACTCCTATTTCGTTTCGCTTGAGCAAGGAAACCCCTGTGTAGAACTCTAAAGACTCGTCAATACGCCGGCAGCAGGTGATGATCATATCAAACATCCACAAGCCGCAAGCGGTCTGCTAAACGTAACGGCCACCTGGGTATTAAGCGATCAGAAGATCAACGAGCAAGCCCGCTCACACTCTAGTGAATCCAACGAGTAACACTACCGTACAGTCCGGTCTGTTCGTCTGATATGTCGCATATCTTGTCTAGGGGTGGTAAACGTCAGACCCCAATAACTCGATAAGTCGTGTCGATATGAAGCTCATAACGGGTCGAGAAACTACTGGTAACACTTACCAGTAAATCCCTAAAACTGCCTTGGCCAAGGACTTCCTGTTATAGCCAATCGAACACTGCGCAACATCAACTCCCTATACCGGGAGAGACGAAACCCCTCCTATCGCTCATTGCCTCCATGTGATTCGGGACTGTACCCAAAAGCCACCTTTTTGCACGCCCTCTTGGACGTGGTATGATGGAAATCAAAGCACAGTGGGAATCACACAAGACTCTATGACGATCTCGGGTCTACAGACTAACCTGTACCAGTGTCACCAGAGAACTGCCATCTGACGTAAGGTATAATACCATCTGGGAGTTCTCGGCGAGTCTGTCCAGTGTACCCAGTCTCTACTGAGCACCCGTATATCATCTCTGATGTCAAACACCAATGGATATGGGATCATCCATCGCCCATCTATATGGGTCGAGAAGCTACACGCTAGTCTACTCTGGTATATCGATGCCCCGTCTCGATACACCCACGACTAGGGACTTTGAAGGATGTACTTATGGACTACCATGTCCCCACTAGTATGATCTGCATCATAGTCCAGGTAGTCAAGTACACATCCTGAGGGCTTTACCAACATGTAACTGAGAGACAATCAGTGTACATGTTAAGGTAAAGAGTAACCAGATAGCATACTATCATATCGAGCAAGAAAGTCATCCCTATATATATCCAAGCATCCACTACAATATACATCCTATGTATAGTAATGGCCTCTAGGGCATACATATAACTAACAATCTCCCACTTGCACTAGGGCCATCTGATAGCAGTGGTTGTAGTATCTCATACTCAACCATCCCATAAAAAGTCTCTCTCTGGGAAAAGGCCTTTCGTGAGTGGATCCGCCGTGTTGTCCTCTGAGTCTGCTCTCCTAACCTCGATCCCCTGGAGATCAACCATCTCCATGATCAGGTGATACTGCCTTAGAATATGTCTGGATCACTGATGGGATGGGCGTTCCTTGGCATAAGCCACAACTCCATTGTCACACAATGGGAGGAACGAAGTTCATCTAATGAACTTATATACACCCAGACGGCATCTTTGGTAGCATCTTTGGTAGCGATGTATCTTGCCTTTAATCGTCTAGTATGTCACGGTATCTAGCTTGGAACTCTTCCAACATACCGTCCCTTTACCGAGGGTATAGACAATTCCTGTGACTGACATTCAGTCATCTTTATCACTCTGGAACCTTTCCAGTGATTCTCCCCAGGATCAATTGATACCATCTCACTACATCTAGTGAGAATCCTAACATCCAATTAGATCTATCTCATAGATCCAAAAACCAGGATTTAGTAGGTATCACTTTGATCCTATATAGAGAATCCTTATGATAAGCGGAGATTGACCGAGCATAGCATAGGAAACTTCTTCCTTATCAAGAGTATGTCATCCACGTACTCTACGAGGATCACCACCATACTCCCTACTACCTTTTTATATATACAAGGTTCATCTACCATTTTGATGATGTCAAACTCTTTGACTAACTCATCAAAACAGATGTTCCAACTCCGCGATGCCTGCTTTATCACATAAAACATCTTGCTTAAGTTTCCGCTGCTCCCACTGTCTACGAAGCCCTCTGGCTGTATACTTATAGACTTTGTCTTCTAAATCATTATTTAGAAAAGCAGTCAAGACACCCAACTGCCAGATATCGTAGTCATGGTATGTAGCAGTGGCAAGTAGGATCTGGATGGACTTAAGCATAGCTACTTAGAAAAGGTTTCATCATAACCCATACTTGGTCAATGATGCAAACCTTTAACAAGTCTAGCTTTGAAAGTCTCAACTTTTCCATGTACACCAAGTAATCTTCTCAAGATATACTTGCTCCTGATGAGGGTTTGACCCTTCAGATAAAGCAACCAAAGTCCATACTTTGTTGGAGTATAAGGATTCCATCTCAGATCAATAAGCATCCAGCCATTCTTACAGAGTCTCACTCCTGATGGCCAGCTCGAAACTAGTTGGGTCATCATCTCATGATGAAATCCTCGCTCCCACTGTCATAGAGAAACCGAAGTATCTCCCAGGTGGGTGAGGAACCCTACTAGATCGGCGGAGAGGCTGAGGTTCGTTGTTTGCTATTGAATCCTTTGGTTCTACCAAATCAGCAGCTGCAGTTTGTATAGCTGGAACTATTTCCAGTTGTACATAACAGACCTTGCCTCGAGCTTGTCCGGATTATGCTTTTAGACATAGCCCGGACAACCCCAAATCTTAACTGACTTAAGAGATGGGCTCTTCCCTTTCCATATCTCATATGAAATGGTAGGCATCTGATTTGATCGGAACCCTATTCAATAGGTATGCAACTTCTCAAGTGCATAACTCCCAAAAGGAAATAGGTAACTCAGTAGTACTCATCATAGAGCACACCATATCACATAGGGTGTTATTGCTCCGCCCCGATATACCATCGTGGTATGGTGTATACGGAGGAGTAATGCTGAGAGAGAATCTCATTCTCCTTTAGAATAATCCAGGAATTCCGTGCTCAAGTATTCTTGTCACGACCCGCAGGGTACGGAACGTGACTAGCACTTAGGTTACGAAACGTCTCAAGACGTCCGTAAAATAATTAAGCCAAAACCCAGAAACCAAAACCAAATAAGCAAAAGAGTGAAGAAAAACCAATCAATTGAAAGCGAGTTTATCAAATAAGTCATATAAACCCTTTTTTTAAAAAAACAATATCAATTTTTCCGAAAATTTCGGCAGAGTCTCCTTTGTAAATACTGGCCCCCAAAATGGGTACAACAAGAATATAAATGAATCCAACAAATATGGCATCCCCAAGCGAGAGCTAGCTCTTCGCCATAGGGCGGTCACAAATCCCACGCAATGTAAAGCAACAACATGCGAAATAATCATAAGGAAGCATGAGAAAAACAGCATGTCGACTCCAGTGAGCTCGACCCCAAAATACAGCATAAAAGTCCACAAACCTCACAGTCTCATCTCTAGGTCAATATACAATAATACTGGTAGATACAGTAGATGTAGTACACTAGATACAAAGAATATACAAGGTGGTACAAAATAGTAATATAACCCACCTAAGAGCAAAACCTCGAGTCCAGGCAAAGTAGGCAAAAGGAACAAGTGGGCCCGCCGCTACTGTACTGACGGAGCGGACCTGCAAAAGACTGTGGCACAACGGGGGTGAGTTGCCAACTCGTGAGTAATAAATAACATCTACAAAGGCTATCGTATGCATGCACACAAGAATCCTAGCATCTAAAATACAGGTATGACTGGATGCACTAGCAGGTGTGTATACAACATCAGTGTACGAGCAGGTGTATGTATGCAACATGAATATCTGAGGTCTCAATAGGTACATATAAGAAACATTTTATCTCTTTTTGTTTTTGAAACTCTTTTAGAATGCCAGCATAATACTCATAGAATCGACAACAATCTGTGTCCAGCAACGACACCTAAAACTGTCTCAAATCTCATAAATCCATGTCATAGTGTCTCTGGCCTCAGCCATCTGGCTGACCCATCTCAATATCAATATCTCATCCTCTCGCGGCCCCGGTCGGTATCCTCTGGATATCCGCCGTGCCCAATGAAGTCACCGGTAGGTAATCCGTCCCCTGCCAGGCTCATCGTCAGCAACACGAGCTTCTTGCCCCGGGGTACCTTACCGGGCCCACCATATACCCGAGACGGTTCATCCAACTCCTCGAAACGGGTCTCGAAAACTACAGCAAACTCATGGTGGACGACACTTACATCACTAGAAAACCGCAATTTACATATTTTAAAAATATAATAAGTTTAGAAATTTTACGGCTCTCCCCCGAAATCCAGAAATATCATAAAATCTCAAGAAATCCTCATAAGTGCATATGTCAATGATAATGAATGCATATAGTATCAATAATCAAGTTGCGATGTGTGATTAATAGATTAGGCATGAACAAATAATATGATGAAATGCATGCACATGAATAGCAATCCTATGATTTCATTTTAAGGAATTAAAGACAATAGCACAGGTTTATGCATCAATTAGTAAAAGGTTTCAAATTATAGGTTATCTAGTGTGGTGGCATGGCAATTACCAGGGCGTGTGTGTAAGCATGAATAGTGCTCGTGCTGCATATAAAAACCCTGGCAATGGTGCAGGTGTCCTATAAAATGGGTTCGCATATGTATGTCAATATAAGGCATGGATGCAGCAATTAATCATATAAGTATTACACCCCTAATTACTAACATCACTAAGAATCTTTTAAGTTACTAAAACTATCGGGCGGCTTGCGCCATCCAACGATAGTCCCCCGTAGATGTTACATCTACTCACAGGAACCCCTAGCTAGCTGCGTCCAATCACCGCTTTCCCTTTTCGAACCGCGTCTGACGTCTCCGCGACCGAACCTGGAATTAACATCAATACAAACATAAGGTTACAAATCAAGAACGACACAATTCCCTAACGAAAATACCAACGTTCACTAGCTAGGTACAACGTGCACAAGGTGCGCGGAATACACGCGAAAATCGCAAAAACTGCAAAAATCGCCGATTTGGTCGCCCGGCAAATCTAAAACCCGATTACTCAAAAATCCGCACTCACGCATCCTAAATGTCATAGGATACGCTAAAAATGTCATTAAGACATCGCAATTAATTCATCACAATATTTTAATAAAAACTAGTAAGCATTTACATTCCAAAAATCGGTGCAAAAATCGCCGATTTGCGACAAAAAGACTACAACCTAGCATAAACATCCAACCGCATAACTAGTTAACCACAATCATTTTAATTATAACACATACAATGCTTCAAATCACATTTTCCATAAACAAACCCTTTCTAGAATTTTATAACTAGCAATCTTAATTCAAACTATACATGAAAAACCTTAATTTAACACTAATTTATAGCCCAATTAGCAAGTTAACCTCTTAGATTAGGTTAGCAAAACAACTAGATAACAAAATAAATTTAATCAACTAAATAATGGTTTCTAAAACCCTAGTTAAACTCAAACCATTAACTAGAAAAAAAAAACTAGATTAGGATTAACACTAATTTAACATTTCAAAGTTCAATTTTAGCATAATACAACTAACAATTAACCATAGATTAGAAATTATACCTCCCAAGCCTAAACCCTTGGTTGCTCTAACCACTCAAGACACCTCTTTTCTTCAAGATTTGAACAAATTTAGGTTTGAGAGGAGGTGGAAAAAGGGTTTGCTTTGAATTTGTGAAAGAAATTTTGGATTTTGATGGATTTTTGTGATAAAAATGAAGCAAAAAGGGAATGAGAATTGGGGAATTTTCATGGGCTGTTGGTGTGGAATTTCTGAGCTGTTGAGGAGTGGGGAGAGGTGTGGGGGAGTTGAGGAAAGGTGTGGAGAAAGTTTCCAAGTCAAAAGACGAAGTCAACCCACAAAACCCATACCCAATTTAATATATTAAAACCCTTATCATATCATTTTGTTCAAATGAGATGGGGAAATTTTTTGTGGGCTTGCTGCTGAGGTGGTGCCGGCCTAGGGGTGAGGGAAGAGTGAATGGGGCTTTTGAAAAAAAATTTATGCAAAAAGACCCCCTACAAGTCCAAAATTGCAAGTTTTAGCTTAAATTCAATAAATTTTGTTTTCTATAATAAAAATTAGTTAAAAATCAAAATAAAATACTAAAAATTTATGTTACAACTAGATTTTAATTAACATGATTTTAAAGCTTAATTTTAGCCCATTTAAATTTTTATTTATCGCTAATTTAATGTATTTTCTTACCGGATTAAAATAATATTAAAAAATTGAAAAATTTGGGAAAATTTTTAAACAACCAGAATTTCAGAAGTAACTCATTAGCTACTAAAAACAAGCAATTACCTATCCATTTTAGGTATAATTAGTCCTAAACTGCAAAATAACAAAAAAGACGGTTTTCGGAAAAATACCGAATTTTCACCGATTTTCAGGAAAACACCAAAACGACTTTTCAAGGCGTTACAATCTTCCCCCCTTAAAGAAATTCGGTCCCCGAATTTAAAAAATATAACTACACGTACCTTCAAAGAGATGGTGATATTTCTTCCTCATCTCGCCCTCGGTCTCCTAGGTAACCTCCTCGCTGCTCTGGCTATGCCAAAGGACCTTGACGGTTGGTATAATCTTCGATCTCAACTTCTTCACCTGCCGATCCAGGATGGCCACCGGCTGCTCTGCAAATGAATGGTCGCGCTCTAGCTGGACTGTCGGGTGCTGAATCGCATGCGAAGGGTCGTGAAGGTACTTGCGGAGCATCGAAACATGGAAGACGGGGTGAACATCGGGAAAGCTGGGTGGAAGGGCCAAACGATATGCAACAGCACCGACACGCTCGAGGATCTCGAAGGGACCTATGAATCTAGGGCTAAGCTTCCCCTTTCGCCCAAAACGCATCACGCCCTTCATCGGAGAGACTCTCAGAAAAACATGGTCGCCAACTGCGAACTCTAATCTGTGACGGCGCCTGTCTGCATACGATTTCTGCCTGCTCTGAGCCGCTCTCATCCGGTCTCGGATCAACTGTATCTTCGCTGTCGTCTCCTCAACAAGCTGCAGCCCCAAAATGCTGCTCTCGCTGAGCTCTGTCCAACAGACGGGCGATCTGCATCTCCTCCCATACAATGCCTCGAAAGGTGCCATCTGAATAGTATCCTGGAAGCTGTTGTTGTAGGAGAACTCCACTAGAGGTAAATGACGATCCCAGCTACCACCAAAGTCTAAAATGCACGCTCGGAGCATGTCCTCAAGAGTCTGAATGGTCCGCTCTGACTGTCCGTCGGTCTGCGGATGAAACGCTGTGCTGAAGCTCAAACGAGTGCCCAAAGCCTCCTGGAGTCTCTGCCATAGTCGGCTGGTAAACTGAGTGCCTCGATCTGACACGATACAAGTCGGTACGCCATGTGGTCGCACGATCTCGTCAATGTAGAGCTGAGCATACTGAGCGAAGCTGAAAGTCGTCTTCACTGGCAGGAAGTGAGCCGCTTTCGTCAATCGATCTACGATCACCCAGATGGAGTCATACCCTCGACTGGTCCTGGGTAGACCCACAACAAAATCCATCGAAATCTGCTCCCATTTCCACTCCGGAATGGGTAACGGCTGTAGCTCTCCTGCGGGCCTCTGGTGCTCGGCCTTGACTTGCTGACAAGTCAGGCATCTCGATACAAACTCCGCAATGTCCCTCTTCATCCCGTCCCACCAGTAGGTCTCTCTCATATCATGGTACATCTTGGTGGAACCGGGGTGGACACTATACACTGATCGGTGTGCCTCCTCAAGAATGTCGCGCCGCAATCCATCAGCATCTGGTACGCACAGTCTAGATCCATATCGTAAAATCCCCTGATCGTCAATCACGAACTCGGAAAATCTGCCCTGTCCCATCTGTGCCATGATCTCTGAGCAACGGTCGTCACTGCGCTGTGCCTCATATATACGGTCAAGCAACTGTGGGCGTGCACGAATATGCGCGAGCTGTCCCCCTGTCTGAGTGAACTCGAACTCAACTCGGCTGTCGCATAACATGTGCCAATCTGCTGACGACTGCCTCTGCACTGCGTGCAAACACGATAGACTACCCCCGGGCCTCCTGCTCAAAGCATCTGCCACCACATTCGCCTTGCCTGGGTGATATAAGATCTCGCAGTCGTAGTCTTTCACCAACTCCATCCAACGACGCTGTCTGAGGTTCAGGTCTCGCTGCTGAAATATGTATTTTAAGCTCTTGTGGTCTGTGAATATTTGGCACGACTCGCCATATAGGTAATGTCGCCAAATCTTCAATGCAAAGACTACTGCAGCCATCTCCAAATCATGAGTGGGGTAGTTCTGTTCATGCTTCTTCAACTGCCGAGAAACATAAGCGATCACCCGGCCATGCTGCATCAATATGCATCCTAACCCCACTCGCGAAGCATCACAGTAGACCACAAATCCGCCTGATCCCGAAGGCAAAGATAATACCGGCACCGTAGTCAAACGAGTCCGTAGCTGCTGAAAACTGCGCTCGCACTCCTCCGTCCAGACGAAAGGAACTCCCTTCCGGGTTAAACCGGTCAACGGTGCAGCTATACGGGAGAAGTCCTGAACAAAACGCCTATAGTAGCCCGCCAGGCCTAGAAAACTACGGATCTCAGTAACCGATGTAGGTCGGGGCCACTGCTGAACAGCCTTAATCTTCTTCGGGTCCACACAAATGCCGTCTCTCATAACCACGTGACCCAAGAATCCGACGCTGTCCAGCCAGAATGCACACTTGGAGAACTTTGCGAACAGCTGGTGCTCCCTCAGAGTCTGTAACGTAATCTGCAAGTGCTGCTCGTGCTCCTCTCTGCTCCGGGAGTACACCAAGATATCGTCGATAAACACGATGATGAACAAGTCAAGATACGGCCTGAATGTACAGTTCATCAAATCCATGAATGCTGCTGGGGCGTTGGTGAGTCCGAACGACATCACCAAAAACTCATAGTGGCCATAGCGCGTGCGGAAAGCTGTCCTCGGTATATCCTCCTGTCGAACTCGCAGCTGATGGTATCCTGATCGTAAGTCGATCCTCGAAAAATACCCTGCACCCTGAAGCTGGTCGAATAAATCATCAATGCGTGGCAACGGATATCTGTTCCGAACGGTAACTTTGTTCAGCTGGCGGTAGTCGATACATAAGCGCAAACTTCCATCCTTCTTCTTGACAAACAGGACCGGAGCACCCCACGGAGAAACACTAGGTCGAATAAGCCCCTTATCTAACAAATCCTGCAACTGATCCTTCAACTCTCGAAGCTCTGCCGGGGCCATCCGATAAGGCGGTATAGAAATAGGCCCCGATCCGGGAATCAAATCAATGCAAAACTCAACATCGCGCTCAGGCGGTAGCCCAGGTAGCTCATCAGGGAAAACATCAGGGAACTCACAAACAACCGGGACCCGGTCCAACGGAACCTCTGCAGCTCGAATATCACAAACATACGCTAAGAATCCCTGACATCCCTTCCGCAAGAGCTGGCCAGCGCGAAGAGACGAAATTAAGCTGGGAAGGGTGACACTGCGGTCTCCCTGAATAACAAGGACTGGCTCTCCCGGAAAGCTAAATATGACTGCCTTCTCACGGCTGTCCACCGAAGCATAACAAGTGGCTAGCCAATCCATGCCCAGAATCACATCAAAGTCCAACATATCGAGGAGAATCAAATCAACCGATGAATCCCTCTCCCCGATACGAACGGAACACAAACGAAATACAAAACGAGCGACAAACGACTCGCCTACCGGAGTAACAACAACAAGCGGATGATCTAACGACGACGACTCATGGCCCAACATCGGTGCAAAGTGTGTAGAGACGTACGAATGTGTGGAACCTGGGTCGAATAATACCCGTGCGTCGAAAGAACAAACTGGCAAGGTACCTGTCACAACGGCATTGGATGCCTGCGCATCCTGCGGTGTCAAAGCAAATACTCGGGCCTATCTTCCACCGATAGCGGGCTGACCTCGACCTCGGCCTCTGCCTCCTCGTCCTCTCTGAACAGGACCGCCGCGTCCACGGCCTCTGGGTGCACCTAACTGGCGTGGAGCATAGCCTGTGGTAGGAAATAGGGCTCTCTGAGGGGGTGGTGATGGTGGTAGGGTCACATGCGGAACTGTCGCTGCTCCCTGTCGTCTCACCGGACAGTCTCTGACAAGATGGTGCAAACTCCCGCACCTAAAACACCCTGGCGACGGCTGCTGCCCCTGGGGATAAGAACAATATAACTGTCCCCGTCCAAATCCTCTGCCAGGCCTATCTCTCGGAAAGAATCTGGCGCGCTGCCTCTGAGACGGTACATCGGTGCGAATCCTCTTCGGCCCAGAAATGGCCGAAGTCTGTGATATGCGTGCCTCCATCCGCAATGCCGTATCCATAGAAGCTGAATAAGTGTCGTAGTGCTGGGCGCCAATGGCAAGATATAGCTGGGCATCAAGTCCTTGTACGAACCGCTTCACCATCTTCTCTTCGGTATCCACCAAATACGGAGCATATCGGGATAACTGTGTAAACTGGATGTCATACTCAGACACCGTCATCCCAGGTGTCTTGACTAAGGCCTCAAAGCTGCGAGCTCTGGCGTCACGAACGCTCTCTGGAAGGAAACGAGCTAGAAAGACCGCTGTAAACTCGGCCCAAGTCATAGGCGGTAGACCTGCAGCTCGACCTCTCAAGACTGACTCCCACCATGTCTGCGCGAGACCCTCTAGTCGGAAACTCGCAAGCTCTACCCATCGATCATCCGAACATCTGAGCGAACGGAAGATCCTGCCTAAACTGTCAAGGAACGTCTGTGGGTCCTCCGCTACCTCGGTGCCGGTGAATACTGGAGGTCTCAGCCTCATGAAATCCTATAGCGAAACCGGAATGGCCACGGTGGTAGTAGTAGGAGCAGGTATCATGGTCGTCTGTAATGTAGTAGGTACGTCATCCGGCCTCGGTGTACGACTGGCTGCAACTAGGGATCCTACCATCTGACGTAGCTGTTGCATGCCCCTCATCATCTGTCGCAACTCCTCCATACCAGTCTCGAGCCTATCCATACGGCCTGGGGAAGGTGGATCGGTCTGTCCCTGTAGCGTAGGCATACCACCCTGCTCAGTCCTAGTCTCGGACGAGCCAGCTTGAATCTCGTCTCTGGCGGCAGCCCTCTATGCCCTCGTAGCCTTCGGCGGCATAGTGGCTGGTACAGAAAAAGGATAATAAGAACAGTGCAAAAGAATCATAGGATACACAGAATTGAAGAAGGAATTTCAAGCAAGTATCCTAAAGTCACTTAGGCGGAGTACCGTATCGCAAGTATGCCGCGGACATACATACGCTACGTTACCCTACTTAAGTCACTTACTCCATCTACCAAGGGTCATCCTACAATCAAAAAGGTAAAACATATCGCTCTGATACCAACTTTGTCACGACCCGCAGGGTACGGAACGTGACTGGCACTTAGGTTACGAAACGTCTCAAGACGTCCGTAAAATAAGTAAGCCAAAACCCAGAAACCAAAACCAAATAAGCAAAAGAGTGAAGAAAACCCAATCAATTGAAAGCGAGTTTATCAAATAAGTCATATAAACCCTTTTTTTTAAAAAACAATATCAATTTTTCCGAAAATTTCGGCAGAGTCTCCTTTGTAAATACTGGCCCCCAAAATGGGTACAACAAGAATATAAATGAATCCAACAAATATGGCATCCCCAAGCGGGAGCTAGCTCTTCGCCACAAGGCGGTCATAAATCCCACGCAATGTAAAGCAACAACATGCGAAATAATCATAAGGAAGCATGAGAAAAACAGCATGTCGACTCCAGTGAGCTCGACCCCAAAACACAGCATAAAAGTCCACAAACCTCGCAGTCTCATCTCTAGGTCAATATACAATAATACTGGTAGATACAGTAGATGGAGTACACTAGATACAAAGAATATACAAGGTGGTACAAAATAGTAATATAACCCACCTAAGAGCAAAACCTCGAGTCCAGGCAAATTAGGCAAAAGAAACAAGTGGGCCCGCCGCTACTGTACTGACGGAGCGGACCTGCAAAAGACTGTGGCACAACGGGGGTGAGTTGCCAACTCGTGAGTAATAAATAACATCTACAAAGGCTATCGTATGCATGCACACAAGCATCCTAGCATCTAAAATACAGGTATGACTGGATGCACTAGCAGGTGTGTATACAACATCAGTGTACGAGCAGGTGTATGTATGCAACATGAATATCTGAGGTCTCAATAGGTACATATAAGAAACATTTTATCTCTTTTTGTTTTTGAAACTCTTTTAGAATGCCAGCATAATACTTATAGAATCGACAACAATCTGTGTCCAGCAACGACACCTAAAACTGTCTCAAATCTCATAAATCCATGTCATAGTGTCTCTGGCCTCAGCCATCCGGCTGACCCATTTCAATATCAATATCTCATCCTCTCGCGGCCCCGGTCGGTATCCTCTGGATATCCGCCGCGCCCAATGAAGTCACCGGTAGGTAATCCGTCCCCTGCCAGGCTCATCGTCAGCAACACGAGCTTCTTGCCCCGGGGTACCTTACCGGGCCCACCATGTACCCGAGACGGTTCATCCAACTCCTCGAAACGGGTCTCGAAAACCACAGAAAACTCATGGTGGACGACACTTACATCACTAGAAAACCGCAATTTACATATTTTAAAAATATAATAAGTTTAGAAATTTTGCGGCTCTCCCCCGAAATCCAGAAATATCATAAAATCTCAAGAAATCCTCATAAGTGCATATGTCAATGATAATGAATGCATATGGTATCAATAATCAAGTTGCGATGTGTGATTAATAGATTAGGCATGAACAAATAATATGATGAAGTGCATGCACATGAATAGCAATCCTACGATTTCATTTTAAGGAATTAAAGACAATAGCACAGGTTTATGCATCAATTAGTAAAAGGTTTCAAATTATAGGTTATCTAGTATGGTGGCATGGCAATTACCAGGGCATGTGTGTAAGCGTGAATAGTGCTCGTGCTGCATATAAAAACCCTGGCAATGGTGCAGGTGTCCTATAAAATGGGTTCGCATATGTATGTCAATATAAGGCATGGATGCAGCAATTAATCATATAAGTATTACACCCCTAATTACTAACATCACTAAGAATCTTTTAAGTTACTAAAACTATCGGGCGGCTTGCGCCATCCAACGATAGTCCCCCGTAGATGTTACATCTACTCACAGGAATCCCTAGCTAGCTGCGTCCAATCACCGCTTTCCCTTTTCGAGCCGCGTCTGACGTCTCCGCGACTGAACCTGGAATTAACATCAATACAAACATAAGGTTACAAATCAAGAATGACGCAATTCCCTAACGAAAATACCAACGTTCACTAGCTAGGTACAACGTGCACAAGGTGCGCGGAACACACACGAAAATCGCAAAAACTGCAAAAATCGCCGATTTGGTCGCCCGGCAAATCTAAAACCCGATTACTCAAAAATCCGCACTCACGCATCCTAAATGTCATAGGATACGCTAAAAATGTCATTAAGACATCGCAATTAATTCATCACAATATTTTAATAAAAACTAGTAAGCATTTACATTCCAAAAATCGGTGCAAAAATCGCCGATTTGCGACAAAAAGACTACAACCTAGCATAAACATCCAACCGCATAACTAGTTAACCACAATCATTTTAATTATAAAACATACAATGCTTCAAATCACATTTTCCATAAATAAACCCTTTCTAGAATTTTATAACTAGCAATCTTAATCCAAACTATACATGAAAAACCTTAATTTAACACTAATTTATAGCCCAATTAGCAAGTTAACCTCTTAGATTAGATTAGCAAAACAACTAGATAACAAAATAGATTTAATCAACTAAATAATGGTTTCTAAAACCCTAGTTAAACTCAAACCATTAACTAGAAAAAAAAAACTAGATTAGGATTAACACTAATTTAACATTTCAAAGTTCAATTTTAGCATAATACAACTAATAATTAACCATAGATTAGAAATTATACCTCCCAAGCCTAAACCCTTGGTTGCTCTAACCACTCAAGACACCTCTTTTTTTCAAGATTTGAACAAATTTAGGTTTGAGAGGAGGTGGAAAAAGGGTTTGCTTTGAATTTGTGAAAGAAATTTTGGATTTTGATGGATTTTTGTGATAAAAATGAAGCAAAAAGGGAATGAGAATTGGGGAATTTTCATGGGCTGTTGGTGCAGAATTTCTGAGCTATTGAGGAGTGGGGAGAGGTGTGGGGGAGTTGAGGAAAGGTGTAGAGAAAGTTTCCAAGTCAAAAGACCAAATCAACCCACAAAACCCATACCCAATTTAATATATTAAAACCTTTATCATATCATTTTGTTCAAATGAGATGGGGAAATTTTTTGTGGGCTTGCTGCTGAGGTGGGGCCGGCCTAGGGGTGAGGGAAGAGTGAATGGGGCTTTTCAAAAAAAAATTTATGCAAAAAGACCCCCTACAAGTCCAAAATTGCAAGTTTTAGCTTAAATTCAATAAATTTCGTTTTCTATAATAAAAATTAGTTAAAAATCAAAATAAAATACTAAAAATTTATGTTACAACTAGATTTTAATTAACATGATTTTAAAGCTTAATTTTAGCCCATTTAAATTTGTATTTATCGCTAATTTAATGTATTTTCTTACCGGATAAAAATAATATTAAAAAATTGAAAAATTTGGGAAAATTTTTAAACGACCAGAATTTCATAAGTAACTCATTAGCTACTAAAAACAAGCAATTACCTATCCATTTTAGGTATAATTAGTCCTAAACTGCAAAATAACAAAAAAGACGGTTTTCGGAAAAATACCGAATTTTCACCGATTTTCAGGAAAACACCAAAACGACTTTTCAAGGCGTTACAATTCTCCTCCTTGATCACATCAAAGGACATAATACTTATACCCGTATTTAGGTTCTCTACTTCTAACTTATATTCTATGAATATCTCAAAAGGTTCGGACTTGTGTTTCAACAGGAACATATGTCTGAATCTTAAGAGATTATCAAAGAATGTAATGAAGTACAAAGAACCGGTCTTGGCATGTGTAGACAGGGGACCTACATACATCAACATGTATCATCCCAAGAGTTCACTAACTCTTTCTCTATTTCCAATAAATAGAGCTATGGTCATTTTATCTCTGTGACATGACTGACAAGTTTCACAAGATGTAAATTCAAACTAATTTAAATATACATCTAAATGTAACTTCAGCCAGTCGGGTCGCATTGATATGACCTAGTCTACAATTCCTCAAGAAGGATTCGTTCATTTCTGAACTCTTCCTCTTGTGTGTATTCTGTATACTAAGAACTGTGATTTGATTTAGAACGTCAATGCTTTTAGATAACGTGCCTGAACCGATCAACTCTTGATATAGGAAATGTTCAAAACATTATCCAACAATACAAAATTATATCCTTCTTTATCTAAATAAAGAGACTGATATGATTTTGTATATCAGGGTCGGTATCTAATAACAGTTGTTCAAAATCAATGTATTGATCATACAGGGTGACAGTGACCAACAGACTTGGCTGCAACACTTGCCCCGTTTTCTGTCTCATGAAACTTATCACCCGTTCTCAGTTCTTTACCTTTCTGTAGCCCATATAACAAATTACATATATGGGATCCTAATCCGGTATCATATACCCAGGACGTAAAGGACATTTGAGAAACAGTTCTCTGTAACGAACACACCCGAAGGAGATGCATCATATGCACTTTCTTCGTTTGGGCAGCACGGGAATTCTGGTAATCCCCAATTTCCTGCTCTGTCTTATAACATTTATAAGTTGGAGCGGGACCAACGTTCCCCAGCTCAGCATAACAAGCGGGTTCGGTAAATAAATCCGTTTTATTATCTTGATTAAGGCGTGACATGGTCGCTACCAGGAGAGAGAGAGAAGAAAACACTCTGCGTGCGCTCTTGCAAGATCAGATTGGTTATTATTTTATCTAATCAGGATGGCTCCCACTGTTTTTATCAAATCTTCCTTCAAACCCTAAAAGGAAAGACTAGCCGGGATTAATTACACGCTACAAGTTCGCCAATCTTTTGGCCAGGCCAGTGTCGGTACTTTGAGGGAGGTTCCCCGTGGTTTCGCACGGACCTAATTAATGTAAACCTCATTTTCCCACAGGCGTAACCCCGTTGACACCTTTCTAGACACCTACTTGATCGGCTAATTGTAATGTGTAAAACTCTCCCAGGAGTAATAATTACTCGCAGTGGGTATCGGGATCCAACTATCACATAGAAGGTATGCAATCTCATTGCAAATTTCAACACTTGAAATTCCCGATAATCTTTTGCCCCAAGAGATCTATGACCTTGACTGAGTCAACAAACCATAGACCGCAAGTAAAGTTCAACCCGTCATTTCTGATTGAATTAAACCCACCCGCACGACCCTTGACTGAGTCAACAAGGTCGCACGACTACCCTAATCCAATCGCATCATATGCTTTGCAGATAAGCACTAATCAGCTACCGTACACTACGCCTTGACTGAGTCAACAAACGCAGCACGAATACTAACTATTACTTATCTGAAATGACGGAGGGCTACGACAGGTTTTTAAGAAAACCCTTTGTGTAATGAACTTTATATCTTTGTAGGATCGAATGATTTAAAAATGGAGTGTTTTTTAGGCTTTTCTAGTTTTGCTAATGGGGTCACTCCCGGTGAAGGGATCGTCGGCCTTTTCCTCGTCGGATGAGGTGCAAGATATATCATATACATCACTGTGCAAAGCAAGAACTATAGGAGCAATCAAAAGACAAACCGAGGGTTGTAGCATCTGCCAGTTATTGCTAAAGGAGTCACTCCCGGTGAAAGGATCTCGGTCCTTTCCTTATCAAATAAGGTGCAGGATGTTCTACAAGGAACACCGCGATGCAAAGCAAGAACTGCAGCTACCTGTTTTTGAAAATTCGATTCCACAACATCTTTAGGTTTCTTTTTCTTTCATTAATCATATTAATGAAATCCCATCATTTAAGTCACCTAAACATCACAGATAAATACGACGTACACTTATGCCATCTGCATTCGCCTCGATGTCCCCTCGTGCACCGTTAGGTTAGATAACTAACGGCAGAGCGGGGCAGGGCTAGCGCGAGTGCAAAACATAAGTAACGTCTATATAATATATCATATATACTATATACTGTATCTATCACAGAACATCACATGATGACATCACAGATATCGCAGCAGAAGAATCATATGAAATATTGGATATACTAGGACGTCCGTGTTTTCAATACGAGCCTGTATAAAACACGGATTCCACGGTCGTGATGAATAGCCAAACCCACACCCCTAGACCTCTACGAGAGCTGCAAGCAACCCTGCCAATTCTAGAGTTAGGAGACCCGGACTCGACTCCTCGAGTTGGTCTCCCACTGGACTCCAGAACCCGGTTACTTGTGCCCTCCTCCTTGGGTCTATCCTAGTGCGGAAAAGTAAATAATATACATCAACGGTGACAACTTCCGCAACCTGGAAGTGCCCCAATAAAAGAATATTACATACAAGTTTTTTCATGAATGAAAATGAAAAACACTCATCTCACATAAAAAACCCCGGCTATTCAAACACGACGATCCAATATAACATATCCAGCAACACATAACATCACATGTCATCAATGTAAGTAAAATATGCGCATCCCAATTGTCGTTGACATATAGCAACGAAACCGGCGATATCACATATTACACTTACGGTCGCAGAAAAGAAAGTGTAAAACTACAACAGTTGGAATCCGCAACCTCCTTAGACATCGCATGCCTAATCAAATGAATTCCTTTGACATCGCATGCCTAACAATTATAAACCCCGCATTTTAGTCTCATTATCGAAAACTCTTTTCAATATCAAGTCGGGCAATTCAACAAGATTCCCGAAAAACTGATCGCATGCGCATCGCAAACTTTAGTAGACGGCCGCACCCCCGACGCCGTCGACGAAGTGCACCAAGGCGGAACACCGCTGCCGCTAGCACCCGAACGGATGCTTTCGGCGACGGGGTTCTCCTACAGTCACTTGGTCGGGGCTATGGGGTGTAGCTGTCTATTAAGTTTACCCGGCGAGTATCCGCGTATGCTACGTGATTGCGACAGACTTTTGATCACATCAAAATTCCGTGGCAACCGATCAAGTGAGACTAAAGTGCTATGTTTATAACATTCATTCAGTTATCTCATAACTACTTGTGAATTCCAATTATTGTATCCCATTCCAGATAAATAGAAAATGTTAAACTTTCCGATCGAACAATCAAACACCCAAGCTTTCCCGAAACAGCTCAACACATGAAATAAGTTTAAAAACGTCCAGTTCATGCCTCAGTACCAACGGTCCAGCCGTAGAAGGGTTAAGCCAACGCCTTAAATGTGGCACGCCGTACTGCCCCAAACCCGAAGGTTCAAAGGGCAGTTCAAGACGGTCACATAATCGAGTTAAAGTTTGTTGTCTTCTAGAGGGACCATCGCGTTACTTGCACTACTTAGAACGTCGTTAAACTACGGAAAAATCCAACAATTGGAAATTTCCCGGCAGGGGAAAAAGTGGGTATTTATGTCCGGTCGAACTTTTTAACATATTCTAAAATTACCCGGAAAAGCACATAGACAAAGTTTGAAATTTCCGATCGAATCATCGAAGCCCCAAAACATCCCAGAAAACTCAACTCTTGAGTGTAAATTAAAAATTCGCAGAAAACTCAGCACCAGACAATAGGAATTACTGTGCAAAGCTCAATACAGGAGGAGACCGTACGGCCGCGGAACCGCCGCACAAGCCAGGCTCGTGCCGCGGTTCCGCGGTGGTTTAATTGAATTAGGCCCCCGTATTTCACAGTAATTCATATAAGACCCTGCTTAATTTTCTGCATATTTTTAATATAGAAAAATCCACATTTTCAAAAATTGTCCAGAGAGCAATTTGAGTTAGGGTTTCGATGTTCGTTCGGATTTCAAACGTCGTCTACACCTCGCCTAAGGCTCTAGCTAGGCTCTGATACCACTGTAGGGTTCCTAGGCATGCTCAAGAGGTTCCACAAGGCATCAACCATGCCAAACAAAAATTTTCCGGTGCCGAGAAACCCTAATGAAGATCGTTAACTAGAAGTTAAGGCGAAAAGCAAGCAAGCAAACGACTTTGCTACTAAGTGAAAGGGATTACAACCTTTGTAGATCAGGTCCACCACTTCTTTAGCTCCGTGTTGACGTTCCTCCACTGCGATCATCGCATCCCGGACTCTAGAAATGGTTTCGTCGGAGAAATGATCGGGCTAGGTCATTGACTTTGAGGCCGAAGATTACGTCGGGGAGATTCAAACTCAAGCTATTCCTTCACTCGGTCAAAAACTTTGTGAAGAGAACACCCTATACTACATGGCAAGTGGTAGAGGATGAAGAAATAGGAAGTGGGTTCACTTTAGAATTGGATTTCTCACTCTTTTTCTCATGATGCCATTGGAGCTAGCAAGCTTTTTCAAGCTTGATGAAGATGAAGAAGAAGAAAGAATGATTTTTCATTAAAAGAATAATATGAACACTTATCCTTTTAATCATAACACCATGGTTGAGTTAAGCCCTCATGCTTAACTCATGTAGAGAATTAACCATAACATAAGGTTAAGGGTTGGGTTAGCTAATATCTTGAACAAATGACAAAAGAGTTGACTTTGTCAATGTTCATCAAGCTTTTTCAAGCTTGATAACTTTGACCAAAGTCACT
Organism: Agapanthus africanus; assembly: GCA_030015575.1. Classification (NCBI taxonomy): domain Eukaryota; kingdom Viridiplantae; phylum Streptophyta; class Magnoliopsida; order Asparagales; family Amaryllidaceae; genus Agapanthus; species Agapanthus africanus. Next base: position 517,095,863 of record JASDDO010000014.1, read on the forward strand.
CTCTTTTGTTATTTGTTTAGGAAAATAGTAAACCCTAATTCAACCTTGATATGGTTCAAGTCTCATACACACAACTTGTTTGTATCATCAAGCATGATACAAACATGTAAACTTGCATATATCACATATAAACAATGTATACTTTCAAGTGAGAAAATAAATCTTAAGTGAACCAATACTAGTTAATGTAAAGTAATATATCAAATATATAATTATACATTAAATCATTAAATCAACACTTGATTTAACGATCCGGTCATATCGCATATAACCGACTAATATCTATAGTAACAACTTATCGAATCAACACTTGATCCGATAACCCGGCCATATCGCATACAACCGATCAATGTCACAAATCGCGAGAATAGAATACAGTATCACATACTAGTATTATCCTCGGTCCCGCACATATCTCATATGCGCTCCTATTTCGTTTCGCTTGAGCAAGGAAACCCCTGTGTAGGACTCTAAAGACTCGTCAATACGCCGACAGCAGGTGATGATCATATCAAACACCCACAAGCCGCAAGCGGTCTGCTAAACGTAACGGCCACTCGGGTATTGAGCGATCAGAAGATCAACAAGCAAGCCCGCTCACACTCCAGTGAATCCAACGAGTAACACTACCGTACAGTCCGGTCTGTTCGTCTGATATGTCGCATATCTTGTCTAGGGGTGGTAAACGTCAGACCCCAATAACTCGATAGGTCGTGTCGATATGAGGCTCATAACGGGTCGAGAAACTACTGGTAACACTTACCAGTAAATCCCTAAAACTGCTTTGGCCAAGGACTTCCTGTTATAGCCAATCGAACACTGCGCAACATCAACTCCCTATACCGGGAGAGATGAAACCCCTCCTATCGCTCATTGCCTCCATGTGATTCGGGACTGTACCCAAAAGCCACCTTTTTGCACGCCTTCTTGGACGTGGTATGATGGAAATCAAAGCACAGTGGGAATCACACAAGACTCTATGACGATCTCGGGTCTACAGACTAACCTGTACCAGTGTCACCAGAGAACTGCCATCTGACGTAAGGTATAATACAATCTGGGAGTTCTCGGCGAGTCCGTCCAGTGTACCCAGTCTCTACTGAGCACCCGTATATCATCTCTGATGTCAAACACCAATGGATATGGGATCATCCATCGCCCATCTATATGGGTCGAGAAGCTACACGCTAGTCTACTCTGGTATATCAATGCCCCGTCTCGATACACCCACGACTAGGGACTTTGAAGGATGTACTTATGGACTACCATGTCCCCACTGGTATGATCCGCATCATAGTCCAGGTAGTCAAGTACACATCCTAAGGGCTTTACCAACATGTAACAGAGAGACAATCAGTGTACACGTTAAGGTAAAGAGTAACCAGATAGCATACTATCATATCGAGCAAGAAAGTCATCCCTATATATGTCCAAGCATCCACTACAATATACATCCTATGTATAGTAATGGCCTCTAGGGCATACATATAACTAACAGATGTGACAATCTCCGTACAGTCCGGTCTGTTCGTCTAAGACTATCGTATATCGAGCCTAGGGGGCGGCAAGCGTCAGTCCCCTAATAGCGGTATAAGTCATATCGGAGCATAGCCCATTACACCCTGAGAAACTACTGGAACCTACCAGTAAACCTCGCTTGCCCTGGCCAGGGACTTTGCGTAATGGCTCTCTGACACAGCGCGATATCAACTCCCAATACCGGGAGAGACGAATCATGTCTAACCGCCACTGCCTCCAAGTGCTCGGGACTGCACCCAACTGCTACCTGTTTGCACGACTCCTTTGAACCGTGGTTGGGTAGCAATCTAAGAACAGTGGGACACACTCGAGGCAAAGTAGCAGTGTCAAGTCTGCGGACTATGCTGTACTCATGTCACCTGGGAACTGTTAACTGACGATTGGTATAATACCAACCAACAGTTCCCCTGCGAGTCCTGTCCGGTGTACCCATAACCTAACGAGCACCTGTATACTATCTCCAGTATGACATACTGATGGCTATGGGACAGACCATCTCCTCAACTGGGATAAGAAGCGTACACACTAGTCTACTCTGGAGTATCGATGCCCAGTCTCGATAATCCCACGACTAGGGACAAGTATAGGATGTTGATAGACTACCCAGCCTCCACTAGTGTGACTGCCATCACAACGCTGGTAATCAAGTAAAGATCCTATGGGCTCTACTAATATGTATGAGTGATACGTTACAAGAAACATATGCACATTTTAAAGTAGACACAAACCAAGTAGCATACTACCATTTTTAGCAAGACTGTATATACAACTGTGAATATCCCAAGCTTCCATTAAGTAATATACATACAAGTATGATACAATAATGGCCCCTAGGGCATATACACTAACAGATCCATGCTTTCCTAGCTCCAAGATGCTAAATCAAGACTTGAGGTATTTTTGTGATATATTTTGGGATTTTGGGGATTTATTGGCTAGGATTGATGCAAAAATGGAAGGGAAATGATCAAGAGTAGAAGGGGGAAGAGGGATTTCGGCCAAGTGAGGAAGGGAAGGGTTTGTGTAGGGTGTTCTAGTTCATTCCATCAATAAATGCAATTTAATGCATTCACACACACATTCATGCATCTCTTGTAATTCTTTTCTTTTCTTTGAATTTTTAATCCATATCTCCAAACAAATATCTAGATATTAAGTGGAGGTTGAATTAACTCAAACAAAAAGTTGAAAAGATCACTTAAGAGAAATTTCCCAAAATGTGAATACCGCATTAAAATAATATTAAAATTGGGAAAAAATCAAATTGAACCAAAACGTCCCATATACCCACAAAGCTTGCGCACTAACTTTATTTTAGCTAAACCAGGTGCTGGCAAGTCTATATGGTCGTTTGATCACAGTCGGGTTAAAACAGAAAATACCGACAATTTTACTCTAAAACGGAAAAAATTCGCATAACGATTTCTAAAACGTTACAATCTCCCCCCTTATAAAAATTCATCCCCGAATTTAAAATTCTCACTAAGCGTACCTTCAAGAAAAGATTACTAAGTCTCCTATCTCGCTCGCAGCCTCCTAAGTGACCACCTCACCATATGGCTACGTCCAAGAAAACTCTCCACAGATGGCAAGACCCTTGACCGAAGTTTCTCCACCTGCCGAGCCACTAATACAAATGGCTGCGGGTGAACGAAAAGATCGTGTCCAAGCTAAATGGTCTGGTGCTGAATCATGTGAGAAAGATCATGAAGGTATTTGCAAAGTATCAACACATGGAAATACGGGGTGAAAACTCAATAATCTGGGTGGAAGTGCCAAATTAAAGGCAACAAAATTAACTCGCTTGAGGATCTCAAAAGGACCTAAAATCCCGGGATAAAACTCAGCACGTCAATCATCGAAAAATCCGTAGGAATACATGATCTCCCAATGCGAACTCAAGCCTGCGACCACCATGGTCGGCATAAAACCTTTGTCCGCACAGGACTGTCATCATCCTGACCTGAACCAACTGGATCATCTCCGAAGTCTCTAGACTAGCTGGAGTCAAAAAATCCTATTTATGCAGATCCAGAAAACAGAATGGCGATCGACACGACCTAACCACTAAACCTAAAGGTTGCCAATTGGAATGTCTCCTGATAACTGCTATCGAAGGAGAATCCTAACAATGGCAAGTGATGATCCTAACTGTCGACAAAAATTAGCACGTATGCACAAGCATATCCTCCAGAGTAGGTATAGCCCGCTCTCACAAAACCATCATCCTGCGGATGGAAAGACGGAGCTAAAGCTCAACCAGTACCCAAAGCTTCCTGAAGTTTCTGCCCCAGACAGCAAACGAACAGGGTGCCTTCATTGGATACGACCCATGAAGGCACTCCGTGCAACGCACAAAATTAACAAAGAATAACTGAGCAAACCGAGCATATCCGGACAACAAGCATCCGAATGGAGTCACACCCTGACTAAACCTGGGTAGACGCCACAACGAATATTCGTGGAGATCTGCTCCCATTCCCACTGCGGAACGGTTGAAAGTTGCAACTCTCCAGCCGGTCTCAGATGCTCAACCAAAACTCACAACAAGACAGACACCTCGAAACGAAATCCAAAACTTCACTCTTCATCCCTGTCCACCCGTAACTATTCACAAGTCACGTCACAAATTGGTGGAACTTGAATGAACACAGAAAGCTGACTGATGTGCCTACGCTAGGATTTCGCGTCTCCACCTACCAGTAACGGTACACCAACGCGTCCCTAAACGTAGCACACCTTAGTCACAAATCAAGGACTCCGAATCTTTTCCCTGCCGAGTATGCTTAAGAATCTCTGACGAACGAGCATCGGTGGGTTGTGCCTCACGAAAAACGATTTAAAGGAAAAGTGGTCGGGCGCGGACATGAGCAAACTGTCCCCTCACTAGAGGCGAACACAAGCTATACTCAACAAATGCACAAGAACTGTAAATCTGCAGAAGATTGTCTCAACAATCAACACCCGCTGCAGGAAGATGTACATTAAGCTCTGGTGGTCTGTGAAAATCCGACACGACTCTCGAACAAGTAGTGTCTCCAAATCTCCAACGCAAGACCACCGCGGCCATCTCTAGATCATGAGTGGGATATCCTGCTCGTACTTTCTCCAGATGTAGGGAAGCAAAAGCGATAACTCTTTAGTGTCACCTCAGTACACAATCGAGCCCCACTCGCAAAACATCGCAGTTAAACAACAAAGTCGCCCGAACCAGAAAGCAAAGAAAGAATTGATGCGGTTGTTAACCGAGTCTTCAACTGCTGAAAAAACTCCGCACGCATGCCTCAGTCCAAGAAAAGAACCCTCCTTTCCGGTCAGTTCAGTCAACGGTGCAGCACTACACTAGCAATCCTGCACGAAACGGTGGTAAAAACCTGCTAAGCCCAAAATCTGCGGACCTCCGTCCATACACAAGTCTGGGCCAAAGCTATATGGCCTCGATCTCCCTCGGAACCATACGAAAACCGTCTCCCGTAACTACAAGACCTAGGAGTCAACACAAACCAGCCTGAAGAAACACTCCGAAATCTAGCAAACCGCTGAGGCTCTCCCAGTATCTGCAAAACAAATCCTTAAGTGCTGCTCCTGTTCCTCAAAACACATTGAAATAGACTAGAATGTCGTCAATAACACAACAATAACTGGTCGAGGAACGGCCTGAAGAAATCTGGTTCATCATATCTACGAATGCTGCTAGGGCATTGGTGAGTCCAATGACACCACCAAAACACACAAAGCCCGTAGCACGCATAAGGCAGTCTTCGGAATGTCATCACTCCGAACCCGCAACAATGATGACCTGATCCCTAACAAACTTAGAACATGTCTCACACTCTGGTGCTGATCGAAGAAATCGTCAATGCGAGGTAAAGGATACCTATTCGCACCGTAAGCCGGTTCAATTGACGATCCATCAATACACAACCTCAATCTGTCGTCTTTCTCCTTAACGAACAGAAATAGGAGCTCCCTAATGCGAAACACTCAGAAGCACAAGCCCCCCAACAAACAACTCTGCAGCTGATCTTTAAGCTCCGCCGGCTCATCTGGAATGTCGGAAAACTCTCGCACGAAGGAAAATCGGTCCAACAAACCCACTGTAGCTACGGTATCACGAATGAACGCCAAGAATCCACCACATCTCCTCCTCAAAAGCCAACTAGCGAAAAGGCTGAATTCAAGCTGTGAGAGGCGGCACAACTATCCACCTGCACAACAAGAACTGACTCGCCGGAGAAAACAAAACCTGACTGCTTTCTCGCGGCAGTCCACAGACGCCTAGCACGTAGCTAACCAGTCCGTGCCCAGGAGAACGTCAAATCCAACATCTCTAGAAGGATCAAGTAACGGATGAATCTCCTACCCGATTGGTACACAACTGAAATATGTGTTGCGCAACAAAAGAATCGCTGATAGAAATAAACACAACAAACGGCTGATCTAGCTAATACGATCCTCGTCCCAACCACGGCACAAAGTGTGCAAAACAACAAGTACAACAAAAGAACATACGAATTAAGAATACCTGAAAACCCTGCATTGGACACCCGCGCGTCCCGATGAGTAGAAGAAGACTCCCGTGTCTGCCTTCTACCCGGAACTATCAGAACTCTTCCTCTGCCAACCTGACCCCTCTGAGCAAACCTTCCGCGTCCATGACCTCTCTGAAAAAAAGTCTGACGCGGTGCTAAGGAACAGTCCCTGATGAAGTGATGAAGGCTCCCGCATCGAAAACATCCATACGACGGCTGCTGGCCCTCCTGGGGATGAGAGCTGAACGACTGACCTCGTCCCAAGCCTCTGCTACTCCCGCGACGGTCACGAAATCTGTCTCGACGACTAAGCCTCTGTCTCTGGACTGGCACACTGGTACGAGTCCTCCACTGTTCTGGAACTCTCAAAGTCTCTGGAATACGTGTCTCGTCAACTGGGACAGCATCCACTTGTGCTATGTAGGTAACGAAATGCTGTGTACTGACCACAAGGAACAACTGGGTGACAACCTCCTGTCGCTGCACTCGAACGACCTCAACCAATGAACTCATCGTCTGGCACATGTCCTGCATCTCTGCCACAAGCCTAGTGATGCTATCTGTCGAAGGCGAATCCGTCTTCTCTTGTGCAACTAGCATGCCATCCTGGTCAGTCCTCTTACCCGAGTCAATCCTGACCTCGGCCCTCGCTGCATCACTCTGAGTCCCCATAGTCATTGGTGGCAAGGCTATAAATGGAAATAAGATTCGATAAGAACACGGAAATCGAATCACAAAGATATGAATCATCAAGGAAGGAATTTCAAGCAATGTACTTAGGTCACTTTAGGCGGAGCACCGCAACGTGAGTATGCTGCAGACATACACACACTACGTTACTCTGCTTAAGCTACCTACTCCATCATACCAAGGTCATCCTACACTCCGAAAGGTAAAACCTAGCGGTCTGATACTAATTTTTCCACGACCCGAAATTGGCACGTGACGGCCCTAATACTACGCAACGTCTACAGGCGTAACGTAGTAAAAGAAAGCCAAAACCCAGCAATCTAAACCATCAAAAGTAGTAATAAAGTGATAATAATATTTTTCAAAACCTTTGAAATCATAACCCAAATTCTTTAAAGTCTCACTTTTATTCCTTAAAATTTTGGCAGCACCCCCTTTGTAAAATAAGCCCCCAAAATGGGTACAACATAATGTAAGTAAAAGCATCCCAAACGGGAGCAAAATCCATGCCCAACGGCGGAAAACAATCACCACAACAGATATACGACGCCGTAGCGAAGAAAGAGACGATATAAATAAAACTGCATAAAAATCTCCAAGTCACAAAAGTAATATACAATATCGTCCTCACATCAAGTCACTAAGTTATACAAGATAATGGTAGATGGAGAGTACATGTTACAACAAATACACAACAAGCAACAATGGATAACCGCAAAACCTACCTAAGTAAAACTGCACACTGTCAGGCGAAGCGGTATCCGCAGCAAAGGTGATACGATGGATGAAAATAGCCCTGCCTCTGACTATCCTGAGGAACACCTGCAAACACTGTGGCACAACAGGGGTGAGTTGCCAACTTGTGAATAGTAAATAACATATGCAGGTAATCGCAAGTATGCACGTACAGCGCGAATCTAACATATACAGGTTAAAAGCAGTAACATGTCATATGAATGCAATAGTCATGAAAGGTACGCTAAGAGGTACAACTAATATATGAAGCAATAATAGTATGACAATATGTATGCAGCATCATGTAAGGTACTATATCGGTACTACTAATACATGAAGAAATGATATGAATAAAGGTATGTAAATGCAACAGTCATGGAAGTACTCTAACAGGTACACTAATGCATGAAGCAGTGCATAAACAGTAAATGTAGAATATGGAATGAAACATGTCATTTCCATGGAATCCTGACATCGTGGTACGATCAAAATCCATCAAGACAATCCAAATCCCAATTTCCTCAAATCAGCCCCCAATTTGGCTATCATATCAAGTAAGTCTCACATATCCTTAATGTACAACATCAAGTAAATCTCATATATCCTGAAGTACAATATCAAGTATATCTCGTATACCCCGAATGTACAACATCAAGTAAATCTCATATATCCCGAATGTACAATATCAAGTATATCTCGTATATCCCGAATGTATAACATCAAGTAGATCTCACATATCCCGTATGTACAATATTAAGTATATCTCGTATATCCCGAATGTACAACATCAAGTAGATCTCACATATCTCGTATGTACAATATCAAGTATATCTCGTATATCCTGTATGTTTTCATGAATAAATATCATGATGTATATATAAATTGATATCAATACACATATATTAGCATCTAATTCCACTAATATTAGTGTAAAGGCATATATAACAGCGTCCCATTCCACTGTTATATATACTTAGAAGTAAAATATCATGAAAACAATGTGTCAAGCATCGACACAGAAAGGCTGATCTATCAGGTGCTGTCTCCATGACTGGCCCAATGATAGGTACGTATCATACGCTATCCCGAAAGCTCGAGTGCCTAGCTCTGACCCTCGCCTCTCGACGTATCCATACGCACATGACTCCCGTCGGTATCCCCATGATAACCGCCGAGTCATTGGTAATGTCACCGGAAAGTATGGTTTCCTCTGCAACTCATCGTCTAGCACCACAACCTCATTCTTGCCTCGGGGTACCTCCGGGCCCCACCATGTACCGTACATGGATCCCTCCTTTCCTCGCTTGGGGTATATATATATATCCGAACCGATAAATCTCATGGTGGCTGCTGAAATATCATATCAAGGGAAACCGGGTTTTTCAAATAATGCATAATTTCATGAAACTACCACGGTCCCCAAATCCAAAAAAACATCATGAAAAATCCATTTCTCAATGCGAAAATCCATGAATATAATATACGCATCATAAATCTGAAATGCGAGCATATAAAGGAAAAGCCGCAATTAACTACAACAAGTTAATATAATATCATGCGGTTCCTAAACTCTCCAATTCTAAAAGACATCAAGTAAAGGTAAACATGTAGCTATAACCAGGTATATGTGTAAACATAAGATATAGAAAGGTATATGTATCTACCTATGAGTAATGATGTAATTTACCTCCTGGGTATAAGTGAAGTATGTGTGCAAGGTATACCTGTAGCTATGTCATGAAGTGTGTATGTACTTATCGCTAATGGTACAATACTCTATAGGTATACAGGTAACTAGCATGTAAGTATGCCAAGGCATATGTGTAAGCATGTAGGTGTACAGGTATGCTATATATATCATATACGATAAGAAATATGAATCAATGTCACAATGTCCCTAACCAAACCTTATCATATCTATAAGTGGGTTGTGCGTGACATGGCAGTTATTGACGGTGTGTGTGGCATACAATCAGTACTCGTGCAACATGAGCCGTCAATAATAGTGCAGTGTCCTAAGGATACTAGTCCAAGCACAACGATTTACTAAACAGTAGGGTAAATGCGCAAATTCTAAATATGACATAGAATATGCGACAAGTTAAGTCATTTCTAGCCCAGACGCATAACGCCATGTGGGCGATTCCCCTGTAGATGTTAAATCTACTCACCAACGCTCCTGGCTAAGTAAAGCCAACCACTCGTTTTCCCCTGGTAGCAGTGTCCGAAGTCCCCGCCTGTGAACCTACCACATTAAAACAATAAAGCAAGTATATATTAATAATAGACCCAAAACACACACACACTACATTTACCCGACACAACAACACAAAACATACTCTCAAATGTTCGTATTGTGGCTAACGTGCGTAGCGACATGACGAAAACAACTTAAGAGAAAAACCACACAAAGTGCACGATCCGTGTCGTATAACGTATCGCGAGGACACAAAATACTACATTATAGGAAAACGATCCCATATTTTGCATACAGCAAACACTAAAAAGTAAACAGTACCAAACACCCCTAACCAACAGCAGACAACTACCCACAAAAACCAAACCCCATCACCTCCCCCCATAGCCGGCGTCGCCGAAATTCTTCAAAGGGTCGCCGGGCCGTGCCGGTGAGGTGGGTCTCGTGTCTCAGGTGGTGCTCCAGGGTCACTAGTACATCACTACAATTTTGTTTGATTTTTCTGTACAAAATCCAGATCATAGCAGTTCACAGAGGTTCAAAAAGGACACTAAAAACACGGTATTGCACAAATCGATATCTAAAGAGTTCTATGCTACAACCAACGAGCTATATAACATAAAAAAACTCTTAAATAACAGATTAGGGATTATACCTAACAAAGCTAGCTCCCAAGATCCAAGCTTTCCTAGCTCCAAGATGCTAAATCAAGACTTGAGGTATTTTTGTGATATATTTTGGGATTTTGGGGATTTATTGGCTTGGATTGATGCAAAAATGGAAGGGAAATGATCAAGAGCAGAAGGGGGAAGAGGGATTTCGGCCAAGTGAGGAAGGGAAGGGTTTGTGTAGGGTTTTCTAGTTCATTCCATCAATAAATGCAATTTAATGCATTCACACACACATTCATGCATCTCTTGTAATTCTTTTCTTTTCTTTGAATTTTTAATCCATATCTCCAAACAAATATCTAGATATTAAGTGGAGGTTGAATTAACTCAAACAAAAAGTTGAAAAGATCACTTAAGAGAAATTTCCCAAAATGTGAATACCGTATTAAAATAATATTAAAATTGGGAAAAAATCAAATTGAACCAAAATGTCCCATATACCCCCAGTGCTTGCGCACGAGCTTTATTTTAGGTAAACTAGGTGCTAGCAAGTCTATATGGTCGTTTGATCACAGTCGGGTTAAAACAGAAAATACCGACAATTTTACCCTAAAACGGAAAAAATTCGCATAACGATTTCTAAAACGTTACATTATCTGTATTGTTCTGTGATGCTTATTGCTTATCTGTGATGTTGCATTTAACATGCCTGGAGCGATTATTATATATTGTTATATATATACTAGTAGATGTTGTATATGTTTTTCATCCGCGCTAGTCCAGTCCCCGCTCTGTCGTTAGTTAAGTAACATAACATGTGATGATGGGACCCAGTGGCGAATGCGGATGGCATATATGTACATCATATTTTCGTTCTTTTGTGGTGTGATTAATTGATGGGACTGTGTTGATTCAGATCAATGCAAATAAAACAGACCTATTCTGATGTTGTTGGAAAAATTTTAAAAAGCTGTTATTACAAGGACGTTTTCTTTTGTTTTGCACAGTGGTATTCGGTTATGAATATCCAACACCTCATTCGACGAGGCAAGGGCCGAGATCCCTTCATCGGGAGTGACCCCTTGGACAGAGGTTTGTGTCAGGGTAATAACTTCACTATAGTCGATTACTTTTTGCTTTGTATCGCGGTATTCAGTGGGAATATCCTGCACCTCATTCCACAAGGAAAGAGCTGAGATCCCTTCACCGGGAGTGACCTCTTTAGCTAAGGTTTTCGCCACTATATATTTGTAAAAAGCTATTTGGTTCTTTCAACGATATCAAGTTCATTACGTTAAAGGTTTTTCGCCAAAAACCATTCGTAGCCCTCAGTCATTTCAGACGGGTAGCACTTAGTATTCATGCTATGTATGTTGGCCTTCGTCAAGGTATAGTGTATGATAGCTATTTGTTAATTTTCTGTTGCATAGATAGATGCGTTAGTTTGGGACAGTCGTACTACTATTTTGGCCTTCGTCAAGGGTATGTACGGGTGAATTCAAATTAACCTGGACAATGACGGGTAGAACTTGACATGTGACTTATGATATGTTGGCCTTCGTCAAGGTCATAAGAGCAAGGGGTAGAAATCACATCGGGAGTTTCAAACATACAGGAAACTTGCCAGGTATGTGCATACCTTCTGGAGTATGATAACTTGAGTGGATTCCATCAAGTTATCATGCGATGATAGTTGGATCCCGATACCCACTGATGAGTTGGTTTAATCCTCGGGTGATTTTAGATGATCCCGACTAATTCTTCTTTCAGGTTTGGAGAAGAATTTGAGGATACAGTTGGAGACATCCTGATTAGATAAAGTGATTGACCATTCTGATTTAGGTTAGAGTGTACGCTGAGTGTTTCTTTTCTCTCTCTCTTTGGCAGCGACCATGGCCCGACCCTAGACTATAACTCAGTAACCAAGATAACCGGACCTTCTTAAAACATATTGACTTTTGGATTGTCAGAGTTGCATACTTCATTGCCACTCCTACTTTTACCCTATGCATTTCTCCGGAACATTCCGTATCACTACGAAGATCCACAGTTATTGGATAATCCGTCGTATAGTTACATACGAACTCGAAGGAACTTATTCCAGTTCGAGGATGGATTCTGGTTCAGGAGAAATAGAATAAGGTTTATTCAGTTGTCTTTTATCTTTACCTTCTCTCAGGCTGCGAGTGCTCCTAGGATTAGGAGAGTACACCTATTACGCTTATTGCATAGTCTTCTTCCAAACCATAGGCTGGTGCCGAATGGTAGGGAAGGAAGAAAACCATTTAGCCTAAGGGTGGTGTATAGAAGGTAATGAATAAAGACAAGTAAAGGGATTTGGAGAGATGGCAAAGAAATATACGGTTACAGTTATGAATATGGATAATGGAAGAGGCATTATTAGGAATACCCGGCTACCCCTTCGAAACATTTTCATGTTTCAGTTTCACTATGCGTTGTTAATTGAAAATTGATTTCCCAATTAGATCCTTACTCCAGGGTATGTATTTACCAGGTTTGATTCTCACATATGTATGGTTTTACAGATGATGAGTGGGAGTAAGTTACTTATAATTAGGTGATTATATCCTCTTTATATCGGAATTCGTTGCAATTGGTGATATTTGAGGAAATCGCCTGAGGTTTTGCCTGGCGGAAGATATTTGGTTTTGAATATCCGTTGTTATGCACCAATTTCAAACTGATATATCTGTACGTTTATTTAATAAAGTGAGATATAAATTTTTGAAATTATGTCCATGACATTTACCTATATCAGTTGATGGTTAGGTAAGGAGTATTGAACAGCGGTGTAATTCTTCTTAACCATAGTACAGTTTTCAACCTACGACGCACAGGATTTGAATTATTCAACTAAGGGGACTTATACAAAGTATTGTATGTTGTCCAGTGTCCATTAGGACAAAGGGGTTGGTCCTCGTACTATATTTTGTTTACTTATGATTTCTCCAATTTTAGACAAGTATTTCGTAGAAATACAAGGTCCAGGTTTTGAGAAGTTATAGGTATAAGAATAAAGTAGAGAACCATGTGCTACAAGTATCAGGATTCTTCGAGGTGATCGAAGATGTAGATACACTACTACAATATGGGGTTGCCCCTACGGATAATGGAATCCGTAGGGGCAGATTTTTGTTGCCCCTACGGATTAATCCGTAGGGCCCAATGGTTGTCCCTACGGTGCCCGACGCTTTAATTTAAAAATATTAAATCGTAATTTGTTGTTTGGCCCTACGGAGCAGCAAACCAATGACCTACGGATTAGTCCGTAGGGGCATCTAAATAGGAATTTAATTTAAAAAAAAGGCACAGAAATGCCCTACGCCTCGATCTCCCTCGTTCCCAAAATTCCCTATGATCTCGTTCCCGCGTCTGCAGTTTTCTCGTCATCGCCACCGCCCTCCGTTCTCGTCGTCGCCACCGCCCTCGTTCTTCCTCGTCGCCGATTGCGCGCGTCGTCGACCACTAATCGAGCGTCTCCGTCGTCTCCTCCACCGCCTACAGGTTAGTAAATCTCCAATTAAACATAATTTTGATGATTTTAGGGCTAGGGTTCAGGGTTTGGGTCCCGATGAGGGTTAGGGTTAGGGTTAGGGTTCGGTTGGGGTTTGGTGTTGGGGTTGGGGTTCGGCTGGGGTTGGGGTTGGGGTTGGGGTTGGGGTTGGGGTTAGGGTTAGGGTTAGGGTTCGGCTGGGGATGAGGCTGGGGTTGGGGATAATAAAACCCCGCTCCAAACTATCAAAAGCTTTTTCCATATCCAATTTGAAGAGGATATTACGACCTCTTGTTTTTCTGTTAATATCCTGAGCAAGTTCCTGTGCTAAAACTATATTTTCTGCAGTACTTTTATCTTTTGTGAATGCTCCTTGATTTTGAGAAATGATTTTTGGCAATAGAGTAGCAAGTTTGTCTGATCAAAGCTTGGTGAAAATTTTGTATAGAAAATTACAAAGGTTTATAGGCCTTGTAACAACCCCAAATTTCCTATAGAAATTTTTTTCAAAATATTTTTTCAAAAATCCATAAAGGGGTATTTATTGCCTGAGCACAAGACTTAAGTAATTAATTAGAAATTTAATTACAAGAAAGAGCTTGTAGCTCATTGGTAATACCTTGCATTATTTTTTATCCAGTTGTATTTACTTTTCATACATTGTACAAAAGAATGTTAATAAATAAAGTTGTTGTTCAGTTGATATCTCTTGTCTCTTGTGATTTTACTTTTATATTGCTTAGATACGCTTAGCGTATTTGCTTCTGAATAAATACGTAGCGGGCCTCGTCGCGTCCCCTCGCCGTACACCGGGAAGCGGGGCGTGACAGGTTTTGTTAGTGGCACATGCAGGTCTCGAACCTATACAAATTTTTTTCAAAATATTTTTTTCAAAAATCCATAAAAGGGTATTTATTGCCTGAGCACAAGACTTAAGTAATTAATTAGCAATTTAATTACAAGAAAGAGCTTGTAGCTCATTGGTAATACCTTGCATTGCTTTTTATCCAGTTGTATTTACTTTTCATGCATTGTACAAAAGAATGTTAATAAATAAAGTTGATGTTCAGTTGATATCTCTTGTCTCTTGTGATTTTACTTTTATATTGCTTAGATACGCTTAGCGTATTTTCTTCTGAGTAAATACGTAGCGAGCCTCATCGCGTACCCCTCGCCATACACCGGGAAGCGGGGCATGACAGGTTTTGTTGGTGGCCCATGCAGGTCAGAGCTGTATGGAACCCTAAGCAATATAGAACACATGAACCAGCAACTAAAACATTCTTTACAATCATGTTCCTTGAATCCCATCATTTCTTATTCTTTGAATCATATACTTTGAATCTGTCCTAACCCAAAATTCCCTCACCTCTTTTACAATTTTACCAACACCTCTGCATTCTTTCATTCCTTCACACATTCTTCACATTTTTAAAACCCTTGCACCACCTTGTTATTTTTCACATACTGTCAGTACACCAGCACCAAACTTTCCTTGGATTTGTTACACCTTCCTTTTAAAAATTTCGAGGATGAAATTTTTATAAGGAGGGTAGAATGTAACAACCTCAAATTTCCTATACAAATTTTTTTCAAAATATTTTTTCAAAAATCCATAAAGGGGTATTTATTGCCTAAGCATAAGACTTAAGTAATTAATTAGCAATTTAATTACAAGAAAGAGCTTGTAGCTCATTGGTAATACCTTGCATTGCTTTTTATCCAGTTGTATTTACTTTTCATGCATTATACAAAAGAATGTTAATAAATAAAGTTGCTGTTCAGTTGATATCTCTTGTCTCTTGTGATTTTACTTTTATATTGCTTAGATACACTTAGCGTATTTGCTTCTGAGTAAATACGTAGCGGGCCTTGTCGCGTCCCCCTCGCCATACTCCGGGAAGCGGGGCGTGACAGTCCTATAATCGATGATGGAGCGACAGTTTGCCTTTTTGGGAATAAGACAAACGAGAGTAGAATTGACAGCCTTTGGCACCTCTTTATGTTTGAAAAAATATTTCCCAGCTTCCAAAAGATCTTCACTAATAATCTGCCATGCAGCCAAATAGAACTTGTCAGAGAACCCATCAGGACCAGGAGCACTATTTGGATCCATATTCTTAATACAACTGTGTAGCTCTTCAATAAAAGGAATATCATTAAGTATTTTATTTTCAACATCTGAAATCATATTAGAAATGATATGTCTGCAATCAAATTCTGCATTTATATTTTGTGAAGTAAAAGCTTTTTCAAAATGAGAAGCTGCCATATGAACAATCTGTTTATGCTCCTCAAAACAAATGCCTTCTACATTTTGCAACTTTATAATTATGTTTTGACATCTTCTGACATTAAGCCAACAATGAAAGAATTTGGTATTTTCATCACGCATCATTAGAGAGTGATTCAAGATGTTCAAGTTAAAACCAATATATGATACTCGATGATAATATGAAACTTTCATATTCTCATGATACTCATATATGAAACTCAAAGCGTCACTTAGTCCCCGTCTATCGGTTAACATACGTTCGATGTTCGTCGTGACATAGAACTATATGAAGGTTGTTAAATATCGGACGGTATAGCTCGATACTAACAACCGTCGTGTAGTCTATATGACGAGAAGATTCAATCGTATGATAACCGATAGATTTGTCCCGTGTAGACAAGTTAGGAATGTATAAAGCAAACACCTTCATTCACTTGTGTTTTCATCTGTTTCGAGATATTTCGTTGGTACTTTTCCGCTGGTTCTCCGTGTACAAAGATAGATTAGATGTTCATTTCAACGTTGTTTCACAGTTTTGAAATGGTTATCTATTCTTTTATAATGTACTCGGAGAACGGCGGGGAGGTGCTGCCGAAATTTACTCGAAACGGTTGAAAGCACAAGCGAATGGGTGTTCGCTCTATACATTCTTAATGGGATAGAAGCCTTACCCCCGACAGCCGAAACACACACATACAACAAGAATACACAACAAACGCATCATTAGAGAGTGATTCAAGATGTTCAAGTTAAAACCAATATATGATACTCGATGATAATATGAAACTTTTATATTCTCATCGATACTCATATATGAAACTCAAAGCGCTACTTAGTCCCCGTATATCGGTTAACATACATTCGATATTCGTCGTGACATAGAACTATACGAAAGTTGTTAAATATCGGACGGTATAGCTCGATACTAACAACCGTCGTGTAGTCTATGTAACGAGAAGATTCAATCGTATGATAACCGATAGATTTGTCCCGTGTGGACAAGCTAGGAATATATAAAGCAAACACCTTCATTCACTTGTGTTTTCATCTGTTTTGAGATATTTCGTCGGTACTTTTCCGCTGGTTCTCCGTGTACAAAGATAGATTAGATGTTCATTTCAACGTTGTTTCACAACATTGAAATGATTATCTATTCTATTATAATGTACTCGGAGAACAGCGGGGAGGTGCTGCCGAAATTTACTCGAAACGGTTGAAAGCACAAGCGAATGGGTGTTCGCTCTATACATTCTTAATAGGATAGAAGCCTTACCTCCGACAGCCGAAAGATACACATACAACAAGAATACCCAACAAACGCATCATTAGAGAGTGATTCAAGATGTTCAAGTTAAAACCAATATATAATACTCGATGATAATATGAAACTTTCATATTCTCATCGATACTCATATATGAAACTCAAAGCGCCACTTAGTCCCCGTCTATCGGTTAACATACGTTCGATGTTCGTCGAGACATAGAACTATACGAAGGTTGTTAAATATCGGACGGTATAGCTCGATACTAACAACCATCGTGTAGTCTATGTGACGAGAAGATTCAATCGTGTGATAACCGATAGATTTGTCCCGTGTGGACAAGTTAGGAATGTATAAAGAAAACACCTTCATTCACTTGTATTTTCATCTGTTTCGAGATATTTCGTCGGTACTTTTCCGCTGGTTCTCCATGTACAAAGATAGATTATATGTTCATTTCAACGCTGTTTCACAGCTTTGAAATGATTATCTATTCTATTACAGTGTACTCGGAGAACAACGGGGAGGTGCTGCCGAAATTTACTCGAAACGGTTGAAAGCACAAGCGAATGGGTGTTCGCTCTATAAATTCTTAATGGGATAGAAGCCTTACCCTCGACAGCCGAAACACACACATACAACAAGAATACACAACAAACGCATCATTAGAGAGTGATTCAAGATGTTCAAGTTAAAACCAATATATGATACTCGATGATAATATGAAACTTTCATATTCTCATACATGAGTATCCTCAAATCTAACTTTGATTATCGATAATTTATTATTTTCAACGACAAACGCACACAAAAAGCATATACACGGATTTTCTCCTTTGTCAGTAACCATCTTGTTCTTAGATTTCTCAATATAGTCATCATAACCTACAATTTATATGTTATACAGTCTAACATAGCCCATGAGTACGTCAGAGTTAAGGACTGGATGTATGTGGATTGGCAACAACGTATGCAACCTAAGTTTGTCGCAGGAGTTGCTGCTTTTATTGAATTTGCACGCGCACATAATAAGATCGTGATAGAGAAGATTCTCTGCCCGTGCGATAGATGTGGGAATAAGTACTGGCAGAAGGTAGAATTGGTAGAGCTTCATATCGTAAAATATGGTTTTACTAGACTTTATACAACTTGGCTATATCACGGGGAAGGAGAAGAACGCGGTAATGCGGCAGAAGAAGAAGGAGAAGACGATAATGCGGCAGGAGAAGAAGGAGAAGACGGTAATGCGGCAGAAGAAGAAAACGGTAATTTCTTTCCATCAGAAGAAATGGAGGATATGATAGAGGCTGCCCTAGGTGAATCTATTCGTACCGAAGATGAAATTCCTTCCGGTCAAGAACCGCGTGCGGATAAATATGAAAATTTCATGAATGATGCTAGAAAACCAATTTATGAGAATGCAAAGTATTCCACACTCTCATGGTTCGTCCAACTTTTCCAGATTAAGTGCCTAAATGGATGGAGCAACAAGTCATTCACAATGCTTCTTTCGTTCTTGAAAGATTCTATGCCCCGGGAAATAACGTGCCCGACAGCTAGTACGGAGCCCAGAAGATGATGTCTGATTTGGGTTTGAAGTGTGAGAAGATTCAAGCATGTCCTAAAAATTGCGTGTTGTACCGGAAAGAGAATTCAGATTTGAAAGAGTGTCCAACATGCGGAGAGACCAGGTATAAGCCGAAAGATTCTGATAAGAAGCCCGATATACATGTCAAGATAGCATGATACTTTCCCATAACACAGAGGCTGCAGAGGCTATTCAGGTGCAAGAAAACAGCCGAGGCAATGATTTGGCATCACCGTGCTCCTCCAAGTGAAGATGGAAAAATGAGCCATCCAAGAGATTCACCGGCATGGAAGGATTTTGATAGGAGGCACGCAATATTCAGTAGCGATCCTCGCAATGTCAGGCTCGGACTGGCTAGTGATAGCTTCTGCCCATTCAACTATATGGCTGGAAGCCACAGCACATGGCCCGTTGTAATGATAATTTATAATCTTTCGCCTTTGTCACGACCCGAAAGTACGGAACGTGACTGGCACTTAGATTACGAGACGTCTAAAGGCGTACCGTAACCTAAGTCAGCCAAAGCCCAGAAAAATCTAAACCAAAATCAAAAGAGAGTGAAGGAAAACCTTTAATGAAAACGATTTTTAAATCAATTAAGTTGCATAGAATCCCTTTTTAAAACATCAAAAATTCCCGAAAATTTCGGCAGAGTCTCCCCTGTATTTTCTATCCCCCAAAATGGGTACAACAAGATATATATAACCTGTAATCATAAATGGCATCCCCAAGCGGGAGCTAGCTCTTCGCCCAAGGCGGATCACAACCACATGCAATATATAAGTAATATCAAGAAAAGCGCATAAAAGAAATGCAAAATATCAGAAAACACACATCGGCTCAAGTGAGCTCGACCCAAAAGAAACCACAAATATACAAATCTCTTAGTCTCATCACTAGGTCGCATATACAATATAAAGTGGTAGATGGAGAATACTAGATACAATGATAGAGCAAAAGAAATAAAGTGTGCTCGCAACCCACCTACGGGCGATGTCGCGAGTCTGAGCAAAAGGAGCTGATGATAAGATAGCCCGCCGCTACAAGGGTGACGGGTCCGACCTGCAAGACACTGTGGCACAACGGGGGTGAGTTGCCAGCTCGTGAGTAGAATATAACATCTAGTAAGGCAATCGTAAGAATGCACGCAATGCGGCACAACATGAATGTCCGTATGTGATATAATATCTCTAGTATGCATGCACATGTATGCAATGTCATTACTAAATCTTTAAGTGTTTTAAATGCTAAGGGTACTACATTCTTATCTTTAGAAAATGAATATCTGTATAATAGCTAAGTACCATCAAGAAATCATCTGAAAACCCGTGTCAAGCATCAACATCAAATATGAAATCATATCTGTCTCAATATCTCATTGTATCAATGTCTCAAATATCGGGCTCCGTCAGTCCGGATCGGCCCATATCATCAAATCTCACGACAACGGTCGGTATCCTCCGGATATCCGCCGCGCCAGACATCACCGGTAGGTAGTCTTCCCCTGCCAGGCTCATCGTCTACAACTCGATCTTCTTGCCCCGGGGTACCATACCGGGCCCACCGTGTACCCGAGACGGTTCATCCACTCCTCGAATCGGGTCTCGAAATCCAACAGAAAACATGAAAACTCATGGTGGACGACACATACATCACGAGAAAACCGCAACTTTGTTTTTAAAAATGATAAATATAAGCTTTTGTTAAATTCTTGCGGTTTTCCCCAAAAATCCAGAAATCGCAGCAATACTGAAATCCTCAAGAAAATCATAATGTTCACATGTTATATATGATAAATGTCTATGATATCAATGCATATGATGTGAATTTTGGCTAGAAATCTATGTAAGTATGATGATAATGCGAGGTATATGCATGCTATGCAATTTCATATATCATGTATGAATGCAAATGGCGATATTAAGTTAAACAGGTTCTATAGTGCACGTGGAATGGCAATTACCAAAGGCGTGTGTGTCACATGAATAGTGCGCGTGCAACAGATGCCAATGGTAATGGTGTTCGTGTCCTACGAAGTGATATCGCATAAGTGTAGATGAATGTCCATCCAATCTAATATACGGTTAGCTATAAGGGTATGCAATGTACATAAAGGGATAAGCTAACTAACAATATAAATCTTGCAAGAAGTAGGATAATCCTAACTAGGGGGGCGCCTCACGCCATCCAGACGATTCCCCCATAGATGAATACATCTACTCACCTGAAATCCCCACTAATCCGTTCCGGCCACCGCCTTGCCTTTTTGCGCCGTGTCCGAAGTTTCTCCGACCGATCCTATATTTGCACAACACCAAGTATAAGATTACAAAACCTAAAACGATGCAAGTCACAATATACAATTATCAACACTCTCGAATTAATCATAGCATGCACTCGGTGCGCGGAAAAACGCACGAAAATCGCAATCCTTTAACTAGAATCGTCATTTCGGTGCAACCGCCAAAGCTAAAACCCAACTAGACAAAACTACGCATTCGCATACCCTACAAGTCATATTAGATGCTAATAATATCATCATGATATCGCAAATAAATCGCTTCCTAATTTCGTAGAAAACCTAGTAAGCATTCACGGACAAATTTCGATGCAAACCTCGCGAATTAACGATTTAGCGATCGCAACAACGCATAAACGTTCGATCTAACCCACTAGATGGCCAAAACACTAACTTAAACACACTTATCATATTTCAAACCCTAATTACAACACCAATCCTATTCTTGAATTTTTAAAACAAACCATTGCAATGAAATTGACACTTTAAACTTCTAAAATAGCTTATTTAAACTACAAATTTAACAACTAGATTAAAATTATACCTCCCAAGTGTTGATCCTCTTTCACTTACCCACCATAGATGTCTTATTTCTCCTTGTTTTAAACAACTTAGGGTTTGGAAAGAGGTGGAATAGGATTTAGGTTTCAATTTTGTGAAGAAATTATGAATTTTTGTGGATTTCGGTGGATTTTTAATGGAAATTTGAAGCAAGAAAATGGGGAAAATGAGGTGTTTCCAGCAGGTGAGCTCGGCCTGGAGGTAGAGGAGAAGAGTGAGAGAGAATTGTGTGGAAAATTCTACACAAAAAGCTTCTTCAAAGGTCAATTAATGAATGTTACATCAACTTTTTACAAAAAAAACCCATTTTTACTTCATTTTTTCACAAATTTCCAACCATAAAAATAAAATCTTATCAAGTCATGATACAATTTATTAGCACCCTATTTTAGCTTATAAAGATTCCTAATTATGAAATTTACCTAATTAAATTTGTATTTATCACTTATTTAATGTATTTAAAAAGGCTTAAAATAATAAAAAAATAATTAATTACAATTTTTTTTTATTTAACTAGAAAATTATAAGTGACATTTTAGTGACAAAATTATAGTAATATCTTATCTAATTTTTGTATAATTAGGTCTACAATGAAAAATACCTATTTTAACTTTTTACGGAAAAAGCCGAAAAATTAGCCGATTACCGAAAAACTGCCTAAACGATTTTCGAAGGGTTACAATCTTCCCCCTTAAAGAAATTCGGTCCCCGAATTTAGAATTTAACTACGCGTACCTTCAAAAAGATGGGGATATCTCTTCCTCATCTCGACCTCGGTCTCCCAAGTGACCTCCTCGCTGTTCGGGCCACGCCAAAGGACTTTGACGGACGGTATGACCTTCGACCTCAATTTCTTCACCTGCCGATCCAAAATGACAACCGGCTGCTCGGTGAAAGAAAGATCACGCTCTAACTGGATCGTTTGGTGCTGAATCACCTGGGAAGGATCATGAAGGTACTTGCGGAGCATCGAGACATGGAATACGGGGTGAACATCGGGGAAGCTGGGCGGAAGAGCTAACCGATAAGCGACTGGACCAACACGCTCTAGGATCTCGAAAGGACCAACATATCTAGGACTCAGTTTCCCTTTCTGCCCAAATCTCATCACACCTTTCATCGGAGAGACCTTCAGGAAAACATGATCGCCAACAGCGAACTCGAGTCGGCGACGACGCTTGTCAGCATATGATTTTTGCCTGCTCTGTGCTGCTCTCATCCTGTCCCGAATCAGCTGTATCTTCTCAGTCGTCTCCTGTACAATCTGAGGTCCCAAAATACTGCTCTCCCTAAGCTCTGTCCAACATACAGGCGATCGACATCTCCTCCCATATAAAGCCTCGAAAGGTGCCATCTGAATCGTCTCCTGGAAGCAATTATTGTAGGAAAACTCGATCAAAGGCAAATGACGATCCCAGCTACCACCGAAATCTAAAACACAAGCTTTGAGCATGTCCTCAAGAGTCTGAATCGTACGCTCCGACTGACCGTCAGTCTGCGGATGAAAGGCTGTGCTAAAACTCAATCGGGTGCCCAAAGCTTCCTGGAGTTTCTGCCACAATCGGCTGGTAAACTGGGTGCCACGGTCGGACACGATGCAAGTCGGAACGCCATGCAGTCGCACTATCTCATCAATATAAACCTGGGCGCACTGAGAAAATCCAAAAGTGGTCTTCACTGGCAGAAAGTGAGCCGCTTTCGTCAGTCGATCCACAATCACCCAAATAGATTCATACCCTCGACTAGTCCTGGGTAGACCCACAATGAAGTCCATGGAGACCTGCTCCCACATCCACTCAGGGATGGGCAAAGGCTGTAACTCGCCGGCTGGCCTCTGGTGCTCGGCCTTGACTTGCTGACAAGTCAGGCATCTGGACACAAAGTCTGTAACATCCTTCTTTATCCCGTCCCACCAGTAAACCTCTCTCAAATCACGGTACATCATGGTGGAACCTGGGTGAACACTGTATACTGATCTATATGCCTCCTTGAGAATATCACGCCTCAGTCCCTCTGAATCTGGCATGCACAGTCGAGTCCCAAATCGAAGTATCCCCTGATCATCAATCACGAACTCGGAAACTTTGCCCTGCCGAATCTGCTCAATAATCTCTAATGTACGGGCATCGCCGGACTGTGCCTCGTGGATACGGTCAGGTAACTGTGGGCGTGCTCTAAAATGGGCCAGCTGTCCCCCTGTAGGAGTAAACTCGAACTGCACTCTGCTATCACATAACACCTGCCAATCCGCCGTTGACTGCATCTGTACTGCGCTCAAACAAGATAAGCTACCTCCGGGCCTCCTACTCAGAGCATCTGCCACCACATTCGCCTTGCCCGGATGGTATAGAATCTCGCAGTCATAATCCTTCACTAACTCCATCCAACGGCGCTGCCTCAGGTTCAGGTCTCGCTGCTGGAAGATATACTTCAAACTCTTGTGGTCAGTGAATATCTGGCACGACTCACCGTATAGGTAATGTCTCCAGATCTTAAGTGCAAATACCACTGCAGCCATCTCTAAATCATGGGTGGGATAGTTCTGCTCGTGTTTCCTCAGCTGCCGAGAAGCATACGCGATAACTCTGTCGTGCTGCATCAATACACATCCCAGCCCCACTCGAGAAGCATCACAATATACCACGAACCCGCCTGATCCTGAAGGCAATGCTAACACTGGTGCAGTAGTCAGACGAGTCTTCAACTGCTGGAAACTATCCTCACATGCCTGGGTCCAATCAAAAGGAACTCCCTTCCGGGTCAACCCGGTCAACGGTGCAGCAATGCGGGAGAAATCCTGGACAAAACGTCGATAATAGCCGGCCAGACCTAGAAAGCTGCGAACCTCTGTAACTGATACTGGTCTAGGCCAACGCTGAACTGCCTCGATCTTCTTCGGGTCCACACAAATACCGTCTCTCGTCACCACATGACCCAAGAAATCGACACTCTCTAGCCAGAAAGAGCACTTGGAGAATTTGGCGAACAGCTGATGCTCCCTCAAAGTCTGCAATGTGATACGTAAGTGCTGCTCATGCTCCTCCCTGCTCCGAGAATAAACCAAGATGTCGTCAATGAACACAATGATGAACTGATCGAGATACGGCCTGAATACACGGTTCATCAAGTCCATAAATGTCACGACCCGAAAGAGCACGTGACTGGCCCTCGAACCATATGAAATCTATAGGACTACATCTGATCCAAGTAAGCCAAAGCCCAGAAATCTAAAACCATTTTAAGAGTAAGTGAAGAAAACTGGTTTAAAGAAGTGAAGGAAAATATGTTTGAAGTCGAGGTTTTTAAATAACTAAGCCGAAGGTGCATTTTTAAAAGGTAAAGTCTTTTCTAAAAATTTCGGCAGAATTTCTTTTGTAAATAATGGCCCCGAACGGGATACAGCAAGCATAACATATATACAATGATAAAAGGCATCCCCAAGCGGGAGCTAGCTCTTCGTCAATTGACGGTCACAACCACACATGCAATATAATATACAACGCCGAAAGGTGAGGATCGATCCAAAAGGAACACAGTAAGCATGAAAACCGTAATACTACTAAGCGCGACTCTAAGGCCAAATAAAACATCACTAAAGTCTGAGTCTGAAACAATAAACAAATTTGGTTGATGGAAATTCTAGATACAAAGAATAATATAAGTACAATGGTGGTTTTGATGCAAAAGGAACCACCTACCAAATGCAATTCACCCGCAAGGAAGCAATGTGCCAGAAATGCCGCAAAGGAACCTGTACGGCAAAACCTGCAAGAACTGTGGCACAACGGGGGTGAGTTGCCAACTCGTGAATAGAGAATAACTACAAGCAGAAACCGAACGCAAGACATAATCCTAGGTCAAAACGATCAGTACAAAATCCTCAATATAAAACATGCAGCCTATAACAAGGCTAGGGTAAATATCTAACCCGAGTGTAATCTCCTGTGCCTGTGTCAGTGCCTCAGGTAGCAATATAGCATAAGAATGAGGTATGAATGCATGAGAACATAATACATGTAAATGAAGAAACTGTTTTCATACTTTAGTGAGATTTCCTTTGTATTTTTAAAATGAGGTATCATAATGAAATCAGCATAAAACAGTGCCTAACATCGGCACAAAACGTAATCCAAATATCCCGATATCTCTGTATCCCAATCACAAAATCTAGGGCGCCGTCAGTCCAGACCGGCCCCTACCATCAATCTCAAGACCACGACGGTATCCTCTGGATATCCGACGCGTCAGGTAAAATCACCGGTCGGTAGTGCTCCCCTGCCAGGCTCAACGTCATCACCACATTCATCTTGCCCCGGGGTACCGCACCGGGTCCACCATGTACCCGAAACGGTTCATCCGTCTCCTCGAATCGGGTTTCCAAATCCATCAGCAAACTCATGGTGGACGACTCATACATCATGGGAAAACCGCACTTTTTATTTTAAAAGAGAGAAAATGTTTATCTGTGTTTTTGCGGTTTTCCTCCAAATCCAGAAAATCTCACGGAAATCCAAATCCAAAACCTCAGTAACACGTAAAATAGTGAATATATGCATGAGAATCCATGAATGCGGCATAACAATGAATATCAGTATGCATGAAGTAGCAGGTAATAACTACAATGTCTAAACTATTAGCTAATAGGTTATGTCAAGCAATAGTATTTTCTAAGGTGTACGTGACATGGCAATTACCGATGAAGATGTGTGTGAGCCGGAAAGTAAGTGTACGTGGTACATACGCAACATCGGTAATGGTGCTGGTGTCCTAACAGCATGATATCAATAATGGAGTATGAAACATAATATAAGAATGCGATGCAAAGCGAACCACAAAAAAAGTGGGAGCTGAATCTAGACGCAACTATAACTAATCTGCATTAATCTAATATAAGTCCTACAAATGGTGCCTTTTGAAATATCACGAATCATGGGGTTTTGAAAATAGGGGCTACGGTGTTTTTATGAAAAGATACGCCTTTTGAAATGTCCGTAGATCCCTTGACCTGTCTTTTAAAATACCCACGACCCGCTAGTTTTGAAATAGGTAGGAGTCTAATCTAATCTAACAACTACACTAAACTATACAGCTGAACTAACAAGCTGAGCTACAGGTAAGGAAACCGCCTAACATCTGAGTCGATTTATATATAGATATAATAGTCGGTGATTCCGCCTCAATAGTATCGCGTATGATACAGTATATCATATGACATCCTCAAGTCATGAGTGCGGATCTATCATCAATGTAAAGCTCATACGGTAAATCGTCGTACGGCATCCCAATAGCTGGGTACGGGTCAATATCACACTATCTCATCACACTTAAGGTATCACTATCAACATATCATATAATCTGGGGTACTATTCTATGTCTAGTATAAATCGATACCATCAATAAAGTATGCATGAGGGGGTAAACACACATCCCAAGCCTGCAAGAATCACATTTCGTATCCCAAATACGAATCATATCACATCACCGATCTCGCGGCACAAAGCCCAATATCATTGACTCATCTCCAAAGTCATCCAATATCATCAACACAGTGCCAGTATAAGTAATATGCAAGGGTGTGCGTGTAGGTGTAATTCTATTCTAGGGTTCGCGACTATGAACTACACTAGTCACTTCTAACCCTACACTATCCATAATACACCTAACTATCATATATAATAACAACTACGGACTGCGGGGGTGCTATACGCCATCCACCCGACTTCCCCCAGTAGATATAATCTACTCACCTAGCGTCTTCATTTGTGGAGGTCGCCACGCGCTTGCTTGTCGTCCCGAAGTCTTCATGGGGTACCTACACATCAAAATATCGTATATGCGCATTAAAACCAAATCAAAGCTAAAACGGCACATGAAATCCAAAATGATACGATAACAGTCCTATAGGTTAAAACCCATGGCACGCCTTCAAAACCATCAACACATCCTCTATATCGTCGTATAAACGCCAAATAGTCGAGGCAAAACACAATCCACAATTGCAGAATTAAAAATACGGAATACGGAAACATGAATCTAAAACAGCAACTTAGGAAATATGTCCCAGATTTTACCCTAGGTCACTTTATACAAATCTATATATACCAGGGGTCTAACATGAACATGTAGGAGCTACAGAACCAATACGAGCCAAAATGGTGGGACCCAGGCCGCAATTTGCGGCCAATGGGGATAAATTGGCGGCCGGGAAGAAGAAGTGGGAGCTGGGGTCTTGGGGTTAGCTTCCTGGGTGCCTGCACGTGTCACTGTCCAATCAATTTTAATTTAGGGTGTCTC
Organism: Agapanthus africanus; assembly: GCA_030015575.1. Lineage (NCBI taxonomy): Eukaryota > Viridiplantae > Streptophyta > Magnoliopsida > Asparagales > Amaryllidaceae > Agapanthus > Agapanthus africanus. Next base: position 517,123,960 of record JASDDO010000014.1, read on the forward strand.
GGGTGATAGCAGATTCAATATACCCTTCACAGATTTCATAAATTCCCCGATATCGGTTTCTAAAATCCGTATTATGGTTTAAGCTTCAGGTTTTGGATTTCCAATTCATACACTAGGGTGATGGTATAACCTCTACTGACCTCAATTCCATATTACAACCCATAAATCATCACAACCCTAACTAGGTTATCCACAAGTCCACAATATCACACAATATCGATTCGATCTTAATATGAGGGTAAAGGAAATGCATAAACTAAGTTTAAGGTCCAGAAAATACCTCATTTGGCAACTCAAGAATTTTCTTGAGTTGCCCCTAGTGGCCAAAATCCTTGCTTCTTTAGCACCAAGTGTAGATCTAGAGATTGTGCACACATTTAATGAAATGGAGATTGGGTTTTGGGGTTGTTTTAGAGGTGTTTTGGAGCTTGAAGAGGGGAAGGAAAGGAGGTGCAGGAGCAGCAGCAGGAGAAGGGAGAAGAGGGAGGGAAATGATGGGAGAAATGGTTAAGTCCTTAGTCAATGAAGCCCATACCTCTCTCTCTCTCACCAACTACCCATTTCTTTATTCTTTTCCTTTTCTTTTTCCTTTTAAAACCCTTCTCACTCAAATAGTAAATCCAAATGAAAAGCATGGCAAGAAAATGCACAAGTGTGAAAAAGTGATATGTGTGCACAAAAAGCTAAAAACCGATTTGCGATTTTTAATCGCGATTAGCACTAAATTAGTGTCAAATTAATCACAAAAACTTTAAAATGTCATAATTCTCTAATTTACCCTATTTTAGAATTTTCCAAAATTTTCCAAAATTTTTCCCCATTTATTTGTATTTAATAATTCCAAAATATTAAAATATTCAATAAAATAATATTAAATTATAAAAATTCCCAAAATTAACATTTTATCTTTTTTGAAATGTTACAATCTACCCCCCTTAAAGAAATTCGGTCCCCGAATTTAAATTTAAACCCCCAATACTAAAACAATTTTTGTAATACTCCAATTTGTCGGGGCTCCGAAGACATCAATACATAGAGAATATCCTATGCGTCTGGTGCGCAAGGAATCAAAATCCATATATGTGTCATACAGGTGTACAAAACAACATCTAGGTGCAACGGGTGTGCACGAAACATCTGTCATAGGCAACGTGTGTGCCTGACAGCAACCAAATCAGGTGCATGTAACATGCACGAAGAATCCCGATTTAGTGCATCTGGCGTGCACCAAAATCGTATATCAAAACACTAAAGGTGCATGAAAACTCTGCTGGAAGTGTAAATCAAATCACTGTATAAGGTGGGCGTGAATTCACAATCAAAACCTCGAATGTAATAACTATGCGCAAAATATAAATATTGAGTGGGTGCATGAAACAAATATCATGAAACTCAGTCATCAAAACTAAATCATGCAAACAGAACGCCCAAAATACCGAAATCCAAAATGACGGATACGTGATAATCGAATCACAAAATCACAAATCATAGTACCGTCGTCGGTAGTTCCTCCTTCGAGGTCGAGAAGGAGTCGGTGCATCCACTGCTAGCAGCGCAAGATATCTACTTGCCTCTTGCTCACGGTCTGGCGCCCTCTGACTCTGGGTCCTTATCTTCTCTGAGGATTACCTATCTCGCAGTCAATCGGCTCATCTGCCCTGTCAGGTGTGCTAACGGGGACGATTCCGTTCTGGCACTTCTCTGGTCACCTATCAGTCAATCCTCACGACCACTCGTGAGGCAGCCCATCACTGGCGTCGGCCTCTGGCTCTCTGAATGCACGTCACATATCTGATCCTGGGTGCAAACATCATTGCAGCAATGTCCTGGAAGGAATCCTGCTCATGGTCTCTTCCGATCTTGCCTATGCCGAACTGTACAGAGCTGGCTCTCCTGCATAATCTCTTCTCACTCGATAGACATCTGTGTCCTCAGCACAATATTTCTCGGAATCTGGTTGCATCCCAATGCCTCTGTAAGCATATCTGACCTCTGGTCTCGACGGGAAGCAATGACAGCTCGTCAGCGTCTCGCCCGAACCTCTGGTTCCACCTGTCTCTATCGTCGTCCACTATGACGTCACGCCATGCATATCTACGCACTGCACTGTTCTCGGCCACGGTCAATCTGAAGTCTCTCACACGGACTCGAAATCGCGTACTCTGTAGCTTCATCATTCTGTAGAAGATGTCAGGCTGAACTGGTCCTCGGGAACACGTCCCAACCATCGGAGGAACACTCAATACTCGTCCGTCCTTGATCGATTCGCAACGCATCTGGGTAAGTTCCTTTATCCGAATCTGGTCAACTACCTCGTCGACAATGCTAACTCTGGCCTGCTGGTTGTGCGCAATATGACCACTCCTGGGTCAGGTCTTCTCGTATAGTATTCCAGAAAGGTCATGTCGAAGTCTCTCTCAAATCTCATCCCTGCCGAATTGCCCAGAAGTCATCATCCCTTGCTGAAGCAAATTCTTGTTCCGGAACGGCTGCATACTTATTGCGCTTCTTTCTGGAAGATATATCCATATACAACGCCTCTGGGTGCGTATCACATCTCTAATGTCAGCGGAGTGGGACGTCATCTCGTCGAAATCTCTTGCGAACTCTTTTCTTCACTCTGCTTGAATGTCGACTGATTCGGACTCGTCTCATCGTGGCTGCATGGACTATGCTCCAACGGCTATACTCGTATCTGGAGTCTCCCAAGCAATGCATCCCATCACATGATATCCGAATGATGTCGAAACATTCGATCGACTCGTCAGAACCTTATAATCCCCCAAGAGATCAACATCTTGAGTACAGTTTAATAGTATCGAGTACATGCCTCAGCGTCGGTGGTCCAGCCGTAGAAGGGCAAACCCAAGCCTCACTAATGGCGCCGCGGAACTGCCGTAAACCCTAAGGTTCAAAGGCTTTCACACGGTCATTAAGTCGAGTTAGGGTTTCATTCTTCTAGAGGGTCCATAGAATCACCTGCATGTCTTTCCGTATACTTTAAACTTGGAAAATGGGCTCCTGACATTCGATCGTCTCAATCGACTCTCAACGAATCTGCGTGAAGTCGTCTCTAGCTGGAATCAATCTATCTGATGACCTCGCATCGGTAAACGGATGAACCAAATGTCCTAGTCATTCATCCTCAGGTGACTGGCGACTCGCTATCATCTCTCTAAGTATATGCTCACGCTGCAGCAGCTCCAACCATCTGGGCGATATCTCGTCATTTGCAGCAGCAACTGGCTCATTCACCTGCACGCCGAACAATGCCTCAATCCTCCAGGAAAGACGACACATTGGCGGTCATCTCTGAATCGGTCTGCTCTAGTAAGACTCCCCACACTGGAAATCTTCAACTCAACTGGGCCCGCTCCGGTGAATAAATCGGACGAATCACCTTCGTCTCTCAAATCGAGTAGACTAGCTATTATCTGTCTCATATCTGTCTGGAAGCTCCGACAATCTAAGCTCGTAAGCTCCGAAAGCGACATCCCGTCAATCTCAGCAACAGCTGGTCCCTCTGTCTGCACGGTAGGCGACATCATAATCTCTGAGGTATGATGTACATCAACATCCTCTCTCAACTGGCAGCTCTAACAATGGCCCGATCATCCGGTGCAAAACCAAGCACTCGCCTCCACTTGAGGTCACAGTCATCAATACTAACTCGAGACGTTCCCATGTCACCAGAAAACACAATGGTCAGCCCTCGTACCAGACGAGCTCTCACTGACCGTAACCCTAGCAGCAGCCCAAACTGCGCTCAAACATGGCGACAGGAACCTCAATCGAGTATCGAAGAGAGCAGATCAATGGCAAGAAAGGAAACAACAGATCCAGAGTGGATACACGATCATAAGAAGGAACAGCATCAATGAAGGTATGATCATGGACTAATAGAATCGGGGATCTCAAATGGATGTATAATCATGGATATAAAGAGAATCACTAATCTCGAAAATATGTACATCCTAAGGTTCCTTAAGCGGAGTGGCGTGTCGTAAGTATGCCGCGGAACATACCAACGGTACGTCACTCTACTTTAGTCACCTATTCCATCAACCAAGGGTCATCCTATACGACGAAAGTTCGGGTCTAATACCCCCTCGACTAAGTCTAAGTTCCGTAAGGTCAAGCCTAAGATCCGTATATATATAAACGCCTTAGGCTCCACATAGTCAAACTTAGACTCGAACCAAGGTCAACCTAGCGCTTTGATACCAACTTTGTCACGACCCGAAAGAGCACGTGACTGGCCCTCGAACCATATGAAATCTATAGGACTCCATCTGATACAAGTAAGCCAAAGCCCAGAAATCTAAAACCATTTTAAGAGTAAGTGAAGAAAACTGGTTTAAAGAAGTGAAGGAAAATATGTTTGAAGTCGAGGTTTTTAAATAACTAAGCCGAAGGTGCATTTTTAAAAGGTAAAGTCTTTTCTAAAAATTTCGGCAGAATTTCTTTTGTAAATACTGGCCCCGAACGGGATACAGCAAGCATAACATATATACAATGATAAAAGGCATCCCCAAGCGGGAGCTAGCTCTTCGTCAATTGACGGTCACAACCACACATGCAATATAATATACAACGCCGAAAGGCGAGGATCGATCCAAAAGGAACACAGTAAGCATGAAAACCGTAATACTACTAAGCGCGACTCTAAAGCCAAATAAAACATCACTAAAGTCTAAGTCTGAAACAATAAACAAATTTGGTTGATGGAAATTCTAGATACAAAGAATAATATAAGTACAATGGTGGTTTTGATGCAAAAGGAACCACCTACCAAATGCAATTCACCCGCAAGGAAGCAATGTGCCAGAAATGCCGCAAAGGAACCTGTACGGCAAAACCTGCAAGAACTGTGGCACAACGGGGGTGAGTTGCCAACTCGTGAATAGAGAATAACTACAAGCAGAAACCGAACGCAAGACATAATCCTAGGTCAAAACGATCAGTACAAAATCCTCAATATAAAACATGCAGCCTATAACAAGGCTAGGGTAAATATCTAACCCGAGTGTAATCTCTTGTGCCTGTGTCAGTGCCTCAGGTAGCAATATAGCATAAGAATGAGGTATGAATGCATGAGAACATAATACATGTAAATGAAGAAACTGTTTTCATACTTTAGTGAGATTTCCTTTGTATTTTTAAAATGAGGTATCATAATGAAATCAGCATAAAACAGTGCCTAACATCGGCACAAAACGTAATCCAAATATCCCGATATCTCTGTATCCCAATCACAAAATCTAGGGCGCCGTCAGTCCAGACCGGCCCCTACCATCAATCTCAAGACCACGACGGTATCCTCCGGATATCCGACGCGTCAGGTAAAATCACCGGTCGGTAGTGCTCCCCTGCCAGGCTCAACGTCATCACCACATTCATCTTGCCCCGGGGTACCGCACCGGGTCCACCATGTACCCGAAACGGTTCATCCGTCTCCTCGAATCGGGTTTCCAAATCCATCAGCAAACTCATGGTGGACGACTCATACATCATGGGAAAACCGCACTTTTTATTTTAAAAGAGAGAAAATGTTTATCTGTGTTTTTGCGGTTTTCCTCCAAATCCAGAAAATCTCACGGAAATCCAAATCCAAAACCTCAGTAACACGTAAAATAGTGAATATATGCATGAGAATCCATGAATGCGGCATAACAATGAATATCAGTATGCATGAAGTAGCAGGTAATAACTACAATGTCTAAACTATTAGCTAATAGGTTATGTCAAGCAATAGTATTTTCTAAGGTGTACGTGAAATGGCAATTACCGATGAAGATGTGTGTGAGCCGGCAAGTAAGTGTACGTGGTACATACGCAACATCGGTAATGGTGCTGGTGTCCTAACAGCATGATATCAATAATGGAGTATGAAACATAATATAAGAATGCGATGCAAAGCGAACCACAAAAAAAGTGGGAGCTGAATCTAGACGCAACTATAACTAATCTGCATTAATCTAATATAAGTCCTACAAATGGTGCCTTTTGAAATATCACGAATCATGGGGTTTTGAAAATAGGGGCTACGGTGTTTTTATGAAAAGATACGCCTTTTGAAATGTCCGTAGATCCCTTGACCTGTCTTTTAAAATACCCACGACCCGCTAGTTTTGAAATAGGTAGGAGTCTAATCTAATCTAACAACTACACTAAACTATACAGCTGAACTAACAAGCTGAGCTACAGGTAAGGAAAACGCCTAACATCTGAGTCGATATATATATAGATATAATAGTCGGTGATTCCGCCTCAATAGTATCGCGTACGATACAGTATATCATATGACATCCTCAAGTCATGAGTGCGGATCTATCATCAATGTAAAGCTCATACGGTAAATCGTCGTACGGCATCCCAATAGCTGGGTACGGGTCAATATCACACTATCTCATCATACTTCAGGTATCACTATCAACATATCATATAATCTGGGGTACTATTCTATGTCTAGTATAAATCGATACCATCAATAAAGTATGCATGCGGGGGTAAACACACATCCCAAGCCTGCAAGAATCACATTTCGTATCCCAAATACGAATCATATCACATCACCGATCTCGCGGCACAAAGCCCAATATCATTGACTTATCTCCAAAGTCATCCAATATCATCAACACAGTGCCAGTATAAGTAATATGCAAGGGTGTGCGTGTAGGTGTAATTCTATTCTAGGGTTCGCGACTATGAACTACACTAGTCACTTCTAACCCTACACTATCCATAATACACCTAACTATCATATATAATAACAACTACGGACTGCGGGGGTGCTATACGCCATCCACCCGACTTCCCCCAGTAGATATAATCTACTCACCTAGCGTCTTCATTTGTGGAGGTCGCCACGCGCTTGCTTGTCGTCCCGAAGTCTTCATGGGGTACCTACACATCAAAATATCGTATATGCGCATTAAAACCAAATCAAAGCTAAAACGGCACATGAAATCCAAAATGATACGATAACAGGCCTATAGGTTAAAACCCATGGCACGCCTTCAAAACCATCAACACATCTTCTATATCGTCGTATAAATGCCAAATAGTCGAGGCAAAACACAATCCAAAATTGCAGAATTAAAAATACGGAATACGGAAACATGAATCTAAAACAGCAACTTAGGAAATATGTCCCAGATTTTACCCTAGGTCACTTTATACAAATCTATATATACCAGGGGTCTAACATGAACATGTAGGAGCTACAGAACCAATACGAGCCAAAATGGTGGGACCCAGGCCGCAATTTGCGGCCAATGGGGATAAATTGGCGGCCGGGAAGAAGAAGTGGGAGCTGGGGTCTTGGGGTTAGCTTCCTGGGTGCCTGCACGTGTCACTGTCCAATCAATTTTAATTTAGGGTGTCTCGGGTGATAGCAGATTCAATATACCCTTCACAGATTTCATAAATTCCCCGATATCGGTTTCTAAAATCCGTATTATGGTTTAAGCTTCAGGTTTTGGATTTCCAATTCATACACTAGGGTGATGGTATAACCTCTACTGACCTCAATTCCATATTACAACCCATAAATCATCACAACCCTAACTAGGTTATCCTCAAGTCCACAATATCACACAATATCGATTCGATCTTAATATGAGGGTAAAGGAAATGCATAAACTAAGTTTAAGGTCCAGAAAATACCTCATTTGGCAACTCAAGAATTTTCTTGAGTTGCCCCTAGTGGCCAAAATCCTTGCTTCTTTAGCACCAAGTGTAGATCTAGGGATTGTGCACACATTTAATGAAATGGAGATTAGGTTTTGGGGTTGTTTTAGAGGTGTTTTGGAGCTTGAAGAGGGGAAGGAAAGGAGGTGCAGGAGCAGCAGCAGGAGAAGGGAGAAGAGGGAGGGAAATGATGGGAGAAATGGTTAAGTCCTTAGTCAATGAAGCCCATACCTCTCTCTCTCTCACCAACTACCCATTTCTTTATTCTTTTCCTTTTCTTTTTCCTTTTAAAACCCTTCTCACTCAAATAGTAAACCCAAATGAAAAGCATGGCAAGAAAATGCACAAGTGTGAAAAAGTGATATGTGCATGTGTTGCACAAAAAGCTAAAAACCCATTTGCGATTTTTAATCGCGATTAGCACTAAATTAGTGTCAAATTAATCACAAAAACTTTAAAATGTCATAATTCTCTAATTTACCCTATTTTAGAATTTTCCAAAATTTTCCAAAATTTTTCCTCATTTATTTGTATTTAATAATTCCAAAATATTAAAATATTCAATAAAATAATATTAAATTATAAAAATTCCCAAAATTAACATTTTATCTTTTTTGAAATGTTACAATAAATGCTGCCGGGGCATTGGTGAGCCCGAACGACATCACCAAGAACTCATAATGACCATATCGAGTACGGAAAGCGGTCTTCGGAATATCCTCCTTCCGAACCCGCAACTGGTGATAGCCTGACCGTAAATCAACCTTCGAGAAAAACCCTGCACCCTGGAGCTGATCGAATAAGTCATCAATGCGGGGTAGAGGATATCTGTTCCGCACAGTAACCGGGTTCAGCTGACGATAATCAATGCATAAGCGCATACTTCCGTCCTTCTTCTTAACAAACAAGACGGGAGCACCCCAAGGTGACACACTCGGTCGGATAAGCCCTTTGTCCAGCAAGTCCTGTAACTGATCCTTTAGCTCTCTCAGCTCCGCCGGGGCCATCCAATAAGGCGGTATAGAGATAGGCCCCGTGCCGGGGATCAAGTCAATACAGAACTCAATCTCGCGCTCTGGTGGCAGACCAGGCAGCTCGTCAGGGAATACATCAGGAAACTCTCTCACAACAGGGACCTGGTCCAACGGAACCTCTGTGGAGCTAGTATCACAAACATAAGCTAAGAATCCCTGACACCCCTTCCTTAAGAGCTGACCAGCGCGAAGAGAAGAAATCAAGCTGGGAAGGGTAGCACTACGATCTCCCTGAATAATAAGAACCGGCTCACCAGGAAAACTGAATCTGACTGCCTTTTCACGGCAGTCCACGGATGCATAACAGGTGGCTAGCCAGTCCATACCAAGAAGAACGTCAAAGTCTAGCATATCGAGAAGAATCAAATCAACTGAAGAATCTCTCTCCCCGATACGAACGGAACACGATCGGTACACAAAACGGGCAACAAAAGACTCGCCTACCGGGGTAATAATGAAAAGCGGCTGATCTAATGGAGAAGACTCTCGGCCCAACCTCGGTGCAACATACGTGGAAACATAGGAATGTGTGGAGCCTAGATCAAATAATACCCGTGCCTCAAAAGAACATACTGGCAGAGTACCTGTCACGACGGCATTGGATGCCTGTGCATCCTGAGGAGTCAACGCGAACACTCGGGCCTGTCCACCACTAATAGCTGGCTGTGCTCTGCCTCTACCTCGGCCTCTGCCTCTGCCTCTGTCGCCTCGTCCTCTCTGAACCGGACCGCCACGCCCACGGCCTCTAGAAGCATCTGGCTGGCGTGGAGCATCATCAGGAGTAGGAAGTAAAGCTCTCTGAGAAGGTGGTGAGGGTGGTAAAGTCAAATGCGGGACTGTCGCCGCACCCTGGCGTCCCATGGTACAGTCTCTGACACGGTGGTACTGACTCCTGCACCGAAAACATCCTGGAGACGACTGCTGGGTCTGTGGATATGAACCAAACAACTGACCTCGTCTCAATCCTCTGCCTCCACCATCTCCCAGAAATAATCTATCGCGGTGTCTACCCATCTGCCGCTGAGCTGGCGTATCAGTACGGATCCTCTTCGGCCCAGAAGCGACCGGAGTCTCAGAAATACGCTCCTCCAAAAGTAAGGCTGCATCCATCGCGGCTGCGTATGTATCAAAGTGCTGGGTGCCGATGGCAAGGAATAGTTGTGTATCAAGCCCTCGTACAAACCTCTTTATTCTCTTCTCTTCTGTGTCGACTAGGTATGGAGCATATCGAGACAACTGGGTAAACTGTATATCATACTCCGACACTGTCATCCTAGGAGTCTTGCGCAAAGACTCAAAACTACGGGCTCGAGCATCTCGGACACTCTCCGGAAGAAAACGGGCAAGAAATGCAGCTGTAAACTCATCCCAGGTCATAGAAGGTAGACCTGCATCTCGGCCTCTCTCTACTGAATCGTACCATGTCTGGGCAAGACCCTCCAAACGAAAACTCGCAAACTCCACCAGTCTATCATCAGAACACCTCAACGAACGGCAAATCCGAGCCATCCTATCAAAAAATGCCAGTGGGTCCTCTGTCGCATCTGTACCGGTAAAAGCCGAAGGTCTCAATCTCATGAACTCCTGTAGGGAAACAGGGATAGTCTCCGTAGTAGCAGCAGGAGTGACCATCTGTGCAGCAGGTACGATCGTGGTCTGTGCGGTGGAAGGAACGTCCTCGGATCTCTGAGCCCGACTGGACTCAACTAAAGATCCCATCATCTGTCGCAACTCTAGCATACCGGCCTCTAATCTGGCAATACGGTCAGGATAAGGCGGATCAGTATAACCCTGAGGGGTAGGAGTATCCTCCCGCTCGATCCTCGCCTCAGACGAGCCTGCCCGAATCTCATCCCTAGCGGCAGCCCGCTGAGCTCTCGTAGTCTTTGGCGGCATCGAAGCTAGAATAAGAAACAGGACTGATAAGGACATTGCAATTGAATCAAGGAATGCAAGGAATCAAGAAAGGAAATACAAGCAATTATGTCCTAAGGTTACTTAGGCGGAGTACCGTATCGTAAGTATGCCGCGGATCATACCGACGCTACGCCACTCTGCTTAAGTCACCTACTCCATCTACCAAGGTCGTCCTACACTCAGAAAGGTAAAACCTACGCTCTGATACCAACTTTGTCACGACCCGAAAGTACGGAACGTGACTGGCACTTAGATTACGAGACGTCTAAAGGCATACCGTAACCTAAGTCAGCCAAAGCCCAGAAAAATCTAAACCAAAATCAAAAGAGAGTGAAGGAAAACCTTTAATGAAAACGATTTTTAAATCAATTAAGTTGCATAGAATCCCTTTTTAAAACATCAAAAATTCCCGAAAATTTCGGCAGAGTCTCCCCTGTATTTTCTATCCCCCAAAATGGGTACAACAAGATATATATAACCTGTAATCATAAATGGCATCCCCAAGCGGGAGCTAGCTCTTCGCCCAAGGCGGATCACAACCACATGCAATATATAAGTAATATCAAGAAAAGCGCATAAAAGAAATGCAAAATATCAGAAAACACACGTCGGCTCAAGTGAGCTCGACCCAAAAGAAACCACAAATATACAAATCTCTCAGTCTCATCACTAGGTGGCATATACAATATAAAGTGGTAGATGGAGAATACTAGATACAATGATAGAGCAAAAGAAATAAAGTGTGCTCGCAACCCACCTACGGGCGATGTCGCGAGTCTGAGCAAAAGGAGCTGATGATAAGATAGCCCGCCGCTACAAGGGTGACGGGTCCGACCTGCAAGACACTGTGGCACAACGGGGGTGAGTTGCCAGCTCGTGAGTAGAATATAACATCTAGTAAGGCAATCGTAAGAATGCACGCAATGCGGCACAACATGATTGTCCGTATGTGATATAATATCTCTAGTATGCATGCACATGTATGCAATGTCATTACTAAATCTTTAAGTGTTTTAAATGCTAAGGGTACTACATTCTTATCTTTAGAAAATGAATATCTGTATAATAGCTATGTACCATCAAGAAATCATCTGAAAACCCGTATCAAGCATCAACACCAAATATGAAATCATATCTGTCTCAATATCTCATTGTATCAATGTCTCAAATATCGGGCTCCGTCAGTCCGGATCGGCCCATATCATCAAATCTCACGACAACGGTCGGTATCCTCCGGATATCCGCCGCGCCAGACATCACCAGTAGGTAGTCTTCCCCTGCCAGGCTCATCGTCTACAACTCGATCTTCTTGCCCCGGGGTACCATACCGGGCCCACCATGTACCCAAGACGGTTCATCCACTCCTCGAATCGGGTCTCAAAATCCAACAAAAAACATGAAAACTCATGGTGGACGACACATACATCACGAGAAAACCGCAACTTTGTTTTTAAAAATGATAAATATAAGCTTTTGTTAAATTCTTGCGGTTTTCCCCAAAAATCCAGAAATCGCAGCAATACTGAAATCCTCAAGAAAATCATAATGTTCACATGTTATATATGATAAATGTCTATGATATCAATGCATATGATGTGAATTTTGGCTAGAAATCTATGTAAGTATGATGATAATGCGAGGTATATGCATGCTATGCAATTTCATATATCATGTATGAATGCAAATGGCGATATTAAGTTAAACAGGTTCTATAGTGCACGTGGAATGGCAATTACCAAAGGCGTGTGTGTCACATGAATAGTGCGCGTGCAACAGATGCCAATGGTAATGGTGTTCGTGTCCTACGAAGTGATATCGCATAAGTGTAGATGAATGTCCATCCAATCTAATATACGGTTAGCTATAAGGGTATGCAATGTACATAAAGGGATAAGCTAACTAACAATATAAATCTTGCAAGAAGTAGGATAATACTAACTAGGGGGGCGCCTCACGCCATCCAGACGATTCCCCCATAGATGAATACATATACTCACCTGAAATCCCCGCTAATCCGTTCCGGCCACCGCCTTGCCTTTTTGCGCCGTGTCCGAAGTTTCTCCGACCGATCCTATATTTGCACAACACCAAGTATAAGATTAAAAAACCTAAAACGATGCAAGTCACAATATACAATTATCAACGCTCTCAAATTAATCATAGCATACACTCGGTGCGCGGAAAAACGCACGAAAATCGCAATCCTTTAACTAGAATCGTCATTTCGGTGCAACCGCCAAAGCTAAAACCCAACTAGACAAAACTACGCATTCGCATACCCTACAAGTCATATTAGATGCTAATAATATCATCATGATATCGCAAATAAATCGCTTCCTAATTTCGTAGAAAACCTAGTAAGCATTCACGGACAAATTTCGATGCAAACCTCGCGAATTAACGATTTAGCGATCGCAACAACGCATAAACGTTCGATCTAACCTACTAGATGGCCAAAACACTAACTTAAACACACTTATCATATTTCAAACCCTAATTACAACACCAATCCTATTCTTGAATTTTTAAAACAAACCATTGCAATGAAATTGACACTTTAAACTTCTAAAATAGCTTATTTAAACTACAAATTTAACAACTAGATTAAAACTATACCTCCCAAGTGTTGATCCTCTTTCACTTAGCCACCATAGATGTCTTCTTTCTCCTTGTTTTAAACAACTTAGGGTATGGAAAGAGGTGGAATAGGATTTAGGTTTCAATTTTGTGAAGAAATTGTGAATTTTTGTTGATTTCGGTGGATTTTTAATGGAAATTTGAAGCAAGAAAATGGGGAAAATGAGGTGTTTCCAGCAGGTGAGCTCGGCCTGGAGGTAGAGGAGGAGAGTGAGAGAGAATTGTGTGGAAAATTCTATACAAAAGGTTTCTTCAAAGGTCAATTAATGAATGTTACATCAACTTTTTACAAAAAAACCCATTTTTACTTCATTTTTTCACAAATTTCCAACCATAAAAATAAAATCTTATCAAGTCATGATACAATTTATTAGAACCCTATTTTAGCTTATAAAGATTCCTAATTATGAAATTTACCTAATTAAATTTGTATTTATCACTTATTTAATGTATTTAAAAAGGCTTAAAATAATAAAAAAATAATTAATTACAATTTTTTTTTTATTTAACTAGAAATTTATAAGTGACATTTTAGTGACAAAATTATAGTAATATCTTATCTAATTTTTGTATAATTAGGTCTACAATGAAAAATACCTATTTTGACTTTTTACGGAAAAAGCCGAAAATTTAGCCGATTACCGAAAAACTGCCTAAACGATTTTCGAAGGGTTACAGCCTTGGTTGGCTATGGACCAATCATACTTTATGATGCCTCTTCTTATCGACGGACCAAACTCACCGGGAAACAATATCGACGTCTATCTCCGACCTCTGATCGAGGAGTTAATATCTTTGTTCATTGATGGTGTAGAGACTTACGATGCAAACACAAATAAACCTTCATACTGCGTGCGGCTTTAATGTGGACAATTAATGACTTTCCTGCGTATGGAATGCTATCAGGTTGGTCCGTACATGGTCACAAAGCATGTCCTCATTGCCATCAACATACAACATCGAAATTCTTGAATTTTAGCAGGAAAGTTTGTTATTGCGGCCATCGACGTTTCCTTCCTCTAGACCACCCCTATAGGTTAGACGTTGTTCACTTTGATAGTCATCAGGAGCTTCTTGGACCTCCATCCCCATTGTCCGGAGAAGACATGACTGTTCAGTGGGATGGTTATAATAATGTGACCTTCGGGATGGATCCGACAAAACAGGTCAAACCACCATTCTGGAATAAGTTAAGCATTTTCTTCGAGCTTCCGTACTGGTCAACAAATTTAGTGCGTCATTGTCTGGACGTCGTGCATATAGAGAAGGGAGTATCCGAGCACATACTCAACTTGCTTCTTTGTAAAGACGGGAAATCGAAAGACAGCCTCAATGCTCGGATGGATCTACAGGACTGGGAAATAAGAAGTTAATTGCATCCTAAACCGGTAGCGAGTAAACCAAGCAAGTTTGTACTTCCCAATGCCGCTTATCATATGTCACAACCGGAGAAGAAAAGATTCCTGCAGGTGTTGCATGATTTGAAAGTTCCTACAGGTTTCTCAGGATCATTCAGCAAGAAGATAAAAATTGTGAAAGGCAAGATCGATGGGCTGAAAAATCATGATCACCATGTTATCGTGGAGCACCTTCTCCCATTATCCCTCAGGACTTCTCTCCCCGAATCGGTTGGTTTAGTAATCAACGACCTATGTTGTTTTTTCAAAGAGTTATGCGCTAAAACACTGGATGTTGTGACGCTGGATAAACTAGAAAATTCTATTGCGTTGATACTTTACAAGTTTGAGCGTATTTTTCCACCATCATTCTTCGATATCATAATACACTTGACGGTTCATCTTGCAACTGAGGCTAAGTTAGCCGGACCGGTACAATATCGATGGATGTATCCCGTCGAGAGGTACGTGGAATTTTTCGTTTCGCGCAATTTTTAAAATTATTGTTGTCCTGTATGCCCTTATTTATTTATTCAACATATTTTCTTTAGGTACCTCTACACTCTTAAAAAGTATATACGCAATAGAAATCGACCAGAGGGTTCTATCATGCAAGGTTATCTTCTTGATGAAGCAACCACATTTTGTTCCCGCTATCTGGACGAGAACATTGAGACGAGACTTAACTGGCCTCGAAGAATTCAAGACGGGCCATATGGTAAAGCCGATTATAAGAGGGTAGACACTATGTTTATCAACAAAATATACCGGTTTATCTTGCTTAATTGCGCATGTCTTGAAAAAATTAGAGAGTAAGTTTTTTTGGATTAATTGTTATATTTATGTTTGTGTGTGTATGAAATGATATAATATTAATGTCATAATTTATTGTCGAAAACAGAATTCATTTTAACGAAGTACGTAAAGGGCATCCTGATTGGAACGATGAACGATTGGAAAAATATCATCAGGATAATTTTTGCGATTGGGTTACAGATCATGTAAGTTATTCAAATAACATGTTATTGCTATCAGTTTTAATCTAAACTTATATCGTTATGTATTTGTCGTAAAATTTATTTTGTCAGATTCACGATTCGAACTTGTCTACATCATTAGAGAGTGATTCAAGATGATTAGCTCAATTTCCTAGTATGGAGGTTGCATATTATAAAGGATTCGGTGTCCTTGGATACAAATTCAAAGTTAAGGACATAGAAACATCTAGAACCACTCAGAATAGTGGGATTGCGACGGTAGGATCGGATGGTGTGATTTATTATGGATACTTAAATTATAGAATCAGCATCCATTATCCCGGACTATCAGAACCCTTTTATATATTTCAGTGTACTTGGTACGATACGCGAACCGATACGGATAAGTGGAGAAGCAATCTTGGGACTTAGAACGATGAATATGGATTGACCGGTGTGAACACACTTCGATTTTACGTCCAGGAAGATCTGTTTATCTTTCCGAACCAAGCGTTCCAAGTATACTACTCACAGTGTTTGAAGCATCCGGGATGGAGTGTTGTATGTCGTTGGAAACCCAGGGATGTCTACGATGTCCTAAAATTCAAGGACAGCAATGAGGATGAATAAGAGAGAAGACTTAGAGTGCTCCGACCGTCTGTTTCGAAAGATAGGTTGTTTTCGGCTGATCATGAAGTTACGTGGGTTAGAAATGATATCGATGATGAAATCCAAGTATACATGTCTAATGCGCCCACGAAACGAAAAAGGTTATCAGTAATGTTATATTATTACTTCACATTTTACGATCTATACATATATAGTCAATACTTGTAATGATTGTCTAATGCGTCGACGAACCGTTTTATCTAAATTTGATGACGATGACAGGAGCAGCGAGGGGCGGCAGGAGCTCCAGCCGCGGCACCGGCAGAGGCAGAGGCAGAGCGGTCCTGCCGCCCGGAGAGCTGTGTAGGGAGCTTCAGAGGGCCGGTCTTGCACCCCGATCGGAGACCCCTTCGGATGCCTCCTTCCGTGTGGACTTTTCCACACCTCCGGGTATATTGCACGCATATTCATTTTGAATGTTATATTATAGATATACATGCATGTTCATGTCAAAATTACTTATATTGTCAATGTTTGATTGTCTAGCTGTTGGTGATGCGTCCACATCAGGGACAGAAGCCACTCCCGCACCTCCAGGTCTGTTTATATATCATATAGTACATGTATATTGATTTAGAATGCTATATCATAAATATACATATATTCTTTTTGCTCTTACGTACTTATATCAGGGACAGAGGCCACTCCCGCACCTCCAGGTATGTTTATATATCATATACTTGCGGGTATGTTTATATATCCTATAGTGTATACATGTTGATTTAGAATGTTATATTATTGATATACGCATTCTTTTTGCAATTACTTATATAGTTGATACTTGATTGTCTAATTATAGGTGGTGCGTCCTCGTCTGGTGCAGGGGCTACTCCCGTCACTTCCATACCCTCCGCTCAGTCTGCAGGTTTGTATGAATAAATATAAAATATTTATTCATTTTACATATCCTTTAAGAATAAACATGAACTTCATGTAATTTTATCGATGTTTATTTTCTAGTTGGAGATGCGTCCACGTCCGGTTCACCGGCTGTTCCTCACCGGAGGAACTATCGTCCCGCTCGTGCTGCTGCCCGGGCCCAGGCTCGTGCTTTAGTCGCCGGAGGTATATATCACACTTCAATTTTCATTAAATCTTGATTTCTTAATACCACTTTGTCTTAATATTGATTTTCTTGATATTTCTTGTAGACACAGGGCCTCCCCATCCCGAGAGGGAGACTCGAGGCCCGAATCAGTCCCACAGGCTGAGGCCCGACAGAGCTAGGGGGGAGGCAGTATTCCCCTTCTTTTTTACCCCTAATTATCGCTATACCGGCGATCATGCCGAGAGGTTCGGCCGGTATATGGGGGATGAGAGCCGGCTCGTGAAGAACTATCCACTTCACGTTGAGTGGGGCGACCAACACCGGTGCTCATTCTCCCTTTTCTGGGATCAGGCTCGGGTATTAATATATATTTTCATTTGATTTATCCAATATATTTATTATTAACACTTGCAATCTAATAACAATATTTTTTTGTTTTTTCAGTTGGAATACAATTTTCAGCCTGTACCCGACCCTGATCACCCTGGGAGGGTGCTCGATCTTCACGCTCTGTACAACGGCCTGATGAAGAGCATGCAGACGAAGGTCCGATACAACAGGAATGAGGTGAAGATCGACTGCTATTCCCTGTGTATGGCGACCCCCGAGGCAGAGAGAGCGGCCTTCCTATCTACTCCGGCCTTTGCGAGAGTCGACGTAGATACATGGGCTCTATTGTGCTAATATTTCGACTCTCATCACAAACAGGTATGTATTTTAAATGTAATTCATTGCTTAGTAAATAATTTATTTTTTTGTGTTGATTAATTAGAAAACTAAATATGAATGTGTTGTGCAGAAACAGGCCGATCAAAATAAAGAGAATAGGAAGTCGGCGAAGAGGGGTCGCCCCACTTATACAGGTGGCTCGAGGAATATTACTCATGCCATGGAGTTATCGGTAAATTACAATAGACCGGCCTTTGTGATATAATGTAATATTAAGAGTTATTTTCTAATATATCTAATATTAAGAGTTATTTTCTAATATTGCAGAGAGCTCAGACCCTGGAGCAGGGTGGTACACCGAGCGTGCTGTCCGCGTATCTTGCCGTCCACGGCACCTCGACAGATCCCACCACGGGCGAGCTTCGATACCCCGACACCGCTACCCAGGAGTATTGCGTAAGTGTTAATATTTATTCAACCCCTATTTGAAATTTTTGTTTTGAAAGGTTCAAATTTAAATGATATACTTATATTTTACTGATTAATGTGGGTGTAGGAGCGGGTGATTGAGCAGGCGGAGGCATCGGGGATCGATTTTACTGGACAGAACGATCCGATGCTGCTGACCCCAGTCCTAGACGCCGCACACGGAGGGCACCACGGAGGTTGGGAGAGAGGCCGGGGACTGGGTCCTAGCAGGGCCCATATGAGGTTGGACTCCACTCCGGCGGTTACTTCCTCCATCTCCAGTGAGCGACGTTTCCAGCAAGAACTGGACACCTTGAAGGCCACTGTTCAGGAGTTGAAGGAGATGTTGGTATGTATACTACTTAATAGTAAAATATTATGTCATATTATAGATAGCAACATATCCAATATTAGTACATAGCCTGAGCTTATTTGGTTGTAGACTTAGCTTTAATTAATCATGCATACATATCTAATTAAAATAAACACGGTTTTCCAAACTAGATATCCAAACGAGGCTTAAGTCCCTAAGTATACAAAGATTGGGGTTTCACAATAACTTGATAATGATACGAATTCAACTAACACACAGTTCTTACTCATTTATTGTTGGAGATAGTGCCCTCAAAGTCAATTATTGGATCGCAGGTACGTGATTGCAATGATTGAAGCAGGACCTATACCGATATGACAGTCTTGCTCGAGATGATAGTATGCAATCTGGTTTGTCTTTATCATCGTATACATGCTTTAGTTCGCTATTGCATATTGATAGAACCCATAGGATTCTTGCTTGACTACCAGCAGTATGATGGCGATCATATACGTGGGAGCTGGGGTCTGTAAGCACATCCTTAAAGTGTCCCTAGTCGTGGGAGTTTTGAGACAGGGCATCGATACTCCAGAGTAGACTAGTGTATACGGTCGAGAACCCGACGAGGGGCAATGGCCGGTCTCACAAGCCATTGGTATCAGTTGGTTCACCTAAGATGTATACAGGTGCTCATTGGGTTATGAGTACACCGGACATGACTCGCCGGGAACATGCTAGTTGGTATTATACATATCGTCAGATAGCAGTTCCCTGGTGACATGTGTACAGGTTAGTTCATCGACCTGAGGTCGTCATTTGTCTCGTGTGAGTTCCCGCTGTGCTTTGATTTTTACCTTACCACGGCTCAAAGGAGTCGTACAAACAGGTCTTTTTTGGGTACAGTCCCGAGCCACATGGAGGCAAGTGAGCGGATCGGCAGGGGATTCGTCTCTCCCGGTATTGGGGGTGAGATCGCGCTGTGTCTAGGAGAGCCATTACACAAAGACCTCGGCCGAGGCAGGAGATTTACTGGTAGGTACTCAAGTAGTATCTCAGGGTATTCTGGGCCACTCTCTGACATGACTTATACTGCTATTGGGGGTCTGACGTTACCAGCCCCTAGGCCGATATGCGATACTCATAGACAAACGGACCGGACTGTATGTATATTGTCACTGTTAGGCTCAGTAGGGTTTATGGATGAGTTCGCTCGTCAGCTTCCCTTCCAATCAATACATAGGCAATCGTTACGTACAGCCAGTACCTCTGACGTGCTAGTGGTTATACCCAGTGCCAGTATGTTGATGAGTCATTAGAGTCCCCCACAGACACTTTCCCAAGTTCGGGCGATTCGTTGTAGAGGCCGTATGGTTTTATGGCAGGGTTCGGAAAATGCACGTGCGTTTTCGCACTTGTCATTTTTCGGGCAGATAATACTGGTAGGCTTTGGTTTAAGCCGGATCCCAGTATTATACTATGTAGATATAATATCTTTGTCTCGGTTGCATTTGTATTCGGTCGTAATACAAATACGGGTATGTTTATACTGTTACGGGGTTATCCTGAAATTCGTTTCAGGATCACTTTTGGAAGTTGCCAGTTTCCAGTTTTCTATCAGCCGTATTTAACATTCGGTTAAATGCGGATTTATCTTTTCTTGAGATGAGTGTGGAAGTTTCTAGATGGTGACTAGGCTAGTGAGTCATTAGTGCATTGATCATTGCATTAAATGATTTGGTGACTAGGTTAAATGATTCATCCTTTGCTTTAATTGTGTTCATACAAGTTGTTATGTGACTCATCCTCTTCATTGATCTTGTGATCACCTCCCCCTCTCCTACACTCACCTCCTTCCCCTCTATATAGTGGCCGGCCTACCCCCCCCCCCTTCCTCTTGTAGGATGATGGTTGTTACTCACTAGGGAAAAGATTATGATAGATTTGTATATGGAAATTTCATATAGCTCAAATTCTTATCACCCGATTCCAAAAGGCAACTTCATTAACCGTTCGTCCATAGCTTTGGACGTAACGAGACAAAGTGTTCTACTCATTCTCTACATCATCTTGGTCGTCTCTTCTAGCAAACTTGACGATCGAGTTGCCTCGGTTCAGAGGCGGGAGCCCGTTTAAAGATCCGTCGACGTGGTGCCACCTGGACGAGAAGACTGGAGATTCAGGAGATCGGAGCAGCCGCAACAAAGCGTGGGATGATGGTTGAAGACCGAAGGACTCGGATCGTTCGGTATAAAATTTCTACCCACTTTGTAGTTTTTTAGTTTAGCTTTAATGGCAGATCCGGGTTATAGTACGCGATAGCGCCAGTTGTAAAAAGTTTTTATTCCGTATTTGGCGTCTGTTAGATGGCCGGGGCGCTACCGTGGACTTACAGTGGTATCAGAGCTTCACCATTAAGCTTTACTAACTTATGCTAACGCATTTAAAACATCGATCGAACGGATTTTCGAAAACTGCAAATTCCAGGGTTAAAGTTTCTGTCGATTTTAAACAGTGTCCAAAAATTATTTTACATATCGCAGAAAACTAAGCAGGCTTTTCTAAGCATTATGGAAAATTTTGGGCACGTGATCCCACAAGACCACCGCGGATCCGCGGTCTAACCTAGGGTTTGACCGCGGAACCGCGGCGTGCTTGTGGGAACAGTGCTCCAACTTTTTCCAGAGAGCTTAATTTTGGAAATTGTGGTTTTTGGTATTATTCTTTTGGGCCCAGATTTTGTTACTGTACAGCAGATGTACGTGGGGCCCACTTCGGGAAATTTTGTCGATCGAAATTTTAAACTTGTTAGTATACAGTACTTACTTTATATCTCCGACCGGGAATGTCATTTGATCGGTAAACCGCGTCTAATTGCTATAGTTCTTTTAGACGGGTTTGCGAACGTGACATTCGCGTTGATGTTCTGTGTTGTGCTGTGATGTTGCGGATTTGTCGTGGTGGATAGCATGGTGCAATGATAGTGCAGTTTGGATTTATTTGTACATTTGATATTGCGGGGCGAGCGTCTAACATGTGGACTGCCGTCACTGCCTGTTGTATAATATTCTTTTAGGGCACGACCGGGCTGAGGTCGATGTACCCGTTGTACATATTTTTATTTCTGTACTAGGTTTACCCCGCGACGGGGTGCATGGATAGCCGGGTTCTGGAGGGCAACGGGTCCGTATCTCATGGCTTTGAGAGGCAAAGGCACCTCACTCTAGAATTGGCAGACTATTCGCCGCACTCGTAGGGGGTACAGGTTGACCCAAAGAGGGGTGCTCAATTTACCAGATTCCGTGAAGTGCCGGATGTTCCATTCACTATGTTGTGGAGACTACCTCGCTTCAAGTTTTGGCGGGTAACTTGCCGCACCCGTAGGGGTCTAGGTTTCATTGCACAGGCTATCCACACGACCAGGGGAACGTCGGGTTTCAGTAACGACTCTGTGAAACCCGGGGATCCCAGATTATCTGTATTGTTCTGTGATGCTTATTACTTTTCTGTAATGTTGCATATTATCACGCCTGGAGCGATGATTGTATATTGGTATATATACTATTAGATGTTGTATATGTTTTACACCCGCGCTAGTCCAGCCCCCGCTCTGTCGTTAGTTAAGTAACCTAACGGGTGATGACGGGACCCAGTGACGAATACAGATGGCATATACGTACATTTTATTTTCGTTCTTTTCTGGTGTGATTGATTGATGGGACTGTGTTGATTCTTATCAATGCAAGATAAAACAAACCTATATTTGATGTTGTTGGAACAAATTTTAAAAGGTGTTATTACAAAGACATTTCCTTTTGTTTTGCATAGTGATATTCAGTTGGAATATCCTGCACCTCATTCGACGAGGCAAGGGCTGATATCCCTTCACCGGGAGAGACCCCTTGGGCAGAAGTTTGCATCAAGGTAATAACTTCAATATAGTCGATTACAAGTTGCTTTTCATCACGGTATTCAGTTGGAATATCCTGCACCTCATTCCACGAGGAAAGAGCCGAGATCCCTTCACCGGGAGTGACCTCTTTAGCAAAGATTTTTCGTCACTATATTTTTTATAAAAAGCTATCAGGTTCCTTCAACGAGATCAAGTTCATTACGTTAAAGGTTTTTCGCCAAAAACCAGCCGTAGCCCTCCGTCATTTCTTATGGATAGTCAGTAGTATTCAAGCTATGTTTGTTGGCCAAAGTCAAGGCATAGTGCTTGGTAGCTGCTGAATATTCATCTGCTGCATAGATAGATGTGTTGGTTTGGGACAGTCGTTCTGCCTTATTGGCCAAAGTCAAAGGCATGTGCGGGTGGGTTCAAATTAACCTGGACAATAACGGGTAGAACTTGACATGTGACTTATGATTTGTTGGCCAAAGTCAAGGTCATAAGAGCATGAGGCAAAAATCATATCGGGAGTTTCAAACATAGAGGAAACTTGCCAGGCATGCGCATACATTCTGGAGTGTGATAACTTGAGTGGCTTCCATCAAGTTATCATGCGATGATAGTTGGATCCCGATTCTCACTGATGAGTTGGTTTACTCTTCGGGTGATCCCGACTAATTCTTCTTTCAGGTTTGGAGGAGAATTTGAGATAACAATGGGAGGTTTCCTGATTAGATAAAGTAATAACCATTCTGATCTAGGTAAGAGTGCACGCAGAGTGTTTCTTTTCTCTCTCTTTTTGGCAGCGACCTTTGACCGACCCTAGACTATGACTCAGTGACCAAGTTGACCGAACCTTCTTAAAATACTGGCTTTTAGATTGTCTGAGTTGCATGAGTCATTGCCGCTCCTTCTTTTACCCTTTGTATTTCTCAGAACACCCCGTATTATTACGGATATCCACTTCCATTGAATAGATCCATCGTATGGTTATATACAAACTCGAAGGGACTTCTTCGAGGATGGATCCAGGTTCAGGAGAAATAGAATTAATTTATTCAGTTGTCATTTATTATCACCTTCTCTCGGGTTGCGTTGGCTCCTTAGTTTAGGAGAGTACACCTATTAGGCTTATTGGATAGTCTTATTCCAAACCATAGGCTGGTGCCGAAAGGTAGGGAATGAAGAAAAACAATTAGCCTAAGTAGGATGTACAGAAGGAAATAACTAAAGACAAAATAAAGGGATTAGAAAGAGGGCAAAGTAAATTGCGACTGTTATCATTCACGACCAAAACACGTACTTCATCGCCACTCCAATTTCACATTTTCTTTTTCCCCGGTTCGGGAAAAATAGAATAAGGTATTATTCAGTTGTCTTTTATCATCACCTTCTCTCAAGTTGCGAGTACTCCTAGGATTAGGAGGGTACACCTATTATGCTTACTGGATAATCTTCTTCCAAACCATAGGCTGGTGCCGAACGGTAGGGAAGGAAGAAAACCATTTAGCCTAACGATGGTATACAGAAGGTAATGAATAAAGACAAATAAAGGGATTTGGAGAGATGGCAATAAAATATATGGTTAAAGTCATGAATTGGATTATGGAAGAGGCATTACTAGGAATACCAGGATACCCCTACGAAACATTTTCATGTTTCAGTGCATTGTTAAAGGAAAACTGATTTCCCGATTACATACTTACTCCAGGGTATGTATTTACCAGTTTTCATTCTCATATCTGTATAGTTTTACAGATAATGAGTGGAAGGAAGTTATTGGGAATTAGGTGATCATCCTCATTATATCGGAATTCGTTGTAATTGGTGATATTTGAGGAAGTCGCCTAGGTTATTGCCGGCAGGCATGTATTTAGTTTTGAGTATCCGTTGTTGTGCACCAATTTCAAAATGATATATCTGTACGTTTATTTTTAATAAAGTGAGATATAACTTTTTGATATTATGTCGATGACATTTACCCATATCAGTTGGCGATTGGGTAAGAAGCATTGAACAGCGGAATGGTTCTTAACTATAAGTACAGTTTTCAACCTACGATGCACAGGTTTTGAGTTATTCAACTCAATGGACTTATACAGAGTACTGTATGTTGTCCAGTGTCCGTCAGGACAAAGGGGTTGGTCCTCATACTATGTTCTGTTTACTTATGACTTCTCTAGTTTTTAGACAAGTGTTTCGCAGAAATACAATGTCTAAGTTTTGAGAAGTTGTGGGTATAAGAATAAAGTAGAGAACCAGATATCACAAGTATCGGGATTCTTCAAAGAGATCGAAGATATAGATACTTGTGATTAGTATTCAGTTGATAGTAATGGTTTTTGAGAAACTTGTTTCACTTTCGGGTTACTCATAATTGGATGTATTCCTAAGTTGAGTAATGCTGATTAGCCTCTCTCCATTAAGTTGATATGCACTAGAAACAACTGCATGATTTGAATCTGGTTCCAATTAAATTAGTGCCTCTATTTCTATATTGTATATAGAACGGTTCATATCTTAACGATGTTAAGATACGGGGAGTTGTCCGGCTTATGCTTAAAACCAGACTCTAGATAACTCAGGGCACGTTTCTGTAATGGCAGTTTGTGGGTTGACCCGGGCTTAGTCGAGGGTTAACTTTCTACCATCTGGAAGATCAATAGTGATATTGTTCTTGACTCACCACAGTTTTAGTAAAATGGATTTTTTCAGAAAACAGTAGTGGCAGTATGGTAGAACTGGAAGTGATTCCAGAACCGCAAATGATTACGGAAAATTTAATAGGACCTATATATTCAATCAGGTTTGACATTCCAATAGCCACTCCGCAGATATGGTGGGTAACCTCAGACACCCGAGAGGTACTCCGGTAGCCTCAAGGACGGTGACAGGGAGGTTCTTGTTTACCCAGACTTGACACTATGGTTGTTCCAGGCTATGAGATCCGGCAGGAGGATAAGTATAGCATCGTTCTAAACTAGCTTTAGAAGTGTACGTATATATTATTCTGCCAGAGGGTTATCATAGTCAGTGGGAGCAGCGGAAGCATAGTGGGCAACTAGCTTATGTCTATTTATAGACTTCAGCAGTTATAGTGGAGATAGATCATCTAATTTTGATGAGACAGTCATGGCTTTGACTTCATCAGAATAGGGGATGGATCTGTTGAGAAGGTAGTAGGGTGTGATGTCCTGGTATTTGGATGACACACACAGAGTAGGAAGTAAAATTCCTATACTACGATCGGTTGTACTGTGGTCGTCACACAGTTGTTTCTCCACAAAGGATATGGATATAATATCTGACATTCTGGTTACTAGATCTATAGTTTTAGATCTAGATTTGGGTAGTTTCCCAATATAGGTATTTTGACAATATTCTAATAGTATTTTAGAATAGATGGCTCCTGGCATGGTGGTGTACCTGCAGGTGATGGAGTCACCCTCTCTAAAGGTGTCTTAGAGACTAAAGGAGAGAGGGATGTGCATGATTGGCAGATCACTTGCTTAGGCAATTGAGTCAATCATGAGATGTCAAGTACCACACCAGATGTTGTATTTGCACTAGTTGCGATAAGTTTATATTAATCCAATCCTGAAGAAACATAAGAGAGCAGTTTTAGAACATAAGTGCTTGTTCTACGGATTTGATGACGGCAGCCTCCTTCGGGAGACGGTTATCATTCCAGGCTTCCAAGGTGACATGGATGACAGAGTGATTGTCAGAGTTATAGTTTTCCCTCTGACGAGGGACAGTATTATGTACAGGTGGTCCAAGAGGATACTGTGGAAGGCATGGTGCTGGATACTGATTAGGTTCAGTTATCAATAAAGTCTAAGAAGTTTGGATTTGGAGTTCATTTATGAACTAGGTCCCATCATATATCCAGACATATTCTAAGACAGGTATTACTCGATTCGGGAGATGACTTTCTCCGCGAACTTGAGATTAAGAGAGACATAGAAAGAAACATCTGGGCGGATCCACTCACAGAGGCTATTTCTCGAACACAAGAGTTTTACAAACTAGCTTTGTGAAACTGATTAGTAGTGGAGTTGGATGTTCGGTATCACACGGGCTGTGAGTATGCGACATCGCAATAATTAGCCTTAAGTGCAAGTGGGAGATTGTTGGAGATAGTGCCCTCAAAGTCAATTATTGGATCGCAGGTACGTGATTGCAATGATTGAGGCAGGACCTATACCGATATGACAGTCTTGCTCGAGATGATAGTATGCTATCTGGTTTGTCTTTATCATCGTATACATGCTTTAGTTCGCTATTGCATATTGATAGAGCCCATAGGATTCTTTCTTGACTACCAGCAGTATGATGGCGATCATATACGTGGGAGCTGGGGTCTGTAAGCACATCCTTAAAGTGTCCCTAGTCGTGGGAGTTTCGAAAAAGGGCATCGATACTCCAGAGTAGATTAGTGTATACGGTCGAAACCCCGACGAGGGGCAATGGATGGTCTCATAAGCCATTGGTGTCAGTTGGTTCACCTAAGATGTATACAGGTGCTCATTGGGTTATGAGTACACCGGACAGGACTCGTCGGGAACATGCTAGTTGGTATTATACATATCGTCAGATAGCAGTTCCCTGGTGACATGTGTACAGGTTAGTTCATCGACCTGAGGTCGTCATTTGTCTCGTGTGAGTTCCCACTGTGCTTTGATTTCTACCCTACCACGGATCAAAGGAGTCATGCAAACAGATCTTTTTGGGGTACAGTCCCGAGCCACATGGAGGCAAGTGAGCGGATCGGCAGGGGATTCGTCTCTCCCGGTATTGGGGTGAGATCGCGCTGTGTCTAGGAGAGCCATTACACAAAGCCCTCGGCCGAGGCAGAAGATTTACTGTTAGGTACTCCAGTAGTATCTCAGGATGTTCTGGGCCACTCTCTGACACGACTTATACTGCTATTGGGGGTCTGACGTTACTAGCCCCTAGGCCGATATGCGCTCATAGACGAACGGACCGGACTGTATGTATATTGTCACTGTTAGGCTCAGTAGGGTTTATGGATGAGTTCGCTCGTCAGCTTCCCTTCCAATCAATACATAGGCAACCGTTACATACAGCCAGTACCTCTGACTTGCTAGTGGTTATACCCAGTGCCAGTGTGTTGATGAGTCATTAGAGTCCCCCACAGACACTTTCCCAAGTTCGGGCGATTCGTTGTAGAGGCCGTATGGTTTTATGGCAGGGTTCGGAAAATGCACGTGCGTTTTCGCACGTGTCATTTTTCGGGCAGATAATACTGGTAGGCTTTGGTTTAAGCCGGATCCCAGTATTATACTGTGTGGATATAATATCTTTGTCTCGGTTGCATTTGTATTCGGTCGTAATACAAATGCGGGTATGTTTATACTGTTACGGGGTTATCCTGAAATTCGTTTCAGGATCACTTTTGGAAGTTGCCAGTTTCCAGTTTTCTATCAGCCGTATTTAACATTCGGTTAAATGCAGATTTATCTTTTCTTGAGATGAGTGTGGAAGTTTCTAGATGGTGACTACGATGGTGACTAGGCTAGTGAGTCATTAGTGCATTGATTATTGCATTAAATGATTTGGTGACTAGGTTAAATGATTCATCCTTTGCTTTAATTGTGTTCATACAAGTGTTATGTAACTCATCATCTTCATTGATCTTGTGATCACCTCCCCCTTTCCTACACTCACCTCCCTCCCCTCTATATAGTGGTCGGCCTCCCCCCCTCTTGTGGGATGATGGTTGTTACTCACTAGGGAAAAGATTATGATAGATTTGTATATGGAAATTTTATATAGCTCAAATTCTTATCACCCGATTCCAAAAGGCAACTTCATTAACCGTTCGTCCATAACTTTGGACGTAACGAGACAAAGTGTTCTAATCATTCTCTACATCATCTTGGTCGTCTCTTCTAGCAAACTTGACGATCGAGTTGCCTCGGTTCAGAGGCGGGAGCCCATTTAAAGATCCGTCGACGTGGTGCCACCTGGACGAGAAGACTGGAGATTCAGGAGATCAGAGCAGCCGCAACAAAGTGTGGGATGATGGTTGAAGACCGAAGGACTCGGATCGTTCGGTATAACATTTCTACCCACTTTGTAGTTTGTTAGTTTAGCTTTAATGGCAGATCCGGGTTATAGTACGCGATAGCGCCAGTTGTAAAAAGTTTTTGTTCCGCATTTGGCGTCTGTTAGACGGCCGGGGCGCTACCGTGGACTTACATTTATTACACACAAAATTGAACAGACGCGACAGGGTACATCGGCCGAGCCTCTATATGCATCTCCTTCGGCTGCGGCTCCGCAAGCCACTACCTCGGCTGCGGTTCCGCAGACAACTCCTATAGCTCCACTGCCCGCTCAGACTCTCGTAGCCGCGGCTCCGCAAGCCACTACCTCGGCGGAGGTTGCGCAGACCACTCCTACAGCTCCACAGCCCGCTCAGACTCCCGCACACTCCGCATTGCATGATTTATTGACTCAGGGTATATCCGAAGAGCAGGCGCGCAGATTACGGCGTTTATCAGAGGTGGAGCTGGACTGAGCTAGGGTAACTTTTTGATTCTTATATTTTAACCATGTATTTATTTATATGACACATATTGTATATATTTTGGACGATATTGATATTGGTGGTGTTTGCGTGTTTATATTGATATCGTATTCTGCTTGTTGATTTCTTTTGTATATTATGCGTGAGATGTGATTATGAATACTACGGTATATATTCTGCGTGTTGATTAATTTTATATATGATGTATATATTATTGTGCACAGGGCGAGAAAAAAACTGGCAGCCCTTTTTTTTAAAAAAACTGATAATATGTCCCTACGGATTAATCCTCAGGGCCCAACATTGCCCTTACGGATTAATCCGTAGGGTCCTACTTTTCCCCTATACATTTATCCGTAGGGGCAATATATCAGGATACCTGATATTTTGCCCCTATGATCTCAGTAAGTAGGGTTATACATGTACCTACGGATTAGACCGTAGGGGCATAAAAATGCCCCTACACAGGTATCCGTAGGGACAAAATATCAGTTTTCCTGATATTTTGCCCCTACATATCTGAACCTACGCATGTATCCGTAGGGGCAGAATGTTGGCCCTACGGATAACTCTGTAGGGACACCTATTTTATTTTAAAATCCGATAAATTAAATAACTTTTTTGTCCCTACAGTCTAATCCGTAGGGGTATGTGTCCCTACGTATTAAGCCGTAGGGGAAAGTATTTAACCGTAGGGGCATGTTCAAGACTAAGACTTGCACCTACGGCGTTTGCACCTACAGGGTAATTTCTTGCCCCTACGGATATATCCGTAGGGGCAACCCCTATTTGTAGTAGTGATACTTATGCTTGGTATTCGGTTGATAGTAATAGTTTTGAGAACTTGCTTCTCTTTCAAGTTACTCATATCTGGATGCACTCCTAGTTGAGTAATGCTGATAGGCCTCTCTCCATTTAGTTTACATGCACTGGAGACAGCTGTATGATTTGAATCTGGTTCCAATTAAATCAGTGTCTATGTTTTTATATTGTATATAGAATGGTTCATATCTTAACGATGTTAAGGTATATTGAGTTGTCCGGCTTATGCTTAAAACCAGACTCTGGATAACTCAAGGCACGTTTCTGTAATAGATGTTTGTGGGTTATCCCGGGCTATGACGAGGGTTAACTTTCTACCATCTGGAAGATCAATAGCGATATTGTTCTTGACTCGCCACAGTTTTAGTAAAATGGACTTTTT
Organism: Agapanthus africanus; assembly: GCA_030015575.1. Lineage (NCBI taxonomy): Eukaryota > Viridiplantae > Streptophyta > Magnoliopsida > Asparagales > Amaryllidaceae > Agapanthus > Agapanthus africanus. Next base: position 517,154,430 of record JASDDO010000014.1, read on the forward strand.
CATAAAACAGTAGTGGGAGTATGGTAGAACTGGAAGTGATTCCAGAACCACAAACGATTACTAAAAATTTAATAGAACCTAAAGATTCAATCGGGTTTGACATTCCATTAGCCACTCCGCAGATATGGTGGGTAACCTCAGGCGCCCAAGAGGTACTTCGGTATCCTCAACGGCGGTGACAGAGAGGTTCTCGTTTACCCAGACTTTCCATTACTTGTAACATTTCAGAAAAATAAAATATTATTTTTGGGAATTTTTATAATTAAATAATAAATATTATGAATATTTGATGATGCGGAATAATTAAATACCGATAAATCGGGAAATATTTGGAAAATTATAGAAATTACTGAAATGAGGATGTTTTATATGAATTAAGCAAATTTTAAATTTATTATGATTAATTATATTCAATTTTAATGCTAATCGCGATTAAATATCGCTAATCGTGCATCAAGCTTGTTTTGTGCACATGACATACACCATGTCATTTTTCACATTGTTACATTTTTATTCTACCATATCTTTTTCTTTTCCTTCATGCATGATGGGTTTTAAATAAAAGAAAAGAGAAGAGAAGAGAAAACAAAACAAAAGAAAAGATAAGAAAATAAAAAGGAAAAGGAAAATAGTAAAGAAATGGGTATGGGCAAGAGAGAGAGAGGGTGAGGGGTCAACCTTGGACCATGGCTCTTGTTTCATTCATCATCCTCATCATTTCTTATCTCCTCTCCTCTCTCATGGCTGCCCCATCTCCTCCCTTCTCTTCAACCCTTAAAATATCATCAAAACAACATCAAAAGTCCATCCCCACTTCACAAAAAACATGCACAAGCTCCTCACAAGCATTTTGGACAAAGAAAAATCAGATTTTGAGCTCTAGGGGGATTCAAGAGAGGCCAAATGAGGTAATTATTTCACACTAAGTGTAGTATTTTATTTTCTTTAGCACCTATATTAGTTTAGATATGATTTAGTGAGGTTTAGAGGTGTTTGGAAATTCCTAGATAGGGTTAGGGTTTACCTTGAGTTGTGTTCGTGAACTTGAGTGTAAGTGGTGACCTTAAACCCCCATAGTGTTAAAAATACAGACTTTAACCAGAAACAAACCAAACCTTGAATTTAGATATCGAAATGTCGGTTTTGTGAAAATGTAGTGCCTACAAGGAATCTGGTATAACCTGGAATATTTTCAAGAAAAGCAAACAACCCTAGAGACCTAGATTGGACACTAAGAAGACACCCTGCCAATACGAACCCCATCTGAGCCCCTTTGGCCGGCGAGCTCGGATTTTGTAGGGAAGTGGCCGGCCATGTTAGGTAGTTTAGTGCCCAGGTTTCTTCTGTAGCTCATGTGCACCCTATACATCACCCCAGTATTGTTTGTGCACCTTGTTTTTGCCTGAAATAAAATGTGGAGCATGATTTGATCGTTTCTGCTTTATGTTTTGCGATATTTATGGATTTTAGTTTTGGTAATTGTGTTTTGTATCGATCACTTGACGTTTGTATGTATATATCGGGTGTTGTTTGGTTGATTTGCGTGAGTAGACCATAGGTTTTAACCTGTGAGTGATTCGTGTGTCATTTCGACTGCGAATTGGATTTTAATGCGATACGATGTGTTATGATATGTAGGTACCCTCATGAGGACTTCGAGACGACAAGCAAGTGCGTGGCGGCATCGGCAAGCGAAGATCAAGATGAGTAGATATATATCTATGGGGGAGGTCGGGTGGATGGCGTATAGCACCCCCGCAGTTTCGCAGTATAGTATACGAATACGTATACATATATATATATATATATATATATATATATATATATATATATATATATATATATATATATATGTTTATTATGAGATTATTGATTATCAAGATAGATTCTAGGTATTCATGATATAGTTTTAGTGTAATTAGAAGTAACATAGTTTAGCTTCTTAGTCGCGAAACCCTAGATTAGAGATTACACCCACACGCACACACACACACACATGCATACATTTTATTATTTGTGTGTATATAGGGATATGTATGTGTGTGTTTGTGTGTGTGTATACGCATAGGTATGGGACTGTGTGTGTGTGTGTATACGGATAGGTATGGGACTATGTGTGTGTGTGTGTGTGTGTATACGTATATATATACATGGATAATGAGGATAGTAGATGATATTGGAGATGAGTCGATGAGTTTGGGCTTGATGCCATGAGATCGGTGATGAGACATTGTTTGTATTTGAGATACGACATGATGTTATTAGCGGGTCTTTAGGCGTGACATTTTCATACACACGCATACATATACATAGATGGTAACAGTATGTACTAGACGTAGATCAGTACCCCCAGATCATGATATATGATGAAAAGGATACCAGACGAGTAATGAGATAATGCGATAATTGACCCGTACCCAGATTTGGGATGCCGTACGATGGATTTACCGTACGAGCTATATATTGATGATAGATCCACACTCTTGACTCGAAGATGTCATATTTTATATATTGTATCATATGTGATACTATTGAGGCGAGATCACCGACTGTTATATATATATATATATATAGTTATATATATATATATATATATATATATCGACTCGGACTTAGGTGGTTTTCCTTACCCCTTTCGATCAGTCCTTTAGTTTAGTCCAGTAGTTTACTTGTAGATGTTAGACTAGACTCGGGTCATACCTATTTCAAAACTAACAAATCGTGAGTATTTTAGAGACAGACCAAGGGATTCTACGAATATTTCAAAGGACGTACTTTTTTCTTAAAAACACCGTAGCCCTATTTTCTAAACATCACGATTCATGTTATTTCAAATGGCAAACTGTATGACCCATATATATATTAATGTAGATTATTTTATTGTTGTGTTTATTATCCAGCTCCCACATATTCTTGCTGTTCGCATCGCATTGTATGCTTATATTGTGTTTTCATATGCCATTATTGAAATCATGCTGTCAGGACACCAGCACCATTACCGATGATGCGTATGTTCCACGTACACCTGCTTGCCGGCTCACACACATCATCATCGGTAATTGCCATGCCATGTACACTTTAGTGAATATTAATTCATTGATATCGCTTGTTAGCTGACAGTTCCGATATATCATTATTGTGATAGCTTAGACATTGCATTTATTATCGTGATATTTCATGCATATTTAATTATTCATTATCATGCATTATTATTATTAGGGCCAGTCCGGTTTGCCGGAGCCCAATATTTTGAAATTCATTGTTTATTTACTCTTGAGTTTGATATTTCGGATTTCCATGAGATTTATGGATTTGGAGAAACCGCAAGGATTTATAAACTTATTATCATTTTAAAATGAAAGTTGCGGTTTTCTCATAATATGATTTTAGAGGAGTCCACCATGATTTTTCTCGGCTCTTGAGCGATATGATACACCCGATTCGAGGAGGAGGAGGAACCGTCTGTAGGTGCTTGGTGGACCCGGTGCAGTACCCCGAGACGAGAAGGTCGCAGATGATGGCGTTGAGCCTGGCAGGGGGCACTATCGACCGGTGACTTCATTGTGACTCGTCGGATATCCGGAGGATACCGATCGGAGTTTAGGCCAGTCCGGATAGCCGGAGCCCTAGATATTGAGACAGCGAGATATATTTATATTTTGTGTCGATGCTAGACACTGTTTTATGTTGATTTCATTGATGATATCTCGATTTTATATACATAAATCTCATTGAGATATGAAAACAGTTTCTTATTTACATGTATTCTGTTTTCATGCATTCATACCTCATATTTATGATTTGTTACTACCTGAAGCACTGACATGAGCACTTAGTATTACACTTTTGTATAGATGTTTACCCTTGCCACCTTATCATGCTTCAGACCTTATCATTTTGAGGATATATTTTTACTGATCGTATTGACCAAGGATTGAGTCATACATACGATTTCTGCTCTGTGATGTTTTCTACTCACGAGTTGGCAACTCACCCCCGTTGTGCAACAGTTTCTTGCAGGTTTTGCCGTACAGGTTTTCTTGGCGACTTTGCTGCCACACTGCTTCCTTCCAGATGATTGTCTTGTTAGGTGAGTTCACTTGCATCGTGACCACCATTGTACATTTTATTATATTTCAGTTGTATCTAGTAAACTCCATCAACCAGACTTTTATTTTTATTTCAGACTTGGAGACCAGTTGTATATCATTTCGACCTTAGAGTCGCGCGTTGTATTATTATGGTTTTCATGTTGTTTTTGAGTTTCCTTTTGAGTTTTGATCCTCGCCCTACGGCGTTGTATATTATATTGCTTGCGTGGTTGTGACCGTCGATTGACGAAGAGCTAGCTCCCGCTTGGGGATGCCTTTTATCATTATGCATATATTATTCATGTTGTACCCCGTTCGGGGCCAGTATTTACAAAGGAAACTCTGCTGAAATTTTCAGAAAAGTCTTGATGTTTTAAAATGCATAATTCGGCTTATTTTATTAAAACACTTTCTTTAAATGGTTTAGATTTCTGGGATTTTAGCTTACTTGAATTAGATGGGGTCCTATAGACTTCATATGATTCAAGTGCCAGTCACGTGCCATTTCGGGTCGTGACAAAGTTGGTATCAGAGCGCTAGGTTAATCTTGGTTCGAGTCTATGTTTGACTATGCGGAGCCTAAGGCGTTTGTATATGATAGTGTATATGCCCTAGGGGCCATTATTGTATCATACTTGTATGTATATTACTTAATGGAAGCTTGGGATATTCACAGTTGTATATACAGTCTTGCTAAAAATGGTAGTATGCTACTTAGTTTGTGTCTACTTTAATATGTGCATATGTTTCTTGTAACATATCACTCATGCATATTAGTAGACCCCATAAGATCTTTGCTTGATTACCAGCGTTGTGATGGCAGTCACACTAGTGGGGGCGGGGTAGTCTATAAGCAACATCCTATACCTGTCCCTAGTCGTAGGATTATCGAGACTGGGCATCAATACTCCAGAGTAGACTAGTGTGTATACTTCTCATCCCAGTTGGGGAGATGGTGTGTCCCACAGCCATCAGTACGTCGTACTGGAGATAGTATACAGGTGCTCGTTAGGTTACGGGTACACCGGACAGGACTCGCAGGGGGACTGTTGGTTGGTATTATACCAATCGTCAGTTAACAGTTCCTAGGTGACATGAGTACAGCATAGTCCGCAGACTTGACACTGCTACTTCGCCTCGAGTGTGTCCCACTGTTCTTAGATTGCTACCCTACCACGGCTCAAAGGAGTCATGCAAACAGGTAGCAGTTGGGTGCAGTCCCGAGCACTTGGAGGCAGTGGCGGTTAGAAAGGATTTGTCTCTCCCGGTATTGGGAGTTGATATCGTGCTGTGTCAGAGAGCCATTATGCAAAGTCCCTGGCCAGGGCAAGCGAGATTTACTGGTAGGTTCCAGTAGTTTCTCAGGGTGTAATGTGCTACGCTCCGACACGACTTATACCGCTATTAGGGGACTGACGCTTGCCGCCCCCTAGGCTAGATATGCGATAGTCTTAGACGAACAGACCGGACTGTATGGAGATTGTCACATCAGGTTCAGTAGGAGTTCGGATGGGTTTCCTCATCGGCCTTCTTATCGACATCTACCTGGGGACCGTTACGTACAGCTAGTGCCGCTTGCGGTCTGTGGTTAAACCCACTGCCAGCGTAGTGTCGAGTGTTTAGAGTCCCACACAGAGAGTTTTCCTGCTCCAGGAGAAACGATATAGAGGTCGTATGGTTTTACGACAAGGGTTTGGACGCATACGTGTTTAAACGCACGTACGACGTTCGGACAGTTTTTACTAGTCGGCTTTGGTTTAAGCCAGATTCTTGTATCAGGATATTGGATTTATACAGTCTAAAGTTTTTCCGTGTTTTCACGGATTGGAGGGGCATTCTCGTAATTTTCCGGGAAGCTTCTAGAAGCATGGTGACTTGGGGGTTAAGGTGGCATAAGCATTTATTGCTTAATGACTCATTTGTGTGATTCATCCTTAGAGTTAATGATTCATTTATTGAGATTATGACTCATATGATGAATCACACAAGGTGAATGCATCAACCATGATGATTAATCACTTATATTATTTATTTGATAAATTGTTATGGTTGTTATATTCAAATGAGCTCATTTTTCAATATCATTCTTATCATCACCTTCTCTCTCCTCAAGCTCTCTCATTCTTGAAACCCTAACCCTAACCTCTCATGTGTTGAGATCAAGGATTAGCTAGACTAATACATCCATAACCTCACTCTATATCCCCTAGGTAGCTTAGATTAGCACTTTGAGCAACCTAGTTATCTCAAGTTAGAGATCAAGCTTGGCGTAGGAGCTCTCGGGTGGATCGTCTTTGACTCGAGGAGGCCGTTGAGGTGCCGATGTTCCAAGGAGCCTACAAGGAGTGGAGGAAAGCGATGAAGACCCGAAGGACAAGTAACGTGAGGTATAACTTCGAATCCGAGTAGTTAAACCTCTCGTAGTTTTCTAGTAACAGTTTAGATACGATTCATGTGCTCAAGTCCGTGTTACGAAGCTTTGATAATCGTTTTTCATACATTCTGCCTCCCCGCAAGTTCGTGGGGTGCATGACATGGACTTACAGTGGTATCAGAGCCAACTAAACCATTACTAGCTTGTTAGCAACTAATTAGAAGTTCGATCGACGGAAAACACGAAAACGAAACCCCGGAACCCTAACAGTTTCTGTTAATTTTAAACATGTCTAAAAAATTATATGATATGCCTTAAAATTCACAGCAGGGAAATATAAGAATACTGGGAAAATACGAGCCCCTAACTCGGCAAGACGGCCGCGGATCCGCAGCAAGAAGGTGCTTTTGGCCGCGGATCCGCCGCCGAGTCAACCCCGAGTTGACTCGGATTTGCACAGTAATTCATATTTTTGGGAGTTTTGTTTTCCTGTATATTCTGTTTCTGCCCAAGTTACTTCTGTGTTGGCTTGTAATTAGGGTAGACACGGAAAATGGTGTTCGATCGATGTTCTAAGATATTTGCTAATTGGGTTTTTATCTGTAATGTTTAATGTGTTCATAAACCTCCCCTAACTGCTAGTATGTCGGTTGGCAGGGGGTTACACATTTCTGTAATGTTTACTGTTTGTGTATATGGACTTGATTGGAGTGTTGTGATGATTAGCCGGGGTTTGAGATGGGTTTAATATTCATTCATTCGATGTAAATGTAATATGATGTAATATTCTTTTGCGGGGCACATCCAGGTTGCGGTTGTAGCCACCGTTGTATTATTTCTTTTTTACTATTTTTTGCTCCTATGATAGACCCAAGGCGGGGTACACAAACTACAGGGTATGTTGAAGTGTTTAGTGGCCTACTCACGTTGTTGAGGGAGACCGCTTCACTTCGGGTACTTGGCGGGTAGTTTGCCGTACCCGTAGGGGTCTAGGGTTGGGGTAATGGCTATTCATCACAACTGTGTAATCCGTCTTTTGTTGCAGGCTCAAAGCAAACGCTGATTGCTAGTAAATCCAATAAAGTTCATCAGTGATCTGGAATGCCTATTATTGCGTCTGACGAATGTACAATATCTATATATGATAGCTATTAGACGTCACTTATGTTTTACACCCGCGCTAGCCCAGCCCCCGCTCTGTCGTTAGTTAAGTAACCTAACGGGTGATGACGGGACCCCATGGCGAATGCGGATGGCATAAGAGGACGTGGTATTTTCTTTGTTTTCTGCAATGATAGGATAAATGATGGGACGCATTATTATAATGCAAAGAAAATAAACCAAAGTTAATTCGTTGGAACAAATTTAAAAGAAACCACACGGTTATTTTAAAGGATCAGAATTTTTAATTGCGGAGCTTTAACCACTCCTTTTAAAAAGTATCAGGTTCCTTCGATTATATCAAGTTCACCACGTTCACGGTTTTGCCAAAACCAGTCGTAGCCCTCCGTCATTTCTTATGGATAGTCAATAGTATTCAAGCTATGTTTGTTTGGCCAAAGTTAAGGCACAGTGTTTGGTAGCTGTTGGATATTCATATGTAGCATAGATAGTGTAAGTGCACGGCGGCGCCCCGGCCGTCAATCCGACGCCGGAATGCGGAAGCGGTGATAAACTTTAATTTTGCGAACTTAGCAAACCGGCACCACCGCGCACTAAACACCCGGATCGGGCCATTAAACTAGATCTAGCTAACTACAAGATGGGTTAGAGATATACCGAGTGATCCGAGTCCTCCGGTCTTCTCGTCGTCGTCCCGATCTCCTGCGGATACTCTGGTCGTCGCCTCCTTGCCGGAAGGGCACCACATCGCCTGCATCTTTTACGGGCTCCCACCTCAATACCGAGGTAACTCGGACGCGAAGCTGGCAAGTCGACGAGTCCAAGATTTGCTGTAGGCTAATGTAGAGTCTATGTCTCATTGGGGTTTTGTTGCCATGGAGGATGGAGGAGGAGGTTAGGAAAATTGGTGCTTTCAATTTTCTAGCAAGCAAAAATGATATGAAGAAATATGCCACCACAACCAAAATGAATCTCTCTCATTTTTCCTCTCCCTCTCCAAATGTGTGGCCGGCCTCATCAAGTGAGGAATGGTGGTGGAGTGAAAACCTAATACAAGAGGGAGGTGAGTGTAGTAAAAGGTGGAGGGTGACCACATCCAAAACATCATGATAACAAAACTCAAATCAACCTCAAATCCTTTCTAATCTCACAAAAGCAAGAAATGATGATAGAAAAGAATGGTATCAAAAGATGCTTTCATAATTAATCCATATGCAAGAAACCCCCTCCACAAATGTTATTTGCAAACTTGCAAATAACCCCCTCCATCGGAAAAGCCCGGCCGGGAAAGAACAAAGGAAAACCGGCCGGAACGGAATGCAAACTGGCAACACCAGAAAACTGGTCCCATAATAAATTACAGGAAAACCCCGCTACTGCAAATACATGCCTGCATTTGTATTCCCACTGAACACAAATGCAAAGAGACAAAACTACACTGTACTATACTAGGATCCGGCTTAAACCAAAGCCGGCTAGTAATCTCCGTTCGATCCTGATCCGTGCAATACCGCACGTATCCGATCGAACCTTGCCATATATCTATACGGCCTCTAGTACTTACCGTCCGATCCTGATCCGTGCAATACCGCACGTATCTGATTGGACCCTGCCATATCTCCATACGGCCTCTACAGCGTTTCGCCCGAAAGCTTGAGTAACTGAAACTGTGGTGGACTCTAAAGACTCGTCAATACTATGGCTGTGGATTTAACCACTAGCACGTCAGAGGTATAAGCCAATACGTGACGGGCCACCAGCTATTGACCAAAAGGGACGTCGATGAGCGAACTCATCCTGACACCCTATTGAGCCTGTCAGTGACAATATCCATACAGTCCGGTCCGTTCGTCTATGAGCATCGCATGGCGGGCCTAGGGGGTTGGTAAAAGTCAGACCCCTAAAAGCGGTACAAGTCGTGTCGGAGTGTAGCCCAGAACACCCTGAGATACTACTGGAATACCTACCAGTAAATCTCCTGCCTTGGCCAAGGACTTCGTGTAATGGCTCTCCTAGATACAGCGCGACCTCACCCCCAATACCGGGAGAGACGAACCCCTGAAGATCCGCTCACTGCCTCCATGTGGCTCGGGACTGTACCCAACTAAAACCTGTTTGCACGTCTCCTTTGAGCGTGGTAGGGTAGTAATCAAAGTACAGTGGGAACTCACACGAGACAAATGACGATCCTCAGGTCGATGAACTAACCTGTACACATGTCACCAGGGAACTGCTATCTGACGTCAGGTATAAGACCAACTAGCATGTTCCCGGCGAGTCCTGTCCGGTGTACTCATAACCCAATGAGCACCTGTATACATCTTAGGTGATCCAACTGACACCAATGGCTTGTGAGACCGGCCACCGCCCCTCGTCTGGGTCTCGACTGTATACACTAGTCTACTCTGGTGTATCGATGCCCTATCTCGAAACTCCCATGACTAGGGACCTTTTAAGGATGTGCTTATAGACTACCAGCTCCCACGTATATGATCGCCCTCATACTGCCGGCAGTCAAGCAAGAATCCTAGGGGCTCTATCAACATGCAATAGCGACCTGTCAGGTCACCTAAAGCAGTACATGATGATAAAGGTAAACCAGATAGCATACAATCATCTCGAGTAAGACTGTCCTACCGGGATAGGTCCTCCCTCAATCATTGCAATCACGTGCCTGTGATCCAATAATTGACTCTGAGGGCGCTATCTCCAACAGATAGATGCGTTGGTTTGGGACAGTCGTACTGCCTTGTTTGGCCAAATTCAAGGGTATGTACGGATGGGTTCAAATTAACCTGGAAAATGACGGTTAGAACTTGACATGTGACTTATGATTTGTTTGGCCAAAGTCAAGGTCATAAGAGCATGGGGTAAAAATCCACATCGGGAATTTCTAAAGAAACTGAAATTTGCAGAGAGATGCATACCATTTTGGAGTTTGATGAATGTTGGTAGAATTCCTTCAACATTATCATACGATGATATTTTGGATCCCGATCCTACTGTGAGTACATGCTACTTATTAGGAGATTCGTCACTTAACGATCAATGCTATAAACCAAGTAGGTGCCTAGAAAGGTGTCAGCGGGGCTACGCCCCCAGAGAAAAGAGGTTATTTAATTAAGGAACTTCGCGAAAGCGTTGGAAAACCTCCCTCGAAGTATCGACACTGACCTGGCTGAACGGTTAAGCAAGAATTATACGGTGAGAATAGTCCTGGCTAATTCTTCTTTTATGGTTTGAGGAGGGATTCGAGAAACAGTGGGAGCCATCCTGTTTAGATAAATTAAAAACCATTCTAAACTTGCAAGAGCATCATGCTAAAATGTTTTCTTCTCTCTCTCTTAATTGCAGCGACCTTGTGACCACGACTAGGTTACATCTAGATAACAAATTGACTGAATCTGACTTATATGACTAGCAAAGGTCTGTCCAGATGTCCATTGCCTATGACAAGCTGGATCACCCTATTACTACTCAAGATCCCGCCGTCCCAGGTCCAGTTTCCACTGTCACGGATATGAATATCCGTCAGACAAGGGAAAAGGATAAAGCGAAAGCCAAGTGCCTCGTGTTAGCTTTAGTTGATGGTGTATACCAGAAGCAGCACGAGAAGATGGACTCAGTTTCCATCTTTCTCCATAACAAAGATTTATATGGAGAGCAATCTCATATCGCAAGATATGAGACCTCGACCGAATTAATTCAAGCGAGGTTGGCCGTCGGGTCATTTGTAGGGGACAACGTCCTTACAATGACTAGCTATATTGATGAGCTCTAGGACCTGGAGACCACGTTGGGAAACGAGTCAGATACTGACTTGATTCTACAGTCTCTGCCTTCTACCCTGAAGGAAACCAGGGAAGAAGAAAGAAAGAGAAGGGCAAAAGTTTCGGGATTGAATGTAGTAAAAGAGGAATATTCCTATTGTTATGGGACTGGGCATTGGCAGAAAGATTGCAGAGCTTTAGAAGCCAGTAGCCAGGATACGAAGCATGTTGTGGCTTCGGCCTCAAGTGTATTAGTAATTGAGAACTGTTTGTCAATTAACTCTACTTCCTGGGTACTAGATACCGGAGCAGGATCTCATATCTGTAATTCATTACATGCTTTGAGAAACCGTAGAGTTATAAAGGTAGGTGATTGGTCTCTCAAAGTTGCAAACGGAATGACAGTGAACGCTGAATCCGTGGGAGAATATCGCCTAGGTTTGACAAGTGGGCATATATTGATTTTACGTAACTGTTTATATATACCTAGTATGACTTGTAATATCATATCAGTATCCTCACTTTCAAGAGAGGGATATGATTTTACATTCGTAAGCGATGTAGTTAACATCCATCTAAATCAAGTTCTGATTGGTCAGGTACATTAGATAACGGTATAAATGTATTAAGTCAAGCTCAGGTTTTCAATATCCAGAACACACTGAAAAGAAAGTCTCCAGAAATAAATCAGGCTTTCTTATGGCATTGTAGACTAGGTCACATCAATGAAACACGATTAACTAAGTTACATAGAGAAGGATATTTGAATCCGTTCGAATATCAATCTTATGCTACTTGTGAATCTTGTCTCATGGGAAAGATAACAAAGACTCTGTTTACTGGACACGGAGTAAGAGTGAGCGAGCTCTTGGGACTCATACACAGTGATGTGTGCGGTCCAATGTCTACACATGCGCGAGGTGGTTATTCCTACTTCATTACTTTTACGGATGATTTCTATAGGTATGGATATGTCTTCTTAATGAAACATAAATCCGAGGCCTTTGAGAAATTCCAAGAATTCAAAAATGAAGTGGAAAACCAAACAGGAAAAAGTATCAAGACACTGAGATCTGATCGAGGTGGTGAATACTTAAGTGCCGAGTTCCTAGGTTACTTAAAAGAGAATGGAATTCTCTCTCAGCTTACTCCTCCATACACACCACAACACAACGGTGTATCAGAAAGAAGGAATCGAACCCTATTGGATATGGTTCGTTCCATGGTAAGTAAAGCTGAGTTACCACGATCATTCTGGGGATATGCACTAGAATCAGCTGCATACCTTTTGAACCGAGTCCAACTAAGACTGTGCCTACTTCACCATATCAGATGTGGTGTGGAAAGAAACCCTATCTTAAGCATATTAAGATATGGGGATGTCCAGCTTTTGTAAAGAAGCAGCATGCGGATAAGCTCGAGGCACGATCGGTACAGTGCAAGTTTGTGGGATATCCAAAGAACTCCAAAGGATATTATTTCTATTACGCAGAGGAACAAAAGATTTTTTGTTTCTCATAATGCTCGCTTCTTGGAAACTGAGTTTTTAAAAAATCAGATAAGTGGGAGCGCAATAGAACTGGAAGAAATTCCAGAACCATAAGCTATTACTGAAAGCTTGGTAGAACCAGAGGTTTCAGAAGAAAGGGACATCCCGACGCCACTCCGCAGGAGTAGTAGGAAGTCTCATCCGTCCGAGAGATACTACGGTTTTCTTATAGACGGGGATAGAGAGGATTGCACTCTTGACTATGATAAGCCTACTAGCTTCCAGCAAGCCATTCAGAGCAGTGACTCAGTAAAATGGCTGGATGCAATGCGGACCGAAATGGAGTCCATGTACACTAACAAAGTATGGACTTTGGACATTGCTCCAGATGGGGTAAAACCCGTAGGATGTAAATGGATCTTCAAAAAGAAGATTGGTATAGAAAGACAGGTTGAAACCTATAAGGCTAGACTTGTTGCAAAGGGTTTCCATCAAAGACCTGGTTTGGACTATGACGAAACCTTTTCTCCAGTGGCTATGCTTAAATCCATTCGGGTCCTTCTTGCTATTACTTCCTTCCACGATTATGAAATCTGGCAGATGGACGTAAAGACGGCCTTTCTAAATGGTGATTTGGAAGAGAGCGTCTATATGGATCAGCCAGAGGGATTCATTCAGAGTGGGAGCAGCGGTAAAGTATGCAAGTTGCTTAAGTCCATTTATGGACTAAAGAAAGCATCGCGGAGTTGGAACATCTGTTTTGATGATGCTGTCAAAGAATTCGACTTTATCAAAAATCCAGATGAACCATGCATATACAGTAAGATTGTAGGGAGAGCTGTAGTATTCCTCATCTTGTGCGTGGATGACATTCTCCTAATAGGAAATGATATTCCTATGTTACAGTCATTCAAAAGATTCTTATCACAGAAATTCTCCAGGAAAGACCTGGGTGATGCCACCTACATTCTGGGGATCCGGATCTATCGTGATAGATCAAAAAGGATGTTGGGACTTTCACAGTCCAGGTACATAGACACCATAGTGAAGAGATTCAGTATGGATGATTCTAAGCGCGGTAACCTACCGGCTTGTCACGGAATCACCCTCTCCAAAGATATGTCTCCCAAGACTGATTTGGAAAGGGATCGCATGTCGATTATACCCTACGCTTCTGCGGTAGGCTCTATAATGTATGGGATGTTATGTACCAGACCAGATGTAGCATACGCATTGAGCGTAGTAAGCAGGTATCAAGCAAACCCAGGGGAGAAGCACTGGATAGCCGTAAAGAACATTCTCAAGTACCTGAGAAGGACTAAGGAGATGTTCTTGGTGTATGGCGGAAAAGACCTCCAGATGGAGGCCTTTGCCAACTCCGGCTTCCAGAGTGACAAAGATGACTCCAAGTAAATGTCAGGTTATGTCTTTATCCTCAATAGAGGGGCGGTCTGTTGGAAGAGTTCCAAACAGGAGACCGTTGCTGACTCAACGATGGAAGCGGAGTACATAGCTGCTTGCGATGCCGAAAAAGAAGCTGTCTGGATGAAGAAGTTCCTCACAGAACTTCAGGTGGTTCCTACCAGTGTTGATCCAATACCTCTGTATTGTGACAACAACGGCGCTATAGCTTTAGTGAAGGAACCCAGGTTCCATCATAAATCCAGACACATCTTAAGGCGGTATCATCTGATCAGGGAGATTGTAGATCGCCGGGAGATCGAGATAAAGAGAGTAGAGACGGAGAATAACATTGCTGATCCATTCACAAAGGCCATTTCTCAGACGCAGTTCGAGAGGCTATTCGAGATGATAGGTCTACGATATGCCAGCTCATGGCCCTAGTGCAAGTGGGAGATTGTTAGTGTATATGCCCTAGGGGCCATTATTGTATCATACTTGTATGTATATTACTTAATGGAAGCTTGGGATATTCACAGTTGTATATACAGTCTTGCTAAAAATGGTAGTATGCTACTTGGTTTGTGTCTGCTTTAATATGTGCATATGTTTCTTGTAACGTATCACTCATACATATTAGTAGAGCCCATAAGATCTTTGCTTGATTACCAGCGTTGTGATGGCAGTCACACTAGTGGGGGCTGGGTAGTCTATAAGCAACATCCTATACTTGTCCCTAATCGTAGGATTATCGAGACCGGGCATCGATACTCCAGAGTAGACTAGTGTGTACGTTTCTCATCCCAGTTGGGGAGATGGTATGTCCCACAGCCATCAGTACGTCGTACTGGAGATAGTATACAGGTGCTCGTTAGGTTACGGGTACACCGGACAGGACTCGCAGGGGGACTGTTGGTTGGTATTATACCAATCGTCAGTTAACAGTTCCCAGGTGACATGAGTACAGCATAGTCCGCAGACTTGACACTGCTACTTCGCCTCGAGTGTGTCCCACTGTTCTTAGATTGCTACCCTACCACGGCTCAAAGGATTCGTGCAAACAGGTAGCAGTTGGGTGCAGTCCCGAGCACTTGGAGGCGGTGGCGGTTAGAAAGGATTTGTCTCTCCCGATATTGGGAGTTGATATCGCGCTGTGTCAGAGAGCCATTACGCAAAGTCCCTGGCCAGGGCAAGCGAGATTTACTGGTAGGTTCCAGTAGTTTCTCATGGTGTAATGGGCTACGCTCCAACATGACTTATACCGCTATTAGGGGACTGACGCTTGCCGCCCCCCAGGCTAGATATGCGATAGTCTTAGACAAACAGACCGGACTGTATGGAGATTGTCACATCAGGCTCAGTAGGAGTTCGGATGGGTTTCCTCAACGGCCTTCTTATCGACATCTACCTGGGGACCGTTACGTACAGCTAGTGCCGCTTGCGGTCTGTGGTTAAACCCACTGCCAGCGTAGTGTCGAGTGTTTAGAGTCCCACACAGAGAGTTTCCCTTCTCCAGGCGAAACGATATAGAGGTCGTATGGTTTTACGACAAGGGTTTGGACGCATACGTGTTTAAACGCACGTACGACGTTCGGACAGTTTTTACTGGTCGGCTTTGGTTTAAGCCAGATTCTTGTATCAGGATATTGGATTTATACAGTCTAAAGTTTTTCCGTGTTTTCATGGATTGGAGGGGCGTTCTCGTAATTTTCCGGGACGCTTCTAGAAGCATGGTGACTTGGGGGTTAAGGTGGCATAAGAATTTATTGCTTAATGACTCATTTGTGTGATTCATCCTTAGAGTTAATGATTCATTTATTGAGATTATGACTCATGTGATGAATCACACAAGGTGAATGCATCAACCATGATGATTAATCACTTATATTATTTATTTGATAAATTGTTATGGTTGTTATATCCTAGTGAGCTCATTTTTCAATATTATTCTTATCATCACCTTCTCTCTCCTCAAGCTCTCTCATTCTTGAAACCCTAACCCTAACCTCTCATGTGTTGAGATCAAGGGTTAGCTAGACTAATACATCCATAACCTCACTCTATATCCCCTAGGTAGCTTAGATTAGAACTTTGAGCAACCTAGTTATCTCAAGTTAGAGATCAAGCTTGGCGTAGGAGCTCTCGGGTGGATCGTCTTTGACTCGAGGAGGCCGTTGAGGTGCCGATGTTCCAAGGAGCCTACAAGGAGTGGAGGACAGCGATGAAGACCCGAAGGACAAGTAACATGAGGTATAACTTCGAATCCGAGTAGTTAAACCTCTCGTAGTTTGCTAGTAACGGTTTAGATACGATTCATGTGCTCAAGTCCGTGTTACGAAGCTTTGATAATCGTTTTTCATATATTCCGCCTCCCCGCAAGTTCGTAGTGTGCGTGACATGGATTTACAGTATATATATACGGAATCTAGGCTTAACCTTACGGAACTTAAACTTAGTCGAAGGGGTATTAGACCCGAACTTTCATCGCGTAGGTTGACCTTGGTTGATGGAGTAGGTGACTTAAGGAGAGTGACGTACCGTGTGTATGTTCCGCGGCATACTTACGATACGCTACTACGCTTAAGAAGTCTTAGCATGTACATTTACTTGGACAGCATTATATTCATTCCTATGATCTATCATCATCGATATCGTTTTATGGTTTTGCTGCCATGATTACACGGGCAGAGAGAGAGCTACGGCTAGAGTTGCGTCAGCACGAGCTCGTCACAGACGAGGACTGACCAGGACGTGATTCCAGGGACACACGATTGTATATTTTTGTCATTTTATTGTGTTTTCGCGCCATGAGCATTTGATGGATCGCTTTTACAAAATTTCTCGGACGTGCAGATCAGCACCAGAGGATTGGCCCACTGCTAGAGGCCAGCCAGAATGAAATGACCTTCGATGCACCGATTATTCATGATGATTGAGGCACTGTTCAGCGTATGGACAAATGAGCCAGTTGTTGCTGCGAATAACAAGATATCACTCCAGATGTTTGAAGCTAATGCCGCACGAATTATACTTAGAGGTATGATAGAAGATCGCTAGTCGCCCAAGAAGGAACGACTAGGACATGTGATTCGTTGCCTACCCCGATGCGAGGTCATCAGATTGATTGATTCCAGCTAGAGACGACTTCACGCAGGTATGTTGGAAGTCAAAAGAAAATGATCGAATGTCAGAAGCCCATTTCCAAGTTTAAAGTATTCGGAAAAACATGCAAGTAATTCTATGGACCCTCTAGAGGAATGAAACCCTAACTCGACATAATGACCATGAGAACGCTCTGAAACCTTAGGGTTTACAACAGTTCAGCGGTGCCATTAATGAGGCTTGGGTTTGCCCTTCAACGACTGGTCCATAAGTGTTGTGGCATGTACTGGAATACTATTATACTGTACTCAAGATGTTGAGCTCTTGGGGGATTATGGAACTCTGATTAATAGATCGAATGGTTCGACGTCATTCGGATATCATGTGATGGGATACATGCAGGGTTACTATGCACTCTCACAAGGGTCTACAAAGCATCAACCATGCCCGATTCAAAATTTAGACGTGCCGAACAACCCTAACCAAGATCTTTAAACTAGAGATTAGGCGAAACAAAGCATGTTAAACACTTTAACACTTAGAGTTTGGGATTACAACCTTTGTAGTCCGGTCATTCACTTCTAAAGCTCCGTGTTGAGGTCCCTTCGCTGCGATCATCATGTTCCCGGACTCTAGAGAGGCTCCACGAAGAGAAAGATGCAAGCTTGCTTCCGATTTTCGATAACAAAGATGATCTACCTTGAAGTTTCTTTAACACAAGCTCTCACTCACTAATGAAGTGAACACCCTAATCTAAATGGCTAGGATAGATTAGGATGATGAAGTAGGATTTTAGCTCTCATTTGTTTTTTTAATCTCACTCAAAATCATCACTAATGAAAAAGCTAGTAAGCTTTTCCATCAAGAACTCAAGGAAGAAGAAGAAGAATCCGTTTATGATGAATAATGAAACTCTAGTGTGGTTAGAATTGCAACCATGGGTTAAGTATGAAGACTTAACTCATGTAGAGATTTAACTAGGGTAAAGGGTTGGGTTGGGTTAAGGAAATATCTATGTAAAATATCCAAGTCAAAGTCAAAGCTTCAAGAAGCTTCATGAAAGCTTCATGAAGACTTAACCCTAATCCAAACCCTAACCTCAATTAAACTCCACAAAACATGTTGCATTTATAACCATAACATGTTACAATATTATATATCACATACACAATATTTATTGTAACAAAATAAAATAATACAATTAACATATATCGCATATATATCAATGTATTATCCGAGTGAGAAAAAGAATCTTTAAGTGGGCTTATATTAGTTAATGTAATTTAATATTTCAAATATATAATTATACATTAAATTATCGAATCAACACTTGATCCGATAATCCGGCTATTTCACAAATAACCGACTAATATAATCTGTATCAGTTCATCGAATCAACACTTGATCCGATGACCCGGCTATATCACATATACCCGGCCGATATCTCATATCGCGAAAATCTAATACGGTATCACATATATGTATTGTTCTCGGTCCTGCACATATCAAATATGTGCTCCTACTCCGTTTTGCCTGAGCCAAGAAACCTCTGTGTAGGACTCTAAAGAATCGTCAATACGCCGGCAGTAGGTGATGATCATATCAAACACCCACAAACTGCAAGCGGTCAGCTAAATGTAACAGCCACCCAGGTATTGAGCGATCAGAAGATCAACAAGCAAGCCTGTACATTCTCCTGCGAATCCAATCAGTAACACTCCCATACAGTCCGGTCTCTTCGTCTGATATGACGCATATCTCACCTAGGGGTGGTAAATGTCAGACCCCAGTAGCTTGATAAGTCGTGTCGATATGAGGTCTATAACAGTTCGAGAAACTACTGATAACACTTACCAGTAAATCTCAGCAGCCCTGGAAAGGGATTTCCAGTTATAGCCAATCGAACACAGCGCAACATCAACTCCCTATACCGGGAGAGACGAATCCCCTCCTATCGCTCATTGCCTCCATGTGATTCGGGACTGTACCCAAAAGCCACCTTTTTGCACGCCCTCTTGGACGTGGTATGATGGAAATCAAAGCACAGTGGGAATCACACAAGACTCTATGACGATCTCGGGTCTACAGACTACTCTGTACCAGTGTCACCAGAGAACTGCCATCTGACATGAGGTATAATACCATCTGGGAGTTCTCGGCGAGTCCGTCCAGTGTACCCAGTCTCCACTGAGCACCCATATACCTTTTCTAATGTCAAACACCAATGGATATGAGATCATCCATTGCCCATTATATGGGTCAAGAAGCGCATACGCTAATCTACTCTGGAGTATCGATGCCCTGTCTCGGTACTCCTACGACTAGGAACATTTGAAGGATGTACTTGGCGACTACACTTTCCTCACTAGTATGATCTGCATCATAGTCCTGGTAGTGAAGTACTCATCCTAAGGGCTTTATCAACATGTAACATAGAGACAATCAGAGTACGTGTTAAGATAAAGAGTAACCAGATAGCGTACTATCATGTCGAGCAAGAAAGTCCTCCCTATATATGTCCAAGCATCCACTACAATATACATCGTATGTACAGTAATGGCCTCTAGGGCATACATATAACTAACAATCTCCCACTTACACTAAGGCCATCTGTTGTGGTATCGCATACCCAACAATTAGCTGTAGTTGAAGTATCTCATACTCAACCATCCTATAAAAGTCTCTACTGGGATAAAGGCCTTTGTGAGTGGATTCGCGCTGTTGTCCTCTGTGTCTACTCTCCTAACCTCGATCGTCTTGAGATCAACCATCTCCATGATCAGGTGATACTGCCTAAGAATTATATCTGGATTTCTGATGGGACGGGGGTTTCTTAGCATAAGCCACAACTCCATTGTCACACAATGGAAGGAACGAAGTTCATCTTATGAACTTATATATATCCAGAATGCCTCTTTGGTAGCATCCTTGGTAACGATGTATCTTGCCTTTAATCGTCTAGTAAGTCACGGTATCTTGCTTGGAACTCTTCCAACATACTGTCCCTCCACTGAGAGTAAAGACAATGCCTGCGACTGACATTCAGTCGTCCTTATCACCCTGGAACCTTTCCAGTGATTCTCCCCAGGATCGATTGATACCATCTCACTATAACTAGTGAGAATCCTAATATCTAATTAGATCTATCTCATAGATCTATAACTCAGGATTTAGGAGGTATTATCTTGATCCTATATGGAGAATCCTTGTGATAAGAGGAGATTGACCGAGCGTAGCATAGGAAACTCCTTCCCTATCAAGAGTATGCCATCCACGTACTCTACGAGGATCACCACAATACTCTCTACTACCTTTTTGTATATACAAGGTTCATCTACCATTTTGTTGAAGTCAAACTCTTTGACTACCACATCAAAACAGACGTTCCAACTCCGCGATGCCTGATTTATCACATAAAACATCTTGCTCACGTTTCCGCTGCTCCCACTGTCTACGAAGCCCTCTGGCTGTGTACTTATAGACGCTCTCTTCCAAATCAATATTTAGAAAAGCAGTCATGACACCCAACCGCCAGATATCGTAGTCATGGTATGTAGCCGTGGCAAGTAGGATTTGGATGGACTTAAGCATAGCTTTGAAAGCCTCAACTTTTCCATGTACACCAAGTAATCTTCTCAAGATGTACTTGCTCCTGATGGGGATTTAACCCTTCAGATAAAGCAACCAAAGTCCATACTTTGTTGGTGTATAAGGATTCCATCTCAGATCGCTAAGCATCCAGTCATTCTTACAGAGTCCCACTCCTGATGGCCTGCTCGAAACTGGTTGGGTCATCATCTCATGATGCAATCCTCGCTCCCACTGTCATAGAGAAACCGAAGTATCTCTCAGGTGGGTGAGGAACCCTACTAGATCGGCGGAGAGGCTGAGGTTCATTGGAAACTATTGAATACTTTGGTTCTACCAAATCATCAGTTGCAATTTGTATAGCTGGAACTCCTTCCAGTTCTACCTCATGACCAATAATTTCTTCACAAGAAATTTCCTTTCACAAAGGTGGCATGCTGAGAAACAAAACATCTTTTGTTCCTCGGTTTGGTAGAAGATATTTCCTTGCGAATGCTTGGGATATCCAACAAACTTCCACAGAATTGACTTTGCCTCGAGCTTGTTCGGATTATGCTTTTAGACATAGGCTGGACAACCCCAAATCTTAACATACTTAAGATATGGGCTCTTCCCATTCCATATCACATATGAAGTGGTAGGCAACTGATTTGATTGGATCCGTATTCAATAGGTATGCAGCTTCACAAGTGCATAACTCCCAAAAGAAAATAGGCAACTCGGTAGTACTCATCATAGAGCACACCATATCACATAGGGTGTGATTGCTCCGCCCCGATACACCGACGTGCTATGGTGTATACGGAGGAGTAATGCTGAGAGAGAATTCATTCTCTTTCAGAATAGTCCAGGAATCCCGTGCACAAGTATTCTCCTCCTTGATCTTATCAAAGTACATAATACTTATACCCGTTTTTGGTTCTCTACTTCTAACTTATATTCTGTGGTTATCTCAAAAGTTTCGGACTTGTGTTTCAACAGGAACATATGTCTGAATCTTGAGAGATCATCAGTGAATGTAATGAAGTACAAAGAACCGGTCCTGGCATGTGTAGACAGGGGACCTTCATACATCAGCATGTATCAATCCCAAGAGTTCACTAACTCTTTCTCTGTTTCCAATAAACGGAGCTGTGGTCATCTTATCTCTGTGACATAACGGCTGTAAGTCCACGTTGCGACCCCCGGTGCTTACGGGGAGGCGGAAACGGTATAAAAAACAAATTTTTATCGCAAGAGGCAACATGGACTAAACAAGGTCGGGATCGTGTCTAAACTAAACTAGCAAGCATACAAAGGAGCGTTAGCTACTCGGAAAGATGGTTATACCTAAACTTGAACTCCTTCTTCTTCAAACTTTGTGGAGGTTGATGGTTCTTTTCTCGTAGCCTTCTTCCGTCGAAGATGGATCCACCTGAGGGTTCAACCTTTGGGCTCTTCCTCGAACTTTGAGTGAACTAGGATTTCCGACTTGCTAAACCTTGAACCTAGAATGAGTAGAGAGTGTTTAGGGGTTGTTTTCTTTTCAAGGTGAGGGATTCTCAACACATGAGAAGGAATCACCTTGAGCTTGAGGAAGAAGAAGATGAAGTGAGGAGAGAGAATGGTTATGAAAGAATGAGCTATCTTTTTCCTTTTGCAACCATAAAGCCAAAAGAAAAAGAATTATCTAATTAATAATAATAATGAAAATGAAATAGTTGATGGAAGGTTTAGGAATGACCATTATCATTTCAAACATTAAATGTTTTGCAAGAATCAAAAAGCATCTTGCTTTTGTAATGATGATGGTCAAAACTTCAACCATGGTCAACAAGTCAACCATGGTCAACTAGTCAACAAAAACCAACCATGACACAATTTCATTTTATTAATATTATTAATTGATATAACATAAATCCATTAGGGTTTGGAAAAAGACGACTGTCAACTGTGCATACGCACCCGTTCCGAAACCCTAATGAAAGTCCTCTTCCTCCTCCTCAAACAACTGTGCATACACACCTGCATTCTTGTTCCGAGGAACATGAATACTGGGAGATAAAAGCAACCCTAAAACATATACCGGTATCTGACTCAAACCAGAGCCAGCCAGTAATATCCGTCCAGACTCCAAACGTGCACAAGTGCGCGGATGAGAACGAACCCTGTCGCAAAACCATGCGACCTCTACTCTGTTTTGCCCAGAGGCGAATACCCTCTGTGTGGGACTCTAAAGACTCGACACTACGTCGGCAGTGGGTTTAACCACAGACCGCAAGCGGCACTAGCTGTGGGTAACGGTCTCCAGGTAGATGCCGACAAGAAGGCTGACGAGGTGAAACCCCATCTGTACTCCTACTGAGTCTGAATGTGACAGTCTCCGTACAGTCCGGTCTGTTAGTCTAATACATCGCATGTCGGGCCAAGGGGGCGGTAAAACGTCAGTCCCCCAATAGCGGTACAAGTCGTGTCGGAGTGAAGCCCAAAACACCCTGAGATAACACTGGAAGCCTACCAGTATATCTCGCTTGCCCTGGCCAGGGACTACTCGTGTAATGGCTCTCCTAGACACAGCGCGATGTCAACCCCTAATACCGGGAGAGACGAATCCTGTCTAACCGTCACTGCCTCCAAATGCTTCGGGACTGCACCCAACCACCACCTGTTTGCACGACTCCTTTGAGCCGTGGTAGGGTAGTGATCAAAGTGCAGTAGGAACACACTCGAGGCGAAGTGCCAGTGTCAAGTCAGCGGACTAAGCTGTACTCATGTCACCTGGGAACTGATAACTGACGATAGGTATAATACCAACCTGTCAGTTCCCGATGAGTCCTGTCCAGTGTACTCGTAACCCAACGAGCACCCGTATACTATCTCCAGTACGACGTACTGATGGCTGTGGGACAGACCATCTCCCACACTGGGATGAGAAGCGTATACGCTAGTCTACTCCGGAGTATCGATGCCCTGTCTCGATAGTCCTGCGACTAGGGACCTGTATAAGGATGTGCTTATAGATTATCCAGCCCCCACTAGTGTGACTGCCATCACAACGCTGGTAATCAAGCAAAGATCCTAAGGGCTCCACTAATGCGTATAAGTGATATACTGAAATAAACACAAGTACACATTGAAGTAGAAACAAACCAAGTAGCATACTACTATATTGAGCAAGATTGTTTATACAAGGTGAATATCCCAAGCTTCCATCAAGTAATATACAAACTAGTATGATACAGTAATGGCCTCTAGGGCATATACACTAACAATCTCCCACTTGCACTAAGGCCATGAACTGGCGTATCGAAGACCTATCATCTCGATCAGCCGCTCGAACTGAGTCTGGGGTAGGGCCTTGGTGAATGGATCTGCAGTGTTCTCTTCTGAAGCAACCCTCCGAACCTCGATCTCCTTGCGATCCACGATCTCCCTGATCAAGTGATACCGCCTCAAGATGTGCCTGGATCTCTGATGGGACCTGGGTTCCTTCGCTAAGGCTATAGCCCCGTTGTTGTCGCAATACAGAGGTATTGGGTCAACAATGGACGGAACCACCTGAAGTTCTTTTAAGAACTTCCTCATCCAGACAGCTTCTTTTGCGGCATCAGATGCAGCAATGTATTCCGCTTCCATAGTCGAGTCTGCAACGGTTTCCTGTTTGGAGCTCTTCCAACACACCGCCCCTCCATTGAGGGTAAAGACAAAACCCGACACGGACTTGGAATCATCCTTGTCACTCTGGAAGCTGGAGTCAGCAAAGGCCTCGATCTGGAGGTCTTTTCCTCCATACACCAAGAACATCTCCTTAGTCCTTCTCAGGTACTTGAGAATGTTCTTTACCGCTATCCAGTGTTTCTCCCCAGGGTTTGACTGATACCGGCTTACCACACTCAGTGCATAAGCTACATCCGGTCTGGTACACAACATCGCATACATTATAGAGCCTACCGCAGAAGCGTAGGGTATAATAGACATGCGATCCCTCTCCAAATCAGTCTTGGGAGACATCTCTTTAGAGAGGGTGATCCCGTGACAAGCAGGTAGGTTACCGCGCTTGGAATCTTCCATACTGAATCTTTTCACTATGGTGTCGATGTACCTGGACTGAGAAAGTCCTAATATCCTCTTGGATCTATCACGATGGATCCGGATCCCCAGGATGTAAGAGGCATCACCCAGGTCTTTCATGGAGAACCTGTGCGACAAGAACCCCTTGACAGATTGTAGCATAGGAATGTCATTTCCTATTAAGAGAATGTCATCCACGTATAAAACTAGGAATACTACAGTTCTCGCTACAAATCTACTATAGATGCATGGTTCATCTGGATTTTTGATAAAGCCAAATTCCTTGACCGTCTCATCAAAACAGATGTTCCAACTCCGCGATGCCTGCTTTAGTCCATAGATGGACTTAAGCAACTTGCACACCTTTCCGCTGCTCCCACTCTGAATGAAACCCTCTGGCAGATCCATATAGACACACTCTTCTAAATTTCCATTCAGAAAAGCGGTCTTTACGTCCATCTGCCAAATCTCATAATCGTGGAAGGCAGCAATGGCAAGAAGGATCCGAATGGATTTCAGCATAGCCACTGGAGAAAAGGTTTCGTCATAGTCCAAGCCAGGTCTTTAACGGAAACCCTTTGCTACAAGTCTAGCTTTATAGGTCTCAACCTGTCCATCTACACCAATCTTCCTTTTGAAGATCCACTTGCATCCTACGGGTTTTACCCCGTCTGGAGCAATGTCCAACGTCCATACTTTGTTGGTGTACATGGACTCCATTTCGGTCCGCATTGCATCCAGCCATTTTACCGAGTCAACGCTCTGAACGGCCTGCTGGAAGCTAGTAGGCTCATCATAATCTATGATGCAATCCTCTCTATCCCCGTCTATGAGAAAACCGTAGTATCTCTCGGGCGGATGAGACTGCCTACTACTTCTGCGGAGCGGCATAGGAATGTCCTGTTCATTTGAACCATCAGGTTCCACTAAGCTTTCAGTAATAGCTCGTGGTTCTGGAATTTCTTCCAGTTCTACTGTGCTCCCACTTATCTGCTTTTCCAAAAACTCAGTTTCCAAGAAGTAGGCATGACGAGAAACAAGAACTTTTTGTTCCTCTTCACAGTAGAAGAAATATCCCTTGGAGTTCTTTGGATATCCCACGAACTTACACTGTACTGAGCGTTCCTCGAGCTTGTCCGCATGCTGCTTTTTAACAAAAGCTGGACATCCCCATGTCTTAATGTGCTTAAGATAGGGTCTCTTCCCACTCCACATCTCATATGGTGTGGTAGGCACAGTCTTAGTAGGAACTCGGTTCAAAAGGTACGCAGCTGATTCTAGCGCATACCCCCAGAATGATCTCGGTAACTCAGCGTTGCTCATCATGGACCGTACCATATCCAATAGGGTTCGGTTCCGTCTCTCCGATACACCGTTGTGTTGCGGAGTGTATGGAGGAGTAAGCTGAGAGAGAATTCCGTTCTCTTTTAAATAATTCAGGAACTCGGCACTTAAGTATTCTCCACCTCGATCCGATCTTAGAATCTTGATACTTTTGCCGGTCTGTTTCTCTACTTCATTCTTATATTCCTGGAACTTTTCAAAGGCTTCGGACTTATGTTTCATTAAGAAGACATAACCGTACCTTGAAAATTCATCCGTAAAAGTAATGAAGTAAGAGTAACCGCTTCGCGCATGTGTAGACATTGGACCGCACACGTCGCTGTGTACGAGTCCCAAGAGCTCGCTCGCTCTTTCTCCGTGTCCAGTGAACGGAGTCTTTGTCATCTTTCCCATGAGACAAGATTCACAAGTGGCATACGACTGATACTCGAACGGATCCAAGTATCCTTCTTTATGTAACTTAGTCAACCGTGTCTCATTGATGTGACCCAGTCTACAATGCCATAAGAAAGCCTGATTGATATCTGGAGACTTTCTTTTGTGTGTATTCTGGACATTGAAAATCTGTGGTTGGTTCAATACGTATATACCATTGCTCAGTGTACCTGACCCAATCAGAACTTGATTAAGGTGAATATTTACAACATTACTTACAAACGCAAATTCATAACCTTCTTTAGAAACCAAAGATACAGAAATGATATTACAAGATGCGTTGGGTACAAAAAAGCAATTACGCAAAACCAAAACATGCCCATCTGACATTCCCAGGTGATAGTCCCCCACGGCTTTAGCATCCATGCCAGCTCCGTTCGCAACTCTGAGGGTCATGTCACCTGCCTTCAAAAACATACGGTTTCTCAACGCCTGCAAAGAATTAAAGATATGAGATCCTGATCCGGTATCCAATACCCAGGAAGTAGAGTTTATAGAAAGACAGTTTTCAATAACATACACACCTGAAGCTGAAGCCGCAACCTGCTTCAGTTCCTGTGTCCTGGCCTTCCAAGCCCTGCAATCTTTCTTCCAGTGTCCACTCTTGTGACAATAGAAGCATTCCTCTTTACCCACAAGCTTCCCCGCAATCTTTGTTGCCTTTTCCTTTCCCTTCGTACCCACTTTACTAACACCGCCTCTTGGTTTGGCGGGGGCTTTCTTCCTCTTTCCCTTGGCTTTCGCCTTGGACCTAGAGGAAGAAGATCTTCCTAAAAACAAAGCGGGTGTTTCCCTACCCTTCTGTAGGGTGCCCTCTGCGCTCCTCAGCATGTTGAGGAGTTCTGAAAGTTCAACTTCCTTTTCTTGCAAGTTGAAATTCAGTATGAACTGGGCGTAAGTGGATGGAAGGGACTGGAGAATTAAATCCGTAAAGAGTTCACTGTCCAACGTGGTCCCAAGTTCCGCGAGCTCCTCAGTGTAGCCAATCATCTTAAGCACGTGGTCCGCTACCGATGATCCGACGGCCAACCTTGTCGAGAATAACTTCTTCGACACTTCGTATCTTGCGATACGAGACTGCTCTCCATACAGTTCTTTTGTATGAAGAAATATGGATTCCAAATCCATATTCTCGTGCCTCCTTTGATGTTCGTTGTCCATCGAGGCAAGTACGAGGCACCTGGCCTTCGCGCTGTCAATCTCCCAAGTCTTACGGATTTCCTTATCCGCGATGCTGGAGGTGGGACCTGGGACGGGGGGAGCTTTGGTGGTAAGAAGATACCCCAGCTTGTCGTAAGTGATTGCCAACTTGACATTCCTGAGCCAATCTTTGTAGTTTGGCCCTGTCAATATGTTTTTATCTAGAAGTAACTTAAGTCCAGTCATTTCGATTTGGTTGCTGCAGGGGGGGAGAGAAGAAACACTTTAGCACGATGCTCTTGCAAGTTTAGAATGGTTTTTAATTTGTCTAAACAGGATGGCTCCCACTGTCTCTCGAATCCCTCCTCAAACCATAAAGGAAGAATTAGTCAGGATCAATCCCACCGCACAATACTTGCTTAACCGTTCAGCCAGGCCAGTGTCGGTACTTCGAGGGAGGTTTTCCAACGCTTTCGCGAAGTTCCTTAATTAAATAACCTCTTTTCCCTGGGGGCGTAGCCCCGCTAACACCTTTCTAGACACCTACTAGGTTTATAGCATTAATCGTTTAGTGAGAAATTTCCCGAGGAGTAGCATATACTCACAGTAGGATCGGGATCCAAATATCATTGCGTGACGAAACTGAAGGAATCCTACCAGAATCATCATACTCCAAATGGTATGCAAATCTAGCAAGTTCCAGTACTTATGAAACTCCCGATGTGGATTTTTGCCCCATGCTCTTATGACCTTGACTTTGGCCAACAAATCATAAGTCACATGTCAAGTTCTACCAGTCATTCTCCAGGTTAATTTGAATCCACCCGTACCTACCCTTGACTTTGGCCAACAAGGCAGTACGACTGTTCCAAACCAACGCATCTATCTATGCTGCACATGAATACCCAATAGCTACCAATCACTATGCCTTGACTTTGGCCAACAAACACAGCTTGAATACTATTGACTATTCATGTGAAACGACGGAGGGCTACGAATGGTTTTGGCGAAACCGTGAACGTAGTGAACTTGATATAATCGATGGAACGAGATAGCTTTTAGAAGGAGTGGCTCAAGCTCCGCATTTAAAAGTTAGTTTTGAAAAGAACCGAGTGGTTTTTCGAAAGTGTTCCAACGACTTTAGCTTGGTTTATTATCTTGCATTAGTTCTTTTAATGCGTGATATTCTTGCATTAGTTCTTTTAATGCGTCCCATCATTTAATCCTACCATTGCAGAAAACAACCAAAATATGACGTACGCTTATGCCATATGCATTCGCCACGGGGCCCCGTCATCACCCGTTAGGTTACTTAACTAACGACAGAGCGGGGGCTGGGCTAGCGCGGCTGTAAAACATAAGCAACGCCTAAATATAAAGCAATGATAGACATTACAGATCACAGATGAATACATTGGATATACTAGCAATCCGCAATCCTTTCGAGCCTGCAACGAAAAGCGGATTACACGGTCGCGGTGAATAGCCAAATACCCCACCCAAGACCCCTACGGGTGCGGCAAACTACCCGCCAAGTACTCGGCAGTTTGTACACCCCTCCGTGGGTCTATCCTAGGAGCAAAAACAGTAAAAAGAATTATACAATGACGGGTACAACCCCGACCCGGTTGTGCGGCCAAACAAATAATAATATTACATCAATTTACATTTACAATGAATGAAAGAAAAACAAAAGCTCATCTCACATCCACCCCGGCTATTCACCCGCGACAGTCCAACACATTCATATACACATTCCAATATCAAACACAGATCATGTATAACCCCGACCAATCGACTTATAGCGATTAGCCGACGTTCAATACATGCAAGCATCACAGATATAACCATCATAGTCAAAGTGCAGTGAAGTTCGGAAAAAATACGGAATTATAGGACCCCAAAAGTAAATTTCTGTTCTGGAAAATCTGGGCACATATAATATATTTTAAAAATCCCAAAACCAACACAGAGACACACTGTACGAAAAAAGATGATGAGAGGACAACAAACGGCGGCGGTTCCACGGCACATGCCTACCTCATGCCGCGGAACCACGGCGGTTTGAATGAATTAGTGTATCGTTTTTCTTGAGTGTTTACACAAAACCCTGAGCCGAATTTAGGTGTATAACAAATCTCGTTTTGACCAGAAAAAATTTTAACAGAAACTAGGGTTTTGTAAAAGTTTGGTTTGTGGATTTTTCGGTTCCGAACTTCGTTACACTTTACTACCAAGCTAGTTTAAGTTTAGTTAGGCTCTGATACCACTGTAAGTCCACGTTGCGACCCCCGGTGCTTACGGGGAGGCGGAAACGGTATAAAAAACAAATTTTTATCGCAAGAGGCAACATGGACTAAACAAGGTCGGGATCGTGTCTAAACTAAACTAGCAAGCATACAAAGGAGCGTTAGCTACTCGGAAAGATGGTTATACCTAAACTTGAACTCCTTCTTCTTCAAACTTTGTGGAGGTTGATGGTTCTTTTCTCGTAGCCTTCTTCCGTCGAAGATGGATCCACCTGAGGGTTCAACCTTTGGGCTCTTCCTCGAACTTTGAGTGAACTAGGATTTTCGGCTTGCTAAACCTTGAACCTAGAATGAGTAGAGAGTGTCTAGGGGTTGTTTTCTTTTCAAGGTGAGGGATTCTCAACACATGAGAAGGAATCACCTTGAGCTTGAGGAAGAAGAAGATGAAGTGAGGAGAGAGAATGGTTATGAAAGAATGAGCTATCTTTTTCCTTTTGCAACCATAAAGCCAAAAGAAAAAGAATTATCTAATTAATAATAATAATGAAAATGAAATAGTTGATGGAAGGTTTAGGAATGACCATTATCATTTCAAACATTAAATGTTTTGCAAGAATCAAAAAGCATCTTGCTTTTGTAATGATGATGGTCAAAACTTCAACCATGGTCAACAAGTCAACCATGGTCAACTAGTCAACAAAAACAAACCATGACACAATTTCATTTTATTAATATTATTAATTGATATAACATAAATCCATTAGGGTTTGGAAAAAGACGACTGTCAACTGTGCATACGCACCCGTTCCGAAACCCTAATGAAAGTCCTCTTCCTCCTCCTCAAACAACTGTGCATACACACCTGCATTCTTGTTCCGAGGAACATGAATACTGAGAGATAAAAGCAACCCCAAAACATATACCGGTATCTGACTCAAACCAGAGCCAGCCAGTAATATCCGTCCGGACTCTAAACGTGCACAAGTGCGCGGATGAGAACGAACCCTGTCGCAAAACCATGCGACCTCTACTCTGTTTTGCCCAGAGGCGAATACCCTCTGTGTGGGACTCTAAAGACTCGACACTACGCTGGCAGTGGGTTTAACCACAGACCGCAAGCGGCACTAGCTGTGCGTAACGGTCCCCAGGTAGATGCCGACAAGAAGGCTGACGAGGTGAAACCCCATCTGTACTCCTACTGAGTCTGAATGTGACAGTCTCCGTACAGTCTGGTCTGTTCGTCTGATACATCGCATGCCGGGCCTAGGGGGCGGTAAAACGTCAGTCCCCCAATAGCGGTACAAGTCGTGTCGGAGTGAAGCCCAAAACACCCTGAGATAACACTGGAAGCCTACCAGTATATCTCGCTTGCCCTGGCCAGGGACTACTCGTGTAATGGCTCTCCTAGACACAGCGCGATGTCAACCCCCAATACCGGGAGAGACGAATCCTGTCTAACCGTCACTGCCTCCAAATGCTTCGGGACTGCACCCAACCACCACCTGTTTGCACGACTCCTTTGAGCCGTGGTAGGGTAGTGATCAAAGTGCAGTGGGAACACACTCGAGGCGAAGTGCCAGTGTCAAGTCAGCGGACTAAGCTGTACTCATGTCACCTGGGAACTGATAACTGACGATAGGTATAATACCAACCTGTCAGTTCCCGACGAGTCCTGTCCAGTGTACTCGTAACCCAACGAGCACCCGTATACTATCTCCAGTACGACGTACTGATGGCTGTGGGACAGACCATCTCCCACACTGGGATGAGAAGCGTATACGCTAGTCTACTCCGGAGTATCGATGCCCTGTCTCGATAGTCCTGCGACTAGGGACCTGTATAAGGATGTGCTTATAGATTACCCAGCCCCCACTAGTGTGACTGCCATCACAACGCTGGTAATCAAGCAAAGATCCTATGGGCTCCACTAATGCGTATAAGTGATATACTGAAATAAACACAAGTACACATTGAAGTAGAAACAAACCAAGTAGCATACTACTATATTGAGCAAGATTGTTTATACAAGGTGAATATCCCAAGCTTCCATCAAGTAATATACAAACTAGTATGATACAGTAATGGCCTCTAGGGCATATACACTAACAACGGCAAGTTTCACAAGTTGTAAATTCAAACTAATTTAAATATGCATCTATATGTAACTTCAGCTAGTCGGGTCGCATTGATATGACCTAGTCTATAATGCCTCAAGAAGGATTCATTCATTTCTGAACTCTTCCTCTTGTGTGTGTTCTGTACACTAAGAACTGTGGTTTGATTTAGAACGTCTATGCTTTTAGATAACGTGCCTGAACCGATCAACTCTTGATATAGGAAATGTTCAAAATATTATCCAACAATACAAAATTATATCCTTCTTTACTAATAAAGAGACTGATATGATGTTGTATATCAGGTTCGGTATCTAATAACATTCGTTCAGAATCAATGTATTCTGGTAATACAGGGTGATAACTACCAACAGACTTGGCTGCAACACTTGCACCGTTTCTATCTTATGAAACTTATCACCCGTTCTCAGTTCTCTACCTATCTGTAGCCCATGTAACAAATTACATATGTGGGATCCTGATCTGGTATCAAATACCCAGGACGTAAAGGATATTGAGAAACAGTTCTGTATAATGAACACACCCGAAGAAGATGCATCAACATGCACTTTTTTCGTTTGGGCGGTACGGGAATTCTGGTAATTCCCTATTTCCTGCTCTGTCTTATAACAATTATAAGTTAGAGCGGGACCAACGTTCCCTAGCGCAGTATAATAAACGGGTTCGGTCAATACATCCGTATTATTATCTTGATTAAGGCGTGACATAGTCGTAACCAGGAGAGAGGGAGAAGAAAACACTCAGCGTGCGCTTTTACAAGATTAGATTGGTTATCAATTTATCTAATCAGGATGGCTCCCACTGTTTTAGTCAAATCTTCCTTCAAACCCTAAAAGAAAAGACTAGCCGGGATTAATTACACCCTACAAGTTTGCCAATCTTTCAGCCAGGCCAGTGCCGGTACTTTCAGGGAGGTTCCCCGCGCTTTCGCATGGAACTAATTAAAATAAACCTCGTTTTCCCAGGGGCGCAACCCCGTTGACACCCTACTTGATCGGCTAATTGTAATGTGTAAAACTCTCTCAGGAGTAACTCTTACTCACAGTGGGTATCGGGATCCAACTATCTCATAAAAGGTATGCAATCTCATTACAAATTTCAACACTTGAAATTCCCAATAATATTTTACCCCTAGCAACTTATGACCTTGGGTAAGGTCAACAAATCATAAGCGCTAGCCAAGTTCAACCCGTCATTTCCCGATTGAATTAAACCCACCCGCACGACCCTTGGCTAAGGTCAACAAAGTCGCACGACCACCCTAACTCAATCTCATCATATACTTATACAGATAAGCACTAATTAGTTACCGCACACTACGCCTTGCTAAGGTCAACAAACGTAGCACGAATACTAAGTAGTATTTATCTGAAATGACGGAGGGTTACGACAGGTTTTTAAGAAAACCCTTTGCGTAATGAACTTGATATCGTTGTAGAATCGAGTGATTTTAAATGGAATGTTTTTTAGGCCTTTTCTAGTTTTGCTAAAGTGGTCACTCCCGGTGAAGGGATCTCGGCTCTTTCCTCATCGAATAAGGTGCAGGATATTTCACAAATATCACTATGCAAAGCAAGAACAATAGAAGCAATCTAAAGCAAAACCGAGTTTGTAGCATCTGCTAGTTTTGCTAAAGAGGTCACTCCCGGTGAAGGGATCTCGGCTCTTTCCTTATCGAATAAGGTGCTGGATGTTCTACAAGGAACACCGCTATGCAAAGCAAGAACTAGAGCTACCAGTTTTTAAACAAGTTTCTACAACATCTTTAGGTTTCTTTTAGTTTCATTAATCTCATTAATGAAGTCCCATTTTATTATGCTTCACAAGCATCACATTTGAAACGAAATCTGCAATATAACATACATCTCATATATATAATATAAACAATCGTCTCAGGCAGTAATATGATCTCATCACAGAACATTGCAGCAGAAGAAACATATATGAAATATTGGATATACTAGGAGGTCTGTGTTTTAGTACGAGCCTGTATAAAACACAGATTCCACGGTCGCGATGAATAGCCAAACCCACATCCCTAGACCCCTACGAGAGAAGCAAGCAACACTGGCAATTCTAGGGTTAGGAGACCCGGTCTCAACTCCTCGAGATGGTCTCCCACTGGACCCTAGAACCCGGTTACTTGCGCTCCCCGCCTTGGGTCTACGTAATGCGAAAAAGTAAATAATATACAATGGTGACATCATCCTCAGCCCGGAAGTGCCCCAATAAAAGAATATTACATACAAATGAATTTTACATGAATGAAAAAGAAAAAACCCTCATCTCACATAAAAACCCCGGCTATTCAGAACACGACGATCCAATATAACATATCACAGCAACACATAATATCTCATATCATCAACGTAAGCAAGTATGTGTATCCCGATTGTCGTTGATGTATAGCAACGAAGCCGGCGATACACCACATACTACGCTTACAGTCACAGAAAAGAAATTGTAAAACTACAACAGTTGGAATCCGCAACCACCTTAGACATCGCATGCCTAACCAAATGAATTCCTTAGACATCGCATACCTAACAATTATAAACCCCGCATTTTAGTCTCATTATCGAAAACACTTTTCAATATCTAGTCGAGCAATTCAACAAGATTCCCGATATCCTGATCGAATGCTCATCGCAAACTTTACTAGACGGCCGCACCCCCGGATGCCGTCGACGAAGTGCACTAAGGCGGAACACCGCTACTGCGAGCACCCGAACGGATGCTTTTGGCGACAGGGTTCTCCTACAGTCACTTGGTCGGGGCTATGGGGCGTGGCTATCTATTAAGTTTACCCGGCGAGTATCCGCGTACGCTACGTGATTGCGACGGACTTTTGATCGCATCAAAATCCCGTGGCAACTGATCATCTGAGACTGAACTGCTAGATCTATAACATTCAAATTAGTTATCTCATAACTACTTGTGGATTCCAAATAATGTATCACATTCCAGATAAATAGATAATGTTAAACTTTTCGATCGAATAAAAAAACACCCAAGATTTCCCAAATAGCTCAACACTTGAGCGGAGTTCAAAAAGTATCCATCACATGCCACAGTACCAATGGTCCAGCCGTAGAAGGGTCAAGCCAACGCCTCACATGTGGCAACGCCGTACTGCCCCAAACCCTAAGGTTCAGAGGCGGTTCAGACGGTCGCATAATCGAGTTAAGGTTTGTGTTCTTCTAGAGGGTCCACCGCGTTACTTGCATGATTTTCCGGAAGTTTCAAACTCGAGAAAAAATCCAACTTTTGAAAAAATTTCCGACAGGGGAAAAAGTGAGTTATTGATATCCGTCGAACTTTTTAACACGTTCTAAAATTACCCGGAAAAACTTAAACGAAGTTAAACTTTCCGATCGAATCAACGAGCTCCGAATACAACCCAGAAAACTCAACACTTGAGTAAAATTAAAAATACCCAGAAGCATCAGGAAGTACCTACGGATCAACCCTTCCAATATGAGGCCATAACTCCCAAGTACGGCCGCGGAACCGCCGCGGGAAGCATGCTCCCTTCAGGGAATTAGGGTGTCGTATTTTAGGGTAATCCTTAGAATTTCCTGCTGATTTTTTTGAGTATTTTTAAAATGAAAAAATCAACATTTTTAGAAAATTTCCAGAGAAGGGTAAAATAAGGGGTTTCGGGGTTCGATCGGACATTAAACTTCGTCTAGACTTCGCCTAAAGCTCTACCTTGTCTCTGATACCACTGCAGGGTTACTAGGCACTCTCACAAGGGTCTACAAGGCATCAACCATGCCCGATTTAAAATTGAGACGTGCCGAACAACCCTAACCAAGATCTTTAAACTAGAGATTAGGCGAAACAAAGCATGTTAAACACTTTAACACTAAGAGTTTGGGATTACAACCATTGTAGTCCGGTCTTTTACTTTTAAAGCTCCGTGTTGAGGTCCCTTCGCTGCGATCATCATGTTCCCGGACTCTAGAGAGGCTCCACGAAGATAAAGATGCAAGCTTACTTCCGATCTTCGATAACAAAGATGATCTACCTTGATGTTTCTTTAACACAAGCTCTCACTCACTAATGAAGTGAACACCCTAATCTAAATGGCTATGATAGATTAGGATGATGAAGTAGGATTTTAGCTCTCATTTGTTTTCTTAATCTCACTCAAAATCATCACTAATGAAAAAGCTAGTAAGCTTTTCCATCAAGAACTCAAGGAAGAAGAAGAAGAATCCTTTTGTGATGAATAATGAAACTCTAGTGTGGTTAGAATTGCAACCATGGGTTAAGTATTAAGTATGAATACTTAACCCATGTAGATATTTAACTAGGGTAAAGGGTTGGGTTGGGTTAAGGAAATATCTATGCAAAATGTCCAAGTCAAAGTCAAAGCTTCAAGAAGCTTCATGAAAGCTTCATGAAGACTTAACCCTAATCCAAACCCTAAACTCAATTAAACTCCACAAAACATGTTGCATTTATAACCATAACATGTTACAATATTATATATCACATACACAATATTTATTGTAACAAAATAAAATAATACAATTAACATATATCGCATATATATCAATGTATTACCCAAGTGAGAAAAAGAATCTTTAAGTTAGCTTATATTAGTTAATGTAATTTAATATATCAAATATATAATTATACATTAAATTATCGAATCAACACTTGATCCGATAATCCGGCTATTTCATAAATTACCGACTAATATAATCTGTATCAGTTCATCGAATCAACACTTGATCCGATGACACGGCTATATCACATATACCCGGCCGATATCTCATATCGCGAGAATCTAATACGGTATCACATACACGTATTGTTCTCGGTCCTATACATATCACATATGTGCTCCTACTCTGTTTTGCCTGAGCCAAGAAACCTCTGTGTAGGACTCTAAAGAATCGTCAATACGCCGGCAGTAGGTGATGATCATATCAAACACCCACAAGCTGCAAGCGGTCAGCTAAACATAACAGCCACCCAGATATTGACCGATCAGAAGATCAACAAGCAAGCATGTACATTCTCCTGCGAATCCAATCGGTAACACTCTCGTACAGTCCGGTCTCTTCGTCTGATATGTCGCATATCTCGCCTAAGGGTGGTAAACGTCAGACCCCAGTAGCTTGATAAGTCGTGTCGATATGAGGTCTATAGCAATTCGAGAAACTACTGATAACACTTACCAGTAAATCTCAGCAACCCTGGAAAGGGATTTCCAGTTATAGCCAATCGAACACAGTGCAACATCAACTCCCTATACCGGGAGAGACGAATCCCCTCCTATCGCTCATTGCCTCCATGTGATTCGGGACTGTACCCAAAAGCCACCTTTTTGCACGCCCTCTTGGACGTGGTATGATGGAAATCAAAGCACAGTGGGAATC
This sequence comes from Agapanthus africanus, assembly GCA_030015575.1. NCBI lineage: Eukaryota > Viridiplantae > Streptophyta > Magnoliopsida > Asparagales > Amaryllidaceae > Agapanthus > Agapanthus africanus. Next base: position 517,192,113 of record JASDDO010000014.1, read on the forward strand.
ACACAAGACTCTATGACGATCTCGGGTCTACAGACTACTCTGTACCAGTGTCACCAGAGAACTGCCATCTGACGTGAGGTATAATACCATCTGGGAGTTCTCGGCGAGTCCGTCCAGCGTACCCGGTCTCCACTGAGCGCCCGTATACCTTCTCTGATGTCAAACACCAATGGATATGAGATCATCCATCGCCCATCATATGGGTCAAGAAGCGCATACGCTAGTCTACTCTGGAGTATCGATGCCCTATCTCGGTACTCCCATGACTAGGAACATTTGAAGGATGTACTTGGCGACTACACTGTCCTCACTAGTATAATCCGCATCATAGTCCTGGTAGTCAAGTACTCATCCTAAGGGCTTTATCAACATGTAACATAGAGACAATCAGAGTACATGTTAAGATAAAGAGTAACCAGATAGCATACTATCATGTCGAGCAAGAAAGTCCTCCCTATATATATCCAAGCATCCACTACAATATACATCATATGTATAGTAACGGCCTCTAGGGCATACATATAACTAACAATACATTGCTTGGGAGACTCCAGATACGAGTATAGCCGTTGGAGCGCAGTCCATGCAGCCACGAAGAGACGAGTCCGAATCAGTCGACATTAGAGAAAAGTGGAGTAAGTGGTTCGTACGGGATTTTGAGATGACGTTCCACTCCGCTGACATCAGAGACGTGATACGCGTGCATAGGCGTTGTTTATGGATATATCTTCCAGAAGGAGTCGTGATGAATATGCAGCCGTTCCGGAACAGGAAATAGATTTAGTAAAAGACGATGGCTTCCGGGCAGTTCGGCAGAAATAAGATTTGGGAGAGACTTCGACAGAACCTTTCTGGAACACTAAACGAGAAGACTTGGACCCATGATCGGTCATATTACGTGTAAGTCCATGCTACCCTTCCCCGGTTCTTACAGGGTTGCGGAAGTGGTGAAAAACGATTTTCAAGAGGGTGGTAACATGGACTACCAATACGGATCTTTGTTAAACAACTAACTAACAACCTAACTTGAGTTTACCTACTCGGTTAGGGGGCTATACCTTTCTTGAACTCCTTCTTCTTCAACTCCTCCCGGTGTACGGATCGGCCTCACCTCGTCGTCTCCTTGCGCCGAAGATGGATCCACCCGAAAGCTTCTACCTTTGACTTCTTCTTCGAACTTTGAAGAAACTAGATCACTTGGCTTGTTAGGCCTTGTGAACTAGAATGAGTAGAGAAATGTTTTGGTGTCTTTTTATCTCTAAGGCAATGAGTCTCAACACATGAGAATGGTTTGCCTTGAGCTAGAGAGAGCAAGAGGAAGAGGGAGAGCTTGAGAGTGAGAGAGCTCAAGAGAGAGAAAGCAAATGAAAGAATGAGCCATACTCTTCTCATTCTCACCTCTCATAATCCAAAAGCCATCATAACAAAAATAATAATCAAGTATTGTATGATGGTTTAAGTCAAAATGGTTATATCATTTCATGCACTCATTTTGCATAAATAAACAAGCAAGCAAAAGTTTTTTCCATGGAATGATAGCCATTGTCATGATGATGGTCAACTAGTCCAACCTAGTCAAGCGGTCAACAAAGTCAACAAGTCAACAAAGTCAACCCCTCAACAACCATGTCACTATAATACTTAATTAATATTAATGTTAATAATATTTCTTATTCTCATTAGGGTTAAGCAAAAGTCAATGGTCAACGGTCAACAGTCAATAACCCCAATGAGAATCTTCTGCCTCTATCTCTCTGTCAACTGTGCATACACACCCGCATCCGCGTTCCGAGGAACACGAATACAAACGAGATAAAACCAATCCTAAAACGTACACTAGGATCTGGCTTAAACCAAAGCCCGCTAGTGTTAACTGTCCGGACACTGTACGTGCATAAGTGCATGGATGTAACCGAACCCTGTCGCAAAACCATGCGACCTGTCGCAAAACCATGCGACCTCTACTCTTTTGCCTAAAGGCGAATAGCTTTCTGTATGGGACTCTAAAGACTCGACACTACGCTGGCAGTAGGTTTAACCACAGACCGCAAGCGGCACTAGCTGTGCGTAACGGTCCCCAGGTAGATGCCGACAAGAAGACTGACGAGGTGAAACCCATCTGAACTCCTACTGAGTCTGAATGTGACAATCTCTCTGTACAGTCCGGTCTGTTCGTCTGATACATCGCATGGCGGGCCTAGGGACGGTAAACGTCAGTCCCCTAATAGCGGTACAAGTCGTGTCGGAGTGAAGCCCAGAACACCTTGAGATAACACTGGAAACCTACCAGTATATCTCGCTTGCCCTGGCCAGGGACTACTCATGTAATGGCTCTCCTATACACAGCGCGATGTCAACCCCCAATACCGGGAGAGACGAATCCTGTCTAACCGTCACTGCCTCCAAGTGCTTCGGGACTGCACCCAACTACTACCTGTTTGCACGACTCCTTTGAGCCGTGGTAGGGTAGTAATCTAAGTGCAGTGGGAACACTCTCGAGGCAAAGTGACAGTGTCAAGTCAGCGGACTAAGCTGTACTCATGTCACCTGGGAACTGATAACTGGGGATAGGTATAGTACCAACCAACAGTTCCTGACGAGTCCCGTCCAGTGTACTCGTAACCCAACGAGCACCAGCATACTATCTCCAGTACGATGTACTGATGGTTGTGGGACAGACCATCTCCCACACTGGGATGAGAAGCGCATACGCTAGTCTACTCCAGAGTATCGATGCCCTGTCTCGATAGTCCTGCGACTAGGGACTTGTAAAAGGATGTGCTTATAGATTACCCAGCCCCCACGAGTGTGACTGCCATCACAACGCCGGTAATCAAGCAAAGATCCTAAGGGCTCTACTAATATGTATAAGCGATATGCTAAAAGAAACACATGCACATATTGAAGTAGAAACAAACCAAGTAGCATACTACCATTTTGAGCAAGATTGTATTTACAACTATGAATATCCCAAGCTTCCATTAAGTAATATACAAGCTAGTATGATACAGTAATGGCCTCTAGGGCATATACACTAACAATCTCCCACTTGCACTAAAGCCATGAACTGGCATATCGAAGACCTATCATCTCGATCAGCCGCTCGAACTGAGTCTGGGGTAAGGCGTTCGTGAGTGGATCAACAGTGTTATCTTCTATATTTACTCTCTTCACCTCGATCTCCCGGCGATCTACGATCTCCCTGATCAGGTGGTACTGCCTCAAAATGTGCCTGGACTTCTGATGGGACCTGGGTTCCTTCGCTAAAGCTATAGCGCCGTTGTTGTCACAATACAGCGGTATTGGATCAACACTGGTAGGAACCACCTGAAGCTCCGTGAGGAACTTCTTCATCCAGACAGCTTCCTTTGCGGCATCGCAAGCAGCTATGTACTCCGCTTCCATAGTTGAGTCCGCAACGGTTTCCTGCTTGGAACTCTTCCAGCAAACCGCCCCTCCATTGAGGGTAAAGACATAACCCGACATGGACTTGGAGTCATCCCTGTCACTCTGGAAGCTGGAGTCAGCAAAGGCCTCGATCTGGAGGTCTTTTCCGCCATACACCAAGAACATCTCCTTAGTCCTTCTCAGGTACTTGAGAATGTTCTTTACTGCTATCCAGTGTTTCTCCCTTGGGTTCGACTGATACCGGCTTACAACGCTCAATGCGTATGCTATATCTGGTCTGGTACACAACATCGCATACATAATAGATCCTACTGCAGATGCGTAGGGTATTGATGACATGTGAGCCCTTTCCAAATCAGTCTTGGGAGACATCTCATTGGAGAGGGTGATTCCGTGACAAGCCGGTAGATTACCGTGCTTCGAATCTTCCATACTGAATCGTTTCAGTATGGTGTCGATGTACCTTGACTGTGAAAGTCCCAACATCCTTTTAAATCTATCACGATAGATCTGGATCCCCAGAATGTAGTTGGCATCGCCCAGGTCCTTCATGGAGAACCTCTGTGACAAGAATCCTTTGACTGACTGTAACATAGAAATATCATTTCCTATTAGGAGAATGTCATCGACGTACAAGACGAGGAATACCATATTACTCCCTACAATCTTACTGTAAATGCATGGTTCATCTGGGTTTTTGATAAAGTCGAATTCTTTGACAGTATCATCAAAGCAGATGTTCCAACTCCGCGATGCCTGCTTGAGTCCATAGATGGACTTGAGCAACTTGCATACTTTACCGCTGCTCCCACTCTGAATGAATCCATCTGGCTGATCCATATAGACGCACTCTTCCAAATATCCATTTAGGAAAGCCGTCTTTACGTCCATCTGCCAGATTTCATAATCGTGGAAGGCAGCAATGGCAAGAAGGACCCGAATGGATTTCAACATAGCCACTGGAGAAAAGGTTTCGTCATAGTCTAAACCAGGTCTTTGACGAAAACCCTTTGCAACAAGTCTAGCCTTATAGGTCTCAACCTGTCCATCTACACCAATCTTCCTTTTGAAGATCCACTTGCATCCTACGGGTTTTACCCCATCTGGAGCAACGTCCAATGTCCATACTTTGTTAGTGTACATGGACTCCATTTCGGTCCGCATTGCATCCAGCCATTTTACTGAGTCACCGCTCTGAATGGCTTGCTGGAAGCTAGTAGGCTCATCATAATCGATAGTGCAATCCTCTCTATCCCCGTCTATGAGAAAACCGTAGTATCTCTCGGGCGGATGAGACTGCCTACTACTCCTGCGGAGCGGCGTAGGAATGTCCGGTTCTCCTGAAACTTCTGGTTCATCCAAGCTTTCAGTAACAGCTTGTCGTTCTGGAATTTCTTCCAGTTCTATTGCGCTCCTACTTATCTGATTTTCCAAAAATTCAGTTTCCAAGAAGTGGGCATGCGGAGAAACAAAAACTTTTTGTTCTTCTGCGGAATAGAAAAGATACCCCCTGGAGTTCTTTGGGTATCCCACAAACTTACACAGTACTGAGCGTGCCTCGAGCTTGTCCGCATGCTGCTTTTTTACAAAAGCTGGACATCCCCATATCTTAAGATACTTAAGACATGGTTTCTTCCCACTCCACATCTGATATGGGGTGGTAGGCACAGTCTTGGTTGGAGCCTTGTTCAAGAGATATGCAGCTGCTTCTAGTGCATAACCCCAGAAAGATTGCGGTAACTCAGCCTTACTCATCATGGAACGAACCATATCCAATAGGGTTCGATTCCGCCTTTCAGATACACCGTTGTGTTGTGGTGTGTATGGAGGAGTACGCTGAGAGAATTCCATTCTCTTTTAAGTAGTCCAGAAACTCGGCACTCAAGTATTCACCACCTCGATCAGATCTCAGTGTCTTTATACTTTTGCCTGTTTGTTTTTCAACTTCATTCTTGTATTCCCGAAATTTCCCAAAGGCCTCGGATTTGTGCTTCATTAAGAAGACATGTCCATACCTAGAGAAATCATCTGTGAAAGTAATGAAGTATGAATAACCACTTCGTGCATGTGTAGACATTGGACCACACACATCACTGTGTATGAGTCCCAAGAGCTCGCTCGCTCTTACTCCGTGTCCAGTGAACGGAGTCTTTGTCATCTTTCCTATGAGACAAGATTCACAAGTGGCATAAGACTGATATTCGAACGGATTCAAGTATCCCTCTTTATGTAACTTAGTTAATCGTGTCTCATTGATGTGACCCAGTCTACAATGCCATAAGAAAGCCTGATTTGTTTCCGGAGACTTTTTTTTAAGTGTGTTCTGGACACTGAATATCTGAGCTTGATTTAATACGTATATCCCGTTATTTAATGTACCTGACCCAATCAGAACTTGATTTAGGTGGATGTGTACTACATCGCTTACAAAAGTAAATTCATATCCTTCCTTAGAAAGTAAGGATACAGATATGATATTACAAGTCGCACCTGGTACATACAAACAGTACGCAAAATCAATATCTGCCCAGTTGTCAGTCCAAGATGATATTCCCCTACGGATTCAGCATCCATGCTCATTCCGTTAGCAACCCTGAGAGTCATATCACCTTTCCTGATAACCCTACGGTTTCTCAGAGCCTGTAATGAATTACAGATGTGAGATCCTGATCTGGTATCCAATACCCAGAAAGTAGGGTTAACTGACATACAGTTCTCTATCACAAACACACCTGAAGCCGAAGCCACAACATGCTTCGAATTCTGGCTACTGGCTTTGCTAGCCCTGCAATCTTTCTGCCAATGTTCATTCCCGTTATAATAGGAACGTCCCTCTTTTACTATATCCAGTCCTGAAACTTTTGCCCTTGCTTTTCCTTCTTCTTCCCTGGTTTCCTTCAAAGTATAAGCAGAGGGCAGGGACTGTAGAATTAAGTCAGTACTTGACCCATTCTCCAACGTGGTCTCCAGGTCCGTGAGCTCAAAATAGCTAGTCTCTGTAAGGACGTTGTCCCCTACATATGACCCGACAGCCAACCTCGCTTGAAGCAATTCGTTCGAGGTCTCATATCTTGCGATACGAGATTGCTCTCCATATAAATCTTTGTTATGGAGGAAGATAGAAACTGAGTCCATCTTCTCGTGCTGCCTCTGGTTTGCACCATCAACTGAGGCTAACACGAGGCACTTGGCTTTCGCACAATCCTTTTCCGATGTCCTACGGATGTAAATATCCGTGACAGGGGAAACTGGACCTGAGACGGCAGGGGTTTGATTAGTTAAGAGGTGTCCCAACTTGTCATGGGCAATGGACATCTGGACAGACCTTTGCCAGTCAGATTCAGTCATTTTATTATCTAGATGTAACCTATGTCTGGTCACTGGGTCGCTGCAATTTAAGAGAGAGAAGAGAACACTCAGCATGATGCTTCTTGCAAGTTTAGATTGGTTTTTAATTTATCTAAACAGGATGGCTCCCACTGTCTCTCGAATCCCTCCTCAAACCATAAAGGAAGAATTAGTCAGGATCAATCTCATCGTACAATACTTGCTTAACCGTTCGGCCAGGCTGGTGTCGGTACTTCGAGGGAGGTTTTCCAACGCTTTCGCGAAGTTCCTTAATTAAATAACCTCTTTTCCCTGTGGGCGTAGCCCCGCTAACACCTTTCTAGGCACCTACTTGGTTTATAGCATTGATCGTTAAGTGAGAAAGTTCCGGAGGAGTAGCATATACTCACAGTAGGATCGGGATCCAAATATCATCATGTGATAAACTGAAGGAATCCTACCAGAATCATCACACTCCAAATGATATGCAACGCTAGCAAGTTTCAGTTCTTTTGAAACTCCCAATGTGGATTTTTGCCCCATGCTCTTATGACCTTGACGAAGGTCAACAAATCATAAGTCACATGTCAAGTTCTACCCGTCATTGTCCAGGTTAATTTGAACCCACCCGTATATACCCTTGACGAAGGTCAACAAGGTAATACGACTGTCCCAAACCAACGCATCTATCTATGCTACATACGAATACCCAACAGCTACCAATCACTATGCCTTGACGAAGGTCAACAAACATAGCTTGAATACTATTGAACATTCATATGAAACGACGGAGGGCTACGAATGGTTTTGGCGAAACCTTGAACGTAGTGAACTTGATATAATCGAAGGAACCTTGATAGCTTTTAAAAGGAGTGGCTTAAGCTCCACGTTCAAAAGTTATTTTTGAAAAGAAACCGAGTGGGTTTTTTGAAAGTGTTCCAACGACTTTTACATGGTTTATTTTTCTTGCATTAGTTCTTTTAATGCGTGTTTTTCTTACATTAGTTCTTTTAATGCGTCCCATCATTTAATCCTACCAATGCAAAAAACAACCAAAATATGACGTACGCTTATGCCATTCGCATTCGCCATGGGGCCCCGTCATTACCCGTTAGGTTACTTAACTAACGACAGAGAAGGGGCTGGGCTAGCGCGGCTGCAAAACATAAGCAACGCCTAAATAATATCATATATAGATATATTGCAATGATAGCCATTTCAGATCACAGATGAATACATTGGATATACTAGAAATCCGCAATTCGTACGAGCCTGTAACAAAAGGCGGATTACACGGTCGCGATGAATATCCAATACCCCATCCTAGACCCCTACGGGTGGGGCAAACTATCCGCCAAATATCCAAAGTGGAGCAACCTCCCTCAACAACGTGAGTAGGCCACTCGGCACTTCGAGATACCCGGTAGTTTGTACACCCCACCTTGGGTCTATCCTAGGAGCATAAACAGTAAAAAGAAATTATACAATGACGGCTACAACCCCGACCCGGTTGTGCGCCCAAAAATAATATTACATCAATTTACATATTACATGAATTGAAAGATAAAAGAAAACTCTCATCTCACAACCCCCCGACTATTCATCCGCGACAATCCAAAGAATTCATATACACATACCATCAACATTACAGATCACAGATATGTATAACTCCCACTAATCGACGTATAGTGATTAGCGGACGTTCAATATATATATCACATCACAGATATGAACCCGTTAGCCTTAGTCTTTAGAAGTTCGATAAAAATACGGATTTTCAAGCCCCAAAAACAAATTTTTCTTTCTGGAAAATCTGGGCAGAAAAGACATATTGTAAAAATCCTAAAATACCCCCAGAATCACTCTGCAAGAAACTTTTTCCCCGACCGAGTTAACTCGGCCGCAGAACCGCGGCGGGAGCATGCTCCCGCCGCGTTTCCGCGGCGCCTTGACCGATTCGGTGGACGAAATTTCTTGGGTGTTTAACAAAAAGCCTGAGCCGATTTTTAAGATAAGATTTATCTATTTTTGGACAGAAAAAAATTCGGCAGAAACTTCATTTTCCTGGTTCGTTTCGCGACTTTTTCTTTGATCGGACTTCTACTTACTTTGCTAACATGTTAGATAGTGTTTAACTAGGCTCTGATACCACTGTAAGTCCATGCTACCCTTCCCCGGTTCTTACGGGGTTGCGGAAGTGGTGAAAACGATTTTCAAGAGGGTGGTAATATGGACTACCAATACGGATCTTTGTTAAACAACTAACTAACAACCTAACTTGAGTTTACCTACTCAGTTAGGGGGCTATACCTTTCTTGAACTCCTTCGTCTTCAACTCCTCCCGGTGTACGGATCGGCTTCACCTCATCGTCTCCTTGCGCCGAAGATGGATCACCCGAAAGCTTCTACCTTTGGCTTCTTCTTCGAACTTTGAAGAAACTAGATCACTTGGCTTACTAGGCCTTGTGAACAAGAATGAGTAGAGGAATGTTTTGGTGTCTTTTTATCTCTAAGGCAATGAGTCTCAACACATGAGAATGGTTTGCCTTGAGCTAGAGAGAGGAAGAGGAAGAGGGAGAGCTTGAGAGTGAGAGAGCTCAAGAGAGAGAAAGCAAATGAAAGAATGAGCCATACTCTTCTCATTCTCACCTCTCATAATCCAAAAGCCATCATAACAAAAATAATAATCAAGTATTTTGTGATGGTTTAAGTCAAAATGGCTATATCATTTCATGCACTCATTTTGCATAAATAAACAAGCAAGCAAAAGTCTTTGCCATGGAATGATAGCCATTGTCATGATGATGGTCAACTAGTCCAACCTAGTCAACCGGTCAACACAGTCAACAAGTCAACAAAGTCAACCCCTCAACAACCATGTCACTATAATACTTAATTAATATTAATGTTAATAATATTTCTTATTCTCATTAGGGTTAAGCAAAAGTCAATGGTCAACGGTCAACGGTCAATAACCCCAATGAGAATCCTCTGCCTCTGTCTCTCTGTCAACTGTGCATACACACCCGCATCCGCGTTCCGAGGAACACGAATACAAACGAGATAAAACCAATCCCAAAACGTACACTAGGATCTGGCTTAAACCAAAGCCCGCTAGTGTTAACTGTCCGGACACTGTACGTGCACAAGTGCATGGATGTGACCGAACCCTGTCGCAAAACCATGCGACCTGTCGCAAAACCATGCAACCTCTACTCTTTTGCCTAAAGGCGAATAGCTTTCTGTGTGGGACTCTAAAGACTCGACACTACGCTGGCAGTGGGTTTAACCACAGACCGCAAGCGCCACTAGCTGTGCGTAACGGTCCCCAGGTAGATGCCGACAAGAAGACTGACGAGGTGAAACCCATCTGAACTCCTACTGAGTCTGAATGTGACAATCTCTCTGTACAGTCCGGTATGTTCGTCTGATACATCGCATGGCGGGCCTAGGGGGCGGTAAACGTCAGTCCCCTAATAGCGGTATAAGTCGTGTCGGAGTGAAGCCCAGAACACCCTGAGATAACACTGGAAACCTACCAATATATCTCGCTTGCTCTGGCCAGGGACTACTCGTGTAATGGCTCTCCTAGACACAGCGCGATATCAACCCCCAATACCGGGAGAGACGAATCCTGTCTAACCGTCACTGCCTCCAAGTGCTTCGGGACTGCACCCAACTACTACCTGTTTGCACGACTAATTTGAGCCGTGGTAGGTTAGTAATCTAAGTGCAGTGGTAACACACTCGAGGCGAAGTGACAGTGTCAAGTCTGCGGACTAAGCTGTACTCATGTCACCTGGGAACTGATTGTAAGTCTACGCTAGCGCCCCGGCAGTCTACAGACGCCAAATGCGGAACAAAAACTTTTTAACTGGCGCTATCGTATACTTTAACCCGGATCTGCCATTATTGCTAAACTAACAAACTGTAAAGAGTGTAGAAAGGTTATACCGAACGATCCGAGTCCTTCGTTCTTCAACCATCATCCCACGCTCCGTTGCGGCTGCTCCGATCTCGTCGATCTCCGATATCCTCGTCGAGGTGGCACCACATCACCGATTCTTTAAACGGGCTCCCGCCTCTGACTCGAGGCAACTCGATCGTCAAGTTTGCTAAAAGAGACGACCAAGATTGATGTAGAGAATGAGTAGATGACTTTGTCTCACTTCGTCCAAGTCCGTGGACGATCGGTTAATGAAGTTGCCGAAGGAATCGGGTGATGGAATGAAATGGACTGTGAAATTCCATACACCGATAAAACCTATCATAATCTTTTCTAGCAAATGAAACATCAAGTTGTGAGGAGAGAGAGAGCCGGCCATATATAGCAAGAGGGAGGTGACCGTAGGAGAGGGGGGTAACCTTAAGCCTAAATATCATATGTGAACACATAATAATATCTAGCATAAAGATCTTAACCAAAACAAGAAAGGTTTGAAATCAAAGCATGAGTCATTATTGCATTAATGACACCATTAATGCACTAATGACTCACAAGCCTCATCATCACTTCTAGAAGCTTCTAGAATGATGACTCACCCTAACAGAAGAAAAGATAAACTCGTCTTTAACCGAATGTTAAAAGACGGCTGATAGAAAACTGGAAACTGGCAACTTCCAAAAGTGATCCTGAAACGAATTTCAGGACAACCCCGAAACTGTATAAATATACCCGCATTTGTATTACGACCGAATACAAATGCAACTGAGACAAAGATTTTATACCTACTCAATATAATACTCGGATCCGGCTTAAACCAAAGCCGACCAGTATCATCTGCCCGAAAAATAACACGTGCGTAAACGCACGTGCAATTTCCGAACCCTGCCATAAAACCATACGGCCTCTACAACGTTTCGCCCGAACTTGGGAAACTGTCTGTGGGGGACTCTAATGACTCGTCAGTACCCTGGCAGTGGGTTTAACCACAAACCGTCAGCGGCACTAGCTATGCGTAACGGCTGCCCATGGACTGACCTCAAGGGATGCCGATGAGCGCACTCATCCGGAAAACCCTACTGAGCCTAACAGTGACAATGTATATACAGTCCGGTCCGTTCGTCTATGAGTATCGCATATCTGCCTAGGGGGCTAGTAACGTCAGACCCCCAATAGCAGTATAAGTCGTGTCGGAGTGAAGCCCAATCACACCCTGAGATACTACTGGAGTACCTACTAGTAAATCTCCTGCCATGGCCATGGACTTTGTGTAATGGCTCTCCTAGACACAGCACGACCTCACCCCCAATACCGGGAGAGACGAATCCCCTGCCGATCCGCTCACGTGCCTCCATATGGCTCGGGACTGTACCCAAAAGCTACCTGTTTGCATGACTCCTTTGAGCCGTGGTAGGGTAGAAATCAAAGCACAGTGGGAACTCACACGAGACAAATGACGACCTCAGGTCGATGAACTAACCTGTACACATGTCACCAGGGAACTGCTATCTGACGGTAGATATAATACTAACTAGCAGATTCCCGGCGAGTCCTGTCCGGTGTACTCATAACCCAATGAGCACCTGTATACATCTTAGGTGATCCAACTGACACCAGTGGCTTGTGAGACCGACCACCGCCCCTCGTCGGGGTCTCGACTGTACACACTAGTCTACTCCGGAGTATCGATGCCCTGTCTCGAAACTCCCACGACTAGGGACCACAATTAAGGATATGCATATAAACTACCCAACTCTCACGTATATGATCGCCATCATACTGTTGGTAGTAAAGCAAGATCCTAAGGGCTCTATCAAAGTGTAACATGCAATCAGTCACCTGAACATGTACACGACTGATAAAGGCAAACCAGATAGCATACTATCATCTCGAGTAAGACTGTCCTACCGGGATAGGTCCTCCGCAATCATTGCAATCACGTACCTGCGATCCAATAATTGACTATGAGGGCACTATCTCCAACAATCTCCCACTTGCACTCAAGGCTAATATTGCGATGTCGACTACTCACAGCCCGTGTGAAACCGAACATCCAACTCCTCTACTAATCAGTTTCACAAAGCCCGTTTGTAAAACTATTGTGTTCGAGAAATAGCCTCAGTGAGTGGATCCGCCTAGAAGTATCTTTCTATATCTCTCTTAATCTCAAGTTCGCGGAGAAAACCATCTCCCGAATTGAGTAAAACCTGTCTTAGAACATGTCTAGATATCTGATGGGACCTTAGTTCATAAATGAACTTCATATCCAAACTTCTTAGACTGAATCGATCACTGAACCTAATCAGTATCGGGCACCTTGCTTCCTACAGTATCCTCTTGGACCACCTGTCCATAATACTGTCCCTCTTCGTCAGAGGGAAAAACTAAAACTCTGACAGTCACTCTGTCATCCACATCACCTTTGAAGCCTGGAATGATAATCGTCTCCCGAAGGAGGCTGCCGTCATCAAATCCGTAGAACATGTACTTATGTTCTAAAACTGCTTCCTTATATTTCTCCAGGATTGGATTAATACAAACTTATTGCATCTAGTGCAAAACCAACATTTGGTGTGGTACTTGACATCTCATGATTGACTCAATTGCCTAAGCAAGTGATCTGCCAATCATGCACATCCCTCTCCCCTTTAGTCTGTAAGACACCTTTAGAGAGGGTGACTCCATCACCTGCAGGTACACCACCATGCTAGGAGTCAACTATTCCAAAAACCATTAGAATATCTGTCAAAGTACCCACATTGGGAAACTACCCAAATCCAGATCTAAAACCATAGATCTAGAAACCAGAATGTCAAATATTATATCCATATCCTTTCTGGAGAAACAACTGTGTGACGACCGCAGTTCAACCGATCGTAGTATAGGAATTTTACTTCCTACTCTGTGTATGTCATCCAAATACTATGACATCACACCCTACTACCTTCTTAACAGATCCATCCCCTATTCTGATTGAAGTCAAACCCATGACTATCACATCAAAATTAGATGATCTATCTCCGCTATAACTGCTCAAGTCTATAAATAGATATAAGCATCTTGCCCACTATGCTTCCGTTGCTCCCACTGACTACGACAACCCTCCTACCGGGTCTCATAACCTGGAACAACAGTAGTGTCAAGTCTTGGTAGATAAGAACCTCCCTGTCACCGTCTCTGAGGCTACCGAAGTACCTCTCGGACGTCTGAGGTTACCTACCATACCTGCGGAGTGGCTATTGGAATGTCAAACCTGATTGAATATATAGGTCCTATTAAATTTTCCGTAATCGTTCGCGGTTCTGGAATCACTTCCAGTTCTACCATACTCCCACTACTGTTTTCTGAAAAAGATCCATTTTTACTAAAACTGTGGCGAGTCAAGAACAATATCACTATTGATCTTCCAAATGGTAGAATATCAACCCTCGTCATAGCCAGGGTCAACCCACAAACGGCCATTACAGAAACGTGCCCTGAGTTATCCAGTGTCTGGTTTTAATCATAAGCTGGACAACTCCCCGTACCTTAACATCTTTTAAGGTACGATCTATTCTATATCCAATATAGAAACTTTGGCACTAATTTAATTGGAACCATGTTCAATCCATGCAGCTGTCTCCAGTGTATATCAACTTAATGGAAAGAGGCTAATCAGCATTACTCAACTTAGGAATCCATCCACTTATGAGTAACCTGAAAGAGAAACACGTTTCTCAAAACCATCACTATCATCTGAATACCAATCACAAGAATCTACATCTTCGATCTCTTTGAAGAATCCCGATACTTGTGATACCTGGTTCTCTACTTTATTCTTATACCCACAACTTCTCAAAACTTAGACCTTGTATTTCTACGAAACACTCGTCTAAATACTAGAGAAGTTATAAGTAAACAGAACATAGTACGAGGACCTACCCCTTTGTCCTGATGGACGCTGGACAACATACAATACTCTGTATAAGTCTGCTGAGTTAAGCAACTCAAAACCTGTGCGTTGTAGGTGGAAAACTGTACCCTGGCGATTTCCTCAAATATCACCAATTACAACGAATTCCGATATAATGAGGATGATCACCTAATTCCCAATATCTTACTCCCACTCATCATCTGTAAAACCATACAGATATGAGAATGAAACCTGGTAAATACATACCCTTGGAGTAAGTGTCTAATCGGGAAAACAGTTTTTCCTTTAACAATGCACTGAAACATGAAAATGTTTCGTAGGGGTATCCTGGTATTCATAGCAATGCCTCTTCCATAATCCAATTCATGACTTCAACCGTATATTTTATTGCCATCTCTCCAAATCCCTTTATTTGTCTTTAGTCGTTACCTTCTGTACACCATCGTTAGGCTAAATGGTTTTCTTCCTTCCCTACCGTTCGGCACCAGCCTATGGTTTAGAAGAAGACTATCCAGTAAGCATAATAGGTGTACCCTCCTAAACCAAGGAGTACTCGCATCTCGAGAGAAGGTGACGATAAAAGACAACTGAATAATACCTTATTCTTTTAAAGGTGAAATAGGAGCGGCGATGAAGTACGCGGTTTTGGTCGTGAATGATATCAGTCGCAATTTACTTTGCCCTCTTTCTAGTCCCTTTATTTTATCTTTACATATTACCTTCTGCACACCCTACTTAGGCTAATTGGTTTTCTTCATTCCCTACCTTTCGGCACCAGCCTATGGTTTGGAATAAGACTATCCAATAAGCGTAATAGGTGTACTCTCCTAAACCAAGGAGCTCTCGTAACCTGAGAGAAGGTGATAATAAAAGACAACTGAATAAACCAATTCTATTTCTCCTGAACCTGGATCCATCCCCGAAGAAGTCCCTTCGAGTTCGTATATAACCATACGATGGATCTATCCAATGGAAGTGGATATCCGTAGTAATACGGGTGTTCTGAGAAATTCAAAGGGTAAAAGAAGGAGTGGCAATGACTTATGCAACTCAGACAATCCAAAAGCCAGTATTTTAAGAAGGTTCGGTCAACCTGGTCACTGAGTCATAGTCTAGGGTCGGTCAAAGGTCGCTGCCAAAGAGAGAGAGAGAAAAGAAACACTCTGCGTGCACTCTAACCTAGATCAGAATGGTCATCATTATATCTAATCCGGAAACCTCCCACTGTCCTGTCAAATTCTCCTCCAAACCTAAAAAAGAATCAATCGGGATCACCCGAAGAGTAAACCAACTCATCAGTGGGAATCAGGATCCAACTCTCATCGCATGATAACGTGATGGAATGCATCCACGTTACTCATACTCCAGAAGGTATGCGCATACTCGGCAAGTTTCAGTTTCTTTAGAAACTCCTGATATTATTTTTGCCCCATGCTCTTATAACCTTGGCGTTGGTCAAAATGTCATAAGTCACATGCCAAGTTCTACCCGTCACTATCTTGCCAATTTGAACCCACCCGCACATGCCCTTGACGTTGGCCAAAATGGCAGAACGACTGTCCCAAACTAACTCATCTATCTATGCAACAATTGAATACCCAGCAGCTACCAAACACTATGCCTTGGCGTTGGTCAAAATACGTAGCTTGAATACTACTGAATACCCAAAAGAAGTGACGGAGGGCTACGACTGGTTTTTGGCGAAAAAAACTTTTAGCGTAGTGAACTTGATATCGCTGAAGGAACCTGATAGCTTTTTAAAATATAGTGGCGAAAACCTTTTGCTAAAGAGGTCACTCCCGGTAAAGGGATCTCGGCTCTTTCCTCGTGGAATGAGGTGCAGGATATTCCACTGAATACCGCTATGCAAAGCAACTTGTAATCGACTATAGTGAAGTTATTACTCTGACGCAAACTTCTGTCCAAGGGGTCGGTCCCGGTGAAGGGATATCGGCCCTTGCCTCGTCGAATGAGGTGCTGGATATTCCACTGAATACCGCTATGCATAACAAAAGGAAACGTCTTTGCAATAACACTTTTTAAATTGTTCCAACAACTGTATACAGGTTTGTTTTTACTTTGCGTTGATCAGAATCAACACAGTCCCATCATTTAATCACACCAGAAAAGAACGAAAATAAAATATACGTATATGCCATCCGCATTCGTCACTAGGTCCCGTCATCACCCGTTAGGTTACTTAACTAACGACAGAGCGGGGACTGGACTAGCGCGGGTGTAAAACATATACAACATCTAATAGTATATAAACCAATATACAATAATCGCTCCAGGCGTGATAATATGCAACATTACAGAAAAGTAATAAGCATCACAGAACAATACAGATATTCTGGGATCCCCGAGTTTCACAGAGCCGCTGCTGAAACTCGACGTTCCCCTGTCGTGTGGATAGCCTGTGCAATGAAACCTAGACCCCTACGGGTGCGGCAAGTTACCCGCCAAAACCTGAAGCGAGGCAGTCCCCCACAGCATAGTGAATGGAACACCCGGCACTTCACGGAATCCGGTAAGCTTGGGCACCCCTCCTTGGGTCAACCTGTACCCCCTACGAGTGCGGCGAATAGTCTGCCAATTCTAGAGTGGGACCCCTCTGCCTCTCAAAGCCATGAGATGCGGACCCGTTGCCCTCCCGAACCCGGCTATCCGTGCACTCCGTCTTGGGGTAAAACCTAGTACAGTAATGAAAAATAGTACAATAGGTACATCGACCGCACCCTGGTCGTGCCCCAAAAGAATATTATACAACAGGCAGTGACGGCAGTCCACAAGTTGGACGCTCGCCCCGCAATAACAAATGTACAAATAAACACAAACTGTACTACCATTGCACACTGCTATCCACCACGATAAATCCGTAACATCACAGCACAACACAGAACATCAACGCGAAAGTCACGTTCGCAAACCCGTCTAAAAGAACTATAGCAATCAGACGCGGTTTACCGATCAAATGACATTCCCGGTCGGAGATATAATGTAAGCACTGTAAACTAACGTGTTTAAATTTCGATCGACCAAAGACCAAATATTAAAAAGTGGGCCCCACTGCTTACTGGTGAACAGTAACAAAATCTGGGCCAAAACGATATTTACCAAAAACCCCAAAATCCAACAGAGAACCCACTGACAAAATTTGGGAGCACGAGCTCCCCACGTGGCCGCGGAAGCGCGGCCAAACCATGGGTTTGGCCGCGTTTCCGCGGCGCTTTGGCGGAGACACGTGCCCAAATTTCGTCGTGGTTCTTAGAAAAGCCTGCTCACATTTCTGAGACATGTAGAATTAATTTTAGAGACCATTTAAAATCGACAGAAACTGTTAGCTTAGAATTTTGTAGTTTTCGATTTCCGGTTCGATCGATGTTTTAAACGCGTTAGCACAAGT
The DNA here is from genome assembly GCA_030015575.1 of Agapanthus africanus. Lineage (NCBI taxonomy): Eukaryota > Viridiplantae > Streptophyta > Magnoliopsida > Asparagales > Amaryllidaceae > Agapanthus > Agapanthus africanus. The sequence goes on from JASDDO010000014.1 coordinate 517,210,110, forward strand.
TAGTATAGCAAAATGGTGAGGCTCTGATACCACTGTAAGTCTACGCTAGCGCCCCGGCAGTCTACAGACGCCAAATGCGGAACAAAAACTTTTTAACTGGCGCTATCGTATACTTTAACCCGGATCTGCCATTATTGCTAAACTAACAAACTGTAAAGAGTGTAGAAAGGTTATACCGAACGATCCGAGTCCTTCGTTCTTCAACCATCATCCCACGCTCCGTTGCGGCTGCTCCGATCTCGTCGATCTCCGATATCCTCGTCGAGGTGGCACCACATCACCGATTCTTTAAACGGGCTCCCGCCTCTGACTCGAGGCAACTCGATCGTCAAGTTTGCTAAAAGAGACGACCAAGATTGATGTAGAGAATGAGTAGATGACTTTGTCTCACTTCGTCCAAGTCCGTGGACGATCGGTTAATGAAGTTGCCGAAGGAATCGGGTGATGGAATGAAATGGACTGTGAAATTCCATACACCGATAAAACCTATCATAATCTTTTCTAGCAAATGAAACATCAAGTTGTGAGGAGAGAGAGGGCCGGCCATATATAGCAAGAGGGAGGTGACCGTAGGAGAGGGGGGGTAACCTTAAGCCTAAATATCATATGTGAACACATAATAATATCTAGCATAAAGATCTTAACCAAAACAAGAAAGGTTTGAAATCAAAGCATGAGTCATTATTGCATTAATGACACCATTAATGCACTAATGACTCACAAGCCTCACCATCACTTCTAGAAGCTTCTAGAATGATGACTCACCCTAACAGAAGAAAAGATAAACTCGTCTTTAACCGAATGTTAAAAGACGGCTGATAGAAAACTGGAAACTGGCAACTTCCAAAAGTGATCCTGAAACGAATTTCAGGACAACCCCGAAACTGTATAAATATACCCGCATTTGTATTACGACCGAATACAAATGCAACTGAGACAAAGATTTTATACCTACTCAATATAATACTCGGATCCGGCTTAAACCAAAGCCGACCAGTATCATCTGCCCGAAAAATAACACGTGCGTAAACGCACGTGCAATTTCCGAACCCTGCCATAAAACCATACGGCCTCTACAACGTTTAGCCCGAACTTGGGAAACTGTCTGTGGGGGACTCTAATGACTCGTCAGTACCCTGGCAGTGGGTTTAACCACAAACCGTCAGCGGCACTAGCTATGCGTAACGGCTGCCCATGGACTGACCTCAAGGGATGTCGATGAGCGCACTCATCCGGAAAACCCTACTGAGCCTAACAGTGACAATGTATATACAGTCCGGTCCGTTCGTCTATGAGTATCGCATATATGCCTAGGGGGCTAGTAACGTCAGACCCCCAATAGCAGTATAAGTCGTGTCGGAGTGAAGCCCAATCACACCCTGAGATACTACTGGAGTACCTACCAGTAAATCTCCTGCCATGGCCATGGACTTTGTGTAATGGCTCTCCTAGACACAGCACGACCTCGCCCCCAATACCGGGAGAGACGAATCCCCTGCCGATCCGCTCACGTGCCTCCATATGGCTCGGGACTGTACCCAAAAGCTACCTGTTTGCACGACTCCTTTGAGCCGTGGTAGGGTAGAAATCAAAGCACAGTAGGAACTCACACGAGACAAATGACGACCTCAGGTCGATGAACTAACCTGTACACATGTCACCAGGGAACTGCTATCTGACGGTAGATATAATACTAACTAGCAGATTCCCGGCGAGTCCTGTCCGGTGTACTCATAACCCAATGAGCACCTGTATACATCTTAGGTGATCCAACTGACACCAGTGGCTTGTGAGACCGGCCACCGCCCCTCGTCGGGGTCTCGACTGTACACACTAGTCTACTCCGGAGTATCGATGCCCTGTCTCGAAACTCCCATGACTAGGGACCACAATTAAGGATATGCATATAAACTACCCAACTCTCACGTATATGATCGCCATCATACTGTTGGTAGTAAAGCAAGATCCTAAGGGCTCTATCAAAGTGTAACATGCAATCAGTCACCTGAACATGTACACGACTGATAAAGGCAAACCAGATAGCATACTATCATCTCGAGTAAGACTGTCCTACCGGGATAGGTCCTCCGCAATCATTGCAATCACGTACCTGCAATCCAATAATTGACTATGAGGGCACTATCTCCAACACTGATAACTGAGGATAGGTATAGTACCAACCAACAGTTCCCGATGAGTCCTGTCCAGTGTACTCGTAACCCAACGAGCACCAGCATACTATCTCCAGTACGACGTACTGATGGCTGTGGGACAGACCATCTCCCACACTGGGATGAGAAGCGCATACGCTAGTCTACTCCGGAGTATCGATGCCCTGTCTCGATAGTCCTGCGACTAGGGACCTGTATAAGGATGTGCTTATAGATTACCCAGCCCCCACGAGTGTGACTGCCATCACAACGCTGGTAATCAAGCAAAGATCCTAAGGGCTCTACTAATATGTATAAGCGATATGCTAAAAGAAACACATGCACATATTGAAGTAGAAACAAACCAAGTAGCATACTACCATTTTGAGCAAGATTGTATTTACAACTGTGAATATCTCAAGCTTCCATTAAGTAATATACAAGCTAGTATTATACAGTAATGGCCTCTAGGGCATATACACTAACATTACGCACACCCAGTAGGCCAGAGTTCGGCATCGTCGACGAGATATGTTATGAGTGACCATGACAGTCAGCCAGAGATCTATAGAGGATGTGCTAGAGCGGGACTGTTTCCGCCATTTTTGATTTCGGCATTTTGGGCCATTTAGTTGCATGATTGAGATTTTGTGCACCACAGTTGCACTTGATTTCAGTTTGATGTCATTTGAGATATTGATTTTGATTCCATGCCTATGGTATGCATGTGATTTGACTTATGCTTTCGTCATAGTTTTCATGCACTTTTAGTATTTCGATTTGATTTTGTGCACGCTGATGCACATGGTTGTGAAATTATATACCACGGTATACCTGACTTGGGGTTGGATTGAAACGTGTTGTATACCGTCGATTTTAATTGTGATACTTGATATTTGTTTTCATGCACCTTGTGCACTTGATTTGGATTCTTGCGCATACTTGACGCGCTTGATGCGATTTTGGTGCACGCCAGATGCACTAGATCGGGATTCTTCGTGCATATCAGATGCACCTGATATTGCTGTCAGTCACACACGTTGCCCTTGACAGGTGTTTTCGTGCACACCCGTTGCACTCAGATTTTGTTCTGTGCACATGTATGGCACATTCATTGATTTCGATTTCCGTGCGCACCAGACGCACGTGGCATTCTTATATGCATTTTGGGATTGATTTCCTTTGAGCAGCATGTTTTATGATATTTACTATTTGATATAGTGACTGAGCAGGACTAGTCCGAGGACAGTACCTGAACATATTTTGCATGCATTGATAGTTATTGAAGGGATTCCCAAAAAGGAGCTATAGTCTCAGTATTTACCTACGTGTCCGAGATGACACGAAATGTTTAACAAAGGAAACCCTTCTAAAGTTGTTTTCAAAACGGCGGAGAGTGTATATCAAACAAAGGGTATATATATATAGTTATTTTTCTTACAATAGACGTCTGCCACTGTGCAGTGATACGCGCATCGCACAGCAACATGAAAGGTTTGGCATGCATTTTTTCAGATGGTTTGACGAGTTTACACCGACGCGTACTAGGTACATGTTAAAGTTTTGGTGTATATCATGTTGGTTTTCGTATTGGATTTTGACATTGGTGTCTTCACCATAACTCCGATGATTGCGGGATGCTTGACGGAGTTTTGATTTTGATTTTTGGTTTATATACTCGTTTTCATGCGCATGCATTGCGCTACGATGTGCTTTATGTATTTATGATTTCGGGACCCCGACGACTTAGTCTTTTACTGAAATTTTTTAGTATTGAGGGGTTTAAATTTAAATTCGGGGACCGAATTTCTTTAAGGGGGGAAGATTGTAACATTTCAGAAAAATAAAATATTATTTTTGGGAATTTTTATAATTAAATAATAAATATTATGAATATTTGATGATGCGGTATAATTAAATACCGATAAATCGGGAAATATTTGGAAAATTATAGAAATTACTGTAATAAGGATGTTTTATATGAATTAAGCAAATTTTAAATTTATTATGATTAATTATATTCAATTTTAATGCTAATCGCGATAAAATGTCGCTAATCATGCATCAAGCTTGTTTTGTGCACATGACATGCACCATGTCATTTTTCACATTGTTACATTTTTATTCTACCATGTCTTTTTCTTTTCCTTCATGCATGATGGGTTTTAAATAAAAGAAAAGAAAAGAGAAAAGAAAACAAAACAAAACAAAAGATAAGAAAATAAAAAGGAAAAGGAAAATAGTAAAGAAATGGGTATGGGCAAGAGAGAGAGAGAGAGGAGTCAACCTTGGACCATGGCTCTTATTTCATTCATCATCCTCATCATTTCTTCTCTCCTCTCCTCTTTCATGGCTGCCCCATCTCCTCCCTCCTCTTCAACCCTCAAAATATCATCAAAACAACATCAAAAGTCCATCCCCACTTCACAAAAAACATGCACAAGCTCCTCACAAGCATTTTGGACACAGAAAAATCAGATTTTGAGCTCTAGAGGGATTCAAGAGAGGCCAAATGAGGTAATTATTTCACACTAAATGTAGTACTTCATTTGCTTTAGCACCTATATTAGTTTAGATGTGATTTAGTGAGGTTTAGAGGTGTTTGGAAATTCCTAGAAAGGGTTATGGTTTACCTTGAGTTGTGTTCGTGAACTTGAGTGTAAGTGGTGACCTTAAACCCCCATAGTGTTAAAAATACAAACTTTAACCAGAAACAAACCAAACCTTGAATTTAGATATCAAAATGTCGATTTTGTGAAAATGTAGTGCCTACAGGGAATCTGGTATAACCTGGAATATTTTCAAGAAAAGCAAACAACCCTAGAGACCTAGATTGGACACTAGGAAGACACCCTGATAATACAAACCCCATCTGAGCCCCTTTCGCCAGCGAGCTCGGATTTTGTAGGGAAGTGGCCGGCCAACTTGGGTAGTTTAGTGCCCATGTTTCTTCTGTAGCTCATGTGCACCCTATACATCACCCCAGTATTGTTTGTTCACCTTGTTTTTGCCTGAAATAAAATTTGGAGCATGTTTTCATCATTTCTGCTTTATTTTTTGCGATGTTTATGGATTTAAGTTTTGGTAATTGTGTTTTTTATCGATCACTTGATGTTTGTACGTCTATATCGGGTGTTGTTTGGTTGATTTGCGTGATTAGACCATAGGTTTTAACCTGTGAGTGATTCGTGTGTCGTTTCGATTGCGAATTGGATTTTAATGCGATACGATGTGTTATGATATGTAAGTGCCCTCATGAGGAATTCAAGATGACAAGCAAGCGCGTGGCGACATCGGCATCGGCAAGCGAGGATCAAGGTGAGTAGATATATATCTACGGGGGAAGTCGGGTGGATGGCGTATAGCACCCCCGCAGTTTCGTAGTGTAGTATACAAATACGTATATATATATATATATATATATGAGATTATTGATTATCAAGATAGATTCTAGGTGTTCATGATATAGTTTTAGTGTAATTAGAAGTAACTTAGTTTAGCTTCTTAGTCGTGAAACCCTAGATTAGAGATTACACCCACACGCGCACACACGCACATGCATACATTTTATTATTTGTGCGTATATGGGGATATGTATATATATATACGCATAGGTATAGGACTATGTATATATATATATACGTATACATATACATGGATAATGAGGATAGTAAATGATATTGGAGATGAGTCGATGAGTTTGGGCTTAAAGCCATGAGATCGGAGATGAGACACGGTTCGTATTTGAGATACGACATGATGTTATTAGCGGGTCTTTAGGCGTGGTGTTTTCATACACACGCATACATATACGTAGATGGTATCAGTATGTACTAGACGTAGATCAGTACTCCCAGATCATGATATATGATGAAAAGGATACCAGACGAGTAATGAGATAATGCGATAATTGACCCGTACCCAGATTTGGGATACCGTACGATGGATTTATCGTACGAGCTGTATATTGATGATAGATCCGCACTCTTGACTCGAGGATTTCATATTTTATATATTGTATCGTATGTGATACTATTGAGGCGAGATCACCGACTGTTATATATATCTATCCATCTATACATATATATATATATGTATAGATAGATAGATATATATAACAGTCGGTGATCTCGCCTCAATAGTATCACATACGATACAATATATAAAATATGAAATTCTCGAGTCAAGAGTGCGGATCTATCATCAATATACAGCTCGTACGATAAATCCATCGTACGGTATCCCAAATCTGGGTATATATATATATATATCGACTCAGACTTAGATGGTTTTCCTTACCCCTTTCGATCAGTCCTTTAGTTTAGTCCAGTAGTTTACTTGTAGATGTTAGACTAGACTCGGGTCATACCTATTTCAAAACTAACGAATCGTGAGTATTTTAAAGACAGGCCAAGGGATTCTACGGATATTTCAAAGGACGTACTTTGTATGACCCATATATATATATATATATATATATATATATATATATATATATATATATATTAATGTAGATTATTTTATTGTTGTGTTTATTATCCAGCTCCCGCATATTCTTGCTGTTCGCGTCGCATTGTATGCTTATATTGTGTTTTCATATGCCATTATTGAAATCATGCTGTCAGGACACCAGCACCATTACCGATGATGCGTATGTTCCACGTGTTGGGCTTCCCTTGCACCTAGTCTAGGGTTTGATAGCATCACTCATGCCACTTTAAATTTTAGAGAGGTACAAAGCAAGTAAACTATGAATCTTTACTAGAATTTCTAAGGTAACAAGTTTCTATCATATACAAAGAAATAAAGAGATTAGGATTACAACCTTTGTAGTCCGTTCTTTCGCTTCATAAGCTCCATGTTGAGGTCCCTTCGCTGTGATCATCAAGAAATCCGACTCTCGTGAGGCTCCAAGAGGTGAATGATGCATCTTGGTTGAAGTCTTCTTGATCAAAGATGATCTACCTTGAAGAATTTCTAACCCAAGCTTACACTTCACTAATGAAGTAATTAGAGAAGTGGACACCCTAATCTAAGTGGCTAGAATAGATAAGAATGATGAAGTAGGAATTTTGCTCTCTTTTGTTTTCAATTTCTCACCATTTATCATCACAAATTAAAAGGCAAGTGAAGCTTTTCTTTTTGAAGCAAGAAGAAGAAGAAGAAGCAAAAGCTTTTGTGATGAATAATGAATTATTGTTGTGGTTACAATTGCAACCATGAGTTAAGAATGAGAGTCTTAACTCTTGTAGAGAATAAACCATAGGTTAAGGATTTGGGTCGGGTTAAAGAATATCTACACAAAATATCAAAGCTTCATGAAGCTTCATGAAAGCTTCATCCAAAAGCTAACCCTAATCCAAACCCTAACTTTGTTTAAACTCAACAACAATGTTGCATTTGTAACCCTAACATGTTACAATATAATATATCACATATACAATATATTTTGGAACAAAAGAAAATAATACAATTAACATATATCGCATATATATCAATGTATTATCCGGTGAGAAAATGAATCAATAAAGCGAGCTTCTATTAGTTAACGTAATGTAATATATCACATATATAATTATACATTAAATTATCGAATCAACACTTGATCCGACAATCCGGCTATTGTTAGTTATATGTATGCCCTAGAGGCCATTACTATACATGAGATGTATATTGTAATGGATGCTTGGACATATATAGGGAGGACTTTCTTGCTCGACATGATAGTATGCTATCTGGTTACTCTTTACCTTAACGTGTACATTGATTGTCTCTCTGTTACATGTTGGTAAAGCCCTTAGGATGTGTACTTGACTACCTGGACTATGATGCGGATCATACTAGTGGGGACATGGTAGTCCATAAGTACATCCTTCACGGTCCCTAGTCGTGGGTGTATCGAGACGGGGCATCGATATACCAGAGTAGACAAGCGTATACCTTCTCGACCCATGTAGATGGGCGATGGATGATCCCATATCCATTGGTGTTTGACATCAGAGATGATATACGGGTGCTCAGTGGAAATTGGGTACACTGGACGGACTCGCCGAGAACTCCCAGATGGTATTATACCTTACGTCAGATGGCAGTTCTCTGGTGACACTGGTACAGGCTAGTCTGTAGATCCGAGATCGTCATAGAGTCTTGTGTGATTCCCATTGTGCTTTGATTTCCACCTTACCACGTCCAAGAGGGCGTGCAAAACGGTGGTTTTTGGGTACAGTCCCGAGTCACATGGAGGCAATGAGCGATAGGAGGGGTTTCGTCTCTCCCGGTATTGGGGGTTGATGTTGCGCTATGCTCAATTAGCCATAACAGGGAAGTCCCTGGCCAGGGCTGGTTTAGAGATTTACTGGTAAGTGTTACCAGTAGTTTCTCGACCCGTTATGAGCCTCGCATCGGCATGACTTATCGGTTATTGGGGTCTGACGTTTACCACCCCTAGACTTGATATGCGACATATCAGACGAGAAGACCGGACTGTACGGTAGTGTCACTGTCAGGCTTTTTGCAGGAGTTGGAGCGGGCTTGCTTGCTGATCTTCTGATCGCTCAATACCCGGGTAGCCGTTACGTCCAGCTAGTACGGCTGACGGTCTGTGGGTGCTTGATATGATCATCACCTACTGCCGGCATATTGACGAGTCTTTAGAGACCTACATAGAGGTTTTACTGGCTCAGGCAAAATGAAATAGGAACGCATATGTGATATGTGCGGGACCGAGAATAATGTGTGTATGAGATACCGTATTCTATTCTCGCGACTATTGTATCGGCCGGTTATATGTGATATAGCCGGGTTATCGAATCAAGTGTTGATTCGATTAGTTGGTACATTTTGTGTTAGTCGGTTATATGTGATATAACCGGATTATTAAGTCAAGTGTTGATTTAACAATTTAGTGTATAATTGTATATGTGATATACTAATTTACATTAACTAACATTGGTTCACTTAAGCATTTGTTTTTCTCACTTGTGCACAACTTAATATATATGTGATATATATATTTATTTGTGTTCATTTTGTATCATAGTTATTGATACAACTATCATGGGTGTATAAGACTTATCCCATACTAATTATAGTGTTAGGTTTTTATATTTAAAGTAATTCTAAAATTAATGGATAATGAGCTCACATGCATGAAGCTTCATGAAGCTTATGGTTGCATTGACTTAGTTCACTAGTTTTGTTTTACTTAAGATATTAATTAACCTAACCACTATAATTAGCCATGGTTATGTCTCTACATGAGTTAGTATATGATACCCACTCACCCATGGTTAGCACTCTCTCTCTTTAGTTAGTTTTCATTCTCATTTTGAGCTCATCTTCTTCCTCCTTCAAATTCTTTCTAGGGTTTGATAAAGAGAGAGAAACATTGTGAGAAAAGAAATTCTAAAGTGTACCCATTTCCTATTTCATCATCCTCTACTAGACTAGCACTTTAGCTTAGGGTGTTTGCTTCACTAATTCTCTAGTTAGTGAAATAGAAGCTTGAGTTCGTATTCCCTCGACGTAGATCATCTTCGGCCTCGAAGACTTCAAGCAAAACCGTTGCCCTCTTCTTATAGAGCCGTCCGAGAGTCCGGGAGTTCGATGATCGCAGCGAATGGACTACAACAAGGAGCTTTAGAAGTGAAGGACCGATCTAAAAAGGTTGTATTTCGTATTCACTTAGTGATAATTGTTATTTACTTGCATGTGTTACCCTAATTATCTAGCAAAGATCTTGTTTAGGGTTATTCGGCACGGCTAAAATTTTAATCGGGCATGGTTGATGCCCTGTAGAACCTTATTAGAGTGCCTAGTAACCCTACAGTAGTATCAGAGCCAAGCTAGAGCTTTAGGCGAAGTCTAGACGAAATTTAAAGTCCGATCGAACCCGGAATCCCCCGATTTTACCCCTCTCTGGACATTTTTGAAAATGTTGGTTTTTTATTGATTAAAAATGCTTAAAAAAATCAGCAGGCAATTATATGGAAAACTGTGCAAAACGACAAAGTTTGGCGCCCAAAGAGCCGTGGAACCGCGGCACGAGCATGGCTCTCGCGGCGGTTCCGCGGCCATAAGGTGACGTCACGCTTATCTTTTGTCACGACCCGAAATTGGCCCGTGACGGCCCTAATACTACGCAACGCCTAAACACGTAACACAGTAAAAGAAAGCCAAAACCCAGAAATCTAAACCATAAAAATACGGAAAAGATAATATAAGTTTTTGAAACATTTGAAATCGCAACCCAAATTCTTTAAAAGTCCCACTTTATTTCTTTAAAATTTTGGCAACACCCCCTTTTTGTAAAAACTAGCCAAGATGAATACAACACAAAATACGACGCCGTAGCGAAGAAATAAAGACAATAGAGAGAAAGCTGTATATAAAAGACAACAAATCCACAATAATATACAATATCGTCCTCACCAAGTCTCTAAGTCAACAACATAATAGTAGATGGAGAGTACAAGATACAACGAAGGTACAATACAAAATACAGATAACCACCAAAACCCACCTAAGCAAAATAGTACTGTGAGCTGATAAGGTATCTGTAGCAAAAGATGATAGATGAATACTGAATAGCCTGCCTCGACTACTCTGGGGAACAACCTGAAACACCTGTGGCACAACGGGGGTGAGTTGCCAACTCGTGAATAGTAGATAACATATGCAGGTAATCGCAGGAATGTACGTACAGCATGAATCTAAGATATGCGATTACAGTAATAACATGTCATGTAAATGCCAAATAATGGAAAGTACACTAGCAGGTACAATCAATATGTAAAGCAATAATAAGATGACAATAGTATGCAATAACTATGCAATAGGGATATGAGAATGCAAATATACAGCAATCATAAGGGTACACTAACAGGTACTACCAATATATGAAACTGTGCATAAAATAGATAAGTGTGAGGTAGGGGGTGGAATATGTCATTTCCACGGAAACCTGACATCGTGGTAGGATCACAATCCATCAAGACACTCAAATCCCAAATCCTCAAATCAGCCCCCAAGTTGGGCTCTCATATCATATGAGTCTCACATCTCTTCTATGTACAATATCGAATAGATCTCCTATATCCTGAATGTACAAATCAACAATCTCATAGGTATCATGTATCCAATCTCAATGAATCACCTAATATCCCAAATCACATCTCAAGTAAGATTCTAACATCCTAAATATATATTCGCAGAAATAAATATGATGGGGGCAATACACATATATTAGCGTCCCATTCCACTAATATGGGTGTAAGGGTATATATAACAACGGCTAAATCCCCTGTTATATATACAAAGGTGTTAAAGAAATATCATGAAAACCATGTGCCAAGCATCGACACAGAAATCCTGATCACGTATCATACGCTATCCCGAAAGCACGAGTGCCTAGCTCTGACCCTCGCCTTTCGACGTATGCATACGTACATAACTCCCAACGGTATCTCCATGATCCCCGCCGAGTCATCAGTACTGTCACCGGTAGGTACTCGCCTGCCTCCAGGCTCAATCGGCAACATCCATCGATCTTCTTGCCGAGGGGAACCATACCGGGCCCCACCATGTACCCTCATACAGCAACCACACCTCGTATGGAGTATATAATCCGAACCGATAAATCTCATGGTGGCTGCGCAAATATCATATCAAGGAAACCGGGTTTTTCAATGTATGCATAATTTCATGAACCCCCGCGGTTCCCAAATCCAGAAAACATCATCTAAAATCCCAATAAACAATGCGCAAATCCAGGAATAAAGATATGCGATATATCTGAAATACGAGCATATAAAAGAGAATATGTAGCTGAAACCAGATGTATGCGAAATCAATATGGTACAGCTAAGTATAGGTGTCTACCTATAAGTAAAAGATGTCGTATACCCCCCTGGGTATAAGTAGAATATGTAGAATATCCCCCCGGTATAAGTAAAATATGAGCAAGGTATACCCGTAGCTGTATCGCAATGTGTAGATGTACCTATCACTAATGGTAAGATACACTATAGGTATACCGATAAGCTAGATGTCATGTATGATAAGCAATATAGTATCTATAAGGGGTTGTGTGTGACATGGCAATTATTGACGGTGTGTGTGTAGCATACAATTCGTGCTCGTGCAACATGAACCGTCAATAATATGTGCAGTGTCCTACGGCTGCTAGTCACAGTACAACTATATCAAGGAAATAAAGTAAAGGCGCAATTCTAACAATGACGTAGAATATGCGACAGGTATTTGAATCCTAGCCCAGACGCATAACGCCATGCGGGCGATTCCCCTGTAGATGTTAAATCTACTCACCTACGCTCCACGCTAGGTGAATCCTACCATCTGCTCCCCCCTGTAGCAGTGTCCGTAGTCCCTGCCTGGAAACCTGCAAATAAGACATGGAAATCATATATAAGCCAAATATTCCGCAAAACGCGATATCGAACCAAAACGAGAAACTCGCGTCGCGAACTAAACGCGCGTGTGCACGATACGCTGAATCGTGTGTATACGCGTCTAAAACTACCGCGACACGCCGCGATACGCTGGATCACAGAACCCACTCACGTATCGCGCGTATCGCGCAAACACAACGGAAATGCAAAACGATATATGATCCCAGATTTTCCTACAGGCCAAATCTTACAAAACTAGACATGCCAAAACACTAGACAATACAGCAGAGTACCCTACCCAAAACCCCAAAACCCTAAACCCCTACTTGGCCGCAAATTGCGGCCAAACCTAATAAAACTGCGGCCATCTTTGGGAATTAGGGGCTCGTGCTCAGGTGGTGGTATCTAGACCTAGTGTACATGCCCCAGTTTTCTCAATTTTGTTCTGAAGGGTCCGGGTCAATAGCAGAGTACAAAATGCTACATTGTCGCTTTAAAAACGCTAATTTAGCACAAAACACAAACCCTATGGTATTTTAGTGAAATCTGGGTTAAACTCAGTTCAAGTGACCTTAATAACACTTAAATAGGTAGGGTTAACTAACACAATCATCAATTAGCCACAACATCTCACAAATCACCAAAATTAGCACTAAACTAGCTAATTAACACTAACCGACACCAATTAACACATAAACTAAGCAACTAGGAGATTGGGTTCAGAAAATATACCCTAACGAACCCTAGAAGGCAGGTGAAGAAGTAAATGGGGGAAGAAGAGGGCCTGCTACAACTGCTGGGCTTCTACTGCTGCTGCTGCTGATGCAGTTGCTGCTGCTGCTGCTGCTGTTACAAGCTGCTGTTGATATTGTTGCTGTTGCTGTGGCTGCTTCTGGGGCTGCTGATGCTGATGTTGATGTTGATGTTGCTGAGCTGCTGCTGATGCAGCTGCCTGCTCGAGCTGCTGCTATTGGTGTTGTCTCGAGCTGCTGCTGCTGCTAGCTGTGGCTGTTGCTTCAGCTGCTGCTGTTGTTTCTGTTGTTGTTGCAGTTGTTGCTGATGTTGTTGTTGTTGCTGCCACTGCTGCTTACTGCTGGTGCTGAGGCTGCTGCTTCAGCTGAAGGTGAGTGTGTGTGTGTGTGTGAGAATGAGAGAAATGAGAGGAGTGAGAAATAATTGAGAGGCAAGGAATTTGTGGCATCAAGTGTCAACCCCTCTCTCTCTCTCTCTTCATTTAATGAGGCATGGCAAGGCCATCATGCCCTATGATGCACTCTCTCTCTCTCTCTCACACCAAGGTCAACACAAGAAAGTCAAATTCTTTTTAAATCCATTTTGTTTTAAAAACAACCATACACATTATTAAACCCAAAGCACCTAAACAATATTTATAAAGCTAGATTAGGGAAAATGGTTAGTTAACCATGATTGCTAATCATGTTTAACCCCAAATTACAACCCTAGTTTACATGCACAAGTGTGTGTGCGCCTAGAAAAATTCCAATAAAATATTCATTAAATAGGATAAAATAATTGAAAACTAATTTGGTAAACTTTTTATAAAAAAACCATACATTAAAATATAATTAGCTACAAAACACATTCTAAGGTGTTACATCTTTTTGCACAGTAATGTTCCTATTTAATTTCCTAATGTTTCTGAGTATTTTTAAATTATACTCAAGTGTTGAGTTTTCTGGGTTGTATTGGGAGCTCATTGATTCGATCGAAAAGTTTAACTTCGTCTATGTGTTATTCCGGGTAATTTTTAGAACGTGTTAAAAAGTTTGAACGGATATCAATAACTCACTTTTTCCCCTGCCGGAAAATTTCCAAGTGTTGGATTTTTCCGTAGTTTAAGAAGTTCTAAGTCGTGCAAGTAATGCGATGGACCCTCTAGAAGACAACAAACCTTAACTCGATTATGTGACCATCTTGAACTGCCTTTTGAACCTTAGGGTTTGGGGCAGTACGGCGTGCCACATGTGAGGCGTTGACTTGACCCTTCTACAGCTGGACCATTGGTACTGTGACATGTCATGGATGTTTTTAAACTAATTTCAAGTGTTGAGAACTATTTGGGAAATCTTGGGTGCTTGTTTATTCGATCGGAAAGTTTAACATTGTCTATTTATCTGGAATGTGATACAATATTTGGAATCCACAAGTAGTTATGAGATAACTAATTTGAATGTTATAAACATAGCAGTTTAGTCTCAAATGATCGGTTGCCACGGAATTTTGATGCGATCAAAAGTCCGTCGCAATCACGTAGCGTACGCGGATACTCGCCGGGTAAACTTAATAGACAGCCATGCCCCATAGCCCCGACCAAGTGACTGTAGGAGAACTCCGTCACCAAAAGCATCCGTTCGGGTGCTCGCAGCAGCGGTGTTCCGCCTTAGTGCACTTCGTCGACGGCATCCGGGGGTGCGGCCGTCTACTAAAGTTTACGACGAGCATTCGATCACATATCGGGAATCTTGTTGAATTGCCCAATTTGGTATTGAAAAGAGTTTTCAATAAAGAGACTAAAATGCGGGGTTTATAATTATTAGGCATGCGATGTCTAAGGAGGTTGCGGATTCCAACTGTTGTAGTTTTACACTTTCTTTTCTGTGACCGTAAGTGTAATATGTGATATCGCCGGTCTCGTTGCTATATGTCAACGACAATTGGGATGCGCATATTTACTTACGTTGATGGCATGTGATGTTATGTGTTGCTGGATATGTTATATTGGATCGTCGCGTTTTTGAATAGCCGGGGGTTTTATGTGAGATGAGGGTTTTTTTTTATTTTCATTCATGTAAAATTCATTGTATGTAATATTATTTTATTGGGGCACTTCCGGGATGAGGATGATGTCACCATTGTATATTATTTACTTTTCCGCATTAGGTAGACCCAAGGCGGGGAGCACAAGTAACCAGGTTCTAGGGTCCAGTGGGAGACCAACTCGAGGAGTCGAGTCCGGGTCTTCTAACTCTAGAATTAGAAGGGTTGCTTGCCGCTCTCGTAGGGGTCTAAGGGTGTGGGTTTGGCTATTCATCGCGACCGTGGAATCCGTGTTTTATAGAGGCTCAAAATAAAACACGGACGTCCTAGTATATTCAATATTTCATATGTTTCTTCTGCTGCGATATCTGTGATGTGATCATTTGATATGTTGTGATAGATACTGTATATAGTATATATGATATATTATATAGACGTTACTTATGTTTTACACTCACGCTAGCCCTGCCCCGCTCTGCCGTTAGTTACCTAACCTAACGGTGCATGAGGGGACATCGAGGCGAATACGGATGGCATACGTGTACGTCATATTTATCTGTGAAGTTTAGGTGACTTAAATGATGGGACTTCATTAATGTAATTAATGAAAGAAAAGAAACCTAAAAGATGTTGTGGAATTGAATTTTCAAAAATAGGTAGCTACGGTTCTTGCTTTGCATAGCGGTGTTCCTTGTAGAACATCCTGCACCTTATTCGATAAGAAAAGGGCCGAGATCCCTTCACCGGGAGTGACCCCTTTAGCAATGACTGGCAGATGCTACACCCCGCGGTTTTGTCTTTTGATTGCTTTTCTAGTTCTTGCTTTGCATAGTGATATATATGATATATCCAGCACCTTATTCCATAAGGAAAGAGCCGAGATCCCTTCACCGGGAGTGACCTCTTTAGCGAAACTAGTAAAAGCCTCAAAAACACTCCATTTTAAAATCATATGATTCTACAACGATATCAAGTTCATTACGCAATAGGTTTTCAGGAAAAAAAACCTGTCGTAGCCCTCCGTCATTTCAGATAAGTAGTAGTTAGTATTCGTGCTGTGTTTGTTGGCCTTTGTCAAGGCATAGTGTGCGGTAGCTGACTAGTGCTTATCTGCTTATGCATATGATGCAGATTGGGTTAGGGTAGTCGTACGACCTTGTTGGCCTTTGTCAAGGGTCGTGCGGGTGGGTTTAATTCAATCAAGAAATTACGGGTTGAACTTGACTAGCATCCTATGGTTTGTTGGCCTTTGTCAAGGTCATAGGAGGTTAGGGGCAAAATTATCGGGAATTTCAAGTGTTGAAATTTGCAATGAGATTGCATACCTTCTATGAGATAGTTGGATCCTGATACCCACTACGAGTAATTGTTCCTCCTGGGAGAGTTTTACACATTATAATTAGCCGATCAAGTAGGTATCTAGAAAGGTGTCAACGGGGTTACGCCTTTGGGAAAACGAGGTTTACTTTAATTGGGTCCGTGCGAAAGCACGGGGAACCTCCTTCAAAGTACCGACACTGGCCTGGTTGAAAGATTGGCGAAGTTGTAAGGTGTAATTAATCCCGGCTAGTCTTTCCTTTTAGGGTTTGAAGGAAGATTTGATAAAAAAACAGTGGGAGCCATCCTGATTAGATAAAATAATAACCAATCTAATCTTGCAAGAGCGCACGCAGAGTGTTTTCTTCTCTCTCTCTCCAGGTAGCGACCATATCATGCTTTAATCAAGATAATAATATGGATGTATTGACCGAACCCGCTTTTAAACTGTGCTGGGGAACATTGGTCACGCTCCAACTTATAACTGTTATAAAACCGAGCAGGAAATAGGGGATTACCAGAATTCCCGTACCACCCAAACGAAGAAAGTGCATGTTGATGCATCATCTTCGGGTGTGTTCATTACAGAGAACTGTTTCTCAGTATCCTTTACGTCCTGGATATGAGATACCGGATCAGGATCCCGCATATTTAATCTGTTACATGGGCTACAGATAGGTAGAGAACTGAGAACGGGTGATAAGTCTCATGAGATAGAAAACGGTGCAAGTGTTGCAGCCAAGTCTGTTGGTCATTATCACCCTGTATTACTAGAATACATTGATTCTGAACGAATGTCATTAGATACCGAACCTGATATACAACATCATATCAGTCTCTTTATTAGTAAAGAAGGATATAATTTTGTATTGTTGGATAATGTTTTGAACATTTCCTATATCAAGAGTTGATCGGTTCAAGCACGTTATTTAAAGGCATTGACGTTCTAAATCAAACTACAGTTCTTAGTATACAGAACACACACAAGAGGAAGAGTTCAGAAATGAATGAATCCTTCTTGAGGCATTGTAGACTAGGTCATATCAATGCGACCCGACTGGCTGAAGTTACATATAGATGCATATTTAAATTAGTTTGAATTTACATCTTGTGAAACTTGCCGGTCATGTCACAGAGATAAGATGACCATAGCTCTGTTTATAGAAAACAGAGAAAGAGTTAGTGAACTCTTGGGATGATACATGTTGATGTATGAAGATCCCCTGTCTACACATGCCAAGACCGGTTCTTTGTACTTCATTACATTCTCTGATGATCTCTCAAGATTCAGACATATGTTCCTGTTGAAACACAAGTCCGAACCTTTTGAGATATTCACAGAATATAAGTTAACAAGTAGAGAACCAAAATGGGTATAAGTATTATGTCCTTTGATGTGATCAAGGAGGAGAATACTTGAGTACGGAATTCCTGGATTATTCTAAAGGAGAATGAGATTCTCTCTCAGCATTACTCCTCCGTATACACCACATCACGTCGGTGTATCGGGGCGGAGCAATCACACCCTATGTGATAAGGTGTGCTCTATGATGAGTACTACTGAGTTACCTATTTCCTTTTGGGAGTTATGCACTGGAGAAGTTGCAAACCTATTGAATAGGGTCCCGATCAAATCAGTTGCCTACCACTTCATATAAGATATGGAAAGGGAAGAGCCCATATCTTAAGTTTGTTAAGATTTGGGGTTGTCCAGCCTGTGTCTAAAAGCACAATCCGGACAAGCTCGAGGCAAAGTCAGTTCTGTAGAAGTTTGTTGGATATCCCAAGCTTTCGCAAGGGAATATCTTCTACCTAACCGAGGAACAAAAGATGTTTTGTTTCTCAACATGCCATCTTTGTGAAAGGGAATTTCTTGTGAAGAAATTAGTGGACATGAGGTAGAACTGGAAGGAGTTCCAGCTATACAAACTGCAGCTGATGATTTGGTAGAACCAAGGAATTCAATAGTTTCTAACGAACCTCAGCCTTTCCGCCGA
This sequence comes from Agapanthus africanus, assembly GCA_030015575.1. Classification (NCBI taxonomy): domain Eukaryota; kingdom Viridiplantae; phylum Streptophyta; class Magnoliopsida; order Asparagales; family Amaryllidaceae; genus Agapanthus; species Agapanthus africanus. Next base: position 517,228,761 of record JASDDO010000014.1, read on the forward strand.
TCTAGTAGGGTTCCTCACCCACCTGAGAGATACTTCGGTTTCTCTATGATAGTGGGAGCGAGGAATGCATCATGAGATGATGACCCAACTAGTTTGGAGCTGGCCATCAGGAGTGGGACTCTGTAAGAATGGCTGGATGCTTAACGATCTGAGATGGAATCCTTATACACCAACAAAGTATGGACTTTGGTTGCTTCATCTGAAGGGTTATATCCCCATCAGGAGCAAGTATATCTTGAGAAGATTACTTGGTGTACATGGAAAAGTTGAGACTTTCAAAGCTATGCTTAAGTCCATCCAGATCCTACTTGCCACGGCTACATACCATGACTACGACATCTGGCGGTTGGGTGTCATGACTGCTTTTCTAAATGATGTTTTAGAAGAGAGAGTCTATAAGTACACAGTCAGAGGGCTTCGTAGACAGTGGGAGCAGCGGAAACGTGTGCAAGATGTTTTATGTGATAAAGCAGGCATCGCGGAGTTGGAACATCTATTTTGATGAGTTAGTCAAAGAGTTTGACATCATCAAAATGGTAGATGAACCTCGTATATACAAAAAGGTAGTAGAGAGTATGGTGGAGATCCTCGTAGAGTATGTGGATAACATACTCTTGATAGGGAAGGAGTTTCCTATGCTACGCTCGGTCAATCTTCGTTTATCACAATGATTCTCCACATAAGACCAAAGTGATACCTACTAAATCCTGGGTTTTGGATCTATGAGATAGATCTAATTGGATGTTAGGATACTCACTAGCTGTAGTGAGATGGTATCAATTGATCTTGGGGAGAATCACTGGAAGGGTTCCAGGGTGATAAGGACGACTGAATGTCAGTCACAGGCATTGTCTTTACCCTCAGTAAAAGGACGGTATGTTGGAAGAGTTCCAAGATAGATACCGTGGCATACTAAACGATAAAGGCTGGATACATCGCTACCAAAGATGCTACCAAAGAGGCAGTCTGGGTGTATATTAGTTCATGAGATGAACTTTGTTCCTACCTTTGTGTGACAATGGAGTTGTAGCTTATGCCTAGGAACGCCCGTCCCATCAGTGATCCAGACATATTCTAAGGCAATATCACCTGATCATGGAGATGGTTGATCTCCAGGGGATCGAGGTTAGGAAGGTAGACTCAGAGGACAACACGGCGGATCCACTCACAAAGGCTTTTTCCCAGAGAGAGACTATTATGGGATGGTTGATTATGAGATACTACAACCACTGTTATCAGATGGCCCTAGTGCAAGTGGGAGATTGTTAGTTATATGTATGCCCTAGAGGCCATTACTATACATGAGATCTATATTGTAGTGGATGCTTGGACATATATAGGGAGGACTTTCTTGCTCGACATGATAGTATGCTATCTGGTTACTCTTTACCTTAACGTGTACACTGATTGTCTCTCTGTTACATGTTGGTAAAGCCCTTAGGATGTGTACTTGACTACCTGGACTATGATGCGGATCATACTAGTGGGGACATGGTAGTCCATAAGCACATCCTTCAAGGTCCCTAGTCATAGGTGTATCGAGATGGGGCATCGATATACCAGAGTAGACTAGCGTATACCTTTTCGACCCATGTAGATGGGCGATGGATGATCCCATATCCATTGGTGTTTGACATCAGAGATGATATACGGGTGCTCAGTGGAGAATGGGTACACTGGACGGACTCGCCGAGAACTCCCAGATGGTATTATACTTTACGTCAGATGGCAGTTCTCTGGTGACACTGGTACAGGTTAGTCTGTAGACCCGAGATCGTCATAGAGTCTTGTGTGATTCCCACTGTGCTTTGATTTCCACCTTACCACATCCAAGAGGGCGTGCAAAACCGTGGTTTTTGGGTACAGTCCCGAGTCACATGGAGGCAATGAGCGATAGGAGGGGTTTCGTCTCTCCCAGTATTGGGGGTTGATGTTGCGCTATGCTCAATTAGCCATAACAGGGAAGTCCCTGGCCAGTGCTGGTTTAGAGATTTACTGGTAAGTGTTACCAGTAGTTTCTCGACCCGTTATGAGCCTCGCATCGGCATGACTTATCGGTTATTAAGGTCTGGCGTTTACCACCCCTAGACTTGATATGCGACATATCAGACGAGGAGACCGGACTGTACGGTAGTGTCACTGTCAGGCTTTTTGCAGGAGTTGGAGCGGGCTTGCTTGCTGATCTTCTGATCGCTCAATACCCGGGTAGCCGTTACGTCCAGCTAGTACCGCTGATGGCTTATTGGTGCTTGATATGATCATCACCTACTGCCGGCGTATTGACGAGTCTTTAGAGTCATACATAGAGGTTTTATTGGCTCAGGCAAAATGAAATAGGAGCGCATATGTGTTATGTGCGGGACCGAGAATAATGCGTGTATGAGATACCGTATTCTATTCTCGCGACTATTGTATCGGCCGGTTATATGTGATATAGCCGGGTTATCGAATCAAGTGTTGATTCGATAAGTTGGTATATTTTGTGTTAGTCGGTTATATGTGATATAACCGGATTATTAAGTCAAGTGTTGATTTAAAAATTTAGTGTATAATTGTATATGTGATATACTAATTTACATTAACTAACATTGGTTCACTTAAGCATTTGTTTTTCTCACTTGTGCACAACTTAATATATATGTGATATATATTTATTTGTGTTCATTTTGTATCATGGTTGTTGATACAACTATCATGGGTGTATAAGACTTATACCATACTAATTATAGTGTTAGGTTTTTATATTTAAAGTAATTCTAAAATTAATGGATAATGAGCTCACATGCATGAAGCTTCATGAAGCTTATGGTTGCATTGACTTAGTCCACTAGTTTTGTTTTACTTAAGATATTAATTAACCTAACCACTATAATTAGCCATGGTTATGTCTCTACATGAGTTAGTATATGATACCCACTCACCCATGGTTAGCACTCTCTCTCTTTAGTTAGTTTTCACTCTCATTTTGAGCTCATCTTCTTCCTCCTTCAAATTCTTTCTACGGTTTGATAAAGAGAGAGAAACATTGTGAGAAAAGAAATTCTAAAGTATACTCATTTCCTATTGCATCATCCTCTACTAGACTAGCACTTTAGTTTAGGGTGTTTGCTTCACTAATTCTCTAGTTAGTGAAGTAGAAGCTTGAGTTCGTATTCCCTCGACGTAGATCATCTTCGGCCTCGAAGACTTCAAGCAAAACCGTTGCCCTCTTCTCATGGAGCCGTCCGAGAGTCCAGGAGTTCGATGATCGCAGCGAAGGGACTACAACAAGGAGCTTTAGAAGTGAAGGACCGATCTACGAAGGTTGTATTTCGTATTCACTTAGTGATAATTGTTATTTACTTGCATGTGTTACCCTAATTATCTAGCAAAGATCTTGTTTAGGGTTATTCGGCACGGCTAAAATTTTAATCGGGCATGGTTGATGCCTTGTAGAACCTTATTAGAGTGCTTAGTAACCCTACAGCTATATTGCATATAACCGACTAATATAACATGTACAATTTCATCGAATCAACACTTGATCCGATGACCCGGCTATATCACATATACCCGGCCGATATCATATATCGCGAGAATAGAATATGGTATCTCATATCGTATTATTCTCGGTCCGACACATATCACATATGTGCTCCTACTCCGTTTTGCCTAAGCCAGGAAACCTCTGTGTAGGACTCTAAAGAATCGTCAATACGCCGGCAGTAGGTGATGATCATATCAAACACCCACAAGCTGCAAGCGGTCAGCTAAACGTAACAGCCACCCAGGTATTGAGTGATCAGAAAATCAACAAGCAAGCATGTACATTCTTCTGTGAATCCAATCAGTAACACTACCGTACAGTCCGATCTCTTCGTCTGATATGTTGCATATCAAGTCTAGGGTTGGTAAACGTCAGACCCCAGTAACCGATAAGTCGTGTCAATGTGAGGCTCATAACGGGTCGAGAAACTACTAATAACTCTTACCAGTAGCACTCCATATCAGCCCTGGCCAGGGACTTCCAGTTATAGCCAATCGAACACTGCGCAACATCAACTCCCTATACCGGGAGAGAAGAAATCCCTCCTATCGCTCATTGCCTCCATGTGATTTGAGACTGTACCCAAAAGCCACCGTTTTGCACGCCCCCTTGGACGTGGTAAGGTGGAAATCAAAGCACAGTGGGAATCACACAAGACTCTATGACGATCTCGGGTCTACAGACTAACCTGTACCAGTGTCACCGGAGAACTGCTATCTGACGATAGGTATAATACCATCTTGGAGTTCTCGGCGAGTCCGTTCAGTGTACCCAGTCTACACTGAGCACCCGTACACCATCTTTGATGTCAAACACCGATGGATATGGGATCATCCATCGCCCATCATATGGGTCAAGATGCGTATACGCTGGTCTACTCTGGTGTATCTGTTGGAGATAGTGCCCTCAGAGTCAATTATTGGATCACAGGCATGTGATTGCAATGATTGAGGGAGGACCTATTCCGGTAGGACAGTCTTACTCAAGATGATAGTATGCTATCTGGTTTATCTTTATCATCGTGTGCTGCTTTAGATGACCTTACAGGTCACTATTGCGCGTTGATAGAGCCCCTAGGATTTTTTCTTGACTGCCAGCAGTATGAGGGCGATCATATACGTGGGAGCTGGGGTCTATAAGCACATCCTTAAAAGGTCCCTAGTCGAGGGAGTTTCGAGACAGGGCATCGATACTCCAGAGTAGACTAGTGTATACAGTCGAGACCCCGACGAGGGGCGGTGGCCGGTCTCACAAGCCACTGGTGTCAGTTGGTTCACCTAAGATGTATACAGGTGCTCATTGGGTTATGAGTACACCAGACAGGACTCGCTGGGAACATGCCAGTTGGTCTTATACCTGACGTCAGATAGCAGTTCCCTGGTGACATGTGTACAGGTTAGTTCATCGACCTCAGATCGTCATTTGTCTCGTGTGAGTTCCCACTGTACTTTGATTACTACCCTACCATGCTCAAAGGAGACGTGCAAACAGGTTTTAGTTGGGTACAATCCCGAGCCACATGGAGGCAGTGAGTAGATCTGCAGGGGTTCGTCTCTCCCGGTATTGGGGGTGAGGTCGCGCTGTGTCTAGGAGAGCCATTACACGAAGTCCTTGGCCAAGGCAGGAGATTTACTGGTAGGTATTCCAGTAGTATCTCAGGGTGTTCTGGGCTACACTCCGACACGACTTGTACCGCTTTTGGGGGTCTTACTTTTATCAACCCCCTAGGCCCGCCATGCGATGCTCATAGATGAACGGACCGGACTGTACAGATATTGTCACTGACAGGCTCAGTAGGGTGTCAGGATGAGTTCGCTCATCGACGTACCTTTTATTCAATACCTGGTAGCCCGTTATGTATGGCTAATACTGTAGGGTTGCTATGCACGCGCATAAGGGTCTACGAGGTATCAACCATGCCCAATTAAAAATTTAGCCGTGCCGAACAACCCGAATACGGATCTTTAAACTAGAGATTAGGCGAAAACTAACATGCTAAACACTTTAACACTAAGTGAGAGGGATTACAACCTTTGTAGATCCGGTCCTTCACTTCATATGCTCCGTGTTGTGGTCCCTTCGCTGCGATCATCGGGTTCCGGACTCTCGAGAGGTTCCACGAAAAGAAAGATGCAACCTTTGCTTCCGATCTTCGATACAAAGATGATCTACCTTGAAGTTTCGTTAACACAAGCTAACACTCATGAAATGATGTGAACACCCTCATCTAAATGGCAAAGGAAGATGAGGATGATGAAGTAGGATTTTTTCTCTCTTTATTTATCTTTTTCTTATATTTATTCATCACTTGGAAAAAGCTAGTGAGCTTTTTCCATGAAGAAAGATGAAGGAAGAAGATGATGAAGAATAATGAATATCATTTTTGTGATGAATAATAAAAGTTATCATAATCATTTATGCAACCATGGTGGTAGTAACCATTGTAGAGAGTTTACTAGGGTTAGGGTTTGGGTTAGGTTAAAGGGTGAGTCACAAAGAAATATCTATCATAATATCTTAACAAAGACAAAGTAAAACCATGTAGAAACATCTAGAAATCATTAACCCAAATCAAACCCTAATCTTGTTTAAACTCCTCTAAACATATTGCATTAATAATTATAACATGTTACAATATTATATATCACATATACAATATTTATTGTAACAAAATAAAATAATACATTTAACATATATCGCATATATATCAATGCATTACCCGAGTAAGAAAAAGAATCTTTTAGTGAGCTAATATTAGTTAATGTAATTTAATATATCATATATATTATTATACATTAAATTATCGAATCAACACTTGATCCGACAATCCGGCTATATCGCATATAACCGACTAATATTTATTCATACCGATTCATCGAATCAACACTTGATCCGATGACCCGGCTGATATCATATATGGCGAGAATAAAATACGGTATTATATATCGTATTATCCTCGGTCCCGCACATATCACATACGTGCCCCTACTCCGTTTTGCCTGAGCCAAGAAACCTATGTGTAGGACTCTAAAGAATCGTCAATACGCCGGCAGTAGGTGTTGATCATATCAAACACCCACAAGCTGCAAGCGGTCAGCTAAACGTAACAACTACCCAGGTATTGAGCGCTCAGAAGATCAACAAGCAAGCCTGTAACTTCTCCTGTGAATCCAAAAAGTAACACTCCCGTACAGTCCGGTCTCGTCGTCTGATATGTTGCATATCTCGCCTAGGGGTGGTAAACGTCAGACCCCAGTAGCTCGATAAGTCGTGTCGATATGAGGTCTATAACAGTTCGAGAAACTACTGATAACACTTACCAGTAAATCTCAGCAACCCTGGCCAGGGATTTCCGGTTATAGCCAATCGAACACAGCACAACATCAACTCCCTATACCGGGAGAGACGAATCCCCTCCTATCGCTCATTGCCTCCATATGATTCGGGACTGTACCCAAAAGCCACCTTTTTGCACGCCCTCTTGGACGTGGTATAATGGAAATCAAAGCACAGTGGGAATCACACAAGACTCTATGACGATCTCGGGTCAACAGACTACTCTGTACCAGTGTCACCGGAGAACTGCCATCTGACGTGAAGTATAATACCATCTGGGAGTTCTCGGCGAGTCCGTACAATGTACCCAGTCTCTACTGAGCACCCGTACACCATCCTTGATGTCAAACACCGATGGATATGGGATCATCCATCGCCCATCATATGGGTCAAGATGCGTATACGCTAGTCTACTCTGGTGCATCGATGCCCTGTCTCGATACACTCTCGACTAGGAACAGTTATAGGATGTACTCGTCGACTACCGTGGCCCCACTAGTATGATCTCATCATAGTCCCAGTAGTCGAGTACATATCCTAAGGGCTTTATCAACATGTAACATAGAGACAATAAGAGTACATGTTAAGATAAAGTACAACCAGATAGCATACTATCATGTCGAGCAAGAAAGTCCTCCCTATATATGTCCAAGCATCCATTACAATATACATCGTATGTACAGTAATGGCCTCTAGGGCATACATATAACTAACAAATACCTCTGACATGCTAGTGGTTAAATCCACAGCCAAAGTATTGACAAGTCTTTAGAGTCCCCCACAGACCGTTTTCTCAAGTTTCGGGCGAAACGCTGTAGAGGCCGTATGGAGATATGGCAGGGTTCGATCAGGTACGTGCGGTATTGCACGAATCATGATCGGACGGATAATACTAGCGGGCTTTGGTTTAAGCCGGATCCTAGTATTGTACAGTGTATATTTTGTCTCATTGCATTTGTATTCGGTCGGAATACAAATGCGGGTATGTATATACAGTCACGGGGTTTTCCTGTAATTTATTACGAGATCAGTTTTCTGAAGTTGCCAGTTTGCATTCCGTTTCGGCCATTTTCCTTTGTATCTTTCCATGGCTGAAAAATGGTGGAGGAGGGCTTATTTGCAATTGTGCAAATTAACATTGTGGAGGGTGGTCTTTACATATAGTTGCTTCATGATGGTTGCACCATCATTTGACTTCTTCACTCATCATTGCTTGACTTTGGTGTCATGATGGTTGATGGAGTGGAGACATGGGAGTGATCATTGTTTCTCATCATCACTTGCTTGCATTATTGTTTTTCCACCCACCCCTTGGCTTTTCTCACTCTCTCTCATTGATGTAGCAAGGGGGCCGACCATTCTTGGCAAGAGGGATGTCACAATTTTAGTGTGTCATTTTTGTTTTCTCATTTGGCTTGGAAAAAGACTCTCTAGTTCATCTCCAAAAATGTCTATTCTTTACCTCCACCAAAATGGCAACTTCATAACCCGATAGAGACAAAGTAATCCACACTTATTCTACAGCAATTCTTGGGCACGTTGGCTCGCCAACTTCGTGCCCGAGTTGCCTCGGTCCAGAGGTGGGAGCCCGTAAAAGAACCCGGCGATGTGGTGCCCTTCCGACGAGGAGTTGAAGACCGGAGATTCCGCGTACAGATCGGGATGACGACGAGAAGACCGAAGGACACGGATCGCTCGGTATATCTCTCTACCCCTTCTCTAGTTAGCTAGGATTAGATTAATGGCCCGATCCGGGTTTAAAGTGCGCGGTGGTGCCGGTTTCAAAAGTTAAAGTAAATTATTGTTTCCGCATTTTGGCCTCGGATTGACGGCCGGGGCGCCGCCGTGCACTTATATAGTATCAGAGCCACGCCATTAACCTAGTCTAGCTTGGTCTAATGTGTTTACATCTTCGATAGAACAAAATTTCCAAAAACCGTATTTTCATCTGCATCAGTTTCTGTCGAAATTTTTTTAGCTCGAAAAATTTTTCAGGTTGTTGCAGAAACATGTGCAGGGTTTTGTAAGAGCACTGTAAAAATTTGGTGACCTGATCCTTCAATAGGGCCGCGGAACCACGGCCATAACCCCACTTTGGCCGCGGTTCCGCCGCAGGAATTAAGCTTCATTTCACCAATTTTTTCCAGTGGGCTTTTGGGTTGGAAATGTGGGTTTTGGAATATTCTTTTTGGGTCCAGAATTTCGTTAAGTGCTACAGTAGTGCTTGGGGGCCCACTTGGGAAAATTTGATCGATCGAAAATTTTAAACACATTAGTTCACAGTATTTACATTATATCTGCGACCGTGAATGTCACTTGATCGGTAAATCCTGTCTAACTGCTATAGCCCGGTTAGACGGATTTGCGAACGTGACATTCACGTTGATGTTCTGTGTTGTGCTGTGATGTTGTGGATTGGTCATGGGGGATAGCCTGGATGCAATGGTAGTACAGTTTGGTTTATTATGTACATTTGATATTGCGGGGCGAGCGTCCGACATGTGGACTGCCGCACTGCCTGTTTGTATATTATTCTTTTGGGGTACGACCGGGTCGAGGTCGATGTACCCGTTGTATGTATATTTTACTTTCTGTACTAGGATTACCCCAAGGAGGGGTGCACGGATAGCCGGATTCTAGAGGGCAGCGAGCCCGCATCTCATGGCATTGAGACGGAGGGGGCTTTACTCTAGAATTGGCGGGCTATTCGCCGCACTCGTAGGGGGTACAGGTTGACCCAGGAGGGGTGCCCAAGTTACCGGATTCCGTGAAGTGCTGGGTGGTCCATTCACGTTGCTGAAAGGGGCTGCCTCGCTTCAGGTTTTGGCGGGTAACTTGTCACGCCCGTAGGGGTCTAGGATTTCATTGCACAGGCTATCCACACGACCAGGGGAGCGTCGGGTTTCAGTAGCGGCTCTGTGAAACTCGGGGTTCCCAGATATCTATATTGTTCTGTGATGCTTATTACATTTCTGTGATGTTGCATTTTATCACGCCTTGAGCGAAATGTTATATATTGATATATATATACTAGTAGATGTTGTATATGTTTTGCATCCGAGCTAGTCCAGTCCCCGCTCTGTCGTTAGTTAAGTAACCTAACGGGTGATGACGGGACCCAGTGGCGAATGCGGATGGCATATACGTACATCATTATTTTCGTTCTTTATTGGTGTGATCAATTGATGGGACTGCGTTGATTCGGATCAATGCAAGTTAAACAAACCTAATCTGATGTTGTTGGAACACTTTTCAAAAAGCTGTTATTGCAAGGACGTTCACTTTTGTTTTGCACAGTGGTATTCAGTTGGAATATCCTGCTCCTCAGTCGACGAGGCAAGGGCCGAGATCCCTTCACCGGGAGTGACCCCTTGGACAAAAGTTTGCGTCAGGGCAATAACTTCACTATAGCTGATTACTTTTGCTTTGCATAGTGGTATTCAGTTGGAATATCCTGCTCCTCAGTCGACGAGGCAAGGGCCGAGATCCCTTCACCGGGAGTGACCCCTTGGACAAAAGTTTGCGTCAGGGCAATAACTTCACTATAGCCGATTACTTTTGCTTTGCATAGTGGTATTCAGTTGGAATATCCTGCACCTCATTCTACGGGGAAAGAGCCGAGATCCCATCACCGGGAGTGACCTCTTTAGCAAAGGTTTTCGCCACTATATTTTTAAAAGCTATCTGGTTCCTTCAACGATATCAAGTTCATTACGTTAAAGGTTTTCGCCAGAAACCATTCGTAGCCCTCCGTCATTTCATATGGATAGTCAATAAGTATTCAAGCTGTGTATGTTGGCCAAAGTCAAGGCACGGTGATTGGTAGCTATTGGGTATTCATATGCAGCATAGATAGATGCGTTGGTTTGGGGCAGTCGTACAACTATTTTGGCCAAAGTCAAGGGTATGTACGGGTGGGCTCAAATTAACCTGGAGAATGACAGGTAGAACTTGACATGTGACTTATGATATGTTGGCCAAAGTCAAGGTCATAAGAGCATGGGGTAAAAATCCACATCGGGGGTTTCAAAAGAAACTGAAACTTTCCAAATATGCGCATACCTTCTGGAGTGTGATAACGTGAGCGGATTCCGTCACGTTATCATGCGATGATATTTGGATCCCGATTCCCACTGATGAGTTGGTTTACACCTCGGGTGATCCCGACTAATTCTTCTTTCAGATTTGGAGGAGAATTTGACGGTACAGTGGGAGGTTTCCAGATTAGATAAATTGGTAACCATTCTGATCTAGGTTAGAGTGCACGCTGAGTGTTTCTTTTCTCTCTCTCTTTGGCAGCGACTATTGACCCGACCCTAAGACTATGACTCAGTGACCAAAATTAACCGAACCTTCTTAAACACTGGCTTTTGGATTGTCAGAGTTGCAAACCTCATTGCCACTCCTACTTTTACCCTTTTCTCCAGGACACCCCGTATTACTACGAACGTCCACTTCCATTGGACAAAACCATCGTATGGTTATATACGAACTCGAAGGAATTTATTCGAGGATGGTTTCCGGTTCTGGAGAAAACAGATAGGACTATTCAGTTGTCTTTTCCTTTTACCTTCTCTCAGGTTGCGAGTACTCCTTAGTTTAGGAAATAGTACACCTATTACGCAAATTGGATAGTCTTCTTCCAAACCATAGGCAGGTGCCGACCAGTAGGGAAGGAAGAAAACCAATTAGCCTAACGATGGTGTACAGAAGGTATTAAGTAAAGACATATTAAGGGATTAGTAAGAGGGCAAAGTAAATTGCGACTGCTATTCATGACCAAACCAAGTATTTCTTCGCCAATCCTAAATCACCTTTGTATTTCTCTAGGACACTCCATATCACTACGAAGATCCACAGTTTATTGGATACTCCATCGTATGGTTATATACAAACTCGAAAGGAACTTGTTCCAGTTCGGGGATGGATTCTGGTTCAGGAGAAATAGGAATAAGGTTTATTCAGTTGTCTTTTATCTTCACCTTCTCTCGCGTTGCGAGTGCTCCTAGGATTAGGGAAGTACACCCATTACGCTTATTGGATAGTCTTCTTCCAAACCATAGGCTGGTGCCGAACGGTAGGGAAGGAAGAAAACCATTTAGCCTAAGAGGGTGTGCAGAAGGTATTGACTAAAGACATATAAAGGGATTTGGAAAGGTAGCAAAGAATTACACGGTTACAGTTGTGAATCTGGATAATGGAAGAGGCATTACTAGGAATACCGGGATACCCCATCAAAACATTTCAATGTTTCAGTTTCATTGTGTACTGTTAAAGGAAAACTGATTTCCCAATCAGATCTTGCTCCAGGGTATGTATTTACCAAGTATGATTCTCACATCTGTATGGTTTTACAGATGATGAGTGGGAGTAAGTTATTGGGAATTAGGTGATTGTCCTCACTATATCGGAATTCGTTGTAATTGGTGATATTTGAGGAAGTCACCTGGGCTGTTTGCCGGTCGGCAAATATTTGGTTTTGAATATCCGCTGTCATGCACCAATTTCAAATTGATATATATGTACATCTATTTTCATAGAGTGAGATATACCTTTTTGAAATTATGTCTATGACATTTACCTACATCAGTGGATGGTTAGGTAAGGAGCATTGAACAGCGGTGTAATTCTTCTTAACCATAAGTACAGTTTTCAACCTACGACACACAGGGATTGAGTTATCAGACTCAAGGGACTTATACAGAGTATTATATGTTGTCCATTGTCCATTAGGACATAGGGGTTGGTCTTCGTACTATATTCGGTTTACTTATGACTTCTCTAGTTTTTAGACAAGTGTTTCGTGGAAACACAGGGTCCGAATTTTGAGAAGTTATAGGTATATGAATAAAGTAGAGAACCAGGTGTTGCAAGTATCGGGATTCTTCAAGGTGATCGAAGATGTAGATACTTGTGTGTGGTATTCAGTTGATAGTAATGATTAAAAGAACTTGCTTCTCTTTCAGATTACTCATAATTGGAAGCACTCCTAAGTTGAGTAATGTTGATCGGCCTCTCTCCATTTAGTTGACATGCACTGGAGACAGCTGCATGATTTGAATCTGGTTCAATTAAATCAGTGCCTCTGTTTCTGTATTGGATATAGAACAGTTCATATCTTAACGATGTTAAGGTACAGGGAGTTGTCCGGATTGTGCTTAAAACCAGACTCTGGATAACTTAAGGCACGTTTCTGTAATGGCTGTTTGTGGGTTGACCCAGGCTATGACGAGGGTTGACTTTCTACCATCTGGAAGATCAATAGCGATATTGTTCCAGATTCGCCACAGTTTTAATAAAAATGGATTTTTTCAGAAAACAGTAGTGGGAGTATGGTAGAACTGGAAGTGATTCCAGAACCGCAAACGATTACTGAAGATTTGATAAGAACCTAAAGATTCAATCTGGTTTGACATTCCATTGGCCACTCCGCAGACAAGGTGGGTAACCTCAGGCACCCGAGAGGTACTCCGGTAGCCTCAAGGACGGTGACAGGGAGGTTCTTGTTTACCCAGACTTGCCATTGCTGTTGTTCCAGGCTGCGAGACCCGGCAGGAGGATGAGTATAGCATCGTTCTAAACTATCTTTAGAAGTGTACGTGTATATGACTCTGCCAGAGGGTTGTCGTAGTCAGTGGGTGCAGCGGAAGCATTGGTGGACAAGTGGCTTATGTCTATTTATAGACTAAAGCAGATATAGCGGAGATAGATCATCTATTTCTGATATGACAGTCATAGGTTTGACTTCATCAGAATAGGGATGGATCTGTTAAGAAGGTAGTAGGGTGTGATGTCCTGGTATTTGGATGACATACACAGAGTAGGAAGTGATGTTCCTATACTACGATCGGTTATACTTTGGTTGTCACACAGTGGTTTCTCCACATGGGACTTGGATATTATATCAGACATTCTGGTTACTGGATCTATGGTTTTAGATCTAGATTTGGGTAGTTTCCCAATCAGGGTACTTATACAGCATTCTAAGAGTTTTTAGAATGGACGACTCCTGGCACGGTATTATACCTGCAGGTGATGGAGTCACCCTCTCTAAAGGTGTCTTACAGACTAAAGGGGAGAGGGATGTGCATGATTGGCAGATCACTTGCTTAGGCAATTGAGTCAATCATGAGATGTCAAGTACCACACCAGATGTTGTTTTTGCAGTAGATGCAAGAAGTTGACATTGATCCAATCCTGGAGAAACAGTCGGAAGCAGTTTTAGAACATAAGTGGATATTCTAGGGATATGATAACGACAGCCTCTTTTAGGAGACAGTCGTCATTCCAGGCTTCCAAGGTGACCTGGACGGCAGAGTGGCTGTCAGAGATGTAGTTTTCCCTCTGACGAGGGGCAGTTTTTTGGACAGGTGGTCCAGGTGGATACTGAGGGAAGGATGGCGCAGGATACTGATTAAGTTCAGTTGACGATACTGTCTAAGAAGTTTGGATTTGGAGTTCATTTATGAGCTAGGTCGTATCAGACATCCAGACACATTCTAAGACAGGTATTGCTCATTTCGGGAGATAGCTTTCTCCGCGAACTTGAGATATAGAGAGACATAGAAAGAAACATCAAGGCGGATCCACTCACTGAGGCTATTCCTCGAACGCAATAGTCTCGCAAACGGGTTTTGTGAGACTGATTAGTAGAGAAGTTGGGTGTTCGGTATCACACGGGCTGTGAGTATGCGACATCGCAATAATTATCCTTGAGTGCAAGTAGGAGATTGTTGGAGATAGTGCCCTCAGAGTCAATTATTGGATCACAGGCACGTGATTGCAATGATTGAGGGAGGACCTATTCCGGTAGGACAGTCTTACTCAAGATGATAGTATGCTATCTGGTTTATCTTTATCATCGTGTACTACTTTAGGTGACCTTACAGGTCACTATTGCGCGTTGATAAAGCCCCTAGGATTCTTGCTTGACTGCCAGCAGTATGAGGGCGATCATATACGTGGGAGCTGGGGTCTATAAGCACATCCTTAAAAGGTCCCTAGTCGAGGGAGTTTCGAGACAGGGCATCGATACTCCAGAGTAGACTAGTGTATACAGTCGAGACCCCGACGAGGGGCGGTGGCCGGTCTCACAAGCCACTGGTGTCAGTTGGTTCACCAAAGATGTATACAGGTGCTCATTGGGTTATGAGTACACCGGACAGGACTCGCCGGGAACATGCTAGTTGGTCTTATACCTGACATCAGATAGCAGTTCCCTGGTGACATGTGTACAGGTTAGTTCATCGACCTCAGATCGTCATTTGTCTCGTGTGAGTTCCCACTGTACTTTGATTACTACCCTACCACTCTCAAAGGAGACGTGCAAACAGGTTTTAGTTGGGTACAGTCCCGAGCCACATGGAGGCAGTGAGCGGATCTGCAGGGGTTTGTCTCTCCCGGTATTGGGGGTGAGGTCGCGCTGTGTCTAGGAGATCCATTACACGAAGTCCTTGGCCAAGGCAGGAGATTTACTGGTAGGTATTCCAGTAGTATCTCAGGGTGTTCTGGGCTACACTCCGACACGACTTGTACCGCTTTTGGGGGTCTTACTTTTATCAACCCCTAGGCCCGCCATGCGATGCTCATAGACGAACGGACCGAACTGTACGGATATTGTCACTGACAGGCTCAGTAGGGTGTCAGGATGAGTTCGCTCATCGACGTACCTTTTGTTCAATACCTGGTAGCCCGTTACGTATGACTAATACCTCTAACGTGCTCGTGGTTAAATCCACAGCCAAAGTATTGATGAGTCTTTAGAGTCCCCCACAGACCGTTTTCTCAAGTTTCGGGCGAAACGATGTAGAGGCCGTATGGAGATATGGCAGGGTTCGATCAGGTACGTGCGGTATTGCACGAATCATGATCGGACGAATAATACTAGCGGGCTTTGGTTTAAGCCGGATCCTAGTATTGTACAGTGTAGATTTTGTCTCATTGCATTTGTATTCGGTCGGAATACAAATGCGGGTATGTATATACAGTCACGGGGTTTTCCTGTAATTTATTACGGGATCAGTTTTCTGAAGTTGCCAGTTTGCATTCCGTTTCGGCTATTTTCCTTTGTATTTTTCTATGGCTGAAAAATGGTGGAAGAGGGCTTATTTGCAATTGTGCAAATTAGCATTGTGGAGGGTGGTCTTTGCATATTGTTGCTTCATGATGGTTGCACCATCATTTGACTTCTTCACTCATCATTGCTTGACTTTGGTGTCATGATGGTTGATGGAGTGGAGACATGGGAGTGATCATTGTTTCTCATCATCACTTGCTTGCATTATTGTTTTTCCACCCACCCCTTGGCTTTTCTCACTCTCTCTCATTGATGTAGCAAGAGGGCCGGCCATTCTTGGCAAGAGGGATGTCACAATTTTAGTGTGTCATTTTTTTTTTCTCATTTGGCTTGGAAAAAGACTCTCTAGTTCATCTCCAAAATTGTTTATTCTTTACCTCCACCAAAATGGCAACTTCACAACCCGATAGAGACAAAGTAATCCACACTTATTCTACAGCAATTCTTGGGCACGTCGGCTCGCCAACTTCGTGCCCGAGTTGCCTCGGTCCAGAGGTGGGAGCCCGTAAAAGAACCCGGCGATGTGGTGCCCTTCCGACGAGGAGTTGAAGACCGGAGATTCCGCGTGGAGATCGGGACGACGACGAGAAGACCGAAGGACACGGATCGCTCGGTATATCTCTCTACCCCTTCTCTAGTTAGCTAGGATTAGATTAATGGCCCGATCCGGGTTTAAAGTGCGCGGTGGTGCCGGTTTCAAAAGTTAAAGTAAATTATCGTTTCCGCATTTTGACCTCGGATTGACGGCCGGTGCGCCGCCGTGCACTTACAGTATCGATGCCCTGTCTCGATACACCCTCGACTGGGAACAGTTATAGGATGTACTCGTTGACTACCCTGGCCCCACTAGTATGATCTCATCATAGTCCCAGTAGTCAAGTATATATCCCAAGGGCTTTATCAACATGTGAGAGCAAGACAGTAAACTAATACAAATCAACATGTTATGATAAAGTGAAACCAAATAGTATACTATCATGTCGAGCAAGAAAGTCCTCTCTATATATATCCAAGCATCCACTATAATATACATCATATGTACAACAATGGCCTCTACGGCATATATATAACTAACAATCTCACACTTGCACTAAGGCCAGCTGTTGTAGAATCTCATACCCAACATCCCGAAGAGTCTCTCAAATTGTATCTGGGGAATGGCCTTCGTGAGTGGATCCGCAGTGTTGTCCTTCGTGCCAACTCTCCTGACCTCGATCTCGCGGCGATCAACTATCTCCCGGATCAGGTGATACCGCCTCAGAATATGTCTGGACTTCTGATGGGACCTGGGTTCCTTGGCTAAAGCCACAGCTCCATTGTTATCACAATACAAAGGTATTGGATGCTCAATGGACGGAACCACACCAAGTTCAGTGATGAACTTCTTCATCCAGACAGCCTCTTTGGCAGCATCGTTGGCAGCGTATTCAGCCTCCATCGTCGAGTCTGCCACGGTTTCTTTCTTGGAACTCTTCCAACAAACCGCCCCTCCATTTAGGGTAAAGACAAATCCCGAATGCGACTTAGAGTCGTCCCTATCACTTTGGAAGCTTGAATCGGTAAAGGACTCCACCTGGAGTTCTCCGTTACCATACACCAAGAACATCTGTTTAGTCCTTCTCAAGTACTTGAGAATGTTCTTCACAGCTGTCCAATGACTGTCTCCTGGATCTACTTGATACCTACTCACTACACTTAGTGAGTATGCTACATCGGATCTGGTATATAGCATCGCATACATGATAGATCCTACTGCCGAAGCATAGGGTATCCCTTGCATGCGAGCTCTCTCCAAATCAGTCTTGGGAGACATCTCTTTGGAGAGAGTGAGTCCAGAGATCGTGGGTTGGTTCCCACGCTTGGATTCTTCCATACTAAACCTCTTTAATATGGTGTCAATGTACCTGGATTGGGACAATCCCAGTATCCGGTTAGATCTATCTCTATAGATCTTGATTCCCAAAATGCAGGTGGCATCACCTAGATCTTTTATTGTGAATCGATGTGATAAGAAGAGCTTGACCGAGTGCAGCATAGGAACATCATTTCCTATCAAAAGTATGTCATCCACGTACGATACGAGGAAGACGACCTTACTCTCTGCAACCTTCTTGTATATACAAGGTTCATATACGTTCTTGATGAAGTCAAACTCTTTGACTACAACATCAAAATAGTTGTTCCAACTCCGTGATGCCTTCTTTAACCCGTAGAAGGATTTAAGCAGCTTGCACACCTTTACGCTGCTCCCACTATCTATGAAGCCCTCTGGCTGAGTCATGTACACGCACTCCTCTAAATCACCATTTAGAAAGGCGGTCTTAACATCCATTTGCCAGATTTCGTAGTCATGGTATGCAGCAATGGCAAGTAAGATCCGGATGGACTTAAGCATAGCCACTGGAGAAAAGGTTTCGTTATAATCCACAACTGGTCGTTGATGAAAACCCTTTGCAACTAGTCTAGCTGTGTAAGTCTCAACTTTTCCATCTACACCAAGTTTTTTCTTAAAGTTCCACTTGCTCCCAATGGGTTTTACCCCTTCAGTAGCAACTTCCAAAGTCCATACTCTGTTGGTGTACATGGATTCCATCTCAGATCGCATTGCATCCAACCATTTCACAGAGTCCCCACTCGTGATGGCCTGCTCGAAGCTAGTTGGGTCATCATCTTCCATGATGCAATCCTCGCTTCCACCATCTACGAGAAGACCATAGTATCTCTCAGGTGGATGAGGAACCCTACTAGATCGGCGGAGAGGCTGAGGTTCGTTGGAAACTACTGAATCATCTGGTTTCACTAAATCTTCAGTTGTAGTTTGTGGTGCTGGAACTTCTTCCAGCTCTACCGCTTCGCCACTAATTTCTTTTACAAGAAATTCCTTTTCTAAAAAGGTGGCGTATTGAGAAACAAACACTTTTTGTTTCTCAGCGTGGTAGAAAATATACCCTTGGGAATTCTTAGGATATCCCACAAACTTGCAAAGAACTGATCGTGCCTCGAGTTTTTCTGGATTTTGCCTTTTGACATAGGCCGGACAACCCCATATCTTAACTCGTTTAAGATATGCTCTCTTCCCACTCCATATCTCATATGGTGTGGTAGGTAAAGATTTAGACGGAACTTGATTCAATAGGTATGCCGTTGTCTCAAGCGCATGACCCCAAAAGAAAATAGGTAACTCAGCGGTGCTCATCATAGAGCGTACCATATCTAATAGGGTGCGATTCCTCCGCTCCGATACACCGTTGTGCTGTGGTGTATAGGAAGGAGTAAGCTGAGAGAGAATCCCATTCTCTTTTAGATAGTCCAGAAAATCATTGCTCAAGTATTCTCCTCCTCGATCAAATCGTAGGATCTTAATACTTTTGCCCGTTTGGTTCTCTACTTCGTTCTTATATTCTCTGAATTTCTCAAAAGCTTCAGACTTGTGTTTCAATAGGAACACATGTCCGTATCTTGAGAGATCGTCGGTAAATGTAATGAAGTAGGAAGATCCGTTCCTGGCATGTGTAGACATGGGACCGCATACATCACTATGTATCAGTCCCAAGTGTTTTGTAACTCTTTCTCCGTGTCCGCTAAATGGAGTTTTGGTCATTTTGCCTTTGAGACATGACTGGCAAGTGTCATAAGATGAAAATTCGAACGGATTCAAATATCCATCCTTATGTAACTTAGCTAGCCGTGTCGCATTGATATGACCTAGTCTACAATACCACAAGAAGGATTCGTTCATTTCTGAACTCTTCCTCTTGTGTGTGTTTTGTACATTAAGTTCTGTAGTTTGGTTTAGAACGTATATGCCATTATTTAACGATCCTAATCCAATCAACTTTTGATTCAGGAATATATTCATAACATTATCCTGTACTACAAAATTATATCCTTCTTTGCTCAATAAAGAAACTAATATATGATTGCATATCAGGGTCGGAATGTAATAGCATTCGTTTAGAACCAATGTATTACCATTTGGCAACACAAGGTGATATTCGCCAACTGCTTTGGCTGCAACATTTGCACCATTCCCTACTCTTACGGAATGATCACCCTCTCCCAATTCCCTACCTTTCCGTAGACCATGCAACATATTACATATATGGGATCCTGATCCGGTATCTAATACCCAGGACGTAGAGTGAACTGAGAAACAGTTCTCGACAACAAACACACCAGAAGAAGACGCATCAGTATGCTTATTCTTCGTTTGGACGGCATGAGAATCCGGATATTCTCCTAATTCCTGCTTGGACTTATAACAATTATAAGTTGGAGCGGGACCAACGTTCCCCTGCTCAGTATAATAAGCGGGTTCAGTCAATACATCCATATTATTATCTTAATTAAGGCCTGATATGGTCGCTACCTGGAGAGAGAGAGAGAAGAAAACACTTTAGCGTATGCTCTTGCAAGATTAGATTGGTTATTATCTTATCTAATCAGGATGGCTCCCACTATTTTCATCAAATCTTCCTTCAAACCCTAAAAGGTAAGACTAGCCGGGACTAATTACACTTTACAAGTTCACCAATCGTTCGGCCGGGCTAGTGTTGGTACTTTGAGGGAGGTTCCCCTTGCTTTTGCACGGACCTAATTAAAATAAACCTCGTTTTCCCAGAGGCATAACCCTGTTAACACCTTTCTAGACACCTACTTGATCGGCTAATTGTTATGTGTAAAACTCTCCCAGGAGTAACTCTTACTCGTAGTGGGTATCGAGATCCAACTATCTCATAGGAGGTATGCAATCTCATTGCAAATTTCAACACTTGAAATTCCCGATAATACTTTTGCCCCTAGCAACTTATGACCTTAACATAGTCAACAAATCATAATTGCTAACCAAGTTCAACCCGTCATTTCCCGATTGAATTAAACCCACCTGCACTACCCTTAACATAGTCAACAAAGTCGTACAACTACCCTAATCCAATCACATCTCATGTTTTAGCAGATAAGTACTAATTAGCTACCGCACACTACGCCTTAACATAGTCAACAAACGTAGCACGAATACTAAGTAGTATTCATCTGAAATGACGGAGGGCTACGCAGATTTTTATGAAAACCATGAGCGTAATGAACTTGATATCGTTGTAGAAACAAGTGATTTTGAAAAGGAGTGTTTTTTAGGATTTTCTAGTTTCGCTAAAGAGGTCACTCTCGGTGAAGGGATCTCGGCTCTTTCCTTATCGAATAAGGTGCAGGATATTTCATAAATACCGCGGTGCAAAGCAAGAACTATATAAGCAATCAAAAACTAAACCGTGAGTTTGTAGCATCTGCCAGTTTTGCTAAAGAGGTCACTCCCAGTGAAGAGATCTCGGCTCTTTCCTCATCGAATAAGGTGCAAGGTATATCGCATATAGCACTATGCAAAGCAAAAACTGTAGCTACCCTTTTTTAAAATTTGATTCTACAACATCTTTTAGGTTTCTTTTCTTTATTAATCTCATTAATAAATCCCATCATTTATGCTTCCTAAGCATCACAGAAGAAACGAAAATACAACGTACGCTTATGCCATCCGCATTCGCCACAATATTCTGTTATGCACCGTTAGGTTACTTAACTAACGGCATACCGGGATGGGACTAGCGCGGGTGTAAAACATAAGCAATGTTTATTATATATCATATATACAATAATAAAGCATTCATCTCACGCATATAATATGATCACATCACAGTATATCAGCAGCAGAAGAAACATATGAAATATTGGATATGCTAGGAGGTCCGTGTTTTATTTTGAGCCTGTATAAAACACGGATTCCACGGTCGCGATGAATAGCCAAACCCACATCGCTAGACCCCTACGAGAGCGGCAAGTAACTCTGCCAATTCTAGGGTTAGGAGACCCGGTCTCGACTCCTCGAGATGGCCTCCCACTGGACCCTAAAACTCGGTTACTTGTGCTCCCCTCCTTGAGTCTATCCTAATGCGGAAAAGTAAATAATATACAATGGTGACATCATCCTCAACCCGGAAGTGCCCCAATAAAAGAATATTACATACAATTAATTTTACATGAATGAAAATAAAAACCCTCATCTCACATAAAAACCCCGGCTATTCAGAACACGACAATCCAATATAACATATCATAGCAACACATAATATCTCATATCATCAACGTAAGCAAGTATGCATATCCCGATTGTCGTTGATGTATAGCAACAAAGCCGGCAATACCCCACATACTACGCTTACGGTCGCAGAAAAGAAAAGTGAAAAACTACAACATTTGGAATCCATCATCTTAGACATCGTAAACCCGAAATATCATATATTACGGATTTCATACCTAACTATATGAATTCCACATATTGTATCACATTCACAGAATATCAAGATGATGTTTAGCATTTCGATCGAATCAACATACACTCACAAATTACCCCCGTGAGCTCAACACATGAGCAAAGTCAAAACACTCAAAAACCGTGCCACGGTATCTATAGTCCAGCCGTAGAAGGAGTTAACCAACGCCTCACCTATGACACCGCGGAACTACGGCAAACCCGAAGGTTCGAACACGGTTCCGTGGGCATAGAATCGAGTTAAGGTTATTATAGTCTTCTAGGGGGTCCATAGGGGTACTTGCACGATTTTATGAATATAATCAACTTCGGAAAATTACAACACTTAGAAATTTCAGCGGGGTACAAAATGTGGTGTGCGAAGTTCGATCGAACGGCTAAAAATAGTCAAGATTACCAATACAGTGTTAAATTATACGACTACGAAGCACTACAAATTAGTCCCAGGTCAAACTAATCATCACATGAAAATTGGGCTAAATAAACAATACTAGGAAAACCAAAAGGGAGACACTAGAGCACAGGAGGAATACGGGGGCCAGAGGAGGTGAAGGGGCCGGCCAGGCCGGAAATTTGCCCTTGGTGCTCGGCCAAAAATCGAGGACCCTCCCCTCGTATTTCACCCATGTTCATATAATGGCCCATAGATCATTCCGCACCTGTTTGAAAATTTTTAAAGGACTTTTTTGAAAATTTACAGAGAGCAAAATGGGGTTTTCATAATACTGTATTTCGGAGTCGATTTTGTTTTCGTAATTGTTTTAACACCGTATCTAGAATTCTAGTTTGGCTCTGATACCACTGCTGGGCTTCCCTTGCACCTAGTCTAGGGTTTGGCAGCATCACTCATGCCACTTTAAATTTTAGAGAGGTGCAAAGCAAGCAAACTATGAATCTTTACTAGAATTTCTACGGTAACAAGTTTGTATCACATACAAAGAACTAAAGAGATTAGGATTACAACCTTTGTAGTCCATTCCTTCGCTTCATAAGCTCCGTGTTGAGGTCCCTTCGCTGCGATCATCAAGAACTCCGACTCTCGTGAGGCTCCAAGAGGTGAATGATGCATCTTGGTTGAAGTCTTCTTGATCTAAGATGATCTACCTTGAAGAATGTCTAACCCAAGCTTACACTTCACTAATGAAGTAATTAGAAAAGTGAACACCCTAATCTAAGTGGCTAGAATAGATAAGGATGATGAAGTAGGAATTTTGCTCTCTTTTGTTTTCAATTTCTCACCATTTATCTGTAGGGTTACTAGGCACTCTAATAAAGTTCTACAAGGCATCAACCATGCCCGATTAAAATTTTAGCCGTGCCGAATAACCCTAAACAAGATCTTTGCTAGATAATTAGGGTTTCACATGCAAGTAAATATCATTTACCACTAAGTGAATACGAAATACAACCTTTGTAGATCAGTCCTTCACTTCATAAGCTCCTTGTAGTAGTCCCTTCGCTGCGATCATCGTGCTCCCGGACTCTCGGACGGCTCGATGAGAAGATAGCAACGGTATTGCTTGAAGTCTTCGAGGCCGAAGATGATCTACGTCGAGCGAATACGAACTCAAGCTTCTACTTCACTAACTAGAGAATTAGTGAAGCAAACACCCTAAACTAAAGTGCTAGTCTAGTAGAGGATGATGAAATAGGAAATGGGTACACTTTAGAATTTCTTTTCTCACTATATTTCTCTCTCATTATCAAACCCTAGCAAGCATTTGAAGGAGAAAGAAGATGAGCTCAAAAATGAGAATGAAAAACTAATCAAGAGAGAGAGAGCTAATTGTTAGTGTATATGCCCTAGAGGCCATTACTGTATCATACTGGATTGTATATTACTTAATGGAAGCTTGGAATATTCACCTTGTATAAACAATCTTGCTCAATATAGTAGTATGCTACTTGGTTTGTTTCTACTTCAATGTGTACTTGTGTTTATTTTAGTATATCACTTATACGCATTAGTGGAGCCCTTAGGATCTTTGCTTGATTACCAGCATTGTGATGGCAGTCACACTAGTGGGGGCTGGGTAATCTATAAGCACATCCTTATACAGGTCCCTAGTCGCAGGACTATCGAGACAGGGCATCGATACTCCGGAGTAGACTAGCGTATGCGCTTCTCATCCTAGTGTGGGAGATGGTCTGTCCCACAGCCATCAGTACGTCGTACTGGAGATAGTATACGGGTGCTCGTTGGGTTACGAGTACACTGGACAGGACTCGTCGGGAACTGACAGGTTGGTATTATACCTATCGTCAGTTATCAGTTCCCAGGTGACATGAGTACAGCTTAGTCCGCTGACTTGACACTGGCACTTCGCCTCAAGTGTGTTCCCACTGCACTTTGATCACTATCCTACCACGGCTCAAAGGAGTCGTGCAAACAGGTGGTGGTTGGGTACAGTCCCGAAGCACTTGGAGGCAGTGACGGTTAGACAGGATTCGTCTCTCCCGGTATTGGGGGTTGACATCGCGCTGTGTCTAGGAGAGCCATTACACGAGTAGTCCCTGGCCAGGGCAAGCGAGATATACTGGTAGGTTCCAGTGTTATCTCAGGATGTTTTGGGCTTCACTCCGACACGACTTGTACCGCTATTAGGGGAATGACGTTTTACCGCCCCCTAGGCCCGATATACGATGTATTAGACGAACAGACCGGACTGTACGGAGACTGTTACATTCAGACTCAGTAGGAGTTCCGATGGGGTTTCACCTCGTCAGCCTTCTTGTCGACATCTACCTGGGGACCGTTACGCACAGCTAGTGCCGCTTGCGGTCTGTGGTTAAACCCACTGCCAGCGTAGTGTCGAGTCTTTAGAGTCCCACACAGAGGGTATTCGCCTCTGGGCAAAACAGAGTAGAGGTCGCATGGTTTTGCGACAGGGTTCGTTCTCATCCGCGCACTTGTGCACGTTTGGAGTCCGGACGGATGTTTCTGGCTGGCTCTGGTTTGAGTCAGATACCGGTATATGTTTTGGGGTTGCTTTTATCTCTCAGTATTCGTGTTCCTCGGAACAAGAATGCAGGTGTGTATGCACAGTTATTTGAGGAGGAGGAAGATGACTTTCATTAAGGTTTCGGAACGGGTGCGTATGCACAGTTGACAGTCGTCTTTTTCCAAAGCCTAATGAATTTATGTTTTATCAATTAATAATATTAATAAAATGAAAAGTGTCATGGTTGGTTTTTTGTTGACTTGTTGACCATGGTTGACTTGTTGACCATGGTTGAAGATTTGACCATCATCATTTCAAAAGCAAGATGCTTTTTGATTCTTGCAAAACCATTTAATGTTTGAAATGATAATGGTCATTCTAAAACTTTCCATCAACCTTTTCATTTTCATTATTATTATTATTTGATAATTCTTTTTCTTTTGCTTTATGGTTGCAAAAGGAAAATGAGAGCTCATTATCTCATTTAGCTTCTCTCTCCTCTCTTCATCTTCTTCTTCCTCTAGCTAAAGAGAATCCTTCTCATGTGTTGAGAATCCCTCTCTTTAAAAAGAAAAGCACCCCTTAGACACTCTCTACTCATTCTAGGTTCAAGGTTTAGCAAGCCGGAAACCCTAGTTCACTCAAAGCACGAGGAAGAGCCCAAAGGTTGAACCCTCGAGGTGGATCCATCTTCGACGGAAGAAGGCGACAAGAAGAGAACCATCAACCTCTACAAAGTTTGAAGAAGAAGGAGTTCAAGTTTAGGTATAACCATCTCCATCCGAGTAGCTAACTCTCTTTAGCATAGTATGCTAGTTTAGTTTAGACACGATCCCGACCTTGTTTAGTCCATGTTGCCTCTTGCGATAAAAATTTGTTTTTTATACCGTTTTCGCCTCCCCGTAAGAACCGGGGGTCGCAACGAGGACTTACAGTGGTATCAGAGCCTAACTAAACTTAAACTAGCTTGGTAGTGAAGTGTAACGAAGTTCGGAACCGAAAAAATCACAAAACCGGAAAAACAAAACCCTAAGTTTCTGTTGAAATTTTTTCTGCTCTAAATGAAAAACTTTATACTTGTAAATTCGGCTCAGGGTTTTGTGTGAACACCCAAGAAAAACGTTGCCCTAATTCATTCAAACCGCCGCGCTTCCGCCGCACGAGGTAGGCATATGCCGCGGAAGCGCCGCCGTTTGTCGTCTTCTCTGCATCGTTTTTCGTGCAGTGTGTGTCTGTGTTGGTTTTGGGATTTTTAAAATATATTATATGTGCCCAGATTTTCCAGAACTGAAATTTACTTTTGGGGTCCTATAATTCCGTATTTTTTTCCGAACTTCACTGCACTTTGACTATGATGGTTATATCTGTGATGTTTTCATGTATTGAACGTCGGCTAATCGCTATAAGTCGATTGGTCGGGGTTATACATGATCTGTGTTTGATATTTGGAATGTGTATATGAATGTGTTGGACTGTCGTGGGTGAATAGCCGGGGTGGATGTGAGATGAGCTTTTGTTTTTCTTTCATTCATTGTAAATGTAAATTGATGTAATATTATTATTTGTTTGGCCGCACAACCGGGTCGGGGTTGTAGCCGTCATTGTATAATTCTTTTTACTGTTTTTGCTCCTAGGATAGACCCATGGAGGGGGTGCACAAACTGCCGAGTACTTGGCGGGTAGTTTGCCGCACCCGTAGGGGTCTTGGATGGGGTTTTGGCTATTCACCGCGACCGTGTAATCCGCTTTTCATTACAGGCTCGAACGGATTGCGGATTCCTAGTATATCCAATGCATTCATCTGTGATCTGTAATATCTACTATTGCTATATCTATAACTATTTAGGCGTTGCTTATGTTTTACAGCCGCGCTAGCCCAGCCCCCGCTCTGTCGTTAGTTAAGTAACCTAACGGGTGATGACGGGGCCCCGTGGCGAATGCATATGGCATAAGCGTACGTCATATTTTGGTTGTTTTCTGCAATGGTAGGATTAATTGATGGGACGCATTAAAAGAACTAATGCAAGAATATCACGCATTAAAAGAACTAATGCAAGATAATAAACCAAGCTAAAGTCGTTGGAACACTTTCGAAAAACTACTCGGTTCTTTTCAAAACTAACTTTTAAATGCGGAGATTGAGCCACTCCTTCTAAAAGCTATCTCGTTCCATCGACTATATCAAGTTCACTACGTTCACGGTTTCGCCAAAACCATCCGTAGCCCTCCGTCGTTTCATATGAATATTCAACAGTATTCAAGCTGTGTTTGTTGGCCTTAGTCAAGGCACAGTGTTTGGTAGCTGGTGGTTATTCATATGTTGCATAGATAGAATGCGTTGGTTTGGGACAGTCGTATTGCCTTGTTGGCCATAGTCAAGGGTAGATACGGGTGGATTCAAATTAACCTGGATAACGATAGGTAGAACTTGACATGTGACTTATGATTTGTTGGCCTTAGTCAAGGTCATAAGAGCATGGGGCAAAAATCCACATCGGGAGTTTCATAAGTACTGAAACTTGCTAGATTTGCATACCATTTGGAGTGTGATGATTATGGTAGGATTCCTTCATTTTCGTCACGCGATGATATTTGGATCCCGATCCTACTGTGAGTACATGCTACTCCTCGGGAAATTTCTCACTAAACGATCAATGCTATAAACCTAGTAGGTGCCTAGAAAGGTGTTAGCGGGGCTACGCCCCCAGGAAAAAGAGGTTATTTAATTAAGGAACTTCGCGAAAGCGTTGGAAAACCTCCCTCGAAGTACCGACACTGGCCTGGCTGAACGGTTAAGCAAGTATTGTGCGGTGGGATTGATCCCGACTAATTCTTCCTTTATGGTTTGAGGAGGGATTCGAGAGACAGTGGGAGCCATCCTGTTTAGAAAAACTAAAAACCATTCTAAACTTGCAAGAGCATCGTGCTAAAGTGTTTCTTCTCTCTCCCCCTGCAGCGACCAAATCGAAATGACTGGACTTAAGTTACTTCTAGATAAAAATATACTGACAGGGCCAAACTACAAAGATTGGCTCAGGAATGTCAAAATGGCAATCACTTACGACAAGCTGGGGTATCTTCTTACCACCAAAGCTCCCCCCGTCCCAGGTCCCACCTCCAGCGTCGCGGATAAGGAAATCCGTAAGACTTGGGAGATTGATTGCGCGAAGGCCAAATGCCTCGTGCTTGCCTCTATGGACAACGAACACCAGAGGAGGCACGAGAATATGGATTTGGAATCCATATTTCTTCATACAAAAGAACTGTATGGTGAGCAGTCTCGTATCGCAAGATACGAATTGTCGAAGAAGTTATTTTTGGCAAGGTTGGCCGTCGGATCATCGGTAGCGGACCACGTGCTTAAGATGATTGGCTACATTGAGGAGCTCGCGGAACTTGGGACCACGTTGGAAAGTGAACTCTATACGGATTTAATCCTCCAGTCCCTTCTATCCACTTACGCCCAGTTCATACTGAACTTCAACTTACAAGAAAAGGAAGTTGAACTTTCAGAACTCCTCAACTTGCTGAAAAGCGCAGAGGGCACCCTACAGAAAGGTAGGGAAACACCCGCTTTGTTTGTAGGAGGATCTTCTTCCTCTAGGTCCAAGGCGAAAGCCAAGGGAAAGAGGAAGAAAGCCCCCGCCAAACCAAGAGGCGGTGTTAGTAAAGTGGGTACGAAGGGAAAGGAAAAGGCAACAAAGATTGCGGGGAAGCTTATAGGGAAAGAGGAATGCTTCTATTGTCATAAGAGTGGACACTGGAAGAAAGATTGCAGGGCTTGGAAGGCCAGGACACAGGAACTGAAGCAGGTTGCGGCTTCAGCTTCAGGTGTGTATGTTATTGAAAACTGTCTTTCTATAAACTCTACTTCCTGGGTATTGGATACCGGATCAGGATCTCATATCTGTAATTCTTTGCAGGCGTTGAGAAACCGTAGGTTTTTGAAGGCAGGTGACATGACCCTCAGAGTTGCGAACGGAGCTAGCATGGATGCTAAAGCCGTGGGGGACTATCACCTGGGAATGACATATGGGCATGTTTTGGTTTTGCGTAATTGCTTTTTTGTACCCAACGCAACTTGTAATATCATTTCTGTATCTTTGGTTTCTAAAGAAGGTTATGAATTTGCGTTTGTAAGTAATGTTGTAAACATTCACCTTAATCAAGTTCTGATTGAGTCAGGTACACTGAGCAATGGTATATACGTATTAAACCAACCACAGATTTTCAATGTCCAGAATACACACAAAAGAAAGTCTCCAGATATTAATCAGGCTTTCTTATGGCATTGTAGACTGGTTCACATCAATGAGACACGGTTGACTAAGTTACATAAAGAAGGATACTTGGATCCGTTCGAGTATCAGTCTTATACCACTTGTGAATCTTGTCTCATGGGAAAGATGACAAAGACTCTGTTCACTGGACACGGAGAAAGAGCGAGCGAGCTTTTGGGACTCGTACACAGCGACGTGTGCGGTCCAATGTCTACACATGCGCGAAGCGGTTATTCATACTTCATTACTTTCACAGACGATTTCTTTAGGTATGGACATGTCTTCTTAATGAAGCACAAATCCGAGGCCTTTGAGAAATTTCGGGATTACAAGAATGAAGTTGAAAAACAAACAGGCAAAAGTATTAAGATTCTAAGATCGGATCGAGGTGGAGAATACTTAAGTGCCGAGTTCCTGAATTATTTAAAAGAGAACGGAATTCTCTCTCAGCTTACTCCTCCATACACTCCGCAACACAACGGTGTATCGGAAAGACGGAACCGAACCCTATTGGATATGGTACGGTCCATGATGAGTAAGGCTGAGTTACCGCGATCTTTCTGGGGTTATGCACTGGAAACAGCTGCACATCTCTTGAACCAAGTTCCTACTAAGACAGTGCCTACCACACCATATTAGATGTGGAGTGGGAAGAAACCCTGTCTTAAATCCTTTAAGACATAGGGATGTCCGGCTTTTGTAAAAAAGCAGCATGCGGACAAGCTCGAGGCACGCTCAGTACAGTGCAAGTTTGTGGGATACCCAAAGAACTCCAAGGGGTATCTTTTCTACTACGAAGAGGAACAAAAAGTTCTTGTTTCTCGTCATGCCTACTTCTTGGAAACTGAGTTTTTGGAAAATCAGATAAGTGGGAGCGCAGTAGAACTGGAAGAAGTTCCAGAACCACAAACCATTACTGAAAACTTAGAGGAACCAGAGGGTTCGAAAGAACAGGACATTCCTACGCCGCTCCGCAGGAGTAGTAAGCAGTCTCATCCGCCAGAGAGATACTACGGTTTTCTCATAGACGGGGATAGAGAGGATTGCATCATAGATTATG
This sequence comes from Agapanthus africanus, assembly GCA_030015575.1. Classification (NCBI taxonomy): domain Eukaryota; kingdom Viridiplantae; phylum Streptophyta; class Magnoliopsida; order Asparagales; family Amaryllidaceae; genus Agapanthus; species Agapanthus africanus. The sequence goes on from JASDDO010000014.1 coordinate 517,259,306, forward strand.
ATGAGCCTACTAGCTTCCAGCAAGCCGTTCAGAGCGTTGACTCGGTAAAATGGCTGGATGCAATGCGGACCGAAATGGAGTCCATGTACACCAACAAAGTATGGACGTTGGACATTGCTCCAGACGGGGTAAAACCCGTAGGATGCAAGTGGATATTCAAAAGGAAGATTGGTGTAGATGGACAGGTTGAGACCTATAAAGCTAGACTTGTAGCAAAGGGTTTCCGTCAAAGACCTGGCTTGGACTATGATGAAACCTTTTCTCCAGTGGCTATGCTGAAATCCATTCGGATCCTTCTTGCCATTGCTGCCTTCCACGATTATGAGATTTGGCAGATGGACGTAAAGACCGCTTTTCTAAATGGAAATTTAGAGGAGTGTGTCTATATGGATCAGCCAGAGGGTTTCATTCAGAGTGGGAGCAGCGGAAAGGTGTGCAAGTTGCTTAAGTCCATCTATGGACTAAAGCAGGCATCGCGGAGTTGGAACATCTGTTTTGATGAGACGGTCAAAGAATTTGGCTTTATCAAAAATCCAGATGAACCATGCATCTATAGTAGATTTGTAGCGAGAACTGTAGTATTCCTCGTTTTATACGTGGATGACATTCTCTTAATAGGAAATGACATTCCTATGCTACAATCTGTCAAGGGGTTCTTGTCACACAGGTTCTCCATGAAAGACCTGGGTGATGCCTCATACATCCTGGGGATCCGGATCCATCGTGATAGATCCAAGAGGATATTAGGACTTTCTCAGTCCAGGTACATCGACACCATAGTGAAGAGATTCAGTATGGAAGATTCCAAGCGCGGTAACCTACCGGCTTGTCACGGGATCACCCTCTCTAAAGAGATGTCTCCCAAGACTGATTTGGAGAGGGATCGCATGTCTATTATACCCTACGCTTCTGCGGTAGGCTCTATAATGTATGCGATGTTGTGTACCAGACCGGATGTAGCTTATGCACTGAGTGTGGTAAGCCGGTATCAGTCAAACAAGGATGATTCCAAGTCCATGTCGGGTTTTGTCTTTACCCTCAATGGAGGGGCGGTGTGTTGGAAGAGCTCCAAACAGGAAACCGTTGCAGACTCGACTATGGAAGCGGAATACATTGCTGCATCTGATGCCGCAAAAGAAGCTGTCTGGATGAGGAAGTTCTTGAAAGAACTTCAGGTGGTTCCGTCCATTGTTGACCCAATACCTCTGTATTGCGACAACAACGGGGCTATAGCTTTAGCAAAGGAACCCAGGTCCCATCAGAGATCCAGGCACATCTTGAGGCGGTATCACCTGATCAGGGAGATCGTGGATCGCAAGGAGATCGAGGTTCGGAGGGTTGCTTCAGAAGAGAACACTGCAGATCCATTCACCAAGGCCCTACCCCAGACTCAGTTCGAGCGGCTGATCGAGATGATAGGTCTTCGATACGCCAGTACATGGCCTTAGTGCAAGTGGGAGATTGTTAGTGTATATGCCCTAGAGGCCATTACTGTATCATACTGGATTGTATATTACTTAATGGAAGCTTGGGATATTCACCTTGTATAAACAATCTTGCTCAATATAGTAGTATGCTACTTGGTTTGTTTCTACTTCAATGTGTACTTGTGTTTATTTTAGTATATCACTTATACGCATTAGTGGAGCCCTTAGGATCTTTGCTTGATTACCAGCGTTGTGATGGCAGTCACACTAGTGGGGGCTGGGTAATCTATAAGCACATCCTTATACAGGTCCCTAGTCGCAGGACTATCGAGACAGGGCATCGATACTCCGGAGTAGACTAGCGTATGCGCTTCTCATCCTAGTGTGGGAGATGGTCTGTCCCACAGCCATCAGTACGTCGTACTGGAGATAGTATACGGGTGCTCGTTGGGTTACGAGTACACTGGACAGGACTCGTCGGGAACTGACAGGTTGGTATTATACCTATCGTCAGTTATCAGTTCCCAGGTGACATGAGTACAGCTTAGTCCGCTGACTTGACACTGGCACTTCGCCTCAAGTGTGTTCCCACTGCACTTTGATCACTACCCTACCACGGCTCAAAGGAGTCGTGCAAACAGGTGGTGGTTGGGTACAGTCCCGAAGCACTTGGAGGCAGTGACGGTTAGACAGGATTCGTCTCTCCCGGTATTGGGGGTTGACATCGCGCTGTGTTTAGGAGAGCCATTACACGAGTAGTCCCTAGCCAGGGCAAGCGAGATATACTGGTAGGTTCCAGTGTTATCTCAGGGTGTTTTGGGCTTCACTCCGACACGACTTGTACCGCTATTAGGGGACTGACGTTTTACCGCCCCCTAGGCCCGACATGCGATGTATTAGACGAACAGACCGGACTCTACGGAGACTGTCACATTCAGACTCAGTAGGAGTTCCGATGGGGTTTCACCTCGTCAACCTTCTTGTCGACATCTACCTGGGGACCGTTACGCACAGCTAGTGCCGCTTGCGGTCTGTGGTTAAACCCACTGCCAGCGTAGTGTCGAGTCTTTAGAGTCCCACACAGAGGGTATTCGCCTCTGGGCAAAACAGAGTAGAGGTCGCATGGTTTTGCGACAGGGTTCGTTCTCATCCGCGCACTTGTGCACGTTTGGAGTCCGGACGGATGTTACTGGCTGACTCTGGTTTGAGTCAGATACCGGTATATGTTTTGGGGTTGCTTTTATCTCTCAGTATTCGTGTTCCTCGGAACAAGAATGCAGGTGTGTATGCACAGTTATTTGAGGAGGAGGAAGATGACTTTCATTAGGGTTTCGGAACGGGTGCGTATGCACAGTTGACAGTCGTCTTTTTCCAAACCCTAATGGATTTATGTTTTATCAATTAATAATATTAATAAAACAAAAAGTGTCATGGTTGGTTTTTTGTTGACTTGTTGACCATGGTTGACTTGTTGACCATGGTTGAAGATTTGACCATCATCATTACAAAAGCAAGATGCTTTTTGATTCTTGCAAAACCATTTAATGTTTGAAATGATAATGGTCATTCTAAAACTTTCCATCAACCTTTTCATTTTCATTATTATTATTATTTGATAATTCTTTTCTTTTGCTTTATGGTTGCAAAAGGAAAATGAGAGCTCATTATCTCATTTAGCTTCTCTCTCCTCTCTTCATCTTCTTCTTCCTCTAGCTAAAGAGAATCCTTCTCATGTGTTGAGAATCCCTCTCTTTAAAAAGAAAAGCACCCCTTAGACACTCTCTACTCATTCTAGGTTCAAGGTTTAGCAAGCCAGAAACCCTAGTTCACTCAAAGCACGAGGAAGAGCCCAAAGGTTGAACCCTCGAGGTGGATCCATCTTCGACGGAAGAAGGCGACAAGAAGAGAACCATCAACCTCTACAAAGTTTGAAGAAGAAGGAGTTCAAGTTTAGGTATAACCATCTCCATCCGAGTAGCTAACTCTCTTTAGCATAGTATGCTAGTTTAGTTTAGACACGATCCCGACCTTGTTTAGTCCATGTTGCCTCTTGCGATAAAAATTTGTTTTTTATACCGTTTCCGCCTCCCCGTAAGAACCGGGGGTCGCAACGTGGACTTACACTAATCATGGGTGAGTGGGTATCATATACTAACTCATGTAGAGACATAACCATGGCTAATTATAGTGGTTAGGTTTTTAAATATCCTAAGTAAAACAAAACTAGTGGACTTTGGTCAATGCACTCACAAGTTTCATGAAGCTTCATGCACTTGAACAATTATCCACTAATTTTGTATTTACTTTGTATATTAAAACCCCACTAATATAATTATAATGGTATTTGTCTCATCCACCCATGTATAGTGTATCAACAACCATGATACAAAATGAACACAAATAAATATATATCACATATATATTAAGTTGTGCACAAGTGAGAAAAACAAATGCTTAAGTGAACCAATATTAGTTAATGTAAATTAGTATATCTAATATACAATTATACACTAAATGATTAAATCAACAATTGACTTAATAATCCAGTTATATCTCATATAACCGACTAACATCCAATGTATCGACTTATCGAATCAACCCTTGATTCGATAACCTGGTTATATCACATATAACCGATCGATACAAACATCGCGAGAATTGAATACAGTATCACATACTCGCATTATTCTCGGTCCCGCACATATCACATATGCGCTCCTATTTCGTTTTGCCTGAGCCAGTAAAACCTCTATGTAGGACTCTAAAGACTCGTCAATACGCCGGCAGTAGGTGATGATCATATCAAGCACCCACAAGCCGTCAGCGGTACTAGCTGGACGTAACGGCTACCCGGGTATTGAGCGATCAGAAGATCAGCAAGCAAGCCCGCTCCAACTCCTGCAAAAAGCCTGACAGTGACACTACCATACAGTCCGGTCTCCTCGTCTGATATGTCGCATATCATGTCTAGGGGTGGTAAACATCAAACCACAATAACCGATAAGTCGTGCCGATATGAGGCTTATAACGGGTCGAGAAACTAGTGGTAACACTTACCAGTAAATCTCTAAACTAGCCCTGGCCAGGGACTTCCCTGTTATGGCCAATCGAGCACAGCGCAATATCAACCCCCAATACCAGGAGAGACGAAACCCCTCCTATCGCTCATTGCCTCCATGCGACTCGGGACTGTACCTAAAAACCACCGTTTTGCAAGCCCTCTTGGACGTGGTAAGGTGGAAATCAAAGCACAGTGGGAATCACACAAGACTCTATGACGATCTCGGGTCTACAGACTAACCTGCACCAGTGTCACCAGAGAACTGCCATCTGACGTGAGCTATAATACCATCTGAGAGTTCTCGGCGAGTCCGTCCAGTGTACCCAGTCTCCACTGAGCACCCGTATATCATCTCTGATGTCAAACACCAAAGGATATGGGATCATCCATCGCCTATCTATATGGGTCGAGAATCTATACGGTCTACTCTGGTATATCGATGCCCCGTCTCGATACACCCACGACCAGGGACCTTGAAGGATGTACTTATGGACTACCATGTCCCCACTAGTATGATCTGCATCATAGTCTAGGTAGTCAAGTACACATCCTAAGGGCTTTACCAACATGTAACAGAGAGACAATCAGTGTACACGTTAAGGTAAAGAGTAACCAGATAGTATACTATCATGTCGAGCAAGAAAGTCCTCCCTATATATGTCCAAGCATCCACTACAATATACATCTCATGTATAGTAATGGCCTCTAGGGCATACATGTTAGTTATATGTATGCCCTAGAGGCCATTACTGTATATACGATGTATATTGTAGTGGATGCTTGGACATATAAAGGGAGGACTTTCTTGCTCGACATGATAGTATGCTATCTGGTTACTCTTTACCTTAATGTGTATACTGATTGTCTCTCTGTTACATGTTGGTAAAGCCCTTAGGATGTGTACTTGACTACCTGGACTATGATGCGGGTCATACTAGTGGGGACATGGTAGTCCATAAGTATATCCTTCAAGGTCCCTAGTCGTGGGTGTATCGAGATGGGGCATCGATGCACCAGAGTAGACTAGCGTATACGCATCTTGACCCATATGATGGGCGATGGATGATCCCATATCCATCGGTGTTTGACATCAAGGATGGTGTACGGGTGCTCAGTGGAGACTGGGTACACTGGACGGACTCGCCAAGAACTCCCAGATGGTATGATACCTTACGTCAGATGGCAGTTCTCTGGTAACACCGGTACAGCTTAGTCTGTTGACCCGAGATCGTCATAGAGTCTTGTGTGATTCCCACTGTGCTTTGATTTCCATCATACCATGTTCAAGAGGGCGTGCAAAAAGGTGGCTTTTGGGTACAGTCCCGAATCACATGGAGGCAATGAGCGATAGGAGGGGATTCGTCTCTCCCGGTATAGAGAGTTGATATTGCGCTGTGTTCGATTGACTATAACCGGAAATACCTGGCAAGGGTTGCTGAGATTTACCGGTAAGTGTTACCAGTAGTTTCTCGATCTGTTATAGACCTCATATCGACACGACTTATCAAGCTATTGGGGTCTTACGTTTACCACCCCTAGGCGAAATATGCGACATATCAAACGACGAGACCGGACTGTACGGGAGTGTTACTAATTGGATTCACAGGAGAACTAGCGGGCTTGCTTGTTGATCTTCTGATCGCTCAATACCCGGGTGGCCGTTACGTTTAGCAGACCGCTTGCGGCTTGTGGGTGTTTGATATGATCATCACCTACTGCCGGCGTATTGACGGGTCTTTAGAGTCCTACACAGGGGTTTCCTGGCTCAAGCGAAACGGAGTAGGAGCACATATGTGATATGTGCGGGACCGAGATTAATACGATATGAGATACCGTATTCTATTCTCGTGATTCGTGACATTGATCGGTTGTATGCGATATAGCCGGGTTATCGGATCAAGTGTTGATTCGATAAGTTGTTACACATGATATTAGTCGGCTATAGCCGGGTTATTAAATCAAGAGTTGATTTAATAACTTAATGTATAATTATATATTTGATATATTACATTACATTAACTAGTATTAGCTCACTTATGATTTATTTTCTCACTAGATTGTTCACATTGTTTATATGTGCTATATGCAAGTGTACATGTTTGTATCATGCTTGATGATACATACAAGTTGGGTGTATGAGACTTAAACCAAGTCAAGGTTAAATTAGGGTTTACTAATTTTCTAACAAATAACAAAAGAGATGAGACTTTGGTCAAAGTTATCATGCTTCATGAAGCTTGATAAACATTGACAAAGTCAACTCTTTTGTCATTCCTTAGGATATTAGTTAACCCAACCCTTAACCTCATACTTTAGTTAATTCTCTACATGAGTTAAGCATGAGGGCTTAACTCAACCATGGTGCAATAATTCAAAGGATAAGTTTTCATTTGGATCTTTATCCTTTCTTCTTCTTCTTCATCAAGCTCCATGAAAAGCTTGCTAGCTTTAATGGTGTCATGAGAAAAAGTGTGAGAAAATCAATTCTAAAGTGAGCCCACTTCCTACTTCTTCATCCTCTACCACTTGCCATGTAGTAGAGTGTGTTCTCTTCACAAAGTTCATAACCTAGTGAAGGAATAGCTTGAGTTAGTTTCTCCCCGACGTAGATCATCTTCGGCCTCGAAGTCATCGAAGCAAGCACGTTCGTTCTTCTCGTAAAGCTTCTCTAGAGTCCGGAGTTCACGATCGCAGCGATGGGGACATCTACACGGAGCTAATGAAGTGAAGGACCGGATCTACAAAGGTTGTAATCCCCTTTCACTTAGTGTTAAAATGTTTAACATGTTAGTTTTCGCCTAAACCCTAGTTTAAAGATCCGGCTTTGGGTTGTTCGGCACGGCTAATTTTATAATCGGGTATGGTTGATGCCTCGTAGACCCTTGTGCACGTGCCTAGCAACCCTACAGTGGTATCAGAGCCAAGCTAGAGCTTTAGGCGAAGTTTGAGCGAAGTTTAAAGTCCGATCGAAACATGAAACCCTAATCCGAACCCTTCTCTGGACATTTTCTGAAAATGTGATTTTTTCCAAATTAAAAATCCTTAAAAAATCAGCAGGGAATTCTATGGACATGTGTGAAAAACGAGACACTAACTCACTTAAATGGCCGCGGAACCGCGGCAATGACATGCCATTAGCGGCGGTTCCGCAGCGCAACTGTTGAGTTAGGGTTTCAGTTTTGAACAGTTACCTCCGTAGGTGTTTGCTGATTCTTCTGGGAATTTTTATTTTTCACTCAAGTGTTGAGTTTTCTGGGTTGTATTGGGGATTCGATGATTCGATCGGATTATTTAACTTTGTTCTTTTTGTCCGGGTAATTTTAGAAAGTGTTAAAAAGTTCGACCGGATATCAATAACTCACTTTTTCCCGACCCGGAAAATTTCCAAGTGTTGGATTTTTCCGTAGTTTAAGAATGTTCTAAGTCGTGCAAGTAACGCGATGGACCCTCTAGAAGACAACAAACCTTAACTCGATTATGTGACCGTCTTGAACTGCCTTTTGAACCTTAGGGTTTGGGGCAGTACAGCGTGCCACAAGTGAGGCGTTGGCTTGACCCTTCTACGGCTGGACCATTGGTACTGTGGCATGTGATGGATGTTTTTAAACTGATTTCAAGTGTTGAGATATATTGGGGAAATCTTGGATGTTTGATCATTCGATCGGAAAGTTTAACATTGTCTATTTATCTGGAATCTGATACAATATTTGGAATCCACAAAAAGTTATGAGATAACTAATTTGAATGTTATAAACATAGCAGTTTAGTCTCAGTTGATCGGTTGCCATGGGATTTTGATGTGATCAAAAGTCCGTTGCAATCACGTAGTGTACGCGGATACTCGCCGAGTAAACTTAACAGATAGCCATGCCCCATAGCCCCGACCAAGTGACTGTAGAAGAACCCCGTCACCAAAAGCATCCGTTCGGGTGCTCGCGGCAGCGGTGTTCCACCTTAGTGCACTTCGTCGACGGCATCCGGGGGTGCGGCCGTCTACTAAAGTTTGCGACGAGCATTGGATCAGGATGTCGGGAATCTTGTTGAATTGCCCGACTTGATATTGAAAAGTGTTTTCGATAATGAGACTAAAATGCGGGGTTTATAATTGTTAGGCATGCGATGTCTAAAGAATTCATTTGGTTAGGCATGCGATGTCTAAGCAGGTTGCGGATTCCAACTGTTGTAGTTTTACACTTTCTTTTCTGTGACCGTAAGCGTAGTATATGGTGTATCGCCGGCTTCGTTTCTATACATCAACGACAATCGGGATACGCATACTTGCTTACGTTGATGATATGAGATATTATGTGTTGCTGTGATATGTTATATTGGATCGTCGTGTTCTGAATAGCCGGGGGTTTTATGTGAGATGAGAGTTTTTCTTTTTCATTCATGTAAAATTCATTTGTATGTAATATTCTTTTATTGGGGCACTTCCGGGCTGAGGATGATGTCACCATTGTATATTATTTACTTTTCCGCATTAGGTAGACCCAAGGCGGGGAACACAAGTAACCGGGTTCTAGGGTCCAGTGGGAGACCATCTCGAGGAGTCGAGATAGGGTCTCCTAACCCTAGAATTGGCAGTGTTACTTGCCGTTCTCGTAGGGGTCTAGGGATGTGGGTTTGGCTATTCATCATGACCGTGGAATCCGTGTTTTATACAGGCTCGTATTAAAAACTCGGACTTCCTAGTATATCCAACATTTCATATAGTTTCTCCAGCTGCGATATCTGTGATGTGATCATTTGATATGTTGTGATAGATACTGTTTATAGTATATACGATATATTATATGGACGTTACTTATGTTTTACACCCGCGCTAGCCCTGCCCCGCTCTGCCGTTAGTTACCTAACCTAACGGTGCACGAGGGGACATCGAGGCGAATGCGGATGGCATAAGTGTACGTCGTATTTATCTGTGATGTTTAGGTGACTTAAATGATGGGACTTCATTAATATGATTAACGAAAGAAAAGAAACCTAAAAGATGTTGTGGAATCGAATTTTCAAAAACAGGTAGCTACGGTTCTTGCTTTGCACCGCGGTGTTCCTTGTAGAACATCCTGCACCTTATTCGATAAGGAAAGGGCCGAGATCCCTTCACCGGGAGTGACCCCTTTAGCAATGACTGGCAGATGCTACACCCCTCGGTTTGTCTTTTGATTGCTTTTGGAGTTTTTGCTTTGCATAGTGATATATATGATATATCCTGCACCTCATTCGACGAGGAAAGAGCCGAGATCCCTTCACCGGGAGTGACCTCTTTAGCGAAACTAGTAAAAGCCTCAAAAACACTCCATTTAAAATCATTTGATTCTACAACGATATCAAGTTCATTACGCAATAGGTTTTCACAAAAACCTGTCGTAGCCCTCCGTCATTTCAGATAACCACTGTTTAGTATTCGTGCTGCGTTTGTTGGCCTTTGTCAAGGCGTAGTGTGCGGTAGCTGAATAGTAATTATCTACTTATGCATATGATGCAGATTGGATTAGGGTAGTCGTGCGACCTTGTTGGCCTTTGTCAAGGGCCGTGCTGGTGAGTTTAATTCAATCAAGAAATGAAGGGTTGAACTTGACTAGCAGCCTATAGTTTGTTGGCCTTTGTCAATGTCATAGGATGCTAGGGGCAAAATATTATCGGGAATTTCAAGTGTTGAAATTTGCAATGAGATTCCATACCTTCTATGAGATAGTTGGATCCCGATACCCGCTGCGAGTAAGAGTTACTCCTGGGAGAGTATTACACATTACAATTAGCCGATTGAGTAGGTGTCTAGAAAGGTGTTAACGAGGTTACGCCTCTGGGAAAACGAGGTTTACTTTAATAAGGTTCGTGCGAAAGTACGGGGGACCTCCCTCAAAGTACCGACACTGGCCTGGCTGAAAGATTGGCGAACTTGTAGCGTGTAATTAATCCCGGCTAGTCTTTCCTTTTAGGGTTTGAAAGAAGATTTGATTAAAACAGTGGGAGACATCCTGATTAGATATATTAGATAACCAATCTAATCTTGCAAGAGCATACGCTGAGTGTTTTCTTCTCTCTCTCTCCAGGTAGCGACCATATCACGCCTTAATCAAGATAACAATACGGATGTATTGACCGAACCCGCTTGTTATACTGAGCTGGGGAACGTTGGTCCCGCTCCAACTTATAATTGTTATAAGACAGAGCAGGAAATTGGGGAATACCAGATTTCCCGTGCCGCCCAAACGAAGAAAGTGCATGATGATGCATCTTCTTCGGGTGTGTTCATTACAGAGAACTGTTTCTCAGTATCCTTTACGTCCTGGGTATGAGATACCGGATCAGGATCCCGCTATTGTAATCTGTTACATGGGCTACAGAAAGATAGAGAACTGAGAACGGGTGATAAGTTTCATGAGGAAGAAAACGGTGCAAGTGTTGCAGCAAAGTCTGTTGGTCACTATCACCCTGTATTACCAGAATACATTGATTCTGAACAAATGTTATTAGATACCGAACCTGATATACAACATCATATCAGTCTCTTTATTAGTAAAGAAAGGATATAATTTTGTATTGTTGGATAATGTTTTGAACATTTCCTATATCAAGAGTTGATCGGTTCAGGCACGTTATCTAAAAGTATTGACGTTCTAAATCAAACTACAGTTCTTAGTATACAGAACACACACAAGAGGAAGAGTTCAGAAATGAACGAATCCTTCTTGAGGCATTGTAGACTAGGTCATATCAATGCGACCCGACTAGCTGAAGTTGCATATAGATGCATATTTAAATTAGTTTGAATTTACATATTATGAAACTTGCCGGTCATGTCACAGAGATAAAATGACCACAGCTCCGTTTATTGGAAACAGAGAAAGAGTTAGTGAACTCTTGGGATTGATACATGCTGATATATGAAAGTCTCCTGTCTACACATGCCAAGACCGGTTCTTTGTACTTCATTACATTCTCCGATGATCTCTCAAGATTCAGACATATGTTCCTGTTGAAACACAAGTCCGAACCTTTTGAGATATTCACAGAATGTAAGTTAGAAGTAGAGAACTAAAATACGGGTATAAGTATTATGTCCTTTGATGAGATCAAGGAGGAGTATACTTGAGCACGGAATTCATGGACTATTCTAAAGGAGAATGAGATTCTCTCTCAGCATTACTCCTCCGTATACACCATAGCACGTCGGTGTATCGGGGTGGAGCAACCACACCCTATTTGATATGGTGCGCTCTATGATGAGTACTACTGAGTTTCCTATTTCCTTTTGGGAGTTATGCACTTGAGAAGTTGCATACCTATTGAATAGGGTTCAAATCAAATCAATTGCTTACCACTTCATATGTGATATGGAAAGTGAAAATCCCATATCTTAAGTTTGTTAAGATTTGGGGTTGTCCGGCCTATGTCTAAAAGCTAAATCCGGACAAGCTCGAGGAAAGATTTGTTATGTAGAACTGGAAGGGTTCCAGCTATACAAACTGCAGCTGATGATTTGGTAGAACTAAAGGATTCAATAGTTTCTAACGAACCTCAGCCTCTCCGCCGATCTAGTAGGGTTCCTTACCCACCTGAGAGATACTTTGGTTTCTCTATGACAGTGGGAGCGAGGATTGCATCATGAGATGATGACCCAACTAGTTTCAGGCTGACCATCAGAAGTGGGACTCTGTAAGAATGGCTGGATGCTTAGCGATCTGAGATGGAATCCTTATACACCAACAAAGTATGGACTTTGGTTGCTTTATCTGAAGGGTTAAATCCCCATCAGGAGCAAGTATATCTTGAGAAGATTACTTGGTGTACATGGAAAAGTTGAGACTTTCAAAGCTATGCTTAAGTCCATCCAGATCCTAATTGCCACGGCTACATACCATGACTACGATATCTGGTGGTTGGGTGTCATGACTGCTTTTCTAAATGTTGTTTTAGAAGAGAGCGTCTATAAGTACACAGCCAGAGGGCTTCATAGACAGTGGGAGCAATGGAAACGTGTGCAAGATGTTTTATGTGATAAAACAGGCATCGCGGAGTTGGAACATCTGTTTTGATGTGGTAGTCAAAGAGTTTGACTTCATCAAAATGGTAGATGAACCTTGTATATACAAAAAGGTAGTTGGGAGTATGGTGGTGATCCTCGTTGAGTATGTGGATGACATACTCTTGATAGGGAAGAAGATTCCTATGCTACGCTCGGTTAATCTCCGCTTATCACTAAGATTCTCCATATAGGATCATAGTGATACCTCCTGAATCCTGGATTTTGGATCTATGAGATAGATCTAATTGGATGTTAGGATTATCACTAGTTGTAGTGAGATGGTATCAAATGATCCTGGGGAGAATCACTGGAAAGGTTCCAGGGTGATAAGGACGACTGAATGTCAGTCGCAGGCATTGTCTTTACCCTCAGTGGAGGGACAGTATGTTGGAAGAGTTCCAAGCTAGATACCGTGACTTACTAGACGATTAAAGGCAAGATACATCATTACCAAGGATTCTACCAAAGAGACAGTCTGGATATATAAGTTCATGAGATGAACTTCGTTCCTACCATTGTGTGACAATGGAGTTGTGGCTTTTGCCAAGGAACCCCCCGTCCTATCAGAAATCCAGATATAATTCTTAGGCAGTATCACCTGATCATGGAGATGGTTGATCTTCAGGAAGATCGAGGTTAGGAGAGTAGACACAGAGGACAACAGCGCGGATCCACTCACAAAGGCCTTTTTCCCAGTAGAGACTTTTATGGGATGGTTGAGTATGAGATACTTCGACCACAGCTAATTGTTGGGTATGTGATACCACAACAGATGGCCCTAGTGCAAGTCGGTGGTTTTTAGTTATATGTATGCCCTAGAGGCCATTACTGTACATACGATGTATATTGTAGTGGATGCTTGGACATATATAGGGAGGACTTTCTTGCTCGACATTATAGTATGCTATCTGGTTACTCTTTACCTTAACGTGTATACTGATTGTCTCTCTGTTACATGTTGGTAAAGCCCTTAGGATGTGTACTTGACTACCTGGACTATGATGTGGATCATACTAGTGGGGACATGGTAGTCCATAAGTATATCCTTCAAGTTCCCTAGTCGTGGGTGTATCGAGACGGGGCATCGATGCACCAGAGTAGACTAGCGTATACGCATCTTGACCCATATGATGGGCAATGGATGATCCCATATCCATCGGTGTTTGACATCAAGGATGGTGTACGGGTGCTCAGTGGAGATTGGGTACACTGGACGGACTCGCCGAGAACTCCCAGATGGTATTATACCTTACGTCAGATGGCAGTTCTCTGGTAACACTGGTACAGCTTAGTCTGTTGACCCGAGATCGTCATAGAGTCTTGTGTGATTCCCACTGTGCTTTGATTTCCATCATACCACGTCCAAGAGGGCGTGCAAAAAGGTGGCTTTTGGGTACAGTCCCGAATCACATGGAGGCAATGAGCGATAGGAGGGGATTCGTCTCTCCCGGTATAGGGAGTTGATGTTGTGCTGTGCTCGATTGGCTATAACCGGAAATCCCTGGCCAGGGTTGCTGATATTTACTGGTAAGTGTTACCAGTAGTTTCTCGAACTATTATAGACCTCATATCGACACGACTTATCAAGCTATTGGGGTCTGAAGTTTACCACCCCTAGGCGAAATATGCGACATATCAGACGACGAGACCGGACTGTACGGGAGTGTTACTGATTGGATTCGCAGGAGAACTAGCAGGCTTGCTTGTTGATCTTCTGATCGCTCAATACCCGGATGGCCGTTACGTTTAGCAGACCGCTTGCGGCTTGTGGGTGATTGATATTATCATCACCTACTTCCGGCGTATTGACGAGTCTTTAGAGTCCTACACAGGGGTTTCCTGGCTTAAGAGAAACGGAGTAGGAGCACATATGTGATATGTGCGGGACCGAGATTAGTACGATATGAGATACCGTATTCTATTCTCGCGATTCGTGACATTGATCGGTTGTATGCGATATAGCCGGGTTATCGGATTAAGTGTTGATTCGATAAGTTGTTACACATGATATTAGTCGGCTATAGCCGGGTTATTAAATCAAGAGTTGATTTAATAATTTAATGTATAATTATATATTTGATATATTACATTACATTAACTAGTATTAGCTCACTTATGATTTATTTTCTTACTAGATTGTGCACATTGTTTATATGTGATATATGCAAGTGTACATGTTTGTATCATGCTTGATGATACATACAAGTTGGGTGTATGAGACTTAAACCAAGTCAAGGTTAAATTAGGGTTTACTAATTTCCTAACAAATAACAAAAGAGATGAGACTTTGATCAAAGTAATCAAGCTTCATGAAGCTTGATAAACATTGACAAAGTCAACTCTTTTGTCATTCCTTAGGATATTAGTTAACCCAACCCTTAATCTCATACTTTGGTTAATTCTCTACATGAGTTAAGCATGAGGGCTTAACTCAACCATGGTGCAATAATTCAAAGGATAATTTTTCATTTGGATCTTTATCCTTTCTTCTTCTTCTTCATCAAGCTCCATGAAAAGCTTGCTAGCTTTAATGGTGCCATGAGAAAAAGTGTGAGAAAATCAATTCTAAAGTGAGCCCACATCCTACTTCTTCATCCTCTACCACTTTCCATGTAGTAGAGTGTGTTCTCTTCACAAAGTTCATGACCTAGTGAAGGAATAGCTTGAGTTAGTGTCTCCCCGACGTAGATCATCTTCGGCCTCGAAGTCATCGAAGCAAGCACGTTCGTTCTTCTCGTGAAGCTTCTCTAGAGTCCGGAGTTCACGATCGCAGCGATGGGGACATCTACACGGAGCTAATGAAGTGAAGGACCGGATCTACAAAGGTTGTAATCCCCTTTCACTTAGTGTTAAACTGTTTAACATGTTAGTTTTCGCCTAAACCCTAGTTTAAAGATCCGGCTTTGGGTTGTTCGGCATGGCTAATTTTTTAATCGGGCATGGTTGATGCCTCGTAGACCCTTGTGCACGTGCCTAGCAACCCTACAATACATATAACTAACATTATCATCACAAATGAAAAGGCGAGTGAAGCTTTTCTTTTTGAAGCAAGAAGAAGAAGAAGAAGCAAAAGCTTTTGTGATTAATAATGAATTATTGTTGTGGTTACAATTGCAACCATGAGTTAAGAATAGGAGTCTTATCTCTTGTAGAGAATAAACCATAGATTAAGGGTTTGGGTTGGGTTAAAGAATATCTACACAAAATATCAAAGCTAGATGACAAAAGTCAAAGCTTCATGAAGCGTCATGAAAGCTTCATCTAAAAGCTAACCCAAAAGCTAACCCTAATCCAAACCCTAACTTAGTTTAAACTCAACAACCATGTTACATTTATAACCCTAACATGTTACAATATTATATATCACATATACAATATATTTTGTAACAAAAGAAAATAATACAATTAACATATATCGCATATATATCAATGTATTATCCGGTGAGAAAATGAATCAATAAAGCGAGCTTATATTAGTTAACGTAATGTAATATATCACATATATAATTATACATTAAATTATCGAATCAACACTTGATCCGACAATCTGGCTATATTGCATTTAACCGACTAATATAACATGTACAATTTCATCGAATCAACACTTGATCCGATGACTCGGCTATATCACATATACCCGGCCGATATCATATATCGCGAGAATAGAATACGGTATCTCATATCGTATTATTCTCGGTCCTGCACATATCACATATGTGCTCCTACTCCGTTTTGCCTGAGCCAGGAAACCTCTGTGTAGGACTCTAAAGAATCGTCAATACGCCGGCAGTAGGTGATGATCATATCAAACATCCACAAGCTGCAAGCGGTCTGCTAAACGTAACAGCCACCTAGGTATTGAGCGATCAGAAGATCAACAATGTAATACCAGTGGAGTTGGGGCTGAATACCACTTACCCCGTGAGAAGTGAGATGTTATCCGGTATCGAGGTGGGGATGTAACCGATACGGATGCACACGGGGACCTACCAGAACAATGGGGAGTATTGAATTCCATTCCGAAAGAGGGCACGATCTGAACTATAAATGGAATGATACCACTCTTATAACACAGAGGCGCCTTTTGGATGAATCGGAACTCCGGAGTTTGAAAAACTTCGTAGTTAAGCGTGCTTGAGCCAGAGAAATTCTGGAATGGATGACCTTCTGGTCCCTCAAAAGTAAGTTTATGGTTCGAGGACGAACCATTATTCTAAGTGGGGGGGAATGTAATACCCAGGTGGAGTTGGGGCTGAATACTACCTACCCCGTGAGAAGTGAGATGTTATCCGGTATCAAGGTGGGGATGAAAACGATACGGATGAACACGGGGACCCACCAGAACAATGGGGAGTATCGAATTCCATTCCGAAAGAGGGCACGATCTGAACTATAAATGGAATGATACCACTCTTATAACACAGAGGTTCCATTTGGATGAATCAGAACTCCGGAGTTTGAAAAACTTCGTAGTTAAGCGTGCTTGAGCCAGAGAAATTCTGGGATGGGTGACCTTCTGGGAAGTAGCCCCGGGTTCATTCAAAAGGACAAAACCGTGTGGTTTCGGCCAGAGCGGACAATACTATCTGTGTTTGGGGGTGGGTAGTGACAAAAAATCAACCCTGTACATTCTCCTGTGAATCCAATCAGTAACACTACCGTACAGTCCGGTCTCTTCGTCTGATATGTCACATATCAAGTCTAGGGGTGGTAAACGTCAGACCCCAGTAACCGATAAGTCGTGTCGATGTGAGGCTCATAACGGGTCGAGAAACTACTGGTAACACTTACCAGTAAATCTCAGCAACCCTGGCCAGGGATTTCCGGTTATAGCCAATCGAACACAACGCAACATCAACTCCCTATACCGGGAGAGACGAAACCCCTCCTATCGCTCATTGCCTCCATGTGATTCGGGACTGTACCCAAAAGCCACCTTTTTGCACGCCCTCTTGGACATGGTATGATGGAAATCAAAGCACGGTGGGAATCACACAAGAATCTATGACGATCTCGGGTCTACAAACTAACCTGTACCAGTGTCACCGGAGAACTGCTATCTGACGATAGGTATAATACCATCTAGGAGTTCTCG
The DNA here is from genome assembly GCA_030015575.1 of Agapanthus africanus. Taxonomy (NCBI): domain Eukaryota; kingdom Viridiplantae; phylum Streptophyta; class Magnoliopsida; order Asparagales; family Amaryllidaceae; genus Agapanthus; species Agapanthus africanus. Next base: position 517,276,924 of record JASDDO010000014.1, read on the forward strand.
GCGAGTCCGTTCAGTGTACCCAGTCTACACTGAGCACCCATACACCATCTTTGATGTCAAACACCGATGGATATAGGATCATCCATCGCCCATCATATGGGTCAAGATGCGTATACGCTAGTCTACTCTGGTGTATCGATGCCCTGTCTCGATACACCCTCAACTAGGAACAGTTATAGGATGTACTCGTTGACTACCCGGTATTGGATATATGTATGCCTTAGAGGCCATTATGTGATGGTGGATGTATCTATACATGTATATATATATTCAGTATGCATTCTTGCTCGACATGATAGTATGCTATCTGGTTCCTCTTTATCTGACATGTTGATTTGATCATGCTTTTATTCATTCATACATGCTGATAAAGCCCTGACGATATCGGCTTGACTACTTTGATTATGATGGAGATCATACTAGTGGGACATCTGTAGTCTGTAAGCATATCCTGGAATGTCCCTAGTCGTAGGTATATCGAGACGGGGCATTGATATACCAGAGTAGACTAGCGTATATGATACTAGACCCATACGATGGGCGATGAATGTTCCCACATTCATCGATGTTTGACATCAAGATCATATACGGGTGCTCAGTGGTGACTGGGTACACTGGACGGACTCACCGAAAACTCCTATATGGAATTATATCTATCGTCGGATAGCAGTTCTCAGGTGACACTGGTACAGGTTAGTCTGTAGACCCGAGATCGTCATAGAGTCTTGTGTGTTCTCCCACTGTATTTTGATTGCCACCCTACCACGGCTCTACCGAGTCGTGCAAACAGGTGGCCGTTGGGTACAGTCTCGAGACACACGAAGGCGATGAGCGATAGGAGGGGTTTCGTCTCTCCCGGTATTGGGAGTTGATGCTGTGCTGTGCCCGACTGGTTATATCAGCAAGTCCCTGGCCAGGGCTGCTGAGAATTGCTGATAAGTGTTATCAGTAGTTTCTCAATCTGTTATAGACCATTCACCGGCACGACTTATTGAGTTATTGGGGTCGACGTGACCATCCTTAGGCTTGATATGCAGCATATCTGACGAAGAGACCGGACTGTACGGTAGTGTTGCCGGTTGGCTCAACGGGAGTTGTAGCAGGTTCGCTTGTTTTCTTCTGATCGCTCAATACCCGGGTGGCCGTTACGTTTAGCTGACCGCTTGCGGTTTGGGGGTACTTGATATGATCATTACCCTCTGCCGGCGTATTGACGAGTCTTAGAGTCCCACAAAGGAGTTACCAAGTCCAGGCGAAACGCTGTGGTGCGCGTATGCGATATGCGCATGGACCCGATTAAAATGCGCGTATATGATACCGTACATTGATCGGGCGGCTTGCTTTTGGTGGGGTCATATGTGATATGGCCGGATTGATAAATCAAGTGTTGATTTATCATTTAACCATTAGTTTTCTCACTTAAAACCTTTTCTTGAATGATGGATGTGTGAATGCATGTATGTTTTTCTTTCTTTCTTTCTTACTAGTTTCATGCACATATGGATGTGCATACATACATACATACATACATACACCCATCTATCATGGTTGTTTATATATGAAATAAGATGGCAATATAAGACTCACACCATGGTTGAATATATGGATTATTATTTGATTTATTGTTTAAAACAAAATAGAAAAGATAAGGATAATTCTTGCTTGCTTCTACATTCTTCTTTAAACCTAACCATTCTCACCTACTTCTAACCTTGAGTTATCCTTCTCTTTATGTTCTAAAACTCAAGTTAAATAATGTCTCCATCATTTTAACCATGGTTCATAGTGAGAAGAAATAAAATATATAATGATATATTTCATTTTTCTTTTGATGGTTATCATTCTACTCTTGTTAAAAAAAAAAGCCATCTTCTTCCTCCTTCAATATTTGCTCTCTAGTTTCTTCTAGTGAGTAAAATACACATAAAGAAAGGTTTTTGAAGTGAGAATCTTAACCACAACATCATTCTACACAAGTTTAGCCAACTTGTTTAGAGTGTTCTCTTCGATTCTCGAAGTTGCGAGCTTGGACGGGGAACTCCGGGTGGATCGTCGTGGACGTGAGAGGACTTCAAGAGGACCTTCTTCCAACATCCAAGAGACCAAGGAGTTTAGCAAAAAGGGAGCTACAAAGGTTGTAGTCTCGAAACCCTAATTTAATTAGCTTTAAGTTTAATAACCCTAATTTTCTAGGATCGATTCCTTTGCATGCTTGTTTAGCACCATCAAAATTTAAACTTTGGGACATGTGATGTTTCAAAACTCTACATAGGGTGCTAGACAAACCTTTCATTGGTATCAGAGCCGACCTAGAACATTAAGCGATGTTTTAGCGAAGTAAAAACTCCGATCGAACCAAAATACGAAATTACGGGACACTCTCTGGAAATTTTTTAAAACCTGACTTTTTTCAAAATTAAAAATACTCAAAAAATAAAGCAGGTAAATATAAGACAAACTGGAGAATTCGAGCCAATGAACAGTAAGTTTAGCCGCGGAACCGCGGCATAAGCAGGCTTAGGCCGCGGATCCGCGGCCATACAAGGGGATCTCTTACTCATTTTTGTACAGTGTTTTTCCTTACCTGCTTTTGTATATTTTGAGTATCTTTAATCTGAATCTACTGTTGAAAATTCTGGAGATGGTTTTAGGCTTGTCGTTTCGATCAGAATTTTCATTTCGTTTCCTTTTCCGGGTAAACTAGAAAGTATTGAAGTGTTCGAACAACTATCATTTACTCACTATTCACGGGGTTTAAATACTTTGGAGATACGTGCAAGTCTTTTTGTGGTAGACCCTCTAGAAGACAACAAACCTTAACTCGATTATGTGACCGTCTTGAACCGCCCTTTGAACCTTAGGGTTTGGGGCAGTACGGCGTGCCACATGTGAGGCGTTGGCTTGACCCTTCTACGGCTGGACCGCTACTACTGTGTCACACTCCGGATTTTTGAACCCTGCTCAAGTGTTGAGCTTTAGTGAATCTTGGGTGCTTGATCGTTCGTTCGAAAACTTTAATACTGTCTGTTTATCTGGAATTTGATACAATATGTGGAATTCATATAGTTTAGGCATGAAATACGAAATATGTGATATTTCGCATTTATGATGTCTAAAGAGAATGTGGATTCCAAATATTGTAGTTTTACACTTTCTTTTCTGTGACCGTAAGTGTAGTATGTTCGATATCGCCGGTTTCGTTGCTATACGTCAACGACAATTGGGGTATGCATACTTACTTACGTTGATGATATATGATATTATGTGTTGCTGAGATATGATGTGCAGGATTGTCGCGATTGAATAGCCGGGGGGTTTTATGTGAGATGAGAGTTTTATATTTTCATTCATGTAAATTCAAATGTAATGTAATATTCTTTTATTTGGGGCACTTCCGGGTTGAGGTTGTGTCACCAGTGTTGTATATTATTTACTTTTCCGCATTAAGATAGACCCAAGGTGGGGAGCACAAGTCACCGGGTTCTGGGGTTCAGTAGGAGGCCATCTCGAGGAGTCGAGACCGGGACTCCTAAACTCCAGGATTGGTAGGGTCGCTTGCCGCTCTCGTAGGGGTCTAGGGGTGTGGGCTTGGCTATTCATCGCGACTGTGGAATCCGTATTTTCTATTATTGGCTAAATACTAAATACGGACGTCCTAGTATATCCCACATTATATATATGTTTCTGCTGCCTGTGTTCTGTGATATCTGAGACGAATGACATATTATATATATGATATATAGTAGACGTTGCTTATGTTTTACACCCGCGCTAGTCCCGTCCCGGTATGCCATTAGTTAAGTAACCTAATGGTGCATAACGGAACATTGCGGCGAATGCGGATGGCATAAGCGTACGTGTTATTTTCGTTTCTTTTCTATGATTGGATTAAGGACTTAAATGATGGGATTACATTAATATGATTAATGTAAAGAAAATAAACCTAAAAAGATGTTGTAGAATCAGATTTAAAAACCACTCGGCTCTTTATGAAAAAGCTATATTTCAAAACTGCGGAGCTTAAGCCACTCCTTTTGAAAACTGTTTGATTCTACAACGATATCGAGTTCAAAGCGTTAAAGATTTTCTTAAAAATCATCTGCAACCCTCCGTCATTTTAGGAAGTAGAGTACTTAGTATTCGTGCTACGTTTGTTGACTTTAGTTAAGGCGTAGTGTACGGTAGCTATGTGATGTCTTCCTACACTGCATATGATGCAGATTAATTAGGACATTCATGCGACTTTGTTGACCATAGTTAATGGTCATATGAGTGGGTCTAATTGATCAAGAAATGACGAGTAGAACTTGACTGGTACTTATGATTTGTTGACCATAGTTAAGGTCATAAGTACTAGGGGTAAAAATTACATCGGGAATTTCAAGTGTTGAAATTTGCAATGAGATTGCATACCTTCCAAGTGATGGTTGGATCCCGATCCCACTGTGGGCAATAGTTGCTCCTATGAGAGTTTTGCAGTTTACAATTAGCTAACCCATTAGGTGTCTAGAAAGGTGTTAACGGGGCTACGCCTCTGGGAAAATGAGGTTTACTTTAATTAGGTCCGTGCGAAAGCACGGGGAACCTCCCTCAAGTACCGACACTGGCCTGGCTGAACGGTTAGCGAAGATGTAGACTGTAATTAATCCTGGCTAGTTTTCTTTTTAAGGTTTGAAAGAAAAACTTGATTAAAGCAGTGGGAGACATCGATTAGACAAGATAATAACCAATCTGATCTGTGTAAGAGCTTTCGCTGAGTGTATTCTTTTCTCTCTCTTAATGGCAGATACCCATGACTGGACTCAAGCTTCTACTAGATAAAAACAAACTGAATAGGACCAATTATAAAGACTGGCTAAGGAATCTGAAAATCGTCTTGACTTATGATAAAGTATCATATGTCCTCACGGCTTCAGCCCCGCCCGTCCCAGGTCCAAAATCCTCAGTTGCGGACGTTGAAGTCCGCAAGACATGGGACGCTGACTGTGCCACGGCAAAATGCCTCGCGCTTGCATCGATGAACAATACACATCAAAAGCAGCACGAGAATATGGACATTCAAACCATATTTCTCCATACAAAGGAGTTGTATGGAGAGCAATACCGTGTATTACGATACGAAGCATCAAAGAAATTGTTTCAGATGTGAATGGCCCCTGGCACACCAGTAGGAGACCATGTTCTGAAGATGATAGCTCTTATAGAAGAGCTTGAGGACCTAGGATGGACAATGGACAATGAACAATATATAGATATTATTTTGCAGTCCCTCCCCTCCACCTTTGCTCAATTCATAGTGAACTTCAACATGCACGGCATGGAGAAGGAACTCCCTGAACTCCTTAACATGTTAAGGAGTGCAGAGAGCACTATGAAGTCAGCAAAAACTCCCGTTATGACTATTGGACAGTCTTCCTCTTCTCGCCCGAAAGCTAAGGCCAAGGGAAAGAAAAAGAAGAAGCCCACTAATCCTAAGGGTGGGGTTAAAAAGGTGAAGGGAAAGGAAAAGTCCAAGGCTGGAGACTCGGGGAAAGGAGAATGTTTTCATTGCCATAAGACAGGACATTGGAAGCGCAACTGCACGGAGTACTTAAGTCTCAAGAAGAAGCATGTTGATGTTTCTGCTTCAGGTGCGTTTGTGACAGAAAACTGTTTTTCAATAAACTCTGCTTCCTAGGTATTAGATACCGGTTCAGGTTCTCACATTTGCAATTCTATGCAGGGGCTGAGAAATAGCAAGGTTTTGAAGACAGGTGACCATACTCTCCGCGTTGGAAATGGTTCCAATGTACATACAGTCGCAGTGGGAGAGTATCACTTGGGGTTGCCATCTGGATGTATTTTGATTTTGAATCCATGTTATTTTGTACCAAGTATGCTATGTAATATAATATCCGTTTCTTTGTTGGACAGTGAAGGATATAATTTTGTATTGCAGAACAATATTATGAACATTCACCTAAATCAAATGTTGGTTGGGTATGGTACGCTTAATAACGGAATATATGTCCTAAATCAACACACAGTTTTCAGTATACAACACACTAATAAAAGAAAACTTTCAGAATTAAATGAAGCTTTTCTTTAGCATTGTAGACTTGGTCATATTAACGAAACAAGACTAAACAAGTTACACAAAGATGGATATCTAAACTCTTTTGAATATAAATCTTATGCGACTTGCCAGTCTTGTATCAAGGGTAAAATGACCAAAACTCCGTTTACCAGACACGGAGAAAGAGCTACTCAGCTCCTTGGCCTCATACATAGTGATGTATGCGGGCCAATGTCTACACGGGCTAGAGGCGGTTTTTCATACTTCATTACATTCACTGACGATTTCTCAAGATTCGGTCATGTATTTTTATTAAAGCACAAGTCCGAAGCTTTCGAGAAATTCATTGAATATAAATAAGAAGTAGAAAAACAAACCGGCATGAGTATCAAAATGCTTCGACCAGATCGAGGTGGTGAGTATCTCAGTACAGAATTTGCAAACTTCCTAAAAGAGAATGGGATTCTCTCTCAGCTCACTCCTCCTTACACACCACAGCACAACAGTGTGTCAGAACGACGGAATAGGACCCTATTAGATATGGTCTGATCCATGATGAGTGACGCTGAGTTACCAGTCTCGTTTTGGGGGCATGCATTGGAGACTGCAGCGTTTCTGCTAAACAGGGTTCCAACCAAAGCCGTGTCTACCACGCCATATGAGATATGGAATGGGAAGAGACCATCTCTTAAGAGAATTAAGATTTGGGGTTGCCCGGCCTATGTTAAAAAGCAGAATCCGGACAAACTCGAGACACGGTCAGTCATGTGTAACTTTGTAGGATATCCAAAGAATTCTTATGGATATCTATTCTACCACAAAGAGGAACAAAAAGTGTTTGTTTCTCAGTATGCCACATTCTTAGAAAAAGAGTTTTTCACAGAAAAAGATGATGGCAAGGTAGTAGATCTAGAAGAGGTTCTAGAAACACAAACTACTAATGACGATTTGGTTGAACCGCCTGTTGCAATAGAAATTGAGGAACCTCGGCCACTCCGAAGGTCTGGTAGGACTTCTCGCCCACCGGAGAGGTACTACGGTTTCCTCATTGATGGTGACGGAGAAGATTGCATCATGGATGATGATGATCCTACCAGTTTTCAGCAAGCTATCACGAGTGGTGACTCTGTGAAGTGGCTAGATGCCATGAGATCCGAAATGGAGTCTATGTACACCAACAAAGTATGGACTTTGGACGTTGTACCCCCTGGGGTAAAACCTGTAGGGTGCAAATGGATCTTTAAAAGAAAGATTGGTGTAGATGGGCAGGTAGAGACCTATAAGGCAAGACTTGTGGCGAAAGGTTTTCGTCAAAGACCAGGTTTGGACTATGACGAAACTTTTTCGCCCGTAGCCATGCTTAAATCCATTCGGATCCTACTTGCTATTGCTGCTCACTACGACTATGAAATCTGGCAAATGGACGTTAAAACGGCATTTCTAAATGGAGATTTAGAAGAATGCGTTTATATGGATCAGCCAGAGGGCTTCATTGACAGTGGGAGCAGCGAGAAAGCATGTAGACTGCTTAAATCCATATATGGGTTAAAGCAGGCATCTCGGAGTTGGAACATCTGTTTCGATGATGTTATCAAAGAGTTTGATTTCATCAAAAATCCAGATGAATCTTGTGTTTATAAGAAGGCTGTAGGAAGAGCTGTCACATTCCTCGTATTGTACGTGGATGACATTCTTCTGATAGGAAATGATATTCCTATGCTACAGTCGGTCAAATCATTCTTATCACTGAGGTTCTCCATGAAGGACCTGGGTGATGCCACATACATCCTGGGCATAAGGATCTATAGGGATAGATCCAAAAAGTTATTGGGATTGTCCCAAACCAGGTACATCAACACCATCCTAAAAAGGTTTAGTATGGAAGACTCCAAGCGGGGTGCCTTACCCGCTTGCCATGGAGTCACTCTCTCCAAGGATTCTTATCCAAAGACCGATGAAGAGAGAGCTCGCATGAGCATTATACCTTATGCTTCGGCAGTAGGATCTATAATGTATGTGATGTTATGTACACGCCCAAATGTAGCTTATGCACTTAGTGTTGTAAGCAGGTATCAATCCAACCCAGGGGAGAACCACTGGACAGCTGTGAAGAACATTCTTAAGTACTTACGAAGGACTAAAGAATTGTTCTTGGTGTATGGTAATACAGATCTCCAAATGGAGGCCTTTACCGATTCGAGCTTCCAGAGCGATAAGGATGACAGCAAATCTATCTCAGGGTTTGTATTTACCTTCAATAGAGGGGCAGTAAGTTGGAAGAGTTCCAAACAGGATACCATTGCAGACTCTACGATGGAGGCTGAGTACATTGCTGCAAATGATGCTGCCAAGGAAGCCGTCTGGATGAAGAAGTTCGTCTCGGAGCTAGGAGTAGTTCCAACCATTATTGATCCAATACCTTTATATTGTGACAATAATGGGGCCATGGCGTTAGCCAAGAAGCCCAGATCCCATCAGCGGTCCAGACACATCCTGAGGCATTTTCATTTGATCTGGGAGATTGTTGATCGCCGCGAGATCGAGATTAGGAGGGTAGACACAAAGAATAACGCCGTGGATCCATTCACCAAGGCCCTCCCTCAGCCGCAGCATGAGCGACTTTTTGAGATGTTGGGTATGAGATACGCCAATAACTGGCCTTAGTGCAAGTGGGAGATTGTTGGATATATGTATGCCTTAGAGGCCATTATGTGATGGTGGATGTATCTATACATGTATATATATATTCAGTATGCATTCTTGCTCGACATGATAGTATGCTATCTGGTTCTTCTTTATCTGACATGTTGATTTGATCATGCTTTTATTCATTCATACATGCTGATAAAGCCCTGAGGATATCGGCTTGACTACTTTGATTATGATGGAGATCATACTAGTGGGACATCTGTAGTCTATAAGCATATCCTGGAATGTCCCTAGTCGTAGGTATATCGAGACGGGGCATTGATATACCATAGTAGACTAGCGTATATGATACTAGACCCATACGATGGGCGATGAATATTCCCACATTCATCGATGTTTGACATCAAGATCATATACGGGTGCTCAGTGGTGACTGGGTACACTGGACGGACTCACCGAGAACTCCTATATGGAATTATATCTATCGTCGGATAGCAGTTCTCAGGTGACACTGGTACAGGTTAGTCTGTAGACCCGAGATCGTCATAGAGTCTTGTGTGTTCTCCCACTGTATTTTGATTGCCACCCTACCACGGCTCTACCGAGTCGTGCAAACATGTGGCCGTTGGGTACAGTCCCGAGACACACGAAGGCGATGAGCGATAGGAGGGGTTTCGTCTCTCCCGGTATTGGGAGTTGATGCTGTGCTGTGCCCGACTGGTTATATCAGCAAGTCCCTGGCCAGGGCTGCTGAGAATTGCTATTAAGTGTTATCAGTAGTTTCTCAATCTGTTATAGACCATTCACCGGCACGACTTATTGAGTTATTGGGGTCGACGTGACCATCATTAGGCTCGATATGCAGCATATCTGACAAAGAGACCGGACTGTACGGTAGTGTTGTCGGTTGGCTCGACGGGAGTTGTAGCAGGTTCGCTTGTTTTCTTCTGATCGCTCAATACCTGGGTGGCCGTTACGTTTAGCTGACCGCTTGCAGTTTGGGGGTACTTGATATGATCATTACCCTCTGCCGGCGTATTGACGAGTCTTAGAGTCCCACAAAGGAGTTACCAAGTCCAGGCGAAACGTTGTGGTGCGCGTATGCGATATGCGCATGGACCCGATTAAAATGCGCGTATATGATACCGTGCATTGATCGGGCGGCTTGCTTTTGGTGGGGTCATATGTGATATGGCCGGATTGATAAATCAAGTGTTGATTTATCATTTAACCATTAGTTTTCTCACTTAAAACCTTTTCTTGAATGATGGATGTGTGAATGCATGTATGTTTTTCTTTCTTTCTTTCTTACTAGTTTCATGCACATATGGATGTGCATACATACATACATACATACATACACCCATCTATCATGGTTGTTTATATATGGAATAAGATGGCAATATAAGACTCACACCATGGTTAAATATATGGATTATTATTTGATTTATTGTTTAAAACAAAATAGAAAAGATAAGGATAATTCTTGCTTGCTTCTACATTCTTCTTTAAACCTAACCATTCTCACCTACTTCTAACCTTGAGTTATCCTTCTCTTTATGTTCTAAAACTCAAGTTAAATAATGTCTCTATCATTTTAACCATGGTTCATAGTGAGAAGAAATAAAATATATAATGATATATTTCATTTTTCTTTTGATGGTTATCATTCTACTCTTGTTAAAAAAAAAAACCATCTTCTTCCTCCTTCAATATTTGCTCTCTAGTTTCTTCTAGTGAGTAAAATACACATAAAGAAAGGTTTTTGAAGTGAGAATCTTAACCACAACATCATTCTACACAAGTTTAGCCAACTTGTTTAGAGTGTTCTCTTCGATTCTCGAAGTTGGGAGCTTGGACGGGGAACTCCGGGTGGATCGTCGTGGACGTGAGAGGACTTCAAGAGGACCTTCTTCCAACATCCAAGAGACCAAGGAGTTTAGCAAAAAGGGAGCTACAAAGGTTGTAGTCTCGAAACCCTAATTTAATTAGCTTTAAGTTTAATAACCCTAATTTTCTAGGATCGATTCCTTTGCATGCTTGTTTAGCACCATCAAAATTTAAACTTTGGGACGTGTGATGCTTCAAAACTCTACATAGGGTGCTAGACAAACCTTTCACCCGGGCCTTACTAGTATGATCTCATCATAGTCCCAGTAGTCAAGTACATATCCCAAGGGCTTTATCAACATGTGAAAGCAAGACAGTAAACCAATACAAGTCAACATGGTAAGACAGAGTGAAACCAAATAGCATACTATCATGTCGAGCAAGAAAGTCCTCTATATATATATCAAAGCATCCACTATAATATACATCATATGTACAACAATGGCATCTAGGGCATATATATAACTAACACCACGTACACCTGCTTGCCGGCTCACACACATCATCATCGGTAATTGCCATGCCACGTACACTTTAGCGAATATTAATTCATTGATATCGCTTGTTAGCTGATAGTTTTGATATATCATTATTGTGATAGATTAGACATTGCATTTATTATCGTGATATTTCATGCATATTTAATTATTCATTGTCATACATTATTATTATTAGGGCCAGTCCGGTTTGCCGGAGCCCAATATTTTGGAATTCATTGTTTATTTACTCTTGAGTTTGATATTTCGGATTTCCATGAGATTTATGGATTTGGAGAAATCGCAAGGATTTATAAACTTATTATCATTTTAAAATGAAAGTTGCGGTTTTCTCATGATATGATTTGAGAGGAGTCCACCATGAGTTTTCTCGGCTCTTGAGCGATATGAGACACCCGATTCGAGGAGGAGGAAGAACCGTCTGTGGGTGCATAGTGGACCCGTGCGGTACCCCGGGGCGAGAAGGTCGCAGATGATGGCGTTGAGCCTGGTAGGGGGGCACTACCGACCGGTGACTTCATTGTAACTCGTCGGATATCCGGAGGATACCGATCGAAGTTTGGCCCAGTCCAGATAGCCGGAGCCCAGGGGCCAGTCCGGATAGCCGGAGCCCTAGATATTGAGACAGCGATATATATTTATATTTTGTGTCGATGCTAGACACTGTTTTATGTTGATTTCATTGATGATATCTCGATTTTATATACATAAATCTCACTGAGATATGAAAACAATTTCTCATTTACATGTATTTTGTTTTCATGCATTCATACCTCATATTTATGATTTGTTACTACCTGAGGCACTGACACGAGCACTTGGTATTACACTTTTGTATAGATGTTTACCCTTGCCACCTTATCATACTTCAGACCTTATCATATTGATGATATATTTTTACTGATCGTATTGACCTAGGATTGAGTCATACATATGATTTCTGCTCTGTGATGTTTTCTACTCACGAGTTGGCAACTCACCCCCGTTGTGCCACAGTTTCTTGCAGGTTTTGCCATACAGGTTTTCTTGGCGGCTTTGCTGGCACACTGTTTCCTTCCGGATGATTGTCTTTTTAGGTGGGTTCACTTGCATCGTGACCACCATTGTACCTTTTATTATATTTCAGTTGTATCTAGTAAACTCCATCAACCAAACTTGTATTTTTATTTCAGACTTAGAGACCAGTTGTATATCATTTCGACCTTAGAGTCGCGCGTTGTATTATTATGGTTTTCATGTTGTTTTTGAGTTTCCTTTTAAGTTTTGATCCTCGTCCTTCGGCGTTGTATATTATATTTCTTGCGTGGTTGTGACCGTCGATTGACGAAGAGCTAGCTCCTGCTTGGGGATGCCTTTTATCATTATGCATAAATTATTCATGGTGTACCCCGTTCGGGGCCAGTATTTACAAAGGAAACTCTGCCGAAATTTTCAGAAAAGACTTGATGTTTTAAAATGCATAATTCGGATTATTTTATTTAAACACTTTCTTTAAAATGGTTTAGATTTCTGGGATTTTGGCTTACTTGAATTAGATGGGGTCCTATAGACTTCATATGATTCAAGTGCCAGTCACGTGCCATTTCGGGTCGTGACATTATTGCTGTTCTAGACCATGAGACCCGGCATGAGGATGAGTATAGCGTCGTTCTAAACTAGCTTTAGAAGTGCACGTGTATATGACTCTGCCAGAGGGTTGTTGTATTCAGTGGGAGCAGCGGAAGCATAGTGGGCAAGTTGCTTATGTCTATTTATAGACTAAAGCAGGTATAGCGGAGATAGATCATTATTTTTTATGTGACAGTCATAGGCTTTGACTTCATCAGAATAGGAGATAGATCTGTTAAGAAGGTAGTAGGGTGGTATGTCCTAGTATTTGGATGACATACATTTTGTAGGAAGTGAAATTCCTATACTGCAATCGGTTATACTGTGGTTGTCACACAGTGGTTTTTCCACATAGGATATGGATATAATATCAGGCATTCTGGTTACTAGATCTATGGTTTTAGATCTAGATTTGGGTAGTTTCCCAATCCGGATACTTAGACGGTATTCTAAAGGTGTTATAGAGTGGACGACTCCTGGCATGGTGGTGTACCTGTAGGTGATGAAGTCACCCTCTCTAAAGGTGTCTTACAGACTAAAGCGGAGAGGGATGTGCATGATTGGTATACTACTTGCTTAGTCAATTGAGTCAATCATGAGATGTTAAGTACCACACCAGATATTGTTTTTGCACTAGATGCAATAAGTTTATATATTAATCCAATCCGAGAGAAACGTTTGGAAACAGTTTATGAACATAAGTGGATGTTCTAGGGATTTGGTAACAGTAGCCTCCTTCGGGAGACGGTTACCATTCCAGGCTTCCAAGGTGACCTGGATGACAGAGTGACTGTCAGAGTTATATTTTTCCTTCTTAAAGAGGGGCAATTGTTTAGACAGGTGGTCCAAGCGGATACCGAGAGAGGCATAGCGCAGGATACTGATTAAATTCAGTTGACGATACAGTCTAAGAAGTTTACTGGATTTGGAATTCATTTGTGAACTGGGTCCCATCAGATATCCAGGCATATTCTAAGACAGGTATTGCTCATTTCGGGAGATGGATTTCTCCGCGAACTTGAGATAAAGAGAGACATAGAAAGAAACATTGCAGCGGATCCACTCACTGAGGCTATTTCTCGAATGCGATAGTTTTACAAACGAGATTTGTGAAAATGATTAGTAGAGAAGTTGGGTGTTCGGTATCACACGGGCTGTGAGTATGCGACACCACAATAATTGGCCTTAAGTGCAAGTAGGAGATTGTTGGCTATAGTGCCCTCAAGTCAATTATTAGATCGCAAGCACGTGATTGCAATGATTGAGGGAGGACCTATACCGGTAGAACAGTCTTACTCAAGATGATAGTATGCTATCTGGTTTGTCTTTATCATCGTGTACATGCTTCAGGTGACATTACAGATCACTATTACATGTTGATAGAGCCCATAGGATTCATGCTTGACTACCAACGGTATGATGGCGATCATATACGTGGGAGTTGGGTGGTCTATAAGCACATCCTTAAAGTGTCCCTAGTCGTGGGAGTTTCGAGACTGGGCATCTATACTCCAAGAGTAAACTAGTGTATACGGATCGAGACCCCGACGAGGGGCGGTGGCCGGTCTCACAAGCCATTGGTGTCAGTTGGTTCACCTAAGATGTATACAGGTGCTCATTGGGTTATGAGTACACCGGACGGACTCGCCGGGAACATGTTGTAAGTCGACGTTACACACCCCATATGAAGAGGGGAGGCGGAATAAGTAAAAAACAATCATTTTAAACAAGGTAACATCGACTAAGCATACAGATCTTTGCTAAACCATATCTAACACAACTAACTAGAGGTATTATCTACTCGGTAAGAAGATTATGCCTAAAGTTCCAAGTCCTTCTTCTTTACTTGCTGTCCTCCTTGACCACTTGAGCTCTTTTGGAGTGGAAAGGATGGCACCTCCTCGTTGGCTCCTCGATGTGATAGAAGATCCACTTGAAAGTTCCTACTACAAGCTTTAACCTCTAACTTGAGGTAACTAAGTGGCTAGGATTGCTAATCCAAGTGACCTAAAGGATATAGAGATGGATTAAGGATCTATTAGTCTTGCTAACCCTATGGTTCTCAACTCATGAGAGGATTAGGATTAGGATGAAGAAGATGAGAGCTTGAGGAGAGAGAATGTGTTTGTTATTATGAAATGAAATATAACTCATTTGTGTATATTATGAAGCATGATAATTATCTAATAAATAATATATCATAATTACAACCATGCTTCATTTAATACAAATGGATGAATCAATTCATGAGTCATGGTTTCATTTAATGCAAATAACACATCATCTCCTCCACCCCCATTAAGCTTAATTCATAAATGAATTAAAACTAAATGAGTCACCTTTCTTCTAGAAGCTTCCCGACTAATTACGAGAATGCCCCTCCCATACGTATTTACGAAAAACACGGATATACTGAGACTGCATAAATCCAATAATCCAATACTAGAATCTGGCTTAAACCAAAGCCCGATAGTATAATCTGTCCGAACATCATACATGCACAAGAACACGTATAGGTCCGAACCCTGTCGTAAAACCATACGACCTCTATATCGTTTCGCCCGAAGCAAGGAAACTCTCTGTGTGGGACTCTAAAGACTCGACATTACGCTGGCAGTGGGTTTAACCACAGGCCGCAAGCAGTACTAGCTGTACGTAACGGTCCCCAAGTAGATGTCGATAAGAAGGCCGATGAGGAAACCCATCCGAACTCCTACTGAGCCTGATATGACAATCTCCGTACAGTCCGGTCTGTTCGTCTAAGACTATCGCATATCGGGCCTAGGGGCGGCAAGCGTCAGTCCCCTAATAGCGGTATAAGTCGTGTCGGAGTGAAGCCCATTACACCTTGAGAAACTACTGGAACACCTAGTAAATCTCGCTTTCCCTGGCCAGGGACCTTCCGTAATGGCTCTCCAAACACAGCGCGATATCAACCCCCAATACCGGGAGACACGAATCCTATCTAACTGCCACTGCCTCCAAGTGCTTCGGGACCGCACCCAACTGCTACCTATTTGCACGCCTCAGTCGAGCCGTGGTAGGGTAGCAATCTAAGAACAGTGGGAACACACTCGAGGTGAAGCAGCAGTGTCAAGTCAACGGACTTTGCTGTACTCATGTCACCTGGGACCTGCTAACCGATGACGGGTATAATACCAACAACAGTTCCCGGAGAGTCATGTCCGGTGTACTCGTAACCCAACGAGCACCTGCATACTATCTCCACTACAACGTACTAATGGCTGTGGGACAGACCATCTCCCCTGCTGGGACGAAAAGCATATACACTAGTCTACTCCGGAGTATCGATGCCCTATCTCGATAATCCTATGACTAGAGACCTGATAAAAGGATGTGCTTATAGACTACCCAGCCCCCACTAGTGCGACTGCCATCACAACGCTGATAGTCAAGCAAGATCCTAAGGGCTCTATCAATATGTATTCGCGATATGCTAAAAGAAACATATACATATTAAGATAGATGCAAACCAAGTAGCATACTACTATGTTGAGCAAGATTGTTATAAACCCGTGTATATATCCCAAACTTCCAAAATGTAATATACAAGCCAGTACGATACAATAATGGCATCTAGGGCATATAACACTAACAATCTCCCACTTGCACTAAGGTCATGTGCTAGCGTATCGCAGACCTATCATCTCGAATAGCCTCTTGAACTGCGTCTGAGGTAAGGCCTTTATGAATAGATCTGCAGTGTTCTCCTCTGTAGCAACTCTCCGGACCTCGATCTCCCGGCGATCTATAATCTCCCTGATCAGGTGATACCGCCTCAAGATGTGTCTGGACTTTTGATGGGACCTGGGTTCTTTCGTTAAAGTTATAGCCCCGTTGTTGTCACAATACAAAGGTATTGGATCAACAATGGATGGAACCACCTGAAGTTCTGTTAAGAACTTCTTTACCCAGACTGCTTCTTTTGCGGCATCAAAAGCTGCGATATACTCCGCTTCCATCGTCGAGTCAGCAACGGTGTCCTGCTTGGAACTCTTCCAGCACACCACCCCTCCATTGAGGGTAAAGACATAACCTGACATGGACTTGGAGTCATCCTTGTCACTCTGGAAGCTGGAGTCAGCAAAAGCCTCGATCTGGAGGTCTTTTCCGCCGTAAACCATGAACATATCCTTAGTCCTTCTCAGGTACTTGAGAATGTTCTTTACTGCTATCCAGTGCTTCTCCCCTGGGTCTGACTGATACCGACTTACCACGCTTAGTGCGTAAGCTACATCTGGTCTGGTACACAACATCGCATACATTATAGAGCCTACCGCAGAAGCGTAGGGTATAATCAACATGCGATCCCTTTCCAAATCAGTCTTGGGAGACATCTCTTTGGAGAGGGTGATTCCATGACAAGCCGGTAAATTACCGCGCTTAGAATCTTCCATACTGAATCTTTTCAGTATAGTGTTGATATATCTGGACTGCGAAAGTCCCAACATCCTCTTAGATCTATCACGATAGATCTGGATCCCCAGAATATAAGAGGCATCACCCAGGTCTTTCATGGAGAACCTATGTGACAAGAATCTTTTGATAGATTGTAGCAAAGGAATGTCATTTCCTATCAAGAGAATGTCATCCACGTACAAGACGAGGAATACGACAGTTCGTGCTATAATCTTACTATATATGCATGGTTCATCTGGATTTTTGATAAAGTCATATTCTTTGACCGTTTCATCAAAACAGATGTTCCAACTCCGTGATGCCTGCTTTAGTCCATAAATGGACTTAAGCAACTTGCACACTTTCCCGCTGCTCCCACTCTGATTGAAACCTTCTGGTCGATCCATATAGACGCACTCGTCCAAATTTCCATTTAGAAAAGCCATCTTTACGTCCATCTGCCAGATCTCATAATCATGGAAGGCAGCAATGGCAAGAAGGATCAGAATGGATTTGAGCATAGCAACTGGAGAAAAGGTTTCGTCATAGTCCAAACCAGGCCTTTAACGAAAACCCTTTGCAACAAGTCTAGCCTTATAGGTTTCCACCTGTCCATCTACACCAATCTTCTTTCTGAAGATCCACTTGCTGTTAGTTATATGTATGCCCTAGAGGCCATTACTATACATGAGATATATATTATAGTGGATGCTTGGACATATATAGGGAGGACTTTCTTGCTCGACATGATAGTATGCTATCTGATTACTCTTTATCTTAACATGTACTCTGATTGTCTCTATGTTACATGTTGATAAAGCCCTTTGGATATGCACTCGACTACTGGGACTATGATGAGATCATACTAGTGGGGCCACGGTAGTCGACGAGTACATCCTAAAACTGTTCCTAGTCGAGGGTGTATCGAGACAGGGCATCGATGCACCAGAGTAGACTAGCGTATACGCATCTTGACCCATATGATGGGCGATGGATGATCCCATATCCATCGGTGTTTGACATCAAGGATGGTGTACGGGTGCTCAATGGAGACTGGGTACACTGGACGGACTCGCCGAGAACTCCCAGATGGTATTATACCTTACGTCAGATGGCAGTTCTCTGGTGACACTAGTACAGCTTAGTCTGTTGACCCGAGATCGTCATAGAGTCTTATGTGATTCCCACTGTGCTTTGATTTCCATCATACCACGTCCAAGAGGGCGTGCAAAAAGGTGGCTTTTGGGTACAGTCCCGAATCACATGGAGGCAATGAGCGATAGGAGGGGATTCGTCTCTCCCGGTATAGGGAGTTGATGTTGCGCTGTGTTCGATTGGCTATAACCGAAAATCCCTGGCCAGGGTTGCTGAGATTTACTGGTAAGTGTTACCAGTAGTTTCTCGAACTGTTACAGACCTCATATCGATATGACTTATCGAGCTACTGGGGTCTGACGTTTACCACCCCTAGGCGAGATATGCGACATATCAGACGAACAGACCGGACTGTGCGGTAGTGTTACTGATTGGATTCGCAGGAGTACTAGCGGGCTTCCTTGCTGATCATCTGATCGCTCAATACCCGTGTGGCCGTTACGTTTAGCAGACCGCTTGCGGCTTGTGGGTATTTGATATGATCATCACCTACTGCCGGCGTATTGACGAGTCTTTAGAGTCCTACACAGTGGTTTCCTGGCTCAAGCGAAACGGAGTAGGAGCACATATGTGATATGTGCGGGATCGAGATTAATACGATATGAGATACCGTATTCTATTCTTGCGATTCGTGACATTGATCGGTTGTATGCGATATAGCCGGGTTATCGGATCAAGTGTTGATTCGATAAGTTGTTACTATTGATATTAGTCGGTTTTAGCCGGATTATTAAATCAAGAGTTGATTTAATAATTTAATGTATAATTATATATTTGATATATTACATTACATTAACTAGTATTAGCTCACTTAAGATTTATTTTCTCACTAGATTGTGCACATTGTTTATATGTGATATATGCGAGTGTACATGTTTGTATCATGCTTGATGATACATACAAGTAAGGTGTATGAGACATAAACCAAGTCAAGGTTAAATTAGGGTTTACTAATTTCCTAACAAATAACAAAAGAGATGAGACTTTGGTCAAAGTTATCAAGCTTCATGAAGATTGATAAACATTGACAAAGTCAACTCTTTTGTCATTCCTTAGGATATTAGTTAACCCAACCCTTAACCTCATACTTTGGTTAATTCTCTACATGAGTTAAGCATAAGGGCTTAACTCAACCATGGTGCAATAATTCATTGGATAAGTTTTCATTTGGATAAATTATTCACTTCATCTTCTTCTTCATCAAGCTCCATGAAAAGCTTACTAGCTCTAATGGTGCCATGAGAAAAAGTGTGAGAAAATCAATTCTAAAGTGAGCCCACTTCCTAATTATTCATCCTCTACCACTTGCCATGTAGTAGAGTGTGTTCTCTTCACAAAGTTCATGACCTAGTAAAGGAATAGCTTGAGTTAGTGTCTCCCCGACGTAGATCATCTTCGGCCTCGAAGTCATCGTAGCAAGCACGTTCATTCTTCTTGTGGAGCTTCGCTAGAGTCCGGAGTTCACGATCGCAGCGATGGGGACATCTACACGGAGCTAATGAAGTGAAGGACCGGATCTACAAAGGTTGTAATACCTCTCACTTAGTGTTAAAGTGTTTAACATGTTAGTTTTCGCCTAAACTCTAGTCTAAAGATCTTGTTACGGGTTGTTCGGCATGGCTAAAATTTAAATCGGGCATGGTTGATGCCTCGTAGAACCTTGTGAGCGTGCCTAGCAACCCTACAGTGGTATCAGAGCCAAGCTAGAGCTTTAGGCGAAGTCTGAGTGAAGTTTAAAGTCCGATCGAAACCCGAAACCCCGATGTTTACCCTTCTCTATACATTTTTCAAAACTGTGGTGTTTTATGAATTAAAAAATGCTCAGAAAAACAAGCAGGAAAAACTAAGAATTACTGTGAAGTACGGTCCACTAAGTCGCTCACGTGACCGAGTAACCGCGGCCAAACCATGGGTTTGGCGGCGGTTCCGTGGCCAAAATTTGACTTAGTCCCTATAATTTCATATATTTATTATTAGGTCCTTTCTTGTTATTTTTTTCTGGGAATTTTTTAATTCCACTCAGATGTTGAGTTTTCTAGGGTTGTATTGGGGACTCGTTGATTCGATCAGATAATTTAACTTTGTTTAGTTTTGTCCGGATAATTTTTAGAAACTGTTAAAAAGTTCGAACGGATATCAATAACTCACTTTTTCCCCTGTCGGAAAATTTTTCAAAAGTTCGATTTTTTCTCGAGTTTAAGAACGTTCTAAGTCGTGCAAGTAACGCGGTGGACCCTCTAGAAGACAACAAACCTTAACTTGATTATGTGACCGTCTTGAACTGCCTCTAAACCTTAGGGTTTGGGGCAGTACGGCGTGCCACATGTGAGGCGTTGGCTTGACCCTTCTACGGCTGGACCATTGATACTGTGGCATGTGATGGATGTTTTTAAACTGATTTCAAGTGTTGAGATATATTGGGGAAATCTTGGGTGTTTGATTATTCGATCGAAAAGTTTAACATTGTCTATTTATCTGGAATGTGATACAATATTTGGGATCCACAAGTAGTTATGAGATAACTAATTCGGATGTTATAAACATAGCAGTTTAGTCTCAAATGATCGGTTGCCACGGAATTTTGATGCGATCAAAAGTCCGTCGCAATCACGTAGCGTACGCGGATACTCGCCGGGTAAACTTAATAGACAGCCATGCCCCATAGCCCCGACCAAGTGACTGTAGGAGAACCCCGTTGCCAATAGCATCCGTTTGGGTGCTCGCGGCAGCGGTGTTCCGCCTTAGTGCACTTCGTCGACGGCATCGGGGGTGCGGCCGTCTACTAAAGTTTGCGACGAGCATTCGATCAGGATATCGGGAATCTTGTTGAATTGCCTAACTAAATATTGAAAAGTGTTTTCGATATAGAGACTAAAATGCGGGGTTTATAATGTTTAGGCATGCGATGTCTAAGGAGGTTGTGGATTCCAACTGTTGTAGTTTAACACTTTCTTTTCTGCGACCGTAAGTGTAATATGTGATATCGCCGGTTTCGTTGCTATACATCAACGACAATAGGGATACGCATACTTGCTTACGTTGATGATATGAGATATTATGTGTTGCTGTGATATGTTGTATTGGATCGTCGCATTTGAATAGCCGGGGGTTTTATGTGAGATGAGAGTTTTTTCTTTTTCATTCATGTAAAATTCATTTGTATGTAATATTCTTTTATTGGGGCACTTCCGGGCTGAGGATGATGTCACCATTGTATTTTATTTACTTTTCCGCATTAGGTAGACCCAAGGCGGGGAGCACACGTAACCGGGTTCCAGGGTCCAGTGGGAGACCATCTCGAGGAGTCGAGACCGGGTCTCCTAACCCCTGAATTGGCAGTGTTGCTTTCCGCTCTCGTAGGGATCTAGGGATGTGGGTTTGGCTATTCATCGCGACCGTGGAATCCGTGTTTTATACAGGCTCGTATTGAAAACACGGACGTCCTAGTATATCCAATATTTCATATACGTTTCTTCTGCTGCGATATCTGTGATGTGATCATTTTATATGTTATGATAGATACTGTATATAGTATATACGATATATTATATAGACGTTACTTATGTTTTACACCCGCGCTAGCCCTGCCCCGCTCTGCCTTTAGTTACCTAACCTAACGGTGCACGAGGGGACATCGAGGCGAATGCGGATGGCATAAGTGTACGTCGTGTTTATCTGTGATGTTTAGGTGACTTAAATGATGGGACTTCATTAATATGATTAATGAAAGAAAAGAAACCTAAAAGATGTTGTGGAATCGAATTTTCAAAAACAGGTAGCTATTGTTCTTGCTTTGCACCGCGGTGTTCCTTGTAGAACATCCTGCACCTTATTCGATAAGGAAAAGGCCGAGATCCCTTCACCGGGAGTGACCCCTTTAGCAATGACTGGCAGATGCTACACCCCTCGGTTTGTCTTTTGATTGCTTTTGGAGTTTTTTCTTTGAATAGTGATATATATGATATATCCTGCACCTCATTCGACGAGGAAAGAGCCGAGATCCCTTCACCGGGAGTGACCTCTTTAGCGAAACTAGTAAAATCCTCAAAAACACTCCATTTTTAAAATCATTTGATTCTACAACGATATCAAGTTCATTACGCAATAGGTTTTCACAAAAACCTGTCGTAGCCCTCCGTCATTTCAGATAAGGACTGTTTAGTATTCGTGCTGCGTTTGTTGGCCTTTGTCAAGACGTAGTGTGCGGTAGCTGAATAGTACTTATCTGCTTATGCATATGATGCAGATTGGATTAGGGTAGTCGTGCGACCTTGTTGGCCTTTGTCAAGGGCCGTGCGGGTGGGTTTAATTCAATCAAGAAATAACGGGTTGAACTTGACTAGCAGCATATGGTTTGTTGGCCTTTGTCAAGGTCATAGGACGCTAGGGACAAAATATTATCGGGAATTTCAAGTGTTGAAATATGCAATGAGATTGCATACCTTCTATGAGATAATTGGATCCCGATACCCACCGCGAGTAATTGTTACTCCTGGGAGAGTTTTACACATTACAATTAGCCGATCAAGTAGGTGTCTAGAAAGGTGTTAACGGGGTTACGCCTCTGGGAAAACGAGGTTTACTTTAATTAGGTCCGTGCGAAAGCACGGGGAACCTCCCTCAAAGTACCGACATTGGCCTGGCTGAAAGATTGGCGAACTTGTAGCATGTAATTAATCCCGGCTAGTCTTTCCTTTTAGGGTTTGAAGGAAGATTTGATTAAAACAGTGGGAGACATCCTGATTAGATATATTATATAACCAATCAAATCTTGCAAGAGCATACGCTGAGTGTTTTCTTCTCTCTCTCTCCAAGTAGCGACCATATCACGCCTTAATCAAGATAATAATACGGATATATTGACCGAACCCGCTTGTTATACTGAGCTAGGGAACATTGGTCCCGCTCCAACTTATAATTGTTATAAGACAGAGCAAGGAAATAGGGGATTACCAGAATTCCCGTGCTGCCCAAACGAAGAAAGTGCATGCTGATGCATCATCGTCGGGTGTGTTCATTACAGAGAACTGTTTCTCAGTATCCTTTACGTCCTAGGTATGAGATACCGGATCAGGATCCCGCATATGTAATTTGTTACATGGGCTACAGATAGGTAGAAAACTGAGAACGGGTGATAAGTTTCATGAGACAGAAAACGGTGCAAGTGTTGCAGCCAAGTCTGTTGGTCACTATCACCCTGTATTACCAGAATACATTGATTCTGAACGAATGTTATTAGATACCGAACCTGATATACAAAATCATATCAGTCTCTTTATTAGTAAAGAAAGGATATAATTTTGTATTGTTGGATAATGTTTTGAACATTTCCTATATCAAGAGTTGATCGGTTCAGGCACGTTATCTAAAAGCATTAACGTTCTAAATCAAACTACAGTTCTTAGTATACAGAACACACACAAGAGGTAGAGTTCAGAAATGAACGAATCCTTCTTGAGGCATTGTAGACTAGGTCATATCAATGCGACCCGACTAGCTGAAGTTACATATAGATGCATATTTAAATTAGTTTGAATTTACATCTTGTGAAACTTGCCGGTCATGTCACAGAGATAAGATGACCACAGCTCCGTTTATTGGAAACAGAGAAAGAGTTAATGAACTCTTGGGATTGATACATGCTGATGTATGAAGGTCCCCTGTCAACATATGCCAAGACCGGTTCTTTGTATTTCATTACATTCTCTGAAGATATCTCAAGATTCAGACATATGTTCCTGTTGAAACACAAGTCCGAACCTTTTGAGATATTCACAGAATGTAAATTAGAAGTAGAGAACTAAAATACGGGTAAAAGTATTATGTCCTTTTATATGATCAAGGAGGAGAATACTTGAGCACGGAATTCCTGGACTATTCTAAAGGAGAATGAGATTCTCTCTCAGCATTACTCCTCCGTATACACCACAGCACGTCGGTGTATCGGGGCGGAGCAATAGCACCCTATGTGATATGGTGTGCTCTATGATGAGTACTACTAAGTTTCCTATTTCCTTTTGGGAGTTATGCACTTGAGAAGCTGCATACCTATTGAATAGGGTTCAAATCAAATCAGTTGTCAACCATTTCATATGTGATATGGAAAGGGAAGAGCCTATATCTTAAGTATGTTAAGATTTGGGGTTGTCTGGACTATGTCTAAAAGCAAAATCCAGACAAGCTCGAGGCAAGGTCTGTTATGTAGAACTGGAAAGGTTCCAGCTATACAAACTACAGCAGATGATTTGGTAAAACCAAAGGATTCATTAGTAACCAACGAACCTCAGCCTCTCCGTCGATCTAGTAGGGTTCCTCACCCACCTGAGAGATACTTCGGTTTCTCTATGACAGTGGGAGCGAGGATTGCATCATGAGATGATGACCCAACTAGTTTCGAGCTGGCCATCAGGAGTGAGACTCTGTAAGAATGGCTGGATGCTTAGCGATCTGAAATGGAATCCTTATACACCAACAAAGTATGGACTTTGGTTGCTTTATCTGAAGGGTTAAATCCCCATCAGGAGCGAGTATATCTTGAGAAGATTACGTGGTGTACATGGAAAAGTTGAGAATTTCAAAGCTATGCTTAAGTCCATCTAGATCCTACTTGCCATGGCTACATACCATGACTACAATATCTGGTGGTTGGGTGTCATGACTGCTTTTCTAAATGATGTTTTAGAAGAGAGCGTCTATAAGTACACAGCCAGAGGGCTTCGTAGACAGTGGGAGCGGCGGAAACGTGTGCAAGATGTTTTATGTGATAAAACAGGCATCGTGGAGTTGGAACATCTGTTTTGATGTGGTAGTCAAAGAGTTTGACTTCTTCAAAATGGTAGATGAACCTTGTATATACAAAAACGTAGTAAGGTTTATGGTGGTGATCCTCGTAGACTACGTGGATGACATACTCTTGATAAGGAAGGAGTTTCCTATGCTACGCTCGGTCAATCTCCGCTTATCACAAAGATTCTCCATATAGGATCAAAGTGATACCTCCTAAATCTTGGGTTTTGGATCTATGAGATAGATCTAATTGGATGTTGGGATTCTCACTAGTTGTAGTGAGATGGTATCAATCGATCTTGGGGAGAATCACTGGAAGGTTCCAAGGTGATAAGGACGACTGAATGTCAGTCGCGGGAATTGTCTTTACCCTCAGTGGAGGGACGGTATGTTGGAAGAGTTCCAAGCTAGATACCGTGACATACTAGACGATTAAAGGCAAGATACATCGTTACCAAGGATGCTACCAAAGAGGCAGTCTGGATATATAAGTTCATGAGATGAACTTAGTTCCTACCATTGTGTGACAATGGATTTGTAGCTTTAGCCAAGGAACTACCGTCCCATCAGAAATCCAGATATAATTCTTAGGCAGTTTCACCTGATCATGGAGATGGTTGATCTCCAGGGAGATCGAGGTTAGGAGAGTAGACTCAGAGGACAACACGGCGGATCCACTCACAAAGGCTTTTTCCCAGAGAGAGACTATTATGGGATGTTTGAGTATGAGATACTACAACCACTGTAATCAGATGGCCCTAGTGCAAGTGGGAGATTGTTAGTTATATGTATGCCCTAGAGGCCATTACTATATATGAGATGTATATTTTAGTGGATGCTTGGACATATATAGGGAGGACTTTCTTGCTCGACATGATAGTATGCTATCTGGTTACTCTTTATCTTAACATGTACTCTGATTGTCTCTATGTTACATGTTGATAAAGCCCTTTGGATATGCACTCGACTACTGGGACTATGATGAGATCATACTAGTGGGGCCACGGTAGTCGACGAGTACATCCTAAAATTGTTCCTAGTCGAGGGTGTATCGAGACAGGGCATCGATGCACCATAGTAGACTAGCGTATACGCATCTTGACCCATATGATGGGCGATGGATGATCCCATATCCATCGGTGTTTGACATCAAGGATGGTGTACGGGTGCTCAGTGGAGACTGGGTACACTGGATGGACTCGCCGAGAACTCCCAGATGGTATTATACCTTACGTCAGATGGCAGTTCTCTGGTGACACTAGTATAGCTTAGTCTGTTGACCCGAGATCGTCATAGAGTCTTGTGTGATTCCCACTGTGCTTTGATTTCCATCATACCACGTCCAAGAGGGCGTGCAAAAAGGTGCCTTTTGGGTACAGTGCCGAATCACATGGAGGCAATGAGCGATAGGAGGGGATTCGTCTCTCCCGGTATAGGGAGTTGATGTTGCGCTGTGTTCGATTGGTTATAACCGGAAATCCCTAGCCAGGGTTGCTGAGATTTACTGGTAAGTGTTACCAGTAGTTTCTCGAACTGTTATAGACCTCATATCGACACGACTTATCGAGCTACTGGGGTCTGACGTTTACCACCCCTAGGCGAGATATGCAACATATCAGACAAACAGACCGGATTGTGCGGTAGTGTTACTGATTGGATTCGCAGGAGTACTAGCGGGCTTGCTTGCAGATCTTCTGATCGCTCAATACCCGGGTGACCGTTACGTTTAGCAGACCGCTTGCGGCTTGTGGATGTTTGATATGATCATCACCTACCGCCGGCGTATTGACGAGTCTTCAGAGTCCTACACAGGGGTTTCCTGGCTCAAGCGAAACAGAGTAGGAGCACATATGTGATATGTGCGGGACCGAGATTAATACGATATGAGATACCGTATTTTATTCTCGCGATTCGTGACATTGATCGGTTGTATGCGGATATAGCCGGGTTATCGGATCAAGTGTTGATTCGATAAGTTGTTACTATTGATATTAGTCGGTCATAGCCGGATTATTAAATCAAGAGTTAATTTAATAATTTAATGTATAATTATATATTTGATATATTACATTACATTAACTAGTATTAGCTCACTTAAGATTTATTTTCTCACTAGATTGTGCACATTGTTTATATGTGATATATGCAAGTGTACATGTTTGTATCATGCTTGATGATACATACAAGTAAGGTGTATGAGACATAAACCAAGTCAAGGTTAAATTAGGGTTTACTAATTTCCTAACAAATAACAAAAGAGATGAGACTTTGGTCAAAGTTATCAAGCTTCATGAATCTTGATAAACATTGACAAAGTCAACTCTTTTGTCATTCCTTAGGATATTAGTTAACCCAACCTTAACCTCATACTTTGGTTAATTCTCTACATGAGTTAAGCATGAGGGCTTAACTCAATCATGGTGCAATAATTCATTGGATAAGCTTTCATTTGGATGAATTATTCACTTCATCTTCTTCTTCATCAAGCTCCATGAAAAGCTTACTAGCTCTAATGGTGCCATGAGAAAAAGTGTGAGAAGATCAATTCTAAAGTGAGCCTACTTCCTACTTCTTCATCCTCTACCACTTGCCATGTAGTAGAGTGTGTTCTCTTCACAAAGTTCATGACCTAGTAAAGGAATAACTTGAGTTAGTGTCTCCCCGACGTAGATCATCTTCGGCCTCGAAGTCATCTTAGCAAGCACGTTCATTCTTCTTGTGGAGCTTCTCTAGAGTCCGGAGTTCACGATCGCAGCGATGGGGACATCTACACGGAGCTAATGAAGTGAAGGACCAGATCTACAAAGGTTGTAATCTCTCTCACTTAGTGTTAAAGTGTTTAACATGTTAGTTTTCGCCTAAACTCTAGTCTAAAGATCTTGTTACGGGTTGTTCGGCATGGCTAAAATTTAAATCGGGCATGGTTGATGCCTCGTAGAACCTTGTGAGCGTGCCTAGCAACCCTACACTTGCATCCTATGGGTTTTACCCCGTCTGGAGCAATGTCCAAAGTCCATACTTTGTTGGTGTACATGGACTCCATCTCGGTCCGCATTGCATCCAGCCATCTTACTGAGTCGCCGCTCTGAATGGCCTGCTGGAAGCTAGTAGGTTCATCATTATCAATGATGCAATCCTCTCTATTCCCGTCTATGAGAAAACCGTAGTATCTCTCAGGCGGATGAGACGGCCTACTACTCCTGCGGAGGGGTGCGGGAATGTCCTGTTCTTCTGGAACTTCTGGTTCTACCAAGCTTTCAGAAGTAGCTTGTGGTTCTGGAATTTCATCCAGTTCTATTGCGCTCCCACTTGTTTACTTTTCTAAAAACTGTTGTTCTATAAAATGAGCATTACAAGAAACAAAAACCTTTTGTTCCTCTACGTAATAGAAAAAATACCCCTTGGAGTTCTTTGGATATCCCATAAACTTACACTGTACTGAGCGTGCCTCGAGTTTGTCCGCATGCTGCTTTTTAACAAAAGCTGGACATCCCCATATCTTCAGATACTGAAGATAGGGTTTCTTCCCACTCCACATCTGATATGGTGTGGAAGGCACAGTCTTGGTAGGAACCCTGTTCAAAAGATATGCAGCTGATTCTAGTGCATAACCCCAGAAAGATCGCGGTAACTCAGCATTACTCATCATGGAATGTACCTTATCCAATAGGGTTCGGTTCCGTCTCTCCGATACACCATTGTGTTGTGGAGTGTATGGAGGAGTAAGCTGAGAGAGAATTCCATTCTCTTTTAGGTAACCCAGGAACTCGGCACTTAGGTAGTCACCACCTCGATCAGATCTCAGTGTCTTGATACTTTTGCCGGTTTGGTTTTCTAGTTCATTCTTATATTCTCGGAATTTCTCAAAGGCCTCGGATTTATGTTTCATCAAGAAAATAAATCCATACCTAGAGAAATCATCCGTAAAAGTAATGAAATATGAAAAACCGCTTCTTGCATGTGTAGACATTGGACCACATACATCGCTATGTATGAGTCCTAAGAGCTCGCTCGCTCTTACTCCATGTCCAGTGAATGGAGTCTTTGTCATCTTTCCTTTGAGACATGATTGACAAGTGGCATAAGATTGATATTCGAACGGATCCAAATATTCTTCTCTATGTAACTTAGTTAACCTTGTCTCATTGATATGACCCAGTCTACAATGCCATAAGAAAGACTGATTTATATCTGGAGACTTTCTTTTTAGTGTGTTCTGGACATTGAAAATCTGCAATTGGTTTAACACGTATATACCGTTATCTAGTGTACCGGGCCCAATCAAACCATGATTAAGGTGGATGTTAACAACATCGCTTACAAACGTGAAATCATAACCTTCTTTTGATAACAACGATATGATATGATATTACACATTAAACTAGGTACACAAAAACAGTTGCGCAAAACCAAAATATGTCCACTCGTCAATCCAAGGTGATAATCCCCTACGGACACAGCATCCACGCTCGCTCCGTTAGCAACTTGGAGGGTCATATCACCAACCTTCAGTACTCTACGGCTTCTCAGTGACTGCAATGAATTGCATATATGAGATCCTGATCCGGTATCCAATACCCAGGAAGTAGAGTTGATTGACAGACAATTTTCAATTACAAACACAGCTGAAGCCGAAGCTACAACTTGCCTCGGGTCTTGGTTCTTGGCATTCCAAGCTTTGCAATCCTTCTTCCAATGGCCTTTCCTACGACAGTGGAAGCACTCGTCTTTTGCTACTATCGGCACCACAACTTTTGCCTTTCCCTTGACTCCCACCTTCCCAACACCACCTCTCGGTTTGGTAGCGGCCTTCTTCTTCCTTCCTTTGGCCCTTGCCTTGGACCTGGAAGAGGAAGCACCACGAACAAATATAGCAGGTGTTTCCCTTGCTTTCTGCAAGGTGCCCTCCGCACTCCTCAACATGTTAAGGAGTTCTGGAAGTTCAACTTCTTTACCTTGAATATTGAAATTCAAGATAAACTGGGCATATGTGGAAGGAAGGGACTGGAGAACAAAGTCTGTATACAGCTCATTCTCTAATGATGTCTCGAGGTCCGTGAGCTCTTCAATGTAGCCAATCATCTTAAGGACATGTTCCCCTACAGATGATCCGACGGCCAGCCTCGACTGAAACAAGTTCTTAGAGGTCTCATATCTAGCTATACGAGATTGCTCTCCATACAGTTCCTTGGTGTGGAGAAATATGGATTCAAGATCCATATTCTCGTGCCTCCTCTGATGTTCATTATCCATAGAGGCAAGCACGATGCATTTGGCCTTCGCGTAGTCTATCTCCCAGGTCTTGCGGATTTCCTTATCCGCGACACTGGATTCTGGACCTGGGACGGCAGGGGCTTTAGTAGTAAGGATATACCCTAATTTGTCATAGGTGATTGCCATCTTGACATTCCTGAACCAATCTTTATAGTTTGGCCCTGTCAAAATATTTTTATCTAATAATAACTTAAGGCCCGTCATGTTCTTGGTCGCTGCAATTAGGTGAGAGAGAAGAAAACACTTTAGCATGATGCTCTTGCAAGTTTAGAGTGGTTTTTAGTTTATCTAAACAGGATGGCTCCCACTGTTTCTCAAATCCTTCCTCAAACCATAAAAGAAGAACTAGTCAGGACTATTCTCACCGTACAATACTTGCTTAACCGTTCAGCCAGGCAAGTGTCGGTACTTCGAGAGAGGTTTTACGACGCTTTCGCGAAGTTCCTTAATTAAATAACCTCTTTTCCCTGGGGGCGTAGCCCCGCTAACACCTTTCTAGACACCTACTTGGTTTATAGCATTGATCGTTAAGTGAAAAAATCTCCCGATGAGTAGCATATACTCACAGTAGGATCGGGATCCAAATATCATCGTGTGATAAAGCTGAAGGAATCCTACCAAAATTATCACACTCCAAATGGTATGCAACTCTAGCAAGTTTCAGTTTCTTTAGAAACTCCCGATATTGATTTTTGCCCCATGCTCTTATGACCTTGACGTTGGCCAAAATATCATAAGTCACATGTCAAGTTCTACCCATCATTATCTTGTTAATTTGAACCCACCCGTACATACCCCTGACGTTGGCCAAATGGCAGTACAACTGTCCCAAACCAACTCATCTATTTATGCAACAGATGAATGCCCGTAGCTACCAAACACTGTGCCTTGGCGCTGGTCAAAATACATAGCTTGAATACTACTGAATACCCAAATGAAATGACGGAGGGCTATGAATGGTTTTGGCGAAACCGTGAACGCAGTGAACTTGATATAATTGAAGGAACCTGATATCTTTTAAAAGGAGTGGTTTAAGCTCCGCAATTAAAAATCTGCTGTTTTAAAATAACCAAGTGGTTTCTTTTAAATTGTTCCAACGATTCAACTTTGGTTTATTTTCTTTGCATTAATATAATGCATCTCATCAATTAACCTATCATTGCAGAAAACAACAAAAATGCATCGTCCGCTTATGCCATCCGCATTCGCCACTGGGCCCTGTCATTCACCCGTTAGGTTACTTAACTAACGACAGAGCGGGGGCTGGGCTAGCGCGGGTGCAAAACATAAGCAACGCCTACTTGATATCATATATAGATATTATACATTCGTCAGACGCGATAATAGGCATTCCAGATCACAGATGAACATATTGGATATTCTAGGAATCCGCATTTCCTTTGAGCCTGCAATGAAAGACGGATTACACAGTCGTGATGAATAGCCAACCCCACCCTAGACCCCTGCGGGTACGGCAAACTCCCGCCAAGTACCCGAAGTGAAGCGGTCTCCCTCAACGACGTGAGTATGCCACTAAGCACTTCAAAGTACCCGGTAGTTTGTGCATCCTACCTTGGGTCTATCCTAGGAGCAGAAAACGGTAAATGAAATAATACAACGGTGGCTACAACCTCAACCCGGATGTGCCCCGCAAAAGAATATTACAACAAATTACAATTTACAAATGAATGAAAGAAACTCTCGTCTCACATCCCCGGCTAATCATCACGACAATCCAACATGTTCATATCCACAAACCAAAAGTAACCATTACAGAAATGTGCAACCCCCAACTAACCGACATACTAGCAATTAGCGGAGGTTTACGAACACATCAAAACTGAACTTGAAACATTAAACAACTTCAAACTGCAACTTCGAAACACCCGATATTTTCCACAGAAAGAATTTTCAGTAAAATAAAAATTTGCAAAAATAAACAACTTCTGAAACCCAAGATCTAAGTGATAAAGACACACAAAAAAAATCAAGGCAATCCCCCAAAAAAAGGCCGAGCTCGCCGGAATCCCTAGCAATGTCGTCGGCTCGATTTTCGAGGAATTATCTCGTTTTTGTTTTGTGTTCTTTTTACTGTTCAAATATCACTCTGTACTTGTTTAAATAATTTTCAGAGCAGGTTTGAAAATCGACAGAAACTTACATCTTGGGGTTCGCTGTTTTCGTGTCGTTTCGGTTTCGTAGTTTAACTTGTTGTTTAAACTGTTAGCTATGGTTTAGTAGGCTCTGATACCACTGTAAGTCGACGTTACACACCCCACATGAAGCGAGGAGGCGGAATAAGTAAAAAACAATCATTTTAAATAAGGTAACATCGACTAAGCATACGGATCTTTGCTAAACCATATCTAACACAACTAACTAGAGGTATTATCTACTCGGTAAGAAGATTATAGCTAAAGTTCCAAGTTCTTCTTCTTTACTTGTTGTCCTCCTTGACCACTTGAGCTCCTTTGGAGTAGAAAGGATGACACCTCCTCGTCGGCTCCTCGATGTGATAGAAGATCCACCTGAAAGTTCCTACTACAAGCTTTAACCTCTAACTTGAGGTAACTAAGTGACTAGGATTGCTAATCCAAGTGACCTAGAGGATATAGAGATGGATTAAGGATTTATTAGTCTTGCTAACCCTATGGTTCTCAACTCATGAGAGGATTAGGGTTAGGATGAAGAAGATGAGAGCTTGAGGAGAGAGAATGTGTTTGTTATTATGAAATGAAATATAACTCATTTGTGTATATTACGAAGCATGATAATTATCTAATAAATAATATATCATAATTACAACCATGCTTCATTTAATACAAATGGATGAATCATCTCATGAGTCATGGTTTCATTTAATGCAAATAACACATCATCTCCTCCACCTCATTAAGCTTAATTCATAAATGAATTAAAACTAAATGAGTCACCTTTCTTCTAGAAGCTTCCCGACTAATTACGAGAATGCCCCTCCCATCCGTATTTACGAAAAACACGGATATACTGAAACTGCATAAATCCAATAATTCAATACTAGAATCTGGCTTAAACCAAAGCCCGCTAGTATAATCTGTCCGAACATCATACGTGCATAAGTACACGTATATGTCCGAACCCTGTCATAAAACCATACGACCTCTATATTGTTTTGCCCGAAGCAAGGAAACTCTCTGTGTGGAACTCTAAAGACTCGACACTACGCTAGCAGTGGGTTTAACCACAGGCCGCAAGCAGTACTAGCTGTACGTAACGGTCCCCAGGTAGATGTCGATAAGAAGGCCGATGAGGAAACCCATCCGAACTCCTACTGAGCCTGATATGACAATCTCCGTACAGTCCGGTCTGTTCGTCTAAGACTATCGCATATCGGGCCTAGGGGACGGCAAGCGTCAGTCCCCTAATAGCGGTCTAAGTCGTGTCGGAGTGAAGCCCATTACACCTTGAGAAACTACTGGAACACCTACCAGTAAATCTCACTTACCGTGGCCAGGGACCTTGCGTGATGGCTCTCCAAACACAGCGCGATATCAACCCATAATACCGGGAGAGACGAATCCTATCTAACCGCCACTGCCTCCAAGTGCTTCGGGACTGCACCCAACTGCTACCTGTTTGCACGACTCAGTCGAGCCGTGGTAGGGTAGCAATCTAAGAACAGTGGGAACACACTCGAGGCGAAGCAGCAGTGTCAATTCAATGAAAGATGCTGTACTCATGTCACCTGGGAACTACTAACCGACGATGGGTATAATACCAACCAACAATTCCCGGCGAGTCCTGTCCGGTTTACTCGTAACCCAACGAGCACCTGCATACTATCTCCAGTACAATGTACTAATGGCTGTGGGACAGACCATCTCCCCTGCTGGGACGAGAAGCGTATACACTAGTCTACTCCGGAGTATCGATGCCCTGTCTCGATAATCCTACGACTAGGGACCTGATAAATGGATGTGCTTGTAAACTACCCAGCCCCCACTAGTGTGACTGCCATCACAACGCTGGTAGTCAAGCAAGATCCTAAGGGCTCTATCAATATGTATTCGCGATATGCTAAAAGAAACATATACATATTAAGATAGATGCAAACCAAGTAGCATACTACTATGTTGAGCAAGACTGTTATAAACCCGTGTATATATTCCAAGCTTCCAAAATGTAATATACAAGCCAGTACGATACAATAATGGCCTTTAGGGTATATAACACTAACACATGCTAGTTGGTATTATATTTATTGTCTTATAGCAGTTCTCTGGTGACATGTGTACAGGTTAGTCTATCGACCTGAGATCGTAATTTGTCTCGTGTGAGTTCCCACCGTGCTTTGATTACTACCCTACAACGGCTCAAAGGAGTCGTGCAAACATGTTTTAGTTGGGTAAAGTCCTGAGCCACATGGAGGCAGTGAGCGGATCGTCAGGGGATTCGTCTCTCCCGGTATTGGGGGTTGATATTGAAGGGTTACCCAAGTGCCTCGGCCAACATCCGTTGCCAAATGCGGAACAAAAATTTTCTAACGAACAAAAACTTGGCACTAGTTTAACTCTAAAACCCGGATCTTTCCATAAAACTAACTAGCTACACTATGAGAGCTATCTACTATGATGAGGAATTCTTACCAAACGAACCAAGTCCTTCGGTCTTCGTTCTTCATCCTTAGTTCCTACTAGCCACCTTGAACTTGCTTGATCTTCTTTCCTTACTCCGTCGGTCCTCCGGGATCGAGCTTGTTCTCCGGCCTTCCTTGGTCCTTGATGATCCACCTGGGGAATGTAATCCATGGCTCTAGCTCTTTGCTAAGTGTCAAAAGAGCAACTAGAGAACTTGGGATTCTAGTCCAAGTAATCTAGGATGTAGTTTGGATGTCTAAGTGTATGCTGTCTCTTTTCTAACCTCTTCACTTGTTTCTCAACACATGAGAATGTTAGTGAAGAGGAAGAAGATGAAGATGGAGGAAAGCAAAAGGAGAGAGGAGCTCGAAGAGAAAATGGAGCTCAAGAAAAAATGAGCAAGCATGAGAGAGAAATTCACACACAAGAGTTTTGTATGTTCATTTCTTTCATTAAACAATAGCAACCATGCTTCAATAGTAAACCCAAAATGAATTATAAATTCATTTGTAAACTATTGAAGCATGGTAAACTCCATACCTCCCTCACCTCTCACTTTACACCTCATTTCCATTTATCAAATAAATGGAAAATCCATAATGAGGTGGCCACCTTCTAGAAGGAAATCTGTAATAAATACGGATTTCAGTCTACTGTACAAATATACCGGCAATCAGATAAAAATCCGAACGCCCAAAAGAGATAGAATAACACGAAGAACGTAATACTAGAATATATATATCGAAATACATATACGTAAATTATTAAATCAATACCTGATTTAATAATCCGGCTCAAACCCGAGCCGGCTAGTATTACAAACTGTCCGATCGATAATCCGAGTAACAAGTACATCAATCGATCGAACCCTGCACGTATCCAATACGGCTACTACATCATTTCGCCTGAATCAGGGAAACCCTCTGTGTGGGACTCTAAAGACTCGACAGTACTCTGGCAGTGGGTTTAACCACAAGCACGTCAGCGGCACTAGTTGTACGTAACGACTACCCAGGTACCTGTCGAAAAGAAGGCCGATGAGCAAACTCATCCGGATCTCCTACTGAGCCTATCCGTGACAATATCCGTACAGTCCGGTCTCTTCGTCAAAGAGTATCGCATACCGGGTCTAGGGGATGGTGAACGTCAGTCCCTAACAACCTGATAAGTCGTGCCGATGTGGCTCAGGACCAATCCGGGAAACTACTGATCAACCTATCAGTAAATCCCAAGTGCCTTGGCCAAGGTCTTATGGTCCTGACCAATCGAATCACAGTGCGATATCGACTCCCTATACCGGGAGAGACGAATCCCCGACAATCGCTCACTGCCTCCATGTGGCTCGGGACTGAACCCAACCAAAACCTGTTTGCACGACTCGGTAGAGCCGTAGTAGGGTAGTGATCAAAGTTTAGTGGGAACTCACACGAGACAAATGCCGATCTCGGGTCCAAAGACTAACCTGTACACATGTCACCTGAGAACTTCCATCTGACAATAGGTATAGTACCATATGGAAGTTCTCGGCGAGTCCGTCCAGTGTACTCACACCCAGTGAGCACCTACATACGATCTTAGGTGCATCAGACCAATGGTTGCGGGACCAACCATCCCCCGACAGGGGTAGAAACATACACACCAGTCTACTCTGGAGTATCAGTGCCCAGTCTCGATACTCACGCGACTAGGGACCATTTAAGTATGTTCTTATGGACTACCCTGCTCCCACTAACATATGCCATGTTAAGATAAAGAAAAACCATAATAGTATACTACAGTATCGAGTCTTTATCAATATGTGCAAACCAGATAAAACAACAATACACATATCCCGATAAAGACAAGTCAAATAATATACTATAAACTGAGCAAGATTGTTCTGTACATACATATCTCTAGTATCCATATGTATACATATACAATACTGGCCTCTAAGGCATATATATCCAACAATCTCCCACTTGCACTAAAGGCCAGTGATTGGCATACCGAATACCCAACGTCTGCTCTAAGGCCAGCTGCTGGCATACCGCATACCCAACATCCCAAAAAGTCGCTCGAACTGTGCTTGAGGGAGGGCCTTTGTAAATGGATTCGCCGTGTTGTCTTTCGTATCCACTCTCCAGACCTTGATCTCCTGGCGATCTACGATCTCCCTGATCAAGTGATACCGCCTTAAGATGTGCCTGGATTTCTGATGGGACCGTGGTTCCTTCGCTAAAGCTATAGCCCCATTGTTATCACAATACATTAGTATCGGATCAACAATGGACAGAACCACCTAAAGTTCAGCTATGAACTTCTTTATCCAGACCGCCTCTTTTGCGGCATCGCTTGTAGCAATGTATTCAGCCTCCATCGTCGAGTCTGCGATAGTATCCTGTTTGGAACTCTTCCAACATACCGCCCCTCCGTTGAGGGTAAACACAAAACCCGAGACAAACTTGCTGTCATCCTTGTCACTCTGGAAGCTTGAGTCGGTAAAAGACTTGACCCTGAGGTCTCCATTACCGTAAATCAGGAACATCTCCTTAGTCCTTCTCAGGTACTTGAGAATGTTCTTTACTGTTGTCCAGTGGTCCTCACCTGGGTCTGACTGATACCGGCTCACCACGCTTAGCGCATAAGCTACATCTAGTCTTGTACACAGCATCGCATACATTATAGATCCTACCGCCGAAGCGTAGGGTATAGTGCTCATGCGAACCCTCTCCTCGTCAGTCTTGGGAGACATCTCCTTGGAGAGGGTGATTCCGTGCAATGCGGGTATGTTACCGTGCTTGGAATCTTCCATACTAAATCTCTTTAGTACGGTCTCTATGTACCTGGACTGTGAGAGTCCCAGTAATTTCTTGGATCTATCTCTGTAGATCTTGATCCCCAGAATGTACGAGGCATCACCTAGGTCTTTCATGGAGAACCTTTGTGATAAGAATAGCTTGACCGATTGTAGCATAGGAATGTCATTTCCTATCAAAAGAATGTCGTCCACGTACAAGACTAGGAACACAACAGTTCGTCCTACAATCTTCTTATAAATACAAGGCTCATCCTCGTTTTTGATGAAGTCAAAGTCCTTGACTGTCTCATCAAAACAGATGTTCCAGCTCCGCGATGCTTGCATCAATCCATAAATGGATTTGAGCAACTTGCACACCTTTCCGCTGCTCCCGCTGTCTATAAAACCTTCCGGCTGATCCATATAAACGCACTCTTCTTAACTTCCGTTTAAAAAAGCCGTTTTTACGTCCATCTGCCAGATCTCGTAGTCATAGAAGGCATCAATGGAAAGAAGGATCCTAATGGATTTCAGCATAGCCACTGGAGAAAAAGTTTCATCATAGTCCACTCCTGGTCTTTGACGAAAACCTTTTGCAACGAGTCTAGCCTTATAAGTTTCCACCTGCCCATCTACACCAAGTTTCTTCTTGTAGATCCATTTGCATCCAACGGGTTTTACCCCCGGTGGAGCTGTTAGTTATATGTATGCCCTAGAGGCCATTACTGTACATAGGATGTATATTGTAGTAGATGCTGGGACATATATAGGTAGGACTTTCTTGCTCGACATGATAGTACGCTATCCGGTTGCTCTTTATCTTAACATGTATACTTTCTGTCTCTCTGATTACATGTTGATAAAGCCCTTAGGATGTGTACTCGACTTCCAGGACTATGATGAAGGTCATACTAGTGAGGCCTGGGTAGTCAATGAGTACATCCTTCATTGTTCCTAGTCGTGGGAATATCGAGATGGGGCATCGATATTCCAGAGTAGACTAGCGTATATCTTCTCGACCCATGTGATGGGCGATGGATGATCCCATATCCATTGGTGTTTGACATCAGAGATGGTATGCGGGTGCTCAATGGAGACTGGGTACACTGAACGGACTCGCCGAGAACTCCCAGATGGTATTATACCTCACGTCAGATGGCAGTTCTCTGGTGACACTGGTACAGCTTAGTCTGTTGACCCGAGATCGTCACAGAGTCTTGTGTGTCTCCCACTGTGCTTTGATTTCCACCCTACCACGGCTCTACTGAGTCGTGCAAACAGGTGGTTTTTGGGTACAGTCCCGATTCACATGGAGGCAATGAGCGATAGGAGGGGATTCGTCTCTCCCGGTATTGGGGGTGGATGTTGCGCTATGCTCAACTGGCCATAACAGGAAATCCCTGGCCAGGGTTGCAGTGATATACTGGTAAGAGTTATCAGTAGTTTCACGAATGTTATGGACCTTATGTCGGCATGACTTATCAAGCTACTGGGGTCTGACGTTTACCACCCCTAGGCGAGATATGCGGCATATCAGACGAACAGACCGGACTATACGGTAAGTGTTACTGGTTGGATTCACAGGAGTGTGAGCGGGCTTGCTCGTCGATCTTCTGATCGCTCAATACCCGGGTGGCCGTTACGTTTAGCAGACCGCTTGCGGCTTGTGGGTGCTTGATATGATCATCATCTGCTGCCGGCGTATTGACGAGTCTTTAGAGTCCTACACAGAGCTTTCCTGGCTCAAGCGAAACGAAATAGGAGCGCATATGAGATATGTGCAGGACCGAGAATAATGCGGGTATGTGATACCGTATTCTATTCTCGCGATGTATGTATCGATTGGTTGTATGCGATATAACCTAGTTATCGAATCGAGGATTGATTCGATAAGTCGATACATTGGATACTAGTTGGTTATATGCGACATGACCGGATCATTGAATCAAGTGTTGATTTAATGATTTAATGTATAATTATATATTTGATATATTACTTTGTATTAACTAGTATTGGTTCACTTTAATAGGATTTTCTCACTTGATGTGCACATTGTATATGTGATATATTTTAGTGTGCACTTGATTGTATCATGTTTGATGATACATCCTAATTTGAGTTTGTGTAAAGAATTAAACCATGGTTATTTAAATGGTTAGGGTTTTTGATTTTGTTATCTATTCATTTATTTATTTATTTATTCTTTTTGGAAGGATAAATAAAATGGTTACTTATTTTGTTTCTTTCTTGAAACTTCTTGAAGTGTTGAAAGTCAAAGCCATTTTGTTTCTTTCCTAAACCCTAACCCTTTAACTTAACCCTAGTTCATTCTCTACACTTGACCATGGTTGGTTTATGATAAGTATTCATTTATTTTCCATTTGGAAAAAAACTTATCATAATTCTTTTTTCTTCTTCTTCTTCATCTTCAAAGATGAAGAAGCTTGCTACCAACAATGGCAACTCTTGAAAATAAGTGAGAAATCCAATTCTAAAGTGAACCCACTTCCTATTTCTTCATCCTCTACCTCTTGCCAAGTAGTATAGGATGTTTTCTTCACAAGTTTCATGACTTGGTGAAGTGGGAGCTTGATCTTGTGATGCCTCGACGTAGATCATCTTCGGCATCAAAGTCGACGACCTAGCCCGCCCATTTCTCCGATGAAGCCGATGCTAAAGTCATGGATTCGATTTGGACAGTGGAGGGACGTCATCACGGAGCCTAGGAGGTGGAGGACCGGATCTACAAAGGTTGTAGCTTCTTTCCTTTAAATTAAAGTTGTTTACTTGCATCGCATCGCCTATATATCTAGTTAACGATCCGTATTAGGGTTTCTCGGCACTTGTAAAATATTAATTGGCCATGTTTGATCACTTGTGAGACTTCATTAGTGTGCCTAGGAACCCTACAGGAGCAACTTCCAGGGTCCATACTTTATTGGTGTACATGGACTCCATTTCAGATTGCATAGCATCCAGCCACTTATCAGAATCCCTACTGATAATGGCCTGCCTGAAACTAGTAGGATCATCTTCTTCCAAGATGCAATCCTCTCGATCCCCATCTATGAGAAAACCGTAGTATCTCTCGGGCGGATGAGAAATCCTACTAGATCTGCGGAGTGGCTGAGGTTCGTTAGGTTTAACTGAATCTAGCGGTTCCATAAAATCTTCAGTTATAGTTTTTGTCTCTGGAATTCATCCAGTTCTACCGTGCTGCCACTAATATTTTTAACAAGAAATTCTTTTTCCAAAAATATGGCATTCCTAGAAACAATAATCTTCTATTCCTCTGCATGGTAGAATAGATACCCATTAGAATCCTTTGGGTATCCCACAAACTTATACAAAACTGACCGTGCCTCAAGTTTGTCTTGGTTCTGCTTTTTGACATAAGCTGGGCAACCCCAAATCTTAACACGTTTAAGATACAAACTCTTACCACTCCATATTTCGTACGGAGTTTTAGGCACGGATGTGGATGGAACTTGATTCAAAAGATGTGCTGCTGTTTGAAGTGCATATCCCCAGAATGAAAGAGGCAACTCAGCACTACTCATCATGGAGCAAACCATATCAATAGGGTACGATTCCTCCGCTCCGATACACCGTTGTTCTGTGGAGTATACGGAGGAGTAAGTTGAGAGAGAATTCCATTCTCTTTTAAGTAATCTAGGAATTCCGTGCTTAAGTACTCCCCTCCTCTATCAGATCGGAGGATCTTGATACTTTTGCCAGTCTGGTTCTCTACTTCATTTCTGAATTCTTTGAATTTTTCAAAAGTTTCAGATTTGTGTTTCAAAAGATACACATATCCGAACCTATAGAGATCGTCAGTGAATGTGATGAAGTACGAGAACCCACTCCTTGCATGTATAGACATTGGACCACATACATCACTGTGTATGAACCCCAAGAGCTCTGTTGCTCTTTCTCCATGTCCGGTGAACGGAGATTTGGTCATCTTTCTTTTGAGACAAGATTGACAAGTTTCATAAGATGAAAACTCGAACGTATCCAAAAATCCATCTTTATGCAACTTATTCAGTCTTTTCTCTCCGATATGACCAAGTCTACAATGCGACAAGTAGGATTCGTTCATATCTGAACTTTTCCTCTTGCGTGTGTTTTGTATATTGAGAACTGTGTTTTGATTAAGAACGTAGATACCATTACACAGTGTACCTTCTACAACCATTACCTTATCAAGGTAAATGTTCATGATATTTCTATCAAGAACAAAGTTATATCCATCTTTATCAAGTAAAGAAATTGATATGATATTGCAAACCATGGAAGGTACATAGTAGCAATTGTTCAAAATCATAGTACTGCCATTTGGCAACACTAGGTGATATTCACCGACGGCTGCAGCATTAACTTGTGCTCCGTTCCCTACTCTGAGGGACATATCACCAGGTCCAACTATCCTATTTTTTCTTAGTCCCTGCAATAAATTACAGATATGAGATCCTGATCCGGTATCTAGTACCCAGGAGGTAGGACTGACCGAGAAACAGTTCTCAATAACAAGAACATCTGAAGAAGATGCAACAATATGTTTCTTCTTCGATGGGTTTATCAAGGAATTCAAACTTTCCTCCTTCCCTTGCTCATACTCATGACCGTTGTCATAAGTTAGAGCCGAACCGACGTTCCCCAGCCCCAAATAAGAATTCGGATCGGTCAAGCGATACATTTTATTATCTTGATTAGGGCGTGAAATGGTTGCTACCTGGAGAGAGAGAGGGAAAACACTCAGCGTGCGCTCTTGCAAGATTAGATTGGTTATTAATTTATCTAACCAGGATGGCTCCCACTGTTTCCTCAAATTCTTCTTCAAACCCTAAAAGAAGAATTAGTCAGGATTAATCGCACGTCACAATACTTGCTTAACCTTTCAGCCAGGCCGGTGTTGGTACTTCAAGGGAGGTTTTCCAACGCTTTCACGAAGTTCCTTAATTACATAACCTCTTTTCCCTGGAGGCGTAGCCCCGCTAACACCTTTCTAGACACCTACTTGGTTTATAGCATTGATTGTGTAAGTGTGATAATCTCCCGAGAGTAATCCTACTCATCAGTGGGATCGGGATCCAACTATCATTGTGTGATGCACTATATGGAATCCACTCTAATCACCACACTCCAGAAGGTATG
Source organism: Agapanthus africanus (assembly GCA_030015575.1). Lineage (NCBI taxonomy): Eukaryota > Viridiplantae > Streptophyta > Magnoliopsida > Asparagales > Amaryllidaceae > Agapanthus > Agapanthus africanus. The sequence continues at coordinate 517,319,809 of JASDDO010000014.1, forward strand.
CTAAAATCTGCAAGTTTCCTGTATGTTTGAAACTCCTGATATGGATTTTTTCCCCTAAGACCCAAGTGACCTTGACACAGTCAACAAATCAAAGAGTCCTAGTCAAGTTCAACCCGTCATTATCTTGATTGAATTAAACCCACCTGCATAACCTTTGACACAGTCAACAAGGTTACACGACTGTCCTAACCAATCGCATTATATGTTACAAATAAGCAATACTCAGCTACCGTTCACTACGCCTTGACACAGTCAACAAACGCAGCACGAATACTAAGTACAACTTATAAGAAATGACGGAGGGCTACGGCTGGGTTTTTGGTGAAAAACCTGCTAACGTAATGAACTTGATATTGTTGAAGGAACCTGAGTAGTTTTATAAATATATAGTGGCGAAAACCTTTGCTAAAGAGGTCACTCCCTGTGAAGGGATCTCGGCTCTTTCCTCGTCGAATGAGGTGCAGGATATTCCAAACTGAATACCACGATGCAAAGCAAAAATAATCGACTATAGTGAAGTTATTACCTTGACGCAAACTTTTACTCAAGGGGTCACTCCCGGTGAAGGGGTCTCGGCCCTTGCCTCGTCGAATGAAGTGCTGGATATTCCAAACTGAATATCATTGTGCAAAGCAAAAGAGAACGTCTGTAATGTCAGTTTTTAAAGCTTGGTTCCAACAACATCTTTTAGGTTTATTATCTTGCATTAATCAAAATTAATGCGGTCTCATCAATTTGTAACCTATCACACCAGAAAAGAACGAAAATAAAATGTACGTATATGCCATCCGCATTCGCCACGGAGCCCCGTCATCACCCGTTAGGTTAGTTAACTAACGACAGAGCGGGGACTGGACTAGCGCGGGTGCAAAACATATACAACATCTATTAGTATATATATATGTATATATAACATTCGTCCCAGGCATGATAATAAACAACATCACAGATAACAATACAGAATGGTGGATAATCTTGGAGCCCCGGGTTTCATTTGAGCCACAAATAAAACCCGACGTTCCCTGTCGTGTGGATAGCCTGTGCAATGTAAACATGTACCCCCTACGAGTGCGGCGAATATCCCTGCCAATTCTAGAATGAAGCCCCCTCCGTCTCGACGCCATGAGAATGAAACCCCCTCAGTCTTTACGCTATGAGATGCGGGCTTGTTGCCTTCTAGAATCCGACTATTCGTGCACTCCACCACGGGGTAATCCTAGTACTGAATAATAAAATAATATGTACAAACGGTGACAGAGCTCACTAGATTGATCGCAAGCAAAAGAAACCATCGACCTCAGCCCGGTCGTGCCCCAAAATAATATACAACCTGGCAAAGACGACAATCCACAAGTCGGACGCTCGCCCCGCAATAACAAATGTACAAATGAAATTATTAACTATATTTCTAACATTGCGCAACATGCTATCCACCACGACAATCCAACCACAATCACAGAACAAGCACACAACATCAACGTGAATGTCATGTTCGCAAAACCCGTCTAAAGGGACATATAGCAGTTAGACGAGTTTTACCGATCGAGTGATATTCCCAGTCGCAGATAAAAGTGAATGTACTGAAAATAAAAATACGTATTTTAAAATTACGATTGACTAAACTTTCCAAGTGGGTCCCAAGTATTAAACCAACACTGTAACAAATCTAGGCCCAAAAAGTAATTATTCCAAAAACCACAATTTCCAAAAATATGAGGCCCAGAAGAAATTTTGTTCACGTGGGCCCCAAAACGGCCGCGGAACCGCCGCCAATAGGGAACACGTGACCAAATTTCTTCAGGGTTCTTAAAAAAGCCTGCATGATTTTCTGAGACCATAAAATTGATTTTTCGAGCACGTTTAAAAATCGACAGAAAACTCATGATTTGAAATGCAGTTTTTGAAATTTTCGGTCGATCGTTATTCTAAACACGTTTAAACAAGATAATATAGGTTTTATGGATGGCTCTGATACCATGAAGGGTTACCCTAGTGCCCCGGCCAACATCCGTGGCCAAATGCGGAACAAAAATTTTCTAACGAACAAAAACTTAGCACTAGTTTAACTCTAAAACCCGGATCTTTCCATAAAACTAACTAGCTACACTAGGAGAGCTATCTACTATGATGAGGAATTCTTACCAAACGAACCAAGTCCTTCGGTCTTCGGTCTTCGGTCTTCGTTCTTCATCCTTAGCTCCTACTAGCCACCTTGAACTTGTTTGATCTTCTTTCCTTGCTCCGTCGGTCCTCCGGGATCGAGCTTGTTCTCCGGCCTTCCTTGGTCCTTGATAATCAACCTGGGGAATGTAATCCATGGCTCTAGCTCTTTTCTAAGTTTCAAAAGAGCAACTAAAGAACTTGGGATGCTAGTCCAAGTAATCTAGGATGTAGTTTGGATGTCTAAGTGTTTGCTGTCTCTTTTCTAACCTCTTCACTTATTTCTCAACCATGAGAATGTTAGTGAAGAGGAAGAAGATGAAGATGGAGGAAAGCAAGAGGAGGGAGGAGCTTGGAGAGAAAATGGAGCTCAAGAAAAAATGAGCAAGCATGAGAGAGAAATTCACACACAAGAGTTTTGTATGTTCATTTCTTTCATTAAATAATAGCAACCATGCTTCAATAGTAAACCCAAAATGAATTATAAATTCATTTGTAAACTATTGAAGCATGATCAACTCCATACCTCCCTCACCTCTCACTTTACACCTCATTTCCATTTATCAAATAAATGAAAAATCCATAATGAGGTGGCCACCTTCTAGAAGGAAATCTGTAATAAATACGGATTTCAGTCTACTGTACAAATATACCGGCAATCAGATAAATATCCGAACGCCTAAAAGAGATAGAATAACATGAAGAACGTAATACTAGAATATATATATCGAAATACATATACGTAAATTATTAAATCAATACCTGATTTAATAATCCGGCTCAAACCCAAGCCGGCTAGTATTACAAACTGTCCGATCGAAAATCCGAGTAACAAGTACATCAATCGATCGAACCCTGCACGTATCCAATACAGCTACTACATCATTTCGCCTGAATCAGGGAAACCCTCTGTGTGGGACTCTAAAGACTCGACAGTACTCTGGCAGTGGGTTTAACCACAAGCACGTCAGCGGCACTAGCTGTACGTAACGGCTACCCAGGTACCTGTCGAAAAGAAGGTCGATGAGCAAACTCATCCGGATCTCCTACTGAGCCTATCCGTGACAATATCCGTACAGTCCGGTCTCTTCGTCAAAGAGTATCGCATACCGGGTCTAGGGGATGGTGAACGTCACACCCTAACAACCTGATAAGTCGTGCCGATGTGGCTCAGGACCAATCCGGGAAACTACTGATCAACCTATCAGTAAATCCCAAGTGCCTTGGCCAAGGTCTTATGGTCCTGACCAATCGAATCACGGTGCGATATCGACTCCCTATACCGGGAGAGACGAATCCCCGACAATCGCTCACTGCCTCCATGTGGCTCGGGACTGAACCCAACCAAAACCTGTTTGCATGACTCAGTAGAGCCGTGGTAGGGTAGTGATCAAAGTTCAGTGGGAACTCACACGAGACAAATGCCGATCTCGGGTCCAAAGACTAACATGTACACATGTCACCTGAGAACTTCCATCTGACGATAGGTATAGTACCATATGGAAGTTCTCGACGAGTCCGTCCAGTGTACTCACACCCAGTGAGCACCTGCATACGATCTTAGGTGCATCAGACCAATAGCTGCGGGACCAACCATCCTCCGACGGGGGTAGAAACGTACACACCAGTCTACTCTGGAGTATCAGTGCCCAGTCTCGATACTCACGCGACTAGGGACCATTTAAGGATGTGCTTATGGACTACCCTGCTCCCACAAGTATGATCGCCGTCACAACGCAGGTAGTCAAGCAAGATCCTAGGGGCTTTATCAACATGTAACCGCAATATGTAATAACGAGTATGACATATGCCATGTTAAGATAAAGAAAAACCATAATAGTATACTACCGTATCGAGTCTTTATCAGTATGTGCAAACCAGATAAAACAACAATACACATATCCCGATAAAGACAAGTCAAATAATATACTATAAACTGAGCAAGATTGTTATGTACATACATATCTCTAGTATCCATATGTATACATATACAGTACTGGCCTCTAGGGCATATACATCCAACAGATGTCGCGGAGTGCACGGATGGCCATCACCAGAAATCCTCGGCTGGGGTAGACGAGAATTACCGATCTAGGATCGATAGTTTCTTAGTTGGTGATAGGTTTCATGCTGACACTAAATGTCGCGTTATTAGGGGTCTGACTTTATCCATCCCCCTAGACTCGATGTGCGATACTCATAGACGAACGGACCGGACTGTACGGATATTGTCACTGTCAGGCTCAGTAGGGTTTCAGGATGAGTTCGCTCATCGGCCTCCCTTTCGTTCAATACCTGGGTAGCCGTTACGTACAGCTAGTGCCACTGATGTGCTTATGGTTAAACCCACTGCCAGCATATTGACGAGTCTTTAGAGTCCCACACAGAGGGTTTCCCTGATTCGGGTGAAACGTTGTAGAGGCCGTATGGTTTTATGGCAGGGTTCGATCTTATTCGTGCACTTATGCACGGATCATGATCGGGCGGATAATACTAGTGGGCTTTAGTTTAAGTCGGATCCTAGTATTATTTTGTTGGATTATTTTCGTCTCGTTGTATTCGTATTCAGTCGGAATATGGATGCAGGTATGTATATACGGATGAAAGGTATTCTTGTAATCCGTTACAAGTTTATTTTAGAGTTGCCATTTTCTTTTCTTCCAATTTAAACATTTAGTTTAATATTTAAATGTGAGGTGGAAAGTGTGAGCATGAGTCTTGGCTTGTGGCATTTATTGATGAGGCATGGACCATGCTTGTTTCATTTATTTATTGTGAGATATTTGTGAAAAAGGTGGCTGTTGATTTTTGAGTGAGAAGGAAATTTGAGTGGCTGTGTTTTTTTTTTTGGGTGAGGGAAATTTCGTGGCTGCCATTTTGGGTGAGGGGATTTTTGGTGGCTGTTTTTTTTTTGTGCTGGAAAATAATTTTCATGAGTTGCTTTTAGCAAAAATTCCTCACTACTCAAAAACAATAGTCACCTCAAAAACAACAGCCATCACCACTTCATTCCACAGAGCCACTTCTTTTTCATTTTTCAAGTCTTGGCCAAAATTGATGTGCTCATATTTTTCTTCACCCCAATGGTAACTCTTTCACCTCCATCCTAACATGTCTCATGTGTTGAGCAATCTAAGGTGTATTGAGACAAAGTATTCACACACTATCTCTACTTCATCTTGGGTATCTAGGCTAGCAAACTGGATACCCGAGTTGCTTCGATTTTGAAGCGGGAGCCTGTATTACTAATCCTCGGCGTGGATCGTCTTCGACGAAGGAGACCGTAGACCGAACTTGATCGAGGAAGCCGCGAGGAGCTTGGGACAGAGGTTGAAGACCGAAGGACATGGATCGATTGGTATAACCTCTCTAAACTCCTTTTATAGTTAACTAGTATAGGGTTAATGGTTCGATCCGGGAATCGGGTTCCGTTAGCGCTGGGTTTTAAAAGTTTTTGTTCCGCGTTTGGCCACGATATGATGGCCGGGGCGCTGGCATAACCTTACACTACTTGTTTCTAATTATATATTTCTAACGAGTTTGTTTGTTTAATATGTAGGAGGACGTCGTTTTGACATGTACTGCTCACTTACAGCAGGTTAGGTCATGGGCGATTGGAGATGCATGTGTGCAGACCGCGTTAGCACGTGCAGGGTTTTATCACTACTTTGACTACATTCGTCTCGACCATTCTCTCATTACAACGTTGGCCGAGAGATGGAGGCCATAGACCTTCACATTTCATTTTCTTATGGGGGAGATGACGATCACCCTTCAGGATGTTGCCGTACTACTTGGCTTGCACATCCACGGTCCACCGGTGACAGGGAATACGGGTCACAACCGGCGAGAGCTATGCATTGAGCATCTTGGTCGGGTACCCGCACAAATGAAAGGAGGTGCTATCAAACTTACATGGCTATGCGAGCCATTCGATCCCCCAGGAGATGATGCAGTTCAGGCAACAGTCGAGCAGTACATATGTGCTTATATTCTTCATCAGATCAGGACTTCCTTATTTCCCGACACATCGAAGAATATGGTACATCTAATGTGGCTACCATTATTAGCCGATCTCGACGTATGTGGCACATTATCGTGGGGGAGTGTCGTGCTTGCTTATCTTTACGAGGAGTTGATCTCTGTCGCTCTGCAGGAGTGCAATATTATAAGTGGCTGTTTTTATTTTCTCTAGGTAAAAAATTTAAAATACATAATAAATTATATTATCATGTTAAATATATTGGTATCTAATAAAGTATGATATTTTCAGATGTGGTGCTGGACCCGACTATCCACCGATTGTCCTACATTTATCCAGGAGGTCCAGCTAGATGGAGATTAGCCATTAGGGTGCAGGTAAAAATATAAGTGATATAATTAAAATCAACCTTTAGGAAATTTGAGGTTGTGAGTCGTAGGTGTGGCTCTTGAATTACAATGCTTTATTGTTGCATTACAAGTTTAACATCGGTCGGGCATAGGATAGGACACCCGTCAGGTCGCTCGAGTTTTATCGAAATGAGTTAAATATGCTCCCGGACCGAGCTGTCATATAGATGCTATATACTCTGGATATCTACCGGGATCTACCAGATTTGTGTTTACAGTTTCCAGATATCTGGTGTGCCCGGACACCTATTATCTATTTCGGCATTGTCGCATATCATGTCCTCGATCATGTATTATGACAGTTCAGGCTTGTAGATCTTATCCCGGATCCGGTAGAGCTTATTGATCGGGTCACATGAAGAGGTAGAGCTATTGATTGGAAGGCTTTTCGATATATCTATATTGTTCGATTGGATACACGAGCTCTGCTTGTCGTACACCAGAGAGATCTGCCTTTACCGCAAGAAGGTTACCAGGGCTGGTACTCGAGGATTACTCGGCGGTACATTCAGACAGCGTTTCCTCCACGGGTCACGTATGAGCCACAAGGACCCGTAGAGCGTGAGGTGGTAAACACTTTGTTGTTGCTTTATATTTTTATTATATAATTCCTTAATATTATATATTTGAGATATTTACTTATCTGTGTTACAGGAGGATGTCTTATTTCAAGTCCATGATGTCACGGACTGCGTCATAGGCAGACATATGACATTAACTAGTGGGATCGAGGCCATTTGGAGATCGGTCAGTCATTTTTTCCAGCGCTGTCCGATACGACGTCTGGATCCTCCTCCTTCTCCACCCCCTAGAGCACCGGCGACCGTGACTTATCAACGTCAACATCGCCGACACAGAGAAGAAGCTGTCCTTCTAGAGCTACGGACTAAGCTGGACCCTCACAGCCAGCCACACAACCGGAGGATATATCCAGTCCATCTAAGCGCCCCCCGGCCGATCTAGGATTCCACGGGTTTTGTCTTGCTTGATGTGACACCTATTAGTTATATGTATGCCCTAGAGGCCATTGTTGTACATATGATGTATATTATAATGGATGCTTGGATATATAAAGAGAGGACTTTCTTGCTCGAAATGATAGTATGCTGTCTGGTTTCACTTTATCTAAACATGATAACGAATACTGTTTTGAGATCACGCGTTGATAAAGCCTTTAGGATATGTACTCGACTACTAGGACTATGATACAGATCATACTAGTAGGGCCAGGGTAGTCTACGAGTACATCATATAACTGTTCCTAGTCGAGGGTGTATCGAGACAGGGCATCGATACTCCAGAGTAGACTAGCGTACTCGCATCTTGACCCATATGATGGGCGATGGATGATCCCATATCCATTGGTGTTGGACATCAAAGATGGTGTACAGGTGCTCAGTGGAGACTGGGTACACTGAACGGACTCGCCGAGACTCCTGGATGGTATTATACCTATCGTCAGATAGCAGTTCTCCGGTGACACTGGTACAGGTTAGTCTGTAGACCCAAGATCGTCATAGAGTCTTGTGTGATTCCCACCGTGCTTTGATTTCCACCTTACCACGTCAAAGAGGGCGCACAAAATGGTGGCTTTTGGGTACAGTCCCAAATCACATAGAGGCAATGAGCGATAGGAGGGGTTTCGTCTCTCCCGGTATAGGGAGTTGATGTTGTGCTGTGTACGATTGGCTATAACTGGAAGTCCCTGGCCAGGGCTGATATGGAGATTTACTGGTAAGTGTTATCAGTAGTTTCTCGACCCGTTATGAGCCTTACATCGACACGACTTATCGGTTACTGGGGTCTGACGTTTACCACCCCTAGACTAGATATGCAACATATCAGACGAAGAGATCGGACTGTACGGTAGTGTTTACTGATTGGATTTGCAGGAGAATGTACAGGCTTGCTTGTTGATCTTCTGATTGCTCAATACACGGGTGGCTGTTACGTTTAGCTGACCGCTTGCAGCTTGTGGGTGTTTGATATGATCATCACCCACTGCCGGCATATTGACGATTCTTTAGAGTCGTACACAGAGGTTTCCTGGCTCAGGCAAAACGGAGTAGGAGCACATATGTGATATGTACGGGACCGAGAATAATACGATATGAGATACCGTATTCTATTCTCGCGATATATGATATCGGCCGGGTATATGTGATATAGCCGGGTCATCGGATCAAGTGTTGATTCGATGAATCGGTACATGTTATATTAGTCGGTTATATGCGATGTAGCCGAATTTTCGGATCAAGTGTTGATTCGATAATTTAATGCATAATTATATATGTGATATATTACATTACATTAACTAATATAAGCTCGCTTTATTGATTCATTCTCTCACCGGATAATACATTGATATATATGCGATATATGTTAAATGTATTATTTTCTTTTGTTACAAAAATATATTATATGTGTGATATATAATATTGTAACAAGTTATGATTACAAATACAACATAATTTGTGGAGATTAAACTAGTTAGGGTTTGATTTGGGTTAGCTTTTGGGTTAGCTTTTTCATGAAGCTTCTAGAAGCTTTATTTTGTTTTAAGCTTAAATATTTTGCTATGATATTTTGTGTAGATATTATTTAACCCAACCCAAACCCTTAACTCTAGTTCATTCTCTACATGAGTTAAGCCCTTCATTATTAACTCATGGTTGTCATTTTTGTAACCATAACAATATTCATTATTCATCACAAAAGCTTTCTTCTTCTTCTTCTTCTTCCTTGAAAAAGCTTTCTAGCTTTTTGTGATTTGATGATTTAAAGTGAGAAATTGAAAAGAAAAGATAGCAAAATTCCTACTTCATCATCCTCATCTACTCTAGCCACTTAGATTAGGGTGTTCACTTCATTAATACATGATTAGAGAAGTGAGAGCTTGAGTTTGAGATTCTTCAAGGTAGATCATCTTCGAAAAGGAAGACTTCAAGCAAGAATGGATCATTCGACTTGTGGAGCCTCTCTTGAGTCCGGGAGATCATGGATCGCTGCAAAGGGACTACTACTCGGAGCTTATGAAGCGAAGGAACGGACTACAAAGGTTGTAATCCCTCTCTCTTAGATGTAAAATTGTTTACATGCATAGTTAACCCTAATTCTCTAGTTAAGATCTTGGCTAGGGTTTGTTTAGCACCCCAAAAATTTTAAAGTAGCATGTTTGATGCTTGCCAAAACCCTCAATAGGTGCTATGCTAACCCTACAGTGGTATCAGAGCCAAGCTAGAGCATTAGGCGTTGTCTAGACGAAGTTAGAAGTCCAATCGAACCCCGAAACACCCAGAATTGACCCCTTGCTGGAAAAAATTTCAAAAGTTGAAATTTTTCATATTAAAAATACTCAGAAAATCATGCAGGGAATTTTATGGAGTCACCTGAAGAAAGGATCCCTAACTCGCTACAGTGACCGCGTAATCGCGGCCAAAACCTGGTTTTGGCGGCGGTTCCGCGGCACCACTGTGGAGGCTTGGGACGAGTACTTCAGCGACGGTCCATAGGTGCTGGGGCATGCTACTGGGGATTTTTATTTTTTGCTCAAGTATTGAACTCACTGGGGTATTTTGGGAATTCGTTGTGTCTGTTGAATTATCTAACTTCGCCTAGTTATCTGTGATGTTTATATATTGTTGTGATATGTTATATTGGATCGTTGTGTATTGAATAGCCGGAGGTTTTATGTGAGATGAGAGTTTTCTTTTTCATTCATGTAAAATTCTTTTGTATGTAATATTCTTTTATTGGGGCACTTCCGGGTTGAGGTTGATGTCACCATTGTATATTATTTACTTTTCCGCATTAGGATAGACCCAAGGCAGAGAGCATAAGTAATCGGGTTCTAGGGTCCAGTGGGAGGCCATCTCGAGGAGTCGAGACCGGGTCTCTTAACCCTAGAATTGATAGGGTTACTTGCCGCTCTCGCAGGGGTCTAGGGATGTGGGTTTGGCTATTCATCGCAACTGTGGAATCCGTGTTTTATACATGCTCAAAATAAAACACGGACATCCTAGTATATCCAATATTTCATATGTTGACTTCTGCTGTAATGTTCTGTGATGAGATCATATTACTGCCTGAGACGAATGCTTATATTATATGCTGATATATAAATATTGCTGCTTTCGTTTCTTCTGTGATGCTTAGGAAGCTTAAATGATGGGTTTTATTAATGAGATTAATAAAAGAAAAGAAACCTAAAAGATGTTGTAGAATCAAATTTTCAAAAAGGGTAGCTACAGTTTTTGCTTTGCATAGCGGTATTCCTTGTGAAATATCCAGCACCTTATTCGATAAGGAAAGAGCCGAGATCCCTTCACCGGGAGTGACCTCTTTAGAAAAACTGGCAGATGCTACAAACTCACGGTTTAGTTTTTGATTGTTTCTATAGTTCTTGCTCTGCACAGCGGTATTTATGAAATATCCTGCACCTTATTCGATGAGGAAAGAGCCGAGATCCCTTCACCGGGAGTGACCTCTTTAACGAAACTAGAAAAGCCTCAAAAACACTCCTTTTCAAAATCACTTGTTTCTACAACGATATCAAGTTCATTACGCTCATGGTTTTCTGAAAAACCTGCGTAGCCCTCCGTCATTTCAGATAAGTAATATTTAGAATTCGTGCTACGGTAGTTTGGCATGCGTCAAGGCGTAGTGTACGGTAGCTGACTACTAGCATGAGATGCGATTGGATTAGGGTATTCGTACGGCGTTGTTTGGCATGCGTCAAGGGTCGTACGGGTGGGTTTAATTCAATCACGAAATGTACGGGTTGAACTTGACTAGCGGACTATGGGTTGTTTGGCATGCGTCAAGGTCATTGCACGCTAGGGGAAAAAGGATTATCGGGAATTTCAAGTGTTGAAATTTGCAATGAGATTACATACCTCCTATGAGATAGTTGGATCCCGATACCCACTGCGAGTAAGTGTTACTCCTGGGAGAATTTTACACAGGACAATTAGCCGATCAAGTAGGTGTCTGGAAAGGTGTTAACGGGGTTATGCCTCTGGGAAAACGAGGTTTATTTTAATTAAGTCCGTGCGAAATAACGGGGAACCTCCCTCAAAGTACCAACACTTATCTGGCTGAAAGATTGGCGAACTTGTAGGGTGTAATTAATCTCGGCTAATCTTACCTTTTAGGGTTTGAAGGAAGATTTGATTAAAACAGTGGGAGCCATCCTGATTAGATAAGATAATAACCAATATAATCTTGCAAAGAGCGCACGCTAAAGTATTTTTCTTCTCTCTCTCTCCAGGTAGCGACCATATCAGGCCTTAATCAAGATAATAATATGGATGTATTAACTGAACCCGCTTGTTATACTGAGCAGGGGAACGTTGGTTCCGTTGTTTCTTATAATTGCTATAAGACTAAACAGGAAATAGAAGAATACCAGAATTCACACGCCGCCCAAACGAAGAATAAACATGTTGATGTATCTTCTTCAGATGTGTTAATTACCGAGAACTGTTTCTCAGTTCACTCTACGTCCTGGGCATTAGATACCGGATCAGGATCCCACATATGCAATATATTGCATGGGCTAAAGAAAGGTAGAGAACTGGGAATGGGTGATCATTCCGTAAGAGTAGGGAATGGTGCAAATGTTGCAGCCAAAGCAGTTGGCGAATATCACCTCGTATTACCAAGTAGTAATACATTGATTCTGAACGAATGCTATTATATACCGAACATGATATGCAACATTATATCAGTTTCTTTATTAAGTAAAGAAGGATATAATTTTGTAATACAGGATAATGTTATGAATATCTTCCTAAATCAAAAGTTGATTGGATCAGGCTCATTAAATAATGGCATATACGTTCTAAATCAAAACACAGTTCTTAATATACAGAACACACACAAAAGGAAAAGTTCAGAAATGAACGAATCCTTCTTGTGGCATTGTAGACTTGGTCATATCAATGCGACACGACTGGCCAAATTGCATAAGGATGGATATTTGAATCCGTTCGAATTTTCATCTTATGACACTTGCCAGTCATGTCTCAAAGGCAAGATGACCAAAACTCCGTTTAGTGGACACAGAGAAAGAGTTACGGAACTCTTAGGACTGATACATAGTGATGTATGCGGTCCCATGTCTACACATGCCAGGAATGGTTTCTCGCACTTCATTACGTTCACTGACGATCTCTCAAGATACGGACATGTGTTCCTGTTGAAACACAAGTCTGAAGCTTTTGAGAAATTCAGAGAATATAAGAACGAAGTGGAGAACCAAACGGGTAAAAGTATTAAGATCTTTCGATCTGATCGAGGAGGAGAATACTTGAGCAATGAGTTCCTGAACTATCTAAAAGAGAATGGGATTCTCTCTCAGCTTACTCCTCCTTATACACCACAGCACAACGGTGTATCGGAGTGGAGGAATCACACCCTATTAGATATGGTGCGCTCTATAATGAGCAATGCTGAGTTGCATGTTTCCTTCTGGGGGTATGCGCTTGAGACAGCCATAGACCTATTGAATAGGGTTCCCACCAAATCTGTGCCAACCACTCCATATGAGATATAGAAAGGAAAGAGACCACATCTTAATTACATTAAGATATGGGGTTGTCCGGCATATGTGAAAACACAAAATCCGGACAAGCTCGAGGCAAGATCAGTTCTGTTCAAGTTTATTGGATATCCCAAGTATTCGTAAGGGTATATCTTCTACCACTCCGAGGAAAAAAAAGCGTTTGTTTCTCGACATGCCACCTTCTTAGAAAAGGGTTTTCTTCTGAAACAAGATAGTGGCAATGAGGTAGAAATGGAAGAAGTTCCAGCAACACAAACTGCAACTGAAGATTTATTGGAACCAGAGGATTCAGTAGTTCTTTACGAACCTCAGCCTCTCCGCCGATCTAGTAGGGTTTCTCATCCACCTGAGAGATACTACGGTTTTCTCGTAGATGGTGGGAGCGAGGATTGCATCATGGAAGATGATGACCCAACTAGCTTCGAGCAGGCCATCACGAGTGGGGACTCTGTGAAATGGCTGGATGCAATACGGTCTGAGATGGAATCCATGTACACCAACAAAGTATGGACTTTAGAAGTTGCTCCTGAAGGGGTAAAACCCATTGGGAGCAAATGGATCTTTAAGAAGAAACTTGGTGTAGATGGAAAAGTTGAGACTTTCAGAGCTAGACTTGTTGCTAAGGTTTTTCGTCAAACGACCAGGTGTGGATTATGACGAAACCTTTTCTCCAGTGGCTATGCTTAAGTCCATCCGGATCCTACTTACCATTGCTGCATACTATGACTACGAAATCTGGCAGATGGATGTTAAGACCGCCTTTCTAAATAGTGATTTAGAAGAGTGCGTGTACATGACTCAGCCAGAGGGCTTCGTAGATAGTGGGAGCAGTGAAAAGGTGTGCAAGTTGCTTAAATCCATCTACGGGTTAAAGCAGGCATCGCGGAGTTGGAACATCTGCTTTGATGTTGTAGTCAAAGAGTTTGACTTCATCAAAAACGTAGATGAACCTTGTATATATAAAAAGGTTGCAGAGAGTAAGGTTGTCTTCCTCGTATTATACGTCGATGACATACTCTTGATAGGAAATGATATTCCTATGCTGCACTTGGTCAAGCTCTTCTTATCACATAGATTCTCAATGAAAGATCTAGGTGATGCCTCCTACATTTTGGGAATTAAGATCTATAGAGATAGATCTAGACGGATACTGGGATTGTCCCAATTCAGGTACATCGACACCATACTAAAGAGGTTTAGTATGGAAGAATCCAAGCACGGGAACTCACCCACGATCTCTGGACTCACTCTCTCCAAAGAGATGTCTACCAAGACTGATTTGGAAAGAGCTTGCATGCAAAGGATACCCTATGCTTCGGCAGTAGGCTCTATCATGTACGCGATGCTATGTACCAGACCCGATGTAGCATACTCATTAAGTGTAGTGAGTAGGTTGTAAGTCTATGTCACGCACCCCACGAACTTGCGGGGAGGCGGAATATATGAAAAACGATTATCAAAGCTTCGAAACACGGACTTGAGCGCATGAATCGTTTCTAAACCATTGCTAACAATCTACTAGAGGTTTAACTACTCGGATACGAAGTTATACCTCACGTTACTTGTCCTTCGGGTCTTCATCGCGGTCCTCCACTCCTCGTAGGCTCCTTGAAATATCGGCACCTCAACGGCCTCCTCGAGTCAAAGACGATCCACCCGAGAGCTCCTACTACAAGCTTGATCTCTAACTTGAGATAACTAGGTTGCGCAAAGTGCTAATCTAAGCTACCTAGGGGATATAGAGTGAGGTTATGGATGTATTAGTCTAGCTAACCCTTGATCTCAACACATGAGAGGTTAGGGTTAGGGTTTCAAGAATGAGAGAGCTTGAGGAGAGAGAAGGTGAGAATGTGAATTACTTTGGATGAATGAAATCATTTGTGTATATATGAAACATATGATATTATTAAGTAAATAATAAATAAAGTTTTATCATCATGTCTCATTAATACCCTAAGTGATTCATCATATGAGTCATATAAATCATTAAATGAATCATTAACTTATTGCATGAATCACTACATGACTCACTAATCCAATTAATCCAAATGCCACCTTAGCCTCCAACTCACCATGCTTCTAGAAGCTTCCCGGAAAATTACGAGAACGCCCCTCCAATCTGTGAAAACACGGAAAAACTTTAGACTGTATAAATCCAATAACCTGATACTAGAAACTGGCTTAAACCAAAGCCGACTAGTAAAAACTGTCCGAAAAGTCGTACGTGCGTAAACACACGTACGCGTCTGAACCCTTGTCGTAAAACCATACGACCTCTATATCGTTTCGCCTGGAGCAGGGAAACTCTCTGCGTGGGACTCTAAAGACTCGACACTACGCTGGCAGTGGGTTTAACCACAGACCGCAAGCGGCACTAGCTATACGTAACGGTCCCCAGGTAGATGTCGATAAGAAGGCCGATGAGGAAAACCATCCGAACTCCTACTGAGCCTGATGTAACAATCTTCGTACAGTCCGGTCTATTCGTCTAAGACTATCGCATATCGAGCCTAGGGGGCGGCAAGCGTCAGTCCCCTAATAGCTGTATAAGTCGTGTCGGAGCGAAGCCCATTACACCCTGAGAAGCTACTGGAACCTACCAGTATATCTCGCTTGCCCTAGCCAGCGACTTTGCGTAATGGCTCTCTGACACAGCGTGATATCAACTCCCAATATCGGGAGAGACGAATCCTATCTAACCGCCACTGCCTCCAAGTGCTCGGGACTGCACCCAACTGCTACCTGTTTGCACGACTCCTTTGAGCCGTGGTAGGGTAGCAATCTAAGAACAGTGGGACACACTCGAGGCGAAGTAGCAGTGTCAAGTCTGCGGACTATGATGTACTCATGTCATCTGGGAACTGTTAACTGACGATGGGTATAATACCAACCAATCAGTTCCCCGGCGAGTCCTGTCCGGCGTACCCGTAACCTAACGAGCACCTGTATACTATCTCCAGTACGACGTACTGATGGCTGTGGGATAGACCATCTCCCCAACTGGGATGAGAAGCGTACACACTTAGTCTACTCCGAAATATCGATGCCCTATCTCGATAATCCAACGACCAGGGACCTGTATAGGATGTTGCTTACTTACTACCCAGCCTCCACTAGTGTGACTGCCATCACGACGCTGGTAATCAAGCAAAGATCCTATGGGCTCTACTAATATGTATAAGTGATACGTTACAAGAAACATATGCACATATTAAAGTAGACACAAACCAAGTAGCATACTACCATTTTTAGCAAGACTGTTATATACAACTGTGAATATCCCAAGCTTCCATTAAGTAATATACAACCTAGTATGATACAATAATGGCCCCTAGGGCATATACACTAACAATCTCCCACTTGCACTAGGGCCATGAGCTGGCATATCGTAGACCTATCATCTCGAATAGCCTCTCGAACTGCGTTTGAGGAAGGGCCTTTACGAATGGATCAGCAATGTTATTCTTCGTCTCTACTCTCTTTATCTCGATCTCCCGGCGATCTACGATCTCCCTGATCAGGTGATACCGCCTTAAGATGTGTCTGGACTTCTGATGGGACCTGGGTTCCTTCGCTAAACCTATAGCGCCGTTGTTGTCACAATACAGAGGTATTGGATCAACACTGGTAGGAACCACCTGAAGTTCTGTGAGGAACTTCTTCATCCAGACAGCTTCTTTTGTGGCATCGCAAGCAGCTATGTACTCTGCTTCCATCGTTGAGTCAGCAACGGTCTCCTGTTTGGAACTCTTCCAACAGACCACCCCTCCATTGAGGATAAAGACATAACCCGACATGGATTTGGAGTCATCTTTGTCACTCTGGAAGCCGGAGTCGGCAAAGGCCTCCATCTGGAGGTCTTTTCCGCCATATACCAAGAACATCTTCTTAGTCCTTCTCAGGTACTTGAGAATGTTCTTTACTGCTCTCCAGTGATTCTCCCCTGGGTTTGCCTGATACCTGCTTACAACGCTCAATGCGTATGCTACATCTGGTCTGGTACATAACATCGCATACATTATAGAGCCTACCGCAGAAGCGTAGGGTATAATCGACATGCGATCCCTTTCCAAATCAGTCTTGGGAGACATCTCTTTGGAGAGGGTGATTCCGTGATAAGCCGGTAGATTACCGCGCTTAGAATCATCCATACTGAATCTTTTCACTATGGTGTCTATGTACCTGGACTGCGAAAGTCTCAACATCCTCTTTAATCTATCACGATAGATCCGGATCCCCAGAATGTAGGTGGCACCACCCAGGTCTTTCATGGAGAATTTATGTGACAAGAATCTTTTGACTGGCTGTAACATAGGAATATCATTTCCTATTAGGAGAATGTCATCCACGTACAAGACGAGGAATACTACAACTCTCTCTACAATCTTACTGTATATGCAAGGTTCATCTGGATTTTTGATAAAGTCAAATTCTTTGACAGCATCATCAAAACAGATGTTCCAACTCCGCGATGCCTGCTGTAGTCCATAAATGGACTTAAGCAGCTTGCATACTTTACCGCTGCTCCCACTCTGAATGAATCCCTTTGGCTGATCCATATAGACGCTCTCTTCCAAATTACCATTTAGAAAGGCCGTCTTTACGTCCAACTGCCAGATTTCATAATCGTGGAAGGCAGCAATAGCAAGAAGGACCTGATTGGTTTATTTTCCGGTTTGTATAGTAGAAAAATTGTAAAGAAATCACAATCAAAAAATTATATTTGACCGCAATCAATTACGGTGTCGATTGTAGATCGTAAGCGAGTGCGGATCGTCCACAGGGATTGTGCGATTCGTTTTTATATTTGATTTGTTTGAATCGAAAAGCTAATCGAAAAGAAAAGAAAACATGATTCAAGAATTTATCAATTGATTCAAGTGTCACGAGTTTAATCAAGAATCAAGAAACTGATAAACAATCAAGAATTGGGTTTCGATAATATTTCCAACCAAAATGTCAAGAATCTAAATGAGGCTCGTAGGAATCGATCGGATCTATAGACGTGATGTAATTTCAAGATTTCGTGTTCTTGTCCTTCGAAGGATTGATACTAGATCGATGATGATCAACGAGAGTTAGGGCTTTCTTGATGAAACTAGGGTTTCATCGTTTAACCCTTGTTCTTTCGTTGATTTCATTCACATTCTAGCCTCTAGCAATTTCAAGAAACGATCGTACCTCCCAAATTTCGAGCGATATCAATCAAGAAAGCATCGCAACGGAATGGGTCGTCGGTTCTTGAATTTGCTAGGGTTTACAAAACTCGTAGGAATCAAGAATCGATTTAAGATATATTACATCATCATTCTATTGATCGTCTCGATTCCTCGACGAGCGGAGTATTACTCAAACATCACAACAAGAATTATAACTAGAAATTTAGATTGACTCATGATGCAAGAATTTAAAGAAAACAAGATAAAAGAATTTCACCTTTTATTTATATCAACAATTTGATTACAGTCGCTCAAGAACTACAAGAGGAAGAATTAAATTGTCGACTTAGCTTCGCTCGGCTCCGTGAGTCGCAAATCGGCTTGGATCACTTGCTCCGTTGAAGACCGGCTCGGCTCCTAAAAGGTTGCAAGGCTTCTTACTTGAATGGGTACTCGGGATCTTGGCTTTTGAATAGAATTAGGGTTAGGGTTTCACACAAATCCTCTCACTAGACTTGTGGAAGAAGAAGATGAAGAGAGAGATAGAATGGCTCTCAAAATGAACTAGAATTGGGTTGATTCCATTCTCCTTTACAAGTGAGCATAGGGTCTTATTTATAGAGCACCCAAACCCTAAGCCTTCTTGAGTTCCCTCCAAAAGTTTGTTGAAAGACTTCTAGAAGGAGTTTGTTAGGCTTAGCTTAGGGTTTAAGCTAGGGTTTAAGAGGAAGTTTCTAGAATGATAGGCTAGTTTAGTGTTGGAACAAGGGTTTGCTGATCTGGCAGAAGTCTCTAGAGTCTTCTGGAAATTGTTGTGTCTTGCTGAAGTGTAGGCCCTGAGAGAAGCATTTTGCACCAAATTTGGGAGGCTAAACCCTCGAACCCACCGCGGATCCGCGGCGCAAGCAGGCTCCTGTCGCGGATCCGCGGCTCTTTGTGGGGCTTGGGCCTTGGGCTTTCTGGTGTGGTCTTGGAATGCCGTTTGGGGCTTTATCTGATATGTTGATTTTTGTTTATCCTTTTGGATTGATACCAGAACTGAAATCATTGAGTTGGCGTCATGTTTGATCGGTACCATGTACATTTTGGCCTTTCTTCTGGATTTTCCTACACAGATCTCAAAACAAGTGTTGCGCAAATGTAGGGATGATGCGAAGCCATGAAATGTAGTCAATTTCCTTTATAGTGTCGGTTTTAGAGTCTAATACATGTAATCTGATATTTTGCGACAGTTTTGCTAATATGTAAAATATGAATGCCGAACACTTCTATATGGATGCAAATGATGAGGAAATTACCGGCTAAAATATACAATATTTTCGACTAATCAAATTCCCCCAAACTTAATTTCGATCGTCTCGAGCAAACTGTTTTATTAAAAAGAGAAGGAGAAAATAAAGAAAGAGAAAAACTAACTAGCACACTTTCGTAGGCAACATGATTGCACTGAGCACGGGCAACAAGCCTTTAAACCTCTAGGTGTCCCTAGCAGGAGGAGTGTTGTCTCCTGAGGGTTTTCAGCGGATTGCACCCACAAAATCCAATAATAAAAGAAAGATCATGAATATTACATTTAAAGAAAGGAATTGTAAAAGAAAAGCCTTGAAAATTATGGTTTCCAACTAAGCTAGCTTTTCGGTTGTCATGAGCCCTATCTTAATGGTCATGAAAAGATGTTAGAAATCACGTCATCCCTCAATAAAATATCGTCTTATTCTTCATTTCTATTTTTCTTCCAAACATCGATCATATCACCCTGCGCGTGTGTAAAGACATCCTTACACCCGGAGAATTCAATTCAAGCTATCATACGCTTGCCCATCAGCCTCGGTACTTTTTAATTAATGAATATTTAGATGAGATTGCTAACACACTTTCATGCGACCGTTAATACTTCTTGAGGTACTAACCAACCGATTACTCCTGTGCTTGCTCACTTGGTGTATTTTCTTCGTCTTGCACCACCTCAGGCATAGCAGTGACTCCCAGACCAGTTGGCCTTAGGGCACTAGGTGAAGAGGCACCCTCGCTATATATTTTTTATTGCCCTTGGTGATAACAAAACCAGTGTCCATTTTTCTCACCACTTTATATTTTCTTCATATTTTATTTTTTATTTATTTTTATTTCCTTCATACTTTTGGCTTTAAGACAAGAGCATTTCAAGGTATCCTCTACTATCCCAGGCTTTAAGACGTGTGTAAGTGCGAATAGCAGGATATCAACGTTCAAAATGTTTGGCTTCCAGAATAGAAACTATTTTTCAGACTTAGTTTTATCCTCAGATTAGTGACGTCCTTCATCTTACTAACCCTTGGGACAACGGCTCATAACTACTTATTACTAGTTTGTATAAGAAAACTTCTAATTTTCTTAGTTTTCTTAAATTTTTCCATTCTTATGGATGTAATTGTTCACTATCTAAACTTTCATTATCTTATTTATATACAAAAAAAAATGTAAATATTAAAATTATTTTTATACTTGAAAATTTTTAAATTTTTATGGGTTTTGAAAAATTTTCAATTTTTATAGATTTTTTAAAAGAAATGTTTTTGTGCTTATGCAAATGATATGCAAATGATGTAAAAATAAGCACAAACCTCCCCCAAACTTGTTTTCAACAGTGTCATCACTGTTGCCAACAGCTATATCTACAAACCTGTAAGTCTGGGAGGAATTATTAGTGGGGGCAAAATATATAAGTGAAGAACTTCCCCCAAACTTATTCTTTTCACTCACCTCCATTCAAAAGATGATGCAGTGATATACTGGATATGAAGGTGAGACGGAGGAATTTTAATCCAAATAAACTGGCTCTTGTAAGAACAAGAGCTCCTCCGTGGGGTCAGTGGAAAAATACGGCTTTAGTCTATGTCCATTTACTTTGAAAAAGGTACCGTTTTTAACATTTTCTACTTCTACTGCCCCGTGCGGATATACAGACCGCACAACAAAAGGTCCCTTCCATCGAGATCGGAACTTACCCGCATGAAGGTGTAATCTTGAATCATAAAGAAGGACTTGTTGACCAAGTGAAAATGTTTTCCTCAAAATGTTTTTATCGTGAAAAACCTTAGTCCTATTCTTTGTGATTACAGCGTTATCATAAGCTTCATCGCGGAGTTCGCTTAGCTCATTAAGTTGCAGCTTCCGAAAGGTGCAAGCAAGGTTTAAATCAAAATTTATCTCTTTAATAGCCCACAATGCTTTATGTTCTATCTCGACGGGTAAATGACATGCTTTTCCAAACACTATCCTATATGGAGACACCCCTAGGTCGGTCTTATATGCAGTTCGGAATGCCCAAAGAGCATCCGTCAGTTTGGTCGACCAGTCTTTTCTATTTTTAGCAACAGTTTGCTCCAGGATAAGTTTGATTTGTCTGTTTGAGATTTCAGCCTGCCCGCTTGTTTGGGGGTGATAGGGTGTAGAAAGTCGGTGGTTGATTGAGTATTTCCGCATCAGAGTCTCGAAAGACCTGTTGCAGAAGTGTGTCCCATTATCGCTAATAATAGCGCGTGGGTGTCCAAATCGCGAGAAGATATTCTCTTTTAAAAACTTAATGACAACTTTCTTGTTATTAGTGCGACATGGAATGGCTTCTACCCACTTTGAGACATAATCAACCGCCAGCAGTATGTACAAATTCCCAAAGGAGCTGGGAAAAGGACCCATAAAATCAATGCCTCAAACATCGAATATTTCAACAACCAGAATGGGTTGCTGAGGCATTTCATTCCTTTGGGAGATTCTACCCGTATACTGACATTGTGTACAGGTTTTGCAATGCTCAAATGCGTCCTTGAATAAGGTCGGCCAATACACATTGCAAAACCTTTTCCGCTGTCTTTCTAGGACCGAAGTGACCCCCACAGGCCTGATCATGACAAAAAGAAAGAACATTCTTGAACTCTTCATTCGGGACATACCGGTGAATGATCTGATCAGGACAATATTTAAACAAATAGGGCTCGTCCCAGTAAAAGTGTTTTACTTGGGATAGAAAGCGGTATTTGTCCTGTTTCGACCAATCGCTGGGTATCAGTCCCGTGGCATGATAGTTCACAATATCCCTGAACCATGGTTCATTGGATACGCTCAAGAGTTGCTCGTCAGGAAACGAGTCATTGATCGGCAGGGTCACAGGGGAAGAAATGATGCGTGAAAGATGGTCGGCTACTACGTTTTCACATCCTTTCTTATCTTTGATAACAAGATCAAATTCTTGTAACAGTAGGATCCAACGTATTAGTCGACCTTTTGCATCTTTCTTCGCCAGAAGATGTTTTAAAGCGGAATGGTCAGTATACACAACTATAGGTGAGCCAATTAAGTAAGGCCTGAATTTTTCTAATGCAAATACAACCGCTAAAGGTTCTTTTTCTGTGGTTGTATAATTGATTTGCGCATCATTCAGGGTCTTACTTGCATAGTAAATCACGTGTGGCATCTTTTCGATGTGCTGTCCTAAGACTGCACCTACTGCAAAATCAGATGCGTCACACATCAGCTCAAAGGGGTAATCCCAGTTTGGTGATGATAAAACGGGGGCTGAAGTGAGTGAGTGTTTAAGTGAGTCGAAAACTGTCTCGCAATCCGAGTCAAAATGGAAGGTCGTATCCTTGGCCAGGAGAAGAGTTAAAGGTCTAGCAATTTTGCTAAAGTCCTTAATGAATCTCCTATAAAAGCCCGCGTGGCCAAGGAAAGAGCGAATATCTTTGACGCTTTTGGGATGAGAGAGGTTTTGAATGACATCTATTTTGGCTCTGTCAACCTCAATGCCTTTCTGTGAAATGACATGTCCAAGAACAATTCCTTCTTGGACCATAAAATGGCATTTTTCCCAGTTCAAAGTCAAGTTCTTCTCTTTGCAACGAGTAAGAACAGCGTCAAGATTCGCAAGGCAATCGGAAAAAGAGTCTCCAAAAATCGAGAAATCGTCCATAAAGATCTCCAGAAAATTCTCTACCATATCAGAGAATATCCCCATCATACACCGCTGAAAGGTAGCGGGAGCATTGCATAACCCAAAGGGCATGCGACTGTAAGCAAAAGTACCAAAAGGACAAGTAAAAGTGGTTTTATCTTGATCCTTTTTGGCGATGGGGACCTGATTGTAGCCTGAGTATCCGTCCATAAAACAATAATACTCTCGTCCCGCTAAGCGTTCCAGCATCTGATCAATGAATGGTAGAGGAAAGTGGTCTTTCCTCGTGGCAGCGTTGAGTTTTCTATAATCGATACATACACGCCACCCAGTTTGGGTGCGTGTCTGAATCAACTCATTCACCTCATTGGTTATAACTGTGATACCGGATTTCTTAGGAACGACATGTATAGGACTCACCCATTGGCTATCGGAGATGGGGTATATAATACCATTATCTAAGCATTTGACGATCTCTTTCATGACCGCTTCCTTCATGACGGGATTCAACCGTCTCTGTGGTTCTCGGGTTGGTCTGGCATCATCCATCACATGTATATGATGTTCAACTATCAAGGGACTAATCCCTTTGATGTCCGCCATACTCCAACCAAACGGCTCTTTGTTAGATCTCAATACCGATAAAAGTGCTTTCTCTTGCTCTAATGCTAGAGAAGCGGAAATTATAACCGGTAAAGACTCCTTCTCACCTAAATAAGCATATTTCAGATGAGAGGGTAAAATTTTGAGATCTAATTCGGGCGGAGAAATGATAGAAGGAGGGATCATTGAGTGATTTTTGGATTTACAAAGAAGCTCAGAGCCTGTGAAAGATACAGACTCGGGTGGAGAAAAGTCAGAAGTGCAGGACTCAAGTGTAGGTAAAGTGTCCTCACTAAGATCTTGTGTAAAGTCAAACAGAGATGTGGTAATGTCATCGAGATCAGTAAAGCAAAGTTCCTCAGCTCCACAACTATCGGGAGCGATCTCATGGACAGAGCACACATCTAAAATATGAGCAGAGGGTTCTGATGGCTGACTTCCAACTTTGTAGATATTTAGTTCAATGGTCATATTTCCAAATGATAAGTTCATTGAACTGTTTCTACAGTTTATAACAGCGTTGGAAGTGGCAAGGAAAGGACGACCTAGAATCACCGGAATTTGGCCCCGGGGGTTTGCTAAAGGATGTGTGTCGAGTACAATGAAGTCTACAGGGAAAACAAATTCCCCGACCTTTATCAACACATCCTCTAATTCACCCTTTGGTTTGGTGATAGATCGGTCTGCCATCTGGAGAGTACAGTGAGCAGGTTTCAGCTCTCCAATCCCTAGTTGCTCATAGACAGAATAAGGGAGTAGGTTAACACTTGCGCCAAGGTCTAAAAGAGCACGATTTATGTTTTTACCCCCAATAGAAATCGATATTGTAGGACATCCTGGGTCCTTTCGTTTCTTTGGTAGCTGGGGAATAAAAGCAATGCTGATATTATTAGACATAAAGACCTTCTTCGGCACTTGAGTCTTCCTCTTCCTAGTGCACAAGTCCTTAAGAATTTTCGCATAAGCGGGGACTTGTTGAATCGCATCTAGGAGAGGGATATTGATGTTAACCTGTTTGAACATTTCTATAATTTTCTCCATATGAGGACTCGTTCTGTTACCTCTTAACCGGTTTGGGTAAGGAGCTTTCGCAATAAGCGCAGGGTCCATCATAGGAGAAGGAAGAGGGGGTAGACGAGGTCCCAAAAGAGGTGTGGGGACCGTCTTTGGAGAACTATAAGGGTTGGGAGAAGGTGTCGAGCCCAATGGGAAATGGAGAATAGGCTCTCGAGAAGGTGGTGTGGTAGAAGAAGAAGGATCAGAAGGAGAAGTGTGTGTGTGTGGAAAGGTCTCAGCCGGGGTGTTGACATGATTTTCAGTATCATCAATACCTTCCCCGACATGATTGTTCAGCACTCTCCCCGATCTCAACGTTGTGATGGCATTTACATTGTAATGCCCAGGATTCTGTAGGGGTTGAGAGGGAAGTTTCCCTTTTTCTCTCGCACTCATTTCGGCTTTTAGGCGTGCGATTTCAGCTTCCATCGATCTGATACTCTCAGCTTTGGACGCTGAGTTTTTCTTTATCTCACTGACGGAAGATCTAACCTCAGTCGAAACCTCTATGAAATTTGATAAAAGTGATTTCATGGTTTGAGTGAATTGAGAGAATTCGTCAGAACAGGACAACTGCATAGGATTAGACTGTGCAGGATTGTTGCCCTGATTTTGGAAATTTTGTGACCGGTAGGGGTGCTGAGTGAGTTGAAGGGGTTGCTGTTGTGGTGGAAGAAGAGCCCTTTGAAAATTATTCGTGTTTGGAACCGTGTTTTGAGATTGGTTTTGGTTCCAAGCGAAATTCGGGTGATTCCTTCAACCCTGATTGTACGTGGAAGAATATAGATCGTTTCGAGGTCTTTGAAATGCGGCATTAGAATGCTCGTGACCTTGAAACGCAGAGTTTAATGGACATTCTTCCGTTAAATGAGACGGATCAGAACAGCACCCACAAATAGTTTTGGGGAGCGACATTGGGTTTAGGGAGGCTGCAGAAAATTTGTGTTCCATAGCGTCGAGCTTCTTTTGCATTGCTGTCATCTCAGCTCGAACACCTATGGACACATCTATTTGGTGTACGCCACCCCTATTCAATGGTTGGGTTCCACTCTCCCACTGTAGTGATTTTTCAGCGAACTCTTCTAAGTACTTCCAAGCTTCCCCATCATCCTTGGTCATAAAAGTACCTTGACACGTGTTTTCAAGGCTCTGTTTAGTGTTTAAGTTAATGCCCTCATAAATGATTCGGCAAAGCTCCCATCTCGGGATGCCGTGATGAGGACACTGAACCAAAAGATCCTTGAAACGTTCAAAGCATTTTGAAAATGGTTCGGTAGGGAGCTGGGCAAATTGATTCAGTTCGCTACGGATTTAAGCTGTCTTTTGGATTGGGTAAAATTTCTTAAGGAATGCAGCGACGAATTCTTCCCAATTCGTAATAAAGTGTGCGGTAGTGTTATATAGCCACTTCTCGGCTATATCGCACAAAGTAAATGGAAGAAGTCGTAGACGCATCGCATCCACTGAAAGTTGTGAAGTACCCATCATTGCGCATACGTTTTCGAATTTGGTGATGAAAACGTAAGCGTCCTCAGTCTCGAGTCCGTGGAATTTGGGTAAAAGATTGATATACTGGGGCTTAATTTCAAAGTTATCCCCATTGGCTGGTGGTGTGGATAAGCAGGTCGAAAGAGCACCTCGAATAGGGTAGCACCTCTCCTGGAGAGAGATGCGGGGTGGATTCTGCGCACCAACGGACGGCGGCAGATTAGGGTTAAAGAAGTTTGATGGATTCGGATCCATCGGTGTGGGTGTGGTAGTAGGTAAAGGAAAGGTAAATGGAGAAATATCGACTTCGGAGTCGATAAAGGGTACGCGGACTAAACGGGAACTAGAATCCCGTGTCCAGCCTATCTTGTACTAAAAAGGGTTAGTACAAGTGGCAGCGTTGGCTTATAATTAGGGGTAAATGAATGAATGCGGTGTTTGCTTTGAAAAAGGGACGGAGTTTTGAAAAAATGATGCGACACAACAAATGCAGCACACAACCCTAGAATCTAGTGGTCACCTAGGTCCGGCTCTAGACCGCTCCTAACTGCCAAAAGACAAGTCGCGGGATAGAATCCTCCACTGCCTCTTTATTCCCCTGTGGCCAGGTAAGTGGGAAGGTACTCCACTACGTAAGTAGTGGGCCTAATTAATAACCACTAGCCTTCGACACACTTTCCTAGGCACCATGAGAAAACACGGATAAGCAATGAATTACCCACGGCCTTCTTCTGTCCTAATTGAGCGCGACAGTCCTTAGAGTCATCTCTAGATTTCTTTTAGTTAATGTGGGTCAATGCGGATGCAAGTTTGGCGGTTTTCGGGGCCTGGGAAGGGTAATGAAATCCCCACCTAATTTGGATTTGGCTGTGCCCCTTAATATCCGTATTTATATGCAAACAACCAAGAAACAAAATAACGCACAAATTTACTTTTGCAATTTGCGAGCTGCGATTATTTGCAAAGAATCCTGCAGAAAATTGTCAGTTGGAGCTAAAAAGAGGAGAGAGGAGAAGTTAAGAAAGTACCTGAAGAAAAAATTATACAGAGAACCCTCCAAGGGGCCGCGTTTCCGCCGCAATTGGGCGCTTAGGCCGCTCTTCCGCGGTCGAATTGTAGGAACACTGCACCAAAATTCTTCAGAGAGTCTCTGTAGACTCCCTCAGCTCTCTGGTATTTTCCAAAAAATTTTCTCAATTTCCAGCAAGCTCCAGATCTCCTTGCAATGAAACACAACAAATTGTTTAGGGTTTGCACGAATTTTGATCTCAAAAATCACAATGAAATAAATCTTTCAATTCAAACTATAAAATGAAACGAATTAGCGCGCGATCCCCGGCAACGGCGCCATTTGATTGGTTTATTTTCCGGTTTGTATAGTAGAACAATTGTAAAGAAATCACAATCAAAAAATTATATTTGACCGCAATCAATTACGGTGTCGATAGTAGATCGTAAGCGAGTGCGGATCGTCCACAGTGATTGTGCGATTCGTTTTTATATTTGATTTGTTTGAATCGAAAAGTTAATCGAAAAGAAAAGAAAACATGATTCAAGAATTTATCAATTGATTCAAGTGTCACGAGTTTAATCAAGAATCAAGAAACTGATAAACAATCAAGAATTGGGTTTCGATAATATTTCCAACCAAAATGTCAAGAATCTAAATGAGGCTCGTAGGAATCGATCGGATCTATAGACGTGATGTAATTTCAAGATTTCGTGTTCTTGTCCTTCGAAGGATTGATACTAGATCGATGATGATCAACGAGAGTTAGGGCTTTCTTGATGAAACTAGGGTTTCATCGTTTAACCCTTGTTCTTTCGTTGATTTCATTCACATTCTAGCCTCTAGAAATTTCAAGAAACGATCGTAACTCCCAAATTTCGAGCGATATCAATCAAGAGAGCATCGCAACGAAATGGGTCGTCGGTTCTTGAATTTGCTAGGGTTTACAAAACTCGTAGGAATCAAGAATCGATTTAAGATATATTACATCATCATTCTATTGATTCCTCGACGAGCAGAGTATTACTTAAACATCACAACAAGAATTATAACTAGAAATTTAGATTGACTCATGATGCAAGAATTTAAAGAAAACAAGATAAAAGAATTTCACCTTTTATTTATATCAACAATTTGATTACAGTCGCTCAAGAACTACAAGAGGAAGAATTAAATTTTCGACTTGGCTTCGCTCGGCTCCGTGAGTCGCGAATCGGCTTGGATCACTTGCTCCGTTGAAGACCGGCTCGGCTCCTAAAATGTTGCAAGGCTTCTTGCTTGAATGGGTACTCGGGATCTTGGCTTTTGAATGGAATTAGGGTTAGGGTTTCACACAAATCCTCTCACTAGACTTGTGGAAGAAGAAGATGAAGAGAGAGATAGAATGGCTCTCAAAATGAACTAGAATTGGGTTGATTCCATTCTCCTTTACAAGTGAGCCTAGGGTCTTATTTATAGAGCACCCAAACCCTAAGCCTTCTTGAGTTCCCTCCAAAAGTTTGTTGAAAGACTTCTAGAAGGAGTTTGTTAGGCTTAGCTTAGGGTTTAAGCTAGGGTTTAAGAGGAAGTTTCTAGAATGATAGGCTAGTTTAGTGTTGGAACAAGGGTTTGCTGATCTGGCAGAAGTCTCTAGAGTCTTCTGGAAATTGTTGTGTCTTGCTGAAGTGTAGGCCCTGAGAGAAGCATTTTGCAACAAATTTGGGAGGCTAAACCCTTGAACCCACCGCGGATCCGCGGCGCAAGCAGGCTCCTGCCGCGGATCCGCGGCTCTTTGTGGGGCTTGGGCCTTGGGCTTTCTGGTGTGGTCTTGGAATGCCGTTTGGGGCTTTATCTGATATGTTGATTTTTGTTTGTCCTTTTGGATTGATACCAGAACTGAAATCATTGAGTTGGCGTCATGTTTGATCGGTACCATGTACATTTTGGCCTTTCTTCTGGATTTTCCTGCACAGATCTCAAAACAAGTGTTGCGCAAATGTAGGGATGATGCGATGCCATGAAATGTAGTCAATTTCCTTTATAGTGTCGGTTTTAGAGTCTAATACATGTAATCTGATATTTTGCGACAGTTTTGCTAATATGTAAAATATGAATGCCGAACACTTCTATATGGATGCAAATGATGAGGAAATTACCGGCTAAAATATACAATATTTTCGACTAATCAGGACCCGAATAGATTTAAGTATAGCTACTGGAGAAAAGGTTTCGTCATAATCCAAACCAGGTCTTTGACGGAAACCCTTTGCAACAAGTCTAGCCTTAAAGGTTTCAACCTGTCTCTCTACACCAATCTTCTTTTTGAAGATCCATTTGCATCCTACGGGTTTTACCCCATCTGGTGCAATGTCCAAAGTCCATACTTTGTTAGTGTACATGGACTCCATTTCGGTCCGCATTGCATCCAGCCATTTTACTGAGTCACCGCTCTGAATGGCTTGCTGGAAGCTAGTAGGCTCATCATAGTCAATAGTGAAATCTTCTCTATCCCCGTCTATGAGAAAACCGTAGTATCTCTCGGGCGGATGAGATTGCCTACTACTCCTGCGGAGTGGCGTCGGGATGTCCTATTCTCCTGAACCTTCTTGTTCTACCAAGGTTTCAGTAATAGCTTGTGGCTCTGGAATTTCTTCCAGTTCTATTGCGCTCCCACTCTTCTGATTTTCCAAAAATTCAGTTTCCAAGAAGCGGGCATGTTGAGAAACAAAGACCTTTTGTTCCTCTGCGTAATAAAAACAATATCCCATGGAGTTCTTTGGATATCCCACAAACTTACACTGTACTGAGCGTGCCTCGAGCTTGTCCGCATGCTGCTTCTTTACAAAAGTTGGACATCCCCATGTCTTAATATACTTAAGACAGGGTTTCTTCCCACTCCACATCTGATATGGTGTGGTGGGCACAGTCTTGGTTGGAACTCGGTTCAAAAGATATGCAGCTGATTCTAGTGCATATCCCTAGAATGATCGCGGTAACTCAGCGTTACTCATCATGGAACGAACCATATCCAATAAGGTTCGATTCCTCCTTTCCGATACACCGTTGTGTTGTGGTGTGTATGGAGGAGTAAGCTGAGAGAAAATTCCATTCTCTTTTAAGTGACCCAGGAACTCGGCACTTAAGTATTCACCATCTCGATCAGATCTCAGTGTCTTTATACTCTTCCCGGTTTGTTTTTCCACTTCATTCTTGTATTCTTGGAATTTCTCAAAGGCCTCGGATTTATGCTTCATTAAGAATACATATCCATACCTAGAGAAATCATCCGTAAAAGTAATGAAGTAGGAATAACCACTTCGCGCATGTGTAGACATTGGACCGCACACGTCACTGTGTACGAGTCCCAAGAGCTCGCTTGCTCTTACTCCGTGTCCAATGAACGGAGTCTTTGTCATCTTTCCTTTGAGACAAGATTCACAAGTAGCATAAGATTGATATTCGAACGGATTCAAATATCCTTCTCTATGTAACTTAGTCAACCTTCTCTCATTGATGTGACCTAGTCTACAATGCCATAAGAAAACCTGATTTATTTCTGGAGACTTTCTTTTAAGTGTGTTCTGGACATTGAAAACCTGAGCTTGACTCAATACGCATATTCCGTTGTGTAATGTACCTGACCCAATTATAACTTGATTTAGGTGGATGTGAACCACATCGCTTATAAAAGTAAAATCATATCCTTCCTTAGAAAGTAAGGATACAGATATGATATTACAAGTTGTACCTGGTACATAAAAACGGTTACGCAGAATCAATATCTGCCCAGTTGTCAGTCCAAGATGATATTCCCCTACGGATTCAGCGTCCATGCTCATTCCGTTAGCAACTGTGAGGGTCATATCACCTATCCTGATAACCCTACGGTTTCTCAGAGCCTGTAAAGAATTACAGATGTGAGTTCCTGACCCGGTATCCAATACCCAGGAAGTAGGGTTAACTGACATACAGTTCTCTATTACAAACACACTCGAAGTCGAAGCCACAACATGCTTCGTATCCTGGTTACTGGCTTCAAAAGCCCTGCAATCTTTCTGCCTATGCCCAATCCCATAACAATAGGAGCGTCCCTATTTTGCTATATCCAGTCCCGAAACTTTTGCCCTTCTCTTTCCTTCTACTTCCCTGGTTTCCTTCATGGTAGAAGGTAGAGACTGTAGAATCAGGTCAGTATCTGACCCGTTCTCCGACGTGGTCTTCAGGTCCGTGAGCTCATCAATATAGCTAGTCATTGCAAGGACGTTGTCCCCTACAGATGACCCGTCAGCTAACCTCGCTTGAATTAATTCGTTCGAGGTTTCATATCTTGTGATATGAGATTGCTCTCCATATAAATCTTTGTTATGGAGAAAGATGGAAACTAAGTCCATCTTCTCGTGCTGCTTCTGGTATACACCATCAACTGAAGCTAACATGAGGCACTTAGCTTTCGCTTTATCTTTTTCCCTTGTCTGACGGATATCCATATCCGCGACAGTGGAAACTGGACCTGGGACGGCGGGATCTTGAGTAGTAATAGGGTGGTCCAGCTTGTCATAGGCAATGGACATCTGGATAGACCTTTGCCAGTCAATTTGTTATCTAGATGTAACCTATGTGTGGTCACAAGGCCGCTGCAATTTAAGAGAAAGAAGAAAATACTATTAGCATGATGCTCTTGCAAGTTTAGATTGATTTTTAATTTATCTAAACAGGATGGCTCCCACTGTTTCTCGAATCCCTCCTCAAATCATAAAAGAAGAATTAGCCAGGATTATTCTCACCGTACAATTCTTGCTTAACCGTTCAGCTAGGTCAGTGTCGATACTTCGAGGGAGGTTTTCCAACGCTTTCGCGAAGTTCCTTAATTAAATAACCTCTTTTCTCTGGGGGGTAACCCCGCTGACACCTTTCTAGGCACTTACTTGGTTTATAGCATTGATCGTTAAGTGATGAATCTCCTGATAAGTAGTATATACTCACAGTAGGATCGGGATCCAAAATATCATCGTATGATAATGTTGAAGGTATCCTACCAACATTCATCAAACTCCAAAATGGTATGCTCTCTCTGCAAATTTCAGTTTCTTTAGAAATTCCCGATATGGATTTTTGCCCCATGCTCTTATGACCTTGACTTTAGTCAACAAATCATAAGTCACATATCAAGTTCTATCCGTCATTATCCAGGTTAATTTGAACCCACCCGTACATACCCTTGACTTTAGTCAACAAGGTAATACGACTGTCCCAAACCAACGCATCTATCTATGCTGCATATGAATATCCAACAGCTACCAAACACTGTGCCTTGACTTTAGTCAACAAACACAGCTTGAATACTATTGACTATCTATATGAAATGACGGAGGGCTACGAATGGTTTTGGCAAAACCGTGAACGTAGTGAACTTAATATAATCGAAGGAACCTGATACTTTTTAAAAGGAGTGGATAAAAGCTCCGCAATTAAAAATTCTGATCTTTTAAAATAACCGAGTGGTTTCTTTTAAATTTGTTCCAACGATTAAACTTTGGTTTATTTTCTTTGCATTATAATAATGCGTCCCATCTTTAAACCTATCATTGCAGAAAACAACGAAAATACCACGTCCTCTTATGCCATCCGCATTCGCCACGGGGTCCCGTCATCACCCGTTAGGTTACTTAACTAACGACAGAGCGGGGGCTGGGCTAGTGCGGGTATAAAACATAAGTGACGTCTAATAGCTATCATATATAGATATTGTACATTCGTCAGACGCAATAATAAGCATTCCAGATCATAGATGAACTTTATTGGATATACTAACAATCCGCATTTGCTTTGAGCCTGCAATAAAAGACGGATTACGCAGTTGTGATGAATAGCCATTACCCCACCCTAGACCCCTACGGGTACGGCAAACTACCCGCCAAGTACCCGAAGTGAAGCGGTCTCCCTCAACAAAGTGAGTAGGCCACTAAACACTTCAAAGTACCCGGTAGTTTGTGTACCCCGCCTTGGGTCTATCCATGAGCAAAAACAGTAAAAAAAAAATAATACAACGGTGGCTACAACTGCAACCTGGATGTGCCCCGCAAAAGAATATTACATCATATTACATTTACATCGAATGAATGAATATTAAACCCATCTCAAACCCCGGCTAATCATCACAACATTCCAATCAAGTCCATATACACAAACAGTAAACATTACAGAAATGTGCAACCCCCTGCCAACCGACATACTAGCAGTTAGGGGAGGTTTACGAACACATTAAACATTACAGATAAAAACCCAATTAGCAAATATCTTAGAACATCGATCGATTACCATATTCCGTGTCTACCCCAAAAGCAAAGCAGCACTGAAGTAGCCTGGGTATAAACAGAACAAACAGAGAACCAAAACACCAAAAAATAAGAATTACAGAGCAAATCCGAGTCAACTCGGAGTTGACTCGGCGGCGGATCCGCGGCACAAGCACTCTATTGCCGCGGATCCGCGGCCGTTTTGCCGAGTTACTGACTCGTATTTTCCCAGTATTCTTAAAATACCCTGCTGTGAATTTTAAGGTATGTCAAATATTTTTTCAGACACTTTTAAAATTAACAGAAACTGTTAGGGTTCGGGGTGTTTCGTTATCGTGTTTTCCGTCGATCGAACTTCTAATTAGTTGCTAACAAGCTAGTAATGGTTTATGTAACATTTTCAAAAATATAAAATATTAATTTTGGGAATTTTTATAATTTAATATTATTTTATTGAATATTTTAATATTAAATCTATTTTTAAATGCAAATAAATAGGAAAAATTACGGAAAAGAATGGAAAATTCTAAAATAGGATAAATTAGTGAATTATGACATTTTTAAGTTGTTGTGATCATTTTGACACTAATTTGGTGCTAATCGCGATTAAAATCGCTAATCGGGTTTTTCGGTAATTTTGTACAAAACTTGCACATATCACATTTTCTACACTTGTGTATTTTCTTGCAATGGATTTCTTTTGAGGTTACTATTCTCATGAGAAGGTTTAGGGATTTAGAGAAAAGAAAAGAAAAGAAAAAGGAAATGAGAATGAGGGTAGGTATATGAGAGAGGTGGACCTTTGACTTCTACACTTAGCCATTCCTCTCATCATTTTCATCCCTCCTCTTCCTCCTCCTGCAGCTGCTGCTCCCTCTCCCTTCCTCCACCTTCAAGCCCTCTCTTCACCTCTAAAACATCACAAAAATCCTATGTCGGTTTCACAAAAAAGATGCGTGAGCCCGAAATCTTCAAGATGGACCTAGAAAGCTTGGATTGTGACCACTTGGGGCAACTCAAGAAAGTTCTTGAGTTGCCAATTGAGGTAATTTCTGAACCATAATCTTAGTTTTCGCATTTCCTATACCCCTATGCAAGTTTAGAATCGATATCGGGTGAAATTGTGGACTTGGTGAAAACTAGTTAGGGTTTGAGGGAATTGTGAGTTGTGATGGGTAAATTGAGTTTAGTGGAGATTGTATGAGCACCCTAGAGCTAGAAACCCAACCCAATCCCATTGGAAACCAAGAATACGGAATTTCGGGACTTTATGTCGGTTTGTGTGTGCAGGAAAATCTGGAGTATACCGGGACATTTCTAGACAAATGTAGCAATACCAGGGACCCATATGAGACCCCAGGAGACCACCCTAGGAATACGACCCCCCAATTCCTCAGGTGGGCCGGCCAGACCGGCCAAACAGTGTATGTGGCCGGCCCCACTGTGATGGAAATCCCCCATTTTGCTTCAGTAGCTCCCTTGTACCCTGCATAGCACCCTGGACTTGTTGAATTTGTCTAGTTTGACCTGAGATGAAATCTGGGATCATTTTCTCATGTTGCAGCTTTGAAATTGAGTTTGGTTTTGTGTATTTCTATTTCCAGATTTTGATAATTGAGTGTTATCTCGATCATGTGACGTTTGTACGTCTATATCGAGTGTTTTCGAGTTGTTTTGCGAAGGCTAACCGTAGGTTCTAACCTATAAGCCCTTTTTCGTATCGTGTCGGTTTTAGCGTATCGTATTGGATTTAGTGTGTCGTTTTAAGTGTTGATTTGGTTTTGATGCGATGCGATACGTGTGATTTGTGTAGGTACACCGCGACGATCCGAGGCGATGCGGAAGATGGCGGAGACATCGACACCGAAACACAGGATTCAGGTGAGTAGATTATATCTACAGGGGGAAGTCGGGTGGATGGCGTATAGCACCCCCGCAGTCCGTAATTAGGACTATGTAGTATAGTCATATGTGTGATAGCTTTAGTGTGTTTTGGTTAGTTAGGGGTAGAAATAACTAGTATAGCTCCTAGTTGCGAACCATAGGATAGATTTGCACCCACACGTATACACTTGTATATTTCTTGTACTTGCACTGTACTTGTTGTTATGGGATGACTTTGGGAATG
Source organism: Agapanthus africanus (assembly GCA_030015575.1). Classification (NCBI taxonomy): domain Eukaryota; kingdom Viridiplantae; phylum Streptophyta; class Magnoliopsida; order Asparagales; family Amaryllidaceae; genus Agapanthus; species Agapanthus africanus. Next base: position 517,355,574 of record JASDDO010000014.1, read on the forward strand.
AGTCGATGATGTGGGCTTTATGCTATGAGATCGGTGATTGGATATGATTCATATTTGGGATACGAAATGTGTTTCTTGCGGGCTTGGGATATGTGTTTACCCCCGCATGCATACTTCATTGATGGTATCGGTTGTACTAGACATAGAGTAGTACCCCCAGACTATATGATCTGATGATAGTGATACCTGTTATGTGACGAAATAGTGAGATGTTGACCCTACCCAGCTATTGGGGATGCCGTACGATGATTTACCGTACGAGCCGATATTGATGATAAATCCGCACTCATAACTCGAGGATACCTTACGATATGACATCGAGGCGGGATCACCGACTATATATATATATATATATATCGACTCAGAGGTTAGGCGGTTCCCTTACCTGTAGTTCAGCCGTATAGTTAGTATAGTTGTTAGAGTAGATGAGACTTCTTACATATTTCAAAAACTAACGAATCGTGGGTATTTTTAAAGACAGCTCAAGGGAATCTACGGATATTTCAAAAACGACGTATCTTTCATAAAAACACCGTAGCCCCTATCTTCAAAACCCCATGATTCGGGTTATTTCAAAAGGCACCAATTGTAGGACTTATGTTAGATCAATGCAGATTAGTGTTGGTTACGTCTAGTTTGAGCTCCCACTCCCTTTCTGTGGTTCGCTTTGCATCGCATTTTCATACTATGTTGCATGCTCCAGTATTAATATCATGCTGCTAGGACACCAGCACCATTATCGATGATGCATCTGTTCCACGTACACTTGTTGCCGGCTCACACACTCATCATCGATAATTGCCATGTCACTACACTGTAGTACCATTACATTCATTATATGATTCTTACATGACATGATGATGTACATACCTTCTTTACATGTAGCATATATCATGGATTGATTGCATAACACATCGCATTGGATTTATTTCTTGATGTTGGATGTTCATGTGATTTCTGGATTTGGGAACCGAGGATGTCTTTAAAAGAGAATACATTATTGCTTTAAAAACCCGGTTACCCTTGATATGATATTTGGTGCGTCCACCATGTGTTTTCTCGGTGCTGAGAGCGACATGTGAAACCCGAATCGAGGAGGCGGATGAGGCCGATTGCGGGTACATGGTGGACCCGGTAAGGTACCCCGGGGCGAGAAGACGTGGTGATGACGATGAGCCTGGCAGGGGGAGATTGCCTACCGGTGACTTTACCCGACGCGTCGGATATCCGGAGGATACCGTCGTGGTCTTGAGATTTATGGTAGGGGCCGGTCTGGACTGACGGCGCCCTAGATATTGTGGTTGAGACTTGAGATATCGAGATATTGGGATTTCGTTTGTGCCGATGCTAGGCACAGTTTTATGCTGATTTCATTTATGGTACCTCATTTTAAAAATACAAGGGAAATCTCACTAAAGTATGAAAACAGTTGTTTCATGTAAATGTATTCTGTTTTCTCGCATTCATATCTCATTCATATGCTATATTGTTATCTGAGGCACTGACACAGACACATGAGATTGCACTCGGGTTAGATATTTACCCTAGCCTTGCTATAGGCTGCATGTTTTATATTGAGGATTTTCTATACTGATCGTATTGACCTTGGATTATGTCTTGCATTCGGTTTCTGCTTGTAGATGTTTCTATTCACGAGTTGGCAACTCACCCCCGTTGTGCCACAGTTCTTGCAGGTCCTGCCGTACAGGTTTCTTTGCGGCATTTCTGGCACACTACCTTCTTGCGGTTGATTTGCCTTGGTAGGTGGATTCTTTCGCATCAAGAACCACCATTGTATTATTTTTTTTTTCATTGTATCTAGTATTTCCATCAACCAAAACTTGTATATTGTTTCAGACCTAGACTTTAGTGTTGTATTTTTCGACCTTAGAGTCGCGCTTAGCAGTATTGTGGTTTTCTTGCTGCTTTTTGAGCTTTCTTGATTTTTATCCTCGCCACTTGGCGTTGTATACTATATCATTGCGTGGTTGTGACCGTCGATTGACGAAGAGCTAGCTCCCGCTTGGGGATGCCTTTATCATTGCCTTTATATTATATCCATGTTGTACCCCATTCGGGGCCCGTTTTACAAAAGAAACTCTGCCGAAATTTTTAGAAAATACTTTATTGTTTTCAAAACGTACCTTCGGCTTAGTTATTTAAAAACCTTGATTTCAACTTGATTTCTTCACTTCTTTGAACCAGTTTTCTTTACTTATTCTTCAAAATGGTTTTAGATTTCTGGGCTTTTGGCTTACTTGGATCAGATGGAGTCCTATAGGCTTCATATGGTTCAAGTGCCAGTCACGTGCTCTTTTGGGTCGTGACAAAGTTGGTATCAGAGCGCTAGGTTGACCTTGGTTCGAGTCTAAGTTTGACTATGTGGAGCCTAGGGAGTTATTCATATACGGAACTTAGGCTTGACCTTACGGAACTTAGACTTGGTCGAGGGGGTGTAAACCCGAACTTTCGTCGTTTTAGGATGACCCTTGGTTGATGGATTAGGTGACTAAAGTAGAGTGACGTACCGTTGGTATGTTCCGCGGCATACTTACGACACGCCACTCCGCTTAAGGAACCTTAGGATGTACATACTTTCGAGATCAGTGATTCTCTTCATATCCAGGATTATACATCCACTTGAGATCCCCGATTCTATTAGTTTCATGATCATACCTTCATTGATGCTGTTCTTTCCTATGATCATGTATCCACTCTGGATCTGTTGTTTCCTTTCTTGCCACTGATGTGCTCTCTTTGATACTCGATTGAGATTCCTGTCACCATGGTTGAGCGCAGTTGGGCTGCTGCTAGGATTACGGCCGGTGTGAGCTCGTTTGGTACGGGGGCCGACCGTTGTGTTTTCTGGTGACATGGGAATGTCTCGAGTTAGTGTTGGTGATTGTGACCTCTAGTGGAGGCGAGTGCTTGGTTTTGCACCGGATGATCGGGTCATTGTTAGAGCTGCCAGTTGAGAGAGGACTGTTGATGTACAGCGTACCTCAGAGGTTGTGATGTCGCCTACCGTGCAGACAGATGGACCAGCTGTTGCTGAGATTGACAGGATGTTGCTTTCGGAGCTTACGAGCTGAGATTGCCGGAGCTGTTAGGCAGATGAGACAGATGATAGCTAGTCTACCGGTTTGAGAGACGAAGGTGATCCGTCCGATTTTGCGCCAGAGCGGGCCCAGTTGAGTTGAAGATTTCCAGTATGGAGAATCTTACTCAGATCGAGAGCAGACCGACGCAGAGATGACCGCTTATGTGTTGCCTTTCATGGAGGATTAAGACGCTGTTCGGCGTACAGGCGTATGAGCCAGTTGTTGCTGCGAATGATGAGATATCGCCCAGGTGATTGGAGCTACTGCAGCATGAGCATGTTCTTAGAGAGATGGTAGCGAGTCACTAGTCACCGAGGATGAATGACTAGGACGTGTGGTGAGTTTGCGTACCCCGATGCGAGGGCACTAGATAGATTGTTTCCAGCTAGAGACGACTTCACGCAGGTTCGTTGAGAGTCGATAGCGACGATCGAATGTCAGGAACCCATTTTCCAAGTTTAAAGTATACGGAAAGACATGCAGGTGATTCTATGGACCCTCTAGAAGAATGAAACCCTAACTCGACTTAATGACCGTGTGACAGCCTTTGAACCTTAGGGTTTACGGCGGTTCCGCGGCGCCATTAGTGAGGCTTGGGTTTGCCCTTCTACGGCTGGACCACCGACGCTGTGGCATGTACTCGATACTATTAAACTATACCCGAGATGTGAGCTCTTGGGGGATTATGAGGTTCTGACGAGTCGATCGGATGATTCGACATCTTTCGGATATCGTGATGGGATACTGCTTGGGAGACTCCAGAGACGAGGATAGCCGTCGGAGCGCAGTTCGTGTAGCCACGATGAGACGAGTCCGGATCCGTCGACATTTTTAGCAGAGTGAAGAAAAGAGTTCGCACGAGAATTCGATGGGATGACATTCCACTCCGCTGACATCAGAGATGTGATATGCACCCCGAGGCGTGGTATTTGGATATATCTTTCGGAAAGAAGCGCGACAAGTATGCAGCCGTTCCGGAATAAGCTTTAGCTTCAGTAATGGATGACGACTTCCCGGCAATTCGGCAGGATTGAGATTTAAGAAAGGAACCTCGACAGGACTTTTCTGGAGTACGATACGAGAAGACCTAGACCAGGAGTGGTCGTTTTGCGCGCACCCAGCAGACCAGAGGTTGGCATTGTCGACGAGGTAGTTGACCAAGTTCGGATAAAGGAACTTAACCAGATGCGTTGCGAATTGATCAAGGACGGACGAGTGATGAGTATTCCTCCGATGGTTGGAACGTGTTCCCGAGGACCAGTTCAGCCTGACATCTGCTATAGAACGATGAAGCTACAGAGTACGCGATTTCGAGTCCGTGTGAGAGACTTCAGATTGACCGTGGCCGAGAACAGTGCAGTGCTTCGTAGCTTAGCATGACGTCATAGTGGACGACGATGGAGACAGTAGGAACAAGAGGTTCGTGTGAGATACAGGCGAGCTGTCATTGCTTCCCGTCGAGACTAGAGACCTGATATGCTTACAGAGATGTTGGGATGCGACCAGAGAAGTGCCAGAACGGAATCGTCCCCGTTAGCACCCCTGACAGGGCCGATGAGCCGATTGACCGCGTGATAGGTAATCCGCAGAGAAGATAAGAATCCAGAGACAGAGGACGCCAGACCGTGAGCAAGAGGCAGGTAGATATCCTGCGCTGCTAGCAGTGTATTGCACCGACTCCTTCTCGACTTTGAAGGAGGAACTACCGAAGACGGTATTTATGATTTGTGATTTTGTGATTCGATTATCACGTATCCGTCATTTTGGATTTTCGGTATTTTGGGCGTTCTGTTGCATGATTTAGTTTTGATGACTGAATTTCATGATATTGGTTTCACGCACCCACTGGATATTTATATATTTTGCGCAGAGTTATTACATTTGAGGTATTGATTGAGATTTCATGCCTACAGTATTCAGTGATTTGATTTATGCTTCCAGCATGATTTTCATGCATTTTGGTGTTATGATTTGATTTGTGCACGCTGATGCACACGGTTATGGGATTTTTCTTTGCGGTACACTTGATTTTGATTTGAGCCGCATTATGTCGTTGATTTTGACCCTGATATGGATGGTTGACTTTTGCACTCCGTGCTTTGATGTGCTTTACGCCTGTTCGGTATTTGCTATCGGATTTCGTGATTTCGTGCATGTTGAGTGCGCAGGGTTTAGATTTTCATTCGTGCACGATGGATGCACAGATTTGGATTTTCGCGCATGTTGGGCGCATGTCTTTAGATACGATTTTGGTGCGCACCCGATGCACTAAATCGAGATTTCTTCGTGCATGTTAGATGCACCGGACCTTGGCTGTCAGGCACATACGTTGCCCATGACAGAGGTTTCGTGCACACCCGTTGCACCTAGATGTTGTTTTGTGCACCTGTTTAGCACATATTGGATTTTTGATTTCCGTGCGCACCAGACGCACAGGATTGTGTTATGTGCATTTTTGGGATTATTTCCTTTTGGAGCAGTACCTTTTATGATGTTGGATTTTTGCCTTCATGCTGACCAGGACTAGTCAGTGGATGGTACCTGGATATACTTTTGCATGTTTTTACATCAGCTTTTTACATGTATAGATTGGATGTCTACATGTGTAGTTTCGATCCATATCATATCGGTTTTGTATTGGATTTGACATTGTGTTTTTACATCGACTCCGATGATTACGGGATGCTTGACGGAGTTTTGATTTTGAGTTATCTGCTCAGTACTCTTGCGCATGCATTGCGCTGTGACGTTCTATTTGATGATATTTTCGGAGCCCCGACAAATTGGATTATTACTGAAATTGTTTTTGTATTTGGGGGTTTAAATTTAAATTCGGGGACCGAATTTCTTTAAGGGGGGTAGATTGTAACATTTTCAAAAATATAAAATATTAATTTTGGGAATTTTTATAATTTAATATTATTTTATTGAATATTTTAATATTAAATCTATTTTTAAATGCAAATAAATAGGAAAAATTACGGAAAAGTATGGAAAATTCTAAAATAGGATAAATTAGTGAATTATGACATTTTTAAGTTGTTGTGATCATTTTGACACTAATTTGGTGCTAATCGCGATTAAAATCGCTAATCGGGTTTTTCGGTAATTTTGTACAAAACTTGCACATATCACATTTTCTACACTTGTGTATTTTCTTGCAATGGATTTCTTTTGAGGTTACTATTCTCATGAGAAGGTTTAGGGATTTAGAGAAAAGAAAAGAAAAGAAAAAGGAAATGAGAATGAGGGTAGGTATATGAGAGAGGTGGACCTTTGACTTCTACACTTAGCCATTCCTCTCATCATTTTCATCCCTCCTCTTCCTCCTCCTGCAGCTGCTGCTCCCTCTCCCTTCCTCCACCTTCAAGCCCTCTCTTCACCTCTAAAACATCACAAAAATCCTATGTCGGTTTCACAAAAAAGATGCGTGAGCCCGAGATCTTCAAGATGGACCTAGAAAGCTTGGATTGTGACCACTTGGGGCAACTCAAGAAAGTTCTTGAGTTGCCAATTGAGATAATTTCTGAACCATAATCTTAGTTTTAGCATTTCCTATACCCCTATGCAAGTTTAGAATCGATATCGGGTGAAATTGTGGACTTGGTGAAAACTAGTTAGGGTTTGAGGGAATTGTGAGTTGTGATGGGTAAATTGAGTTTAGTGGAGATTGTATGAGCACCCTAGAGCTAGAAACCCAACCCAATCCCATTGGAAACCAAGAATACGGAATTTCGGGACTTTATGTCGGTTTGTGTGTGCAGGAAAATCTGGAGTATACCGGGACATTTCTAGACAAATGTAGCAATACCAGGGACCCATATGAGACCCCAGGAGACCACCCTAGGAATACGACCCCCCAATTCCTCAGGTGGGCCGGCCAGACCGGCCAAACAGTGTATGTGGCCGGCCCCACTGTGATGGAAATCCCCCATTTTGCTTCAGTAGCTCCCTTGTACCCTGCATAGCACCCTGGACTTGTTGAATTTGTCTAGTTTGACCTGAGATGAAATCTGGGATCATTTTCTCATGTTGCAGCTTTGAAATTGAGTTTGGTTTTGTGTATTTCTATTTCCAGATTTTGATAATTGAGTGTTATCTCGATCATGTGACGTTTGTACGTCTATATCGAGTGTTTTCGAGTTGTTTTGCGAAGGCTAACCGTAGGTTCTAACCTATAAGCCCTTTTTCGTATCGTGTCGGTTTTAGCGTATCGTATTGGATTTAGTGTGTCGTTTTAAGTGTTGATTTGGTTTTGATGCGATGCGATACGTGTGATTTGTGTAGGTACACCGCGACGATCCGAGGCGATGCGGAAGATGGCGGAGACATCGACACCGAAACACAGGATTCAGGTGAGTAGATTATATCTACAGGGGGAAGTCGGGTGGATGGCGTATAGCACCCCCGCAGTCCGTAATTAGGACTATGTAGTATAGTCATATGTGTGATAGCTTTAGTGTGTTTTGGTTAGTTAGGGGTAGAAATAACTAGTATAGCTCCTAGTTGCGAACCATAGGATAGATTTGCACCCACACGTATACACTTGTATGTTTCTTGTACTTGCACTGTACTTGTTGTTATGGGATGACTTTGGGGATGAGTCGATGATGTGGGCTTTATGCTGTGAGATCGGTGATTGGATATGATTCATATTTGGGATACGAAATGTGTTTCTTGCGGGCTTGGGATATGTGTTTACCCCCGCATGCATACTTCATTGATGGTATCGGTTGTACTAGACATAGAGTAGTACCCCCAGACTATATGATCTGATGATAGTGATACCTGTTATGTGACGAGATAGTGAGATGTTGACCCTACCCAGCTATTGGGGATGCCGTACGATGATTTACCGTACGAGCCGATATTGATGATAGATCCGCACTCATAACTCGAGGATACCTTACGATATGACATCGAGGCGGGATCACCGACTATATATATATATATATATATCGACTCAGAGGTTAGGCGGTTCCCTTACCTGTAGTTCAGCCGTATAGTTAGTATAGTTGTTAGAGTAGATGAGACTTCTTACCTATTTCAAAAACTAACGAATCGTGGGTATTTTTAAAGACAGCTCAAGGGAATCTACGGATATTTCAAAAACGACGTATCTTTCATAAAAACACCGTAGCCCCTATCTTCAAAACCCCATGATTCGGGTTATTTCAAAAGGCACAAATTGTAGGACTTATGTTAGATCAATGCAGATTAGTGTTGGTTACGTCTAGTTTGAGCTCCCACTCCCTTTCTGTGGTTCGCTTTGCATCGCATTTTCATACTATGTTGCATGCTCCAGTATTAATATCATGCTGCTAGGACACCAGCACCATTATCGATGATGCATCTGTTCCACGTACACTTGTTGCCGGCTCACACACTCATCATCGATAATTGCCATGTCACTACACTGTAGTACCATTACATTCATTATATGATTCTTACATGACATGATGATGTACATACCTTCTTTACATGTAGCATATATCATGGATTGATTGCATAACACATCGCATTGGATTTATTTCTTGATGTTGGATGTTCATGTGATTTCTGGATTTGGGAACCGAGGATGTCTTTAAAAGAGAATACATTATTGCTTTAAAAACCCGGTTACCCTTGATATGATATTTGGTGCGTCCACCATGTGTTTTCTCGGTGCTGAGAGCGACATGTGAAACCCGAATCGAGGAGGCGGATGAGGCCGATTGCGGGTACATGGTGGACCCGGTAAGGTACCCCGGGGCGAGAAGACGTGGTGATGACGATGAGCCTGGCAGGGGGAGATTGCCTACCGGTGACTTTACCCGACGCGTCGGATATCCGGAGGATACCGTCGTGGTCTTGAGATTTATGGTAGGGGCCGGTCTGGACTGACGGCGCCCTAGATATTGTGGTTGAGACTTGAGATATCGAGATATTGGGATTTCGTTTGTGCCGATGCTAGGCACAGTTTTATGCTGATTTCATTTATGGTACCTCATTTTAAAAATACAAGGGAAATCTCACTAAAGTATGAAAACAGTTGTTTCATGTAAATGTATTCTGTTTTCTCGCATTCATATCTCATTCATATGCTATATTGTTATCTGAGGCACTGACACAGACACATGAGATTGCACTCGGGTTAGATATTTACCCTAGCCTTGCTATAGGCTGCATGTTTTATATTGAGGATTTTCTATACTGATCGTATTGACCTTGGATTATGTCTTGCATTCGGTTTCTGCTTGTAGATGTTTCTATTCACGAGTTGGCAACTCACCCCCGTTGTGCCACAGTTCTTGCAGGTCCTGCCGTACAGGTTTCTTTGCGGCATTTCTGGCACACTACCTTCTTGCGGTTGATTTGCCTTGGTAGGTGGATTCTTTCGCATCAAGAACCACCATTGTATTATTTTTTTTTTCATTGTATCTAGTATTTCCATCAACCAAAACTTGTATATTGTTTCAGACCTAGACTTTAGTGTTGTATTTTTCGACCTTAGAGTCGCGCTTAGCAGTATTGTGGTTTTCTTGCTGCTTTTTGAGCTTTCTTGATTTTTATCCTCGCCACTTGGCGTTGTATACTATATCATTGCGTGGTTGTGACCGTCGATTGACGAAGAGCTAGCTCCCGCTTGGGGATGCCTTTATCATTGCCTTTATATTATATCCATGTTGTACCCCATTCGGGGCCCGTTTTACAAAAGAAGCTCTGCCGAAATTTTTAGAAAATACTTTATTGTTTTCAAAACGTACCTTCGGCTTAGTTATTTAAAAACCTTGATTTCAACTTGATTTCTTCACTTCTTTGAACCAGTTTTCTTTACTTATTCTTCAAAATGGTTTTAGATTTCTGGGCTTTTGGCTTACTTGGATCAGATGGAGTCCTATAGGCTTCATATGGTTCAAGTGCCAGTCACGTGCTCTTTTGGGTCGTGACAGTTTAGTTGGCTCTGATACCACTGTAAGTCCATATCACGCACCCCACGAACTTGCGGGGAGGCGGAATATATGAAAAACGATTATCAAAGCTTCGTAACACGGACTTGAGCGCATGAATCGTTTCTAAACCATTGCTAACAATCTACTAGAGGTTTAACTACTCAAATACGAAGTTATACCTCATGTTACTTGTCCTTCGGGTCTTCATCGCGGTCCTCCACTCCTCGTAGGCTCCTTGAAACATCGGCACCTCAACGGCCTCCTCGAGTCAAAGACGATCCACCCGAGAGCTCCTACTACAAGCTTGATCTCTAACTTGAGATAACTAGGTTGCTCAAAGTGCTAATCTAAGCTACCTAGGGGATATAGAGTGAGGTTATGGATGTATTAGTCTATCTAACCCTTGATCTCAACACATGAGAGGTTAGGGTTAGGGTTTCAAGAATGAGAGAGCTTGAGGAGAGAGAAGGTGAGAATGTGAATTACTTTGGATGAATGAAATCATTTGTGTATATATGAAACATATGATATTATTAAGTAAATAATAAATAAAGCTTTATCATCATGTCTCATTAATACCCTAAGTGATTCATCATATGAGTCATATAAATCATTAAATGAATCATTAACTCATTGCATGAATCACTACATGACTCACTAATCCAATTAATGCAAATGCCACCTTAGCCTCCAACTCACCATGCTTCTAGAAGCTTCCCGGAAAATTACGAGAACGCCCCTCCAATCTGTGAAAACACGGAAAAACTTTAGACTGTATAAATCCAATAACCTGATACTAGAAACTGGCTTAAACCAAAGCCGACTAGTAAAAAATGTCCGAAAAGTCGTACGTGCGTAAACACACGTACGCGTCCGAACCCTTGTCGTAAAACCATACGACCTCTATATCGTTTCGCCTGGAGCAGGGAAACTCTCTGCGTGGGACTCTAAAGACTCGACACTACGCTGGCAGTGGGTTTAACCACAGACCGCAAGCGGCACTAGCTGTACGTAACGGTCTCTAGGTAGATGTCGATAAGAAGGCCGATGAGGAAAACCATTCGAACTCCTACTGAGCCTGATGTGACAATCTCCGTACAGCCTGGTCTGTTCGTCTAAGACTATCGCATATCGAGCCTAGGGGGCGGCAAGCGTCAGTCCCCTAATAGCTGTATAAGTCGTGTCGGAGAGAAGCCCATTACACCCTGAGAAGCTACTGGAACCTACAAGTATATCTCGCTTGCCCTGGCCAGAGACTTTGCGTAATGGCTCTCTGACACAGCGCGATATCAACTCCCAATACCGGGAGAGACGAATCCTATCTAACCGCCACTGCCTCCAAGTGCTCGGGACTGCACCCAACTGCTACCTATTTGCACGACTCCTTTGAGCCGTAGTAGGGTAGCAATCTAAGAACAGTGGGACACACTCGAGGCGAAGTAGCAGTGTCAAGTCTGCGGACTATGCTGTACTCATGTCACCTGGGAACTGTTAACTGACGATGGGTATAATACCAACCAATCAGTTCCCCGGCGAGTCCTGTCCGGTGTACCCGTAACCTAACGAGCGCCTGTATACTATCTCCAGTACGACGTACTGATGGCTGTGGGACAGACCATCTCCCTAACTGAGATGAGAAGCGTACACACTTAGTCTACTCCGGAATATCGATGCCCTATCTCGATAATCCAACGACCAGGGACCTGTATAGGATGTTGCTTACAGACTACCCAGCCCCCACTAGTGTGACTGCCATCACGACGCTGGTAATCAAGCAAAGATCCTATGGGCTCTACTAATATGTATAAGTGATACGTTACAAGAAACATATGCACATATTAAAGTAGACACAAACCAAGTAGCATACTACCATTTTTAGCAAGACTGTTATATATAACTGTGAATATCCCAAGCTTCCATTAAGTAATATACAACCTAGTATGATATAATAATGGCCCCTAGGGCATATACACTAACATAGGTATCAAGCAGATCCTGGAGAGAATCACCGGACAGCTGTGAAGAACATTCTCAAGTACTTGAGAAGGACTAAATAGATGTTCTTAGTGTATGGTAACAGAGAACTCCAGGTGGAGTCCTTTATCGATTCGAGCTTCCAAAGTGATAAGGACGACTCTAAGTCGCACTCAGGTTTTGTCTTTACCCTCAATGGAGGGGCGGTTTGTTGGAAGAGTTCCAAACAGGAAACCGTGGCAGACTCGACGATGGAGGCGGAATACATCGCTGTCAACGATGCTGCCAAAGAGGCTGTCTGCATAAAGAAGTTCATCACTGAACTTGGTGTAGTTCCATCCATTGAGTATCCAATACCTCTGTATTGTGATAACAATGGAGCTGTGGTTTTGGCCAAGGAACCCAGGTCCCATCAGAAGTCCAGACATATTCTGAGGCGGTATCACCTGATCCGGGAGATAGTTGATCGTCGGGAAATCGAGGTTAGGAGAGTTGATACGAAGGACAACACTGCGGATCCACTCACAAAGGCCATTCCTCAGATACAATTTGAGAGACTCTTCGGGATGTTGGGTATGAGACTACAACAGCTGGCCTTAGTGGAAGTGGGAGATTGTTAATTATATGTTTGCCCTAGAGGCCATTATTGTACATATGATGTATATTATAGTGGATGCTTGGATATATATAGAGAGGAATTTCTTGCTCGATATGATAGTATGATGTCTGGTTTCACTTTATCTAAACATGATAACGAATACTGTTTTGAGATCACGTGTTGATAAAGCCCTTAGGATATGTACTCGACTACTAGGACTATGATACAGATTATACTAGTGGGGCCAGGGTAGTCTACGAGTATATCCTATAACTGTTCCTAGTCGAGGGTGTATCGAGACAGGGCATCGATACTCCAGAGTAGACTAGCGTACTCGCATCTTGACCCATATGATGGGCGATGGATGATCTCATATCCATTGGTGTTGGACATCAAAGATGGTGTACAGGTGCTCAGTGGAGACTGGGTACACTGAACGGACTCGCCGAGAACTCCTGGATGGTATTATACCTATCGTCAGATAGCAGTTCTCCGGTGACACTGGTGCATGTTAGTCTGTAGACCCGAGATCGTCATAGAGGCTTGTGTGATTCCCACTGTGCTTTGATTTCCACCTTACCACGTCCAAGAGGGCGTGCAAAACGGTGGCTTTTGAGTACAGTCCCGAATCACATAGAGGCAATAAGCGATAGGAGGGGTTTTGTCTCTCCCGGTATAGGGAGTTGATGTTGTGCTGTGTACGATTGGCTATAACTGGAAGTCCCTGGCCAGGGCTGATATGGAGATTTACTGGTAAGTGTTATCAGTAGTTTCTCGACCCGTTATGAGCCTTACATCGACACGACTTATCGGTTACTGGGGTCTGACGTTTACCACCCCTAGACTAGTATGCAACATATCAGACGAAGAGATTGGACTGTACGGTAGTGTTTACTGATTGGATTTGCAGGAGAATGTACAGGATTGCTTGTTGATCTTCTGATTTCTCAATACACGGGTGGCTATTACGTTTAGCTGACTGCTTGCAGCTTGTGGGTGTTTGATATGATCATCACCCACTGCCGGCGTATTGACGATTCTTTAGAGTCGTACACAAAGGTTTCCTGGCTCAGACAAAACGGAGTAGGAGCACATATGTGATATGTACGGGACCGAGAATAATACGATATGAGATACCGTATTCTATTCTCGCGATATATGATATCGGCCGGGTATATGTGATATAGCCGGGTCATCGGATCAAATGTTGATTCGATGAATCGGTACATGCTATATTAGTTGGTTATATGCGATGTAGACGGATTGTCGGATCAAGTGTTGATTCGATAATTTAATGCATAATTATATATGTGATATATTATATTACATTAACTAATATAAGCTCGCTTTATTGATTCATTTTCTCACCGGATAATACATTGATATATATGCGATATATGTTAAATGTATTATTTTCTTTTGTTACAAAAATATATTATATATGTGATATATAATATTGTAATAAGTTATGATTACAAATACAACATAATTTGTGGAGATTAAACTAGTTAGGATTTGATTTGGGTTAGCTTTTTCATGAAACTTTATTTTGTTTTAAGCTTAGATATTTTGCTATGATATTTTGTGTAGATATTATTTAACCCAACCCAAACTCTTAATTTTAGTTCATTCTCTACATGAGTTAAGCACTTCATTATTAACTCATGGTTGTCATTTTTTTAACCATAACAATATTCATTATTCATCACAAAAGCTTTCTTCTTCTTCCTTGAAAAAGCTTTCTAGCTTTTTGTGATTTGATGATTTAAAGTGAGAAATTGAAAAGAAAAGAGAGCAAAATTCCTACTTCATCATCCTCACCTATTCTAGCCACTTAGATTAGGGTGTTCACTTCACTAATACATGATTAGAGAAGTGAGAGCTTGAGTTTGGGATTCTTCAAGTTAGATCATCTTCGAAAAGGAAGATTTCAAGCAAGAATGGATCATTCGACTTGTGTAGCCTCTCTTGAGTCCGGAAGATCATGGATCGCGGCAAAGAGACTACTACTCGGAGCTTATGAAGCGAAGGAACGGACTACAAAGGTTGTAATCCTTCTCTCTTAGATGTAAAATTGTTTACATGTATAGTTAACCCTAATTCTCTAGTTAAGATCTTGGTTAGGGTTTGTTTAGCACCCCAAAATTTTTAAAGTAGCATGTTTGATGCTTACCAAAACCCTTAATAGGTGCTATGCTAACCCTACAACACCCTCTTTTGTATTTGATTTCTTATCGAATTTCATGAGATGTTTATATTCATTTATATATATTGTTTATTGCGTTCCACTTGTTGTTCTTTGTCTTTAGGCGTCGTATATTTTACGTGGATTGTGTCTCCGCATTATTTGGCGTCGAGTTAGCATCTGTGTTGGGTAGTGTTTATTTTATTGATGTTGTACATGAATTTATTCAAAAATTACAAAGGGGGTGCTGCCCGTTTTTTATTTGAACTTTTAGACTGTGGGTTTTTGGTTTAATGTGTAAAAATTGAAGTCCGGTTCAGCTTGTCTAGCTGCAAAAATAAACAAATTGAGCGTTGGAACTAAGGAGAAGACGAAGAGTTTCAGGATTGATGGATGAAGGGGGTTCCAGTGTATTCCGCACTTCGCAAGTGCGGAATAAGGCTTGGCCCCCAAACCAGAGAGCCAAGTCTGATGTCTTGGCTCTCTGGATGTTATGGCCAGTCTATTCGGCACTTTCAAAATGCGGAATATGACTTGGGCCCCAACCAGACCCAATACTTGGCTCTCTGGTTGGGCTTTGGTTGGAGGCCAAGTCTCTGACAGGGGTTTTTATTCCGCACTTTGAAAGTGCTGAATAATCTTGGGCTTCCAGAGTCCTACATATAAGCCCCACTTAGTGCGGCTTAAAACTCACCATAACTGCTAACTGCCAATCTTACGTGGCCTCTACGCGTCATTGATTTGACCAAAATGTGCTAAACTCATAAATAGTTTTAAAACTAGCCTTGAATCCCTAATTAGTTTATAATTAATGATAAATGCCAAATTTTGTTCTCTTTCGCACATGTTCGTAGTTTATGCTCGCTCTATGTTTGGGGTTTAGGTTTTTCACTCTCAAACCCTGATAAATCTTCTCTCCAATGGAGTTCAGATACCGAGCTGGCGAAGAAAGACAATCCTCCTCCTCGTCCTCCTCCTCCTTCACCACTGGTTACTTCGCCGAGCAAGCTCTTCGAGGTAACCACCTTTTTTTTCACCCAAAAAATTTGAAGTGTTTTTCCATCGATCTTAATGTTGCTTATTTCTTTTGATTTGTAGCTGGAATCACCGTCCGTAGCTCGGGCTTCGCTCCTCCACCAATGTCAAGAACAGAAGCCCTTTTGGAGGAGCTTCAGATGGAGCGGATCAGAGAGGAGGCTCTTGCGAGGGAGATCGCTCACAAGAGAATGATGGAGGAGGAGATTAGAATAGAGTTGGAGCTTGAGAGGAGATTTTCGATGAGGGGATTTGAAGATGAGAGGTTTTTGCCAATGGATGTTGAAGCTAGAGAGAGGTTGGATTCTTGGGTTGTGCCAAGGCGTTTGGAGGTTAGAGAGGACAAGAGATCGCCGTCTCTTGTGATGCCTCGGAATCATGACTTTAGGATTGATGAGAGGCCGATTGGGGAATTTGAGAGGCTAGCTGCGGAACTTGAGAGACCGCCTGTTGCCAATAAACCTGTGGTTGGAAAGGTGGGGCTTTTCAAGCTCCTTTCAAAGGCGGAAACGTCGGGCTCCAAGGATGTGAGTAGTAATCGAGTTTCTTCTGCTTCCATTTATTTTCTACAGACTTGTATTAAGTTTTCTCAGGATTTTCATATCATCATGTCATCTCATGGAAGATTTTTTGGGTTAGTATTGCTAACATCATGGGGGAAATTTGATAACAGCTGCAATAATGTTTGTCATCCAATTGTTTTTTCCCTTCACATTTCCAGAACGAGTTTACTGTTGACAGAATTTTGTCCTATAGCAGTAATTTAGAGACTAAGAACAAGAATGGGAAATGTCGCCGACATGATATAATGGCAATGATAAAAATTAAAGTTATATAAATGACGTTTAACATTACAAGATTGTAGAACCCAATATTTGATAATACCATCCGACACTTCACGATATCTGATATCCGATGTCAAAATCTTCGGGCTGACGCGAAACCGACATACAAAATTTAAAACATTGATTACAACGAGGGTGTTGAGATACACTTTAGATTGGGATTTGTGTTTGTGGTTAGTCCTCTTTTC
Organism: Agapanthus africanus; assembly: GCA_030015575.1. NCBI lineage: Eukaryota > Viridiplantae > Streptophyta > Magnoliopsida > Asparagales > Amaryllidaceae > Agapanthus > Agapanthus africanus. The sequence continues at coordinate 517,372,432 of JASDDO010000014.1, forward strand.
TTTTAGGTTCTCTTGCCAAATGTCATGGTAATTAGCTTCCCTTATTATGTGGTTGCATCTTACCAGTCATCGGAAGAGATCGAAGGTACCGATGATCCAGTTGAAATGACGAAGACTTAGGAAATTTTGATTTTTGATGAACTTTACATCAAACTTTATAATGTATATATACACAATAATACTTGCCTAGCAAGTAAATAAAAGAGAAAAGAAATAATTACATAATGCTTGACTATCAAGTAATCATAAAGGGGAAAAATAAATACATAAGATATAATTGATCCTAATTAGCGCTAAATAAAATATAGTGGCATTTTATTGCTAATAGCTAGAAAGGAAATACTTGATGGTCAAGTCTCAAATCTTGCATTATAGATTTAGCTCATACTCCCCCTCATGTAGGTGCATGGAGTTTAAGAATGCCCAACTTGGATCTCAGAAAAATGAATTGATCCTTACTAAGAGCTTTTGTAAAAAGATCGGCTACTTGAAGGGAACAAGCAATTTTGAGGTCGAAGCAAGCCGCTTTGTATTTTTTCATGAACCGCATGATAGTCAATCTCTATGTGCTTTGTGTGTTCGTGGAAAACTGGATTTGCGGCAGTATGAAGAGCCGCTTGATTATCACAATATAATGGAACAAGAGAAGTTGGACAAAGACTGAGGTCACAAAGTAAATATGATAACCAAGTGACTTCACAAGTTGTAGTGACCATAGCTCGATACTCAGCTTTTGCAAACGAGCAGGAATAGTTTGTTTTTTGGTTTTCCAAGAAATAGGACTAGAACCTAAGAATATGCAAAAACCAGTCGTTGAATGTAGCATCATTGGACAACTAGCCCAATCCGAATCACAGTAGGCACGCCGAATAGTTGTAGAGGACAAAAGAATTCCTTGACCAGCTGCAGCTTTAATATATTGAAGCAATTGAAAAGCAGCATCAAGATGAGGCTTGTGAGGTTGATGTATGAATTGATTAAGAATATTGACTGTGTAGACGATGTTGAGGCAAGTAATGGTAAGATATATAAGATGCCCTATGAGTCGACAATAAATTGAAGCATCTTCAAGAATTGTGATATCACTGTTTGTCAACTTGAGATCTTGTTGCATCGGGAAATCAGTTGGTTTGGTTGCAGTAAGCCCGAAGTCTTTAAGAATATCAATAGCATATTTTTGTTGACAAAGATATATGTCTTTTGGAGAGCGAGCAACTTCAATACCCAAAAAATATTTAAGAGCCACAAGGTCTTTGATGCGGAACTGCTGGTGAATCATATTTTTGACCTTTTGAATTTGATGGCTATCAGTTCCTGTAATAATTATATCATCAACATAAACAAGAATGAAGATTGAGATGCCATGTTGATGCATGTAAAATAAAGAATTGTTGGCTTGGGACCGTTCGAAAACAAAACTAAAAAGACAAGAAGTAAACTTTGCAAACCAATTTCGAGATGCTTATTTGAGGCCATAAAGTGATTTGTGAAGTTGATATACGAGGTTCTCCCCCTTTTTGCCATATCCTGGTGGAAGTGACATATAAACTTCCTAACGTAAGTCACCATGTAAGAAAGCGTTGTGGACGTCGAGTTGATGCAGATGCCAATTTTTTTTATTGTAGCAACGGTGAGAACTCGAACGGTAACTAACTTTGCAACGGGCGCAACAGTGTCTTGATAATCAATTTCTTTGATTTGAGTGTAACCTTTGGCAACTAGACGCGTCTTATACTTGTCAATTGTGCCATCAGAGTGCCGCTTAATTTTATAAACCCATCGAGAGCCTATTAGTTTCTTGTCCGAGGGAAGAGGAACAATAGACCATGTTTGACTTTTGGTAAGGGCATCCATCTCAGCTTTCTTTGCTTGCCGCCATTCTGGAAATTTAACAGCTTGAGAAAAAATGGTTGGTTCATTAGTAGCAGATAAAGATGAAAGAAAAGTTTGATGAGGCGAAGAAAATTTTGTATAGGTAACTGAATTAGATAAAGGACATGAGGTACATGAACCATTAGACAAATTGTGTGTTGGAACGGGATATTCATAATCTTTAAGATAAGTGGAAACTTTATGAGTTCTACTAGTTCGTCTTAGAGGGGGTTGCGTTGAGGGATTTGTGTCATTAGATGACGGTATATGATCAATCGAATGAGTATTGGTTAATGATGGAACAACTTCAGTAGTTGAGGGAGTAGGTAGAAAAATAGGTGGTTGTTCTGTGCCATCAATTTCATGAACCGGTAATGGAAAAACATGTCGTTTAGGTGTTATTTGCATTACATGGCAAGGAAAGATATTTTCATGAAAGATAACATCACGAGACGAATAAATTTTGCAATTATGGTCAAAAAATTTGTATGCTTTTTGCTTAAAAGGGTAGGCAATAAAAAATCCTGGAGATGCACGATGGGAAAACTTAGTGATAGATGTGTTGCGACCATAACACAAGCCTCCAAGAACACGCAAATGACCGTAGGATGGAGATTTGTGAAAAAGCACCTCAAAAGGAGTTTTTCTGTTTAGAACGGCAGTGGAAATTGATTAGTAAGATATGCAGCAATGAAAATACAATCATCCCAAAATTGACTAGGTAATTTAGCTTGAAATCATAAAGCCCTAGCAATGTTTAAGAGATGACGATGTTTACGTTCTACAATGCCATTTTGTTATGGCGTATGTACACAACTAGTTTGATGAATGGCTCTAAAGATTTGAGAAAAGATGTAGCATTGTTAACGAGTTCACGACCATTATCGGTCCGAATTTGTTGAATAATACAGTTAAATTGTGTCTTAACCATATTTTAAAAAATTTGAATATGAGAATGAATTATGCATAAGGTAAACCCATGTGAACGAGAAAAATCATCAACAATAGTTAAAAAATGTCGTGCACATATATTGAAGGAGTATGATATGGTCCCCACATGAAAATATACTAAATCAAAACAAGTTGAAATTTTACTAGATTGACATGGTAAACGAGTTTGTTTAGTAAGAGGACACGGTGCAAATACATTTATTAGAAATTGAAATATGAGAATCCAAAGCATGAAATTTTGAAGATATAGAAAAAACAGGATGACCCAATCGCCAATGCCACATGTCAAAAAGGGATTGCGAAACTAGAGTTGAAGCAAAAAGTGGCTGTTGTGGAAGAAGATAATAAAGCCCCTTGTCCTCTTTTACCCGTCTCAATCACACGCTTCGTCCGTAGGTCATGAAAAACACAGGAACTGGGAAAAAAAGTTACTGAACAATTTAGAGATTTTGTGAGTTTACTAATAAAGAGCAAATTGAATTTGAAGTCAAAAATATGAATTATATCTTGCAAAAGCATCTTGGAATTTGGTTTAGCGGTACCATATTGAGAAATAGAAACTGTACTCGTTGCTGTTAACAGCGCAAGAGGCGCGGTGCCTCGGGCGCGAGGCACATAGAGGCGCAGAGAGGCGCCTTAGAAATCATCGAGGCGACACGCAAGTCCAAGGCGAGCGCTTAGGTGCAAGAGGCGCGTGCCTCACGTGAGGCGCGAGCCTCGTTATACTTGGTCAATTTCTCAAAACGGGTCAAATGGCCATTAAACCCAACCCAAAACTTAAAACAACTCCACCCACAACTTAAAATACCCCATGACAATTGAGAATTGGAACCAGCTAGGGCTTCTCGAGTTCAAGACCAAGCTGAGGCGTGGAGGCGAGACTAGTTAGGGCACCTCGAGTTCTATCACCGACGGCTCCTCGCATTCGATCGCCGGTGGCTCTTCTCCTCAGGTATGGTTCTCTTCTCTTCTTTCCTCCTCCTCTGCTCCTTTTCTTTTGAATTTATTTTTTTCCAGCAAATTCTGATTCTTCTCAGCAACTAAGCAACTTCTGATTCTTCTCAACTTGAGATTCTCCTCGGCAACTCTTGATTCTTCTCCTCTTAGCAACAACAAAATTGATGTGTAATTACTTCTATTCTTCCCCTAATTCTATTCAAGTCTCAAATTAATTTTTTGAAAACTTTTGTTTGAAATTGAATAATTGATAGTTGCTTGGTATCTTGGTTAGTGTTATATTTTGATTGGGTATCAATTTCTCAACTCAGATAAAATATTAGCCGACCAACTCGAGTTGATGCGATTGTTTTTGTTATATGTTTCAAGTTAATTTTTCTTAACTTTTGTTTGAGTAATTGATTGTTGGTGTTATATTTTGATTAGATCTCAGTTTCTCAACTCGGAGAAAACATTGGTCAACTTGAGTTGATGCTATTGTTGTTGGTATTTTAATAGTCATATTTAATTTGAAACTCAAGTTTCAAGTTAAATTTATTAGTGTATAAAACATGAAATTGAGTTCAGAAATTTTCGTGAGACAAGATCATTTCTTTATGTTAATTTTTTAGATCATTTCTTTTTGTTAACGAATAGCGACTTAGTGTCTTGAATCTTGATGTCTTCGTCTTTTCCTTGGTGCTTCTATATTTTATTTTTATGTTCCAATATGATATGCATTTGTTTATGTTGTCTTTTGGAATCTAGATATGACTTCATCAAAAGGAAAAAAAGATCCGTCGTGGGAACATACAACTTTAGAGGACCTAAACGACAACAATACTCATATTTGTAATTATTGTAAGAAGCAGACTAAAGGTAGGATCTCGAGGGCAAAGGAGCACATTATTGGTAAATTAAGGGAGAAAAAACGGATGGATGTAACGCGATGCATGTTAGTTCCAAATGAAGTGAGGCAAAAGATCGAAGATTATGAAAGGGCTCGAATAGCTAGCGTGGCGGCACGAACATCGCAAGATCGTATTCCCGATTTTGATGAGGATGAGGATATGATTGAAATTGATCGTGATGAGGATGATGTTCAAGAGATTGTACCTCCCGTGGGATCTTCTAGTGGGCGTCAAGCTTCAATGTCCAGGAGAGGTGGTGGTAATAGTAGTAGGCCTTCATAAAAGAGGAAAGGTCCTCTTGATGCCTTTTGTTTTTGCGATTCTGCACTTGAAGTAGAAAAGGATGATAGAATGAGAAAGTTGTGGCAAAAAGGTATTAAAGAGTGTCGACAAAGAGATAGTGGCAAGAGTACATCAAGATATCACTCGTTTTTGGTACCAAGCGGGGATTCCATTCAACGTAGCTCATATGAAATTGTTTAGGGTGATGCTCAAGTGCGTCGGGCAATTTGGCCCGCATTTGCCTCCCTCGTATCAACTACGGGTACCTCTTCTTAAAAAAGAGTTAGAGAACACAAAGAAATTGGTGGATGACCATAAAAAGACTTAGGAAGCTACTGCTTGCTCGTTTATGACCGACGGTTGGAGTGATAGAAAAGGGCATTTATTGATCAATTTTTTGGTGAATTCTCCAAAAGGGACGGTGTTTGGGAGGTCCATTGACGCACCGGATGTTATCATGACCGGAATACAAATGTACAATATTATAAAAGAAGATTTGGAAAAAAATAGGCATAAAAATGTTGTGCAAGTGATAACGGACAATGCTTCGAGTCTTAAGATGGTGGGTAAGATACGCTTTAAAGCTATTACTTTTTGTTATAAAGTTATAAATATTTATTAGATTTAGTAGTTTAACGATTCAAATTGTGTTTTTGTCTTTAGGGAGCTTTTTGGAGGCCGAATTTTTTCATTTATATTGGACTATATGCCGCGTATTGTCTCAACTTAATGTAAAAAGATATTGGGAATCTTCCTATCGTAAAAAAGACGTTGAAAAGTGCGATGAAAGTGACGGGCTATATATACTCATTTGTGGATTCTCAACTTGATGAGAACTAAAACCAAGAAAAGAGAGTTGCTAAGGCCGGACATGACTCGTTTTGCTACCTCCTATCTAATTTTGCAAAGCATTCATAAGCAAAAGAAGAATTTGAGGGACATGTTTCTTTCACCTGATTGGAAGAATAGTTCATGGGCAAAAGAAGCGAAAGGCAAGGCTATTCAGAAGATTATTTACATGTCTGCATTTTGGAATAATGTTCTACATGTGCTTAAGCTTACTGCTCCGTGGGTTCGAGTTTTAAAACTCGTCGACAGTGAGAAGAAGCCCGCAATGGGCTATATTTATGAAGCTATGGAAAGAGCTAAAGAGGCGATAGCTGTATCTTTTGGAGGGAGACGAATGTTGTGTGTATAAGCAAGTATTTGAGATAGTTGACAGGAGGTGGGAGGTGCAACTGCATTGTCCCCTGCATGCAGCTGTTTTGTCACGACCCGCAGGGTACGGAACGTGACTGGCACTTAAGTTTACGAAACGTCTAAAGACGTCCGTAAAATAAGTAAGCCAAAGCCCAGAAAACAAAACCAATTAAGCAAAAGAGTGAAGAAAACCCAAACATTTGAAAGCAAGTTTATCAAATAAGTCATGTAAAACCCCTTTTAAAAACAATACTAATTTTTCCGAAAATTTCGGCAGAGTCTCCTTTGTAAATACTGGCCCCCAAAATGGGTACAACAAAATATACACATGAATCCAACAAAATAGGGCATCCCCAAGCAGGAGCTAGCTCTTCGCCACAAGGCGGTCACAAATCCCACGCAATGTAAATGACAGCAAGCATAATAAAGCATAAGGAAGCATGAGAAAAGTAGCATGTCGGCTCAAGTGAGCTCGACCCCAAAATACATCATAAAATCCACAAACCTCACAGTCTCATCTCTAGGTCAATATATAATAAATCTGGTAGAAACAGTAGATGGAGTACACTAGATACAAAGAATATACAAGGTGGTACAAAAATGATAACATAACCCACCTATGTGCAAATCTCGAGCTCAGGCAAAAGAGGCAAAAGAACAAGTGCGCCCGCCGCTACTGAACTGACGGAGCGGACCTGCAAAAGACTGTGGCACAACGGGGGTGAGTTGCCAACTCGTGAGTAATAAATAACATCTACAAAGGCTATCGTATGCATGCACACAAGCATCCTAGCATCTATAATACAGGTATGACTGGATGCACTAGCAGGTGTGTATACAACATCAGTGTACGAATATGTATGCAACATGAATATCTGAGGTCTCAATAGGTATATATAAGAAATATTTTATCTCTTTTTGTTTTTGAAACTCTTTTAGAATGCCAGCATAATGTCAATGAATCGACGAAAATCGGTGTCCAGCAACGACACCCAAAAGCTGTCCCAAATCTCATAAATCCATGTCATAGTGTCTCTGGACTCAGCCATCCGGCTGACCCATCTAAATATCAATATCTCATCCTCTCGCGGCCCCGGTCGGTATCCTCTGGATATCCGCCGTGCCCAATGAAGTCACCGGTAGGTAATCCGTCCCCTGCCAGGCTCAACGTCATCACCACATTCCTCTTGCCCCGGGGTACCTTACCGGGCCCACCATGTATCCGTGCCGGTTCCTCCACTCCTCGACACGGATTTCCAAATCCACAGCAAACTCATGGTGGACGACACTTACATCACTAGAAAACCGCAATTTACATATTTTAAAAATATAATAAGTTTAGAAATTTTGCGGCTTTCCCCCGAAATCCAGCAATATCATAAAATCTCAAGAAATCCTCATAAGTGCATATATCAATGATAATGAATGCGTATGATATCAATAATCAAGTTGCGATGTGTGATTAATGTATTAAGCATGAACAATTAATATGATGAAGTACATGCACATGAATAGCAATTTTACGGTTTCATTTTAAGGAATTAAAGACAATAGCATCAGTTTAAGTATTAATTAGTAAAAGATTTAAATTTAAATGTTATCTAGTGTGGTGGCATGGCAATTACCAGGGTGTGTGTGTAAGCATGAATAGTGCTCGTGCTGCATATAAAAACCTGGTAATGGTGCATGTGTCCTACAATTGAGTTTGCGTATATGGGTATAACATATTGATCTAATTGCAGCAATTATCATGCCAGTAATATTATTCTACTGTCACAAGTGGTTATCCAGTTTACTATTTTTCAGTTTACTAAATCTATCGGGCGACTTGCGCCATCCAAACGATCGTCCCCCGTAGATGTTAAATCTACTCACAGGGATCCCTGGCTAGCTGTGTCCAATCACCGCCTTTCCCTTTCGCGCCGCGTCTGACGTTCCCGCGACCGAACCTGGAATTTACACCAATACCAAATATAAGGTTACATATCAAGAACGACGCAAAACCCCAACGAAACTACTAAAGTTCGCTAGCTAGGTACAACGTGCACAAAGTGCGCGGACACACGCGAAAATCGCAAAAACTGCCAAAAAAACGCCGATTTGGACGCCCGGCAAAACTAAAACCCGACTACCCAAAAAAACCGCACTCACGCATCCTAAAAGTCGTAGGACAAGCCATTACAATCATCAAGATATCAAGAATAATTCATCACACAATTTTATAACAAAGCTAGTAAGCATTGCGTCCCAAAATCGGTGCAAAAATCGCCGATTTGCGACAAAACGACTACAATAAAGCATAATTACCCAAGCACACTACAAGCAATCTACAAACACTAATTACAACACAATAGCCATGATTCCAATCCTATTTTCCATAACCACCAATTCTTGAATTTATAACCTAGCAAAATCCAATCAAATTCCACACTTGAAACTTTAAATTAACACAACAAAGCCCACTTAAGAAAATTAACCTCTTAGGTTAGGTTAGCAAAATACTAGATAGCAATTTAGGTTTAATCAACTAAATAATGTTTTCTAAAACTTAATCAACTCACTAATCATGTTTCACCATCCAATTCCACACAAAAACCCTCTCTTGAAAATCCTAAAACAACAATTTCACACTTCTAAATTTAACTAAATTAGCATAATTAAAGACTACATCAACAAGGTAACTATATAGATTAGTTAATTAACCATTAGATTAACTATAAAACAACTTAATTAACTATTATGGCTTCAAAACCCTAGCTAAAATTTTCAAGCAAAACCTAAGAAACTAGATTAAACTACACTAAATTAACACTAAACCATCTAACATAAGAACTTAAACAAAAGAATTTAACATGATAGAAATTATACCTCTTGATCTATGGATCAAGCAAGAAAATTTGGCTCCAATTGATGGCCTCAAGCACCAAGATCCAAGTTAGAATGGCTAAGGAAAATGATAGCATAAGGATTTGTTTGGATTTTTGAATAAATCATGGATTTTGATGTGGTTTTTTGAAGAAAATGAAGGAAAATGAAAAGAAAAGAGAGGAAGAAGAGGGTGTGCAGGAATTTCGGCCAGAGGAGGAATGGGGGAGGGTGTGGGCAAGTGAGGAAAGTCATGGTCAAGTCCACAAAAGTCAATGTATCATACTTTATCCATTATATTTAAAATAAATCCAAAAAACCCCTTAAATCAACTCAAGAAAGCAACTAAAGAAAAGAGATCAGAATTTTCTGGACTTGGTCAGGGTTGGGCTGTCCTAGGGCTGAGGGAAAAGAGAGAGGGGTTTTACAAAAGAAATTTTATGCAAAAAGGCCCCCTACAACTCAAAAATTGCAAGTTTTAGCCCAAAATTCAATAAATTCGTTTCAAATCATAAAAATTTGTTAAAAATCAAAATAAATTACTAAAAATTCATGTTATCACTAGATTATAATTATCATAATTTTAGAGATGAAAATTATGCCGGAAAAATTTGTATTTATCGCTTATTTAATGTATTTTCTTACTGGCTTAAAATAATATTAAAAAATTGAAAAATAGGGAAAAAATTTTAAATGACCAAAATTTCATAATTAACTCATTAGTCACTAAAAACAAGTAATTACCTATCCATTTAAGGTATAATTAGCCCTAAACTGCAAAATAACAAGAAAGACGGTTTTCGGAAAAATACCGAATTTTCACCGAATTTCAGGAAAACACCAAAACGACTTTTCAAGACGCTACAATCTTTCCCCCTTAAAGAAATTCGGTCCCCGAATTTAAAAAAAAATAATATAGCTACGCGTACCTTCGAAGAGATGGGGATACATCTTCCTCATCTCGCCCTCGGCCTCCCAGGTAACCTCCTCGCTACTCGGGCTACGCCAAAGGACCTTGACGGTTGGTATAATCTTCGACCTCACCTTCTTCACCTGCCGATCCAAGATGGCCACCGGCTGCTCTGCAAAAGAAAGGTCGCGCTCTAGCTGGACTGTCGGGTGCTGAATCGCATGCGAAGGGTCGTGAAGGTACTTGCGGAGCATCGAAACATGGAAGACGGGGTGAACATCGGGAAAGCTGGGAGGAAGAGCCAAACGATATGCAACAGCGCCAACACGATCGAGGATCTCGAAGGGACCTACGAATCTAGGGCTAAGCTTCCCCTTTCGCCCAAAACGCATCACGCCCTTCATCGGAGAGACCCTCAGAAAAACATGGTCGCCAACTGCGAACTCTAACCTGCGACGGCGCCTGTCTGCATAGGATTTCTGTCTGCTCTGAGCCGCTCTCATCCGGTCTCGGATCAACTGTATCTTCGCTGTCGTCTCCTCAACAAGCTGCGGCCCCAAAATGCTGATCTCGCTGAGCTCTGTCCAACAAACGGGCGATCTGCATCTCCTCCCATACAATGCCTCGAAAGGTGCCATCTGAATAGTATCCTGGAAGCTGTTGTTGTAGGAGAACTCCACTAGAGGTAAATGACGATCCCAGCTACCACCAAAGTCTAAAACGCACGCTCTGAGCATGTCCTCGAGAGTCTAAATGGTCCGCTCTGACTGTCCGTCTGTCTGCGGATGAAACGCTGTGCTGAAGCTCAAACGAGTGCCCAAAGCCTCCTGAAGCCTCTGCCAAAGTCGGCTGGTGAACTGAGTGCCTCGATCTGACACGATACAAGTCGGTACGCCATGTAGTCGCACGATCTCGTCAATATAGAGCTGAGCATACTGAGCGAAGCTGAAAGTCGTCTTCACTGGAAGGAAGTGAGCCGCTTTCGTCAATCTATCCACGATCACCCAGATGGAGTCGTACCCTCGACTGGTCCTGGGTAGACCCACAACGAAATCCATCGAAATCTGCTCCCATTTCCACTCTGGAATGGGTAATGGCTGTAGCTCTCCTGCGGGCCTCTGGTGCTCGGCCTTGACTTGCTGACAAGTCAGGCATCTCGAAACGAACTCCGCAATGTCCCTCTTCATCCCGTCCCACCAGTAGGTCTCTCTCATATCATGGTACATCTTGGTGGAACCGGGGTGGACACTATACACTGATCGGTGTGCCTCCTCAAGAATGTCGCGCCGCAATCCATCAGCATCTGGTACGCACAGTCTAGATCCATATCGTAAAATCCCCTGATCGTCAACCACGAACTCGGAAAATCTGCCCTGTCCCATCTGTGCCACGATCTCTGAGCAACGGTCGTCACTGTGCTGTGCCTCATATATACGGTCAAGCAACTGTGGGCGTGCACGAACATGCGCGAGCTGTCCCCTGTCTGAGTGAACTCGAACTCCACTCGGCTGTCACATAACATCTGCCAATCTGCTGACGACTGCCTCTGCACTGTGCGTAAAAAGGATAGACTACCCCCGGGCCTCCTACTCAACGCATCTGCCACCACATTCGCCTTGCCGGGGTGATATAAGATCTCGCAGTCGTAGTCTTTCACCAACTCCATCCAACGACGCTGTCTGAGGTTCAGGTCTCGCTGTTGAAATATGTACTTTAAGCTCTTGTGATCGGTGAATATCTGACACGACTCGCCGTACAGGTAATGTCGCCAAATCTTCAGTGCAAAGACCACTGCAGCCATCTCCAAATCATGAGTGGGGTAGTTCTGTTCATGCTTCTTCAACTGCCGAGAAGCATAAGCGATCACCCGGCCATGCTGCATCAAAACGCATCCTAATCCCACTCGCGAAGCATCACAGTAGACAACAAATCCGCCTGATCCCGAAGGCAAAGATAATACCGGCGCCGTAGTCAAACATGTCCGCAGCTGCTGAAAACTGCGCTCGCACTCCTTCGTCCAGACGAAAGGAACTCCCTTCCGGGCCAAACTGGTCAACGGTGCAGCTATACGGGAGAAGTCCTGAACAAAATGCCTATAGTAGCCCGCCAGGCCTAGAAAACTACGGATCTCAGTAACCGATGTAGGTCGGGGCCACTGATGAACAGCCTCAATCTTCTTCGGGTCCACACAAATGCCGTCTCTCGTAACCACGTGACCCAAGAATCCGACGCTGTCCAGCCAGAAAGCACACTTGGAGAACTTCGCGAACAGCTGATGCTCCCTCAGAGTCTGTAACGTAATCTGCAAGTGCTGCTCGTGCTCCTCTCTGCTCCGGGAGTACACCAAGATGTCGTCGATAAACACGATGATGAACAAGTCAAGATACGGCCTGAATGTACGGTTCATCAAATCCATGAATGCTGCTGGGGCGTTGGTGAGTCCGAACGACATCACCAAAAACTCATAGTGGCCGTAGCACGTGCGGAAAGCTGTCCTCGGTATATCCTCCTGTCGAACTCGCAGCTGATGGTATCCTGATCGCAAGTCGATCCTCGAAAAATACCCCGCACCCTGAAGCTGGTCGAACAAATCATCAATGCGCGGCAACGGATATCTGTTCCGAACGGTAACTTTGTTCAGCTGGCGGTAGTCGATACATAAGCGCAAACTTCCATCCTTCTTCTTGACAAACAGGACCGGAGCACCCCACAGAGAAACACTCGGTCGAATAAGCCCCTTATCTAACAAATCCTGCAACTGATCCTTCAGCTCTCGAAGCTCTGCCGGGGCCATCCGATAAGGCGGTATAGAAATAGGCCCCGAACCGGGAATCAAATCAATGCAGAACTCAACATCGCGCTCAGGAGGTAGCCCAGGTAGCTCATCAGGGAAAACATCAGGGAACTCACAAACTACCGGGACCCGGTCCAACGGAACCTCTGCAGCTCGAGTATCACAAACAAACGCTAAGAATCCCTGACATCCCTTCCGCAAGAGCTGACCAGCGCGAAGAGAAGAAATTAAACTGGGAAGGGTGACACTGCGGTCTCCCTGAATAACAAGGACTGGCTCTCCCGGAAAGCTAAATCTGACTGCCTTCTCACGGCAGTCCACCGAAGCATAACAAGTGGCTAGCCAATCCATGCCCAGAAGCACATCAAAGTCCAACATATCGAGGAGTATCAAATCAACTGATGAATCCCTCTCCCCGATATGAACGGAACACAAACGAAAAACAAAATGAGCGACAAACGACTCGCCTACCGGAGTAACAACAACAAGCGGCTGATCTAACGACGACGACTCACGGCCCAACATCGGTGCAAAGTGTGTAGAGACGTATGAATGTGTGGAACCTGGGTCGAATAATACCCGTGCGTCGAAAGAACAAACTGGCAAGGTACCTGTCACAACGGCATTGGATGCCTGCGCATCCTGCGGTGTCAAAGCAAAAACTCGGGCCTGTCCTCCACCGATAGCGGGCTGACCTCGACCTCGGCCTCTGCCTCCTCGTCCTCTCTGAACAGGACCGCCGCGTCCACGGCCTCTCGGTGCACCCAGCTGGCGTGGAGCATCGCCTGGGGTAGGAAGTAGGGCTCTCTGAGGAGGGGGTGGTGATGGTGGTAGGGTCACGTGCGGAACTGTCGCTGCTCCCTGTCGTCTCACCGGACAGTCTCTGACAAGATGGTGCAAACTCCCGCACCCAAAACATCTTGGCGACGGCTGCTACCCCTGGGGATAAGAACCATATAACTGTCCCCGCCCAAATCCTCTGCCAGGCCTATCTCTCGGAAAGAATCTGGCGCGCTGCCTCTGAGACGGTACATCGGTGCGCATCCTCTTCGGCCCAGAAACGGCCGAAGTCCGTGATATCCGTGCCTCCATCCGCAATGCCGTATCCATAGCAGCTGAATAGGTGTCGTAGTGCTGGGCGCCAATGGCAAGATATAGCTGGGCATCAAGTCCCTGTACGAACCTCTTCACCATCTTCTCCTCGGTATCCACCAAATACTGAGCATATCGGGATAACTGTGTAAACTGGATGTCATACTCAGACACCGTCATCCCAGGTGTCTTGACTAAGGCCTCGAAGCTACGAGCTCTGGCATCACGAACGCTCTCTGGAAGGAAACGGGCCAGAAAGACCGCTGTAAACTCGACCCAAGTCATAGGCGGTAGATCTGCAGCTCGACCTCTCCCACCATGTCTGCGCGAGACCCTCTAGTCGGAAACTCGCAAGCTCTACCCATCGATCATCCGAACATCTCAGCGAACGGCAGATCCTGGCTAAACTGTCAAGGAACGTCTGTGGGTCCTCCGCTGCCTCGGTGCCGGTGAATACTGGAGGTCTCAGCCTCATGAAATCCTGTAGTGAAACCGGAATGGCCACGGTGGTAGTAGTAGGAGCAGGTATCATGGTCGTCTGTGATGTAGTAGGTACGTCACCCGGCCTCGGTGTACGACTGGCTGCAACTAGGGATCCTACCATCTGACGTAGCTCCTGCATGCCTCCCATCATCTTTCGCAACTCCTCCATACCGGTTTTGAGCCTATCCATACGGTCTGGGGAAGGTGGATCGGTCTGTCCCTGCGGCGTAGGCATACCACCCTGCTCAGTCCTAGTCTCGGACGAGCCAGCTCGAATCTCGTCTCTGGCGGCAGCCCTATGTGCCCTCGTAGCCTTCGGCGGCATAGTGGTTGTTACAGGAAAATGGATAGTAAGAACAGTGCAATAGGATTATAGGATACACGGAATTGAAGAAGGAAATTTCCAAGCAAGTATCCTAAAGTCACTTAGGCGGAGTACCGTATCGTAAGTATGCCGCGGACATACGCACGCTACGTTACCCTGCTTAAGTCACTTACTCCATCTACCAAGGGTCATCTTACACTCACAAAGGTAAAACCTATCGCTCTGATACCAACTTTGTCACGACCCGCAGGGTACGGAACGTGACTGGCACTTAAGTTTACGAAACGTCTAAAGACGTCCGTAAAATAAGTAAGCCAAAGCCCAGAAAACAAAACCAATTAAGCAAAAGAGTGAAGAAAACCCAAACATTTGAAAGCAAGTTTATCAAATAAGTCATGTAAAACCCCTTTTAAAAACAATACTAATTTTTCCGAAAATTTCGGCAGAGTCTCCTTTGTAAATACTGGCCCCCAAAATGGGTACAACAAAATATACACATGAATCCAACAAAATAGGGCATCCCCAAGCAGGAGCTAGCTCTTCGCCACAAGGCGGTCACAAATCCCACGCAATGTAAATGACAGCAAGCATAATAAAGCATAAGGAAGCATGAGAAAAGTAGCATGTCGGCTCAAGTGAGCTCGACCCCAAAATACATCATAAAATCCACAAACCTCACAGTCTCATCTCTAGGTCAATATATAATAAATCTGGTAGAAACAGTAGATGGAGTACACTAGATACAAAGAATATACAAGGTGGTACAAAAATGATAACATAACCCACCTATGTGCAAATCTCGAGCTCAGGCAAAAGAGGCAAAAGAACAAGTGCGCCCGCCGCTACTGAACTGACGGAGCGGACCTGCAAAAGACTGTGGCACAACGGGGGTGAGTTGCCAACTCGTGAGTAATAAATAACATCTACAAAGGCTATCGTATGCATGCACACAAGCATCCTAGCATCTATAATACAGGTATGACTGGATGCACTAGCAGGTGTGTATACAACATCAGTGTACGAATATGTATGCAACATGAATATCTGAGGTCTCAATAGGTATATATAAGAAATATTTTATCTCTTTTTGTTTTTGAAACTCTTTTAGAATGCCAGCATAATGTCAATGAATCGACGAAAATCGGTGTCCAGCAACGACACCCAAAAGCTGTCCCAAATCTCATAAATCCATGTCATAGTGTCTCTGGACTCAGCCATCCGGCTGACCCATCTAAATATCAATATCTCATCCTCTCGCGGCCCCGGTCGGTATCCTCTGGATATCCGCCGTGCCCAATGAAGTCACCGGTAGGTAATCCGTCCCCTGCCAGGCTCAACGTCATCACCACATTCCTCTTGCCCCGGGGTACCTTACCGGGCCCACCATGTATCCGTGCCGGTTCCTCCACTCCTCGACACGGATTTCCAAATCCACAGCAAACTCATGGTGGACGACACTTACATCACTAGAAAACCGCAATTTACATATTTTAAAAATATAATAAGTTTAGAAATTTTGCGGCTTTCCCCCGAAATCCAGCAATATCATAAAATCTCAAGAAATCCTCATAAGTGCATATATCAATGATAATGAATGCGTATGATATCAATAATCAAGTTGCGATGTGTGATTAATGTATTAAGCATGAACAATTAATATGATGAAGTACATGCACATGAATAGCAATTTTACGGTTTCATTTTAAGGAATTAAAGACAATAGCATCAGTTTAAGTATTAATTAGTAAAAGATTTAAATTTAAATGTTATCTAGTGTGGTGGCATGGCAATTACCAGGGTGTGTGTGTAAGCATGAATAGTGCTCGTGCTGCATATAAAAACCTGGTAATGGTGCATGTGTCCTACAATTGAGTTTGCGTATATGGGTATAACATATTGATCTAATTGCAGCAATTATCATGCCAGTAATATTATTCTACTGTCACAAGTGGTTATCCAGTTTACTATTTTTCAGTTTACTAAATCTATCGGGCGACTTGCGCCATCCAAACGATCGTCCCCCGTAGATGTTAAATCTACTCACAGGGATCCCTGGCTAGCTGTGTCCAATCACCGCCTTTCCCTTTCGCGCCGCGTCTGACGTTCCCGCGACCGAACCTGGAATTTACACCAATACCAAATATAAGGTTACATATCAAGAACGACGCAAAACCCCAACGAAACTACTAAAGTTCGCTAGCTAGGTACAACGTGCACAAAGTGCGCGGACACACGCGAAAATCGCAAAAACTGCCAAAAAAACGCCGATTTGGACGCCCGGCAAAACTAAAACCCGACTACCCAAAAAAACCGCACTCACGCATCCTAAAAGTCGTAGGACAAGCCATTACAATCATCAAGATATCAAGAATAATTCATCACACAATTTTATAACAAAGCTAGTAAGCATTGCGTCCCAAAATCGGTGCAAAAATCGCCGATTTGCGACAAAACGACTACAATAAAGCATAATTACCCAAGCACACTACAAGCAATCTACAAACACTAATTACAACACAATAGCCATGATTCCAATCCTATTTTCCATAACCACCAATTCTTGAATTTATAACCTAGCAAAATCCAATCAAATTCCACACTTGAAACTTTAAATTAACACAACAAAGCCCACTTAAGAAAATTAACCTCTTAGGTTAGGTTAGCAAAATACTAGATAGCAATTTAGGTTTAATCAACTAAATAATGTTTTCTAAAACTTAATCAACTCACTAATCATGTTTCACCATCCAATTCCACACAAAAACCCTCTCTTGAAAATCCTAAAACAACAATTTCACACTTCTAAATTTAACTAAATTAGCATAATTAAAGACTACATCAACAAGGTAACTATATAGATTAGTTAATTAACCATTAGATTAACTATAAAACAACTTAATTAACTATTATGGCTTCAAAACCCTAGCTAAAATTTTCAAGCAAAACCTAAGAAACTAGATTAAACTACACTAAATTAACACTAAACCATCTAACATAAGAACTTAAACAAAAGAATTTAACATGATAGAAATTATACCTCTTGATCTATGGATCAAGCAAGAAAATTTGGCTCCAATTGATGGCCTCAAGCACCAAGATCCAAGTTAGAATGGCTAAGGAAAATGATAGCATAAGGATTTGTTTGGATTTTTGAATAAATCATGGATTTTGATGTGGTTTTTTGAAGAAAATGAAGGAAAATGAAAAGAAAAGAGAGGAAGAAGAGGGTGTGCAGGAATTTCGGCCAGAGGAGGAATGGGGGAGGGTGTGGGCAAGTGAGGAAAGTCATGGTCAAGTCCACAAAAGTCAATGTATCATACTTTATCCATTATATTTAAAATAAATCCAAAAAACCCCTTAAATCAACTCAAGAAAGCAACTAAAGAAAAGAGATCAGAATTTTCTGGACTTGGTCAGGGTTGGGCTGTCCTAGGGCTGAGGGAAAAGAGAGAGGGGTTTTACAAAAGAAATTTTATGCAAAAAGGCCCCCTACAACTCAAAAATTGCAAGTTTTAGCCCAAAATTCAATAAATTCGTTTCAAATCATAAAAATTTGTTAAAAATCAAAATAAATTACTAAAAATTCATGTTATCACTAGATTATAATTATCATAATTTTAGAGATGAAAATTATGCCGGAAAAATTTGTATTTATCGCTTATTTAATGTATTTTCTTACTGGCTTAAAATAATATTAAAAAATTGAAAAATAGGGAAAAAATTTTAAATGACCAAAATTTCATAATTAACTCATTAGTCACTAAAAACAAGTAATTACCTATCCATTTAAGGTATAATTAGCCCTAAACTGCAAAATAACAAGAAAGACGGTTTTCGGAAAAATACCGAATTTTCACCGAATTTCAGGAAAACACCAAAACGACTTTTCAAGACGCTACATGTTTATTACCTAATCTGGCATTCTTTTATTTCAATCCGGCCATACAATTTGATGAGGAAGTGATGAGTGAGCTTTACAAAGTGATGGAGAAGATGGTTGATCCAGAGCTGCATGATTAGTCAAGAGATTTCTATCTACAAGAATGAGGGGATCTTTGGAATGAAATTAGCAATTGATAGTAGAAAAAAAGAAATCTTCGTGTAAGCAAATGCTTATTATTCGTATTTAAAGTTGATTTGTAATTTGCAATATTAACAATTTGTTATATACGGCAGCTGATTGGTGGGATTCTTATGGAGTATCCACTCCTAATTTACAAAAGCTTGCTGTTAGAATTTTGAGCCTTGTAGTTCCTCGGGATGTGGGAGGAATTGGAGTGCAACTATTGATTATCCTTACGTGTAATTTCTTTGTGTTAAAGTTTTGTTTTATGAATCAAGTCTTTAACAATCTTATATTGATTTTTTGTGTTGTAGATTCACATGAAAAAGAGAAATTATCTCGGCCACCAACGATTGAATGATTTGGTGTATGTCAAGTACAACCAAAAGATGTTGGAGAGACATAAGACAGGATGTTATAAATCTCAAATTGCTAGAAATTGAATAGTCTAATGAATGGTTATTGGGAGAATTTCGTGAAGGGGATGAAAATGCGGAGAATGATTTAGTTTTTGAGGATAAGGATCTTACTTGGGGTGACATGGCCACCGCGGCCGGCGTCGATGATCCGTTAAGACTTAGGAGATCTACAACAACGACGGCAAGAGGTGGAGTAGATCATAGGGCTTCATCTTCACAAGCTTCCCAATCTATGGTTAGGCTACTGGTTTCCGAGCTGGAGGAGGAATTTGATTTCGATGATGAGTCGGAGGAGGAAGAAGCAAATATTGATATATGCTCGGAAGATGTGGAGGAGAATGAACAGGAGTATGATTCATCTTTATTTTTAGTTGTTATTTTCTTATTTGAGCATGCACTCTTTTTTGGATTAGATTATTGAGACTTCATAGTTCGTAATTTGGGATCAGTAGTTAATTGGTACTTGCTAGTTATATGGATTGTGAAGTGTAGTTCGTAATTTGGGTTTAGTAGTTAATAGCTACTTGCTAGTTATACGGATTGTGAAGTGTGAACCTTTGGTTTCTATTTGGTTGTATGTTTTAAAAGTATTTATATACCTCTTTTTTCTTCTCTTATTAGTTATTACAACTCGCGAGCACTTGTGTTGATTAGATTGCTTATTCATTAATAATGTCTTGTATCTTGCATTTCAAAAGTTATTGATATAAAATATTTTGTTCTTGAGGTATTGGTTTAATAACAATGGTATAATACAACATAATTTGCATGTCCAGTGGGGTTCGAACCCACAATCTTCCATATAATTAGAATGCCTTACCATTATGCCATGGATATATATTATGTGTATTAGGTACAAGACCACATGTAGTGCCAAATTATAGTATTAAACGTTATTAAATAAACTTATGCGTCACATACTCGAGCGCGCGCCGTGCGCCTTGAGCGTATTACAACCTGTTGCGTCACGCATTGCGTCTTGCGCATTAACAACTCTGATTGTACTGCCGTTTGGTGATTGAATTGAAGATGGACCAATTTTTGAGTATTTGCTAGTAATAAATCTAAATTTGAGATCATATGATTAGAAGAACCAGAATCAATGATCCAAGAATTTTTAGAGAGCGTAATAAGAAAACAATGGGAGTTACCAGCAAAGTTTGCTAATGGATGAACATTGCCAGGAGAAATTAGAGAGATGATTTGTTGAATTTGTTCTTATGTGAATGATGGGTTAGAAGTTGCTTGGGATGATAGAGATGCGGCAGTTGGAGCGGTGATGGCGTTGAAAACCTGAGATGGAGTTGATGCCGTAGATTTTGTTGAATGTTTTTCTATAAAGAAATCAACAAATTCTATTTCTAATTAAGAATTCAACTACAATTGGGAATGGATCTACAATCTAATTATGAAAGAAGCTAATCTAACATAACCAAGCGCTATTTTCAAGCTTGAGAGCTATGGTGAAGCAAGCAAGAAGATGAGAGTATCCGAATTCTAAACTAATTCCTAATAAAATGAACAGCTCCTTTTTCCGCCTCAGTTCGCATCTATTTATAGATCTCAATAGTCGGTTCCGGGTAGCTTCTTGGGCCGCTCTTGCATTAACGAACCATGGGCCTAAATTCGAAAGCTTGAAGCGCAAGTCGAACCGCGATTTGCGGTCGCTTCAGTTCATTTTACCGTGGATCCGCAGTTGGACTTTGGATTTATGGCATCGACTTGAAACCTATGTCTTGCATTTTTCTCTAGGTCCTATTTCTGTTCTCAGAAATATTTTTAGAATACTTTGAAAATCTTAGACGGAGAGCATATTCATA
This sequence comes from Agapanthus africanus, assembly GCA_030015575.1. Lineage (NCBI taxonomy): Eukaryota > Viridiplantae > Streptophyta > Magnoliopsida > Asparagales > Amaryllidaceae > Agapanthus > Agapanthus africanus. The sequence continues at coordinate 517,393,355 of JASDDO010000014.1, forward strand.
ACGACTGAGAATTTGCCAGTTTTAGCTCGAAAACGCGACTTTTGGTCTTTTGTACCTATAATCCGACTTAAGATGATAGAGGGGTTAAAAGCATTTATTTATATACAAAGTGATAAAGAATGATGACTATAAAATGCAATGATATAATATGAACTTGCACATTCAGAGCTCGAAAAGTACCAGCACAAGGATGGGTAAAAGTTGGCTGAGATGGATGGCCATGCTTCTTGGGATTCAGAATGACCAAATCCGCAAAAATCATAATGGTAAGAAGGCTTCCCTTTGACAATTGGCGGACGAGGCGTTGAGGTTTAAGTTGACTTGTTGAAGTTCTGACGTTGTGCTGCCAAGGGAGATTGATCAATGTGTGGTTGAGTCTTGTGGAGTGATTGTTGTCGTTCTTCTTGCAAAAAAAAAAGAGTATGCACGATTGACGGTCGGTAATGGATCCATGAGCAAAATTTGGCTATGAACATGGGCATATGATTCATTCAAACCTTGTAAGAAATTCATGAGTCGATCGTGCTCACGAAAACCACCACAAGTACATGTAGGATGAGAGTTATAAGATGAGAGCTCATCCCACAAGACCTTGACAATAGTGAAGTATGCAGCAATAAATGAGTTACCTTGAGTATGATTTGTAATAGAGCGACGAATTTCGAAAATACGAGGGCCATTCTTTTGTGAGAACCGTTCACGAAGGCCCGCCCAAACATTGGCGGCTGTCTGAATAAAAAGAACTATGTTTTTGATGTCACGAACTATAGAATTCATGATCCAAGAATGAATCATGATATTACAACAAACCGATTGCGAATATGACGGTGAGTTCGGATCTGGTTTGGGAATGGTGTTGTTGATGAAGCCAAATTTGTGCTTAGCTTCCAAAGACATGATCATGGATTGACTCCATGTGGGGTAGTTATCACTAGTAAGCAACTCGAAGACGAGGCAAGTGCCAATCAGAAGAATGAAGAAAGAATGGCGATGAAGCATCAACATTTGTTGCAGTTGATGGTAGTGTTGGTGTGGTGGTAGAAGGATGAGAAGTATTTTTGTTGTCCATGGAAAAATACCAAGGTCTGTTTAGGCTAATATCATGTAAAGAGGAAATTTTTGTTTTGATTTTTGATGAACTGTACATCCAACTTTACAATGTATATATACACAATAATACTTGCCTAGCAAGTAAATAAAAGAGGAAAGAAATAATTACATAATGCTTGACTATCAAGTAATCATAAAGGGGAAAAATAAATACATAAGATTATAATTGATCCTAATTAGCACTAAATAAAATATAGTGCCGTTTTATTGCTAATAGCTATAAAGGAAATACTTGATGGTCAAGGCTCAAATCTTGCATTATAGATTTAGCTAATACTTACCATGCTAATCAAATCAAATAAATCTTCTCGCAAACATTTTGTAGGCCATTAGATATTTTGCTGCGAGTTAATCAAGATGTCGAGTTCATATTCAACGTTATGATTGCTTGTTGTTGTCAGCCTGTAGTTAGGATAGTGGGTTAAACTAAGAAGCTCCATCTCACACCCTAAGTGATAGCAGACTGGCTGATGGTGGATGTTTGCTAGATTGGTACATAAATGCATCAAATATCAGTTAAATCAATCGATATATCAGCCGACAATAAATTTCATATAGATATTGGAATTTACAATTTAACACAATATCATATGATGTCTTCGATAGTAGCCAATTGTTTACATATAAAATGAGTTAGAAAAATAAGCAAACACCAATATATTTGAAATATTATATATGGTTCAATATCAGCGACGTTGAATTTATCGGCACAAATGAAGTTGAATTTATTTATTTAAGATCTCAAACCTGTGTACTTATAACCTATAACCTATAAAACAAATCCGATATATACTTCATGTTCTCTCTTATCATCCCTTACTCTACTTGTGTTCTTAATTCAACAAATCACAAACCCTAGACTTAGCTATTTAGTTGATGATGCCATGTCCTTCCCTGACCTCTCTTCCGCCACTACCTCATCCTCCCCGGTCCTTTCTCATCCGCCTCCGGTCCCCCATCTCCTTTCTCCTTAGCACAAGTCGACTCGGCTCTTCTCACCTCTAGCAATAGCAACGCCAACAAAAACACCAACACCAACACCGAGTATTGAGACTTAGGAAGCATGTATACTTGTATATGCCTCACGAATTATTCTCGATCTTGTATCCGAGTCGGAAACTCTCGGATTCTTTCGGATTCGCTTGGATTTGTAAATGTCTCACCAACTTCTCTCGAATCTACGTATGCTCTTTCTCCCGAAAATTAAGGCACACCAAAGTTTGAAAGTGAATTGAATATCTAACATAATGCCATTATTTATTTATATTTTTATATATTGGGATGTATACCTTAATATATATTCATATTTAGTTGATTTTAAATCGATATAAAAACAGATCCCGTATCTTAGGTTTTTGGAAAATTGCAAATCCACGAACCCGTATCGTATCCCATCCGTATCCGAACCCATGCTAATAGATTGAGAACATACCGCCAGGATCAGTTACATCGATAGCTACAACATCAATAGCTCTCCACTTCTCCCCTCTTTCCTTCAATGTTCAATTTCTCATATATCTCATTTCTCAAGTGGCCAGTACTAATCATTAAGTTCAAAAAAATGTTATGAGTTGATTTATTTTTTTTTATAAATATTTTGTCATCGATGTAATTTATTTCAATTCCTTGCATGTAGCTTATAATATATGTCGATTGATGATACGTTACCTCATCATGTATTTAATATTATTAAATATATAAAATAAATATGTATAAGATTCATCATAGACTAATATGCCCTATATATGTATGTAGAAATTCTTTATATGGACTCCTGACATGAACGTTCGATATTAGCTCGTATTTTTGATTTATCGTTTGATATCCACTATTCGATATTGAGAACACTCATCCGATACGATCTGGATATCCGATTTTTAATTATTGGTACATAGTTTACAATAGTTTTCATGAACCAAAAAATTGAAAAAGAAAACATGTAAAGCTCCATAATTAAGTTGATTCGGGTGAGAGTGAGTACAATGATGGATGACCTCTTAGGAAACTGGAAATTAGAGATGGGTCAAAAGATAACACAAGTGTAAGTGTAATAAACTAAGTGCTGATTGTTCTAAAGTGCAGCACCATGTCCTCTTCGGAAACCAGGAATTAGAGATGGGTCAAAGGTAACTTGAGTCATAAGCGTGCTGAACTAAGTGCTGCTTGTATTTAAGTGTAACAGTGCAACACCATGCAGCAATGTAGTTAGGCCATTTTTCGAATCAGTGGAGGGCGCCTGTAGAATCTCCATTGCCTAGTGCTGTTCGTCCAGAATGCTAGGAACTAAACAAAAGAAATATGTCACATCATGCTTGAAAGCAAATAGTCCGACGTTGGATGTGTGCTAGATAGGTATATGGTAAATAATAGTTTTTCGTGAATTTAAAAATAAAAGTAGCTACATTTTAGGGTAAAGGCAGTATAATTAAGTATGCTCTGTGATAAGTACTAGAATGTGTGACCGACTGGTGACTCACTTCGGGTGTAAGGTTTCCTATGAGCCAAGAAGTATTTAAGAGGTAAAGTACTTTAAATTAATTAGGAGAAAGCCTGAAATTTCTTTTTCCCTCGTGATGGATGTTTCAGCATGTCGTTTTCTTACTTTTAGTTTTAGATAAGCACACTTAGATGTCATGTTCTGATCTCAGTTTTATCTACTCCATTGGTAAGACTTTGGCTAAAGCATAATACGTATCATGAACTTTCAGCTCTTTCAGCTTTTTTGGATTACCTTGAACTTTATAAATTACGCTAAAATGCCCTTTGGTTTTTTGATCTCAAGACCGTGAACTTTTTTTTATAGATAATAACAGCGCCACAGTTTCTTATTTCGACTGTTAAGTATTAGCGGAAACATTTCATCATCCATCCCTGAGTTTTGTCTAATTCATCGCTTCGGCTTCAAACCTATCTGACAAGATTTTTGCTGTAGAGGTAAAAACGTCAATTACGGCATTATCATTTAAAACCAAATTTATGGTTCTAAAATGGAAATCTCCATGTTTGATGGTATTTTAGTGTGAATTATGAAGATCAAAATATTTGTATGAAAGAAAATTGAAATTTCATGGTACTTTGTATAATTTACCTGAAACTTTAATACTCTATTTTAACCAATAATTTCATTGAGCTGGCAAGTTTCCTGTGAACAATTAAATCTCCATCGATTTTCCATACTGCATGATTTAGAAAATTAGTTGATTATGAGTGGAGAGATTAATCTAAATATTTCCGATTATTCATAGGTTCATTTTGTTTAACTGCTGTAATGTTGTTCTACTCGGGATCCAACAAGGCCAATACAGCAAATGCTTTCATATTCAAGTGTCCAAAGGAACCACAAGCTTTTTCGAGCATTCTGTTGTTATAATAAAAACATATAGGATGGCTATTAAACATTTCGGCAGCATCAAATACCTGTATATTCTGTTAACAGAATATGAATGTTGGCATTCATGTTATATGTAGTAGGCATGCTTTCCGGATCAATTCATTTAGTACCTTGTTTTCTTTCTGCTTTCTTTCATGCACTTCGAGGTCTCATGAATGGTTAAGCTGATTGGGAAATCTTACGTCATATATATCATTAGGCTTTATACTGTTGAGTATATTTGCATTTTGTTTCTTACTTGTATAGTTTTAGTGGTATTTTGGACATGATGAAAGCATTTTCAATCAGAAATAGAGAACACCACTTACCTTTATTTCTACTGCAGCAGACACTGTTGCTGCAGCTGCTGAGACAATTCTCAGAATATGTTTGTCGCCACTTCAATTTCTAAAATTGATGTTTTATTAACGCCTTGAAGATTTTACTGTCAAAAATCTATTTTTATTGGTTATGCAGCTTCATAATTACCAGGAGGTCATGTAATATAGGCATATTGACTATATTATAGTTAATAAACTTTGTATGGTCCCTCTTCCCCACAGAACTTATGTGCATGCTCTCGTTTTCTTTACTTCTTTAAAAGCCATAAGCATCTTATTATTTTTATATGTGACCCCTTCGGGAATTGAACCAAGGCCCTCACACTTTGGAGAGGAAAGTTATACGGCACAAGCCATATTTTTAGAGCCATGCTGAAGTGACATCAGGCCAAGCTTGCTTTTACCTTTTACCACATTTTCAAATCCCACTAAATCTGCTCAACTTGCACAGAGCTTACTTGTGAAATTCGAACAAGGTTTGCCTTGGCTCAACTTCACTTGTTTACGTTGCTTAGGTGGAAAGGCAAAACGGTACATAAGAATTGATTATTGCCTGCATGGAGTCTAATAGGAGTTCTATCTGGTTGCATGCCCCAATACTTTCATGAAAAATCTTTTCTTTCGGATACCTAAAATGCTCATATACATGTGGAATTTTTATTTGTTGTGCAAGCAGGTTCAATGCTAGCCATTGAGATTGTGAGTTTTCAGCACATCCTAAAATGTTGCCAAATCTTCAGTATTAAACTTTGTTGAATATCAGATTAGATTTAAGATACGACAAGATACTCTTGGTTCTACCAAGTGGGTTGAGGATCTATTAGACGTTTTCCCTATACCATGGAGTCAGAAGAACTCGTAGGATAAGTTTATCTTCCTACTTGGCAAAGTTCATAATTCTGGTTATATTACGATTTTACCCATCAATTTTTATTCCATACCATGCAGAATAAGCCATTAGGTCAAGGACAATCTGGAGCAAAGAGAAAGGCGCTGACCGGACCCCAAAAGGAATGGAGTTGTTCTCTCTGCCAGGTGACCGCCACCAGCCAGAAGAACTTGAACGTACATCTCCGAGGCAAGAAACACAAAGCAAAAGCAGCGCTGTTCAATAACAACAAACCTACTTCTAAAAAGTCAAATGCATCATCTTCAATGGAAAAGAAAATAGTCGGCAATGTGTCACTCGGCCAAGCAAAAGAAATCTTGTCATCCAATGAACCAGCAAATAAGAAAATAGCTACGGAAGGGGAAAAGCAGTTTAAGAAACAGCCGAGCAATATGTGGTGTAAACTATGCAAAGTGGAATGCAATAGCCAGGATATGTTAGATTGTCACTTGAAGGGGAAGAAGCACAAGGGTAAGCTTGGGCCCGAGAAAGGTGATGGGGTTAGTACTGCTGAAGTGGTGAAGGAAGTAACAGAGCAGGTGGCAAAAGGTAAGGAGGTAAAGACCGAAGATAAGCTCAGAGGAAATGAAGGAGGAGAAGAAGAAGACGAAGCAACAGCGAAGCATTTGTTGAACTGAGACGCGCACATTTGCATGTAGAAATTTGTATTCTGAAGCTTTTCGATCTATGCATATGCTAAAACTTGTAAGATTGTAGATCTCTCTAGGGTCAGTTTGGCTAAGACATTAGTTTCTCGTTCGCTTTCGAAGATATGTAAGATTTAGTGTATGTATGATTATCTGGGTGGTGTTGTAAAATTGCTGGTGAGTAAAATAAGTTCTGGAAGCTGCTGTTCTAATTTCGTCCAATGGCGGGACCTTGGAAACAATAATCTGTCTAGGATGCTGCAAAAAATTTCTATTTCCAATATCCTTTCAGAGCAAATTGCAATATGGTTGATTAATATTTCACTAGATAGCTGCTTATATTTTTTCGTTAATTAAAGAAGGAAATTTAAGTTTTCGACAATGTCTATTCTATTCTTCGATTTTACCAAGACAGTTTACTGTCTGTATATTTATATGCTACTGGGCGAATCATTCTTCTCTTACAAGTGCATGGTTTCTCTTCGACTTGATTCGTTAAGGGAGCTCAATCCTTAGCTTCTTCTTCGATTTAACTTGTTTGGATGGTACGTACGCTGTGTTTCTTCTTGTTGAGCTCGGCTTGAGTGTGCGTTCCTTTTTATTAATCATCTTGTGCATGAGAGTTTGGAATTCTTGCTTTTTGGAGAGTTTGTTGTTTAAATTGGGCTTCCGCTTTATTAATTGGGCCCTGGGTTTTATTGGGCAAAAGTACCAGGGGCTTTTACATAAGTTTGAATCGGCCCTGAACTTGTTGAAAAGTTACCCATTAATTAATTAATATAATCCAAAATTTTTTAAACTAATTAATTAGTCACAGGCCAATTCATGGGGCCGCTTGAAATCTCACCACCAAGAATCTAATCCTTTTGCATTCCAAAGAAGAAGAAAATAATAATAAAAAAAACCCTGCAAAAAAGAGTTCAAAATTTTCTTCAGAGATCGTTGCTGATGAATTCCATCTCGGATCATCCAAGCTCACGAGAGTAAGAGAGCTGTCAGTACTCTTCTTGTTTGTTTTCTGAAATGGGTTCGAATAGCATAGAGCTTTGCTCCTCTGGAGTTATCTGCAGCGGTTCAAGGAGTTATGTTTCATGTGATTTTTTCGCCGCTGGTAAAAACCTAAACCTCGTTAATCTGAAAAAAGTTCCCCCATCTGGGTTTCTTGTACACCTCAAAAATCATAAGAAAAAACATCTGGGTTTACGTCGATTCAGCGTAAAAGCTGCATCTGATAGCAATCTGAAGGTGACTACAGATAATGTGGTGGACATTCTCAAGTCAAGTGAAGATCCGGTCGATGCTCTAAATATCTTTAAATCAATTGCACAACAGCCGCTGATGGTCCACACCACCGATTCTTTCAATTATATGCTTGAGTTCTTGAGAATTCATGGTCGGTTAGAAGATATGGCTCTTGTGTTTGATTTAATGCAGGAGCAGATAGTGAAGCGGAATCCGATTACTTTCTTGACACTATTTAAAGCACTCGGGGTCTGCGGCGGGCTTAGAAGCGCCCCCTTTGCGTTATCGAGGATGAAAGAAGCCGGCTTTGTGCTGAACGCATTCTCATACAACGGTTTGATGCATTTTCTCCTGCAGCCGGGTTTTTATCGAGAAGCCATGGAAGTGTATAAAAGAATGGTGTCAGAAGGGATCAAGCCTAGTTTGAAGACCTACTCGGCTCTCATGGTGGCGGCGGGAAAGAGAAGCAAGTCTGATACCGTGACGAACCTTTTGAGCGATATGGAGAGCTTGGGGTTAAAACCGAATGTTTATACCTTCACCATTTGCATTAGAGTTTTAGGGCAAGCCGGGAAGATCGATGGGGCTTATGAGCTTCTAAGGAAAATGGAAGATGACGGGTGTAGGCCCGATGTCGTTACTTACACCGTGCTCATTGAAATCCTATGTGGAGCTCGAAGGCTCGATAAAGCCAAGGAATTGTTCTATGATATGAAGTCAAGTGACCAGAAGCCAGACCTAGTGACCTATATCACGCTGCTCGATAATTTCGGTGATGCTGGCGATTTGGAATCAGTGATGGTGTTTTGGAGGGAGATGGAATCCGACGGTTATGTAGCTGATGTGGTTGTTTTTACTACAATCATCAATGCTTTATGCAAACAAGGGAAGGTTGATGAAGCTTGGGATATGTTAGATATCATGAGGTCGAGGGGTGTCTCACCAAATCTTCACACATACAACAGTTTGATTGGTGGGCTGCTAAAATCAAATAGATTGAAGAAAGCACAAGAGCTTTTCGGCCATTTGGATGTGCACGGTCCGCAACCTAACGCTTACACTTACATACTTTTCATAGACTACTATGGAAAATCGGGGGAGTTCGAGAAAGCGTACCGAGCATATGAAACAATGAAGAGCCAGGGGGTTGTTCCTGATTTAGTTGCTTGCAATGCTTGTTTATATGGCCTATCCGAGTCTGGTAAGCTTGGACAAGCAAAAGAAGTGTTCTACGAGCTTAAAGCTAGTGGGCTTTCACCTGATTCTATCACCTATAACATGATGATTAAATGCTATAACAAGGCCGGGAAAGCTAATGAAGCAGTCAAAATGTTTAATGAAATGATGCATAATGGTTGTGAGCCCGATGAGATTACAGTCAATTCTTTGATCGATACATTGTACAAGGCAGGTAGAGAAGAAGAAGCTTGGAAAATGTTCGAAAAGATGAAGGGGATGAATCTTGTCCCGACCGTTGTGACTTATAACACACTTCTCGCAGGATTAGGCAAGGAAGGGAAAATTCAACAGGCAATTAAACTGTTTTATGAAATGAGTTACCTTAGCTGTCCACCGAATACGGTAACATATAACACCTTGCTAGATTCTCTGTGCAAATGCGGTGAAGTTGATAAAGCTTTACAAATGCTGTATAAAATGAGCGAAAAGGGATGCGCTCCTGATCTTTTATCTTACAACACGGTCATTTACGGTTTGGTTAAAGAAGATAGAATAGAGGAAGCATTGTTGCTCTATCGTCAGATGAGCAAGGTTTTTGTTCCGGATTTTGTGACTTTGTGCAGTATTCTTCCTGGTTTCGTAAAGCATAGTTTGATAGAAGATGCTTTGCAAATGGCAAGACAATATACTCTTCGGCTTGATGCTCAAAGCGATAGGTCTTCATGGGAATCTTTAATTGAAGGGATAATAGGCGAAGCTGGCATGAATCTATCCGTCGAATTTGCTGAAAGAGCTGCGGTAAACGGCACTTGCAAAAATGACCACTTATTATGCCCTTTAATCAAGCAGCTCTGCAAGAATAAAAAAGCTCTTGATGCTAACCATCTCTTTAAGAAATTTAAAAGCTATGGAGTCAAGCCAACTCTTGAAGCGTATAATGCTCTTATCAATGGGCTAATTCAAAGCCGTTCCATAGAATCTGCGCTTGCCCTTTTCAATGAGATGAAGAATACTGGCTGCAGCCCCGATGTTTTTACCTATAATGCATTGCTCGACGCTCTGGGCAAAGCTAAGAGAGTAAAAGAAATGCTAGATTTGCATGAAGAGATGCATTCTAAAGGATGCAAGCCTAATATCATAGCCTACAATATAGTCATCTCAGGCCTCGTCAAATCTGATAAATTGGAAGAGGCGATGGACTTGTATTACGACCTTATGAGCAGAGAATTCTCTCCCACGCCATGTACTTATGGCCCCCTCATCGACGGGCTTTTGAAATCAGGGAAAATGGACGAGGCGGAACAACTCTTTGATGAGATGGTTGAATATGAATGCAGACCTAATTGCGCTATATATAATATCCTTATAAACGGATTTGGAAAAGCCGGCAACATAGAAAAGGCCTGTCAATTATTTGAAAAAATGGTTCGAGAGGGAATTAAACCGGACGTGAAGTCTTATACGGTTCTCATTGACTCGCTTTGCATAATTGAGAGAGTCGACGACGCTCTTCACTATTTTCAGGAAATGATAATGGCTGGGCTTGAACCTGACTTATATACTTACAACTTTATGATTAACGGGCTCGGAAGAGCCGAAAGACTCGATGAAGCCATGGCTCTTCTCGAAGAAATGAAGAGTAAAGGGATTTCTCCGGATTTGTATACATACAATACTTTGATCGTCCATTTTGGGAACGCGGGGATGGTAGCTGAAGCGGGAAAGATTTATGAAGAACTTCAGGACAAGGGTCTTAAACCGAATGTTTTTACTTATAATGCGCTCATTCGAGGGCATAGCACCTCGGGGCACACTGACCATGCTTATGCCGTTTACAAAAGGATGATGGTTCGAGGTTGCAGTCCTAATACTGGAACCATTGCACAGCTTCCTAACTAGCGACGAGTCGACGATGTGAATTTGTCTACAGGTTTGAATTTTTTGCATATTTAATTTTTGTTTTAGAAGTAAATTAAAGGCTTATGGTTGAACATTGACATCATTTTTATGCACTTTTGTGATAATTTTGATGAGGTTCACGTAAATAGATCTAGAACACATCTCTTACCTCCTGGCCCTTTTTTGTTCCCATTCTGTATTTTTTTCCTTTGAGGAAAATAATTCAATTCTGTTGCATTTCTCCAGTTTTATTATATATTGAAGATAATACATTCAAACAAGTTCCTACAGGTCTCTATAAACCCAACTTGTTGCCTTTTCTCCATGCGGTGCAGTTTTGATGCAACATCTGCTATCGGGAAGTCCAAGTCCAGAACATTGAAATCAATTTAAGTCAAGGTTCGCACTGGACTTCTGTCTGCCTCAACAAATCCCACCAATTGATTAAATAATGATACTAAGCAAGAGCAGTCAGACTTATGACTTGGCCATCATCGTGCGCTTACCATTGCTCCTTGTGTTCTTACGAGAGTTACATTCTAGATACCTTTGTTTTCAACCACGTCGATGTCATAGGTTCTTACTAGAATATAAAATACCAGCCCTGAACTCTTATTATAACTTCGGAGTTTTGACAAAGTGGAAGGAACGTATGACCGTTCTCTATACCTTTCTACTTTCAAAATCGTGCATTCTGCGGTCCCATTAACTAATACTCCATTAAGAGTTCATCCACCGATATGCCTAATAATGGCATGTGACATGTATGACAGAGAAGTAACTAATGTAGAACAATAGAGTAAACCAGGATGTAGAAATCTGTCGTACCAGTATAACATGATCAATGGGAAAAAAAGATTAGTGGCATATGATAATTTGAGGATAACTCGAGTTCAAATGAAAGAACGAGGGGAGTGCGGGGTTGGTATGGGCAATAGCTCTGTTGGTGTGGACACACCCCTTCTTGGAAAGAGTGCGGTGTTCGAATCCAGGAATCCCAAGAGAGGAAGTAACCACAAATTAACGCTTTCAGGGCAAATTCGTGGGTGTCCCGGATGTGTGAGAGTTGTGTGCTTGTGTGTGATGTGTGCGTGGGTGTCTTGTGTGTGTTGTGTGCATAGGTTAGGACTTGCGGGCCGGTGCCAAAAATATAAAAAATGAAAAATGAAATAGTGAGTTAGACTTTACTGACAAGAAACCAATCTAAATATTATGTGTGTGTGTGGGGGGGGGGGGGTCGGAATACATGAGAATTAGAGAGAGAACCATCAGCATGTATTAATGGTGGCACACGATTGAAATAAAAATGACTCACAAAAAACCGGATTGAAGATGAACTCACTAGCCGAATGGCTGGAAATATTGTGTAATCCCTATCCCAATGGGTCAAGTTTTAGCATGCATAATAATGCATTAGATTGTTTATGAGAAATGATTTTTTTCTTCCGATTTTTTATATGCAGCTCAAATCTGCACATGCTGTTGGGATTCCTTAGCACCTAACCTAGGGTTTGCAAGCATCACTCATGTCATAACAAAAATTAAAGGGGGTGCTAAGCAATCAACCTAAAGATCTTACTAGAAAACTAGGGTAACAAAACTAGTAAACTAACTTTACAAAGAGAAGTGAATGAAAATACAACCTTTGTAGATCCGGTCCTTCATTTCTAAAGCTCCGTGTTGACGTCCCTTCGCTGCGATCATGGAGACCCCGGACTCTAGTGATGGTTTTCTCGAAGAAATGAACGGGCTAGCTCGTTGACTTCGAGGCCGAAGATGATCTACGTCAAAGTGACTCAAACTCAAGCTTCCTCTTCACTTGGTCTAGAACTTTGTGAAGAGAACACCCTAAACTAAATGGCAAGTAGTAGAGGATGATGAAATAGGAAATGGGTTCACTTTAGATTTTGATTTCTCACTTTATTTCTTCACTTGGAAAGTTCTAGCAAGGTTTTCTTCTTGATGAAGAAGAAGAAGAAGAAAGAAAAGAAAATAAATGAGAAAAGAATAATCAAGTGAAGATTATCATAATGCAACCATGGGTGAGTTAGTTTAATCCACTAACTCTTATAGAGACATAACCATGGTTTACTATAATGGTTTGGTTTAAAAATATCTTAAGTAAAACAAAGTGTGTGGACTTTGTCAAAGATGCTTGAAGCTTCATGAAGCTTCAAGCCATGACAAATAAAGCTACCATTTTGAAATACTTAAAATAAATAAAACCCTCACAATTATAAATAAACATGGTGTATGTCACCCACCCACCCATGCTTGCATGTATTATCAAGCATGATACAATCTAGTGCACAAAAATACATGAGAATTAGAGAGAGAACCATCAGCATGTATTAATGGTGGCACACGATTGAAATAAAAATGACTCACAAAAAACCGGATTGAAGATGAACTCACTAGCCGAATGGCTGGAAATATTGTGTAATCCCTATCCCAATGGGTCAAGTTTTAGCATGCATAATAATGCATTAGATTGTTTATGAGAAATGATTTTTTTCTTCCGATTTTTTATATGCAGCTCAAATCTGCACGTGCTGTTGGGATTCCTTAGCACCTAGCCTAGGGTTTGCAAGCATCACTCATGCCACAACAAAAATTAAATGGGGTGCTAAGCAATCAACCTAAAGATCATACTAGAAAACTAGGGTAATAAAACTAGTAAACTAACTTTATAAAGAGAAGTGAATGAAAATACAACCTTTGTAGATCCGGTCCTTCATTTCTAAAGCTCCGTGTTGACGTCCATTCGCTGCGATCATGGAGATCCCGGACTCTAGTGATGGTTTTCTCGAAGAAATGAACGGGCTAGCTCGTTGACTTCGAGGCCGAAGATGATCTACGTCAAAGTGACTCAAACTCAAGCTTCCTCTTCACTTGGTCTAGAACTTTGTGAAGAGAACACCCTAAACTAAATGGCAAGTAGTAGAGGATGATGAAATAGGAAATGGGTTCACTTTAGATTTTGATTTCTCACTTTATTTCTTCACTTGGAAAGTTCTAGCAAGATTTTTTTCTTGATGAAGAAGAAGAAGAAGAAAGAAAAGAAAATAAATGAGAAAAGAATAATCAAGTGAAGATTATCATAATGCAACCATGGGTGAGTTAGTTTAATCCACTAACTCTTATAGAGACATAACCATGGTTTAATATAATGGTTTGGTTTAAAAATATCTTAAGTAAAACAAAGTGTGTGGATTTTGTCAAAGATGCTTGAAGCTTCAAGCCATGACAAATAAAGCTACCATTTTGAAATACTTAAAATAAATAAAACCCTCACAATTATAAATAAACATGGTGTATGTCACCCACCCACCCATATTTGCATGTATTATCAAGCATGATATAATCTAGTGCACAAAAATACATGAGAATTAGAGAGAGAACCATCAGCATGTATTAATGGTGGCACACGATTGAAATAAAAATGACTCACAAAAAACCGGATTGAAGATGAACTCACTAGCCGAATGGCTGGAAATATTGTGTAATCCCTATCCCAATGGGTCAAGTTTTAGCATGCATAATAATGCATTAGATTGTTTATGAGAAATGATTTTTTTCTTCCGATTTTTTATATGCAGCTCAAATCTGCACGTGCTGTTGGGATTACTTAGCACCTAGCCTAGAGTTTGCAAGCATCACTCATGCCACAACAAAAATTAAAGGGGATGCTAAGCAATCAACCTAAAGATCATACTAGAAAACTAGGGTAACAAAACTAGTAAACTAACTTTACAAAGAGAAGTGAATGAAAATACAACCTTTGTAGATCCGGTCCTTCATTTCTAAAGCTCCGTGTTGACGTCCCTTCGCTGCGATCATGGAGACCCCGGACTCTAGTGATGGTTTTCTCGAAGAAATGAACGGGCTAGCTCGTTGATTTCGAGGCCGAAGATGATCTACGTCAAAGTGACTCAAACTCAAGCTTCCTCTTCACTTGGTCTAGAACTTTGTGAAGAGAACATCCTAAACTCAATGGCAAGTAGTAGAGGATGATGAAATAGGAAATGGGTTCACTTTAGATTTTGATTTCTCACTTTATTTCTTCACTTGGAAAGTTCTAGCAAGGTTTTCTTCTTGATGAAGAAGAAGAAGAAGAAAGAAAAGAAAATAAATGAGAAAAGAATAATCAAGTGAAGATTATCATAATGCAACCATGGGTGAGTTAGTTTAATCCACTAACTCTTATAGAGACATAACCATGGTTTACTATAATGGTTTGGTTTAAAAATATCTTAAGTAAAACAAAGTGTGTGGACTTTGTCAAAGATGCTTGAAGCTTCATGAAGCTTCAAGCCATGACAAATAAAGCTACCATTTTGAAATACTTAAAATAAATAAAACCCTCACAATTATAAATAAACATGGTGTATGTCACCCACCCACCCATGCTTGCATGTATTATCAAGCATGATACAATCTAGTGCACAAAAATATATCACATATACAACATATGCAAAATAAGTGAGAAAAGCAATCTTAAGTGAACAAATACTAGTTAATGTAAAGTAATATATCAAATATATAATTATACATTAAATCATTAAATCAACACTTGATTTAATGATCCGGTCATATCGCATATAACCGACTAATATCTAGTGTATCAATATATCGAATCAACACTTGATTCGGTAATCCGGCTATATCGCATATAACCGACCGATGATACAAATCGCGAGAATAGAATACAGTATCATATACTCGTATTATTCTCGGTCCCGCACATATCTCATATGTGCTCCTATTTCGTTTCGCTTGAGCCAGGAAACCTCTGTGTAGGACTCTAAAGACTCGTCAATACACCGACAGTAGGTGGTGATCATATCAGTCACCCACAAGCCGCAAGCGGTCTGCTAAACGTAACGGCCACCCGGGTATTGAGCGATCAGAAGATCAACGAGCAAGCCTGCTCACACTCCTGCGAATCCAATCAGTAAGCGATCAGAAGATCAACGAGCAAGCCTGCTCACACTCCTGCGAATCCAATCAGTAACACTTACCGCACAGTCCGGTCTGTTCGTCTGATATGTCGCATATCTCGCCTAGGGGTGGTAAACGTCAGACCCCAATAGCTTGATAAGCCATGCCGATGTAAGATCCATAACGAGCGTGAAACTACTGATGACACTTACCAGTAAATCACATCAACCCTGGCCAGGGATTTCTAGTTATGGCTAATCGAACATAGCACAACATCAACCCCCAATACCGGGAGAGACGAATCCCATCCTATCGCTCATTGCCTCTATGTGAATCGGGACTGTATCCAAAAACCACCTGTTTGCACGACTTAGTAGAGCCATGGTAGGGTGGAAATCAAAGCACAGTGGGAGACACACAAGACTCTATGACGATCTCGGGTCAACAGACTAAGCTGTACCAGTGTCACCAGAGAACTGCCATCTGACGTGGGGTATAATACCATCTGGGAGTTCTCGGCGAGTCCGTTCAGTGTACCCAGTCTCCACTGTGCACCCGCATACCATCCCTGTTGTCAAACACCAATGGATATGGGATCATCCATCGCCCAAAACATGGGGCGAGAAGATATACGCTAGTCTATTCTAGAATATCGATGCCCCGTCTTGATATTCCCACGACTAGGAACATTGAAGGATGTATTCATGGACTACCCATGCCCCACTAGTATGATCTGCATCATAGTCCTGGAAGTCGAGTACACATCCTAAGGGCTTTATCAATATGTAACAGAGAGACTATAAGTGTACATGTTAAGATAAAGAGCAGCCGGATAGCGTACTATCATGTCGAGCAAGAAAGTCCTCCCTATATATGTCCCAGCATCCACTATAATATACATCTCATGTACAATAATGGCTTCTAGGGCATACATATAACTAATAATCTCCCACTTGCACCAGGGCCATTATACAGCTGTGGTTGTAGTATCTCATACTCAACCATCCCATAAAAAGTCTCTATTTGGGAAAATGCCTTTGTGAGTGGATCTGCCGTGTTGTCCTCTGAGTCTACTCTCCTAACCTCGACCTCCCCAGAGATCAACTATTTCCATGATCAGGTGATACTGCCTTGGAATATGTCTGGATCACTGATGGGACCGGGGTTCCTGGGCCAAAGCCACACTTCCATTGTCACACAATGGTAGGAACCTAGTTCATCTCATGAACTAATATACACCCAAACTGCCTCTTTGGTAGTATCTTGGATAGCGATGTCATCAGCCTTTATCGTCTAGTTTGCCACGGTATCTAGCTTGGAACTCTTCCAACATACCGTCCCTCCACTGAGGGTAAAGACAATGCCTGTGACTGATATTCAGTCGTCCTTACCACTCTGGAAGCTATCCAGTGATTCTCCCCAGGATCGATTGATACCATCTCACTACACCTAGTGAGAATCCTAACATCCACTTAGATCTATCTCATAGATCCAAAACCCAGGATTTAGGAGGTATCACCTAGATCCTACATAGAGAATCAATGTGATAAGAGGAGATTGATCGTGCGTATCATAGGAAACTCTTTTTCTATCAAGAGTATGTCATCCACGTACTATACAAGGATGACCATCTTACTCTCTACTAACTTTTTGTATATACAAGGTTCGTCTACCATTTTGATGAAGTCAAACACTTTGACTACCATATCAAAACAGACGTTCCAACTCCGTGATGCCTGCTTTAACTTTTAAAGCAACTTGCACATGTTTCCGCTGCTCTCACTGTCTACGAAGCCCTCTGGTTGTGTACTTATAGACGCTCTCTTCTAAATCAATATTTAGAAAAGCAGTCATGACACCCAACCACCAGATATCGTAGTCAAGGTATGTAACAATGGCAAGTAGGATCTGGATGGACTTAAGCACAACTACTGGAAAAGGTTTCATCATTATCCACACCTGGTCGATGACGAGAACCTTTAACAAGTTTAGTTTTGAAAGTCTCAACTTTTACATCTACACCAAGTAATCTTCTCAAGATATACTTGCTCCTGATGGGAATTTAACCCTTCAGATATAGCAGCCAAAGTCCATACTTTGTTGGTGTATATGGATTCATCTCAGATCGCTAAGCATCCAGTCATTCTTACAGAGTCCCCACTCTTGATGGCTTGCTCGAAACTAGTTGGGTCATCATCTCATGATGCAATCCTCGCTCCCACTGTCATCGAGAAAATGAAGTATCTCCCCTATGGATGAGGAACCCTACCAGATCGGCGGAGAGGCTGAGGTTCGTTGGGAACTATTGAATCCTTTGGTTCTACCAAATCATCAGCTGTAGTTTGTATAGCTGGAACTCCTTCCAGTTCTATAGAACTGACCTTGCCTCAATCTTGTCCGGATTTTGCTTTTAGACATAGGCCGGACAACCCCAAATCTTAACTTGCTTAAGAGACGGGCTCTTCCCATACCATATCACATATGGAGTGGTAGACACTGATTTGATTGGAACCCAATTCAATAGGTATGCAGCTTCTCAAGTGCATAACTCCCAAAAGAAAACAGGCAACTCAGTAGTACTCATCATAGAGTGCACCATATCTAATAGGGTGCGATTGCTCCGTCCCGATGCACCATTGTGCTGTGGTATATACGAAGGAGTAATGCTGAGAGAGAATCTTATTCTCCTTTAGAATAGTCCATGATCTCTATGCCTCAGTATTCTCCTTCCTGATCACATCAAATGACATAATACTTACATCTATATTGGTTCTCTACTTCTGAATTATATTCTTTGAATTTCTCAAAAGTTTCAGATATATGTTTCAACAGGAACATGCGTCCGAATCTTGAGAGATCATCAGTGCATGTAAGGAAGTATAAAGAACCAGTCCTGGCATATGTAGACTGGAGACCTTCATACATCATCATGTATTAGTCCCAAGAGTTCACCAACTCTTTCTCTGTTTCAAGTAAACAGAGCTATGGTCATTTTATCTTTGTGACATGACTGGCAAGTTTCACAAGATATAAATTCAAATTGATTTAAATATCCATCTAAATGTAACTTAGCTAGTCGGGTCGCATTGATATGACCTAGTTGATCAGTCGAAAATACTGCATCTTTTAACCGGCAATTTCCCTATCATTTGCACTCATTTATAAGTGTACGGTATTCATATTTCACATATTAGCAAATCAGTCGTTAAATATCAGATTGCATATATTAGACTCTAAAACCAGCACTATAAAGGAAATTGACTGCATTTCATGGCATCGCATTATCTTTATATTGCGCAACACTTGTTTCAAGATTTGTGCAGGAAATTGCAGGATCAAAAGAAGCTGATAAAATACACCAACTCCAAGTTTTGAGATCTGGTAGCAATCCAAAGGGAAAAATACAATTCAACATATCAGATAAAGCCCTAAACATCAGCCCAAAGCAGCACCAGAAGACACTAGCCACAAGGAGCCAACTCGGCCGCGGAACCGCGGCCGGAGCCGCCTTGAGCCGCGGTTCCGCGGCGGCGTTGCCACGTCATCACTCCAATTTCAGTGCATTATTCTTCTTCCAGTGCCTACACTTCAGCAAGACATGTCAAATTCCAGAAGACTCCAGAAGCTTCTGCCAGTTCAGCAAACTAGGGTTTCTAAGCTTAAACAACCCTAGCTTAAAGCCTAAGCTAAACTCCTAACAAACTATTTCTAGAAGCTCCTCAACAAACTTTTGGAGGGAATTGTAATTTCAAAACCTAGACCTAGGGTTTGGGAAGTCTATAAATAGAAGCCTAGACCTAGGGTTAAACATACTTAGAAATCTAGAATCTAGATCCATTCAATCTTTACTTAGAAAAATCTCTATCTCTTTCTTCATCTTCTTCCACAAGTCTAGTGACAAGACTTGTGTGAAACCCTAACCCTAAATTCCAATCAAAATTCAAGATCCCGAGTACCAAATCAAGCAAGAAGTCCTTCAACCTTTTAGGAGCGGAGCCGATCTTCAACAGAGCAAGTGGTCCAAGCCGATCCACGGCTCACGGAGACAAGCGAAGCCAAATCAACAATCGAGTTCTTCCTCTTGTAGTTCTTGAGCGACTGCAATGAAATTGTTGATATAAATAAAAGGTGAAATTCTTTTATCTTGTTTTCTTTAAATTCTTGCATCATGATTCGATCTCAATTTGTAATTGTAGTTCTTGTTGTGATGTTTGAGTAATACTCCGCTCGTCGAGGAGTCGAGACGATCAATAGAATGATGATGTAACAAATCTTAAAACGATTCTTGAGTCCTACGAGTTTTGTAAACCTTAGCAAGTTTAAGAATCGACGACCTAGTTTCGTTGCGATGCTTTCTTGATTGTTATTGTTCGAAATTGGGGAGTTACGATCGTTTCTTGAATTTACTAGAGGCTAGAATGTGAATGATATCGACGAAAGAACAAGGGATAAATGATGAAACTCTAGTTTCACGAGAAATCCCTAACTCTCGTCGATCATCATCGATCTAGTATCAACTCTTCGAAGGACAAGAATACGACATCTTGAGATTACATCACATCTATAGATCCGATCAATTCCTACGAGCCTCATTTAGATTCTTGACATTTGGTTGGAAAAATTATCGAAACCCGATTCTCGATTGTTTATCATTTTCTTGATTTTTGATTAGAATAGTGACACTTGAATCAATAGATAAAATCTTGAATCATGTTTTCTTTTCTTTTCTATTAATTTTTCAATTCAAACAAATCAAACATAGAAACGAATCGCACAATCCCTGTGGACGATCCGCACTCACTTACAATCTACAACTGACACCGTAGTTGATTGCGGTCAAAACAATTCTTTGATTGTGAATTTTATTCATTTTCTAAATACCGACACAAAGAAACTTATACGAGTTACACGACACAGTCTTGAATTTATAATCAATCAAATGGCGCCGTTGCCGGGGATCGCGCGCTAATTCGTTTTATATTGAAATTTGAATTGAAAGATTTATTCCATTGTAATTTTGTAATCAAAATTCGTACAAAACACTAAACGATTTGTTGTGGTTCATTACAAGGAAATCTGGAGCTGTTGTGCAATTGAAGAATTTTTTGGAAATTTCCAGAGAGCAGAAGAAATCAACAGCAAGCTACTGTTGAATTTTGGCGCAGAGATCAGCACAGACGACCGCGTTTCCACGGTGGGAGCCTCCTATTGCGGCGGTTCCGCGGCTTGGTGAAGCCCTCTCAGTGCAAAAAGTTCACAGTAAGCTTCTTACTTGCTTCTCTTCTTCTCTCTCTACTCCAACTAATAAATTTCTGCAGGTTTCTTTGCAAATAATCGCAGCGCGCAAAATAGCAAAATTAAATTGTGCTTGTTCTGATTCTTTTTGTTGTTTGCATAATTAATACGGACATTAAGGGGCAAAGACCAAATCCAGATTAGGTGGGGAGTTCATTACCCTTCCTAAGCCCCGAAAACCGCAAAACTTGCATCCGCATTTACCCCAAGTAACTAAAAAATATCTAGAGATGACTCTAAGGACCGTCGCGCTCACTTAGGACAGAAGAAGGCCGTGGATAATTCATTGCTTATCGGCGTTTCTCTTGTGGTGTCTAGGCAAGTGTGTCGAAGGCTAGTGGTTACTTAATTAGGCCCACTACTTACGTAGTGGAGAACCTCCCACTTACCTGGCCACAGGGGAAACAAAGAGGCAGTGGAGGATTTTATCCTGCGTCTTGTCTTCTGGCAGTTAGGAGCGGTCTAGAGATCTGACCTAGGCGACCCCTAGAATTAGGGTTTTGTGTGCTGCATTTGTTGTGTTGCATCATTTTTTCAAAAATCCGTCATATTTTCAAAACAAACACCACATTCATTCATTCATTACCCCTAATTATAAGTCAACGCTGCCACTTGTACTAACCTTTTTTAGTACAAGATAGGCTGGACACGGGATTCTAGTGCCCGTTTAGTCCGCGTACCCTTTATCGACCCCGAAGTCGGTATTTCTCCATTTACTTCTTCTTTACCCACTACCACACCCACATCGATGGATCCACCTCCATCGAACTTCTTTAACCCTAATCTGCCGCCGTCCGTTGGTGCGCAGAATCCACCCCGCATCTCTCTCCTAGAGAGGTGCTATCCACTGCGAGGTCCTCTTTCGACCTGCTTATCCATTCCACCAGCCAATGGGGATAACTTTGAGATTAAACCCCAATACATCAACCTTTTACCTAAATTCCACGGACTCGAGACTGAAGACGCTTACGTTTTCATTACCAAATTTGAAAACGTATGCGCAATGATGGGTACGTCACAACTTTCAGTGGATGCTATGCGTCTACGACTTCTTCCATTTACTTTATGCGATATAGCCGAGAAGTGGCTATATAACACTACCGCACACTCTATCACGAATTGGGAAGAATTCGTCGCGGCATTCCTTAAGAAATTTTACCCAATGCAAAAGACAGCTCGAATCCGTAGCGAACTGAATCAATTTACCCAGCTCCCTATTGAACCATTCTCTAAATGCTTTGAACGTTTCAAGGATCTATTGGTTCAATGTCCTCATCACGGCATCCCGAGATGGGATCTTTGCCGAATCATATATGAGGGCATTAACTCAAACATTAAACAGAACCTTGAAAACATGTGTCAATGTACTTTTATGACCAAGGATGATGGGGAAGCTTGGAAATTTTTAAAAGAGTTCGCTGAAAAATCACTACAGTGGGAGAGTGGAACCCAACCATTGAATAGGGGTGGCGTGCACTAAATAGATGTGTCCATAGGTATTCGAGCTGAGATGGCAGCAATGCAAAAGAAGCTCGACGCTATGGAACACAAATTTTCTGCAGCCTCCCTAAACCCAATGTCGCTCCCCAAAACTGTATGTGGCTGCTGTTCTGATCCGTCTCATTTAACGGAAGAATGTCCATTAAACTCTGCGTTTCAAGGTCACGAGCATACAAATGCCGCATTTCAACGACCTAGAAACGATCCATATTCTTCCACGTACAATCAGGGTTAGAGAAATCACCCGAATTTTGCTTGGAACCAACAACAATCTCAAAACACGGTTCCAAGCCAAAATAATTTCCAAAGGGCTTTTCCACCACAACAGCAACCACTTCAACTCACTCAGCACCCCTACCAGTCACAAAATTTCCAAAACCAGGTCAACACTCCTGCACAGTCTAATCCTATGCAGTTGTCCTGTTCTGACGAATTCTCTCAATTCACTCAAACCATGGAATCACTTTTGTCAAATTTCATAGAGCTTTCGGCTGAGGTTAGAACTTCCGTCAGTGAGATAAAAAAAAACTCAGCGTCCCAAGCTGAGAGTATCAGATCGATGGGAGCTGAAATAGCACAACTTAAAGCCGAAATGAGTGCGAGAGAAAAAGGGAAACTTCTCTCTCAACCCCTACAGAATCCTGGGCATTACAATGTAAATGCCGTCACAACGTTGAGATCGGGAAGAGTGCTGAATAATCATGTCGGGGAAGGAATTGATGATATTGAAAATCCTATCATTAACACCCCGGCTGAGACCTTTCCTCACACACACACTTCTACTTCTGATCTTTGTTCTTCTAACCCACCACCTTCTCGCGAGCTTATTCTCCATTTTCCACTAGGCTCGACACCTCAACCCAACCCTTATAGTTCTCCACAGATGGTCCCCACTCCTCTTTTGGGATCTCGTCTATCCCCTCTTCCTTCTCCTATGATGGACCCGACGCTTATTGCGAAAGCTCCTTACCCGAACCGGTTAAGGGGTAATAGAACGAGTCCTCATATGGAGAAAATTATGGAAATGTTCAAACAGGTTAACATCAACATCCCTCTCCTAGATGCGATTCAACAAGTCCCCGCTTATGCGAAAATTCTTAAGGACTTGTGCACTAGGAAGATGAAGATTCAAGTGCCGAAGAAGGTCTTTATGTCTAATAATATTAGCACTGCTTTTATTCCCCAGCTACCAAAGAAACGAAAGGACCCAGGATGTCCTACAATATCAATATCTATTGGGGGTAAAAACATAAATCGTGCTCTTTTGGACCTTGGTGCAAGTGTTAACCTACTTCCATATTCTGTATATGAGCAACTAGGGATTGGAGAGTTGAAACCTGCTCACTGCACTCTCCAAATGGCAGACCGTTCAATCACCAAACCAAGGGGTGAACTAGAGGATGTGTTGATAAAGGTCGGGGAATTTGTTTTCCCTGTAGATTTCATTGTGCTTGACACACAGCCTGTAGCAAACCCCCGAGGCCAAAATCCGGTGATTCTGGGTCGTCCTTTCCTTGCCACTTCCAACGCTGTTATAAACTGTAGAAACGGTTCAATGAACTTATCATTTGGAAATATGACCATTCAACTAAACATCTACAAAGTTGGAAGTCAGCCATCAGAACCCTCTGCTCATATTCTAGATGTGTGCTCTGTCCACGAGATCGCTCCCGATAGTTGCGGAGCTGAGGAACTTTGCTTTACTGATCTCGACGACATTACCACATCTCTGTTTGAATTTACACAAGATCTTAGTGAGGACACTTTTCCTACACTTAAGTCCTGCACTCCTGACTTTTCTCCACCGGAGTCTGTATCTTTCACAGGCTCTGAGCTTCTTTGTAATTCCAAAAATCACTCAATGATCCCTCCTTCTATCATTTCTCCGCCTGAATTAGATCTCAAAATTTTACCTTCTCATCTTAAATATGCTTATTTAGGTGAGAAGGAGTCTTTACAGGTTATAATATCCGCTTCTCTAGCATTAGAGCAAGAGAATGCACTTTTATCGGTATTGAGATCTAACAAAGAGGCGTTTGGTTGGAGTATGGCGGACATCAAAGTGATTAGTCCCTTGATAGTTGAACATCATATACATGTGATGGATGATGCCAGACCAACCCGAGAACCACAGAGACGGTTGAATCCCGTCATGAAGGAAGCGGTAATGAAAGAGATCGTCAAATGCCTAGATAATGGTATTATATACCCCATCTCCGATAGCCAATGGGTGAGTCCTATACATGTCGTTCCTAAGAAATCCGACATCACTGTTATAACCAATGAGGCAAATGAGTTGATTCAGACACGCGCCCAAACTGGGTGGCGTGTATGTATCGATTATAGAAAACTCAATGCTGCCACGAGGAAAGACCACTTTCCTCTACCATTCATTGATCAAATGCTGGAACGCTTAGCGGGACGAGAGTATTATTGTTTTATGGACAGATACTCAGGCTATAATCAGGTCCCCATCGCCAAAAAGGATCAAGATAAAACCACTTTTACTTGTCCTTTTGGTACCTTTGCTTACAGTCGCATGCCTTTCGGATTATGCAATGCTCCCGCTACCTTTCAGCGGTGTATGATGGGGATATTCTCTGATATGGCAGAGAATTTTTTGGAGATCTTTATGGACGATTTCTCAATTTTTGGAGACTCTTTTTCTGATTGCCTAGCGAATCTTGACGCTGTTCTTACTCGTTGCAAAGAGAAGAACTTAACTTTGAACTGGGAAAAATGCCATTTCATGGTCCAAGAAGGAATTGTACTTGGACATGTTATTTCATAGAAAGGCATTGAGGTTGACAGAGCTAAGATAGATGCCATTCAAAATCTCCCTCATCCCAAAAGCGTCAAAGATATTCGATCTTTCCTTGGCCATGCGGGCTTTTATAGGAGATTCAGTAAGGACTTTAGCAAAATTGCTAGACCTTTAACTCTTCTCCTGGCCAAGGATACGACCTTCCATTTTGACTCGGACTGTGAGACTGCTTTCGACTCACTTAAACACTCACTCACTTCAGCCCCCGTGCTATCATCGCCAAACTGGGACTACCCCTTTGAACTGATGTGTGACGCATCCGACTTTGTAGTAGGTGCAGTCTTAAGACAGCACATTGAAAAGATGCCACACGTAATATACTATGCAAGTAAGACCCTGAATGAGGCACAAATCAATTATACAACCACCGAAAAGGAACTTTTAGCGGTTGTATTTGCATTAGAAAGATTCAGGCCTTACTTAATTGGCTCACCTATAGTTGTGTATACTGACCATTCCGTCTTAAAACATCTTCTGGCTAAGAAAGATGCAAAAGGTCGACTAATACGTTGGATCCTTCTGTTAGAAGAATTTGATCTTGTTATCAAAGATAAGAAAGGATGTGAAAACGTAGTAGCTGACCATCTTTCACGCATCTCTTCTTCCCCTGTGACCCTGCCGATCAATGATTCGTTTCCTGACGAACAACTCTTGAGCGTATCCAATGAACCATGGTTCAGGGATATTGTGAACTATCTTGTCACAGGACTTATACCTAGCGATTGGTCAAAACAGGAAAAATACCGCTTTCTATCCCAAGTAAAACACTTTTACTGGGATAATCCATACTTGTTTAAGTATTGTCCTGATCAGATCATCCGCCGGTGTATCCCGAAAGAAGAGTTCAAGAGTGTTCTTTCTTTTTGTCATGATCAGGCCTGTAGGGGTCACTTCGGTCCTAAAAAGACGGCGGAGAAGGTCTTGCAATGTGGATTTTATTGGCCGACCTTATTTAAGGACGCATTTGACTATTGCAAAACCTGTACACAATGTCGGTACACGGGTAGAATCTCCCAGAGAAATGAAATGCCTCAGCTGAAAGGTTCCTAGGCACTCTAGTGAGGTCTCACAAGGCATCGAACATGCCAATTTCAAAAAAATGGTGCCGAGAAACCCTAGACTACGGATCGTCGGCTAGATGTCTAGGCGAAAAACAAAACTAGTTAACTACTTAACTAAAAGTTAGATGCTACAACCTTTGTAGATCCGGATATCCACTTCCTTAGCTCCACGTAGTGGTCCTCTCGCTGTCCTTTTTCAATCCTAGACTCGTTCATCGGCTTCATTGGGAAAGCGAGCGGAATAGGTCGTCGGCTTCGTGTCAAAGACGATCTACGTCGAGGCATCACAAGTTCAAGCTCCGACTTCACAAAGTTGTGAAACTTGTGAAGAAAACACCCAAAACAACTTGGCAAGAGCTAGAGGGTGAAGAAATAGGAGGTGGGTTCTCTTTAGAATTGGATTTCTCACTTTGGAAGTCAAGTTGCCATTGATGGCATCAAGCTTTTCCTTTTAGAAGATGAAGAAGAAGATGAGCTAGAATATTATGATAAGTCTTTTAAGTGAAAATGAAAATCAATACTTATCATAATTAGCACCATGGTTAGGTGTAGAGAATTTACTAAGGTTAGATATATGGTTAGGGTTAGGAATGAAGACAAAAATGGTCACTTTGGTCAAGCTTCATGAAGCTTCACTAAACTTCAAGAAAGAAAGCAACCCTTTTTGTTTTCTTATGCCTTTTCTTTTAATCCAAAATAATTAATGATAAAAGAAAGAATAATAAGGAACCCTAACCATTTACTTAACCTAAATTTAATTCTTCACACTTAACCAAAAGAGCAAGCATCATCAAACATGATACTAACATGTGCACAAAAGTATATCACATATACAAATTGCACATCAAGTGAGAAAATCCGTTTAAAGTGAACCAATACTAGTTAATGCAAAGTAATATATCAAATATATAATTATACATTAAATCATTAAATCAACACTTGATTCAATGATCCGGTCATGTCGCACACGACCGACTAGTATTCAATGTATCGGCTTATCGAATCGATGATTCGATAACTAGGTCATATCGAATATAACCAATCGAAATATATATCGCGAGAATGGAATGCGGTATCACATACACGCATTATTCTCGGTCCTGCACATATCTCATATGCGCTCCTATTTCGTTTCGCTTGAGCCAGGAAACCTCTATGTAGGACTCTAAAGACTCGTCAATACGCCGGTAGCAGATGATGATCATATCAAGCATCCACAAGCCGCAAGCGGTCTGCTAAACGTAACGGCCATCCGGGTATTGAGCGATCAGAAGATCGACGAGCTAGCCCGCTCATACTCCTGTGAATCCAACCAGTAACACTTACCGTACAGTCCGGTCTGTTCGTCTGATACGTCGCATATCAAGTCTAGGGGTGGTAAACGTCAGACCCCAATACTCGATAAGTCGTGCCGATGTGAGGCTCATAACGGGTCGAGAAACTACTGGTAACACTTACCGGCAAATCTCTGATCAGCCCTGGCCAGGGACTTCCCTGTTACGGCCAATCGAGCACAGTGCAACATCAACCCCCAATACCGGGAGAGACGAAACCCCTCCTATCGCTCATTGCCTCCATGTGACTCGGGACTGTACCCAAAGACCACCGTTTTGCACGCCCTCATGGACGTGGTAAGGTGGAGATCAAAGCACAGTGGGAATCACACAAGACTCTATGACGATCTCGGGTCTACAGACTAACCTGTACAAGTGTCACCTGAGAACTGCCATCTGACGTGAGGTATAATACCATCTGGGAGTTCTCGGCGAGTCCGTCCAGTGTACCCAGTCACCACTGAGCACCCGTACACCATCTCTGATGTCAAACACCAATGGATATGGGATCATCCATCGCCCATCTCATGGGTCGAGAAGCGTATACGCTAGTCTACTCTGGTATATCGATGCCCCGTCTCGATACACCCACGACTAGGGACCTTGAAGGATGTACTTATGGACTACCATGTCCCCACTAGTATGATCTGCATCATAGTCCAGGTAGTCAAGTACACATCCTAAGGGCTTTACCAACATGTAACTATAAGACAGTTTAAAGAGACAAGTGTACATGTTAAGATAAAGAGTAACCAGATAGCATACTATCATGTCGAGCAAGAAAGTCATCTCTATATATGTCCAAGCATCCAATATAATATACATCATCTGTACAATACTGGCCTCTAGGGCATACATACAACTAACATCAGCAACCCATTCTGGTTGTTGAAATATTCGATGTTTGGGGCATTGATTTTATGGGTCCCTTTCCCAACTCCTTTAGGAATTTATACATACTGCTAGCGGTTGATTATGTCTCAAAGTGGGTTAAAACCATTCCATGTCGCACTAATGACAGGAAAGTTGTCATTAAGTTCTTGAAAGAGAATATCTTTTCGCGATTTGGACACCCACGCGCTATTATTAGCGATAATGGGACACATTTCTGCAACAGGTCTTTCGAGACTCTGATGCGGAAATACTCAATCAACCACCGACTTTCTACACCCTATCATCCCCAAACAAGCGGGCAGGCTGAAATCTCAAACAGACAAATCAAACTTACCTTGGAGAAGACTGTTGCTAAGAATAGAAAAGACTGGTCGACCAAACTGACGGATGCTCTTTGGGCATTCCGAACTACATTTAAAACCGACCTAGGGATGTCTTCATATAGGATAGTGTTTGGGAAAGCATGTCATTTACCCGTCGAGATTGAGCATAAAGCATTATGGGCTATTAAGAAAATAAATTTTGACCTAAACCAAGCCTGCAACTTTCGGAAGCTGCAACTTAATGAGCTAAGAGAACTCCGCGATGAAGCTTATGATAACGCTGTAATCATAAAGAATGGGACTAAGGTTTTTCACGATAAAAACATTTTGAGGAAAACATTTTCACCTGGTCAACAAGTCCTTCTTTATGATTCACGACTACACCTTCACGTGGGTAAGCTCCGATCTCAGTGGAAGGGATCTTTTGTTGTGCGGTCTGTATATTCGCACGGGGCAGTAGAAGTAGAAAATGTTAAAAACGGCAGTTTTTTCAAAGTCAATGGACATAGACTAAAGCCATATTTTTCCACTGACCCCACGGAGAAGCTCCTGTTCTTACAAGAGCCAGTTTATCTTGATTAAAATTCCTCCGTCTCACCTTCATGTCCTGCATATCACTGCATCATCTTTTGAATGGAGGTGAGTGAAAAGAGTAAGTTTGGGGGAAGTTCTTCATTTATATATTTTGCCCCCACTAAAAATTCCTCCAAGACTTACAGGTTTTGTAGATATAGCTGTTGGCAACAGTGCGGACACTGTTGAAAACAAGTTTGGGGGAGATTTGTGCTTATTTTTGCATCATTTGCATATCATTTGCATAAGCATAAAACATTTTTTTTAAAAACTTATAAAAATTTAAAAATTTTCAAAATCCATAAAAATTTAAAATTTTCAAAATATAAAAATATTTTCATATTTAAACATTTTTTGTACATAAATAAGATAATGAAAGTTTAGATAGTGAAAAATTACATCCATGAGATTAGAAAAATTTAAGAAAACCAAGAAAATTAGAAGTTTTCTTATACGAACTAGTAATAAGTAGTTATGAGCCGTTGTCCCAAGGGTTAGTAAGATGAAGGATGTCACTAATCTGAGGATACAAATAAGTCTGAAAAATAGTTTCTATTCTGGAAGCCAAACATTTTGAACGTTGATACCCTGCTATTCGCACTTACACACGTCTTAAAGCCTGGGATAGTAGAGAATACCTTGAAATGCTCTTGTCTTAAAGCCAAAAGTATGAAGGAAATATAAAATAAAAAATGAAGAAAATATAAAGTGGTGAGAAAAATGGACACTGGTTTTGTTATCACCAAGGGAGATAAAAAAAATATATATATATATAGCGAGGGTGCCTCTTCACCTAGTGCCCTAAGGCCAACTGGTCTGCGAGTCACTGCTATGCCTGAGGTGGTGCAAGACGAGGAAAAAACACCAAATAAGCAAGCACATGAGTAATCGGTCGGTTAGTACCTCAAGAAGTATTAACGATCGCATGAAAATGTGTGAGCAATCTCATCTAAATATTCATTAATTAAAAAGTACTGAGGCTGATGGACAAGAGTATGATAGCTTGAATTGAATTCTCCGGGTGTAGGGATGTCTTTACACACACGCAGGGTTATATGATCGATGTTTGGAAGAAAGATAGGAATGAAAAATAAGACGATATTTTATTGAGGGAGGACGTGATTTCCGATATTTTTTCATGACCATTAAGATAGGGCTCATGACAACAGAAAAGCTAGCTTAGTTGGAAACCCTAATTTTCAAAGTCTTTCTTTTACAATTCTTTTCTTTAAATGTAATATTCATGATCTTTCTTTTATTATTGGATTTTGTGGGTGCAATCCGCTGAAAACCCTCAGGAGACAACACTCTACCTACTAGGGACACCTAGAGGTTTAAAGGCTTGTTGCACGTGCTCAGTGCAATCGTGCTGCCTACGAAAGTGTGCTAGTTAGTTTTTCTCTTTCTTTATTTTCTCCTTCTTTTTAATAAAACAGTTCGTTCGAGACGATCGAAAATAAGTTTGGGGGAATTTGATCGGTCGAAAATACTGCATCTTTCAACCGGCAATTTCCCTATCATTTGCACTCATTTAGAAGTGTACGGTATTCATATTTCACATATTAGCAAATCAGCCGTTAAATATCAGATTGCATATATTAGACTCTAAAACCAGCACTATACAGGAAATTGACTGCATTTCATGGCATCGCATCATCCCTATATTGCGCAACACTTGTTTCAAGATTTGTGCAGGAAATTGCAGGATCAAAAGAAGCTGATAAAATACACCAACTCCAAGTTTTGAGATCTGGTAGCAATCCAAAGGGAAAAACACAATTCAACATATCAGATAAAGCCCCAAACATCAGCCCAAAGCAGCACCAGAAGACACTAGCCAGAAGGAGCCAACTCGGCCGCGGAACCGCGGCCAGAGCCGCCTTGAGCCGCGGTTCCGCGGCGGCGTTGCCACGTCATCACTCCAATTTCAATTTGTAATTGTAGTTCTTGTTGTGATGTTTGAGTAATACTCCGCTCGTCGAGGAGTCGAGACGATCAATAGAATGATGATGTAACAAATCTTAAAACGATTCTTGAGTCCTACGAGTTTTGTAAACCCTAGCAAGTTCAAGAATCGACGACCTAGTTTCGTTGCGATGCTTTCTTGATTGTTATCGCTCGAAATTGGGGAGTTACGATCGTTTCTTGAATTTACTAGAGGCTAGAATGTGAATGATATCGACGAAAGAACAATGGATAAATGATGAAACCCTAGTTTCACGAGAAATCCCTAACTCTCGTCGATCATTATCGATATAGTATCAACTCTTCGAAGGACAAGAATACGACATCTTGAGATTACATCACATCTATAGATCCGATCGATTCCTACGAGCCTCATTTAGATTCTTGACATTTGGTTGGAAAAATCATCGAAACCCGATTCTCGATTGTTTATCATTTTCTTGATTCTTGATTAGAATAGTGACACTTGAATCAATCGATAAAATCTTGAATCATGTTTTCTTTTCTTTTCTATTAACTTTTCAATTCAAACAAATCAAACATAGAAACGAATCGCACAATCCCTGTGGACGATCCGCACTCACTTACAATCTACAACTGACACCGTAGTTGATTGCGGTCAAAACAATTCTTTGATTGTGAATTTTATTCATTTTCTAAATACCGACACAAAGAAACTTATACGAGTTACACGACACAGTCTTGAATTTCTAATCAATCACCAGTCTACAATGCCTCAAGAAGAATTCGTTCATTTCTGAACTCTTGCTCTTGTGTATGTTCTGTACGTTAAGAACTGTGGTTTGATTTAAAATGTATACGCTTTTAGATAACGTGCCTGAACTGATCAACACTTGATATAGGAAATGTTCAAAACATTATCCAACAATACAAAATTATATCCTTCTTTAGTAAATAAAGAGATTGATATGATGTTGTATATCAGGTTCGGTTTCTAATAACATTCGTTCATAATCAATGTATTTGGTAATACAGGGTGATAACTGCCAACACCTTGGCTGCAACAATTGCACCATTTTAAACTCTTGAAACTTATCATACGTTCTCAGTTCTCTACCTATCTGTAGCCCATGTAACAGATTACATATCTGGGATCCTGATCCGGTATCACATACCCAGGACGTAGAGGATACTGAAAAACAGTTCTTTGTAATGAACACACCCGAAAGAGATGCATCATCATGCATTTTCTTCGTTTGGGCGGCATGGGAATCCTGATATTTCCCTATTTCCTGCTCAGTCTTATAACAATTATAAGTTGGAGCGGGACCAACGTTTCCCAGCTCAGTATAACAAGCGGGTTCGGTCAATACATCCATATTATTATCTTGATTAAGACGTGACATGGTCGCTACCTGGAGAGAGAGAGAGAAGAAAACACTCTGTGTGCGCTCTTGCAAGATTAAATTGGTTATATATTTTATCTAATCAGGATGGCTCCCACTGTTTTTATCAAATCTTCTTTCAAACCTGAAAAGGAAAGATTAGCCGAGATTAATTACACTCTACAAGTTCGCCAATCTTTCAGCCAGGCCAGTGCCGGTACTTTGAGGGAGGTTCCCCGTGCTTTCGCACGGACCTAATTAAAATAAACCCCGTTTTCCCAGAGGCGTAACCCCGTTGACACCTTTCTAGACACCTACTTGATCGGCTAATTGTAAAGTGCAAAACTCTCTCAGGAGTAACAATTACTCGCAGTGGGTATTAGGATCCAACTATCTCATAGAAGGTATGCAATCTCATTGCAAATTTCAATACTTGAAACTCCCGATAATGGTTTTTACCCCTAGCACCTATGACCTTGGCTATGGTCAACAAATCATAAGCACTAGTCAAGTTTTACCCTGTTAGTTATATGTATGCCCTAGAGGCCATTACTGTATATAGGATGTATATTGTAGTGGATGCTGGGACATATATAGGGAGGACTTTCTTGCTCGACATGATAGTATGCTATCTGGTTACTCTTTACCTTAACGTGTACTCAGATTGTCTCTCTATTACATGTTGGTAAAGCCCTTAGGATGTGTACTTGACTACCTGGACTATGATGCGGATCATACTAGTGGGGACATGGTAGTCCACAAATACATCCTTCAAAGTCCCTAGTCGTGGGTGTATCGAGATGGGGCATCGATATACCAGAGTAGACTAGCGTATACCTTCTCGACCCATACAGATGGGCGATGGATGATCCCATATCCATCGGTGTTTGACATCAGAGATGATATACGGGTGCTCAGTAGAGACTGGGTACACTGGACGGACTTGCCGAGAACTCCCAGATGATATTATACCTCACGTCAGATGGCAGTTCTCTGGTGACACTAGTACAGAGTAGTCTGTTCACCCGAGATCGTCATAGAGTCTTGTGTGGTTCCCACCGTGCTTTGATTTCCATCTTACCACGTCCAAGAGGGCGTGCAAAACGGTGGTTTTTGGGTACAGTCCCGAGTCACATGGAGGCAATGAACGATAGGAGGGGATTCGTCTCTCCCGGTATAGGGGTTGATGTTGCGCTGTGTTCGATTGGCTATAACAGGAAATCCTTGGCCAGGGTTGCTGAGATTTACTGGTAAGTGTTACCAGTAGTTTCTCGAAATGTTATAGACCTTATATCGACACGACTTATCGAGCTATTGGGGTCTGACGTTTACCACCCCTAGGCGAGATATGCGACATATCAGACGATCAGACCGGACTGTACGGTGGTGTTACTGGTTGGATTCACTGGAGTGTGAGCGGGCTTGCTCGTCGATCTTCTGATCGCTCAATACCCGGGTGGCCGTTACGTTTAGCAGACCGCTTGCGGCTTGTGGGTGTTTGATATGATCATCACCTGCTGCCGGCGTATTGACGAGTCTTTAGAGTCCTACACAGAGGTTTCCTGGCTCAAGCGAAACGAAATAGAAGCGCATATGAGATATGTGCAGGACCGAGAATGATACCAGTATGTGATACTGTATTTGATTCTCGCGATTTGTGACATTGATCGGTTATATGCGATATAGCCGGGTTATCGGATCAAGTGTTGATTCGATAAGTTGTTACTAAGGATACTAGTCGGTTATATGCGATATGACCGGATCGTTAAATCAAGTGTTGATTTAATGATTTAATGCATAATTATATATTTGATATATTACTTTGCATTAACTAGTATCGGTTCACTTTAAATGGATTTTCTCGCTCGGGTGTGCGCATTGCATATGCGATATGATTTTGTGCACATGCTTGTATCATGTTTGATGATACATGCCTTTTTAATTAAGTGTATAGAATTAAACCTTGGTTAATGGAATGGTTAGGGTTTACTATTTGCTTATTCATTTTATTCATTTATTTATTAATCTTTTTCTTATTGGAAAAAGGAAATGAAATGATAAAATGGTGGCATTTCTTTTGTTCATTCATGAAGCTTCATGAATGCTTTGACTTGATGACCATTTTGTTTTTAGCTTAACCCTAACCATTGCATTAAACCATGATTAGTTCTCTATACTTAACTATGTTCATGTTATGATAATGATTGATTATTCTTTTCTTTTTTAATTTAACTTATCATAACATAATTCTTCTTCTTCTTCTTCCTTTCTTCACTTGAAGAAAGCAAGCTCCATCAATGGTGATTGATGGAAATGAGTGAGAAATACAATTCTAAAATCTACCCACTTCCTATTTCATCCTCTATCTCTTGCCAAGTAGTAGAGTGTATTTCCTTCACAAGTTTTCATGACTTGGTGAAGGTGGAGCTTGATTTAGCGATGCCTCGACGTAGATCATCTTCGGCATGGACATCGACGACCTAGCTTGCCTATTCTCCGATGAAGCCGACGCTAGAGCCCGGGAATTCACTAGGACAGCGAGGGGACTGTGTTGCGGAGCTATGGAGGTGGAGCACCGGATCTACAAAGGTTGTATTTCCGTTTAAACTTTAGTTAAGTCGTTAACTAGTTTCATTTTCGCCTAAACATCTAGTCGACGATCCGTAGTCGGGTTTCTCGGCACCTATATTTTTTGAAATTGGCATGGTTGATGCCTTGTGAGACCTCTTGAGAGTGCCTAGGAACCCTACAGTGGTATCAGAGCCTAGCTAGAGCCTTAGGCGAAGTTTAGACGGAGTTTGAAGTCCGAACGAACCCGAAACCCCATCACAAAATGCTCTCTGGACAATTTTTAAAATCGTAGTTTTTTCCAGATTAAAAATATTCAGAAATATCAGCAGGAAGATCTAAGGATAACTGCAAAATTCGAGCGCCTAATTCCTTAATCTCGCCGCGGATCCGCGGCATGAGCATGCTCATGCGGCGGTTCCGCGGCCACTTTGTCGTTTTGTGCATCGAAATTTGCACCTTAATTCTTAATATGAAGTGCTGGTTTTCCTGGGAATTTTTAATATATTTTCAAGAGTTGAATTTTCTGGGGTTGTTTTGGGGATTCGGTGTTTCGATCGGGGTTTCAAATTTTGTCTATGTGGCTTTCCGGATAAATTTTAGAATATGTTAAAAAGTTCGACCGGATATAAATACCCAATTTTTCCCCTACTGGAAAATTTCCAAGTGTTGGATTTTTCCGTGGTTTAAAGACGTTCTAAGTAGTGCAAGTAACTCGATGGACCCTTTAGAAGACAACAAACCTTAACTCGATTATGTGACCGTCTTGAACTGCCCTTTGAACCTTCGGGTTTGGGGCAGTACGGCGTGCCACATGTGAGGCGTTGGCTTGACCCTTCTACGGCTGGACCGTTGGTACTGAGGCACGAACTTAATGTCGTTAGACTTATTTCATGTGTTGAGCTGTATCGGGAAAACTTGGGTGTTCGATTGTTCGATCGGAAAGTTTAACATTTTCTATTTATCCGGAATGGGATACAATAATTGGAATTCACAATAAGTTATGAGATAACTAAATGAATGTTATAAACATAGCAGTTTAGTCTCACTTGATCGGTTGCCACGGAATTTTGATGTGATCAAAAGTCCGTCGCAATCACGTAGCGTACGCGGATACTCGCCGGGTAAACTTAATAGACAGCCTCACTCCATAGCCCCGACCAAGTGACTGTAGGAGAACCCCGTCGCCGAAAGCATCCGTCCGGGTGCTCGCGGCAGCGGTGTTCCGCCTTGGTGCACTTCGTCGACGGTATCGGGGGTGCGGCCGCCTACTGAAGTTTGCGACGAGCATTCGATCAGGGTGTCGGGAATCTTGTTGAATTGCCCGACTAGATATTGAAAAGTGTTTTCGATTTTGAGACTAAAATGCGGGGTTTATAATTGTTAGGCATGCGATGTCTAAGTAATTCATTTGGTCAGGCATGCGATGTCTGAGGTGGTTGCGGATTCCAACTGTTGTAGTTTTACACTTTCTTTTCTGTGACCGTAAGTGTAATATGTGATATCGCCGGTTTCGTTGCTATATGTCAACGACAATTGGGATGCGCATATTTACTTACGTTGATGACATGTGATGTTATGTGTTGCTGGATATGTTATATTGGATCGTCGTGTTTGAATAGCCGGGGGTTTTTATGTGAGATGAGTGTTTTTCATTTTCATTCATGTAAAAACTTGTATGTAATATTCTTTTATTGGGGCGCTTCCAGGTTGCGGAAGTTATCACCTTTTGTATATTATTTACTTTTCCGCACTAGGATAGACCCAAGGAGGGGAGCACAAGTAACCGGGTTCTGGAGTCCAGTGGGAGACCAACTCGAGGAGTCGAGTCCGGGCCTCCTAACTCCAGAATTGGTAGGGTTGCTTGCCACTCTCGTAGGGGTCTAGGGGTGTGGGTTTGGCTATTCATCACGACCGTGGAATCCGTGTTTTATACTGGCCCGTATTGAAAAACACGGACGTCCTAGTATATCCAATATTTCATATGATTCTTCTGCTGCGATATCTGTGATGTGATCATGTGATGTTCTGTGATAGATACAGTATATAGTATATATGATATATTATATAGACGTTACTTATGTTTTACACCCGCGCTAGCCCTGCCCCGCTCTGTCGTTAGTTACCTAACATAACGGTGCACGAGGGGACATCGAGGCGAATGCGGATGGCATAAGTGTACATCGTATTTATCTGTGATGTTTAGGTACTTAAATGATGGGACTTCATTAATGAGATTAATGAAATTAAAAGAAACCTAAAGATGTTGTAGAATCGAATTTCAAAATAAAACAGGTAGCTACAGTTCTTGCTTTGCACAGCGGTATATACGATATATCCTGCACCTTATTCGATAAGGAAAGGACCGAGATCCCTTCACCGGGAGTGACTCCTTTAGCAATAACTGGCAGATGCTACACCCCTCGGTTTATCTTTTGATTGCTTTTAAGTGTTTTTGCTTTGCACAGTGATATATATGATATATCCCGCACCTCATTCGACGAGGAAAGGACCGACGATCCCTTCACCGGGAGTGACTCCTTTAGCAAAACTAGAAAAGCCTCAAAAACACTCCATTTCAAAAATCATTCGATCCTACAATGATATCAAGTTCATTACGCAATAGGTTTTCAGAAAAACCTATCGTAGCCCTCCGTCATTTCAGATAAGTAGTAGTTAGTATTCGTGCTGCGTTTGTTGGCCTTTGTCAAGGCGCAGTGTGCGGTAGCTAATTGGTGCTTATCTGCTTATGCATATGATGCAGATTGGGTTAGGGTAGTCGTGCGACCTTGTTGGCCTTTGTCAAGGGCCGTGCGGGTGGGTTTAATTCAATCAGGAAATGACGGGTTGAACTTGACTAGCATCCTATGGTTTGTTGGCCTTTGTCAAGGTCATAGGAGGTTAGGGGCAAAATATTATCGGGAATTTCAAGTGTTGAAATTTGCAATGAGATTGCATACCTTCTATGAGATAGTTGGATCCCGATACCCGCTGCGAGTAAGAGTTACTCCTGGGAGAGTTTTATACATTACAATTAGCCGATCAAGTAGGTGTCTAGAAAGGTGTTAACGGGGTTACGCCTCTGGGAAAACGAGGTTTACATTAATTAGGTTCATGCGAAAGCACGGGGGACCTCCCTCAAAGTACCGACACTGGCCTGGCTGAAAGATTGGCGAACTTGTAGTGTGTAATTAATCCCGGCTAGTCTTTCCTTTTAGGGTTTGAAGGAAGATTTGATAAAAAGCAGTGGGAGCCATCCTGATTAGATAAAATAATAACCAATCTATTCTTGCAAGAGCGCACGCTGAGTGTTTTCTTCTCTCTCTCTCCTGGTAGAGACCATGTCACGCCTTAATCAAGATAATAATACGGATTATTGACCGAACCCGCTTGTTATACTGAGCTGGAGAACGTTGGTCCCGCTCCAACTTATAATTGTTATAAGACAGAGCAGGAAATTGGGGAATACCAGATTTCCCGTGCCGCCCAAACGAAGAGAGTGCATGTTGATGCATCATCTTCGGGTGTGTTCATTACAAAGAACCGTTTCTCAGTATCCTCCGCATCCTGGGTATATGATACCGGATCAGGATCCCAGATATGTAATCTGTTACATAGGGCTACAAAAGGGTAGAAAAACTGAGAACGGGTGATAAGTTTCATGAGGCAGAAAACGGGGCAAGTGTTGCAGCCAAGTCTGTCGGTCACTGTCACCCTGTATTACCAATACATTGATTCTGAACGAATGTTATTAGATACCGAACCTGATATACAAAATCATATCAGTCTCTTTTAGTAAAGAAAGGATACAATTTTGTATTGTTGGATAATGTTTTGAACATTTCCTATATCAAAAGTTGATCGGTTCAGGCACGTTATCTAAAAGCATTGATGTTCTAAATCAAACTACAGTTCTTAGTATACAGAACACACACAAGAGGAAGAGTTCAGAAATGAACGAATCCTTCTTGAGGTATTGTAGACTAGGTCAGATCAATGTGACCCGACTAGCTAGAGTTAAATATAGATGCATATTTAAATCAGTTTGAATTTACATCTTGTGAAACTCGCTAGTCATGTCACAAAGATAAGATGACCATAGCTCTGTTTATTGGAAACAGAGAAAGAGTTAGTGAACTCTTGGGACTGATACATGATGATGTATGTAAGGTCTCCTGTCTACACATACCAGGACTGGTTCTTTATACTTCATTACATTCTCTGATGATCTTTCGAGATTCAGACCTATGTTCCTGTTGAAACACAAGTCCGAATCTTTTGAGATATTCACAGAATATAAGATAGAAGTAGAGAACCAATACGGGTATAAGTATTATGTCCTTTGATGTGATCAAGGAGGAGAATACTTGAGCACGGAATTTCTGGACTATTCTAAAGGAGAATGAGATTCTCTCTCAGCATTACTCCTCCGTATACACCATAGCACGATGGTATGTCGGGGCGGAGCAGATACACCCTATATGATATGGTGTGCTCCATGATGAGTACTACTGAGTTACCTTTTTCCTATTGGGTGTTATGCACTTGAGAAGTTGCATACCTACTAAATAGGGTTCAAATCAAATCAGTTGCCTACCACTCCATATAAGATATGGAATGGGAAGAGCCCATGTCTTAAGCTAGTTAAGATTTGGGGTTGTCCGGCCAATGTCTAAAAGCAAAATCCGGACAAGCTCGAGGCAACGTCTGTTATGTACAACTGGAAAGGTTCCAGCTATACAAGCTACAACAGATGATTTGGTAGAACCGAAGGATTCAGTAGATACCAACGAACCTCTGCCTCTCCGTCGATCTAGCAGGGTTCCTCACCCACATGAGAGATACTTCGGTTTCTCTATGACAGTGGGAGCGAGGATTGCATCATGAGATGATGACCCAACTAGCTTCGAGCTGGCCATCAGGAGTAAGACTCTGTAAGAATGGCTGGATGCTTAGCGATCTGAGATGGAATCCTTGTACACCAGCAAAGTATGGACTTTGGCTGCTATATCTGAAGGGTTAAATCTCCATCAGGAGCAAGTATATCTTGAGAAGATTACTTGGTGTAGATGAAAAAGTTGAGACTTTCAAAGCTAGACTTGTTAAAGGTTTTCGTCATTGACCAGGCGTGGATAATGATGAAACCTTTTCCAGTACCTATGCTTAAGTCCATCCAGATCCTACTTGTCACGGCTACATACCATGACTGCGATATCTGGCGGTTGGGTGCCATGACTCCTTTTCTAAATGATGTTTTAGAAGAGTGTGTCTATAAGTACACAGCCAGAGGGCCTCGTAGACAGTGGGAGCAGCGGAAACGTGAGCAAGATGCTTTATCTGATAAAGCAGGCATCGCGGAGTTGGAACGTCTGTTTTGATGTGTTAGTCAAAGAGTTTGACATCATCAAAATGGTAGATGAACCTTGTATAAACAAAAAGGTAGTAGGGAGTATGGTAGTGATCCTCGTAGAGTACGTGGATGACATACTCTTGATAAGAAAGGAGTTTCTTATGCTACGCTCGATTAATCTTCGTTTATCACAAAGATTCTCCGTGTAGGATCAAAGTGATACCTACTAAATCCTGGATTTTGGATCTATGAGATAGATCTAATTGGATGTTAGGAATCTCACTAGTAGTAGTGAGATGATATCAATTGATCCTGGGGAGAATCACTGGAAGTGTTCCAGGGTGATAAAGACGACTGAATGTCAGTCGCTGGCATTGTCTTTACCCTCAGTAAAGGGACGGTATGTTGGAAGAGTTCCAAGCTAGATACCGTGACATACTAGACGATAAAGGCTAGATACATCGCTACTTAAGATGCTACCAAAGAGGCTGTTTGGATGTATAATAGTTCATGAGATGAACTTAGTTCCTACCATTGTGTGACAATGGAGTTGTGGCTTATGCCAGGAACCCCCGTCCCATCAGTGAACCAGACATATTCTAAGGCAGTATCACCTGATCATGGAGATGGTTGATCTCCAGGCTGATCGAGGTTAGGAGAGCAGACTCAGAGGACAACACGGCGGATCCACTCACAAAGGCCTGTTCCCAGAGAGAGACTTTTATGGGATGGTTGAGTATGAGATACTACAACCACTGCTACAGATGGCCCTAGTGCAAGTGGGAGATTGTTAGTTATATGTATGCCCTAGAGGCCATTACTGTATATAGGATGTATATTGTAGTGGATGCTGGGACATATATAGGGAGGACTTTCTTGCTCGACATGATAGTATGCTATCTGGTTACTCTTTACCTTAACGTGTACTCAGATTGTCTCTCTATTACATGTTGGTAAAGCCCTTAGGATGTGTACTTGACTACCTGGACTATGATGCGGATCATACTAGTGGGGACATGGTAGTCCACAAGTACATCCTTCAAAGTCCCTAGTCGTGGGTGTATCGAGATGGGGCATCGATATACCAGAGTAGACTAGCGTATACCTTCTCGACCCATACAGATGGGCGATGGATGATCCCATATCCATCGGTGTTTGACTTCAGAGATGATATACGGGTGCTCAGTAGAGACTGGAGACACTGGACGGACTCGCCGAGAACTCCCAGAAGGTATTATACCTCACGTCAGATGGCAGTTCTCTGGTGACACTGGTACAGAGTAGTCTGTTGACCCGAGATCGTCATAGAGTCTTGTGTGGTTCCCACTGTGCTTTGATTTCCATCTTACCACGTCCAAGAGGGCGTGCAAAACGGTGGTTTTTGGGTACAGTCCCGAGTCACATGGAGGCAATGAGCGATAGGAGGGGATTCATCTCTCCCGGTATAGGGGGTTGATGTTGCGCTGTGTTCGATTGGCTATAACAGGAAATCCCTGGCCAGGATTGCTGAGATTTACTGGTAAGTGTTACCAGTAGTTTCTCGAAATGTTATAGACCTCATATCGACACGACTTATCGAGCTATTGGGGTCTGACGTTTACCACCCCTAGGCGAGATATGCGACATATCAGACGATCAGACCGGACTGTACGGTGGTGTTACTGGTTGGATTCACTGGAGTGTGAGCGGGCTTGCTCGTCGATCTTCTGATCGCTCAATACCCGGGTGGCCGTTACGTTTAGCAGACCGCTTGCGGCTTGTGGGTGTTTGATATGATCATCACCTGCTGCCGGCGTATTGACGAGTCTTTAGAGTCCTACACAGAGGTTTCCTGGCTCAAGCGAAACGAAATAGGAGCGCATATGAGATATGTGCAGGACCGAGAATGATACCAGTATGTGATACTGTATTTGATTCTCGCGATTTGTGACATTGATCGGTTATATGCGATATAGCCGGGTTATCGGATCAAGTGTTGATTCGATAAGTTGTTACTAATGATACTAGTCGGTTATATGCGATATGACCGGATCGTTAAATCAAGTGTTGATTTAATGATTTAATGCATAATTATATATTTGATATATTACTTTGCATTAACTAGTATCGGTTCACTTTAAATGGATTTTCTCGCTCGGGTGTGCGCATTGCATATGCGATATGATTTTGTGCACATGCTTGTATCATGTTTGATGATACATGCCTTTTTAATTAAGTGTATAGAATTAAACCTTGGTTAATGGAATGGTTAGGGTTTACTATTTGCTTATTCATTTTATTCATTTATTTATTAATCTTTTTCTTATTGGAAAAAGGAAATGAAATGATAAAATGGTAGCATTTCTTTTGTTCATTCATGAAGCTTCATGAATGCTTTGACTTGATGACCATTTTGTTTTTAGCTTAACCCTAACCATTGCATTAAACCATGATTAGTTCTCTACACTTAACTATGGTCATGTTATGATAATGATTGATTATTCTTTTCTTTTTTAATTTAACTTATCATAACATAATTCTTCTTCTTCTTCCTTTCTTCACTTGAAGAAAGCAAGCTCCATCAATGGTGATTGATGGAAATGAGTGAGAAATACAATTCTAAAGTCTACCCACTTCCTATTTCTTCATCCTCTACCTCTTGCCAAGTAGTAGAGTGTGTTTCCTTCACAAGTTTTCATGACTTGGTGAAGGTGGAGCTTGATTTAGCGATGCCTCGACGTAGATCATCTTCGGCATGGACATCGACGACCTAGCTCGCCTATTCTCCGATGAAGCCGACGCTAGAGCCCGGGAATTCACTAGGACGGCGAGGGGACTGCGTTGCGGAGCTATGGAGGTGGAGCACCGGATCTACAAAGGTTGTATTTCCGTTTAAACTTTAGTTAAGTCGTTAACTAGTTTCATTTTCGCCTAAACATCTAGCCGACGATCCGTAGTCGGGTTTCTCGGCACCTAGATTTTTTGAAATTGGCATGGTTGATGCCTTGTGAGACCTCTTGAGAGTGCCTAGGAACCCTACAGACCCGTCATTTCGTGATTAATTAGACCCACCCACATGACCCTTGGCTAAGGTCAACAAAGTCACATGACTGTCCTAACTAATCGCATCATATGCTGTGTAGGAAGACATCACTTAGCTACCGTACACTGTGTCTTGACTATGGTCAACAAACACAGCACGAATACTAAGTACTCTACTTTCTAAAATGACGGAGGGTTGCAGATGGTATTTAAGAAAACCTTTATCGTTTTGAACTTGATATCGTTGTAGAATCAAATGGTTTTAAATGGAGTGTTTTTGAGGCTTTTGCTAGTTTCGCTAAAGAGGTCACTCCCGGTAAAAGGATCTCGGCTCTTTCCTCGTCGAATGAGGTGCTGGATATTCTACAAGGAATACCGCTATGCAAAGAAAGAACTAGAAAAGCAGTCAAAAGACAAACCGAAGGTTGTAGCATCTGCTAATTATTGCTAAAGAGGTCACTCCCAGTGAAGAGATCTCGGCTCTTTCCTCATCGAATGAGGTGCTGGATATTCTACAAGGAATACCGCTATGCAAAGCAACAACTAGAGTTACCTGATTTTTTTTTTTAAATTCGATTCCACAACATCTTTTAGGTTTATTTTCTTTCATTAATCTCATTAATGAATGTCCCGTCATTTAAGTCACCTAAACATCACAGATAAATATAGCGTACGCTTATGCCATCTGCATTCGCCTCGATATCCCGTCATGCACCGTTAGGTTAGGTAACTAACGCCATAGCGGGGCAGGGCTAGCGCGGGTGTAAAACATAAGCAACGTTTATATAATATATCATATATACTATATAC
This sequence comes from Agapanthus africanus, assembly GCA_030015575.1. NCBI lineage: Eukaryota > Viridiplantae > Streptophyta > Magnoliopsida > Asparagales > Amaryllidaceae > Agapanthus > Agapanthus africanus. Next base: position 517,437,837 of record JASDDO010000014.1, read on the forward strand.
AATATCTATCTGAACATATCACATGATCACATCACAGATAACGCAGCAGAAAACAACATATGAAATATTGGATATACTAGGATGTCCGTGTTTTATTTTGAGCCTATATAAAACACGGATTCCACGGTCGTGATGAATAGCCAAACCCACATCCCTAGACCCCTACGAGAGCGGCAAGCAACCCTACCAATTCTTGAGTTAGGAGACCCGGACTCGACTCCTCGAGATGGTCTCCCACTGGACCCTAGAACCCGGTTACTTGTGCTCCCCTCCTGGGTCTATCCTAATGCGGAAAAGTAAATAATATACATGAACGGTGACATCTTCCTCAACCCGGTAGTGCCCCAATAAAAGAATATTACATACAAGTTTTTACATGAATGAAAATGAAAAACACTCATCTCACATAAAAAAACCCGGCTATTCAAACACGACAATCCAATACAACATATCCAGTTACACATAACATCACATGTCATCAACGTAAGTAAATATGCGTATCCTAATTGTCGTTGACGTATATCAACGAAACCGACGATACCCCACATATTACACTTACGGTCGCAGAAAAGAAAATGAAAACTACAACAGTTGGAATCTGCAACAACCTTAGACATCATAAACCCATAATATCTCATATTGCGGATTTCATGCCTAACAAATGAATTCCCTAGACATCGCATGCCTAACAATTATAAACCCCGCATTTTAGTCTCAATATTGAAAACACTTTCCAATAATCAGTCGGGCAATTCAACAAGATTTCCGACATTCCGATTGAATGCTCGTCGGAAACTTTAGTAGACGGCCGCAGCCTCGATACCGACGACGAAGTGCACTTAGGCGGAACACCGCGGCCGCGAGCACCTGGACGGATGCTTTTCGGCAACGGAGTTCTCCTACAGTCACTTGTTCGGGGTTATGGGGCGTGGCTATCTAGTAATGTTACCCGGCGAGTATCCGAATACACAAAGTGATTGCGACGGACTTTTGATCGCATCAAAATCCCGTGGCAACCGATCAAATGTGACTAAATTACTAGACTTATAAGTATTGTATCATAATATACTAGACGATGTTTAAACGTTTTGATCGAATCAACAAATCCGCACAACTCCCAATGAGCTCAACACTTGAGCGAAGTTAAAGTACCAAAAACATGCCACAATACCTATGATCCAGCCGTAGAAGGGGTAAACCAACGCCTCACCTATGACACCGTGGAACTGCGACAAACTTTAAGGTTCAAACCGCGGTTCCAAGGGCATAGAATCGAGTTAAGGTTTATGTTCTTCTAGAGGGTCCATAGAGTTACTTGCACGAACATTGAATATAATTAACTTAGAAAAGTTCCAACACTTGGAAATTTCGGGGGTGGGGGGGTCATAGGGTGCTGTTTGAAGTTCGTTCGAACTGTTAAACATGGCCTAGGTTACCAATACAATGCTAAAAAATACGAATACGAAATACTCCGCAAAGAGTCCATAACCAAACTAACATCACATGCAATTCTGGACTTCCTAAACAATACCAGAAACCCCAGAATAGGAGTAAAAGATCACAGGTGCAATACGAGGGGGAGGGGAGCCTATGGGGTCAGCGACGCCGGAATTCTGGCCTCTGTCGCCGGCCAGGAACCGAGCACCCCCCCTCGTATTTCCTCTGTGTTTTTAAAATCTCCAGTACATCACTCTGCAGTTGTTTAAATAATTTTCAGGCCACTTTTAAAAAAATTTCCATAGAGCAATTTCATGGGGTTTCCAAAATCGTATTTTGCGGGGTTTTTCGTTTTCGAATTGTCGTAATATCGTTTAAGTTTCTAGTTAGGCTCTGATACCATGTTGGGATTCCTTAGCACCTAGCCTAGGGTTTGCAAGCATCACTCATGCCACAACAAAAATTAAAAGGGGTGCTAAGCAATCAACCTAAAGATCATACTAGAAAACTAGGGTAACAAAACTAGTAAACTAACTTTACAAAGAGAAGTGAATGAAAATACAACTTTTGTAGATCCGGTCCTTCACTTCTAAAGCTCCGTGTTGACGTCCCTTCGCTGCGATCATGGAGATCTCAGACTCTAGTGATGGTTTCCTCGGAGAAATGAACGGGCTAGCTCGTTGACTTCGAGGCCAAAGATGATCTACGTCGAAGTGACTCAAACTCAAGCTCCCTTTTCACTTGGTCAAGAACTTTGTGAAGAGAACACCCTAAACTAAATGGTAAGTAGTAGAGGATGATGAAATAGGAAATGGGTTCACTTTAGAATTTGATTTCTCACTTTATTTCTTCACTTGGAAAATTTTAGCAAGGTTTTCTTCTTGATGAAGAAGAAGAAGAAGAAGAAAGAAAAGAAAATAAATGAGAAAAGAATAATCAAGTGAAGATTATCATAATGCAACCATGGGTGGGTTAGTTTAATCCACTAACTCTTGTAGAGACATATAATGGTTTGGTTTAAAAATATCTTAAGTAAAACAAAGTGTGTGGACTTTGTCAAAAATGCTTGAAGCTTCATGAAGCTTCAAGCCATGACAAATAAAGACACCATTTTAAAATACTTAAAATAAATAACCCTCACAATTATAATTAAACATGGTGTATATCACCCACCCAGCCATGTTTGCATGTATCATCAAGCATGATACAATTTAGTGCACAAAAATATATCACATATACAACATGTGCACAATAAGTGAGAAAAGCAATCTTAAGTGAACAAATAATAGTTAATGTAAAGTAATATATCAAATATATAATTATACATTAAATTATTAAATCAACACTTGATTTAATGATCCGGTCATATCACATATAATCGACTAATATCTAGTGTATCAATATATCGAATCAACACTTGATTCGGTAACCCGACTATATCGCATATAACCGACCGATGATACAAATCGCGAGAATAGAATACAGTATCACATACTCGTATTATTCTCGGTCCCGTACATATCTCATATGCACTCTTATTTCGTTTCGCTTGAGCCAGGAAACCTCTGTGTAGGACTCTAAAGACTTGTCAATACGCCGGCAGTAGGTGGTGATCATATCAGTCACCCACAAGCCGCAAGCGGTCTGCTAAACGTAACGGCCACCCGGGTATTGAGCGATCAGAAAATCAACGAGCAAGCCTGCTCACACTCCTGCGAATCCAATCAGTAACACTTACCGCACAGTCCGGTCTGTTCGTCTGATATGTCGCATATCTCGTTTAGGGGTGGCAAACGTCAGACCCCAGTAGCTTGATAAGTCATGCTGATGTAAGGTCCATAACGAGCGTGAAACTACTGATAACACTTACCAGTAAATCACATCAACCCTGGCCAGGGATTTCCAGTTATGGCCAATCGAATATAGCGCAACATCAACCCCCAATACCGGGAGAGATGAATCCCCTCCTATCGCTCATTGCTTCTATGTGAATCGAGACTGTACCCAAAAACCACCTGTTTGCACGACTCAGTAGAGTCGTGGTAGGGTGGAAATCAAAACACAATGGGAGACACACAAGACTCTATGGCGATCTCGGGTCAACAGACTAAGCTGTACCAGTGTCACCAGAGAACTGCCATCTGACGTGGGGTATAATACCATCTGGGAGTTCTCGGCGAGTCCGTTCAGTGTACCCAGTCTCCACTGAGCACCCGCATACCATCCCTGATGTCAAACACCAATGGATATGGGATCATCCATCGCCCAAAATATGGGTCGAGAAGATATACGCTAGTCTACTCTAGAATATTGATGCCCCGTCTCGATATTCCCACGACTAGGAACATTGAAGGATGTATTCATGGACTACCCATGCCCCACTATTATGATCTGCATCATATTCCTGGAAGTCGAGTACACATCCAAAGAGCTTTATCAATATGTAACAGAGAGACTATAAGTGTACATGTTATGATAAAGAGCAGCCGGATAGCGTACTATCATGTCGAGCAAGAAAGTCCTCCCTAATATGTCCCAGCATCCACTATAATATACATCTCATGTACAATAATGATTTATAGGGCATACATACAACTAACACGTGCAAGCTTTAATGATATGGTCATAAATTCCTCTAGAGAAGTCCAAACGATGCACCGTTTGATTTTTGGAAACCATACTCAATGGGTTTTCAAATGAAGCCCCATCTGCCCTCATTAACCAAGCGTGTATGAGTCTATATGCATTTGAACTCAGCTATATGCAGATTCATAGGTACCCGAAAAATGGATGCAAAACAATTAAAAGAGAGAGAATGAGATGAGTGGGCATGTCTTTGTCGAAGGAGAACGAAGATTGTGCTGTCACGCCTATTTCTTTGGATCTCAAAGAGGTTCACCATGTCTTCGATTCCTAATCTGAAATCTCTTAATGGCTCAGAATTTTTTGCTCTCTATTGTTATAGAGCTGAGGCTTTTTATTTTTGAGATTATGAATTCTGAATGAGAGGGGTTCTATTTATAGAGTCGTATCGAAATCTGGGTGAATCTCGAGATTTTTGGTAGTTTATGATATTAGTTAACCATACACTTGATAGGGGACCGTCCAGTGAACTATTGCATCTTTTCAGATTAACTGCACGGGTCGAATCTTTTATTTGACAAAAAAAATTTTGAAACGCACCTAAGCAGTCAACCATAAGTCGTTGAGCTGACTTGTTCGTTGAGGCTCTGAAAATTTCTTTGTCAAAAACTAAAACCAACAAATTTATCAAAATTGCAAGATATTAAGCACTTCAAATGCAATCAAACCATCGGGAATTTAAATTGCTCATTGATTCTTAAAACTTCATGGATTACAAAAACTCGACATTACAGTGTGCAAACAATATTTGCCAAATCGTTCTTTCCATCGTCTTCGACGTCTGAGGGGAGCCACGACGATCAACGCTCCATATACGAGCGGAGTTTTGGCATAGTTGATACTCAGATATATGGTTTATATTTCCTGGCCACCTGAAATGTGGCGTCCAGGTCTGTTATTACTTCTCGTAATTGATCTCACCGGCTATTCATCTTCACATCAAGAGACACGCTCCTTTCATTTTGCACCGAAAATAACCCCCTTGCATCCTTTTACAGCGAATTAAAAAATACGGCTGCATAAACACTTATATTTTCCCCCAAAAATAAAAATAAAGCTCAAACCTACAGAGAAAAATACGAAATTATAACCCTTGCTACAAAATTTATACCAAAGGGCATTTATTATTGATGCTGTAAAAAAAAATCTTGGTGTTGTAAAATTGAAGAGAAAGAAGCTGAATATTTATAGATGTGAGCGGAGAGAACTAGACGTGAGTTTTGTAACGGCTGCCTCCAAAAAAAATAAGGGTTCATGCTTTCTCCGTGAGTAGCAGAGACAAAAAAGAAAAACTACACCTTTTCGTTTTGTTCAAAGCCTCAATTCACATAAACAAGACAAATTTAAATTACAACAAAGTTTAAACAAGAATTCAATAATGAAGATGAGCTTAAATTACAATTATAGCAAAAGAAGAAAATGGAAAAGAAACAAAAAAATTAAGCATCTTAAAAAAGAGTTATTTTTAGGAAGTAAATAGTTGACACTGTTACCAAGTCATCGTATGCATCCTAGAGTTTTTGACAAGTACGTCTAATTATAGAAATTTGTATGATAGATTTCATTATTAATTTTACTATCTGCATCGCAGTTATAAAATAATATTGACATTGTAATTTGATTACGTGTATCACACATGTAAAATAATAATGACGTGGAATTTAATTGCATGCATTGCACATAAATCAATGATGTTTTTCTGCTTGATTTCTTTGAAAAATTGAGAAGCCATATCATCAATCAATATCAAAATTAAATGAACCCCATCCTTTTGCCTTATAATAATAGAGATGTTATTAGATGGAAACCAGTTAATGAATGTCCATGGTAAAATACACAACAAGAACTTTATTTTTATCACAATAGAATGATCTATTTAATTGAAATGTTGGTTAACCAGGACAGTTCATACACGAGCAGTGAAAGAAGATATATTCATGAACTTTAAGGCCGCCAGCATTTGATATTAATGCAATTTTAAATTATAACCTCCTATTGTTGCAATCTATAGGGGCGGAATCAAATTAAATATCTACAATATTTGGCAATAAGAAATGTAACATGCATCACTAATTAATTTTCTCCAAGTTAAAGTAAACAAAAGCATATATTGATGTGTATGTCTGTGTGAAGTTTGATATAGAATTACTTATTTACCGGCGAAATATGTTTGTGGAGATCGATGATGGGTTGGTTGTTTAAATTCTATATGATATTTGATTTTATTATTCTCTTTAATGAAGCATGGCGATTAGATTGGTCTTTTCCGAAAGAGTTAAAAAAAAGAAGTAAACAAAAAATAAAATCAAATAAAACGTCTTGAAAAGATTTTGAAAAGCATATTGGAATTGATCTACGATAGGAATAATTCCCCTATGGTATATTGTGTTTGCTAATACAAGAACTATAATGACATATATGAGGAGACTTGAAGTAGCTTTATATTTATATTTATGTTTTTTAGTTGACTAAAATTACTGAGGAATAAATGAATTCTCTGAATTTATCTAGCTCATGGCAATAAGGACTTCCTCTTCAATATGGGAGGTTTGCCCTTGGCTTCCGGAAGCGATTGCATCCCAAAAAAGAAAAAGAAAAAGAAAAAAGAAATAACTTATTAAGCTCATCAATAACTTTTCACTTGGATAAATAAATAATCATTCTCCTCGTGAGTAATTTTTGTAACTAGCATGTATTATTTAACATTAATGCCGTAAAGTATTGTCATGAACCAACCCAGTCAAACTTTCAACTCGTTACGTCACTGACCTGCCGTTACAAAGCTTACTTTGGTTTCCTCATCTCCCCTTTATTAATGAGTTGAGATGAGAGAGAAAGAGAGAGTGCGTGTGCCCATGTGGGTGGACCCATGTGCCCCACCGACCGATCGTCACCCACAATTTTAGGCAAAATGGAACTGAGAAGTTCGAAGTGCGATTTTGCTCTAAATTAATACCAAGATCTTTAGCTTCACTTGTTCTATATTGCTTCAAGCTTGTTATTCTAAGTCTGGAATTAAATTACTATATCTCGTAACATAACTTATATACACAAAGGCTGAAATTCTAATTCTGGATTAATTTTCGCTATAGGAAACTCAGAAGATATGACCGCGTGAATATACTATAGCTAGAAATTGAAGTTTCAAAATATTAGTATTTGATGATGCTCAATATCGGCGATCTCCCGGATCGTGACACATGGCAGATGGCGTGTCCCGAACCTCGCAAGAAAGGATCAAGAACGGCACGTCGGAAGAATACCCCGGGTCCGCGGCCTATGGACGTAGCCGACCTTCTGCGACCGTCCACACCATTCCTATGCCCACCTACCAAAAAACCATTGGCTCGCCTCCGAGCCCCTGCACAATTGGCTTCCTCGGCCCTCTCAGCTCGCCTCCGGGCTATGGCAGAACCAAGCTACCTCGGCCTCCCGCTCGTCCCCAAGCCTCCCGCCGAGCTTATCTTCCTCGGTCTCGTCGACCGACCAACGGCACCAATCGCAATTGCAATCGCATCCGCCTCACCTCCGCGAATCTCGCCATGCGCGAAATATCCGCCGGCCACGTCTCGCGTTCCACGCCATCACGATCCCCCATTAACGAGCATGCCTCTCCATTAATGCGGGATTTCGCCTATCACGCGGGCGTGACGCCAGGAGCGTAACGGCCGGCGTGATTTTCGCGTCCGCCTGCCTGTTGCCACCACTATATAAATCCCTCTTTCAGATGGTTCAAGTAGGCCATTCTTTCCCTACTATGCCGTTACTCTGCTTAAATATCCGGTCTAACTTGATCGTCGGAGGGTCCTCGGTGGTACAACCACCCCGGGACTTCCTTGCAGGTAGCTCGGCATCAACCACCTCAAACCCATTGAGATCCACACGCTTCAGGAGGCAACCTCCAACTCAATCTCAGCCGTCCATCATCACCAACAGTAGATCTACGGAAGGTAACATCTGAGGGAGATCCATACCTCCATCAGCTGGCGCCATCTGTAGGAAACGCTTGATTCCCGTGAAAAAAGTTCACCTTCCGATCTCAACTCAATGGCGAGCGATCACCGCGACGATCCAAGCACTAGCCGCCGCCTCCCCCACAATGGAGGCGCGGACGAATCTCCTCCCCCGAACGCCATCAACGCCCTAACCGCCCGTATAGATCGACTCACATCCATCGTGGATGCGCTCGTCTATGTCCAAACGGCAGGGCAAGCTCCCCAGGTCACCGCTCCCCCACCTCGGGATCGGGACCCATACAGAGGGAGAGAAGACTCTGCTCACGTCGGCACTGCCGACCACCGCTTCGCTACCTCCCATGGCCGCAGATCCCCAGGGCCCACGTCTTCAAGGACCCGGATTCCCGCGCGTACCGGCGCAAATCTTGGGAATCGCAACAATTACTGCAATGCCACGCCGCCACGTGGCGAAACTGACGCGGCTTCCCGCAACGTTCTGCCTTCCCCCGTACGTTCCTGACACATGTCATCCGTAACTATTACTCTTCCCGATGCTCACACATCGGGAGGGTCGGGCGAATCCTTGCGTAACCAGGCAACAACCCTACTCGGTCCATCCTTAGCGGGCCTCATACGGCCCCTCCCACGCTAAGGATCGAAGCCCTCACAAAGAGGCAGCCGAGCGGCTACCCTGCTCGGCTATCCCTGGATGGTAGTTCACTACCCCCACGGCTTCAGGGATCTAAGCCCTCACCAAGAGGCAACCGAGCAGCTACCCTGCTCGGATATCCCTGGCTGGTGGTTCACTGCCCCACGACGCTAGGGATCGAAGCCCTCGCCAAGAGGCACCGGGCAGCAATCCTGCTCGGTCCATCCTTAGCAGGCTTCTTGCGGCCCCTCCCGCACTAAGGATCAAAGCCCTCATCAAGAGGCAACCGGGCTCGCCCTTGCTCGGTTATCCCTGGTTGGTAGTTCCTTACCCCGTAACGCCAAGGATCGAAGCCCTCACCAAGAGGCAACTGGGCTCGCCTTTGCTCGGTTATCCATGGCTGGTAGTTCCCTACCCCGCAACGCCAAGGATTGAAGCCCTCGCTAAGAGGCATCGGGCAGCAACCCTTCTCGGCCCGTCCTTAGCAGGCCTCTTACGGCCCCTCCCGCGCTAAGGATTGAAGCCCTCACCAAGAGGTAATCGGGCTCGCCCTTGCTCGGTTATCCCTGGCTAGCAGTTCCCTACCCCGCAATGCCAGGGACCGAAGCCCTCGCCAAGAGGCACCGGGTAGCAACCCTGCTCGGCTTGTCCTTAGCAGGCCTCTTACGGCCCCTCCCGCGCTAAGAATCAAAGCCCTCGCCAAGAGGCACCGAGCAGCAACCCTGCTCGGCCCGTCCTTAAGGATCCAAGCCCTCGCCAAGAAGCACCGGGCAACAACTGTGCTCGGTCCGTCCTTAGCAGGACTCTTACGGCCCCTCCCGTGCTAAGGATCAAAGCCCTCGCCAAGAGGCACCGGGCAGTAACCCTGCTCGCCCCGTCCTTAAGGATCCAAGCCCTCGCCAAGAGGCAACCGGGCAGCAACCATGCTCGGTCCATCCTTAGCAGGCTTCTTGTGGCCCCTCCCACGCTAAGGATCGAAGCCCTCACTAAGAGACAACCGTGCCCGCCCTTGCTCGGTTATCCCTGGCTGATAGTTCCCTACCCCGCAACGCCAGGGATCGAAGCCCTCGCCAAGAGGCACCGGGCAGTAACCCTACTCGGCCCGCCCTTAGGGATCTAAGCCCTCGCCAAGAGGCAATCGGGCAGCAACCCTGCTCGGTCCATCCTTAGGAGGCCTCTTGCGGCCCCTCCCGTGCTAAGGATCGAATCCCTCACCAAGAGGCAACCGGGCCCGCCCTTGCTCGGTTATCCCTGGCTGGTAGTTCCCTACCCTACAACGCCAGGGATCGAAGCCCTCACCAAGAGGCAGCCGAACGGCTACTGATTGATAGGGTTTTTGCGTGCTTAGTTTATTACCGCAATCAAGACGGTTTCGCTTGTAGCTAGCCGGTTGAGTACGGGTCGTTCGCAGGGAGATGGGAATCTTTTTCTATGTGCTTTAACGAGTTAAGTCCAAATGTCCAAATTCGTTTGAGATTAACTATGTGCTAAAATGTTATATAAAGAGAGCTTGTTAGGGTTAGGATTATGTTAGTTTGAGTTAGGAGTCGCTCACTTCTTTCGTTGCCACTCTTAATATCGGTGTTACGGTAATCGGCAACAACGGGGATTAGCACGACTAGGAAGGAACTTGCGAGTATAAGCTAGGCTTTCCAACGCTTAAGTTCTTCCTTTTGGTGCTTGTCCGTCCGTTTTTGGCTCTTAGCCTTAACCTCCGATTAATTCAACCACAACTGGTCTCACTAAGGAATCACCGCTATCATGTAGGATAGGGTGCCGTACGGAGTGGATTTTGGTTCAATTAACGGGAGTCCGAATTAAGATGTTGGGCAAGGAAAGAGTGAGAGAGATTTCCTTCTCTCAAACTTTCCTTATCCTATCCTAACAAGTAAGAAAACTACTCACCCATTACAAGAAAAAGAAAATACAACAAAAGGAGGAAGATAGAAAGAAAGAGGTTAGGAGATTACAACTAGCTATTTGAGACCTCACCTTGGCAAGGATCAAGCTTAAGCATCATTGTTGTTAAGGATAAAGAAAAAAAGAACAAGAAAGAAACAACAACAAATAACAACAACTAGATTAGTAAATGAAAATTACAAGCAATTACAATTAACAAAATAACAAGACAAGCATGATAAGGAAAAGAACTCTTTTATTCATCCTTCACTCATAAAAAGCTCACTACAAAGTTTTAATGGAGAAAAGATGAAAAGAGGAAGAAGAACTACAAAATATATCCTAAAATTTTACACAAGAATAAGCACCCTTGGCTTGGCAAGTTCTGGGCTATTTATAGGCAGGAAACTGAAACCCTAGGGTCACATTCTGACCCTTCATGAAAATACCCAACTACCCTTGAAAAAGTTCCATCTGACGAGCCCATATGGCCGCGGATCCGCGGCCTAGACCCCATGTTGGCCCCGGATCCGCGTCCATCTAGGTGAGTTAGCTCCTCGGTTTTTGTGGGATTCCCTGGTTTTATGTACTCTTCAGTGTGGTATATGTTGTTTCTGAGAAGCTCTTCACAATTTTTCCAGAATTTCAGCAGATCAAAAGGTGATGTGATGTGGATCTTTTGCCATGATTTTTCTTGAGCTCCGCGTAGACATGTTGGATCTTGTGTTGACATTGTGTTTTGTGCATGAAAATGACATCGATTTGCCATTTTGTCCCTTAAACTGGTGTCCGGCAACATACGGATAGAGAGCGGAGACCCGTGTTTTATCTGTGGTTGGCAGTAATCCGGACTTTGTCGTGCTTTTCCACGAATTTCACTGTTTAGAGCTGAGAACCTGTATCCTGCAATTAACTAGCAAACACGGCTCAAGAGTACCTATCGATAAGCAATGTGATAAAAAATGGGCGGTATAAAAATGCAAAAATCTGATATGAACAAATACCCCCAAACTTATCATTTGCTCATCCCGAGCAAAGCCAATTTATTCACAAAAACTCCTAACCTCACTTTCGCAGGGAACGCGATTGTACTGAGCATGTGCAACAAGCCGTTAAACCTCTAGGTGTCCCTAGTAGGAGGAGTGTTGTCTCCTGAGGGTTTTCCGCGGATACTACCCACAAAATCCGGTCAAGCTAGTTTTGCAAAATAACTATGATTCAAAATCTAAGGTTTTGTTCTAAAAATAACAATTCTATTATCCTAAGTCTAGACTATCGAACCTTTACTTTTCACACCTCGCTTCTTATTTAACTTAAGATTTTATATGTCTTTACGTGCAGTGCAAATAGTGTCGTTAAGTTTCAGAAGGACCGATTAAAGTCATCACGTCACAAAATAAAGCCCAAATAAAAATTTAAAAAGGATCACATAAGTTTTATAAAGAATTAAGCATTTTTCAAGTTTCGTTTTCCAGTAAGGTTTCAATTTCAGAATTTCTATCTTCCTTAACAGGAAACTATGTCTTATTTTTCACTCCGCCTTTTTCTTTTTTTCATTTCATACACACCTCTGTGAACGTGCAATAGTCTTTATCATAGAATAAAACCTTTATATCTCCGTTAGAAATATTTTTTTATAAAAACCCGTCTTTTGTCAAGATTATTCTCACACAAAGAACCGTTAGGAATTTTAACTCGGAGAGAACACTTGCTTGACTTTGTTTTAATCTGGACTTTCTAGGATTCTTAACGAGCTTTGGGCCAATGCACCCAAACCAGTTGGCTTTAGGGCATTAGGTATAGAGACACCCCAGCGGACTTAATTACTCAAGTTACCTAGGCCCAAAAACAAAAGACAATTTAGCGTGAAAATCATGATGATTCAATGCGAACGGAGATATAACCGGCAGTTCAGTTATTTTTTTGAATAAAAGACGTGTTTAGTGGGTTAGGTGTGTAATCATTCCAATCAAGTTTCAAATGGGTTATTTTTCAGAATTAGTTCCAATTAAGGCATCAATAACATCCCTTCATATTCACTTCATTTCATAAACTATTCTTGATATTACTTATTTCGGAACAAACCTATTTGATCCTCAGAAAATCATTTATCCATTTAAAAGTTTTTAGACATAATAGACTTGTCATCTAATTTCCAAAACTCACGATACGTGTAGTATGATGTAAAAATGTATATCAGCTATAGTTAACTTCAAAGAAGACTTATCTTTCAGGTTTTCAAAATCTAAAAATAAGATTTAGCTATTCTTATGTTATCAAACAAAACCGTCGAAATGTTGAATCTGAGTTCTCCCACTAGCTAACTTGACAGAAAAGTTTTTATGTTTTTAGAAAATTTTCTGATTTTTATGGATTTTATGAATTTTAGTATGCAGATGCAAAATATACATATGAATGCGAAGGTTAGAAATGCGTACCGAGCGAACCCCCAAACTTAAACTGGACAGTGTCCTCACTGTCATTGCATGAAGAGATCATTGAAGGGTCAAAATTGTCGGTTAGATATACACAATTTTTTTTGTTTGTTTTTGTTTTTAAAGAAAAGAAAAATAGTAAAAATGGAAAAGAATATCCACAAATATATACAAAATGGTATATACATACCCCCAAACTTATTTGGAACAGTGTCCACTGTTTTGGCTGGATAACTAAAGTTTGGTGGTAGGCAGAGGAAGATTATGCAGGGTAAACCGGCTCCTGTAAGACCAGGAGCTCCTCTGTTGGTTCGGCGCTAAGGTACGGTTTTAGTCTGTGTCCGTTTACTTTGAAAAATGAACCGTCCTTTGGATTCTCTAAATCCACAGCGCCATGCGGATACACATTCCGCACAAAATATGGCCCTTTCCAGCGAGATCTGAGCTTACCTGGATGGAAATGTAGCCGGGTGTCGTAAAGCAGTACCTGTTGACCAGGTGCGAATGTTTTGCGCAAAAAGTGTTTATCGTGAAACACCTTCGTTCGGTTCTTAACGACAACCACGTTTTCGTAAGCCTCATCCCGAAGCTCGCTTAATTCGTTCAACTGCAGCTTCCGATGGCTGCCCGCATCTTTGAGAGACAGATTCAGCTCCTTTATCGCCCAAAATGCGTGATGCTCTATTTCTACAGGAAGGTGGCAAGCCTTTCCGTAAACAAGCCGATAGGGAGACATGACAAGATTGGTCTTATAAGCTGTTCGAAATGCCCAAAGGGCATCAGTGAGTTTTAACGACCAATCTTTACGGTTTTTGGAAATCGTCTTCTCCAGTATCTGCTTGATTTGCCGATTTGAAACTTCGGCTTGCCCACAGGTTTGGGGGTGGTAGGGTGTAGATAGCTTATGATTAATGGAATATTTCCGCATCAAGGCTTCGAAAGTCTTATTGCAGAAATGAGTTCCATTGTCGCTAATGATCGCTCGGGGGTGCCCAAACCGGGAGAAAATGTTTTCCTTAAGAAATCTAACGACAACCTTGTTGTCGTTAGTCTGGCTGGGCACAGCCTCGACCCACTTAGAGACATAATCAACAGCGAGAAGGATGTACAAGTTCCCAAAAGAGCTGGGAAACGGCCCCATGAAATTGATTCCCCAAACATCGAAAATCTCCACAACCAAGATTGGTTGGAGCGACATCTCGTTCCTCCTGGATATCCGGCCCAAGTGTTGGCACCGGGAGCAAGTCTTGCAGTAGTCATGAGCGTCTTTGAAGAGTTGTGGCCAGTAGAAACCACACTGCAAGATCTTCTCAGCTGTCTTTCTGGGGCCAAAATGCCCGCCACATGCTTGATCGTGGCAAAATGACAGCATACTCTTGAATTCATCGTCAGGGACACACCGACGAATAATCTGGTCGGGACAGTACTTGAACAGATAGGGTTCGTCCTGGTAAAAGTATTTTACTTGGGATAAGAATCGAAGTCTGTCCTGACTCGACCATTCAGTCGGTAGTAATTCTGTGTCCAAATAGTTCACAATATCTGCGAACCAGGGTTCGCAAGATACTATCAAGAGCTGTTCATCCGGAAAAACGTCGTTGATCGGAATTTGAAGCGACGGCGAAGAAGGAAGTCGTGAGAGATGGTCGGCGACTACATTTTCACATCCTCTTTTGTCCTTGATGACAAGGTCAAACTCTTGAAGCAAGAGGATCCAACGTATCAGCCGAGATTTTGCATCTTTCTTTGCAAAAAGATGGCGCAGAGCAGAATGGTCCGTGTAGACGATGACTGGAGAGCCGATGAGGTAGGGCCTGAATTTTTCTAAAGCAAATACAACAGCCAAGAATTCCTTCTCAGTTGTTGTATAATTCAGTTGGGCGTCGTTCAGGGTTCGGCTAGCATAATAGATTACGTGCGGCATCTTGTTGATGTGTTGTCCAAGGACAGCACCGATGGCAAAGTCGGATGCATCGCACATAATCTCAAATGGGTGCGTCCAGTCAGGAGAAGAAAGAACGGGAGCAGAAGTGAGTGAGCTTTTTAATGACTCGAACGCAGTCACACGGCTCGAGTTAAAGTCGAATGGCGTGTTCTTGGCCAGCAAAAGAGTCAAGGGCCTAGCAATCTTGCTAAAGTCCTTGATGAACCGTCTATAGAAACCGGCATGGCCAAGGAAGGCTCGGATATCTCTGACGCATCGGGGAGGAGGGAGATTGGAAATGACTTCAATCTTTGCTTTATCTACCTCAATGCCATTTTGCGAGATGATATGTCCTAAGACAATACCTTCGCGCACCATGAAGTGGCACTTCTTCCAGTTCAAAGTGAGATTCTTGTCCTTACACCGGGTAAGGACAGCGTCGAGATGCAACAAACACTCATCAAAGGAATCGCCGAAAATGGAGAAATCGTCCATGAAGATCTCCAAGAATTTTTCCACCATGTCTGAGAAGATTCCCATCATACACCGCTGGAAGGTAGCGAGCGCATTGCATAACCCAAAGGGCATGCGACGATATGCAAACGTGCCGAAAGGACAAGTGAATGTGGTCTTGTCCTGGTCTTTTTCAGCGATGGGAATCTGATTATAGCCGGAGTAGCCATCAAGAAAGCAGTAGTACTCGTGTCCGGCCAATCGTTCAAGCATCTGGTCAATGAAAGGTAGCGGAAAGTGGTCCTTCCGCGTTGCGGCGTTGAGTTTTCTGTAATCGATGCATACTCGCCATCCAGTCTGGGTGCGAGTAGGGATTAACTCATTCGCCTCGTTGGTTATGATTGTTATGCCTGATTTCTTGGGGACAACATGAATGGGGCTCACCCACCGGCTATCAGAGATAGGGTAAATGATACCACTATCCAGACACTTTACGATTTCCTTTTTTACAGCCTCCTTCATGACTGGGTTGAGTCGCCTTTGTGGATCCCTGGCTGGTTTGGCATCATCCATCAGATGAATGTGATGTTCAACGATCAGGAGACTAATCCCCTTGATGTCCGCCATGGACCAGCCAAAAGCTTGCCTATTGCTGTGCAAGACCGCAAGAAGGTCTCTCTCTTGCTCGGGAGCTAGAGAAGCCGAGATGATAACAGGGAGGGTCTCGTTCTCACTCAAGTAAGCGTACTTAAGGTGAGACGGCAAAGGCTTGAGTTCGAGCGTTGGAGATGAAACGATTGAAGGCAAGATTGGTGAAAAGGTCTCGAACTCAAAGGATTCCAGCAAAGGTTCAAAACGAGTGTAAGCGACCGAGTTGGATGGTTCAGGTAACTCATCCGGAAATTCGAAGGATTCAAACTCGGGTGGTGAGTGGCTAAGATCGTTCGAGAAAGTGAAACACTCGTAGTCATTGTCGGGCACAGAAGCAGCAGCAGGTTCAAAGAGGAACGCACTAGTGGCTTTAAGGTTGTCGTGATCGAACAAAAACTCCTCGAATTCACACTCTTTTGGGGTGATCTCCTGGATTGAGCAAACGTCTAGTATATGAGCATTAGGTTCGGAGGGCTGATTCCCCAACCTAAAAATGTTGAGTTCAATTGTCATGTTTCCGAAGGATAGGTTCATCGAACCATTTCGATAATTGATCACAGCATTTGAGGTTGCAAGGAATGGGCGACCGAGTATCACCGGAATTTGATTCCGGGGGTTAGCTACAGGCTGTGTGTCTAAAACAATAAAGTCAACGGGGAATATGAAGTCCCCAACCTTGATTAACACATCCTCTAGCTCACCCCTAGGATGGGTGATCGATCGGTCGGCCATTTGGAGAGTGCAGTGTATGGGTTTCAGCTCTCCTACACCTAGTTGCTCATATACTGAGTACGGAAGCAGGTTAACACTGGCACCAAGATCTAATAGTGCGCGGTTGATGTTCTTATCCCCAATGGTAATAGAAATCATAGGACAGCCAGGGTCCTTCCATTTTTGAGGTAAAGATTGGGTAAGAGCATCACTCACAGCACTAACCAAGAAAACTTTCTTGGGTACCTGAGATTTCCACTTTTTCGTGCACAAGTCCTTTAAGATTTTAGCGTACGAAGGGACTTGTTGGACAACATCTAAAAGGGGAATGTTGATGTTAACCTGCTTAAACAACTACAGAATCTTCTCCATTTGTGGATTTTGTTTATTGGACCTCAACCGGTTTGGAAATGGAACGTTTTTAAAATTGGTTGAGTCCAATGCTTGTGGAGGAGATTGTGGAGTTGGAACGGATCCCAGAGCTGGTGTTTTCGTGGAGTGAGAAATGGGTCCGTTCAGAGCAGAAGAAGAAGGAGAGCCTTTTGAAGAATGAAGAATAGGCTCAGAAGATGAGGAAGGAGAAGAAGAAGACGAAGCGGCCGGCGTGTCATTATCCTCAATTGTTGTGCCGATGTTGTTGTGCAGCATCCTTCCAGATCTCAATGTAGTCACGACACTCACATTATGGTTCTGTTGTGCAAGAGCAACATGCACATTATGTGGGTGACCAGGATTTGGGAGTGGTTGAGATGGAAGCTTCCCTTTTTCTCGCTCACTTAACGCCGCATTCAGCTGTGCAATCTGGGCTTCGATGGTCTTGATACTTTGCCCGTGTGCAGCAGTGTGTTGCACCAAAGACTGAATTAACGACTGGATGTTTGCGGTGGATTGTGTCGATTGTTTAACGAACGCCTCCAGACTTCGTTCTAGCGAGGAAACCTTATCGTTGTTTGACGGAACAAAGTTGTTTTGAGGAAAAGAATTGTTGGGTGCAAAGTTGTTCGTCTGATTTTGAAAAGGTTGGGGTTGGAAGGGCTGTTGAAATTGATGTTGAGTTTGTTGTTGCGCTTGTTGTTGCGGAGGAGGGGGCCAATGGAAATTGTTGCCTTGGAATTGATGCTGGTTCTGATTCCAGGCGAAATTGGGGTGGTTCCTCCAACCGGGATTGTAGGTGGAAGAGTATGGATCATTTCTCGGTCTTTGCTGAAATGCAGCATTAACCTGATCCTGTCCTTGAGATGGTGGATTGTAAGGACACTCTTCGGTTAAGTGAGAAGGATCGGAACAACAAGCACAAATGGTACGAAGGGGAAGAACAGGGGCAGGAGCAGGAGATGAAAATTTGCTCTCTATCGCTTCAAGTTTTCTTGTTATTGCAGCCATTTCAGCTTTCATTGCAATAGAGGCATCAAGTTGGTGAATTCCTACCCTAGACTGACCAGTAGAAGTGGAGGAAGAAGAAGAAGTTGGTCTGGTGCTCTCCCATTGAAGCGTTTGTTCCGCAAGGTCGTCGAAGAATTGCCATGGTTCCTCGTTAGATTTCGATAGGAAGTGGCCCTGACAAATGGTTTCCAACAACTGCTTGGTTGCTGGGTTCAGGCCCTCGTATAAGGTTTGACAAAGTTTCCATTTCTCAATACCGTGGTGAGGGCACTGAACAAGAAGGTCTTTATACCGGTCAAAGCACTTCCAAAAGGGTTCAGTAGGAAGCTGAGAGAATTGGTTGATTTCGTTACGGATCCTCGCGGTTTTATGATTCGGATAGAATTTCTTGAGAAACACTTTCACAAACTCGTCCCAACTGGTTATGGAGTGGGAAGCGGTGCTATACAGTCACTTTTCAGCAAGATCGCATAAAGTGAACGGAATAACCCGTAGCCGTATGGCATCGTCCGACAGTTGGGTCGTTTTCATCATGGCACAAACATTCTGGAACTTGTTGATGAAGATATAGGCATCTTCAGATTTAAGCCCATGAAATTTCGGAAGCATGTTAATGAAGTGAGGCTTAATTTCAAAATTATCCCCATTGGCCGGTGGAAGGGAAAGACAGATGGGAAGTGCAGAGCGGGTGGGATAGAAACGATCCTGGAGCGCGATTCGCTGTGGCGCTACAACAGGCGGTGGTGGTGGGTTATTCGCATCCATAGGAGGTGGAATCAATCCCGGGGGAGTCAAAGAGATGTTTGGATTAAATCCTGACATCGTGGAAGAAGAGGTTGGTGATAGTGAAGGTGAGGATGTATGAACAGAATTCCGGTCAACGTCAGAGTTGGCCGGCAAAGGTAAGGGTGAAAGAGGCGTGGAAGGAGTTTCGACGTCTGAGTCGATCGCGTAGTCGGTAGTGACTAACGTAACGCGGACTAGGCGGGCGCTAGTGTCCCGAGTCCAACCGGACATACACTAAACTAGTTTAGTGTAGTCAAAGCGGAGAAGGTGAGGGTAAGAAAACGTCAATGGAGAAATACGATGGAAGGTGTGGAGTGAAAAAATGGATTCTGGCGACAAAGGGCAAGTTTTTATAAAAGTTTTTGTTTTGTGTTTTTTTTTAGAAAGAGCTTTACAGAAATATGTATGGACTTACGGCTTCAAACAATCACAGACAAAATATGCACAATCACACCTAGATCTAGGGTCACCTAGGTCAGCTAGACAGTTCCTAACTGTTCCAAAGGGCTAGAAATAGAACCTCAAACCGCCTATTCTCCACCAATTGCGGCCAGGTAAGTGGGAGGCTCCCCACTACGTAAGTAGTGGTCCTAATTAAGTAACCACTTACCTTCGACACACTTTCCTAAACACCGCAAAGTCAGGATAGGATAAACGGCTGATGCCTGTAACTAGTCCTCTGTCCTATTGAGCGCGAAGTCCTTAGGGCTGAGTCTAGTATTTTTTAATTAAATAATGGTCAATGCATATGCTTTTTGTGATTTCTGGGGTCCTGAGAAGGGTGATGAAATCCCCACCCAATCTGTACTGGTTTCAAGCCCCTTAAAGTCCGATTAAAATATGCAAAGCGGTAACAATCAACAGCAATCAATTTTTTTATTTTTTAGCGCGGCGCAAAGAATCCTGCACAAAAACAATTTATTGGAAGGGGGAAGAGAGTTTGCGCAAAGAATGCTGCAGAAAACACAGTTCAGTGGAGTTCAGAGGAGTAGGGAAGAAGGAAGGAACACTCATAGGGGTTTTTTGGGGATTGATGGCTTCAAATGGCCGCGGTTCCGCGGCCAGACACGTGCTTAGGCCGCGGTTCCGCGGCTTGTTGTTGGCTTTGGAGCTTCAGCTTTCTTGCATGTGCTGCCTTAGCTGTCCTCTTCTTGTCTGGAGCTCCTGAATCTTGATTTGCTCACTGGATCTGCTCCAGAATTTTACAGTAGACCGTTGTCCTCGTCTTGATCAAACGCGGTGTAGCCGCGAGATATGGGTCTAACTTCCCACGTCTTTGGCACTGGACTCGACCTTCTTTTTATCCTGCACACTTGCACAAAAACTAATCAAAAAATAACAAGATGATTTTTACAATATATTTTTTTTGTTTTTTTTGGTTAGATTTATATTCACAAATTAAACCGAAATTACACAAAGAAATAAACTACCGTCTCCCCGGCAGCGGCGCCATTTGATTGATAGGGGTTTTGCGTGCTTAGTTTATTACCGCAATCAAGACGGTTTCGCTTGTAGCTAGCCGGTTGAGTACGGGTCGTCCGCAGGGAGATGGGAATCTTTTTCTATGTGCTTTAACGAGTTAAGTCCAAATGTCCAGATTCGTTTGAGATTAACTATGTGCTAAAATGTTATATAAAGAGAGCTTGTTAGGGTTAGGATTAGGTTAGTTTGAGTTAGGAGTCGCTCATTTCTTTCGTTGCCACTCTTAATATCGGTGTTACGGTAATCGACAACAACGGGGATTAGCACGACTAGGAAGGAACTTGCGAGTATAAGCTAGGCTTTCCAACGCTTAAGTTCTTCCTTTTGGTGCTTGTCTGTCCGTTCTTGGCTCTTAGCCTTAACCTCCGGTTAATTCAACTACAACCGGTCTCACTAAGGAATCACCGCTATCATGTAGGATAGGGTGCCGTAGGGAGCGGATTGTGGTTCAATTAACGGGAGTCCGAATTAAGATGTTGGGCAAGGAAAGAGTGAGAGAGATTTCCTTCTCTCAAACTTTCCTTATCCTACCCTAACAAGTAAGAAAACTACTCACCCATTACAAGAAAAAGAAAATACAACAAAAGGAGGAAGATAGAAAGAAAGAGGTTAGGAGATTACAACTAGCTATTTGAGACCTCACCTTGGCAAGGATCAAGCTTAAGCATCATTGTTGTTAAGGATAAAGAAAAAAAAGAACAAGAAAGAAACAACAACAAATAACAACAACTAGATTAGCAAATGAAAATTACAAGCAATTACAATTAACAAAATAACAAGACAAGCATGATAAGAAAAAGAACTCTTTTATTCATCCTTCACTCATAAAAAGCTCACTACAAAGTTTTAATGGAGAAAAGATGAAAAGTGGAAGAAGAACTACAAAATATATCCTAAAATTTTACACAAGAATAAGCACCATTGGCTTGGCAAGTTCTGGGCTATTTATAGGCAGGAAACTGAAACCCTACGGCCACATTCTGACCCTTCATGAAAAGACCCAACTACCCTTGAAAAAGTTCCATCTGACGAGCCCATATGGCTGCGGATCCGCGGCCTAGACCCCATGTTGGCCGCGGATCCACGGCCATCTAGGTGAGTTGGCTCCTCGGTTTTTGTGGGATTCCCTGGTTTTATGTACTCTTTAGTGTGGTATATGTTGTTTCTGAGAAGCTCTTCACAATTTTTCCAGAATTTCAGCAGATCAAAAGGTGATGTGATGTGGATCTTTTGCCATGATTTTTCTTGAGCTCCGCGTAGACATGTTGGATTTTGTGTTGACATTGTGCTTTGTGCATGAAAATGACATCGACTTTCCATTTTGTCCCTTAAACTGGTGTGCGGCAACATACGTATAGAGAGCAGAGACCCGTGTTTTATCTGTGGTTGGCAGTAATCCGGACTTTGTCGTGCTTTTCCATGAATTTCACTGTTTAGAGCTGAGAACCTGTATCCTGCAATTAACTAGCAAACACGGCTCAAGAGTACCTACCGATAAGCAATGTGATAAAAAATGGGCGGTATAAAAATGCAAAAATTTGATATGAACAGCTACCCTGCTCGGCTATCCCTGGCTGGTAGTTCACTACCCCACGACACCAGGAATCTAAACCCTCACCAAGTTGCAGCCGAGCGGCTACCCTGCTCGGCCATCCCTAGCTGTTAGTTTAATACCCAACGAGGCTAGGGATCTAAGCCCTCGACAAGAGGCAACCGGACATCACCCCTGCTCGGTCCATCCTTAGAGGTAACCCCGACGTATCTTCACTACGCGTCCCCCATGTCGACTTCGGGGCCACGAAGATACCGACCTCATACCGGTCTTTGCACACTTAGGCAATGAGAAAAATGGTTAAATTCAACTCGACGTGCGGTCGCCGAATGAAGTTCTCTAAGCTCAGCACCGTGTAAACAGAGATATAACAACAAGCAAAAAAAAGGAAAAACTGCGCCGAACACCGCAAAAATACTTCATTCTAAAGTCTTTACAAAGGTATTATTGGCCCCCCGGCCTTACAAAAATGCCCGGAGGCTCACAAGATTCCCGAAGCAACAAAAAAAAGATACAAGAAGACGAGGGGTTTCAGGCCTCAGGACCGGGCACAACCCCGAGGAGCTCCGTTTCCACCACGACTGGGGCCGCGTCTTGAGGATCGGCGCCCATCGCAGGATCCTCGGCACCGCCCTCGCCGGGGGCCTCTCCCCCGGCAGCACTTCCAGGGGCGTTCCCCTACGCGTCATCCCCGCGAGGATATTCATTCTGGAGCTCTTCATCAGGGAACTCCGGCATCCGAGCCTTGACGGCGTCGAGGGCATCGTGCTAGATGAGGGTAGAGGCTACGGCTAGGTCGGTGTAAAAATGGTCTGACTTCTTATAGTTTTCCACCGCCTTCGACGCTCTGAGCTCGGCTCGCTTCATCCCCTCCATCGCAGCCTCGCACTCCTTCCGTAGGGAGCTCGCCAACTTCTTCAGGGTGCCGACGAGCACCTTGGAGTCCTGAAGCTTGGCCTCGGCGGCCCGGACGGCCTCCCGGCACCTGGCGACCTACTATTTCACGGCCGCCACCTTATCCTCGAGGATAGCGACCCTCACCATCGCCGCCTCCAGCTCCAACTTTGAGCTCTCCTCCAGCGAGGAGAACTCGCCCGCGGCTCGCATCGCCGGGGCAATTTCCTCGTCCTCTATTTGGACGACGAGGGCGACGTGCTGGAGGACCTGAAGAAATCAGAGAGGGGTCAGAAAGAAAAGGGATGCACCAGATCTTACGAATAATAAGACGCTGAACGAAAAACCAAGTGAGGTGCGAGCACTAACCTGCACGGCCTCTTGGGCGATGGCCGCCATTTACGCCCTGAGAGTCCCCTGAGGGATTTTGCCCCTGACCGACCTCTCCATCTCTGTCAGCAGGCTATCAGCAACGGAGAGCCCCGAGGGCACCTCAAAGCGGAGGTCCCCCTCGTCCACAAAGATCAGGGAGGCCGGAGTACGCGGAACGGTCCGGTGAAACCTCTTGAGAGACGACGCCGGGGAGCCAGTCTCTATCTCCGAAGCCCGGGCCTCTTGTTCCCGAACCCGCTTTCGGCTCGGCGCCTGGTTGGACTCTGGGGCACGGGCCGCACTTAAGCACCTAGGTGGAGCGGGTGCTGTGGGAGCCGGGGCCGACGTCGGATGGGAGGAGCTGGCACCTCCAGACCTCGATCCCTTCTTCTGCTCGTGCATGGCCGTTCGGAATTTACTCACGTCCATGGGTTCTGCACAAGACAAGGTACAATGGAGTCAGCAATGCAAGTAAAAATAAAAATAAACGCAAGTCTAATAGATCGCCTGTAAACTCCTAACTTACCCGCGATCTAGGCAGGGCTGAGCCCAACCCTACTAAGGGCCTGCTCAGAAAGCAGCACGTCAGCCCGAGGAATGGGCTCCCACTCTGCCACTTTCGTCGCATCGGGATCGTTCGACTAACTCTCCCGCCGATAACTATTCCTAGACCACTGGGTGGGCACGGGCTAGTCCTCACCCTCGGGTGGCCCAACAAAGGAAAACTTCTTCTTCCAATCGTGGATGGAAGAAAGCACGACGATGACCCACGATCCGGCAGCACTCCCCCGCTGTTTCTAAAAGGAGATGTATACCCACCTCGGCTCGTCCGCGCGAGTGCTAGGGTGACTTTTGTAACAAATAGAAGAGGCAAGGGTGCTCAGCCTAAAAGGGATCATGTGCAACTTCAAACGGACCAGGAACCCAAGGAGAATCCTCCAGGAGTTCGGCACTAGCTGACCCGGGGCTAACCCGAAATGATTCAGCACTCTAACAACCTCGGGAGAGAAGGGCAGGCGCATTCCGGCCCAAAAGGATTTCAGGTACAGGGCAATCTTCTTACCCCATACCTGATCTGCCCTCTCTCCTTCCTCGGCCAAACGTAGCGTATAACCGGGAGGAATGTGGAAACGAGACCGAGCGGTGGCGAGCTCATCTTCATACCTCACCATGGATGACACACCAGGGGCATCCGCGACCTCCGCCCTGGGAACCACCCCCGTCGCGCGACCCCGGGAAGAGGATCTGACCCTAACTTCCCGGGAGGACTCCGACTCAGTGGAAGAAGAAGCAGAAGAAGAAGAAGCAGAGGGAGAAGAAGAAGAATCTACGGGGGGCTCCCTAGACTCTACCCGATCTATTTCTACAGACTCTTTATAAGAAGACATCTAACCTGATGGAGGGGATGAATCCTCGGAAGAGAAAAATGCAGATATCCCGACCTAAGAAGGAGAGCGTCGAGCTAACGAGACTCAAGACGAGGAAAATTTGAAGAGGTATGGGCCTTGATGTGGACCCCACCTGTAACGCCTTAGGAATGCGATTAGTGTTAATTAGACGATAATGTGGGTTTACTGTAAAAAGTTTACCAATTCGGGTTCCTCACATTTTATAACAATTAATTAATATTTTAATATTATTTGTTATGGGCTTGCACGCACGTGTGCACGTTAATGTGATGTTTGTTTGTGTTAATCTAGTTTAGCAACCATGACAACTTTAAGTTAATCCCAATCCTTGCCTTTGTTTAAACCTTAACCCTTGATATTTTGAGTGAGAGAAGATATTTCTTCTTTGTGTTTTGTTTTGGATTAGAGGTGGCATGGTGAGTCATAGTGAACTTAATGCTCGCATTAAGTGATGGTGGTGCACTTACCCTCTCACCCTACACTCACCTCTTTCTCTTTTCTTTACACCCTCTCTCTTTCTCTCTCACTTCATCTCTTTATCATTATTTTCTCATTCCTCATAGCCTCAAACTGAACACTTATCATTTCCTTGACCAATCTTCATAAATCCATCACAAAATCATCACCAAATCACTTCATAAACCTTGTTTTGCCTCTTGGATGCCTTGGAGCTTGGAAAGTTAGGATCTTTGAGCTTGTGGGAGTAGGTAATAATCTCTATCTGTTCTTTAAGTTTTTTTTAGTGTTTCGTAGCTTAATCGTTTCATTTTAGAACACGTAAAGTGTAGTTTCGAGTAAATATCGTATTTTTAGTGTCTTTTTGTGATATCTGTGATCTGCTGTGACCCCGTGAGTATACTAGAAAATCTAGCAGAGTAGTTGTGTTGTACCAGACACCCTAAGCCTTCACCTGAAGCACGAACCCCTGTAGCTCGGATTTGGCCGGTGACATGAAGAGGAATTTCGGCGACCTCGGCCTCCTTGAGGAGTTTGGGTTTGGGTTGTTCAGGGTAGCTGTCTGCATCTATTTTAGTATGTTTGGTCTTGTTTGATTTTTGGGTTTTCACTGTATACAAAATCTGGATCACATAGCTTGTTTCTAGTGTTACGACTACGCGCGTTACGTTATCCGACACGGTACGTGTCTTTGTGTAGCTTTTGCTTTTGAGCTGGTTTCGTTGTGTCGCTACGTACGTTAGCCACTAGACGAACACTTGAGAGTATGTTTGGAGTTGTTGCGTCGGTTAAATATAGTTTGTACGTGTTATTGGTCGATTGCTAATTTGAACTTGTTTTATTGTTGTTTTATGATCTTAGGTTTGCAGGCGAGGACTTTGGACGCTGCGAAAAGGGAAAGCGAGTGGTTGGCTTTACTTAGCCCAAGATCATCAGTGAGTAGATTTAACATCTACAGGGGAATCGCCCGCATGGCGTTATGCGTCTGGGCTAGATTTAAATGTTATGATTCTTGACATTATGTATATGGACATTATTGTGCATGTATACCTTTGTTTCATATCTCATTTTCCTATTGCATATGAACATAGTATTAATGAGACACAACACCTTTATTGACGGTACTTGTTACACGAGCACTAATTGTATGCTATACACACTCCGTCGATAATTGCCATGACACGCACAACCCATATACATACGAGATATAGTTGACACCTTTACAATTATGATATAGTATTAGTTAAGGACATTGAGACATGATCCTTATTTCCATTGTGTATAGATGAGATAGCTTACATACATATACTTGCATCCTTACATGTTTACACCTATACTTATGTGATATAGTATCGGTTAGGGATATTGATTCATATTCCCTTGTGCATATGACATATAGCATACCTGTATACCTACATGCTTATATATATGCCTTTCTATGCATACAACTTACATGTCATTGACTTACCTTGCTAGGGTTACATACATATGTGGTATTGTTTTGTCATTGACGTGGAGTCATTGATTCTTATGCGTTGGCGCATATGATAGGTAGTATACCTTGCCATGCCTACATGCTAGTTACCTATATACCTATATGGTATTGTACCATTAGTGACAGGTATATACGCTTATGAGACATAGCTACATGTACATCTTGCATACATACTTACACATACACCCGTATGATATTACATCATTATTGATATGTGCATGCTCATACACCTTGCTATAGTTACATGTTCATCTTTATATGATGTTGCATTTGTTTTCGGAGAATTCGGAACCGCATGATATACTTAATAACTTGTTGCAGTTAAATAGTGGATTTTCCTTTATGCTCATATTACTGTTTCATGTTGCATATATTATATTTCATGGATATCGTATTGATATATGGTTTTCATATGATGTTTTCTGGATGTTTTACTCCTGCGTATATATATCAGTGGTATGGGACGCTGACATATATATGTAAATATATTGTATATATATATATATCAGTTGTATGGGACGCTGTTATATATGTACACCTACATAATATATCATCATAATGATTCATGCAAATATACTTATTCATTACTTGATGTTTTTTGGATTTGAGGACCGTGGGAGTTCATGAAATTATGCATTATTTGAAAAACCCGGTTTCTCTTGATATGATATTTCAGCGTCCACCATGAGATTTCTCGGTTCTGAGCTTTGTGATATACCCCATGCGAGGATTGGAGTAGGCCGTGTGCGGGTACATGGTGGAGCCCGGTATGGACCCCTCGGCAAGAAGTTCGCAGATGATGGCGATGAGCCTGGAAGGCTGGACTAATGCCTACCGGTGACAGTATTTGGACTCGGCGGTTATCGTGGGGATACCGATAGGTGTCATGTACGTATGGATACGTGGAATTTCGAGTGTCAAAGCTAGGCACTCGGGTTTCCAGATAGTGTATGATACGTACCTATCAGGGCTAGTCGTGGTGACAACACCTGATAGATCAGTATTTATGTGTCGATGCTAGACACTAGTTATCATGTTGTTTTCGGGTGTCGGTGTTTGACACTCAGGTTCCATGAGACTTACATGATGTGTTTTATCCATACTCAGCATTTATTTGATATGCACTGCTTCATGTATTAGTTGTACCTGATAGAGTGCCTTTCATGACTGTTGCATATACATATTGCCATATTATTGCTTCATGATTTAGTTGTACCTGATAGAGTACCTTTCATGACTGTTGCATACATATTGCTATTATCTTGCATGTGTTAAATTCGCGCAGTACGTGCATACTTGTGATTATCTGCTTATGTTATTTACTATTCACGAGTTGGCAACTCACCCCCGTTGTGCCACAGGGTTTGCAGGTCATTCCTCAGAGTAAGTCGAGGCAGGGCTTCTTCCTATCGCATCATCTTTTGCAGCGGATACCGCTTCGGCTGATAGTGTGCAGTTTTGCTATAGGTGGGTTTCGCGGTTATCCGTTTATGTACATTGTATTCGTTGTATCTTATACTCTCCATCTACCACTTTCATGTATTGACTTAGAGACGTGTTGTGAGGACGATGTTGTATATTATTTTGTGACTCTGGATGTCTTTTATGCAGTTTTATTTATATCGTCTATTTTCTTCGCTACGGCATCGTATATCTGTTGTGGTGGTTGTTTTCCGCTTTTGGGCGTGGATTTGCTCCCGTTTGGGGATGCTTTACTTATATCTTTTGTTGTACCTGTTTTCGGGGCTAGTTTTTACAAAAGAGGTGCTGCCAAATTTTTAAAGGAAATAAAATGTGGACTTTAAAGATTATACTTGTGATTCCCAAAAGCTTTTAAACAATGTTCTTACTACTTTTGATGGTTTAGATTGCTAGGTTTTCGGATTACTTAGATTGCGTTACGCCTGTGGACGTTGTGTAGTTTAAAGGCCGTCACGTGCCAATTTCGGGTCGTGACACCACCTTTATTTATAGCTGCCGGCATACACATCCAACGGCGACAGTCATCTCCCGCCAAAACGACTCCTTGCATTCGACGGCCTCCATCGCTCCACCTGTCACACGCGCATTGGTCTACCCCATCGGATGCCAGAACCTGCGGCCCATCGCGTCAGCCAACTAGCGCAATGCGCACTCTCTCTACTTCCACCCGAGAGCCTATGGTCAAGCTCCAATCTCAAAGAGATAACTTAGTGATCCAACTTGCTAAGAGAGATCACTAAGAAGAAGTAGAGAGAGTGTATTGGACTAATTGATCTCAAAGCTCATTGTTTCACAACACATGTGAGTGTATGAGCTTGAGGGAGAAGGAGAGGAGAAAACCTAGGAGAGAGAGAGCATTTGTGAGAATGGGTAGTGAATGAGATGAGAGAATGGCTAAGTATTGATATAATAATTCAACCATGGAATAAAAAAATGCTCAAAAATTGTAACCATGCTTGAATAGTAGCTCCAAATGAATAAAAAATTATATTAGCCATGCTTGCAACCCATTCCTCAAATATCTCCTAATTTCTACCTCATTAATCCTTTATGGAAAAAGGATAAATCAATAATGAGGTGTCTCCTTCTAGAAGCTCATCCTTGCAAAATTACAAGAATGCCCTCACCGTATTTTCATACCAGTATCCATATTCCGAAAAATACGGATACACAGAGACCGATATAATCCAATAATATAACACTAGTATCCGGCTTAAACCAAAGCTTACCAGTATTATTTGTCAGAACATCATTCATGTAGCTAGTGTTGGATATAGTGCCCTCTAAGTCAATTATTGGATCGCAGATACGTGATTGCAATGATTGAGGGAGGACCTATACCGATATGAAAGTCTTACTCGAGATGATAGTATGCTATCTGGTTTGTCTTTATCATAGTATACATGCTTTAGTTCACTATTGCATGTTGATAGAGCCCATAGGATTCTTGCTTGACTGCCAGCAGTATGATGGCGATCATATACGTGGGAGCTGGGGTCTGTAAGCACATCCTTAAAGTGTCCCTAGTCGTAGGAGTTTCGAGACAGGGCATCGATACTCCAGAGTAGACTAGTGTATACAGTCAAGACCCCGACGAGGGGCGGTGGCCGGTCTCACAAGCCATTGGTGTCAGTTGGTTCATCTAAGATGTATACAGGTGCTCATTGAGTACACCGGACAGGACTCGCTGGGAACATGCTAAATGGTATTATATATATCGTCAGATAGCAGTTCCCTGGTGACATGTGTACAGGTTAGTTTGTCGACCTTAGATCGTCATTTGTCTCGTGTGAGTTCCCACTGTGCTTTGATTTCTACCCTACCACGCTCAAAGGAGACGTGCAAACAGGTATTTTTTTGGTACAGTCCCGAGCCACATGGAGGCAGTGAGCGGATCGTCGGGGATTCGTCTCTCCCGGTATTGGGGGTTGATGTCGCACAGTGCACGGGTGGCCATCATTAGAAATTCTCGGCCGAGGTAGTGGAGAATTACTGATTTGGATCAGTAGTTTCTCAGGTGGTGATGGGCTTCATGCCGACACGATTTATCGCGTTATTAACGGTCTGACATTATCCACCCCCTAAACTCGATATGCGATACTCTTTAGACGAACGGACCGGACTGTACGGATAT
Organism: Agapanthus africanus; assembly: GCA_030015575.1. Taxonomy (NCBI): domain Eukaryota; kingdom Viridiplantae; phylum Streptophyta; class Magnoliopsida; order Asparagales; family Amaryllidaceae; genus Agapanthus; species Agapanthus africanus. The sequence goes on from JASDDO010000014.1 coordinate 517,468,040, forward strand.
TTTCACTGTCAGGCTTAGTAGGGTTTCTGAATGAGTTCGCTCGTCAGTTTCACTTCTAATCAGTACATAGGCAACCGTTACGTACAGCTTGTACCTCTGACGTGCTAGTGGTTATACCCAGTGCCAGTGTATTGATGAGTCATTAGAGTCCCCCACAGACAGTTTCCCAAGTTCGGGCGAAACGTTGTAGAGGTCGTATGTTTTTATGGCAAGGTTCGGTAAATGCACGTGCGTTTTCGCACGTGTCATTTTTCGGGCAGATAATACTGGTAGGCTTTGGTTTAAGCCGGATCCCAGTATTATACCGTGTAGATATAATATTTTTGTCTCAGTTGCATTTGTATTCGGTCGTAATACAAATGCGGGTATGTTTATACTGTTACGGGGTTATCCTGAAATTCGTTTCGGGATCACTTTGGGAAGTTGCCAGTTTCCAGTTTTCTATCACCCGTATTTAACATTCGGTTAAATACGGATTTATCTTTTCGTCACTTGGGTGAGTCATGAGGGTGAGTCGTGCTTCTAGAAGTTTCTAGATGATGACTAGGATTAGTGACTCATGGTTGCATTTAATGTTCATTAAATGTTTGTGATGACTAGGTTAATGTATCTTCATATGCAATTAATGATATGCAAGGTGTTTAAGGTGACTCATTCACTCTTTCATTGTTAAGGTCACCTCCCCCCTCTCCTACACTCACATCCCCTTCTTGTTAAAGTGGCCGGCCATTCCTTGTAAAGGAATATGGTTGCTTGATTAAAAGTGTGTGTGATTTGGTTCATGAAATTTCATAGCTCATTTCTCATTTCACCCGATCCAAAAGGCAACTTCTTTAACCGTTCGTCCATGGCTTTGGACGTAACGAGACAAAGTGTTCTACTCATTCTCTACATCAATCTTGGTCATCTCTTTTAGCAAACTTGATGATCGAGTTGCCTCGGTTCAGAGGCGGGAGCCCGTTTAAAGATCCGTCGACGTGGTGCCACCTGGACGAGGAGACTGGAGATTCAGGAGATCGGAGCGGCCACAACAAAGGTTGGGATGATGGTTGAAGACCGAAGGACTCGGATCGTTCGGTATAACATTTCTACCCACTTAGTAGCTTGTTAGCTTAGCTTTAATGGCAGATCCGGGTTATAGTACGCGATAGCGCCAGTTGTAAAAAGTTTTTGTTCCGCATTTGGCGTCTGTTAGACGGCCGGGGCGCTACCGTGGACTTACTGTGGTATAAGAGCCTCATCATTAAGCTATACTAACTTGTGCTAACGCGTTTAAAATATCGATCGAACCGAATTTCGAAAATCACAATTTTCAAGTGCTAAACTTTCTGTCGATTTTAAATCAAGTTTAAAAATTATTTTGCATATCACAGAAAATTGAGCAGGGTTTTTTTAAGCTAACTGTAGAAATTTGGTCACGTGACCCTACAAGACCGCCGCGGATCCGCGGTCAAACCTAGGGTTTGACCGCGCATCTGCGGCCAGTCTGCGGGTTCAGTGGTCCAAATTTGTACAGTGGGTTCTTCAGTGGAAATTGTGGTTTTTGCTATATTTATTTTGGGCCCAGATTTGTTACTGTATAGCAGATATTCGTGGGGCCCACTTCGGGAAATTTTGTCGATCAAAATTTTAAACTTGTTAGTATACAGTACTTACTTTATATCTCCGACCGGGAATGTCATTCGAGCGGTAAATTGCGTCTAATTGCTATAGTTCTTTTAGACGGATTTGCGAACGTGACATTCGCGTTGATGTTCTGTGTTATGCTGTGATGTTGCGGATTTGTCGTGGTGGATAGCAGGGTGCAATGATGGTGCTGTTTCAATTTATTTGTATATTTGATATTACGGGGCGAGCGTCCAACATGTGGACTGCCGTCACTGCCTGTTTGTATAATATTCTTTTGGGGCACGACAGGGCAGAGGTCGATGTACCCGTTGTACATATTTTTATTTCTGTGCTAGGTTTATCCCGCGAAGGAGTGCACGGATACCCGGGTTCTGGAGGGCAACGGGTCCGTATCTCATGGCTTTGAGAGGAAGAGGGACCTCACTCTAGAATTGGCAGACTATTCGCCGCACTCGTAGGGGGTACAGGTTGACCCATGGAGGGGTGCTCAAGTTACCGGATTCCGTGAAGTGCCAGTTGGTCCATTCATTTTACTGTAGGGGGCTGCCTCGCTTCAGTTTTTAGCAGGTAACTTGCCGCACCCATAGGGGTCTAGGTTTCATTGCACAGGCTATCCACACGACCAGGGGAACGTCGGGTTTCAGTAGCGGCTCTGTGATACCCGGGGATCCCAGATTATCTGTATTGTTCTGTGATGCTTATTACTTTTCTGTAATGTTGCATATTATCACGCATGGAGCGATTATTGTATATTGGTATATATACTATTAGATGTTGTATATGTTTTACACCTGCGCTAGTCCATCCCCCGCTCTGTCGTTAGTTAAGTAACCTAACGGGTGATGACGGGACCCAGTGACGAATGCGGATGGCATATAGGTACATTTTATTTTTGTTCTTTTCTGGTGTGATTGATTGATGGGACTGCGTTGATTCTTATCAATGCAAGAAAAACAAACCTATATTTGATGTTGTTGGAACAAATTTTAAAAGGTGTTATTACAAAGATGTTTACTTTTGTTTTGCATAGCGGTATTCAGTTGGAATATCCTGCACCTCATTCGACGAGGCAAGGGCCGAGATCCCTTCACCGTGAGTGACCCCTTGGGCAGAAGTTTACGTCAGGGTAATAACTTCACTATAGTCGATTACAAGTTGCTTTGCATCGTGGTATTCAGTTAGAATATCCTGCACCTCATTCCTCGAGGAAAGAGCCGAGATCCCTTCACCGGGAGTGAACTCTTTAGCAAAAGATTTTCGTCACTATATTTTTATAAAAAGCTATCAGGTTCCTTCAACGAGATCAAGTTCATTACGTTAAAGGTTTTTTGCCAAAAACCAGCCGTAGCCCTCCGTTGTATCTTATGGATGGTCAGTAGTATTCAAGCTATGTTTGTTGGCCTTCGTCAAGGCATAGTGTTTGGTAGTTGCTGGGTATTCATTTGTTGCATAGATAGATGTGTTGGTTTGGGACAGTCGTATAGCCTTGCTGGCCTTCGTCAAGGGCTTGTACGGGTGGGTTCAGATTGACCTGGATAATGACGGGTAGAACTTGACATGTGACTTATGATTTGCTGGCCTTCGTCAAGGTCATAAGATCATGAAGCAAAAAATCTCATCGGGAGTTTCAAACATAGAGGAAACTTGCCAGGTATGCGCATACCTTCTGGAGTGTGATAACTTGAGTGGCTTCCATCAAGTTATCATGCGATGATAGTTGGATCCCGATTCTCACTGATGAGTTGGTTTACTCTTCGGGTGATCCCGACTAATTCTTCTTTCAGGTTTGGAGGAGAATTTGAGATTACAGTGGGAGGTTTCCTGATTAGATAAAGTGATAACCATTCGGATCTAGGTTAGAGTGCACGCAGAGTGTTTTCTTTTCTCTCTCTCTCTTTGGCAGCAACCTTTGACCGACCCTAGACTATGATTCAATGACCAAGTTGACCGAACCTTCTTAATATAGTCGCTTTTGGATTGTCTAAAGTTGCATAAGGCATTGCCGCTCCTTCTTTTACCCTTTGCATTTCTCAGAACACCCCGTATTACTACGGATATCCACTTCCACTGGATAGATGTTGGAGATAGTGCCCTCAGAGTCAATTATTGGATCACAGCTACGTGATTGCAATGATTGCGGAGGACCTATACCGGTAGGACAGTCTTACTCAAGATGATAGTATGCTATCTGGTTTGCCTTTATCAGTCGTGTACATGTTCAGGTGACTGATTACATGTTACACTTTGATAGAGCCCTTAGGATCTTGCTTTACTACCAACAGTATGATGGCGATCATATACGTGAGAGTTGGGTAGTTTATATGCATATCCTTAATTATGGTCCCTAGTCGTGGGAGTTTCGAGACAGGGCATCGATACTCCGGAGTAGACTAGTGTGTACAGTCGAGACCCCGACGAGGGGCGGTGGCCGGTCTCACAAGCCACTGGTGTCAGTTGGATCACCTAAGATGTATACAGGTGCTCATTGGGTTATGAGTACACTGGACAGGACTCGCCGGGAATCTGCTAGTTAGTACTATATCTATCGTCAGATAGCAGTTCCCTGGTGACATGTGTACAGGTTAGTTCATCGACCTGAGGTCGTCATTTGTCTCGTGTGAGTTCCCACTGTGCTTTGATTTCTACCCTACCACGGCTCAAAGGAGTCGTGCAAACAGGTAGTTTTTGGGTACAGTCCCGAGCCATATGGAGGCACGTGAGCGGATCGGCAGGGGATTCGTCTCTCCCGGTATTGGGGGCGAGATCGTGCTGTGTCTAGGAGAGCCATTACACAAAGCCCACGGCCGTGGCAGGAGATTTACTGGTAGGTACTCCAGTAGTATCTCATGGTGTTATTGGGCTTCACTCCGACACGACTTATACTGCTATTGGGGGTCTGACGTTACTAGCCCCCTAGGCAGATATGCGATACTCATAGACGAACGGACCGGACTGTATGTACATTGTCACTGTTAGGCTCAGTAGGGTTTCCGGATGAGTTCGCTCATCGACCTCCCTTGAGGTCAGTCCATGGGCAGCCGTTACGCATTGCTAGTGCCGCTGACGGTTTGTGGTTAAAACCACTGCCAGGGTACTGACGAGTCATTAGAGTCCCCCACAGACAGTTTCCCAAGTTCGGGCGAAACGTTGTAGAGGCCGTATGGTTTTATGGCAGGGTTCGGAAAATGCACGTGCGTTTACGCACGTGTTATTTTTCGGGCAGATGATACTGGTCGGCTTTGGTTTAAGCCGGATCCGAGTATTATATTGAGTAGGTATAATATCTTTGTCTCTGTTGCATTTGTATTCGGTCGTGATACAAATGCGGGTATATTTATACAGTTACGGGGTTATCCTGAAAGTCGTTTCAGGATCACTTTTGGAAGTTGCCAGTTTCCAGTTTTCTATCAGCCGTCTTTTAACATTCGGTTAAAGACGGATTTATCTTTTCTTGGATGAGAGTGAGTCATGCTTCTAGAAGGTTCTAGAAGTTTCTAGAAAGTGGTGACAAGGATTATGACTCATGCTTTGACTTTAATGATTCTTGTTTTCCTTAAGATATTTGTTCTTGATCTTTTGTTATGATAAGGATCATTGTTTATGGTCACCTCCTTGATTGCTCCTACACTTACCCTCCTCCTTCTTTATAAGTGGTCGGCCCTCTCTCTCCTCCTCCACTGACTCACTTGATGTTTCACTTGAAAAGATTATGATAGATTTTGGGGTGTATGGAATTCACAGCTCATTTCATTCCATCACCCGATTCCCTCGGCAACTTTATTAACCGATCGTCCACGGACTTGGACGAAGTGAGACAAAGTCATCTACTCATTCTCTACATCATTCTTGGTCGTCTCTTTTAGCAAACTTGACGACCGAGTTGCCTCAAGTTAGAGGCGGGAGCCCGTTTAAAGTATCAGTGACGTGGTGCCATTTGGACGAGCAGATCGGAGATCGACGAGATCGGAGCAGCCGCAACGGAGCGTGGGATGATGGTTAAAGAACGAAGGACTCGGATCATTCGGTATAACCTTTCTACACTCTTTACAGTTTGTTAGTTTAGCAATAATGGCAGATCCGGGTTAAAGTATACGATAGCGCCAGTTAAAAAGTTTTTGTTCCGCATTTGGCGTCTGTAGACGGCCGAGGCGCTAGCGTAGACTTACAGTGGTATCAGAGCCTCACCATTTTGCTTTACTAACTTGTGCTAACGCGTTTAAAACATCGATCGAACCGGAAATCAAAAACTGCAAAAATCCAAGTTCACAGTTTTTGTCGTTTTTAAATGATGTCCTAAAATTATTCTACATATCTCAGAAATCTGTGCAGGGTTTTATTAGAACACCGTCCAAATTTGGGATCATGATTCGATAAGACTGCCGCGGAAACGCGGCCAAACCCATGGTTTGGCCGCGGATCCGCGGCCTTTCTGTGTCATCATGCCCCCAAATTTGGTCAGTAGGTTCTTCTATGGAATTTGTGGTTTTTGGTATATATATTTTGGGCCCAGATTTTGTTACTGTTCAACAGATGTTCGTGGGGCCCACTTTGTGATATTTAGTCGATCGAAATTTAAACATGTTAGTTTACAGTGCTTACATTATATTTCCGACCGGGAATGTCATTTGATCGGTAAACCACGTCTGATTGCTATAGTTCTTTTAGACGGGTTTGCGAACGTGACATTCGCGTTGATGTTCTGTGTTGTGCTGTGATGTTGCGGATTTGTCGTGGTGGATAGCAGTGTGCAATGGTAGTACAGTTTGAGTTTATTTGTACATTTGATATTGCGGGGCGAGCGTCCAACTTGTGGACTGCCGTCACTGCCTGTTGTATAATATTCTTTTGGGCACGACCAGGTTGCGGTCGATGTACCTGTTGTACTATTTTTCATTACTGTACTAGGTTTTGCCCCGCGACGGAGTGCACGGATAGCCGGGTTCTGGAGGGGCAACGGGTCCGCATCTCATGGCTTTGAGAGGCAGAGGGGTCCCACTCTAGAATTGGCAGACTATTCGCCGCACTCGTAGGGGGTACAGGTTGACCCAAGGAGGGGTGCCCAAGATTACCGGATTCCGTGAAGTGCTGGGTGGTCCATTCACTATGCTGTAGGGGGCTGCCTCGCTTCAGGTTTTGGCGGGTAACTTGCCGCACCCGTAGGGGTCTAGGTTACATTGCACAGGCTATCCACACGACAGGGGAACGTCGAGTTTCAGCAGCGGCTCTGTGAAACTCGGGGATCCCAGATTATCTGTATTGTTCTGTGATGCTTATTACTTTTCTGTAATGTTGCATATTATCACGCCTGGAGCGATTATTGTATATTGGTTTATATACTATTAGATATTGTATATGTTTTACACCCGCGCTAGTCCAGTCCCCGCTCTGTCGTTAGTTAAGTAACCTAACGGGTAATGACGGGACCCAGTGACGAATGCGGATGGCATATACGTACATTTTATTTTCGTTCTTTTCTGGTGTGATCGATTGATGGGACTGCGTTGATTCTGATCAATGCAAAGTAAAGCAAACCTATTTACAGTTGTTGGAACAAATTTAAAAAGTGTTATTGCAAAGATGTTTTCTTTTGTTTTGCATAGCGGTATTCAGTGGAATATCCTGCACCTCATTCGACGGGGCAAGGGCCGATATCCCTTCACCAGGACTGACCCCTTGGGCAGAAGTTTGCGTCAGGATAATAACTTCACTATAGTCGATTACAAGTTGCTTTGCATAGCGGTATTCAGTGGAATATCCTGCACCTCATTCCACGAGGAAAGAGCCGAGATCCCTTTACCGGGAGTGACCTCTTTAGCAAAAGGTTTTCGCCACTGTATTTTAAAAAGCTATCAGGTTCCTTCAGCGATATCAAGTTCACTACGCTAAAGGTTTTTCGCCAAAAACCAGCCGTAGCCCTCCGTCACTTCTTTTGGGTATTCAGTAGTATTCAAGCTATGCATTTTAGCCAAAGTTAAGGCATAGTGTTTGGTAGCTGCTGGGTATTCATTTGTTGCATAGATAGATGAGTTAGTTTGGGACAGTCGTTCTGCCGATTGGCCAAAGTCAGGGGCATGTGCGGGTGGGTTCAAATTGACAAGATAGTGACGGGTAGAACTTGGCATGTGACTTATGACATTTTGACCAAAGCCAAGGTTATAAGAGCATGGGGAAAAAATCTTATCGGGAGTTTCTAAAGAAACTGAAACTTGCCAAGTATGCGCATACCTTCTGGAGTGTGAGTAACGTGGATGCATTCCATCACGTTATCATGCGATGAGAGTTGGATCCCGATTCCCACTGATGAGTTGGTTTACTCTTCGGGTGATCCCGATTGATTCTTCTTTCTGGTTTGGAGGAGAATTTGACAGGACAGTGGGAGGTTTCCGGATTAGATAAAGTGATAACCATTCTGATCTAGGTTAGAGTGCACGCAGAGTGTTTCTTTTCTCTCTCTCTTTGGCAGCGACCTTTGACCGACCCTAGACTATGACTCAGTGACCAAGTTGACCGAACCTTCTTAAAATACTGGCTTTTGGATTGTCTGAGTTGCATAAGTCATTGCCACCCCTTCTTTTACCCTTTGAATTTCTCAGAACACCCGTATTACTACGGATATCCACTTCTATTGGATAGATCCATCGTATGGTTATATACGAACTCAAAGGGACTTCTTCGAGAATGGATCCAGGTTCAGGAGAAATAGAATTGGTTTATTCAGTTGTCTTTTATTATCACCTTCTCTCAGGTTGCGAGGGCTCCTTGGTTTAGGAGAGTACACTTATTACGCTTATTGGATAGTCTTATTCCAAACCATATGCAGGTGCCGAAAGGTAGGGAATGAAGAAAACCAACTAGCCTAAGTAGGGTGTGCAGAAGGTAATATGTAAAGACAAAATAAAGGGATTAGAAAGAGGGCAAAGTAAATTGCGACTGTTATCATTCACGACCAAACCGCGTACTTCATCGCCACTCCTATTTCACCTTTAAAAGAATAAGGTATTATTCAGATGTCTTTTATCATCACCTTCTCTCAAGATACAAGTACTCCTTGGTTTAGGATGGTACACCTATTATGCTTACTGGATAGTCTTCTTCCAAACCATAGGCTGGTGCCGAACGGTAGGGAAGGAAGAAAACCATTTAGCCTAACGATGGTGTACAAAAGGTCATGACTTAAGACAAATAAAGGGATTTAGAGAGATAGCAAAGAGATATACGGTTGAAGTCATGAATTGGATTATGGAAGAGGCATTACTATGAATACCAGGATACCCCTACGAAACATTTTCATGTTTCAGTGCATTGTTAAAGGAAAACTGTTTTCCCGATTAGATACTTACTCCAAGGGTATGTATTTACCAGGTTTCATTCTCATATCTGTATGGTTTTACAGATGATGAGTGGGAGTAAGTTATTGGGAATTAGGTGATCATCCTCATTATATCGGAATTCGTTGTAATTGGTGATATTTGAGGAAATCGCCGGGGTACAGTTTTCAACCTACGACGCACAGATTTTGAGTTGTTTAACTCAGCGGACTTATACAGAGTATTGTATGTTGTCCTAGTGTCCTTCAGGACAAAAGGGTAGGTCCTCGTACTATGTTCTGTTTACTTATAACTTCTCTAGTTTTTAGACAAGTGTTTCGTAGAAATACATGGTCTAAGTTTTGAGAAGTTGTGGGTATAAGAATAAAGTAGAGAACCAGGTATCACAAGTATCGGGATTCTTCAAAGAGATCGAAGATGTAGATTCTTGTGATTGGTATTCAGATAATAGTGATGGTTTTGAGAAACGTGTTTCTCTTTCAGGTTACTCATAATTGGATGGATTCCTAAGTTGAGTAATGTTGATTAGCCTTTTTCCATTAAGTTGATATGCACTGGAGACAGCTGCATGATTTGAATATGGTTTCAATTAAATAAGTGCCAAAGTTTCTATATTGGATATAGAATAGTTCGTACCTTAAAAGATGTTAAGGTACGGGGAGTTGTCCAGCTTATGCTTAAAACCAGACTCTGGATAACTCAGGGCACGTTTCTGTAATGGCTGTTTGTGGGTTGACCCTGGCTATGACGAGGGTTGATATTCTACCATTTGGAAGATCAATAGTGATATTGTTCTTGACTCGCCACAGTTTTAGTAAAAATGGATTTTTTCAGAAAACAGTAGTGGGAGTATGGTAGAACTGGAAGTGATTCCAGAACCACGAACGATTACGGAAAATTTAATAGGACCTATATATTCAATCAGGTTTGACATTCCAATAGCCACTCCGCAGATTTGGTGGGTAACCTTAGACACCCGAGAGGTACTCCGGTAACCTCAAGGACGGTGACATGGAGGTTCTTATCTACCCAGACTTGACACTACTGATGTTCTAGGCTATGAGACCCGGTAGGAGGGTTGTCGTAGTCAGTAGGAGCAGCGGAAGCATAGTGGGCAAGATGCTTATATCTATTTATAGACTTGAGCAGTTATAGCGGAGATAGATCATCTAATTTTGATATGACAGTCATGGGTTTGACTTCATCAGAATAGGGGATGGATCTGTTAAGAAGGTAGTAGGGTGTGATGTCATAGTATTTGGATGACATACACAGAGTAGGTAGTAAAATTCCTATACTACGATCGGTTGTACTGTGGTCGTCACACAGTTGTTTCTCCAGACAGGATATGGATATAATATTTGACATTCTGGTTTCTGGATCTATGGTTTTAGATCTGGATTTGGGTAGTTTCCCAATGTGGGTACTTTGAAAGATATTCTAATGGTTTTTAGAATAGTTGACTCCTAGCATGGTGGTGTACCTGCAGGTGATGGAGTCACCCTCTCTAAAGGTGTCGTATAGACTAAAGGGGAGAGGGATGTGCATGATTGACAGATCACTTGCTTAGGCAATTGAGTCAATCGTGAGATGTCAAGTACCACACCAGATGTTGTTTTTGCACTAGATGCAATAAGTTTGTATTAATCCAATCCTGGAGAAACATAAGGAAGCAGTTTTAGAACATAAGTACATGTTCTACGGATTTGATGACGGCAGCCTCCTTCGGGAGACGATTATCATTCCAGGCTTCAAAGGTGACATGGTTGACAGAGTGATTGTCAGAGTTATAGTTTTTCCCTCTGATGAGGAACAGTATTATGGACAGGTGGTCCAAGAGGATACTGTGGGTGGCATGGTGCCGGATACTGATTAGGTTCAGTGATCGATACAGTCTAAGAAGTTTGGATTTGGAGTTCATTTATGAACTAGGTCCCATCAGATATCCAGACATATTCTAAGACAGGTATTACTCAATTCGGAAGATGGCTTTCTCCGCGAAGTTGAGATTAAGAGAGATATAGAAAGAAACATCTAGGCGGATCCACTCACTGAGGCTATTTCTCGAACACAATAGTTTTACAAACGGGCTTTGTGAAACTGATTAGTAGAGGAGTTGGATGTTCGGTTTCACACGGGCTGTGAGTAGTCGACATTGCAATAATTAGCCTTGAGTGCAAGTGGGAGATTGTTGGAGATAGTGCCCTCAGAGTCAATTATTGGATCACAGCTACGTGATTGCAATGATTGCGGAGGACCTATACCGGTAGGACAGTCTTACTCAAGATGATAGTATGCTATCTGGTTTGCCTTTATCAGTCGTGTACATGTTCAGGTGACTGATTACATGTTACACTTTGATAGAGCCCTTAGGATCTTGCTTTACTACCAACAGTATGATGGCGATCATATACGTGAGAGTTGGGTAGTTTATATGCATATCCTTAATTGTGGTCCCTAGTCGTGGGAGTTTCGAGACAGGGCATCGATACTCCGGAGTAGACTAGTGTGTACAGTCGAGACCCCGACGAGGGGCGGTGGCCGGTCTCACAAGCCACTGGTGTCAGTTGGATCACCTAAGATGTATACAGGTGCTCATTGGGTTATGAGTACACCGGATAGGACTCGCCGGGAATCTGCTAGTTAGTACTATATCTATCGTCAGATAGCAGTTCCCTGGTGACATGTGTACAGGTTAGTTCATCGACCTGAGGTCGTCATTTGTCTCGTGTGAGTTCCCACTGTGCTTTGATTTCTACCCTACCACGGCTCAAAGGAGTCGTGCAAACAGGTAGTTTTTGGGTACAGTCCCGAGCCATATGGAGGCACGTGAGCGGATCGGCAGGGGATTCGTCTCTCCCGGTATTGGGGGCGAGATCGTGCTATGTCTAGGAGAGCCATTACACAAATCCCACGGCCGTGGCAGGAGATTTACTGGTAGGTACTCCAGTAGTATCTCAGGGTGTTATTGGGCTTCACTCCGACACGACTTATACTGCTATTGGGGGTCTGACGTTACTAGCCCCCTATGCAAATATGCGATACTCATAGACGAACGGACCGGACTGTATATACATTTTCACTGTTAGGCTCAGTAGGGTTTCCGGATGAGTTCGCTCATCGGCCTCCCTTGAGGTCAGTCCATGGGCAGCCGTTACGCATTGCTAGTGCCGCTGACGGTTTGTGGTTAAAACCACTGCCAGGGTACTGACGAGTCATTAGAGTCCCCCACAGACAGTTTCCCAAGTTCGGGCGAAACGTTGTAGAGGCCGTATGGTTTTATGGCAGGGTTCGGAAAATGCACGTGCGTTTACGCACGTGTTATTTTTCGGGCAGATGATACTGGTCGGCTTTGGTTTAAGCCGGATCCGAGTATTATATTGAGTAGGTATAATATCTTTGTCTCTGTTGCATTTGTATTCGGTCGTAATATAAATGCGGGTATATTTATACAGTTACGGGGTTATCCTGAAATTCGTTTCAGGATCCCTTTTGGAAGTTGCCAGTTTCCAGTTTTCTATCAGCCGTCTTTTAACATTCGGTTAAAGACGGATTTATCTTTTCTTGGATGAGAGTGAGTCATGCTTCTAGAAGGTTCTAGAAGTTTCTAGAAAGTGGTGACAAGGATTATGACTCATGCTTTGACTTTAATGATTCTTGTTTTCCTTAAGATATTTGTTCTTGATCTTTTGTTATGATAAGGATCATTGTTTATGGTCACCTCCTTGATTGCTCCTACACTCACCCTCCTCCTTCTTTATAAGTGGTCGGCCCTCTCTCTCCTCCTCCACTGACTCACTTGATGTTTCACTTGAAAAGATTATGATAGATTTTGGGGTGTATGGAATTCACAGCTCATTTCATTCCATCACCCGATTCCCTCGGCAACTTCATTAACCGATCGTCCACGGACTTGGACGAAGTGAGACAAAGTCATCTACTCATTCTCTATATCATTCTTGGTCGTCTCTTTTAGCAAACTTGACGACCGAGTTGCCTCAAGTCAGAGGCGGGAGTCCGTTTAAAGAATCAGTGACGTGGTGCCATTTGGACAAGCAGATCGGAGATCGACGAGATCGGAGCAGCCGCAACGGAGCGTGGGATGATGGTTAAAGAACGAAGGACTCAGATCGTTCGGTATAACCTTTCTACACTCTTTACAGTTTGTTATTTTAGCAATAATGGCAGATCCGGGTTAAAGTATACGATAGCGCCAGTTAAAAAGTTTTTGTTCCGCATTTGGCGTCTGTAGACGGCCGAGGCGCTAGCGTAGACTTACAATAGATCCATCGTATGGTTATATACGAACTCGAAGAGACTTCTTCGAGGATGGATCCAGGTTCAGGAGAAATAGAATTAGTTTATTCAGTTGTCTTTTATTATCACCTTCTCTGTGGTTGCGAGGGCTCCTTAGTTTAGGAGAGTACACCTATTACGCTTATTGGATAGTCTTATTCCAAACCATAGGCTGGTGCCGAAAGGTAGGGAATGAAGAAAACCAATTAGCCTAAGTAGGGTATATAGAAGGTAATAACTAAAGAAAAAATAAAGGGATTAGAAAGAGGGAAAAGTAAATTGCGACTGTTATCATTCACGACCAAACCGCGTACTTCATCGCCACTCCTATTTCACCTTTGCTTTTTCCCCAGTTCGGGAGAAATAGAATAAGGTATTATTCAGTTGTCTTTTATCATCACCTTCTCTCAAGTTGCGAGTACTCCTAGGATTAGGAGAGTACACCTATTATGCTTACTGGATAGTCTTCTTCCAAATCATAGGCTGGTGCCGAACGGTAGGGAAGAAAGAAAACCATTTAGCCTAACGAAGGTGTACAAAAGGTAACGACTAAAGACAAATAAAGGGATTTGGAGAGATGGCAAAGAAATATACGGTTACAGTCATGAATTGGATTATTGAAGAGGCATTACTAAGAATACCAGGATACCCCTACGAAACTTTTTCATATTTCAGTTTCACTGTGCATTGTTAAAGGAAAACAGATTTCCCGATTAGATACTTACTCCAGGGTATGTATTTACCAGGTTTTATTCTCATATCTGTATGGTTTTACAGATGATGACTGGGAGTAGGTTATTGGGAATAAGGTGATCATCCTCATTATATCGGAATTCATTGTAATTGGTGATATTTGAGGAAGTCGCCTGAGTTTTTGCCAGACGGCATGTATTTGGTTTTGAATATCCGTTGTTGTGCACCAATTTCAAAACGATATATCTGTACGTTTATTTTTATAAAGTGAGATATAACTTTTTGAGATTATGTCCGTGACATTTTACCTTGTAGGGTTTACCTAGCACCTCATGAAGGGTTTGGAAGCATCCCATGTACCAAAGATTAAAATTTTAGGGTGCTAAGTAAGCATACAAAGAATCATTCCTAGAAAAATTTGGGTTTCTAAAACAACACTTCATCACAAGTAGATTAAGCTAGGGTTTTGAGAGTACAACCTTTGTAGCTCCCTACACAAGACTCCTCGGCTACTTGGGGTTTGGAAAAAGTCCGCTTGAACTCCTCTAGGTCCACGATGATCCACCCGGAGTCCGCTTTGTCCAAGCTTGCAACTTCACTTTATCAAGAGAATGAAATGAAGCTAACACTCTAAACAAGTGGGCAAGACTTGTGTAGAATAGTGTTGTGGTGGCTTTTCTCACTTCAAAATCCTAACTTGATGAGTAATTTGCTCACTAGATAAATCTAGAGAGAAAAAGATGAAGGAAGAAGAAGATGGTGGCCTTTTAGAATAAGAGAAAAGATAAACTCAATTAAGAAAATAGAAAATATATCTATATATATCTTTTACCTCTCATCTCAAAGCATGGTTGAACAATAAGGATATTATTGAACTTGAGTTAAAACCCAAAAGGAAAGTTAATCCATGGTTAAATGGTGGGTGAGCATGGTTAGGTCAAAGAAGAGTGTAGAAAGAAACTATGAATTATCCTTTCCTTTTTCTTTTTGTTTTAAATCAAATGCAATAATAATTCATATATATAAAACCATGGTGTGAGTCTTATATTGCCATCATTTTCTTTGTATATACAACCATGATGGATGATGTATGTATGTATGTGTGCATGCACATCCATATGTGCATGAATCAAGAAAGAATGCATACATGCATGCATACATCCAAAAATACAAGAAAGGATTTCTAGTGAGAATCTAATGGTTAAATGATAAATCAACACTTAATTTATCAATCCGGCCATATCACATACGACCCAACCAAAAGCAAGCCGCCCGATGAATGTACATTATCTTATACGCGCATTTTAACCGGGTCCATGCGCATATCGCATACGCGCACCACAACGTTTCGCCTGGACTAGGTAACTCCCTTGTGGGACTCTAAGACTCATCAATACGCCGGCAGTGGGTGATGATCATATCAAGCACCCCCAAGCCGCAAGCGGTCAGCTAAACGTAACGGCCACCCGGGTATTGAGCGATCAGAAGAAAACAAGCGAACCTGCTACAACTCCCGTCGAGCCAACCGGCAACACTACCCGCGCAGTCCGGTCTCCTTGTCTGATATGTCGCATATCAAGTCTAGTGGTGGTAAACGTCAGACCCCAATAACCGATAAGTCGTGCCGATGTGATGCTCATAACGGGTCGAGAAACTACTGGTAATACTTACCAGTAAATCTCTAATTAGCCCTGGCCAGGGACTTCCCTGTTACGGCCAATCGAGCATAGTACAACATCAACCCCCAATACCGGGAGAGACGAAACCCCTCCTATCGCTCATTGCCTCCATGTGACTCGGGACTGTACCCAAAAACCACCGTTTTGCATGCCCTCATGGACGTGGTAAAGTGGAAATCAAAGCACAGTGGGAATCACACAAGACTCTATGACGATGTCGGGTCTACAGACTAACCTGTACAAGTGTCACCTGAGAACTGCCATCTGACGTGAGGTATAATACCATCTGGGAGTTCTCGGCGAGTCCGTCCAGTGTACCCAGTCTCCACCGAGCACCCGTATACCATCTCTGATGTCAAACACCAATGGATATGGGATCATCCATCGCCCATCTCATGGGTCGAGAAGCGTATACGCTAGTCTACACTGGTATATTGATGCCCAGTCTCGATACACCCACGACTAGGGACCTTGAAGGATGTACTTATGGACTACCATGTCCCCACTAGTATGATCCGCATCATAGTACAGGTAGTCAAGTACACATCCTAAGGGCTTTACCAACATGTAACTATAAGACAGTATAAAGAGACAAGTATACATGTTAAGATAAAGAGCAACCACATAGCATACTATCATATCGAGCAAGAAAGCCATCTCTATATATGCTCAAGCATCCAATATAATATACATCATCTGTACAATACTGGCCTCTAGGGCATACATACAACTAACAATCTCCCACTTGCACTAGGGCCAGCTGCTGTAGTATCGCATACCGAGCATCCCGAGGAGTCTCTCAAACTGTATATGGGGAATGGCCTTCGTGAGTGGATCCGTTGTGTTATTCTTCGTGTCAACCCTCCTGACCTCGATCTCCCGGCGATCAACTATCTCCCGGATCAGGTGATACCGCCTCAGAATGTGCCTGGATCGCTGATGGGACCTGGGTTCCTTAGCCAAAGCCACCGCTCCATTGTTATCACAATACAAAGGTATTGGATGCTCAATGGATGGAACCACTCCAAGTTCAGTAATGAACTTCTTGATCCAGACAGCCTCTTTGGCAGCATCGTTGGCAGCGATGTATTCAGCCTCCATCGTCGAGTCTGCCACGGTTTCCTGCTTGGAACTCTTCCAGCTAACCACCCCTCCGTAAAGGGTAAAGACAAATCCCGACTGCGACTTAAAGTCATCCTTATCACTCTGGAAGCTTGAATCGGTAAAGGACTCCACTTGGAGTTCTCCGTTACCATACACCAAGAGCATCTCTTTAGTCCTTCGGAAGTACTTGAGAATGCACTTCACAGCTGTCCAGTGACTCTCTCCAGGATCAGCTTGATACCTGCTCACTACACTTAGTGAGTATGCTACATCGGGTCTGGTACATAGCATCGCGTACATGATAGAGCCTACAGCCGAAGCATAGGGTATCCCTTGCATGCGAGCTCTCTCCAAATCAGTCTTGGGAGACATCTCTTTGGAGAGAGTGACTCCAGAGATCGTGGGTAAGTTCCCACGCTTGGATTCTTCCATACTAAACCTCTTTAGTATGGTGTCAATGTACCTGGATTGGGAGAATCCTAATATCCGTTTGGATCTATCTCTATAGATCCTTATTCCCAATATGCAGGAGGCATCACCAAGATCTTTCATTGAGAATCTTTGTGATAAGAAGAGCTTGACGGATTGAAGCATAGGAATGTCATTTCCTATCAAGAGTATGTCGTCCACGTACAATACGAGGAAGACAACCTTACTCTCTGCTACCTTCTTGTAGATACAAGGTTCATCTATGTTTTTGACGAAATCAAACTCTTTGATAACGACGTCAAAGCAGATGTTCCAATTCCGCGATGCTTGCTTTAATCCATAAATGGATTTAAGCAGCTTGCACACCTTCCCGCTGCTCCCACTATCTACGAAGCCCTCTGGCTGAGTCATGTACACGCACTCTTCTAAATCACCGTTTAGAAAGGTGGTCTTAACATCCATTTGCCAGATTTCGTAATCATGATATGCAGCGATGGCAAGCATGATCCGGATGGATTTAAGCATAGCCACTGGAGAAAAGGTCTCGTCATAGTCCACACCTGGTCTTTGACGAAAACCCTTTGCAACAAGTCTAGCTTTGAAAGTCTCCACTTTCCCATCTACACCAAGTTTTTTCTTGAAGATCCACTTGCTCCCAATGGGTTTTACCCCTTCAGGAGCAACTTCCAAAGTCCATACTTTGTTGGTGTACATGGATTCCATCTCGGACCGCATAGCATCCAGCCATTTCACTGAGTCCCCACTCGTGATGGCCTGCTCGAAACTAGTTGGGTCATCATCCTCCATGATGCAGTCCTCGCTCCCATCATCCATGAGAAAACCGTAATATCTCTTAGGTGGGTGAGAAACCCTACTAGATCGGCGGAGAGGCTGAGGTTCGTTGGGAGCTACTGAATCCTCTGGTTCCACTAAATCTTCAGTCGTGGTTTGTGTATCTGGAACCTCTTCCAGCTCCACCACTTTGCCACTAATTTCTTTTACAAGAAATTCCTTTTCTAAAAAGGTGGCATATTGCGCAACAAACACTTTTTGTTCCTCACTGTGGTAGAAAAAATACCCATATGAGTTCTTTGGATATCCCACAAACTTGCAAAGAACTGACCGTGCCTCGAGTTTGTCCGGATTTTGTCTTTTGACATAGGCCGGACAACCCCATATCTTAACTCGTTTAAGATATGGCATCTTCCCACTCCATATCTCATATGGTGTGGTAGGTACAGATTTAGATGGAACTTGATTCAATAGGTATGCTGCTGTCTCTAGCGCATATCCCCAGAAGGAAATAGGTAACTCAGCTGTGCTCATCATAGAGCGCACCATATCTAATAGGGTGCGGTTCCTCCGTTCCGATACACCGTTGTGCTGTGGTGTATATGGAGGAGTCAGCTGAGAGAGAATCTCATTCTCTTTTAGGAAGTCCAGGAATTCATTGCTCAAGTATTCACCTCCTCGATCAGATCGAAGGATTTTAATACTTTTTCCGGTTTGGTTCTCGACTTCTTGTTTATATTCTCTAAATTTCTCAAAAGCTTCTGATTTGTGTTTCATCAGGAACACATATCCGAATCTAGAGAGATCGTCAGTGAATGTAATGAAGTACGAAGAACCATCCCTGGCATGTGTAGACATGGGACCGCATACATCACTATGTATCATTCCCAAGAGTTCAGTAACTCTTTCTCCGTGTCCCGTAAACGGAGTTTTGGTCATCTTGCCTTTGAGACATGACTGGAAAGTGTCATAAGATGAAAATTCGAACGGTTTCAAATATCCATCCTTATGCAACTTAGCTAGTCGTGTCGCATTGATGTGACCCAGTCTACAATGCCACAAGAAGGATTCGTTCAGTTCTGAACTCTTCCTCTTGTGTGTGTTTGTTATACTCAGAACTGTTGATTGATTTAGAACATAAATGCCATTACACAACGTGCCTAATCCAACCAACTTTTGGTTACGGAAAATGTTCATAACATTATCCTGTAATACAAAATTATATCCCTCTTTACTCAACAAAGAAACCGATATAATGTTGCATATCAGGTTCGGTATGTAATAGCATTCGTTCAGAATCAATGTATTACCAGTTGGCAATACAAGGTGATATTCCCCGATGGTTTTAGCTGCAACAATTGCACCATTTCCAACCCTTATGTCTTTATCACCTTCTCCAAGTTCTCTACCTTTCTTAAGCCCATGTAACTGATTACATATATGGGATCCTGACCCGATATCTAATACCCAGGACGTAGGGCAAATGGAGAAACAGTTCTCTATAACGAACACACCCGAAGAAAATGCATCAACATGTACTTTCTTCATTCGGGTGGCATAGGAATCCTGGTATTCCCCTATGTCCTGTTCAGTCCTATAACTCTTATAAGATAGAACGGAACCAACGTTCCCCAGCACAGTATAACATGCGCGTTCAGTCAATACATCCATATTATTATCTTGATTAAGGCATGACATGGTCGCTACCTGGAGAGAGAGAGAAGAAAACACTTTAGCGTATGCTCTTGCAAGATCAGATTGGTTATTATCTTATCTAATCAGGATGGCTCCCACTGTTTTTATCAAATCTTCCTTCAAACCCTAAAAGGAAAGACTAGCCGGGATTAATTACACCCTACAACTTCGCCGATCTTTCAGCCAGGCCAGTGTCGGTACTTTGAGGGAGGTTCCCCGTGCTTTCGCACAGACCTAATTAAAGTAAACCTCGTTTTCCCAGAGGCGTAACCCCGTTGACACCTTTCTAGACACCTACTTGATCGGCTAATTGTCCTATGTAAAACTGTCCCGGGAGTAACAATTACTCGCAGTGGGTATCGGGATCCAACTATCTCATAGAAGGTATGCAATCTCATTGCAAATTTCAACACTTGAAATTCCCGATAATATTTTGCCCCAAACGATCTATGACCTTGACAAGGTCAACAAACCATAGACCGTAAGTCAAGTTCAACCCGTCACTTCTTGATTGAATTAAACCCACCCGTACGACCCTTGACAAGGTCAACAAGGCCGTACGACTACCCTAATCCAATCTGCATCATATGCATAAGCAGATAAATACTGGTCAGCTACCGCACACTGCGCCTTGACAAGGTCAACAAACGCAGCACGAATACTAAGCAGGACTTATCTGAAATGACGGAGGGCTACGACAGGTTTTTCTGAAAACCTATTGCGTAATGAACTTGATATCGTTGTAGAATCATGTGAATTTTGAAATGGAGTGATTTTGAGGCTTTCATTAGTTTTGCTAAAGAGGTCACTCCCGGTGAAGGGATCTCGGCTCTTTCCTCATCGAATAAGGTGCGGGATATATCATATATATCACTGTGCAAAGCAAAACTCTAAAAGCAATAAAAAACCAAACCGAGTTTTGTAGCATCTGCCAGTTTTGCTAAAGAGGTCACTCCCGGTGAAGGGATCTCGGCTCTTTCCCCATCGAATAAGGTGCAGGGTATATCATATATACCGCTATGCAAAGCAAGACTGTAGCTACCCTTTTTGAAAAAAATTGATTATACAACATCTTTTAGGTTTCTTTTCTTTCATTAATCACATTAATGAAGTCCCATCATTTAAGTCACCTAAACATCACAGATAAATACGACGTACACCTATGCCATCCGCATTCGCCTTGATGTCCCCTCGTGCACCGTTAGGTTAGGTAACTAACGGCAGAGCAGGGCAGGGCTAGCGCGGGTGTAAAACATAAGTAACGCCTATATAATATATCATATATACTATATACAGTATTTATCACAGAATATATCTAATGATCACATCAAAGATATCGCAGCAGAAACATAGATATAATGTGGGATATACTAGGACGTCCGTATTTAGTATTTAGCCCATAATAGAAAATACGGATTCCACAGTCGCGATGAATAGCCAAGCCCACACCCTGGACCCCTACGAGAGCGGCAAGCGACCCTACCAATTCTGGAGTTTAGGAGACCCGGTCTCGACTCCTCGAGATGGTCTCCCACTGAACCCCAGAACCCGGTCACCTGTGCTCCCCTCCTTGGGTCCATCCTAATGCGGAAAAGTAAATAATATACAACACTGGTGGCATCGACCTCAACCCGGAAGTGCCCCAAATAAAAGAATATTACATTACATTTGAATTTACATGAATGAAAATATAAAACTCTCATCTCACATAAAACCCCCCGGCTATTCAATTGCGACAATCCTGCACATCATATCTCAGCAACACATAATATCATATATCATCAATGTAAGTAAGTATGCGTACCCCAATTGTCGTTGATGTATAGCAACGAAACCGGCGATATCGACATACTACACTTACGGTCACAGAAAAGAAAGTGTAAAACTGCAATATCTGGAATCCACATTCTCTTTAGACATCGTAAATGCGAAATATCACATATTTCGTATTTCATATCTAGCTATATGAATTCCACACATTGCATCACATTCCAGATAAATAGACGGTATTAAAGTTTTCGAACGAATGATCAAATACTCAAAATTCCCTAAAGCTCAACACTTGAGCGGAGTTCAAAAACCCGGAGTGTGACACAGTAGTAGCGGTCCAGCCGTAGAAGGGTCAAGCCAACGCCTCACATGTGGCACGCCGTACTGCCCCAAACCCTAAGGTTCAAAAGGCAGTTCAAGACGGTCACATAATCGAGTTAAGGTTTGTTGTCTTCTAGAGGGTCCACCACAAACAAACTTGCACGTATTTCCGAAAGATTTAAACCTCATGAAAGAGTGAGTAAATGATACTCGTTCGAACAATTCAACACTTTCTAAATTACCCGGAAAGAAACACGAAATCAAAATTCCGATCGAATCACCGACTCCAAAACAATCTCCAGAACATACAACACTAAATTCAGATTAAAAATACCCCAAAAATTATACAAGAAGACAAAATAATTACTGTACAAAAACGACACAGAGATTCATCAGTACGGCCGCGGAACCGCGGCCCAAGCAGGCTATTGCCGCGGTTCCGCGGTGGAAAGTACTGTTCATGGGTTCGTTTTTCACAGTATTGCTTATATTTGCCAGCTGAATTTTTTAAGTATTTTTAATTCAGAAAAACAACAGTTTTGAAAAAATGTCCAGAGAGTGCTAAAAATCCGTATTTTTCGGTTCGATCGGAGTTTTAACTTCGTTAAAGTGTCGCCTAATGTTCTAGGTCGGCTCTGATACCTATGTAGGGTTTACCTAGCACCTCATGAAGGGTTTGGAAGCATCACATGTACCAAAGATTAAAATTTTAGGGTGCTAAGTAAGCATACAAAGAATCATTCCTAGAAAAATTAGGGTTTCTAAAACAACACTTCATCACAAGTAGATTAAGCTAGGGTTTTGAGAGTACAACCTTTGTAGCTCCCTACGCTAGACTCCTCGGCTACTTGGGGTTTGGAAAAAGTCCGCTTGAACTCCTCTAGGTCCACGATGATCCACCCGGAGTCCGCTTTGTCCAAGCTTGCAACTTCACTTTATCAAGAGAATGAAATGAAGCTAACACTCTAAACAAGTGGGCAAGACTTGTGTAGAATGGTGTTGTGGTGACTTTTCTCACTTCAAAATCCTAACTTGATGAGTAATTTGCTCACTAGATAAATCTAGAGAGCAAAAGATGAAGGAGGAAGAAGATGGTGGCCTTTTAGAATAAGAGAAAAGATAAACTCAATTAAGAAAATAGAAAATATATCTATATATATCTTTTACCTCCCATCTCAAACCATGGTGTGAGTCTTAATTATCCTTTCCTTTTTCTTTTTGTTTTAAATCAAATGCAATAATAATTCATATATATAAAACCATGGTGTGAGTCTTATATTGCCACCATTTTCTTTGTATATACAACCATGATGGATGATGTATGTATGTATGTGTTCATGCACATCCATATGTGCATGAATCAAGAAAGAATGCATACATGCATGCATACATCCAAAAATACAAGAAAGGATTTCTAGTGAGAATCTAATGGTTAAATGATAAATCAACACTTGATTTATCAATCCGGCCATATCATATACGACCCAACCAAAAGCAAGCCGCCCGATTAATGTACGGTATCTCATACGCGTATTTTAACCGGGTCCATGCGCATATCGCATACGCGCACCACAACATTTTGCCTGGACTAGGTAACTCCCTTGTGGGACTCTAAGACTCGTCAATACGCCGGTAGTGGGTGATGATCATATCAAGCACGCCCAAGCCGCAAGCGGTCAGCTAAACGTAACGGCCACCCGGGTATTGAGCGATCAGAAGAAAACAAGCGAACCTGCTACAACTCCCGTCAAGCCAACCGGCAACACTACCTGCGCAGTCCGGTGTCCTCGTCTGATATGTCGCATATCAAGTCTAGGGGTGGTAAACGTCAGACCCCAATAACTGATAAGTCATGCCGATGTGAGGCTCATAACGGGTCGAGAAACTACTGGTAACACTTACCAGTAAATCTCTAATCAGCCCTGGCCAAGGACTTCCCTGTTACGGCCAATCGAGAACAGTGCAACATCAACCCCCAATACCGGGAGAGACGAAACCCCTCCTATCGCTCATTGCCTCCATATGACTCGGGACTGTACCCAAAAACCACCGTATTGCACGCCCTCATGGACGTGGTAAGGTGGAAATCAAAGCACAGTGGGAATCACACAAGACTCTATGACGATCTCGGGTCTACAGACTAACCTGCACAAGTGTCACCTGAGAACTGCCATCAGACGTGAGGTATAATACCATCTGGGAGTTCTCGGCGAGTCCGTCCAGTGTACCCAGTCTCCACTGAGCACCCGTATACCATCTCTGATGTCAAACACCAATGGATATGGGATCATTCATCGCCCATCTCATGGGTCGAGAAGCGTATACGCTAGTCTACACTGGTATATCGATGCCCCGTCTCGATACGCCCACGACTAGGGACCTTGAAGGATGTACTTATGGACTACCATGTCCCCACTAGTATGATCTGCATCATAGTCCAGGTAGTCAAGTACACATCCTAAGGGCTTTACCAACATGTAACTATAAGAAAGTATAAAGAGACAAGTATACATGTTAAGATAAAGAGCAACCAGATAGCATACTATCATATCGAGCAAGAAAGTCATCTCTATATATGCTCAAGCATCCAATATAATATACATCATCTGTACAATACTGGCCTCTAGGGCATACATACAACTAACATACCTATATCTGATACGATTGGGTAAGGAGCATTGAACAACAGAGTAGTTCTTAACCACAAGTACAGTTTTCAACCTACGACGCACAGGTTTTGAGTTATTCAACTCAGCGGACTTATACAGAGTATTGTATGTTGTCCAGTATCCGTCAGGACAAAGGGGTTGGTCCTCGTACTATGATCTATTTACTTGTGACTTCTCTAAGTTTTTTAGACAAGTGTTTCGTAGAAATACATTGTCTAAGTTTTGAGAAGTTGTGGGTATAAGAATAAAGTAGAGAACCAGATGTCGCAAGTATCAGGATTCTTCAAAGAGATCGAAGATGTAGATACTTGTGATTGGTATTCAGTAGATAGTAATGGTTTTGAGAAACTTGTTTCTCTTTCAGGTTACTCATAATTGGATATATTCCTAAGTTGAGTAATGCTGATTAGCCTTTCTCCATTGATTTGATATGCACTGGAGACAGTTGCATGGTTTGAATCTGGTTCCAGTTAAATTAGTGCCTCTATTTCTATATTGTATATAGAATGGTTCATATCTTAACGATGTTAAGATTCGGGGAGTTGTCCAGCTTATGCTTAAAACCAGACACTGGATAACTCAAGGCACATTTCTGTAATGGCAGTTTGTGGGTTGACCCTGGCTTCGACGAGGGTTGATTTTCTACCATCTGGAAGATCAATAGTGATATTGTTCTTGACTCGCCACAGTTTTAGTAAAATAGATTTTTTCAGAAAACAGCAGTGGGAGTATGGTAGAACTGGAAGAGATTCCAGAACCGCAAACGATTACGAAAAATTTAATAGGACCTATATATTCAATCAGGTTTGACATTCCATTAGCTACTCCGCAGATATGGTGGGTAACCTCAGACACCCGAGAGGTACTCCGGTAGCCTCAAGGACGGTGACAGGGAGATTCTTGTTTACCCAGACTTGACACTACTGTTGTTCCAGGCTATGAGACCCGGCAGGAGGTTAAGTATAGCGTCGTTCTAAACTAGCTTTAGAAGTGTACGTATATATTATTCTGCCAGAGGGTTGTTGTGGTCAGTGGGAGCAGCGGAAGCATAGTGGACAAGTAGCTTATGTCTATTTATAGGCTTGAGCAGATATAGTGGAGATAAGGTCATCTAATTTTGATGTGACAGTCATGGCTTTAACTTCATCAGAATAGGGGATGGATCTGTTAAGAAGGTAGTAGGGTGTGATGTCCTGGTATTTGGATGACATACACAGAGTAGGAAGTAAAATTCCTATACTACTATCGGTTGTACTGTGGTCGTCACACAGTTGTTTCTTCACAAAGGACATGGATATAATATCAGACATTCTGGTTTCTAGATCTATGGTTTTAGATCTTGATTTGGGTAGTTTCTCAATGTAGGTACATTGACAGTATTCTAAAGGTATTTAGAATAGATGACTCCTGGCATGGTGGTGTACCTGCGGATGATGGAGTCACCCTCTCTAAAGGTGTCTTACAGACTAAAGGGGAGAGGGATATGCATGATTGGCAGATCACTTGCTTAGGCAATTGAGTCAATCGTGAGATGTCAAGTACCACACCAGATGTTGTTTTTGTACTAGATACGATAAGTTTATATTAATCCAATCCTGGAGAAACATAAGGAAGCAGTTTTAGAACATGAATGGATGTTCTATGGATTTGATAATGGCAGCCTCCTTGTGGAGACGGTTATCATTCTAGGCTTCCAAGGTGACCTGGATGACAGAGTGATTGTCAGAGTTAAAGTTTTCCTTTTGATGAGGGACAGTATTATGGACAGGTGGTCCAAGAGGATACTGTGGAAGGTATGGTGCTGGATACTGATTAGGTTCAGTTATCGATACAGTCTAATAAGTTTGGAATTGGAGTTCATTTATGAACTTGGTCCCATCAGATATCCAGACATATTTTAAGACAGGTATTACTCGATTCGGGAGATGGCTTTCTTCGCGAACTTGAGACTAAGAGAGACATAGAAAGAAACATCAGGACGGATCCACTCACTGAGGCTATGAGTATGCGACATCGCAATAATAGCCTTAAGTGCAAGTTGGAGATTGTTGGATATAGTGCCCTCTAAGTCAATTATTGGATCGCAGATACGTGATTGCAATGATTGAGGGAGGACCTATACCGGTATGAAAGTCTTACTCGAGATGATAGTATGCTATCTGGTTTGTCTTTATCATAGTATACATCCTTTAGTTCACTATTGCATGTTGACAGAGCCCATAGGATTCTTGCTTGACTGCCAGCAGTATGATGGCGATCATATACGTGGGAGATGGGGTCTGTAAGCACATCCTTAAAGTGTCCCTAGTCGTAGGAGTTTCGAGACAGGGCATCGATACTCCAGAGTAGACTAGTGTATACAGTCGAGACCCCGACGAGGGGCGGTGGCCGGTCTCACAAGCCATTGGTGTTAGTTGGTTCACCTAAGATGTATACAGGTGCTCATTGAGTACACCGGACAGGACTCGCCGGGAACATGCTAGTTGGTATTATATATATCGTCAGATGGCAGTTCCCTGGTGACATGTGTACAGGTTAGTTTGTTGACCTGAGATCGTCATTTGTCTCGTATGAGTTCCAACTGTGCTTTGATTTCTACCCTACCACGCTCAAAGGAGACGTGCAAACAGGTATTTTTTAGGTACAGTCCCGAGCCACATGGAGGCAGTGAGCGGATCGTCGGGGATTCGTCTCTCCCGGTATTGGGGGTTGATGTCGCACAGTGCACGGGTGGCTATCACTAGAAATCCTCGGCCGAGGTAGTGGAGAATTACTGATTTGGATCAGTAGTTTCTTAGGTGGTGATGGGCTTCATGCTGACACGATTTATCGCGTTATTAGGGGTCTGACTTTATCCATCCCCCTAGACTCGATATGCGATACTCTTTAGACGAACGGACCGGACTATACGGATATTGTCACTGTCAGGCTCAGTAGGGTTTCTGGATGAGTTCACTCGTCAGCTTCCCTTCTAATCAATACATAGGCAACCGTTACGTACAGCTTGTACCTCTGACGTGCTAGTGGTTATACCCAGTGCCGGTGTGTTGATGAGTCATTAGAGTCACCCACAGACAGTTTCCCAAGTTCGGGCGAAACGTTGTAGAGGCCGTATGGTTTTATGGCAAGGTTCGGAAAATGCACGTGCGTTTTCGCACGTGTCATTTTTCGGGCAGATAATACTGGTAGGCTTTGGTTTAAGCCGGATCCCAGTATTATACTGTGTAGATATATTATCTTTGTCTCAGTTGCATTTGTATTCGGTCGTAATACAAATGCGGGTATGCTTATACTGTTACGGGGTTATCCTGAAATTCGTTTCGGGATCACTTTTGGAAGTTGCCATTTTCCAGTTTTCTATCACCCGTATTTAACATTCGGTTAAATACGGATTTATCTTTTCGTCACTTGGGTGAGTCATGAGGGTGAGTCGTGCTTCTAGAAGTTTCTAGATGATGACTAGGATTAGTGACTCATGGTTGCATTTAATGTTCAATAAATGTTTGTGATGACTAGGTTAATGTATCTTCAAATGCAATTAATGATATGCAAGGTGTTTAAGGTGACTCATTCACTCTTTCATTGTTAAGGTCACCTCCCCCCTCTCCTACACTCACCTCCCCCTCTTGTTAAAGTGGCCGGCCATTCCTTGTAAAGGAATATGGTTGCTTGATTAAAAGTGTGTGTGATTTGGTTCATGAAATTTCATAGCTCATTTCTCATTTCACCCGATCCAAAAGGCAACTTCTTTAACCGTTTGTCCATGGATTTGGACGTAACGAGACAAAGTGTTCTACTCATTCTCTACATCAATCTTAGTCATCTCTTTTAGCAAACTTGATGATCGAGTTGCCTCGGTTCAGAGGCGGGAGCCCGTTTAAAGATCCGTCGACGTGGTGCCATCTGGACGAGGAGACTGGAGATTCAGGAGATCGGAGCAGCCGCAACAAAGCGTGGGATGATGGTTGAAGACCGAAGGACTCGGATCGTTCGGTATAACATTTCTACCCACTTAGTAGCTTGTTAGTTTAGCTTTAATGGCAGATCCGGGTTATAGTACACGATAACGCCAGTTGTAAAAAGTTTTTGTTCCGCATTTGGCGTCTGTTAGACGGCCGGGGCGCTACCGTGGACTTACAGCTAGTACATGTATGCGATCGAAACCCTGCCGTAAAACCGTATAGCCTCTACATCGTCTCGCCTGATCCAGGGAAACCCTCTGTGTGGGACTGTAAAGGCTCGACAGTACGCTGGCAGTGAGTTTAACCATAAATCCATCAGTGGCACTAGCTGTACGTAACGGCAATCCAGGTACCTATCGAAAGGGAGTCCGACGAGCGAACTCGTCCGTAACCCCTACTGAGCTTGTCCGTGACAATATCCGTGCAGTCCGGTCTGTTCGTCTGAGAGTATCGCATGTAAGGTCTAGGGGGGTGGAAAATGTCAGACCCCTAATAACCGTATAAGTCGTATCAGTGTGGCTCAAGACCATCCGAGAATCTACTGGTCCGTCCACCAGTAATTCTCAATCAGCCCTGGCCAGGGACTTGTGGTAATGACCAACCGATCACCGTGCGATATCGACTCCCTATACCGGGAGAGACGAAACCCTAACAGTCACTCACTGCCTCCATGTGGCTCGGGACTGTACCCAACTAAAACCTGTTTGCACGACTCCTTTGAGCCATGGTAGGGTAGTAATCAAAGCATAGTGGGAACTCACACGAGACAAATGACGACCTCAAGTCGACAGACTATCTGCACACATGTCACAAGAGAACTGCTATCTGACGCTAGGTATAATACCATCTAGTCAGTTCTCGGCGAGTCCTGTCCGGTGTACTCACACCCAGTGAGCATCTGTATACAATCTTAGGTGCACATCACCAATGGCTGCGGGACTAATCATCGCCCCTCGTCAGGGTCTAGATATGTATACACTGGTCTACTCTGGAGTATCGATGCCCAGTCTCAATACTCCGGCGACTAGGGACATTTCAAGGATATGCTTATTGACCACCCAGCTCCCACAAGTATGACTGCCATTACAATGCTGGTAGTCAAGCAAATATCCTACGGGCTTTATCAACATGTTCACAATATATGAAATACAAGGTATAATATATCACATGTTAAAATAAAAACAAACCAAATAGCGTACTATCATATCGAGCAAGATTATCCTGTACATACATATCCCTAGCATCTTATACAATGAAGGCCTCCACGGCATATATATCCAACAATCTCCCACTTGAACTAAGTGTAACATTTCAGAAAAATAAAATATTATTTTTGGGAATTTTTATAATTTAATATTAATTTTAATGAATATTTTAATATTTCGTTATAATTAAATACCGATAAATGGGGAAAAATTTAGAAAGTTATGGAAATTACTAAAAAGAGGGTGCTCTATGATATTCATGCAAAATATGAAAGTTTATGATTTATTTGACACTAATTTTGTGCTAATCGCGATTAAAAATCGCTAATCGGACTTTAAGCATGTTTTGTGCACATATCATTTTCACACTTGTGTTACATTTTCCTACATGGTTTTATCATCATTTTCATTCCTTGCTTTGGGTTTACTATTGGGGGAGAGAAGGAAAATAGAAAAGAAAAGAATAGAATAAAGAAGTATGGGTAAGAGAGAGAAAGAGTGGGTGGGGGTCAAACATGGGTCTTGAGCCATTCCCTCTTCAATTATTTTCCTCATTTCTCTCCTCTTCCTCCCATTGCTGCTGCTGCTGCTGCCTCCTCTCTTCCCTTGCCTCCACTACAACCTCCAAAACACCATTAAAAACACCTCAAAACCCATTACTCATTTCATTAAAAGTGTGCACAAGCTCTCAAGCAACCCTTTGGACCAAGAAAGTTTGAGTTTTGGAGCTGTAGAGGATTCTTGGGTGCAACATGAGATAATTTTTCCATCATTAGGATAGAATTTCCTTTCCTTTAGCATCCATGTTAAAATTGTAACCGATATTGTGTGGTTTTTGGGAGTTTGAAAACTTGAGTTGAGAATTAGGGTTTTAGTTGAAACCAAAGGTGAAATTAGGGTTACTAGAGGCTATACAACCCCTGTGGTGATTGACTGGAGACCTAAACCAGAGACTAGAACCCAGGAAACCCAATATCGGAAGAATTGTGGATTCTGTGAATGTATTTAGAAATCTGCTAACACTCGGGGACCTGAAAAATTATTTTGCGAGGACAGTGATACATGCAGGCAACCTAGGACCCCCCACTGAAACTCTAGCCCCTATCTCCCATTTCAGGCCGCAAATTTAATCCTTCTGGCCGCAAATTGCGGCCAGACCTGGTTCATATGGGTTCGTGTTTGGTCTGTAGCTCCATCTCCTATTAACTAGACCCTTGGCATGTGCAAAATTGGCTGATTTGACCTAGGATAGAATCTGGGATCATTTTCTTATGTTGGCGCATTGATTTACGACTTGTTTTGACATGGATTTTGGTATTTGATAATTCGTTTCTGTCGGGTGGCGTTTGAATGTCAACGACAAGGGTTATTGGTCGTGTTTGCATGCGAGACTATAGGTTTTTACCTATGAGCGTTGCGTGTACCGTTTTTGGTTTTCCGATATGATTTTAATACACTTTTGCGATTGTGTTATCTATGTAGGTACCTTCACATGGGTTCCATATGATGATGAAGATGAAGGCGACACCGACACCGACACACAAGATGCAAGGTGAGTAGATTATATCTACGGGAGAAGTCGGGTGGATGGTGTATAGCACCTCCGCAGTTCATGGTGATGTATACGAATACGTATACACAAAGATATATTTTTATGTGATTTTGAGTTTATTGATGATAAATATGGATTCTAGGTGTTCTTGGATTGGTTTAGTGTTAGTTGCGAAACCCTAGAGTAGTGGTTGCACCCACACACGCACACACATACTTTCTTACATTCTTTCTTTCGCATGTGCGTATATGGGAATATGTATATATGTGTTCACATGGGTATGGGACTATGTGTACATATACTGGATTATGAGGATAGTACTTGGGATTTGAGATGAGTCGATGAGATTCGATTTGAGGCTGTGAGATCGGTGATATGACAAGGTTCGTATTTGAGATACGACATGATGTTTTAGCGGGTCCTTTGACGTAGTGTTTCATATACGTGTATGCATACATAGATGGTATCAGTATTGTACTAGATGTAGGTCAGTACCCCGGATCTTGATGTTTGATAAAGAGGATACTAGATGAATAATGTGATGAATGTGATATTGACCCGTACCCAGATTTGGGATGCCGTACGACGGATTTACGTACGAGCTATATATTGATGATAGATCCGCACTCTTGACTTGAGGATGTCATATTATAGATATTGTGTCGTATGTGATACTATTGAGGCGGGATCACCGACTAATATATATATATATATATATGTATGTATGTATCGACTCAGATGATTGGCAGTTTCCTTACCTTTTGTTTAGCCTGGTTGCTCAGCCCTATAGTTTAGTGTAGTTGATAGACTAGATTCGATTCCTACCTATTACAAAAACTAACGAATCGTGGGTATTTTAAAAAGACAGGCCAAAGGATTCTACGGATATTTCAAAGGACGTATCTTTTCTTAAAAACACCGTAGCCCTTATTTCCAAAACACCGCGATTCGTGTTATTTCAAAAGGCACTACTGTATGACTTATATTTATATTAAATGCAGATTAGTTATCATAGTGTTTATTATTCTTCTCCCGCACCTTATTGCTGTTCGCTCCGCATCCCATACTTATATTGTGATTTCATATACCATTATTGATATCATGCTGTTAGGACACCAGCACCATTACCGATGATGCGTATGTTCCACGTACACTTACTTGCCGGCTCACACACATCCTCATCGGTAATTGCCATGTCACGTACACTTTAGACAATACCATTTCATCGACATAGCTTGTTAGCTGATAGTTTTGACATAATATTAGTGTAGTTGCCTTATATGCTAGTTTAGACATTGCAGTTATTACTTGCTACTTCATGCATATTATTCACTGTCATGCCGTATTATGGAGTTTTATGCCTACATTCACTGGTTATGTGCTATTGATGACTGGATTTCGGATTTTCCTGAGATTTCCTGGATTTGGGGGAAAACCGCAAGAATATTTATAAACTTCTCTCTCTTTTTAAAATAAAAACTGCGGTTTTCTTATGATGTATGAGGCGTCCACCATGAGTTTTCTGTTGGATTTCGAGACCCGATTCGAGGAGCCGGATGAACCGTCTCGGGTACATGGTGGACCCGGTAAGGTACCCGGGGCAAGAAGATCGAGTAGTAGACGGTGAGCCCGGCTGGGGAAGACTACCTACCGGTGATTTTATCTGACGCGTCGGATATTCGGAGGATACCGTCGTGGTCCTGTGATTGATGTTAGGGGCCGATCCGGACTGACGACGCCCCAGATAGTGAGATTGAGACACTGAGATTTTGAGATTTGATGATACAGGCCAGTCCGGATAGCTGGAGCCTAAGATATTGAGATATTGGGATTTATGTTTTGTGACGATGCTAGACACTGTTTATGCCGATTTCATTTATGATACCTCGTTTTAAATATACAGAAATCTCACTAAGTTATGCAAGCAGTTTCTTCATTTACATGTATTCGGTTTTCATGCATTCATACCTCATCCATATGGTATATTGCTACCTGAGGCACTGACATGAGCATATGGGATTACACTTGGGTTAGATGGTTACCCTTGCCACCTTTTCATACTTCAGACTTATCATTTTGAGGATTATATATATTGATCGTATGACCTAGGATTGCGTCATACATGCAATTTCTGCTCGTAGATGTTTTCTTGTCATTTTTAGAAGCCAGATTTACCCCTTTAGTAGATCGTGAGCGGGTCTGGTGAAGTTTGGGGAATTATCAATCATGCCTCAACTAGAGAAATTCACTTATTTTACACAATTCTTTTGGTTATGCCTGATCCTATTTACTTTTTATGTAGCTATATGCAATGATGGGGATGGAGTACTTGGGATCAGCAGAATTCTCAAACTACGAAACCAACTTCTTTCGCACCGGGAGGGAACGATAGAAGGCGCGGATGTGAGCCCCCGACGATTGAGGGGGAGCTCCTCTGTTAAACAACTCTGTCCGGCGAGCCCGGCCGGTGAAGGCTATGCCTCCTTGCCTAACGCTGGACCATGAAAACTTTCTAATCCTACTCGCCTCTCCCCTCCCTCCCTATTCTATTGATTTCTTGTGCCACATTCGAGGACACTCGAAAGTTCGGGAGGTTTGGTTGGACCTCTATAAAATATGGACTCCGAGATCCATGGGCTTCGAGACTCTGTCGGATCTCGTTCATTCTTTCAGACCCATGGATCTCCTAACTCACCCCCGTTGTGCCACAGTTTCTTGCAGGTTTTGCCGTACAGGTTTCGTTACGGTTTTGCTGGCACACTGCTTCCTTTCCGGGTGATTTGCTTGGTAGGTGGGTTCACTTGCATCGTGACCACCATTATACCATGTATATTATTTATTTCAGTTGTATCTAGTTAAACTCCATCAACCAGACATGTATTTATTTCAGACTTGAGACCAGTTGTTTATTCTTTCGACCTTAGAGTCGCGCGTTGTATTTCTATGGATTTCATGCTGTTTTGAGTTTCCTTTTTTGTTGTGATTCTCGCCCTTCGGCGTTGTATATTATATTGCTTGCGTGGTTGTGACCGTCGATCGACGAAGAGCTAGCTCCCGCTTGGGGATGCCTTTATTCATTATGTTGGAGATAGTGCCCTCAGAGTCGATTATTGGATCACAGGCACGTGATTGCAATGATTGAGGGAGGACCTATCCCGGTAGGACAGTCTTACTCGAGATGATAGTATGCTATCTAGTTTACCTTTATCATCGTGTACAGCTTTAGGTGACCTGACATGTCGCTATTGCACGTTGATAGAGCCCCTAGGATTCTTGCTTGACTGCCAGCAGTATGAGGGCGATCATATAAGTGAGAGCTGGAGTCTATAAGCACATCCTTAAAAGGTCCCTAGTCGTGGGAGTTTCGAGACAGGGCATCGATTCTCCAGAGTAGACTAATGTATACAGTCGAGACCCCGACGAGGGGCGGTGGCCGGTCTCACAAGCCAATAGTGTCAGTTGGTTCACCTAAGATGTATACAGGTGCTCATTGGGTTATGAGTACACCGGACAGGACTCGCCGGGAACATGCTAGTTGGTCTTATACCTGACGTCAGATAGCAGTTCCCTAGTGACATGTGTACAGGTTAGTTCATCGACCTGGGGATCGTCATTTGTCTCGTGTGAGTTCCCACTGTACTTTGATTACTACCCTACCACGGCTCAAAGGAGTCGTGCAAACAGGTTTTAGTTGGGTACAGTCCCGAGCCACATGGAGGCAGTGAGCGGATCTTCAGGGGTTCGTCTCTCCCGGTATTGGGGGTGAGGTCGCGCTGTGTCTAGGAGAGCCATTACACGAAGACCTTGGCCAAGGCAGGAGATTTACTGGTAGGTATTCCAGTAGTATCTCAGGGTGTTCTGGGCTACACTCCGACACGACTTGTACCGCTTTTGGGGGTCTGACTTTTACCAACCCCCTAAGCCCGACATGCGATGCTCATAGACGAACGGACCAGACTGTACGGATATTGTCACTGACAGGCTCAGTAGGGTGTCAGGATGAGTTCGCTCATCGACGTCCCTTTTAGTCAATAGCTGGTGGCCCGTCACGTATTGGCTTATACCTCTGACGTGCTAGTGGTTAAATCCACAGCCATAGTATTGACGAGTCTTTAGAGTCCACCACACTTTCAGTTACTCAAGCTTTCGGGCAAAACGCTGTAGAGGCCGTATGGAGATATGGCAGGGTTCGATCAGATACGTGCGGTATTGCACGGATCGTGATCGGACGGTTTTTTACTAGCCGGCTTTGGCTTAAGCCGGATCTTAGTATTTGATAGTGTAGTTTTGTCTCTTTGTATTTGTGTTCAGTGGGAATACAAATGCGGGCATGTATTTGCAGTATGGGGGTTTTCCTGTAATTTATTACGGGACCAGTTTTCTGGAGTTGCCAGTTTGCTTTCCGTTCCGGCCGGTTTTTCTTTGTTCTTTCCCGGCCGGACTTTTCTGATGGAGGGGGTTATTTGCAATTGTGCAAATAACTTTAGTGGAGGGGTTTTATTGAAAAAGGTTTTATTATGAAATCTTTTTTTGGCTTTTCATGCATTAATTAAGGTATGGATGGGTATGGGTTTTGATGTGATTTGGGAATGGGGTTTGGGCCGGCCACTGTTGGAGATTTTATGTGAGTATGGGATTAATTTATTGGAGTGAGGTTTTATATGTGTGGGGCCGGCCATGATTTCCAGGGAGAGAGAGAGAGAGGTTGATTTGTGTATTAATTTCCTTCCTTGATTATTTGTGGACCCCCCATTTTGTGTGCAGTGTAGGAAATTTTGATTTCTTCCTTGGGTATTAATTCATTGAGATTAATGGAGGAAAGAGGCCATAGGAGGGGATTTCCTCCTATGGCGTCGAAAAAACACTCCCTCCCTAGTTTTTTCCGACGATCGGCACCCACCATCTTCATCGTCATCATCTAAGATGTGGGTATACCAAATTTTATGTGATTCTACAACTTTTTCACCGTTGATTTAGTGGGTTCAAAATTAACGGTTTACCGACAATAGAACTTTTTACATTGCTAAATCAACGGTGAAAAGGTTATAGAATCACATGAAATTTGGTGTATCCACATCTTAGATGATGACGATGAAGATGGTGGGTGCCGATCGTCGGAAAAAACTAGGGAGAGAGTATTTTTTCGACGCCATAGGAGGGAATTCCCTCCTATGGCATCTTTTCTCCATTATTCTCTAATTCATTCACACATTTTTTCATTCACAGCAAGAAAGGGACCTGGCTTCATTCATTTTCAAGTGAGTGCTTGCTTCATGATTCTCCAGAGAGCACAAAATGGGGTGCAGGGGCTGAGTTTTCTGGCCGAGTTCTTTTATAGAGTGCATGCTCATTTTCTCTTAGCATCCATCAATTGAAAATCCTTGTGCTAAATTCCTCCAAATTGGCAACCTCCTAAACCCCAAAGAGACAGCTATTCTACACTATTCTGCAGCAAATCTTGGACGCGTCGGCTAGCCTACTTCGCGCCCGAGTTGCCTCGGTATTGAGGTGGGAGCCCGTAAAAGATACAGGCGATGTGGTGCCCTTCCGGCGAGGAGGCGACGGACGGAGATCCCGCGAGGAGATCGGAGTGGAGATGAAGACCGGAGGACTCGGATCAGTCGGTATATCTCTAACCCGTCTTGTTGTTAGCTTAGACTAGTTTAATGGCATGATCCGGGGTTTAGTGCGCGGTGGTGCCGGTTTGCTAAGTCCGCAAAATTAAAGTTTATCACCGTTTCCGCATTTGGCCGTCGGATTGACGGCCGGGGCGCCGCCGTGCACTTACAGTGGTATCAGAGCCTCGCCATTAACTTCGTCTAGCTTCTTTTGATGTGTTTTTCAGTTCCGATCGACCAAAATTCCGAAAACCCAATTTGCGTTCACATCAGTTTTCTGTTAAGATTTTTTGGTGTCGAAAAATTTTTCAGGTGGTCTTAGAATGATGTGCAGGGAGTTATAAGACTACTGGAAAAATTCGATACGTTCAGTCGACCAACAGAGCACGCAACCGCGGCCAAACCCCCCTTGGGCCGCGGTTCCGCCGCGCATTGGTGACGTCACCATATCATTTTTCTCCAGTGGGCTTATGGGCTTATTTTGGGTGTTTTGGAATATTAAAATTGGGCCCAGTTTTTCTGTGAGTGCTACAGTTTTGATTGGGGGCCCACTTGTTAATTTTTGGTCAATCGGAAAATTTTAAACACATTTTTCACAGTATTTACATTATATCTGCGACCGTGAATGTCACTCGACCGGTAAATCCGGTCTAACTGCTATAGCCCGGTTAGACGGATTTGCGAACATGACTTTCACGTTGATGTTCTATGTTTATGCTGTGTTGTTGCGGATCGGTCGTGGGGGATAGCCTGGATGCAATGCTAGTACAGTTGTGGTTGTATTGTGTACATTTGATATTGCGGGGCGAGCGTCCGACTTGTGGACTGCCGTCACTGCCTGTTTGTATTATTCTTTTGGGGCACGACCTGGTTGCGGTCGATGTACCCGGTGTATGTATATTTTACATTCTGTACAGGATTACCCCGCGGAGGGGTGCACGGATAGCCGGGTTCTGGAAGGCAACAAGCCCGCATCTCATGGCATTGAGACGGAGGGGGCTTCACTCTAGGATTGGCGGGCTATTCGCCGCACTCGTAGGGGGTACAGGTTCACCCAGGAGGGGTGCCCAAGTTGCCGGATTCCGTGGAGTGCTGGGTGGTCCATTCACGGAGCTGAAGGGGGCTGCCTCGCTTCAGGTTTTGGCGGGTAACTTGCCGCGCCCGTAGGGGTCTAGGATTTCATTGCACAGGCTATCCACACGACCAGGGGAACGTCGGGTTTCAGTAGTGGCTCTGTGAAACCCGGGGATCCCAGATATCTGTATTGTTCTGTGATGCTGTACATTTCTGTGATGTTGCATTTCTTTTCACGCCTTGAGCGAAATATAATATATTGGTATATATATTAGTAGATGTTGTATATGTTTTTCATCCGCGCTAGTCCAGTCCCCGCTCTGTCGTTAGTAAGCTAACCTAACGAGTGATGACGGGACCCAGTGGCGAATGCGGATGGCATATACGTACGTCAGTATATTTTCGTTCTTTGTGGTGTGATCAATGATGGGACTGCATTGATTCGGATCAATGCAAGTTAAACAAACCTATTCTGATGTTGTTGGAACACTTTTCAAAAAGCTGTTATTGCAAGGACGTTCACTTTTGTTTTGCATCGTGGTATTCATTTGGAATATCCTGCTCCTCAGTCGACGAGGCAAGGGCCGAGATCCCTTCACAGGGAGTGACCCCTTGGACAGAAGTTTGCGTCAGGGCAATACCTTCACTATAGCCGATTAC
Source organism: Agapanthus africanus (assembly GCA_030015575.1). Classification (NCBI taxonomy): domain Eukaryota; kingdom Viridiplantae; phylum Streptophyta; class Magnoliopsida; order Asparagales; family Amaryllidaceae; genus Agapanthus; species Agapanthus africanus. Next base: position 517,506,516 of record JASDDO010000014.1, read on the forward strand.
TTTTGCTTTGCATCGTGGTATTCATTTGGAATATCCTGCACCCCATTCTACGGGGAAAGAGCCGAGATCCCTTCACCGGGAGTGACCTCTTTAGTAAAGGTTTTCGTCACTATATTTTCTAAAAAAGCTATCCGTTCCTTCAACGATATCAAGTTCATTACGTTAAAGGTTTTCGCCAGAAACCATTCGTAGCCCTCCGTCGTTTCATATGGGTAGTCAATAGTATTCAAGCTGTGTTTGTTGGCCAAAGTCAAGGAACAGTGTTTGGTAGCTGTTGGTTATTCATATGCAGCATAGATAGATGCGTTGGTTTGGAACAGTCGTATAGCCTTGTTGGCTAAAGTCAAAGGCTTGTACGGGTGGATTCGAATCAACCTGGAGAATGACGGGTAGAACTTGACATGTGACTTATGATTTGTTGGCCAAAGTCAAGGTCATAAGAGCATGGGGCAGAAATCACATCGGGAGTTTCAAAAGAACTGAAACTTGCCAGATATGCGCATACCTTCTGGAGTGTGGTACCGTGAGCGGACTCCGTCACGTTATCATGCGATGAGAGTTGGATCCCGATTCCCACTGATGAGTTGGTTTACTCCTCGGGTGACCCCGACTAATTCTTCTTTCAGGTTTGGAGGAGAATTTGAGGTACAGTGGGAGGTTTCCAGATTAGAAAAAGTGATAACCATTCGGATCTAGGATAGAGTGCACGCTGAGTGTTTCTTTTCTCTCTCTCTTTGACAGCGACCATTGACCCGACCCTAGACTATGACTCAGTGACCAAGTTGACCGAACCTACTTAACACTGGCTTTTGGATTGTCAGAGTTGCAGACCTCATTGCCACTCCTACTTTTACCCTTTTCTCCGGGACACCCCGTATTACTATGAACGTCCACTTCCATTGGACAAAACCATCGTATGGTTATATACGAACTCGAAAGGAACTTGTTCCAGTTCGGGGATGGATTCTGGTTCAGGAGAAATAGGAATAAAGTACATTCAGGTGTCTTTTATCTTCACCTTCTCTCGTATTGCGAGTGTTCCTAGGATTGGGACAGTACACCCTTTATGCTTTTTGGATAGTCTTCTTCCAAACCATAGGCTGGTGCCGAACGGTAGGGAAGGAAGAAAACCATTTGGCCTAAGGGGGTGTACAGAAGGTAATGACTAAAGACATAGAAAGGGATTTAGAAAGATGGCAAAGAATTACAAGGTTACAGTTGTGAATCTGGATAATGGAAGAGGCATTACTAGGACTACCAGGATACCCCATCGAAACATTTCAATGTTTCAGTTCAACTGTGTACTGTTAATGGAAAACTGATTCCCGATTAGACACTTACTCCAGGGTATGTATTTACCAGGTATGATTCTCACATCTGCATGGTTTTACAGATGATGAGTGGGAGTAAGTTATTGGGAATTAGGTGATCATCCTCATTATTTGAGGAAGTCACCTGGGTTGTTTGCCGGACGGCAATTATTTGGTTTTGAATATCCGCGGTTATGCACCAATTTCAAATTGATATATCTGTACGTCTATTTTCATAGAGTGAGATATACCTTTTGATATTATGTCGATGACATTTACCTATATCAGTGGATGGTTAGGTAAGGAGCATTAAACAGCGGTGTAATTCTTCTTAACCATAAGTACAGTTTTCTACCTACGACACACAGTGAAAAAGTTGTTAGACTCAGCGGACTTATACAGAGTATTGTATGTTGTCCAGTGTCCATTAGGACAGAGGGGTTGGTTCTCGTACTATATTCGGTTTACTTATGACTTCTCTAGTTTTTAGACAAGTGTTTCGTAGAAACACAGGGTCCGAATTTTGAGAAGTTATAGGTATTTGGATAAAGTAGAGAACCATGTATAGCAAGTATCGGGATTCTTCAAAGTGATCGAAGATGTAGATACTTGTGTATGGTATTCAGTTGATAGTAATGATAAAGAGAAATTGCTTCTCTTTCAGGTTACTCATAATTGGAAGCATTCCTAAGTTGAGTAACGCTGATCGGCCTCCTTCCATTTAGTTGACATGCACTGGAGATAGTTGCATGATTTGAATCTGGTTCAATTAAATCAGTGCCTCTGGTTCTATATTGGATATAGTACAGTTCATATCTTAACATTGTTAAGGTACGGGGAGTTGTCTGGCTTATGATTAAAACCAGACTCTGGATAACTCAAGGCACGTTTCTGTAATGGCTGTTTGTGGGTTGACCCAGGCTATGACGAGGGTTGACTTTCTACCATCTGGCAGATCAATAGAAATATTGTTCTAGACTCGCCACAGTTTTATTAAAAATGGATTTTTTCAAAAACAGTAGTGGGAGTATGGTAGAACTGGAAGTGATTCCAGAACCGCAAACGATTACTGAAGATTTGATAAGGAACCTAAAGATTCAATCTGATTTGACATTCCATTGGCCACTCCGCAGATAAGGTGGGTAACTTCAGGCACCCGAGAGGTACTCCGGTAGCCTCAAGGACGGTGACAGGGAAGTTCTTGTTTACCCACACTTGCCATTGTTGTTGTTCCAGGCTGCGAGACCCGGCAGGAGGATGAGTATAGCGTCGTTCTAAACTAGCTTTAGAAGTGCACGTCTATATGACTCTGCCAGAGGGTTGTCGTAGTCAGTGGGAGCAGCGGAAGCATTGGTGGACATCAGACTTATGTATATTTATAGACTAAAGCAGATGTAGCGGAGATAGATCATCCATTTCTGATGTGACAATCATAGGTTTGACGTCATCGGAATAGGGGATGGATCTGTTGAGAAGGTAGCAGGAAGTGATATTCCTATACTACGATCGGTTATACTTTGGTCGTCACACAGTAGTTTCTCCACAAAGGACTTGGACATTATATCAGACATACTGGTTACTAGATCTATGGTTTTAGATCTAGATTTGGGTGGTTTCCCAATCAGGGTATTTTAACAGCATTCTAAGAGTATTTAGAATGGACGACTCCTGGCACGGTAGTGTACCTGCAGGTGATGGAGTCACCCTCTCTAAAGGTGTCTTACAGACTAAAGGGGAGAGGGATGTTCATGATTGGCAGATCACTTGCTTAGGCAATCGAGTCAATCATGAGATGTCAAGTACCACACCAGATGTTGTTCTTGCACTAGATGCAATAAGATGATATTGATCCAATCCTGGAGGAACAGTCGGGAGGCAGTTATCATTCCAGGCTTCCAAGGTGACATGGACGACAAGGAGGTTGTCAGAGTTATAGTTTTCCTTCTGACGAGGGGCAGTATTTTGGACAGGTGGTCCAAGGCAATACTGAGGATGGCATGGTGCAGGATACTGATTAAGTTCAGTTGACGATACAATCTAAGAAGTTTGGATTTGGAGTTCATTTATGAGCTAGGTCCCATCAGACATCCAGACATTCTAAGACAGGTATTGCTCATTTCGGGAGATGGCTTTCTCCGCGAACATGAGATATAGAGAGACATAGAAAGAAACACCACAGGCTGATCCACTCACTGAGGCTATTCCTCGAACGCAATAGTTTCGCAAACGAGCTTTGTGAGACTGACAAGTAGAGGAGTTGGGTGTTCGGTATCACACGGGCTGTGAGTATGCGACATCGCAATAATTAGCCTTGAGTGCAAGTGGGAGATTGTTGGAGATAGTGCCCTCAGAGTCGATTATTGGATCACAGGCACGTGATTGCAATGATTGAGGGAGGACCTATCCCGGTAGGACAGTCTTACTCGAGATGATAGTATGCTATCTGGTTTACCTTTATCATCGTGTACAGCTTTAGGTGACCTGACATGTCTCTATTACACGTTGATAGAGCCCCTAGGATTCTTGCTTGACTGCCAGCAGTATGAGGGCGATCATATAAGTGAGAGCTGGAGTCTATAAGCACATCCTTAAAAGGTCCCTAGTCGTGGGAGTTTCGAGACAGGGCATCGATTCTCCAGAGTAGACTAATGTATACAGTCGAGACCCCGACGAGGGGCGGTGGCCGGTCTCACAAGCCACTGGTGTCAGTTGGTTCACCTAAGATGTATACAGGTGCTCATTGGGTTATGAGTACACCGGACAGGACTCGCCGGGAACATGCTAGTTGGTCTTATACCTGACGTCAGATAGCAGTTCCCTAGTGACATGTGTACAGGTTAGTTCATCGACCTGGGGATCGTCATTTGTCTCGTGTGAGTTCCCACTGTACTTTGATTACTACCCTACCACGGCTCAAAGGAGTCGTGCAAACAGGTTTTAGTTGGGTACAGTCCCGAGCCACATGGAGGCAGAGAGCGGATCTTCAGGGGTTCGTCTCTCCCGGTATTGGGGGTGAGGTCGCGCTGTGTCTAGGAGAGCCATTACACGAAGACCTTGGCCAAGGCAGGAGATTTACTGGTAGGTATTCCAGTAGTATCTCAGGGTGTTCTGGGCTACACTCCGACACGACTTATACCGCTTTTGGGGGTCTGACTTTTACCAACCCCCTAAGCCCGACATGCGATGCTCATAGACGAACGGACCGGACTGTACGGATATTGTCACTGACAGGCTCAGTAGGGTGTCAGGATGAGTTCGCTCATCGACGTCCCTTTTAGTCAATAGCTGGTGGCCCGTCACGTATTGGCTTATACCTCTGACGTGCTAGTGGTTAAATCCACAGCCATAGTATTGACGAGTCTTTAGAGTCCACCACACTTTCAGTTACTCAAGCTTTCGGGCAAAACGCTGTAGAGGCCGTATGGAGATATGGCAGGGTTCGATCAGATACGTGCGGTATTGCACGGATCGTGATCGGACGGTTTTTTACTAGCCGGCTTTGGCTTAAGCCGGATCTTAGTATTTGATAGTGTAGTTTTGTCTCTTTGTATTTGTGTTCAGTGGGAATACAAATGCGGGCATGTATTTGCAGTATGGGGGTTTTCCCGTAATTTATTACGGGACCAGTTTTCTGGAGTTGCCAGTTTGCTTTCCGTTCCGGCCGGTTTTTCTTTGTTCTTTCCCGGCCGGACTTTTCCGATGGAGGGGGTTATTTGCAATTGTGCAAATAACTTTAGTGGAGGGGTTTTATTGAAAAAGGTTTTATTATGAAATCTTTTTTTGGCTTTTCATGCATTAATTAAGGTATGGATGGGTATGGGTTTTGATGTGATTTGGGAATGGGGTTTGGGCCGGCCACTGTTGGAGATTTTATGTGAGTATGGGATTAATTTATTGGAGTGAGGTTTTATATGTGTGGGGCCGGCCATGATTTCCAGGGAGAGAGAGAGAGGTTGATTTGTGTATTAATTTCCTTCCTTGATTATTTGTGGACCCCCCCATTTTGTGTGCAGTGTAGGAAATTTTGATTTCTTCCTTAGGTATTAATTCATTCACACATTTTTTCATTCACAGCAAGAAAGGGACCTGGCTTCATTCATTTTCAAGTGAGTGCTTGCTTCATGATTCTCCAGAGAGCACAAAATGGGGTGCAGGGGCTGAGTTTTCTGGCCGAGTTCTTTTATAGAGTGCATGCTCATTTTCTCTTAGCATCCATCAATTGAAAATCCTTGTGCTAAATTCCTCCAAATTGGCAACCTCCTAAACCCCAAAGAGACAGCTATTCTACACTATTCTGCAGCAAATCTTGGACGCGTCGGCTAGCCTACTTCGCGCCCGAGTTGCCTCGGTATTGAGGTGGGAGCCCGTAAAAGATACAGGCGATGTGGTGCCCTTCCGGCGAGGAGGCGACGGACGGAGATCCCGCGAGGAGATCGGAGTGGAGATGAAGACCGGAGGACTCGGATCAGTCGGTATATCTCTAACCCGTCTTGTTGTTAGCTTAGACTAGTTTAATGGCATGATCCGGGGTTTAGTGCGCGGTGGTGCCGGTTTGCTAAGTCCGCAAAATTAAAGTTTATCACCGTTTCCGCATTTGGCCGTCGGATTGACGGCCGGGGCGCCGCCGTGCACTTACACATTATATTTGCTTTATCAGGTTTTGTACCCGTTTGGGGTCGGTATTTACAAAGGAAACCCTGCCGAAATTTTTAGAAAAGGACTTGTGATTTTAAAATGCATATTTTGGCGTATGTTGCAAACTACTTGATTTAAATTGGTTTTTCCTTCACTCTACTACATTTCTTGGTTTGGATTTCTGGGTTTTCGGCTTACTTAGATTACGTACGCCTCGAGACGTTTCGTAATTTAAGTGCCGGTCATGTTCCGTACTTTCGGGTCATGACACTAAGGCCTGTAATTGGTACAATGAGTACCCACTATCTGTAATAGATCCAGTTGCTGGCGTACCGTATGCCCAACATCTCAAATAGCCTCTCGAACTAGACTTGAGGGATGACCTTGGTGAATGGATCTACCGTGTTGTCTTTTGTGTCCACTCTCCTCACCTCGGTCTCCTGGCGATCCACGATCTCCCTGATCAAGTGATTCCGCCTCAAGATGTGCCTGGATTTCTGATGGGACCTTGGTTCCTTCGCTAATGCTACAACCCCATTGTTATCACAATACAAAGGTATTGGATTGGCAATGTACGGAACCACCTGAAGTTCAGAGATGAACTTCTTCATCTAGACAGCCTCTTTCGCGGCATCGTTAGCAGCTATATACTTAGCCTCCATTGTTGAGTCTGCGACGGTATCCTGTTTGGAACTCTTCCAAGATACCGCCCTTCCATTGATGGTAAACATAAAACCCGAAATGGATTTAGAGTCATCTTTGTCACTTTGGAAGCTGGAGTCGGTAAAAGCCTCGACCTGGAGGTCCCCATTACCGTAAACCAAGAACATCTCCTTAGTCCTTCTTAGGTACTTGAGAATTTTCTTTACCGCTATCCAATGCTTCCACCCGGGTCAGACCGATACCTGCTTACCATACTAAGTGCGTAAGCTACATCTGGTGTGGTACATAACATCGCATACATTATAGATCCTACAGCCGAAGCGTAGGGTATAATTCCCATGCGAGCCCTCTCTTCATCAGTCTTTGGAGATATCTCTTTAGAGAGGGTGATCCCGTGACAAGCGGGTAAATTACCGCGCTTGGAATCTTCCATACTAAATCTCTTTAGTACAGTGTCAATGTACCTGGACTGTGAAAGTCCCAACATCCTTTTGGATCTATCACAATAGATCTTAATCCCCAGAATATAGGAGGCATCTCCCAAGTCTTTCATGGAGAATTTCTGTGACAAGAAGAGCTTTACTGATTGTAGCATAGGGACATCATTCCCTATCAGCAGTATGTCGTCGACGTATAGAACGAGGAAGACTACTGCTCCCTCTACAATCTTCCTATAAATGCATGGTTCATCTACATTTTTGATAAAGTCAAATTCTTTGACCGTCTCATCAAAGTAGATGTTCCAACTCCGCGATACTTGCTTTAATCCATAAATGGATTTAAGAACTTGCACACTTTTCCGCTGCTCCCACTGTCTAAGAAACCTTCTGGTTGATCCATGTAAACACTTTCTTCTACATGTCCATTTAGAAAAACTGTTTTTATGTCCATCTGCCAAATTTCATTGTCATGGAAGGCAGCAATGGCGAGCAGGATCCGAATGGATTTAAACATAGCTACCGGGGAAAAGGTTTCATCATAGTCCAATCCCGGTCTTTGATGAAAACCTTTTGCAACGAGTCTAGCTTTGTAGGTTTCCCCTTGTCCAAATGCACTAATCTTCTTTTTGAAGATCCATTTGCATCTAACTGGTTTCACCCCAGGAGGAGAAACATCTAAAGTCCATACTTTATTGGTGTACATGGATTCCATTTCAGATCTCATAGCATCCAGCCACTTCACCGAGTCTTTACTCGTGATAGCCTGCTGAAAATTAGTAGGCTCATTATTATCGATAATGCAATTCTCTCGATCCCCATCTACAAGAAACCCATAGTATCTCTCAGGCGGACGAGAAAGCCAACTAGATTTGCGGAGCGGCGTTGGTTCGTTGGGCTCTATTAAAACCTGAGGTTCTACTAAGTCCTCGGCAGTAGTTTGAGGTTCTGAAATTTCTTCCAGCTCTACCGCGCTCCCACTAATTTCTTTTGCAAGAAATTCGCCCTCTAAGAAGACAATGTGGCGAGCGACAAACACCTTTTGTTCTTCAGTGTGGCAGAAAAGATATCCCCTTGAATGCTTGGGGTATCCCACAAACTTGCACAAAACTGATCGTGCCTCGAGCTTGTCCGGATTCTGCTTTTTAACAAATGCTGGACACCCCCATATCTTAAGATACTTGATTTATGGTCTCTTCCCACTCCACATTTCATATGGAGTGGTAGGCACAGACTTAGTCGAAACTTTATTCAATAGGTATGCATCCGATTCTAGCACAAAACCCCAGAAGGAAAGTGGCAACTCAGCACTACTCATCATTGAACGCACCATGTCCAGTAGCGTGCGATTCCTCCTTTCTGATACACCATTATGCTGAGGTGTATACGGAGGAGTAAGCTGAGAGAGAATTCCATTCTCTTTTAAGAATTTAAGGAAACTGGTACTTAAGTATTCTCCACCTCGATCAGATCGAAGTGTCTTGATGCTTTTACCAGTAATGTAAGAAAAAGAGAGAGAGTTCTTAGATCGTGAAAGGCTATTCTTTCTTCAAGATAGCAGAGGGAAAGGCTGTTTCTCCACTTCATTTTTATACTCCTTAAATTTCTCAGAGGCCTCGGATTTATGCTTCAATAAGAACATATGTCCATACCTCGAGAAATCATCAGTAAAAGTGATGAAGTAGGAGTGACCGCTTCGTGCATGTGTAGACATCGGACCACATACATCGCTGTGTACAAATCCCAAGAGCTCCGTGGCTCTTTCTCCGTATCCGGTGAACGGAGATTTGGTCATTTTTCCTTTGATACATGATTGAAAAGTTGCATATGATAAATATTCAAACGGATCTAAATATCCATCTTTATGAAACTTAGTCAACCTTGTTTCATTTATATGACCAAGTATACAATGCCATAGAAAGGCTTGGTTTAAATCCGGAGCCTTTCTTTTGAGTGTGTTTTGAATATTGAAAACTTGAGGTTGATTAAGTATGTATATGCCGTTTTCCAGTGTGCCAAACCCAATCAGTTCTTGATTTAGGAGAATGTTCATGACATTTCTTTCAAGCATAAAATTATATCCTTCATTAGACAACAAAGATACTGATATAATATTACACAGCATACTGGGAATACAAAAACAGCTGTACAACACCAAAATGTGTCCACTAGTCAACCCCATATGATATTACCCCACTGCAACAGCAGCCACGTTTGTTCCATTGCCTACCCGGAGGGTCATATCACCTGCCTTCAGTGCTCTACGGTTTCTCAGAGCCTGCAAAGAATTACAGATGTGAGAACCAGAACCGGTATCAAGTGCCCATGATGTAGAGTTTACTGAAAAGCAGTTTTCGATCACGAACACACCTGAAGCAGAAGCAACAGCTTGCTTCGTGTCCTTGGCTTTGAAAGCCATGCAATCCTTCTTCCAGTGCCCCTGCTCGTGACAATAGTAGCATTCATTCTTATCCACCTTCACTCTCCCTGTCTTGTTCGTTCCCTGCACCTTCTTGACCCCACCTTTCGGTTTGGTGGCTTTCATCTTCTTCTTCCCCTTAGCTTTCGCTTTGGATTTAGAAGAGTATGATTGGCCAACATACAGAACCAACGTCTTCTCCTTTTTCAAGGAGGTCTCTGCTACCCTCAACATGCTGAGGAGCTTTGGAAGATCAGCTTCCATATCGTGCATGTTGAAGTTTAGCACGAACTGAAAGAAGGTGTGGGGAAGGGACTGCAAAATCAAGTCGATGTACAACTCATTCTCTAGCACGCATCCCAGGTTTGCGAGTTCCTCAATGAGGCTGATCATTTTTAGGACGTGCTCTCCTACAGGTGATCCTGGAGCTAACCTCATCTAGAATAGTTTTCTTGAGGTCTCGTATCTCGCGATACAAGAGTGCTCTCCATACAGTTCCTTGCAATGGAGAAAAATGGATTTAATATCCATACTTTCGTGCTTTTTCTGGAGTTCATTGTTCATGGATGCTAGCACGATACACTTAGCTTTCTCACAGTCTAGATCCCAAGTTTTGCGGACCTCTTTGTCCGCAACTGAGGAATCTGGTCCTGGGACAGGGGGAGCGATAGCGGTGGTAACATATGCAACTTTGTCATAAGGCAGTGCATTGTTGACGTTCCTTAGCCAATCTTTATATTTTGGCCCGGTCAATGTATTCTTTTCAAGTAATAGTTTAAGTCCCTTCATGGTAGCTGCCAGAGAGAGAGAAAAGAAACACTCAGCATATGCTCTTGCAAGTTTAGATTGGTTTATTAGTTTATCTAAACAGAATGGCTCCCACTGTTTCCTCAAATCATTCCTCAAACCCTAAAAGAAGAATTAGTCAGGATTAATCGTACGTCACAATACTTTCTTAACCTTTCAGTCAGGCTAGTGTCGATACTTCGAGGGAGGTTTTTCAACGCTTTCGCTAAGTTCCTTAATTATATAACCTCTTTTCCCTAAGGGCGTAGCCCCGCTAACACCGTTCTATTCACCTACTTGGTTTATAGCATTGATTGTTAAGTGAGAAAGTCTCTCGAGAGTAATCCTACTCATCAGTGGGATCGGGATCCAACTATCATTGTATGATGACCTAGATGGAAGCCACTCTAGTCACCACACTCCAGAAGGTATGCCAAATCTGCAAGTTTCCTCTATGTTTGAAACTCCTGATGTGATTTTTATCCCAAGCTCTTATGACCTTGACGTAGGCCAACAAATCATAAGATGCAAGTCAAGTTCTACCCGTCGTTGTCCTGATTAATTTAGACCCATCCGTACTCACCCTTGACGTAGGCCAACAAGGCTGTACGACTGTCCTAAACTAATGCATCTATCTGTGTAACAAATAAGCAACACATTGCTACCATAGACTATGCCTTGACGTAGGCCAACAAGGCTGTACGACTGTCCTAAACTAATGCATCTATCTGTGTAACAAATAAGCAACACATTGCTACCATAGACTATGCCTTGACGTAGGCTAACAAACATAGCATGAATACGATGTGCTGTTTATTTGAAACGACGGGGGGGGGGGGGCTACGGCTGGTTTTTGGCGAATCCGTTAACGTAATGAACTTGAAATAATCAAAGGAACCATGATAGCCTTTTTTAAAAGGAGTGGTTTGGGCTCCGCATTTAAAACTTGCTTTTTGAAGAAAACCGAGTGGTTTTGAAATTGTTCCATCGATTTTAACTTAGGTTTATTTTCTTTGCATTAACGAGTTAATGTTGTCCTATCAATTAATCCTACCATCGCAGAAAAAACGAAAATACAACGTACGCTTATGCCATCCGCATTCGCCACGGGGCCCCGTCATCACCCGTTAGGTTACTTAACTAACGACAGAGCGGGGGCTGGACTAGCGCGGGTGCAAAACATAAGCAACGCCTAATAAATATCATATATAGATATATCCATTCGTCTCACGCAATAATTGTAACACCTTAGGATGTGTTTAGTGGTTAATAATATTTTAATATATGGTTTTTAATAAAAAGTTTACCAAATTGAGTTCCAAATATTTTATTCTATTTAATGAGTATTTTATTAGAATTTTTCTAGGCATACACACACTTGTGCATGTAAACTGGGGTTTTTATTTGGGGTTAAACCATGATTAGCAACCATGGTGGGTTAAACCATTTCCTTAAGCTATTTTTAAAAATTCTTATTAAGTATTTTTGGTTTTAATTATGTGTTTTTTTTTATGGAAATGATTTTCTTTGTTGACTTGGTGAGAGAGAGGGAGTATGGGCTTCATGGTTGAGCCATGCTCATTAAATGAAGAGAGAGAGAAGGGGAAGGTTTTGACTTGTGCTCTCATTTCTCTCCTCTTTCTCATTCACACACACACACACACACACTCACCGGCAGCTCCAGCAGCAGAGGAAGCAACAACAAGAGAAGCAGCAGCTGCAGAAGCAAGCAGCTGCAGAAGCAAGCAGCCGCAGAAGCAAGCAGCAGCAGAAGCGGCATCAGCAGACAGCAACAGCAGCAGCTTTGGCAAGCAACAGCCCCAGCAACTGTAGCAGCTCTTCTTCCCCTTCTTCTCCTTCTCCTTGTGTCTAGGGTCGTGAGTGAGGTATAATCTCTGAACTCATTCCTATATTTCTAAACTTGTGTAGAATTAGCTTCGGTTTGTGTTAAATAGTGAGTTTGGTGCTAAATATGGTGATTTGTGTGGGGTTTTGTCCAAGTGATGATTTTATTGGTTAACCTAGCCTATTTAAGTGTTATTAGGGTCACCTTAACTGAGATTAACTCCAGATTTCACTAAAATACCATAGGGTTTCCATTTTGTGCAAAATTAGTGTTTTTAAGCGATATTGTAGCTTTCTGTGATCTGCTTATGACCCGGCTCTCTCAGATCAAAATTGAGGAAACTGGAGCTTGTACACTAGGTATAGACCACACCACTTGAGCACGAAACCCTAATTCCAAACTGTGGCCACCGGTTTATTAGTTCTGGCTGCAAATTGCGGCCAGGTAGGGGGCTGGGGTGTTGGGGTTTTTCCTAAGGTAGTCTGCTGTGTTTTCCAGTGTTTTGGCATGTGCAATTTTGTGAGATTTCACCTGTAGAAAAATCTGGGACGATATATCGCTTTTATAGTACGTTTAGTTCGCACGATACACGCGATATGTGAGTGGGTTCTGTGATCCAGCGTGTCGCGGCATGTCGGGATAGTTTTAGATGCGCATACACACGTTTTAGCGTATCGTACGCAAGCGCGTTTAGTTCGCGACGCGAGTGTATCGTTTGACTTCAATATCGTGTTTTGCGAGATATTTGCTTATGTGGATTTTCCTTGTATGAATTCTAGGTTCGCAGGCGGGTACGTCGAAGCAAAGAAAGGGAAGCAGGTGGTCGGCTACGAGTAGCGCACGACCAGGTGAGTAGATTTAACATCTACGGGGAAATCGCCCGTATGGCGTTAAGCGTCAGGGCGTGTTAGGATATTTAGTCGTTGATGTTCATATGGACTAGTAGCATACCTTCTTGTTGCATATAGAAATGGTTGTATAGAACACTGCACTGTCACTAGCGGTTAAAGCTGCACGAGCACGATTTGTATGTTACACTCACACCGTTAGTGATTGCCATTACACTTGCACTATAGGATTGCTACGCATTATACATATCGTTTGATTGCTGCATCATTGATGATTGTCATTACTTGTCGCATATTGATATATATTGATATCTTCATACCTGCGCACATGCACACTGTATATTCATACCAGTGCATACATATATTGATATCTTAATACCTGCGCATATGCACACTGTATATTCATACCAGTGCACACATATATTGATATCTTCATACCTGCGCACATGCACACTGTATATTCATATCAGTGCACACATATATTGATATCTTCATACTTACATGGATTTACGCATTGAGATATGTTGTTTCCATGATATTTCTGGATTTGGGAACCGTGGATATTTCAAAAAAGAATATGTAATTGTTTTAAAAACCCGGTTACCCTTGATATGATATTTCAGTGCGTCCACCATGAGTTTTCTCGGTTCCAGAGAGCTTGTGTGAGTATACCCGATTTGAGGAGCGGTAGGCACCGATTGCGGGTACATGGTGGACCCGGTACGGTACCCCGGGGCAAGAAGACTCGTATTGTTAGACGGTGAGCCCGACGGAGGGACTACTACCTACCGGTGATTGGTTGGACCTGACGGTTATCCGGAGGATACTGACTAGTGATGAGAGATGGATACGGGCCGATCCGTACTGCCGGGGCCGAGGGCCGATTCCGCAGATGGAGCCCGATACTGGAGGATTTGCGTGTCGATGCTAGACACGATGATTCATGATATTTTAGTGTGCCGATGCTAGGCACCCATGATTCTATGAGATTTACATGATTTAGGTATATGGATGGACACCGATTATTTTCTACGTTGATATTCCGTGTAGATATTAATTATTCCCATGCTCAGCATTCAGTGTTTTATATCTCATCCTGTATCTGTTGTACCTGATAGAGTACACATGCTATGCACGATTATTGCATACCCTGCTCATCCTATATAGATGTCATTAGATTACACATGCTATGCACGATTATTGCATACCCTGCTCATCCTATATAGATTTTATTAGATTCCACATGCTATGCACGATTATTGCATACCCTGCTTATCATTTAGAGATGTTGTTAGATCGTACTTGATGCATGATTACTGCTCATATAGTTCATCATATAGATGTTATCTGTTGGCATAGGTTGAGTATCGAAGCACGTGCATACTCGCGATTACCTTTATATGTTATCTACTACTCACGAGTTGGCAACTCACCCCCGTTGTGCCACAGTGTTTGCAGGTTGCCCTTCGGAGTAGTCACGGCAGGCTACTTTCTAGCATCTTTTGACATAGATACCCTATAGTTGGCGTACTAGCTCTTTTGCTGATAGGTGGGTTTTGTGCGGTATCTGTTTATTTTTCAGTTATGTACATCTTTGTATCTAGTACTCTCCATCTACTTTTATGTATTTGACTTAGAGACTAGTGTGAGGACGATGATGTATATTATTTTGTATTCTGGTGTCGAGCTCGTTGTGAGCCGACTTTACTTATGCAGTTCTTATCTTGTGTGATGTTTTCCACTTATTGCTCTTTTCTTCGCTATGGCGTCGTATATTGTTATCGTGGTGATTGTCTACTTACGGTTTCCTTAACAGTTTAAAAAATGTTTCTAATAAAAGTTTTAACTGTAGGGTTCCTAGGCACTCTTGTGAAGGTTCTTAAGGCATCAAACATGCCCGGATTAAATTTTAGACGTGCCGAACAACCCAAAGCCGGGATCTTTGCTAGATTATTAGGGTTTTATATGCAAGATGATAACTTTTATCTAAGTGTGAGGGATTACAACCTTTGTAGTCCGCTCCTTCACTTCACAAGCTCCGAGTAGAAGTCCCTTTGCCACGATCCACGATCTCCTGGACACATGAGAGGCTCCACGATTCGAACGATCCATTCTAGCTTGTCGTATTCCAAATCTCCGATGATCTACCTTGAAGTCGCTTCGACTCAAGCTTTCTCACTCAAAAGAGAAGAACACCCTAATCCCAAGGGCTAGATGAGATGAGGATGAGAGAGTAGTGATTTTGCTTTCTTTTAATATCATTTTCTCATAATCTTTCATCACATAAGAATTTTCAAGAGAGCTTCTTCTTTCAAGAGAGAAGAAGAAGATGATAATGGAAAAAGAATAATGATAATTCATTTTCTTTTGTGATGAATAGAAATATAAACATATGATTGAATTATTAACCATGGTCAAGGATGAATGGATGAGAATGTGTAGAGAAACAACTAGGGTTAGGGTTTGGTTAAGTTAAAAATGTGTCATCCAAAATATCTTTACAAATGACAAAAGAAAATTGCTTCTAGAAAGAACTTGAAGCAACTAAACCTAATCAAACCCTAACCTCAATTAATCATCCTTAAACATGTTTAACAATTAATCATATCATGTCACAATAATATATATCACATATATATTATATATTTGCAACAAAAGAAAATAATACAATTAACATATATCGTATATATATCAATGTATCATCCACTGAGAAAATGAAATAATAAAGTAAGCCAATATTAGTTAATATAATAATATATCATATATATTATTATATATTAAATCATCGAATCAACACTTGATCCGACGATCCGGCTATATCGAATATAACCGACTAATATATCATGTACCGATTCATCGAATCAACACTTGATCCGATGACCCGGTTCATATCCATATATCGCGAGAATCTAATACGGTATCCTATATCGCATTATTCTCGCTCCTGCGCATATCACATATGTGCCACTACTCTGTTTCGCCTGAGCCAAGAAACCTCTGTGTAGGACTCTAAAGAATCGTCAATACGCCGGTAGCAGGTGATGATCATATCAAACACCCACAAGCTGCAAGCGGTCAGCTAAACGTAACAGCCACCCAGGTATTGAGCGATCAGAAGATCAACAAGCTAGCATGTGCGTTCTCCTGTGAATCCGATCAGTAACACTCCCGTACAGTCCGGTCTGTTCGTCTGATATGTCGCATATCAAGTCTAGGGGTGGTATATGTCAGACCCCAGTAACCGATAAGTCGTGTCGATGTATGGCTCATAACGGGTCGAGAAACTACTAGTAACACTTACTAGTAAATCTCTATATCAGCCCTGGCCAGGGACTTCCAGTTATAGCCAATCGAACACAGTACAACATCAACTTCCTATACCGGGAGAGACGAATCCCCTCCTATCGCTCATTGCCTCCATGTGATTCGGGACTGTACCCAAAAGCCACCATTTTGTACGCCCTCTTGGACGTGGTAAGGTGGAAATCAAAGCACAGTGGGAATCACACAAGACACCATGACGATCTCGGGTCTACAGACTACCCTGTACCAGTGTCACCAGAGAACTGCCATCTGACGTGTGGTATATCACCATCTGGGAGTTCTCGGCGAGTCCGTCCAGTGTACCCAGTCTCCACTGAGCACCCGTACACCATCTTTGATGTCTAACACCGATGGATATGGGATCATCCATCGCCCATCATATGGGTCAAGATGCGTATACGCTAGTCTACTCTGGTGTATCGATGCCCTGTCTCGATATACCCTCGACTAGGAACAGTTATAGGATGTACTCATCGACTACCACAGCCCCACTAGTATGATCTCATCATAGTCCCAGTAGTCGAGTACATGTCCTAAGGGCTTTATCAACATGTGAGAGTAAAACAGTAAACCAATACAAGTCAACATGTTAAGATAAAGTGAAACCAAATAGCATACTATCATGACGAGCAAGAAAGTCATCTCTATATATAACCAAGCATCCATTATAATATACATCATATGTACAACAATGGCCTCTAGGGCATATACATAACTAACAATCTCCCACTTGCACTAAGGCCAGCTGCTGTAGTATCTCATACCTAGCATCCCGAATAATCTCTCAAACTGTATCTGGGGAATAGCCTTCGTGAATGGATCCGCAGTGTTGTCCTTCGTATCTACTCTCCTGACCTCGATCTCCCGGCGATCAACTATCTCCCTGATCAGGTGATACCGCCTCAGAATATGTATGGACTTCTGATGGGACCTGGGTTCCTTGGCCAAAGCCACAGCTCCATTGTTATCGCAATACAGAGGTATTGGATGCTCAATGGATGGAACCACACCAAGTTCACTAATGAACTTCTTGATCCAGACAGCCTCTTTGGTAGCATCGTTGGCAGCGATGTATTCAGCCTCCATCGTTGAGTCTGCAACGGTATCCTGTTTGGAACTCTTCCAACATACCGCCCCTCCATTGAGGGTAAAGACAAAACCCGAATGCGACTTAGAGTCGTCCTTATCACTTTGGAAGCTGGAATCGGTAAAGGACTCGACCTGGAGTTCTCCGTTACCATACACCAAGAACATCTCCTTAGTCCTTCGCAAGTACTTGAGAATGTTCTTCACTGCTGTCCAATGACTCTCTCCTGGATCTGCTTGATACCAACTCACTACACTTAGTGAGTATGCTACATCGGGTCTGGTACATAGCATCGCATACATGATAGAGCCTACTGCCGAAGCATAGGGTATCCCTTGCATGCGAGCTCTCTCCAAATCAGTCTTGGGAGACATCTCTTTGGAGAGAGTGAGTCCAGAGATCGTGGGCTGATTCCCACGCTTGGATTCTTCCATACTAAACCTCTTTAGTATGGTGTCAATGTACCTGGATTGGGACAATCCCAGTATTCGTTTAGATCTATCTGTATAGATCATGATTCCCAATATGCAGGAGGCATCACCTAGATCTTTCATTGAGAATCTCTGTGATAAGAAGAGCTTGACTGATTGCAGCATAGGAATATCATTTCCTATCAAGAGTATGTCATCCACGTATAATATGAGGAAGACAACCTTACCCTCTGCTTCCTTCTTATAGATACAAGGTTCATCAATATTTTTGATGAAGTCAAACTCTTTGACTACAACATCAAAACAGATGTTCCAACTCCGCGATGCTTGCTTCAACCCATAAATGGATTTAAGCAGTTTGCACACCTTTCCGCTGCTCCCACTATCTACGAAGCCCTCTGGCTGAGTCATGTACATGCACTCTTCTAAATCACCGTTTAGAAAGGCGGTCTTAACATCCATTTGCCAGATTTCGTAGTCATGGTATGCAGCAATGGCAAGTAAGATCCGGATGGACTTAAGCATAGCTACTGGAGAAAAGGTTTCGTCATAGTCCACACCTGGTCGTTGACGAAATCCCTTTGCTACCAGTCTAGCTTTGAAAGTCTCAACTTTTCCATCTACACCAAATTTCTTTTTAAAGATCCACTTGCTCCCTATGGGTTTTACCCCTTCAGGAGCATTTTCCAAAGTCCATACTTTGTTGGTGTACATGGATTCCATCTCAGATCGCATTGCATCCAGCCATTTCACAGAGTCACCACTCGTGATGGCCTGCTCGAAACTAGTCGGTTCATCATCATCCATGATGCAATCCTCGCTTCCACCATCAATGAGAAAACCGTAGTATCTCTCAGGTGGATGAGAAACCCTACTAGATCGGCGGAGAGGCTGGGGTTCGTCGGGTACTACTGAATCCTCTGGTTCAACCAAGTCTTCTGTTATAGTTTGTGTTGCTGGAACCTCTTCCAGTTCTACCTCATTGCCATCAATTTCTTTCATAAGAAAACCCTTTTCTAAAAAGGTGGCATGTCGAGAAACAAACACTTTTTGTTCCTCGGAGTGGTAGAAGATATACCCTCGCGAATGTTTGGGATATCCAATAAACTTACATAAAACAGATCTTGCCTCGAGCTTGTCCGGATTTTGTCTTTTGACATAGGCTGGACAACCCCATATCTTAATATACATAAGAGATGGTCTCTTCCCTTTCCATATCTCATATGGAGTGGTAGGCACTGATTTGGTAGGAACCATATTCAATAGATGTATGGCTGTCTCAAGCGCATACCCCCAGAAGGAAATAGGTAACTAAGCCTCGCTCATCATAGATCGTACCATATCTAATAGGGTCCGATTCCTTCGTTCCGATACACCGTTGTGCTGTGGTGTATAAGGAGGAGTAAGCTGAGAGAGAATCCCATTCTCTTTTAGATAATCTAGGAACTCACCGCTCAAGTATTCACCTCCTCGATCAGATCGAAGAATCTTAATACTTTTGCCCGTTTGGTTCTCTACTTCGTGCTTATATTCTCCGAATTTCTTAAAAGCTTCAGACTTGTGTTTCATCAGAAACACATGTCCGTATCTAGAGAGATCGTCAGTGAATGTAATGAAGTAGGAAGAACCGTTCCTGGCATGCGTAGACATGGGACCGCATACATCACTATGTATCAGTCCTAAGAGTTCGGTAACTTTTTCTCCGTGTCCACTAAACGGGGCTTTGGTCATTTTTCCTTTGAGACATGAATGGCAAGTATCATAAGATGATAATTCGAACGGATTCAAATAACCATCCCTATGTAACTTAGCCAGTCGTGTCGCATTGATATGACCAAGTCTACAATGCCACAAGTAGGATTCGTTCATATCTGAACTTTTCCTCTTGTGTGTGTTTTGTACATTTAGGACTGTATTCTGATTTAGAATGAATATGCCATTATGTAACGAGCCTGATGCAATCAACTTTTGATCTAGGAATATGTTCATAACATTTTCCTGTACTACAAAATTATATCCCTCTTTACTCAATAAAGAAACTGATATAATGTTGCACATCATGTTCGGTATATAATAACACTCATTCAGAATCAGTGTATTACGACTTGGTAATACAAGGTGATATTCGCCAACTGCTTTGGCTACAATACTTGCACCGTTCCCTACTTGAACGGAATGATCACCTTTTCCCAGTTCTCTACCTTTACGTAGCCCATGTAACTGTTTACATATGTGGGATCCTGATCCGGTATCTAATACCCAGGACGTAGGGTGAACTGAGAAACAGTTCTCAATAACTAACACACCTGAAGAAGATGCATCAACATGCATGTTCTTTTGGGCGGCGTGAGAATCTAGATATTCTCCTGTTTCCTGTTCAATCTTATAACTCTTATAAGAAAGAACGGGTTCAACGTTCCCTTGCTCAGTACAATAATCGGGTTCTGTCAATACATCCATATTATTATCTTGATTATGGCCTGAAATGGTCGCTACCTGGAGAGAGAAGAAAACACTTTAGCGTATGCTCTTGCAAGATTAGATTGGTTATTATCTTATCTAATCAGGATGTCTCCCACTGTTTTTATCAAATCTACCTTAAAACCCTAAAAGGTAAGATTAGCCGGGATTAATTACACCCTACAACTTCGTCAATCTTTCAGCCAGATCAGTGTCGGTACTTTGAGGGAGGTTCCCCGTGCTTTCGCACGGACCTAATTAGTAAACCTCGTTTTCCCAGAGGCGTAACCTCGTTAACACTTTTCTAGACACCTACTTGAATGACTAATTGTCCTGTGTAAAACTCTCCCAGGAGTAACTCTTACTCGCAGTGGGTATTGGGATCCAACTATCTTATAGGAGGTATGCAATCTCATTGCAAATTTCAATACTTGAAATTCCCGATAATACTTTTACCCCTAGCGTCCCATGACCTTGACGAAGGCCAAACTACTCATAGAGCGCTAGTCAAGTTCAACCCGTTCATTTCTTGATTGAATTAAACCCACCCGTACGACCCTTGACGAAGGCCAAACTACGCCGTACGAATACCCTAATCCAATCGCATCGTATGCAGACAGATAAGTACTAGTTATCTACCGTACACTACGCCTTGATGAAGGCCAAACTACCGTAGCACGAATACTAAGTAGTATTTATCTGAAATGACGGAGGGCTACGCAGGTTTTCAGAAAAACCCTGAGCGTATTGAACTTGATATCGTCGTAGAATCATGTAGTTTTTGAAAATGAGTGTTTTTGAGGGTTTTCTTAGTTTCGCTAAAGGGGTCACTCCCGGTGAAGGGATCGTCGGCCCTTTCCTCATCGAATAAGGTGTAGGATATATCATATATACCGCTGTGCAAAGCAAAACACTAAAAGCAATCAAAAGAAAAACCGTGTTTTATAGCATCTGCCAGTTTTGCTAAAGGAGTCACTCCCGGTGAAGGGATCTCGGTCCTTTTCTCATCGAATAAGGTGCAGGATATATCGTATATATCACTGTGCAAAGCAAAACTGTAGCTACCCTTTTTATTAAGTTTTGATTCTACAACATCTTTAGGTTTCTTTTCTTTTATTAATCTCATTAATAAAAATCCCATCAGCTTATGCTTCCTAAGCATCACAGAAGAAACGAAAGCAGTAATATTTATATATCAGCATATATATATAGTATAAGCATTCGTCTCAGGCAGTAATATGATCTCATCACAGAACATTGCAGCAGAAGAACATATATGAAATATTGGATATACTAGGACGTCCGTGTTTTCAATACGAGCCTGTATAAAACACGGATTCCACGGTCGCGACGAATAGCCAAACCCACATCCCAAGACCCCTACGAGAGCGGCAAGTAACACTGCCAATTCTAGGGTTAGGAGACCCGGTCTCGACTCCTCGAGATGGCCTCCCACTGGACCCTAGAACCCGGTTACTTGTGCTCCCCTCCTTGGGTCTACCTAATGCGGAAAAGTAAATAATATACACTGGTGACAACAACCGCATCCTGGAAGTGCCCCAAATAAAAGAATATTACATTACAAAAGAATTTTACATGAATGAAAATAAAAACCCTCATCTCACATAAAACCCCCGGCTATTCTGATCGCGACGATCCAATATAACATATCACAGCAACACATAATATCTCATATCATCAACGTAAGCAAGTATGCGTATCCCGATTGTCGTTGATGTATAGCAACGAAGCCGGCGATACACCACATACTACGCTTACGGTCACAGAAAAGAAAGTGTAAAACTACAATATTTGGAATCCACAATCACTTTAGACATCGTAAATCCGAAATATCACATATTCCGCATTTCATGCCTAACTCTATGAATTCCACATATTGTATCACATTCCAGATAAATATACGGTATTAAACTATTTGAACAGATAATCAAACACTCAAAATTTCCCGAAGTGCTCAACTCTTGAGCGGAGTTCAAATAATCCCAGAATATGTCACAGTACCAGTGATCCAGCCGTAGAAGGGCCAAGCCAACGCCTCACATGTGGCACGCCGTACTGCCCCAAACCCGAAGGTTCAAAAGGCAGTTCAAGACGGTCACATAATCGAGTTAAGGTTTGTTGTCTTCTAGAGGGTCCACCGCTTAACTTGTACAATTTTCCGAAAGATTTAAACCCAATAAAAATTCAACGCTTGAAAGTTTGCCGTGCCGGAATAAAGTGGGTTAATGATATCCGTTCAACCAGTTTAACAGTTTCTAAATATCCGGAAAGAAATACGAACTTAAATATTCCGATCGAGTCTACTATTACAAAACAAACCCCAGAATTTTAAACACCTGGAACGGAATAAAAATATCCAGAATGGTCAGAAAGTAACTACGGGAATTACCATGAAGCCACGTGTCCTGATCTTACTGTTCCGCGGCGGAAGCGCCGCGCAAGCCATGCTTGCGCCGCGCTTCCGCCGCTGTTTGGTGGAATTAGAGGCTCGGATTTTATGGTAATTCTTATAATTGCCTGCTGATTTTTTTACATATTTTTAATTCAGAAAAATCCCAAAATTTAAAAAATTTCTAGAGAGGGGTCCATTTTGTCCGTTACGGGTTCGATCGGAGTTTTAACTTCGTAAACACATCGCCTAATGCTCTAGCTAGGCTCTGATACCACTGTAGGGTTCCTAGGCACTCTTGTGAAGGTTCTTAAGGCATCAAACATGCCCGGATTAAATTTTAGACGTGCCGAACAACCCAAAGCCGGGATCTTTGCTAGATTATTAGGGTTTTATATGCAAGATGATAACTTTTATCTAAGTGTGAGGGATTACAACCTTTGTAGTCCGCTCCTTCACTTCACAAGCTCCGAGTAGAGGTCCCTTTGCCACGATCCACGATCTCCCGGACTCATGAGAGGCTCCACGACTCGAACGATCCATTCTAGCTTGTCGTATTCCAAATCTCCGATGATCTACCTTGAAGTCGCTTCGACTCAAGCTTTCTCACTCAAAAGAGAAGAACACCCTAATCCCAAGGGCTAGATGAGATGAGGATGAGAGAGTAGTGATTTTGCTTTCTTTTAATATCATTTTCTCATAATCTTTCATCACATAAGAATTTTCAAGAGAGCTTCTTCTTTCAAGAGAGAAGAAGAAGATGATAATGGAAAAAGAATAATGATAATTCATTTTCTTTTGTGATGAATAGAAATATAAACATATGATTGAATTATTAACCATGGTCAAGGATGAATGGATGAGAATGTGTAGAGAAACAACTAGGGTTAGGGTTTGGTTAAGTTAAAAATGTGTCATCCAAAATATCTTTACAAATGACAAAAGAAAATTGCTTCTAGAAAGAACTTGAAGCAACTAAACCCAATCAAACCCTAACCTCAATTAATCATCCTTAAACATGTTTAACAATTAATCATATCATGTCACAATAATATATATCACATATATATTATATATTTGCAACAAAAGAAAATAATACAATTAACATATATCGCATATATATCAATGTATCATCCACTGAGAAAATGAAATAATAAAGTAAGCCAATATTAGTTAATATAATAATATATCATATATATTATTATATATTAAATCATCGAATCAACACTTGATCCGACGATCCGGCTATATCGAATATAACCGACTAATATATCATGTACCGATTCATCGAATCAACACTTGATCCGATGACCCGGTTCATATCCATATATCGCGAGAATCTAATACGGTATCCCATATCGCATTATTCTCGCTCCTGCGTATATCACATATGTGCCACTACTCTGTTTCGCCTGAGCCAAGAAACCTCTGTGTAGGACTCTAAAGAATCGTCAATACGCCGGTAGCAGGTGATGATCATATCAAACACCCACAAGCTGCAAGCGGTCAGCTAAACGTAACAGCCACCCAGGTATTGAGCGATCAGAAGATCAACAAGCTAGCCTGTGCGTTCTCCTGTGAATCCGATCAGTAACACTCCCGTACAGTCCGGTCTGTTCGTCTGATATGTCGCATATCAAGTCTAGGGGTGGTATACGTCAGACCCCAGTAACCGATAAGTCGTGTCGATGTATGGCTCATAACGGGTCGAGAAACTACTAGTAACACTTACCAGTAAATCTCTATATCAGCCCTGGCCAGGGACTTCCAGTTATAGCCAATCGAACACAGCACAACATCAACTCCCTATACCGGGAGAGACGAATCCCCTCCTATCGCTCATTGCCTCCATGTGATTCGGGACTGTACCCAAAAGCCACCGTTTTGCACGCCCTCTTAGACGTGGTAAGGTGGAAATCAAAGCACAGTGGGAATCACACAAGACTCCATGACGATCTCGGGTCTACAGACTACCCTGTACCAGTGTCACCAGAGAACTGCCATCTGACGTGTGGTATATCACCATCTGGGAGTTCTCGGCGAGTCCGTCCAGTGTACCCAGTCTCCACTGAGCACCCGTACACCATCTCTGATGTCTAACACCGATGGATATGGGATCATCCATCGCCCATCATATGGGTCAAGATGCGTATACGCTAGTCTACTCTGGTGTATCGATGCCCTGTCTCGATATACCCTCGACTAGGAACAGTTATAGGATGTACTCATCGACTACCGCAGCCCCACTAGTATGATCTCATCATAGTCCCAGTAGTCGAGTACATGTCCTAAGGGCTTTATCAACATGTGAGAGTAAAACAGTAAACCAATACAAGTCAACATGTTAAGATAAAGTGAAACCAAATAGCATACTATCATGACGAGCAAGAAAGTCATCTCTATATATAACCAAGCATCCATTATAATATACATCATATGTACAACAATGGCCTCTAGGGCATATACATAACTAACATTAAACACTCTATACTTTTACTGGTTTTGATTTCTGGGTTTCGGCTTACTTAGTCGCGTTACGCCTATAGACGTTACGTGGTTAAGTGCCGGTCACGGGCCAAACTTTGGGTCGTGACAATAATAGGCATTCTAGATCACAGATGAACATATTGGATATACTAGGAATTCCGCATTTCGTTTAAGCTCATAACGAAAGACGGATTCCACGGTCGCGATGAATAGCCAAAACCCCACCCTAGACCCCTACGGGTGCGGCAAACTACCCGCCAAATTCCTGAAGTGAAGCAGCCTCCCTCAACAAAGTGAGTAGGCCACTCGACACTTCAAAGAACCCGGTAGTTTGTGCACCCCACCTTGGGTCTATCCTAGGAGCAAAAACAGTAAAAGAAAAATAGTACAACGGCGGCTACAATCTCAACTCGGATGTGCCCCGCAAAATAATATTACACCACTTTTACAAATTATATTGAATGAAAGAAAAGAAAACACTCATCTCACACACCCCAGATATTCATCATCGACGATCCAATAAGATTCATATACACAAACCAATCAACACAGATTTGTGCAACCCCCACTAATCGTCGTATAGCGATTAGCGGATGTTTCAAAACACATATAACATTACAGAAGAACTGATTAGCTAACGCAATTAGAATTTTGATCGATTAAGCAAATTTGAATCTACCCCAAGTCCAACACAGCACACAAAATATCTGGGCAGAAACAAAATATCCCAAAAATCACAAATCCAAAAAATAAGAATAACAGAAAAAATTTGGACTGAATCGGAGTCGACTTGGCCACGGATCGGCGGCAGAACGCTTGGTTCGGCCGCATATTCGTGGTGGTTTGACCGATTCACGAGCCCAAATTTCTTCTGTGTTCTTAAAAAACCCTGCATGTATTTTTAAGCTCTCTGGAAAAAAATTTAGACCAGATTTTAAAATCGACAGAAACTTGGATTTTTGGACGTGATTTCGGGATTTTTCCGGCGATCGAATTTCTAACACTTTGCTAACAAGTTAGTTAAGGTTTAACCTGGCTCTGATACTAGTGTAAGTCTATGTAGCACACCCCACGGCTCGCGGGGAGGCGGAATACTTTAAAAACGGTTTTCTTATACCAAAAGAACTTGTTTTTACTTTGCAACTTAGACTTATTCCACTTTTTGGATCTTGATTAAACCTTAGCTAACAAAACTAAACTACTAGAGAGTGCTAACTACTATATTTAAGAGTTATACCCTCATGTATAGTCCTTCGGGTCTTCAAGTGGCTCCTTGCTCCTTGGTTCAAACTCCTTCTTGATCTCCTTTCTTTGGCTTCTCTTTGGCTTCGTACGAACTCGGTTGCCGGTCTCCTTTGTATCAAAGATGGATCCACCCGAGGGCCTATGGTCAAGCTCCAATCTCAAAGAGATAACTTAGTGATCCAACTTGATAAGAGAGATTACTAAGTAGAAGTAGAAAGAGTGTATTAGACTAATTGATCTCAAAGCTCATTGTTTCACAACACATGTGAGTGTATGAGCTTGAGGGAGAAGGAGAGGAGAAAACTTAGGAGAGAGAAAGCATTTGTGAGAATGAGTAGTGAATGCGATGAGAGAATGGCTAAGTATTAAGATAATAATTCAACCATGGAATAAAAAAGGCTCAAAAATTGTAACCATGCTCGAATAGTAGCTCCAAATGAATAAACAATTATCTTATCCATGCTTGCAACCCATTCCTCAAATATCTCTTAATTTCCACCTCATTAATCTTTTATGGAAAAAGGATAAATCAATAATGAGGTGTCTCCTTCTAGAAGCTCATCCTTGCAAAATTAAAAGAATGCCCTCACCGTATTTTCATACCCGTATCCGTATTCTGAAAAATACGAATATACAGAGACCGATATAATCCAATAATATAATACTAGTATCCAGCTTAAACCAAAACCTACCAGTATTATCTGTCCGAACATCATTCGTGTAGCTAGTACATGTATGCGATCGAAACCCTGCCGTAAAACCGTACGGCCTCTACATCGTCTCGCCTGATCCAGGGAAACCCTCTGTGTGGGACTCTAAAGGCTCGACAGTACGCTGGCAGTGAGTTTAACCACAAGTCCGTCAGTGGCACTAGCTGTACGTAACGACAACCCAGGTACATGTCGAAAAGGATTCCGACGAGCGAACTCGTCCGTAACCCCTACTGAGTCTGTCCATGACAATATCCATGCAGTCCGGTCTGTTCGTCTGAGAGTATCGCATGTAAAGTCTAGGGGATGGAAAACGTCAGACCCCTAATAACCGTACAAGTCGTGTCAGTGTGGCTCAAGACCTTCCGAGAATCTATTGGTCCGTCCACCAGTAATTCTCAATCAGCCCTGGCCAGGGACTTATGGTAATGACCAACCGATCACCGTGCGATATCGATTCCCTATACCGGGAGAGACGAAACCCTAACAGTCACTCACTGCCTCCATGCGGCTCGGGACTGTACCCAACTAAAACCTGTTTGCACGACTCCTTTGAGCCGTGGTTGGGTAGTAATCAAAGCACAGTGGGAACTCACACGAGACAAATGACGACCTCAAGTCGACAGACTATCTGCACACATGTCACAAGAGAACTGCTATCTGACGCTAGGTATAATACCATCTAGTCAGTTCTCGGCGAGTCCTGTCCGGTGTACTCACACCCAGTGAGCATCTGTATACAATCTTAGGTGCACATCACCAATGGCTGCGGGACTAATCCATCGCCCCTCGTCAGGGTCTACATATGTATACACTGGTCTACTCTGGAGTATCGATACCCAGTCTCAATACTCCTGCGACCAGGGACATTTCAAGGATATGCCTATTAACCACCCAGCTCCCACAAGTGTGACTGCCATCACAATGCTGGTAGTCAGGAAAATATCCTACGGTCTTTATCAACATGTTCACAATATATGAAATACAAGGTATAATATATCACATGTTAAGATAAAGACAAACCAAATAGCGTACTATCATATCGAGCAAGATTGTCCTGTATATACATATCCCCAGCATCCTATACAATGAAGGACTCTAGGGCATATATATCCAACAAGCGGGTCGGGACGAAAGTGGGTGGCTAATGATGATGCTCAATATCGGTGATCTCCCAGATCAGGACACGCGGCAGATGACGTGTCCCAAAGCTCGCAAGAAAGGACCAAGAACGGCACGTCGGAAGAATACCTCGGGTCCGCGGCCCATGGACGTAGCCGACCTTTTGCGACCGTCCACACCACTCCTATTCTCGCCTACCAAACAACCATTGGCTCACTTCCGAGCCCCCCTGCACAATTGGCCTCCTCGGCCCTCTCAGCTCGCCTCCGGGCTATGGCAGAACCAAGATACCTTGGCCTCCCGCCCGTCCCCAATCCTCCCGCCCGTCCCCAAGCCTCCCGCCGAGCTTATCTTCCTCGGTCTCGTCGACCGACCAACGACACCAATCGCAGGCGCATCCGCCTCACCTCCGTGAATCTCGCCATGCCCGAGATATCCGCTGGCCACGTCCCGCGTTCCACGCCATCACAATCCCCCATTAACGAGTCTGGCTTGCCATTAATGCGGGACCCCGCCTATCACACGGGCGTGACGCCGAGAGCATAACGGCCGGCGTGATTCACGCGCCCGCCTGCCTGTTGCCACCACTATATAAACCCCTCTTTCAGACGGTTCAAGTAGGCCATTCTTTCCCTACTAGGCCGTTACTCTGCTCAAATATCCGGTCTAACTTGATCGTCGGAGGGTCCTCGGTGGTACAATCACCCTGGGACTTCCTTGAAGGTAGATCGACATCAACCACCTCAAACCCATTGAGATCCACACGCTTCAGGAGGCAACCTCCAACTCAATCTCAGCCGTCCATTATCGCCAACAGTAAATCTACGGAAGGTAACATCTGAGGGAGATCCATACCTCTATCAGTGTTAAATATAAATAATTTTGATGATTATAGCTCTATGAGCCTATAATATTGTTTTTACTTGATAGCTAGCTCTTGATGGATGTATTATCTTATAGAACCTTTAGTAATTCATTTTCTTATGTTGAAATCAATCTAAAATAGATATGTATGAAAATGAGGGTAAAAGAAAAAGAAAGAAAAAATCAACCCTATTTAGATGCCATAAAAATGACTTTTGGGTGCAATTATTTTTTGGTTGCTCGAATTCTATTTCAAAATGTCGTTTTTTGACTCTAGTTGTAAGATGGATCAAAAGTTTGGACTTATAAGCAATGTTTGCTTTTTAAATCCTCAGTTCTGTTACTAATATAATTATTTTTTTATTTTGGTAAATATTTTCATGGTTTTTAAGAGGTGCGATACGATTAATGGTAAATACAAGCGAAAACCAAACAATTATATTCGTGAGGTACTAGGTTACCACAAACCACCATTGCTCAAACTACACATTCTTGATTTTTCGGAGCACCATCATCAACTTTTACGTGCATTATTGATCTTTTTCCGGCACTCAAAGAAACGAAAATATAAGAAGCAGGAAAGATTGAGAAAATATTATAACCATGGTAATTGAAAAAAAATACTGATTTCTCATCACTCAGGAAGAAATGAGAGTTCGCTGTTCTGAATTGAGAAACAAAAAAAAACCTTTATACAGAAAAGGAAAGAGCTTAGGTCACATGGATTTTATAAGGTATGCGGCGTAAAAACTGGAGTGCGCAAAGTGGCATGTACACGTCATTGTGACAAAGAACGTTTAAATGGTTCACAAACACTCAAAGTTTGCCAGTCTTAGCACATAAATACCTAAAATCTGCCGGTCTTAGCACATAAATACCTAATGTTTATTTTTTAACTTTTAAATACCTAAAGTTTCCATATCTTAGCATTTTGCTACCTGTCGTTATGTTGAGATTAAAATATTCCTTTAAAATTCCCATATTACATAACTTTTTTTTGACTCTTTTAGGCTTGATAGTTGAAATGGAAAAAGAGGGTTAGGGTTAGAGTTAGGGTTGGCCTTTCTTCTTCTCAAATTATTCGAATCCTAGCCTCTTCTTGTTGGGAGAAAATTGATCCAAGGAACAATGCTACGACAACAATTCACGTAATAACAATGCAAATACCGACGAAAGAAAAATAAATAAAATACACGAGAAAAAAATAGAATCACAAACCCGAGAGACACAAGGAATTTGTTAATGGGGTTCACCCATCGTATGGATAGTCTCTGGCAGAGCGGAATCTGCAAACGTCTGCGTGATCCTTGAATCAAATTTACATGCAACCATAGGAGAAAATTGATCCAAGGAACAATGCTACGACAACAATTCACATAATAACAATGCAAAAACCGATGAAAGAACAATAAATAAAATACACGAGAAAAAAATAGAATCACAAACCCGAGAGACACAAGGAATTTGTTAATGGGGTTCACCCATCATATGGATAGTCTCTGGCAGAGTGGAATCTGCAAACGTCTGCGTGATCCTTGAATCAAGTTTACATGCAACCATATGAGATTTCTCTCAAATCTGTAATGACCCTAAAATTCCTATACATTCATATCATCCTTCTTTTTATAAAATACCATAGTTATTTGTTTTTGGGTATCTCCTTTTATTTCTTCTCTATTAAATATATTGTTTTATCCCTCCTTCTATTTTTGTTTATTCTATAATTTTTCAAAGCCCAAAATCCAAGCCAAAATAATTACGTTTGATTTTCTTAAGTTTCTTTTTTCAAAGCCACTTTCATTTCATACAACATATATTTAATTCTTGTTAAATATGTGAATAAACATCATTGTAGCTCATTGGTTAAATCCTTACATTGTTATTCCATAGGCCACATGTTCAAACCCTCATTCTTGCAATTTTTTTAATTAATTTTTTATCTTCTTATAACCTACAAAGACCTTTCATTTCATCTTTCTTTTAACTCCTAAAATAATTAGAATGATTATGAGCTATAATTAATTAGAATTATGGTGGCCATAACCCCGTTTTTATATATCACTCTTCTCTTTCTTTTATTCATAACATATATTTATCATTCCCCATCTCCCATTTCATCTGGATTTCTTGAAGAAGAACACGAAAAAGCTCTTAAGAAGGTCTCGAAAGTAACACGAGACTATCGGCGGATAAATAAGTCCGGTGACAATATCGGTTTGTGTATATAGATTCCTTCTCTCTTCCTTTTTCTTCTTGAATCTCCATCCTCTTGTCTCTCTTTCTTCTTGAATCTCCATCCTCTTGTCATGTTGTTGTTGATGCTGATATTTTGCTCTGATTAGTCTCATGATAAAATATTTTTTGTTAAATTAAAATTTTGACATAAACAATATATATTTAGACCTAAACTATTGCCTACCATAGTTGATTTCATGTTAAGTAATATTGTTTTTAATGATTAACCATAATCGACTCATATGTTTGCTTCACATATGTTAATTCATGTTATTTATCGCTAAAATTTTAATTATTTATATTTACTTTTGAATACAAGAAAACAAAGTTATAAATAAATACCATAGATTTATCATTTTCACATACGATCTTACAAAACATTTATCTTTAAAATAATTTTTAGAAATTAATTCCCACTTTTGGAAATTTCAGTAAATTTATATATGATAGAATATATTTTTGTACGTGCTATAAAAAAAATTCAGATCAAACCGCATAACGGTTCAGGAAGTACATTGTTTTTATTCATTGTTCGTAAAAACAGAAAACTGCATTTATCGGTCAACTTTTAGAACGCTTAATTTGGTCTACCGATATCCAAATTGAGCAAACTCAGATGTTTTGGTCATCTACATAGAAAAATATAAATTTTCTTAGTTTTAAGTTTTTATTTAAAACCGAAATAAAATATAGAAAACCGTGTTACAATATTTAGTGACGAATCTAGACAGAATCTTTCCTAATTCGCACAATGTTTTTAAAATAGGACATAACTCGAACTCTCGATGTCCGTTCATGACAAAATTTAGATGCGCAGATGAAAAATTGAATTAAATATAATTTAATGTATACTAGATTACTTAGAAATGCATGAAACAACTCTATATAGGCTTTGCAATACAAGATATAGTTGTTGTCCAGAAATTAGAATTTCTGTTTTAAACGCTGATATTAAAATGATCGTACCTAAAGCTTCAGGAGTCCAAATCATGCGAACCTTAGTTGTTTGGATATGTACACCGAAATAACTACAAGTTTATAATAATCTTAGTAATCTGAAACCTAATGGAAATTGACTCAAACTGTATTTTAAAAATATGCGACGGTGTTGGATGGATTCTTATTTGTTCTGCATGACGAAACGAAAACGGGTATATCTCCCAAACCGGTAGTCGTATTTAGGCACGACTGGAACTAATGTATGGAAAAGACTTAGATCTATATTTTTGTTTATATTCTGCATTCGATTGACTTGAGTAATTAGTCGTACAT
The DNA here is from genome assembly GCA_030015575.1 of Agapanthus africanus. NCBI lineage: Eukaryota > Viridiplantae > Streptophyta > Magnoliopsida > Asparagales > Amaryllidaceae > Agapanthus > Agapanthus africanus. The sequence goes on from JASDDO010000014.1 coordinate 517,539,107, forward strand.
AATCTTTCTTTATAAGCATTGCTTATGGTCGTTACCTGAATAACACACTTGCCTCATTTCATACTATTCGAACATATATACCTTATTTTTATGATCTCTGAATTTTTACATGTACATGAAGACATAATTAGATAATATCTGTTTGATTTAAACCTATTATATGATAGACTTGACTTGACCCGAACCATAAATACAACTTAACATGAATTCTTGAACTTGACATGAATAGCTGCATACAACCTGAACTTGAACTAGTATTCTCTATATTCATGGATTCAGTCAAGACCTGAAAACATGAACTATATAATAAAATATGCGGGGATAAGGGGTTGCTTGGTAAGGAACATATGTCGTGACACGAAAGGTGACTTTAAAAGAAACCTAACATGAATATTGAATGCCGTTGTCCCGTGGGTTATGACGGGGCCTTATACTTCTTGTTTCCTTTGATCAATAGGATAAGCTGGACTACTTTCGTTTACACGCATACCTTCCTTATCAAACTAAAAACAACCACATTAGAATAGAATAACCATAATCATAGAATTTCCATGCTTATATACCTTGCCATACTTATATACATTGCCATACTTACACACTTATTATCCAAGCTCATGTTACACTGCATGCTATATAGAACTGCCATATTACATAAAATTACCATGCTTAATTATGAGTGTTACTCGTTCATGGCTTGATGATAGTAGTTCTCAATTTATACATTTGTCATTATCATTTCTACACTTATCTTTTTTTAGGACTAACTGAGCGCTAGTTCGCTGACGGACATTCCACCCACTTCTTTCTGTCCTTAGAATGTTCGTCAGGTGGCATTGATACAGAGGAGATAGAAGTAGTTGAAGGGGAGTACATGTTGGGTTATGCCAGCGCCCCGGCCATCAATCCGTGGCCAAATGCGAAACAAAAATGTAATAAACCGGCGCTAACGGAATCCGAGTCTACGGATCGACCCATAAGCCCTAGATAACAAAAACATGCAAAGGGTTAGAGTGATTATACCGAATGATCCGAGTCCTTCGGTCTTCAACCCTCATCCCAACCTCCTCGCGGCTTTCTCAATCATGTTTGATCTCCGGTCTCCCCACATCGAAGAAGATCCACCTCGAAGGTTTGTAATACGGGCTCCGACCTTAAAACCAAAGCAACTCGAGTATCTAGTTTGCTAGCCTAGATAGCCAAGATGAAGTAGAGATAGTTTGTGATTATTTTGTCTCAATACACCCTAGGTTTCTCAACACATGAGACATGTAGGGTGGAGATTGAAGAAGATGCAATGAGGTGAAAGTGTGAGCTCAAGAAAAACCAGGTGAAGAAAAAAATGTGGCTGCCTCTATTTTTTTTCTTTTGTTGTGTGTGTGGGTTATTTTTTGTGAGCAATAATGTAGTGTGCTAACAACTAAAGAAAAACCACTCTAGAATAAATATATACTTGCTCAAAACAAATATCTCACACTACAAACCAAAATCCCTAGCATGTCACCACATGACTCATCTCCATGAGTCACTAAGTGCTCATGTTAGAATCAATGCTAAAAAGAGTCATTGTCATGCCCCACCTCCAATACAGAGAGTATTGTCTGCTCTGACCGAAACCGCACGGTTTTGTCCTTCGGGGCGAACTGGACCCGACCAGGGGCCACTTCCCAGGAGGTCACCCATCTCAGAACTTCCCTGGCTCGAGCACGCTTAACTACGGAGTTCTTAAGCTCCTGTAGTGCCGGTTCACTTAAAATGCGCCTCTGTATTGAAGAGTGGTATCATTCCATTTATAGTACAGATCTGCCCCCTTTCGGAATATATTCCGAAGAGTCCCCATTGTTCTACAGTGGGTCCCACGGACTCAAGAGGTGGCACCCACGGATTCAAGAGGTGGCCCCCGTCCACTTAACACGACACTTGGCGTGGCACTTTGTTCCGTGTGGCACTTTGCTCCGCAAGCAAGAACCGGGTCCCGACATTGTGTGTGGGTTATTTTTTTTGAGCAATAATGTAGTGTGCTAACAACTAAAGAAAAACCACTCTAGAATAAATATATACTTGCTCAAAAAAAATATCTCACACTACAAACCAAAAACCCTAGCATGTCACCACATGACTCATCTCCATGAGTCACCAAGTGCACATGTTAGAATCAATGCTAAAAAGAGTCACTGTCATGCCCCACCTCCAATACAGAGAGTATTGTCCGCTCTGACCAAAACCGCACGGTTTTGTCCTTCAGGGCGAACCGGACCCGACCTGGGGCCACTTCCCAGGGGGTCACCCATCCCAGAACTTCCCTGGCTCAAGCACGCTTAACTACGGAGTTCTCAAGCTCCTGTAGTGCCGGTTCACTTAAAAGGCGCCTCTGTATTGAAGAGTGGTATCATTCCATTTATAGTACAGATCTGCCCCCTTTCGGAATGTATTCCGAAAAGTCCCCATTGTTCTACAGTGGGTCCCACGGACTCAAGAGGTGCCCCCCACAGATTCAAGAGGTGGCCCCCGCCCACTTAACACGACACTTGACGTGGCACTTTGTTCCGTGTGGCACTTTGCTCCGTGAGCAAGAACCGGGTCCCTGTCGGACACCTGTCGGGACCCGGTTCTTGCTCACGGAGCAAAGTGCCACACGGAACAAAGTGCCATGTTCATATCATAATATTGCATTATTATATTCCCCATTCTTATATATTTTACAAATAAACAGGTGCTTTTGACGTATGTCTATTACATATTACAGGTTACAAGTTTTGGACAGAAAATAATGAAAACGATGAAAAGACGATGCAAAAGTGGACTTTGACCAACAAACAGAAGACTCTTGATCAAGCCTACATCAAAGATAAAATTCACAAAGTACAAGGCAATGCAAGGTCCAAGATTACAAAGCGAACGGTTAAAAGTCCACCGCAATTATTCACTGGAGATCTGGAAGAAACATAGAAGCTATTTTAATAAAGAACCAAATAATAAGGAAGCCCAAAGATCCAAGGCCCAATACTTTCTTTTAAAGAGACAGAGACATAAAATTTTACCAAAGCTTGAAGTCTACTTTGACTAGATCTTCCTATGGATATTTTGGTAAATGTAGACATGCAAATCAATTGTAACATAGGGTTTCCTATTCTCTATAAATAGGAACTCTACTAATTGTAATTTCTTATGCCTCTCTTTAATGAATAAAATTTAGAAATCTTTTGGAGAGCATCGGTGTTTCTTCTCCATTCAGAAATTCAGATCTGACAACCCTGCATGGATGATTGGAGGGATGCATCTGTAAGTAATTTAATTTCTTGCCTTAGTGTAGATTTAAATTCCTTGCCCTAGGTAGATTTAATTTCATGCCCTAGGAACTTGTTTAGAGTTAGCTTTGGGGAAGGATTTTGAGAGATGAGATCTCTCATCCCTTTCTTACCCACCAAATATTTAAAATAGGACTCCATGCATACATGCACATACCGCTCCCTACGGCACTCTATCCCTCGAGGTAGCGGTGATACCGTAGTATAAAGGCCCGGGTGTGATGTTTTCCATGGAGGTTAGGGTAAGGATCTCTAAAGGAAGGACAAGAACCTAGAGGAAGGATCACCTACCCGAACGGATCTAATCCACTTTATTGATAATTACCATAACTCCTCACAGATCTTCATTCGGGTATAGAAAGCGTTGAGATTTAATTACATTTCCAAACCATCCCTAAACCTAGCCCTAGCAAGAGTAGATCTAGATAATTGCCCTAGGTTAATTAGGTTTTTAGATTTAATAATCAATCCGAACACCCTTCGGAATTAACTCGTAAGCGCGAATCGGAAATTCACAAAATCCCTGTGGACTGACCCGTACTCACCGGCTAGCTTCATGCGACGCCGTTCTTGATTGCGGTTACAAATATTTTTGATCTATCTTTTAGAAAGCGCGAGCATGCTAAATCACTCAATCAAATGGCGCCGTTGCCGGGGATGGCGTATAATTTTCTTTTCGCGATTTCGGGTTAATCAAAATTAAAAAAATCATAAAAATCTGAAAAATCACAAAAAATATAAAAATATATCATCTGTTATTTTTGGAAGGGATACTTTGTTGTTTGAATTTTGCAGGATATACGAAAATCGGATCTGGAAATCTACAGAGATCAAAACAAGAAAAAACAGATCGGAACAACAGAAGATCACAACAATCGAGAAACATAAGAAATTTGGAGGACCGAGTTTACAAGTTAACTGCGGTGATCTGGTCCACCAAAAAAAAAAAAGCCGAACCGACCAAAGCGCGGCGGAACCGCCGCTCCAGCCCCATTTTGGTCGCGGAACCGCCGCGGTCTGGTCGATTCAGGGCTTGAAAAAAAAAGTCAGAAGCGCGATTAAAAAAAAAAAACAGTTCTGCCACTGTAAATTTCTGTGAGTTTTCTCTCTCCTGCTCTGCAAATCTTGATATATCTTCTGTAAATTTGCCTGCAGGATTTCTTTGCGCTCAAAAATATTTTCCCTTCCATATAACAATTTTGTGCAGGATTTTTGGGCCCCGCTTGAACTATATTGATTGCAAGTAACATTTTGCTGTTGCATATCTTTTCTATAAAATATTTTGCTGTTGCATATCTTTTCTCTAAAATCTTTTTGCAACAAAATTTTTCCAAATAAAGAGAAAGAAAAAAATCAATGAAAAATGAAAATAAAATGGACAAATATTTTATAGAACTTGCAAAATTTTTTAGCCCCAAATAAATCCTTGTACCACCCAACCTTCCTTCTTGTCACCTTTCTTCTTCTAACATGGGTACCCCACACAATAAATCATTAGCCGAACTTTGGTATCCCGAGCCTAATTTTGCGTCGTACGTCAATTTGTTCGGTCAATTTAAAGACGATCCTTCCTTACCAAAAATATCTTTGAAAGATCAAATAGAGGCGTCTAGGAGAAACAGTTTGACTTTTCAACCCACTTTGTGTCGACCAAGTCCATATTTACCACCTCCATATGTTGACACCAATTTTCCAAGTCCTTCTGTCACTCCAAAGCCGATGTCCATTGCTGAGCATATTGCTCAATCTCGCAGCCGATCTTTCACCCCTCTCCACACATCTAGTTCTAGGGATCCACAAGATTATTCACATTTTTATCCACATGTAGACCCTACCCCTGTCCTACCACCCACTTCCTACCAGTCTTACCCGACCTTCCCACCCTCACACTGTTTCGACACAGCCATTAGGGAGTTTCACATATCCAACCAATTTCGAATCTTTCACCGAAACCCCCTCACCACCTAAGTCTAGTTTGGAAGAGTCGTTGGAAGCGTACATTGCTGCAACAAATAAAATGATGAGGAATGTGGAAGCGTCCATGGCCGCCCTTATGCAACCTAGTGAACCGGTAGCTAGTTTCCCGCTAGCTCAAAATTTTTCAATGTATAAGGAGGCGGTTGGACAGAGTGAGAATGAGAGAGGATTTTCAAATCAAACCTACCCTTACCCAATTGAAGCCCACAACTCCTGTTTGCCATCGATTGCCCTAAATAGTTCACCAGTTGAAAATAAAAACGAGTTGTGTGATTTTGTAGTGTTTGATTTGCCAAATTGTGAGGAACCCCTTTCGAGTGAAACCGCACCTAATCCTTTCGATCTTTACACCTCCACTCTAGAACCTAAATCGATAGATATCCATGCTTTTGATGAGGTGTCTAAAGAAATTGATTTTCACTTGATTGAGAATATAGACACCGGGAATATTTCGGATGATGAACCTGTCGATTTGCTTGAAATTTTATGTTCAAATCATCATCCTGAGTTATTAAATGTTTCTCCCGAATCTCATATGCGTCTTGATTTTGATGATAATGGCATGGATAGGCTAAATAATGAGTTGAATATTGAGGATAGTATTGAGGATAATATTGAGGTTGAATCATTTTTGTTTGATGTGTCTGATTTTCCAATTCATCATTCTGAACCTTTGACTGTTATATCACCCTCCCTCCTTCCCATCGTTCCGACCACTGTGAGCTTGAAAGATTTTCCTTTGAATCCGATACTGTTCTCACAGATGATAACACTTACGAGTGTTTCACTTTTTCGGACAATGTTGATGACTCACCGCCCGAGTTTGAGTCCTTTACATTTTCAGATGAGCCATCAGACTCGGTTGATTATAGCAGTTTCGAACCATTAATGGAATCTTTCAAGTTCGAAACAGTTTACTACGGTGAGAAAGATACTATCCCTAATTCACTCCCTTTCGTCTCTCCTATTGTCCCGACCGTACAAATGACCGTTACGCTTTCATCTCCGATACCAAGTTCGGCGTACCCATGTTTTCTTGCGAATCTTGAGGGATTTGATCCCATTTCTCGACGAGTAGATAGGTTAGCGCAATCTCTTATAACATATCGGTCATCACATATTGCGCTAATTTATTCACTCAATTTACACCCTCAAGATCGTACTCCACTTCCTTTTTCTTTTCGCCATTCTTCTCCTCTACCGAGACCATATTCTACCATTCTTCTTTCCACACGGTCTCGCGTGCTTCTCATTTTCTTGCACCAACTATACCATTTCCACGATAAGATTTTTGAATGGTTGGTGCTAACTTTTGGCTTGTGCAAGGCCAAGCTTAAGTTTGGGGGAATCTTTGTATATATGTATATATTTTTTTGTTTTCTTTTCAATAAAATAATAATAAAATTTTTTTTCAAAACATTAAAAATATAAAAAAAAATTATAAATAAATAAACAGGGGAGTGCCGGCATTTTGACCCTATTGGTTCAGCATGACAGTGAGGACACTGTCAAGTTCAAGTTTGGGGGTATGCTCGGTAAGTTTTCTTCCTTCGCATTCATTTGTACATATTTTTGCATTTGCATACTTATTTGAAAAACCCATAAAAATTGAAAAATTTCAAAAATTATAAAAAATTATTGTATTCAATTTTGGCCATATTTGATTTGAGTTTGACAAATAGGTTAACTGGCTAGGAACAACTAGATCTTAGACTTAGTGAATTAAAAACCCTAAAAATAACATTCCTTAAAATTTAACGGTAGAAAGTATATGCCTTGTAGTTTATTTAGAAATAGGCAAATTTTGGGTTCACTTCTTGGGCTAAGTCAAAATGAGGGAAAAATATTGAAGCTTTTATTAGAGTATAAGTTTGAAAAATAGTTCCTAGCTTAAGTCTAGATTCTGAAAATGTATACCCTACAACTTGCACAATCACGCACCTTGAAACTTGGAATAGTAGAGGAGACCTTGAAATTCTCTTGTCTAAAGTCCTTAGTGCAATGAAAATAAAAAAATATATATCAGTGTGAATAAAGAATAAAAAAATGGACACTGGTTCTTGTGATTACTTAAGGCTGTAAAAATAGAAAAATATTTAGCGATGGTGCTTCATCACCTAGTGCCTTAAACTAACTGGTTTGGGAGTCACTGCTAAAAGCCTTAGGTGTTGCAAGACTAGGAGGTACGCTTTAATGTGCAAACACATCTTGTAATCGGTCGTTGGTACCTCAAGAAGTATTAACAGTCGCATGAAGGATGTGTAAGCGAAATTCAATTAAAAATTCACTAATTAATAAGTGCTTTGGACAATGGACGAGAGTATGATTGCTTGATTTGAATTTCCAAGTGTAGGGGTGATTTATACACACACGTGGGGATATGTGATTGGAGTTTAGATGAGAGAAAGGAATGAAGAATAGAACTTGTATCTTTAGTAAGGGTTGATAAAAATTCCTAAGTGGAGATGGAATCCTAGAAGGAAAACTTAAGAGATGCCGAAAGCTAAGTAAGTCTATAGGATATATATAATCTTAAGTTAAATAATGAGGAAGTGTGAAGAATATGGGTGGATAATTTACAAGTAAAAGATAATAGAATTCTTAGTTAGAAAACCTAATTGGAGAACAAAAGTTAATGGGCTGAATTGATAGGATTTTGTGGGTAGTATCCGCTGAAAACCCTCAGGAGACAACACTCCTCCTACTAGGGACACCTAGAGGTTTAACGTCTTGTTGCACGTGCTCAGTGTAATCGCGTTTCCCTGCGAAAGTGCGGTTAGGATTTTAGTGAATAAAAATCAGTTTGCTCGAGGACGAGCAAAAGATAAGTTTGGGGGTATTTGTTCATATCATAATATTGCATTATTATATTCCCCATTCTTATATATTTTACAAATAAACAGGTGCTTTTGACGTATGTCTGCTACATATTACAGGTTACAAGTTCTTGGACAGAAAATAGTGAAAACGATGAAAAGACGATGCAAAAGTGGACTTTGACCAACAAATAGAAGACTCTTGATCAAGCCTACATCAAAGATAAAATTCACAAAGTACAAGGCAATGCAAGGTCCAAGATTACAAAGCGAACGGTTAAAAGTCCACCGCAATTATTCACTGGAGATCTGGAAGAAACATAGAAGCTATTTTAATAAAGAACCAAATAATAAGGAAGCCCAAAGATCCAAGGCCCAATACTTTCTTTTAAAGAGACAGAGACATAAAATTTTACCAAAGCTTGAAGTCTACCTTGACTAGGTCTTCCTATGGATATTTTGGTAAATGTAGACATGCAAATCAATTGTAACCTAGGGTTTCCTATTCTCTATAAATAGGAACTCTACTCATTGTAATTTCTTATGCCTCCCTTTAATGAATAAAATTTAGAAATCTTTTGGAGAGCATCGGTGTTTCTTCTCCATTCAGAAATTCAGATCTGACAACCCTGCATGGATGATTGGAGGGATGCATCTGTAAGTAATTTAATTTCTTGCCTTAGTGTAGATTTAAATTCCTTGCCCTAGGTAGATTTAATTTCATGCCCTAGGAACTTGTTTAGAGTTAGCTTTGGGGAAGGATTTTGAGAGATGAGATCTCTCATCCCTTTCTTACCCACCAAATATTTACAATAGGACTCCATGCATACATGCACATACCGCTCCCTACGACACTCTATCCCTCGAGGTAGCGGTGATACCGTAGTATAAAGGCCCGGGTGTGATGTTTTCCATGGAGGTTAGGGTAAGGATCTCTAAAGGAAGGACAAGAACCTAGAGGAAGGATCACCTTCCCGAACGGATCTAATCCACTTTATTGATAATTACCATAACTCCTCACAGATCTTCATTCGGGTATAGAAAGCGTTGAGATTTAATTACATTTCCAAACCATCCCTAAACCTAGCCCTAGCAAGAGTAGATCTAGATAATTTCCCTAGGTTAATTAGGTTTTTAGATTTAATAATCAAACCGAACACCCTTCGGAATTAACTCGTAAGCGCGAATCGGAAATTCACAAAATCCCTGTGGACCGACCCGTACTCACCGGCTAGCTTCATGCGACGCCGTTCTTGATTGCGGTTACAAATATTTTTGATCTATCTTTTAGAAAGTGCGAGCACACTAAATCACTCAATCATGCCACGCCAAGTGTCGTGTTAAGTGGGCGGGGGCCACCTCTTGAATCGGTTGGGGCTACCTCTTGAGTCCGTGGGACCCACTGTAGAACAATGGGGACTCTTCGGAATACATTCCGAAAGGGGGCAGATCTGTACTATAAATGGAATGATACCACTCTTCAATACAGAGGCGCCTTTTAAGTGAACCGGCACTACAGGAGCTTGAGAACTCCGTAGTTAAGCGTGCTCGAGCCAGGGAAGTTCTGGGATGGGTGACCCCCTAGGAAGTGGCCCCTGGTCGGGTCCGGTTCGCCCCGAAGGACAAAACCGTGCGGTTTCGGTCAGAGCGGACAATACTCTCTGTATTGGAGGTGGGGCATGACAGTCACACTCTCCACCAAATAAACATTTAAACTAAAATGTTTAATAGAAAAAGAAATGCCATTATCTAAAGTAAACTTGTAACGAATTAGAATACCCCTCATCCGTATATACATACCCGCATTCGTATTCCGACTGAATACGAATACAATGAGACGAAAATAATCCAACAATATAATATTAGGATCCGACTTAAACCAAAGCCCACTAGTATTATCCGTCCAATCATGATTCGTGCACAAATGCACGAATATGATCGAACCCTGCCATAAAACCATACGGCTTCTACAACGCTTCGCTCGAAGTGTTGTAGAAGCCGTATGGTTTTATGGCAGGGTTCGATCATATTCATCCACAGTAGGGAAACCCTCTGTATGGGACTCTAAAGACTCGTCAATACGCTGGCAGTGGGTTTAACCACAAGCACGTCAGTGGCACTAGCTGTACATAACGGCTACTCAGGTATTAAGCGAAAGGGAGGCCGACGAGCGAACTCATCCTGAAACCCCTACTGAGCCTGACAGTGAAAATATCTGTACAGTCTGAACCATTCGCCTATGAATATCGCATATCGAGTCTAGGGGGATGGATAAAGTCAGACCCTAATAACTTGAGATTTAGTGTCGGTATGAAACCTATCACCACCTTAGAAACTACCGATCCTAGATCAGTAATTCTCGACTACCTTGGCCAAGGATTTCTGGTGATGGCCACCCGTGCACACCGCGACATCGACCCCCAATACCGGGAGAAACGAATCCCCTAACGATCTGCTCACTGCCTCCATGTGGCTCAGGACTGTACCCAACTAAAACCTGTTTGCACGACTCCTTTGAGCCGTGGTAGGATAGTAATCAAAGCACAGTGGGAACTCATACGAGACAAATGACGATCTTAGGTCGATAGACTAACCTGTACACATGTCACCATGGAACTGCTATCTGACAATAGGTATAATACCAACTAGCATGTTCCCGGCGAGTCTGTCCGGTGTACTCATAACCCAATGAGCACCTGTATATATCTTAGGTGAACTGACTGACACCAATGGCTTGTGAGACCAGCCACCGTCCCTCTCGGGGTCTCGATCAGTATACACTAGTCTACTCTTGGAGTATCGATGCCCAGTCTCGAAACTCTCACGACTAGGGACATTTTAAGGATGTGATTATAGACTACCCAGCTCCCACGTATATGATCGCCATCATACTGCAGGTAGTCAAGCATGAATCCTAAGGACTCTATAAACATGTAATAGTGATCTGTAATGTCACCTGAAGCATGTACATGATGATAAAGACAAACCAGATAGCATACTATCATCTCGAGTAAGACTATTCTACCGGTATAGGTTCTCCTTCAATCATTGCAATCACGTGCCTGCGATCCAATAATTGACTTGAGGGCACTATAGCCAACAATCTCTCACTTGCACTTAAGGCTAATTATTGCGGTGCCGCATACTCACTGCCCGTGTGATACCGAACACCCAACTTCTCTAGTAATCAGTTTCACAAAGCTCGTTTGTAAAACTATTATGTTCGAGAAATAGCCTCGGTGAGTGGATCCGCTCCAATGTTTCTTTCTATGTCTCTCTTTATCTCAAGTTCGTGGAGAAATTCATCTCCCGAAATGAGCAATACATGTCTTAGAATATTTCTGGAAATCTGATAGGACCCGGTTCACAAATGAACTCCAAATCCAATAACTTCTTAGACTGTATCGTCCACTGAATTTAATCTGTATCTTGGGGCATGCCTCCCTCGGTATCCGCTTGGACCACCTGTCCAAACTACTGCCCCTCATCAATAGGGAAAACTATAACTCTGACAGTCACTCTGTCATCCAGGTCACCTTGGAAGCCTGGAATGATAACCGTCTCCTGAAGGAGGCTGCCGTTACCAAATCCCTAGAATATCCACTTATGTTCATAAACTGCTTCTGAACGTTTCTCCAGGATTGGATTAATATAAACTTATTGCAACTAGTGCAAAAAACAACATCTGGTATGGTACTTGACATCTCATGATTGACTCAATTTCTTAAGCAAGTGATATGCCAATCATGCACATCCCACTCCCATTTAGTCTGTAAGACACCATTAGAGAGAGTGACTCCATCACCTGCAAGTACACCACCATGCCAGGAGTCATCCATTCTAAAACATCTTTAGAATAGTGTCAAAGTACCCAGATTGGGAAACTACCCAAATCTAGATCTAAAACCATAGATCTAGTTACCAGAATGCCTGATATATTATCCATATCCAATGTGGAGAAACCACTGTGTGACAACCACAGTATAACCGATCGTAGTATAGGAATTTTACTTCCTATAAAGTGCATGTCATCCAAATACCAGGACATCACACCCTACTACCTTCTTAACAGACCCATCTCCTATTCTGATGAAGTCAAAGCCTATGACTGTCACATCAAAAATAGATGATCTATCTCCGCTATACCAGCTTTAGTCTATAAATAGACACAAGCTACTTGTCCATTATGCTTCCGCTGCTCCCACTGACTACAACAACCCTCTGGCAGAGTCATATACACGTGCATTTCTAAAGCTAGTTTAGAATGACGCTATACTCATTCTCCTACCGGGTCTCATAGTCTAGAATAGTAGTAATGGCAAGTCTGGGTAAACAAGAACCTCCCTGTCACCGTCTTTGAGGAAACTGGAGTACCTCTCGGGTGCCTGAGGTTACCCACCATATCTGTGGAGTGGCCAATGGAATGTCAAACTCGATTGAATCTTTAGGTTTTGAAATCACTTCCAGTTCTACCATATTCCCATTACTTTTTTTTGAAAAATTCCATTTTACTAAAACTGTGGAGAGTCAAGAACAATATTACTATTGATCTTCCAGATGGTAGAAAGTTAACCATCGTCATAGCCCGGGATAACCCACAAACTTCCATTATAGAAACGTGCCTTGAGTTATCCAGAGTCTGGTTTTAAGCATAAGCCGGATAACTCCATATACCTTAACATCGTTAAGATATGAACCATTCTATATACAATATAGAACAGAGGCACTAATTTAATTAGAACCAGATTCAAATCATGCAGCTTTCTCCAGTGCATGTCAACTAAAAGGAAGGAGACCGATCAACATTACTCAACTAGGAGTGCATCCAGATATGAGTAACCTGAAAGAAAAGCAAGTTCTCAAACCATTATTATTAACTGAATACCATCCACAAGTATCTACATCTTCTATCACCTTGAAGAATCTTGATACTCGCAACATATGGTTCTCTACTTTATTCTTGTACCTATAACTTCTCAAAACTTGGACCTTGTATTTCTACGAAACACTTGTCTAAAACTAGAGAAGTCATAAGTAAACAGAATATAGTACGAGGACCAACCCCTCTGTCCCAATGGACACTGGAAAACATACAATACTTTGTATAAGTCCCCTGAGTTGAATAGCTCAAACGCTGTGCGTCGTAGGTTGAAAACTGTACTATGGTTAAGAAGAATTACACCGCTGTTTAATACTCCTTACCTAACCATCAACTGATATTGGTAAATGTCATGGACATAATTTCAAAAGGTTATATCTCACTTTATAAAATAAATGTACAGATATATCAGTTTGAAATTGGTGCATAACAGCAGATATTCAAAACCAAATATTTGCCGTTAGGCAAAACCGAGGCGATTTCCTCAAATATCACCAATTACAACGAATTCCGATATAATGAGGATATAATCACCTAATTCCCAATAACTTACTCCCACTTATCATCTGTAAAACCATACAGATGTGAGAATCAAATCTGGTAAATACATACCGTGGAGCAAGGGTCTAATTGGGAAATCAGTTTTCAATTAATAACGCACAGTGAAACTGAAACATAAAAATGCTTCGAAGGGGTATCCGGGTATTTCTAGTAATGCCTCTTCCATTATCCAGATTGATGACTGTAACCGTATATTTCTTTGCCATCTCTCCAAATCTCTTTATTTGTCTTTACTCATTAACTTCTGTACACTACCCTTAGGCTAAATAGTTTTCTTCCTTCCCTACCGTTCGGCACCAGCCTATGGTTAGGAAGAAGACTATCCAATAAGCGTAATAGGTGTACTCTTCTAATCTTAGGATCACTCGCAACCTGAGAGAAGGTAAAGATAAAAGACAACTGAATAATTTTTATTCTATTTCTTCTGAACCAAAATCCATTCTCGAACTGGAACAAGTTCCTTCGAGTTCGTATGTTACTATACGATGGATTATCTAATAAATGTCGATATTCATAGTGATACGGGGTGTTTTGGAGAAATTCAAAGGTGAAGTAGGAGTGACGATGATATACGCGGTTTCGTCATGAATGACAGCAGTTGCAATTTACTTTGCCCTCTTTCTAATCCCTTTATTTGTTTTTACTTATTACCTTCTGTACACCACACTTAGGCTAATTGGTTTTCTTCCTTCCCCACCTTTCGGCACCTGCCAATGGTTTGGAAGAAGACTATCCAATAAGCACAATTGGTGTATCCTCTCCTAATCCTAGGAGCCCTCACAACCTGAGAGAAGGTAAAAGGAAAAGACAACAGAATAGTCTTATTCAATTTCTCCAGAATCAGAAACCATTCTCGAATCTGAAACAAGTTTCTTCAAGTTCGTATGTAACTATATGATGGTCATATCCAATAAATGTGGATCTTCGTAGTGATACGGAATGTTCCGGAGAAAAGCAAAGGGTAAAAGTAGGAGTGACAATGAAGTATGCAACTCTGATAATCCAAAAGCCAGTGTGTTTTAAGATGGTTCGGTTAACTTGGTTCATGAGTTTTAGTTTAGGGTCGGGCCATAGTCGCTGCCAAAGAGAGAGAGAAAAGAAACACTCAGCGTGCACTCTAACCTAGATCAGAATGGTTAATCACTTTTTCTAATCAGGATGTCTCCCACCGTATCCTCAAATTCTCCTCCAAACCCAAAAGAAGAATTAGTCGGGATCATCTAAAATCACCCGAGGAGTAAACCAACTCATCAGTGGGAATCGGTTTCCAACTATCATCGCATGATAACTTGATAAAATCCACTCAAGTTATCACACTCCAGAAGGTGTGCGCATATCTGGCAAGTTTCCTGTATGTTTGAAACTCCCGATATGTTTTTTACCCCATGCTCTTATGAACTTGACGAATGCTAACAAATCATAAGTCACATGTCAAGTTCTACCCGTCATTGTCCAGGTTAATTTGAACCCACCCGTACATACCCTTGACGAAGGCCAACAAAGTAGCACGACTGTCCCAAACCAACGCATCTATCTATGCAACAAAAAAGAAATAAATAGCTACTATACACTATGCCTTGACGAAGGCCAACAAACATAGCATGAATACTAAGTGCTACCCGTCTGAAATGACGGAGGGCTACGAATGGTTTTTGGCGAAAAACCTTTAACTTAATGAACTTGATATCGTTGAAGGAACTGGATAGCTTTACAAATATATAGTCGCGAAAACTTTTGCTAAAGAGGTCATTCCCGGTGAAGGGATCTCGGCTCTTTCCTCGTGGAATGAGGTGCGAGGTATTCTCAACTGAATACCTCGATGCAAAGCAAAAAAGTAATCGACTATAGTGAAGTTATTACACTGACGCAAACTTCTGCCCAAGAGGTCACTCCCAGTGAAAGGATCTCGGCTCTTGCCTCGTCGAATGAGGTGCTGGATATTCATAACCGAATACCGCTGTGCAAAACAAAAGAAAACGCTCTTGTAATAACATCTTTTGAAAATTGTTCCAACAACATCAAATATGTCTATTTTCCTTGCATTGATCAGAATCAACGTTGTCCCATCAATTAATCACACCAGAAAAGAACGAAAATATGATGTACGTATATGCTATCAGCATTCGCTACTGGGCCCCTTCACCACCCGTTAGGTTACTTAACTAACGACAGAGCAGGGGCTGGACTAGCGCGGGTGCAAAACATATACAATATCTACTAGTATATATATAATAATATATAATAATCATTCCAGGCATGATATATGCAACATCAAATAATAAGCGATAAGCATCACAGAACAATACTGATAATCTGGGAGCCCCGGGTTTCCTTTGAGCCGCAAGTGAAACCCGACGTTTCCCTGGCCGTGTGGATAGCATGTGTAATGAAAACGTAGAACCCTACGAGCGCGGCAAGTTACCCGCCAAAACCAGAAGTGAGGAAACCCCTTCATTAAAGTGAATGGGCTACTCGACACTTCACGGAATCCGGTAACTTGAGCACCCCTCCTTGGGTCAACCTGTACCCCCTACGAGTGCGGTGAATAGCCCGCCAATTCTAGATTGAGGCCCTCTCCGTCTCAACGCCATAAGATGCGGGCACGTTGTCCTCTAGAACCCGGCTATCCGTGCACTCCACCTCGGGGTAATCCTAGTACAGAAAAGAAAAATATGTACAACGGTGACATCGACCTCAACTCGGTCGTGCCCCAAATAAATAATATACAAGCAGGCAGTGACGGCAGTCCACATGTTGGACGCTCACCCCGCGATATCAAATGTACAAATGAAACTAAACTGTATTATCATTGCACTTAAGCTATCCGCTACGACGATTCCACCACAACCACAACACAACACAGAACATCAACGTGAATGTCACGTTCGCAAACCTGTCTAAAAGACATATAGAAATTAGACAAGTTATACCACTCTAATGATATTCACGGTCGCAGATAGTAATGTATATACTGTAAACTATGGAATTATAATTCCGCACGCAATTAGCAAACTAAACCAATTTCCAAAACCAAGAAAAACAGTGAGCTAAAGTTCCAAAAACCGACCGTTTAAAGCCAATTCGGAAGTCCGAATCAAAACAAAATACGCCCGAACCTTCACGGGGAGTTAGAGAATGAAATTAACTCTAAGTCGGGGGGCCTAAAGGGGATACCCTACCCCAAAGGTCACCACGAGGTGGCCAGGGGGTGAGGCAGACCAGAAACTGCCCAAGGTGGGGCAGTTTCGGGTCCCCACTGCCAAGACCACCTTGTGGTGGTCTTGGGGAGTAGGCCCAGCAATTCATCCCCCTCGGGGGTTCTCCGGGGAGCCCATGCACCACCCCACAGCTTCTCAGTTCAAACCGTGAGCCCGCGGGGTGTGCAAACATCTCAAACTTTCAGTTTTTGGAACTGTTTTGTTCGGCAGTTTTTGCACGACAAAAACGACGGATTTCTAATGTCGCAATGAGTTAACTAAGGCTTATGGAGTAGCTCTGATACCATGTTGGGTTATGCCAGTGCCCCGACCATCAATCCGTGGCCAAATGCGGAACAAAAATTTAATAAACCGGCGCTAACGGAACCCGAGTCTACAGATCGACCCATAAGCCCTAGATAACAAAAACATGCAAAGGGTTAGAGTGATTATACCAAATGATCCGAGTCCTTCGGTCTTCAACCCTCATCCCAAGCTCTTCGTGGCTTCCTCGATCATGTTTGATCTCCGGTCTCCCCACATCGAAGAAGATCCACCTCGAAGGTTTGTAATACGGGCTCCGACCTCAAAACCGAAGCAACTTGAGTATCTAGTTTGCTAGCCTAGATATCCTAGATGAAGTAGAGAGAGAGAGAGTGTGTGATTATTTTGTCTCAATACACCCTAGGTTTCTCAACACATGAGACATGTAGGGTGGAGGTTGAAGAAGATGCCGTGAGGTGAAAGTGTGAGCTCAAGAAAAACCAAGTGAAGAAAAAAAATGTGTCTGCCTCTACTTTTTTTTCTTTTGTTGTGTGAGTGAGTTATTTTTGTGAGAAATAATGTACTCTGCTAACAACTAAAGAAAAACCACTCTAGAATAAATATCTACTTGCTCGAAACAAATATCTCACACTGCAAACCAAAAACCCTAGCTTGTCACCACATGACTCATCTCTAAGAGTCACCAAGTGCACATGTTAGAATCAATGCTAAAAAGAGTCACACTCTCCACCAAATAAACATTTAAACTAAAATGTTTAATAGAAAAAGAAATGGCATTATCTAAAGTAAACTTGTAACGAATTACAATAATACCCCTCATCCGTTTATACATGCCCGTATCCGTATTCCGACTGAATACGAATACAACGAGAGGAAAATAATCCAACAATATAATACTAGGATCCGGCTTAAACCAAAGCCCACTAGTATTATCCGTCCGATCATGATCCGTCACAAGTGCACGAATATGATCGAACCCTGCCATAAAACCATACGTCCTCTGCAACGTTTCGCCCGAAGCAGGGAAACCCTCTGTGTGGGACTCTAAAGACTCATCAATATGCTGGCAATGGCTTAAACCATAAGCACGTCAATGGCACTAGCTGTACGTAACGGCTACCCAGGTATTGAGCAAAAGGGAGGCCGACGAGCGAACTCATCCTAAAACCCCTATTGAGCCTGACAGTGACAATATCCGTACAGTCTGGTCCGTTCGCCTATGAGTATCTCATATCGAGTCTACGGGGGTGGATAAAGTCAGACCCCTAATAAGTTGACATTTAGTGTCGGTATGGAAACATATCACCACCTGAGAAACTACTGATCCTAGATCGGTAATTCTCGACTACCTTGGCCAAGGATTTCTGTTGATGGCCACCCATGCACACCGCGACATCAACCCCCAATACCGGGAGAGATGAATCCCCTCACGATCCGCTCACTGCCTCCATGTGGCTCGGGACTGTACCCAACAAAAACCTATTTGCACGACTCCTTTGAGCCGTGGTAGGGTAGTAATTGTTTGGAATTCACCCGCGCGCGCAAACGTGTATGTTTTGAAATATGAGATATGTTTTTAGGAAAACAGATTGCGCACGCGAGATCGTTCTCATTTTAAAATTTATAACCGCAAGTGCACGACGCGTTGTAGCGAGCCGGCAAGTACGGGTCGATCCACAGGGAGTTATGTATTAAGTCTTGTTGTTTAAGATTCAACAAATTAACGAATTGGGGGTTGTCACAAAAATTATAAAGAATATGAAAACAATAAAAAGCATGAAAAGGAGTTAAGGAAGAATGGTTGTGGCTTGGCTTGGAAGCTTGAATCGCGACGTTTACCTCTACACTCCTTTGATCATGAGTTTTCCGGCTTTACCTTGATTCCGGCATGAAGCACGACTTGTCAACGAGGTTGCGGAGCACAAACTGTCAAATTCCGATATTCGTCGCAAAGCACGAAACGAGTCCTTTTGATCACTTACCGCTTGTATGTTCGCGCTTGGGGTATCAACACTAAACACAACGGTTAGCAAGCATACCGCAACAACAAAAACACAAAGTGGTTAGTGAGAGCAAATGATTTTTGTGTTACGTGTGCTAAGTATTTGTGATGGTATATGGTATATGAAATTAATGTAAGTCTACGTTGCCCACCCCGATACTTACGGGGAGACGGAAACGTTATGAAAAATTCGATTTTTACAACACTAAGCAACATGGACTATACAAAAGGAGGATCTTTGCTAAACATAAACTAACAACCAAGCTAAAAGAGTTAGCTACTCGGTTAAAGGGTTATACCTAAGTCTTGAAGTCCTTCTCTTCTTGCTCCCTTGAGTGGGATGAACGGGTCGTCCTCGTCGCCTTCTCTTGCCGAAGAAAGATCCACCCGAGGGCCTCTACCTTTGGCTCCTACCTCAAACTAGAAGTAACTAAGGTGCTTGGTATGCTAAACCAAGAACCTTAGAAAGAGTAGAGAATGATTTTGGTGTTTTATCTCAAAAGCTAAATGTTTCTCAACTCATGAGAGGGAGAGCTTTGAGAGAGAGGAAGAGGATGAGAGATAATAAGAATGAGATTATGAGAAGATAATGACAACCTTTTCATATATATGTGAATTATGATAATTAAAAACTTAACTAAAGATAATTGTGATGGTTAATCATGAAATGACCAATATCGTTTCACATTAATTACTTTTGCAAGAATCAAAGAGCATCTTTCATATGAAATGATGATAGTCAATATGTCAACATGGGTCAACAAGTCAACCATAGTCAAATGGTTAACAACCCTAACCATAACACAATTATAATTAATTAATATTAATAATCATATTTCACATATAAACATTAGGGTTAAGAAAAAGACAATGGTCATCAACCCTAATGAAAGTCCTTTGCCTCTGCCTCAGTCAACAGTGCATACACGCCCGTATCCGTGTTCCGAGGAACACGGATACAAAGAGATAAAACCAATCCCAAAATATATACTAGGATCTGGCTTAAACCAAAGCCCGCTAGTATAAGCTGTCCGGACACCAAACGTGCATAAGTGCACGGATGTGAACGAATCCCGTCGCAAAACCATGCGACCTCTACTCGTTTTGCCTAAAGGCGAATAACCCTCTGTGTGGGACTCTAAAGACTCGACACTACGCTGGCAATGTGTTTAACCACAGACCGCAAGCGGCACTAGCTGTACGTAACGGTCCCCATGTAGATGCCGATAAGAAGACTGACGAGGTAAACCCATCTGAACTCCGACTGAGCCTTAATGTGACAGTCTCCGTACAGTCCGGTCTGTTCGTCTAAGAGTATCGCATGGCGGGACTAGGGGGGAGGTAAACGTCAGTCCCCTAATAGCGGTACAAGTCATGTCGGAGTGTGGCCCAGAACACCCTGAGATAACACTGGAAACCTACCAGTCTATCTCGCTTGCCCTGGCCAGGGACTTTGTGCAATGGCTCTCCTAGACACAGCGCGATATCAACCCCCAATACTGGGAGAGACGAATCCTGTCTAACCGTCACTGCCTCCAAGTGCTTCGGGACTGCACCCAACTGCTACCTGTTTGCACGACTCCTTTGAGCCGTGGTAGGGTAGCAATCTAAGAACAGTGGGAACACACTCGAGGCGAAGTGACAGTATCAAGTCAACGGACTAAGCTGTACTCATGTCACCTAGGAACTGATAACTGACGTTAGGTATACTACCAACCAACAGTTCCCGACGAGTCCTGTCCAGTGTACTCGTAACCTAACGAGCACCCGCATACTATCTCAAGTACGACGTACTGACGGCTGTGGGACAGACCGTCTCCCAAGCTGGGATGAGAAGCGCATACGCTAGTCTACTCCGGAGTATCGATGCCCTGTCTTGATAGTCCTACGACTACGGAACTGCATAAGGATGTGCTTGTGGATTACCCAGCCCCCACGAGTGTGACTGCCATCACAACGCTGGTAATCAAGCAAAGATCTTAAGGGCTCCACTAATGTGTAAAGGCGATATGCTATAAGAAACACATGCACACATTAAAGTAGAAACAAACCAAGTAGCATACTACTATTTTGAGCAAGATTGTCAATACATGGTGAATATCCCAAGTGTAAGTGCACGGCGGCGCCCTGGCCGTCAATCTGACGGCCAATTGCGGAAGCGGTGATAAACTTTAATTTTTACTTGAACTGGCAAACCGCCGCGCACTAATACCCGGATCGAACCACTAACTAGTCCTAGCTATCTACAAGAAAGGGAAGATAGATATACCGACAGATCCGAGTCCTCCGGTCTTCTCGTCATCGTCCCAATCTCCTGCGGAAAGTCCCGTCTCCTCCTCGTCGCCGGAAGTGCACCACATCGCCTACTTCTTTTACGGGCTCCCACCTCAATGCCGAGGCAACTCGGGCACGAAGATGGCTAGTCGACGTGCCCAAGATTTGCTGTAGAATGTAGTGTACAAGTCTCATTTTGGGGTTGTAGGAGATGCCTTTATGGTGGAGGAAAAGAACTTGGAGAGAGGTGGGAAAAATGTAGCATGCAAAGAAAATGAGAATAACATTTTTCCCTCACCAAAAGAAAAAGACCCCCTCCTCACTAGTGGCCGGCCATGCAAGAAAAATGGAGATAGAGAATAAAGTCAAGGGGTGGGTGGAACCATCATCCAGGGGAGAGTGTGAAGTGATCATGATAAGGAATGATCACAAAACAATTCTAACACTCCAAAACCTAATCAACTCTCATCATATCCCCACAAGTCAAACCATGATGGAAAAGAAAGAGTCAAAGGATGGGCTCCATCATGAAACCATCATGATACAAATATATGCAAAAACACCCTCCACAAATACTTATTTGCAACAATGCAAATAAGCCCTCCTCTACCAAACTTCGGCCAATGAACGATACAAAGGAAATTGGCCGAAATGGAAAGCAAACTGGCAACTCCATAAAACTGGTCCCGTAATAAATTACAGGAAAACCCCGATACTGTGCATACACACCCGCATTTATATTCCGACCGAAATACAAATGCAATGAGACAAAATTCACACTGTACTATACTAGGATCCGGCTTATACCAAAGATGGCTAGTAATATCCGTTCGATCCTGATCAGTGCAATACCGCACGTATCTGATCGAACCCTGCCATATATCCATACGGCCTATAGTACAAACTGTCCGATCCTGATCCATGCAATACCGCACGTATCTGATCGGACCTTGCCATATCTCCATACGGCCTCTACAACTTTTTGCCCGAAAGCTGAGTAACAGAATATGGGGGACTCTAAAGACTCGTCAACACATTGGTTGTGGATTTAACCACTAGCACGTCAGAGGTATAAGCCAATACGTAACGGGCTACCGGGTATTGACTAAAAGGGACGTCTGTGAGCGAACTCAGCCTGACAACCCTACTGAGCCTGTCAGTGACAATATCCGTACAGTCCGGTCCGTTCGTCTATGAGCATCGCATGGCGGGCCTAGGGGGTTGGTAAAAGTCAGACCCCCAAAAGCGGTACAAGTCGTGTCGGAGTGTAGCCCAGAACACCCTGAGATACTACTGGAATACCTACCAGTAAATCTCCTGCCTTTGCCAAGGACTTCGTGTAATGGCTCTCCTAGACACAGCGCGACCTCACCCCCAATACCGGGAGAGACGAACCCCTGAAGATACGCTCACTGCCTCCATGTGGCTCGGGACTGTACCCAACTAAAACCTGTTTGCACGACTCCTTTGAGCCGTGGTAGGGTAGTAATCAAAGTACAGTGGGAACTCACACGAGACAAATGACGATCCCCAGGTCGATGAACTAACCTACACACATGACACCAGGGAACTGCCATCTGACGTCTGGTATATGACCAACTAGCATGTTCCCGGCGAGTCCTGTCCGGTGTACTCATAACCCAATAAGCACCTGTATACATCTTAGGTGATCCAACTGACACCAGTGGCTTGTGAGACCGGCCACTGCCCCTCGTCGGGGTCTCGACTGTATACATTAGTCTACTCTGAAGTATCGATGCCCTGTCTCGAAACTCACACGACTAGGGACCATTTAAGGATATGCTTATAGACCCCAGCTCCCACTTATATGATCGCCCTCATACTGCTGGTGGTCAAGCAAGAATCCTAGGGGCTCTATCAACTTGTAATAGCAACTTGTCAGGTCACCTAAAGCAGTACACGATGATAAAGGTAAACCAGATAGCATACTGTCATCTCGAGTAAGACTGTCCTACCGGGATAGGTCCTCCATCAATCATTGCAATCACGTACCTGTGACCTAATAATTGACTCTGATGGCACTATCTCCAACAATCTCCCACTTGCACTCAAGGCTAATTATTGCGATGTCGCATACTCACAGCCCGTGTGATACCGAACACCCAACTCCTCTACTAGTCAGTCTCACAAAGCTCGTTTGCGAAACTATTGCGTTCGAGGAATAGCCTCAGTGAGTGGATCCGCTTTGTTGTTTCTTTCTATGTTTCTCTATATCTCAAGTTCGCGGAGAAACCCATCTCCCGAAATGAGCAATACCTGTCTTAGAATGTGTCTGGATGTCTGATGGGACCTAGCTCATAAATGAACTCCAAATCCAAACTTCTTAGACTGTATCGTCAACTGAACTTAATCAGTATCCTGCGCCATGCCACCCTCAGTATTGCCTTGGACCACCTGTCCAAAATACTGCCCCTCATCAGAAGGAAAAACTATAACTCTGACAACCTCCTTGTCGTCCATGTCACCTTTGAAGCCTGGAATGATAACTGTTTCCCGAATGAGGCTGTCGTTATCATATCCTTAGAACATCCACTTATGTTCTAAAACTGCTTCCGACTGTTTCTCCAGGATTGGATCAAATGTCAACTTATTGCATCTAGTGCAAGAACAACATCTGGTGTGGTACTTGACATCTCATGATTGACTCAATTGCCTGAGCAAGTGATCTGCCAATCTTGCACATCCCTCTCTACTTTAGTCTATATGACACCTTTAGAGAGGGTGACTCCATCTTCTGCAGGTACACTACCGTGCATGGAGTCGTCCATTCTAAATACTCTTAGAATGCTGTCAAAGTACCCTGATTGGGAAACCACCCAAATCTAGATCTAAAACCATAGATCTAGTAACCAGTATGTCTGATATAAAATCCAAGTCCTTTGTGGAGAAATCACTGTGTGACGACCAAAGATTAACCGATCGTAGTATAGGAGTTTCTTTTCCTACTCTGTGTATGTCATCCAAATACCAAGATATCACACCCTACTACCTTCTCAACAGATCCATCCCCTATTCTGATGAAGTCAAACCTATGACTGTCACATCAGAAATAGATGATCTATCTCCGCTACTGGTGCTTTAGTCTATAAATAGACATAAGCTACCTGTCCACCAATGCTTCCGCTGCTCTCACTGACTACGACAACCCTCTAGCAGAGTCATATAGACGTACACTTCTAAAACTAGTTTAGAACGACGCTATACTCATCCTCCCGCCGGGTCTCGCAGCCTGGAACAACAGCAATGGTAACTGTGGGTAAACAAGAACTTCCCTGTCACCGTCCTTGAGGCTACCGGAGTACCTCTCGTGTAACCCTTCGAAAATCGTTTAGGCAGTTTTTCGGTAATCGGCAAATTTTTCGGCTTTTTCCGTAAAATGTCAAAATTGATATTTTTCATTGTAGACTTAATTATACAAAATTTAAATAAGATATTACTATAATTTTGTCACTAAAATGTCATTTATAAGTTTCTAGTTAAATAATTTTTTTTTCGTAATTAATTATTTTTTTTATTATTTTAAGCCTTTTTAAATACATTTAATTAGGGATAAATACAAATTTAATTAGGTAAATTTCTTAATTAGGAGTCTTTATAAGCTAAAATATGGTGTTAAAAAATTTGTGTCATGACTTTCACATTTTTAGTTTTATGGTTTGAAATTAATGAAAAAAATGAGGTAAAATAAGGGTTTTTTTGTAAAATGTTGAAAAGAAATGCATTAAATGATAACATGGGGGTGTTTTGGACCTAGAATCTTCTCCAAATTTCCCAAACTCTCTCCTCCACCTGCTGGCCGACCCCTTCACCTGCAGTTTTCCCCACTTCCTCACTCCATTTTGCTTCATTTCTTGCAAAAAAATTCAAGAAAAATCCACAATTTCCACCTCCATTCAAAGCTTAACCCTAATCCCTTCTCTCTTCAACCCAAATTTGTTCAAAAACATGATGAAAGGAGGCTTCTTGGAGACTTGATCAAGCTAGGGTTCAAGCTT
Source organism: Agapanthus africanus (assembly GCA_030015575.1). Taxonomy (NCBI): domain Eukaryota; kingdom Viridiplantae; phylum Streptophyta; class Magnoliopsida; order Asparagales; family Amaryllidaceae; genus Agapanthus; species Agapanthus africanus. Next base: position 517,564,419 of record JASDDO010000014.1, read on the forward strand.
GAGAGGTGAAAATCCTAAACTAGTTTGCTTACTTGAGGTTTAATTGTGCTAGAATTTCAATTCTAAATATTAGTTTAGTAGTAAATGTTTGATTAGGAAAAATCAAGAGAAGGTTTTGATTTTAGAAATTAGGGTTTGTAGCATAATGGTGGGATTATGTTAGGGATGGTTATCTAGGTGATTGGAGTGGTTAATTGTGTATTGGTATGCTCGCTAAAACGACAAATTTCAACGTTTGTATCGATTTGGTTTAAAAATCGCTTACTAGATTTTTACGAAAAATAGTATGCGTTCAAATTGCGCTAGGTTAGCGATATTATTAACTTCGTATAGGATTATTAGAGTGCGCGAACGTGGGGTTTCGTCTAGTCGGGTTGTAGTTTTGTCGATTTCCCCGAAATGACGATTTTAGCTAAAAATTAGCGATTTTCGTGCGTTTTTCCGCGCACCGAGTGCATGCTATGTTTAATTTGTGAGCGTCGATATTTGTATAATGTGACTTGCATCGTTTAGGGTTATGTAATCTTATACTTGGTATTGTGCAAATATAGGATCGGTCGGAGAAACATCGGACACGGCGCGCAAAGGCAAAGCGGTGGCCGGATCAGATTAGCGGGGATTTCTGGTGAGTAGATATATTCATCTATGGGGGAATCGTCTGGATGGCGTGAGGCCCCCCTCCCTAGTTAGGATTACTCTACTTTATGCAATAATTATATTGTTAGCTAGCTTATCCATTTATGTACATTGCATACCCTTACAGCTAACCCTATACTAGATTGCATGGACATTCATATGACATTCATATATACATATGCGATATCATTTCGTAGGACACGAACACCTTACCATTGGCATCTATTGCACGCGCACTATTCATGTGACACACACGCCTTTGGTATTTGCCATGCCACGTGCACTATAAAAACCTGTTTAGCTTAGTAACGCCATTGCATTCATGCATGATATTTGAGATTGTATCGTACGCATATACCTCGCATTACTATCATATTTACATAGAATTCTAGCCAAACTCTCACATCATATACATTGATATCATAGACACTTATCATATATAACATGTGGACATTATGATTTCTTGAGGATTTCAGTTTGCTGCGATTTCTGGATTTTTTTTTGGGGAAAACCGTAAGAATTTAACAAGCTTATATTTATCATTTTTAAAACAAAGTTGCGGTTTTCTCGTGACGTATGTGTCGTCCACCATGAGTTTTCATGTTTTCTGTTGGATTTCGAGACCCGATTCGAGGAGTGGATGAACCGTCTCGGGTACATGGTGGGCCCGGTATGGTACCCCGGGGCAAGAAGATCGAGTTGTAGACGATGAGCCTGGCAGGGGAAGACTACCTACCGGTGATGTCTGGCGCGGCGGATATCCGGAGGATACCGACCGTTGTCGTGAGATTTATGATATGGGCCGATCCGGACTGACGGAGCCCGACATTGAGACAGATATGATTCCTATTTGGTGTCGATGCTTGACACGGGTTTTCTGAGGATTTCTTGATGATATTTAGCTATTATGCAGACATTCGTTTTCTAAAAGTTAAGAATGCAGTAACTTTAACATTTAAAACACTTAAAGAGTTAGAAAAGATATTGCATACATGTGCATGCATACTAGAGTTATTATATCACATATGGACATACATGTTGTTCCGCATTGCGTGCATTCTTACGATTGCCTTATTAGATGTTATATTTACTCACGAGCTGGCAACTCACCCCCGTTGTGCCACAGTGTCTTGCAGGTTGGACCCGTCAGTCTTATAGCGGCGGGCTATTCTGTCATCAGTCCCTTTTGCTCAGACTCGTGACATCGCCCATAGATGGGTTGCGAGTATACTTTATTTCTTTTTGCTTTATCATTGTATCTAGTATTCTCCATCTACCACTTGTATTGTATATGCGACCTAGTAATGAGAATGAGAGATATGTATATTTGTGGTTTCTTTTGGGTCGAGCTCACTTGAGCCGACGTGTGTTTTCTGGTATTTGCATCTCTTTTATGCTCTTTTTCTTGATATTACTATTATATTGCATGTGGTTGTGATCCGCCTTGGGCGAAGAGCTAGCTCCCGCTTGGGGATGCCATTTTTATAATTACAGGTTTATTATCTTGTTGTACCCATTTTGGGGGATAGAAAATACAGGGGAGACTCTGCCGAAATTTTCAGAAATTTTTTGATGTTTTAAAAAGGGATTCTTTGCAACTTAATTGATTTGAAAATCGTCTTCATTAAAGGTTTTCCTTCACTCTCTTTTGTTTTTGGTTTAGATTTTTCTGGGCTTTGGCTGACTTAGGTTACGTTACGCCTTTAGACGTCTCGTAATCTAAGTGCCAGTCACGTTCCGTACCTTCGGGTCGTGACCAAGTTGGTATCAGAGCGTAGGTTTTACCTTTCTGAGTGTAGGACGACCTTGGTAGATGGAGTAGGTGACTTAAGCAGAGTGGCGTAGCGTGGGTATGATCCGCGGCATATTTACGATACGGTACTCCGCCTAAGTAACCTTAGGACATAATTGCTTGTATTTCCTTTCTTGATTCCTTGCATTTCTTGATTCAATTGCAATGTCCTTATCAGTCATGTTTATTATTCAGCTTCGATGCCGCCAAAGACTACGAGAGCTCAGCGGGCTGCCGCTAGGGATGAGATTCGAGCGGGCTCGTCTGAGGCGAGGATCGAGCGGGAGGATACGCCTACCCCTCAGGGTCCTACTGATCCGCCTTATCCTGACCGTATTGCCAGATTAGAGGCCGGCATGCAAGAGTTGCGGCAGATGATGGGATCTTTAGTTGAGTCCAGCCGGGCACAGAGATCCGAGGACGTTCCTTCCACCCCACAGACTACGATTGTACCTGCTGCACAGATGGTCACTCCTGCTGCTACTACGGAGACTATTCCTGTTTCACTATAGGAGTTCATGAGATTGAGACCCCCAGCTTTTACCGGTACAGATGCGACAGAGGACCCACAGACATTTCTCGATAGGATGGCACGGATTGGCCGTTCGTTGAGGTGTTCTGAGGATAGATTGGTGGAGTTTGCGAGTTTTCGTCTGGAGGGTCTTGCCCAGACATGGTACGATTCAGTAGAGAGAGGCCGAGCTGCAGGTCTGCCTTCTATGACCTGGGATGAGTTTGTAGCTGCATTTCTTGCCCGTTTTCTTCCGGAGAGTGTCCGAGATGCTCGAGCCCGTAGTTTTGAGTCTTTGCGCAAGACTCCTGGGATGACAGTGTCGGAGTATGATATACAATTTACCCAGTTGTCTCGATATGCTCCGTACCTAGTCGACACAGAAGAGAAGAGAATAAAGAGGTTTGTGCGAGGGCTTGATACACAGCTATTCCTTGCCATCGGCACCCAGCACTTTGATACATACGCAGCCGCGATGGATGCAGCCTTACTTTTGGAGGAGCGTATTTCTGAGACTCCGGTCGCTTCTGGGCCGAAGAGGATCCGTACTGATACGCCAGCTCAGCGGCAGATGGGCAGACATCGTGATAGATTATTTCCTGGAGATGGAGGAGGCAGAGGATTGAGACGAGGTCAGTTATTTGGTTCATATCCACAGACCCAGCAGTCGTCTCCAGGATGTTTTCGGTGCGGGAGTCAGTACCATCGTATCAGAGACTGTACCATGGGACGTCCGGGCGCGGCGACAGTCCCGCATGTGACCTTACCACCCTCACCACCTTCTCAGAGAGCTTTACTTCCTACTCCTGATGATGCTTCACGCCAGCCAGATACTTCTAGAGGCCGTGGGCGTGGCGGTCCGGTTCAGAGAGGACGAGGCGACAGAGGCAGAGGCAGAGGCTGAGGTAGAGGCAGAGGACAGCCAGCTATTAGTGGTGGACAGGCCCGAGTGTTCGCGTTGACTCCTCAGGATGCACAGGCATCCAATGCCGTCGTGACAGGTACTCTGCCAGTATGTTCTTTTGATGCACGGGTATTATTTGATCCAGGCTCCACACATTCCTATGTTTCCACGTATTTTACACCGAGGTTGGGCCGAGAGTCATCTCCGTTAGATCAGCCGCTTGTCGTTATTACCCCGGCAGGCGAGTCTTTTGTTGCCCGTTTTGTGTACCGATCGTGTTCCGTTCGTATCGGGGAGAGAGATTCTTCAGTTGATTTGATTCTCCTCGATATGCTAGACTTTGACGTTCTTCTTGGTATGGACTGGCTAGCCACCTGTTATGCATCTGTGGACTGCCGTGAAAAGGCAGTCAGATTCAGTTTTCCTGGTGAGCCGGTTCTTATTATTCAAGGAGATCGTAGTGCTACCCTTCCCAGCTTGATTTCTTCTCTTCACGCTGGTCAGCTCTTAAGGAAAGGGTGTCAGGGATTCTTAGCCTATATTTGTAATACTAGCTCCACAGAGGTTCCGTTGGACCAGGTCCCTGTTGTGAGAGAGTTTCCTGATGTATTCCCTGACGAACTGCCTGGTCTGCCACCAGAGCGCGAGATTGAGTTCTGTATTGACTTGATCCCTGGCACGGGGCCTATTTCTATACCTCCTTATCGGATGGCCCCGGCAGAGCTGAGAGAGCTAAAGGAGCAGTTACAGGACTTGCTGGACAAAGGGCTCATCCGAACGAGTGTGTCACCTTGGGGTGCTCCCGTCCTGTTTGTTAAGAAGAAGGACGGAAGTATGCGTTTATGCATTGATTATCGTCAGCTGAACCGGGTTACTGTGCGGAACAGATATCCCCTACCCCGCATTGATGACTTATTTGATCAGCTCCTGGGTGCAGGGTTCTTTTCGAAGGTTGATTTACGGTCAGGATATCACCAGTTGCGGGTTCGGAAGGAGGATATTCCGAAGACCGCCTTCCGTACTCGATATGGTCATTATGAGTTCTTGGTGATGTCGTTCGGGCTCACCAATGCCCCGGCAGCATTTATGGATATGATGAACCGCGTATTCATGCCGTATCTCGATCAGTTCATCATTGTGTTCATTGACGACATCTTGGTTTATTCTCGGAGCCGGGAGGAGCATGAGCAGCACTTACGTATCACATTGCAGACTTTGAGGGAGCATCAGCTGTTCGCCAAATTCTCCAAGTGCGCATTCTGGCTAGACAGTGTCGACTTCTTGGGTCATGTGGTGACGAGAGATGGTATTTGCGTGGACCCGAAGAAGATCGAGGCAGTTCAGCGTTGGCCTAGACCGGTATCAGTTACAGAGGTTCGTAGCTTTCTAGGTCTGGCCGGCTATTATCGACGTTTTGTCCAGGATTTCTCCCGCATTGCTGCACCGTTGACCTGGTTGACCCGAAAGGGGGTTCCTTTTGATTGGACCCAGGCATGTGAGGATAGCTTCCAGCAGTTGAAGACTCGTCTGACTACTGCTCCAGTGTTAGCATTGCCTTCAGGATCAGGCGGGTTCGTGGTATATTGTGATGCTTCTAGAGTGGGGCTGGGATGTGTATTGATGCAGCATGACAGAGTTATCGCGTATGCTTCTCGACAGCTGAGGAAACACGAGCAGAACTACCCCACCCATGATTTAGAGATGGCTGCAGTGGTGTTTGCACTCAAGATCTGGAGACATTACCTATACGGTGAGTCGTGCCAGATATTCACTGACCACAAGAGTTTGAAGTATATCTTCCAGCAGCGAGACCTGAACCTGAGACAGCGCCGTTGGATGGAGTTGGTGAAGGATTATGACTGCGAGATTTTATACCATCCGGGCAAGGCGAATGTGGTGGCAGATGCTTTGAGTAGGAGTCCCGGAGGTAGCCTATCTTGTTTGAGCGCAGTACAGATGCAGTCGACGGCGGATTGGCAGGTGTTATGTGATAGCAGAGTGCAGTTCGAGTTTACTCCTACAGGGGGACAGCTGGCCCATTTCAGAGCACGCCCACAGTTACTTGACCGTATCCGCGAGGCACAGTCCGGCGATGCCCGTATCTTAGAGATTATTGAGCAGATTCGGCAGGGCAGAGTTTCTGAGTTCGTGATTGATGATCAGGGGATACTTTGATTTGGGACTCGACTGTGCGTGCCAGATTCAGAGGGACTGAGGCGTGATATTCTCGAGGAGGCACATAGATCAGTATACAGTGTTCACCCAGGTTCCACCAAGATGTACCGTGATTTGAGAGAGGTTTACTGGTGGGACGGGATGAAGAAGGATATTACAGACTTTGTGTCGAGATGCCTGACTTGTCAGCAAGTCAAGGCCGAGCACCAGAGGCCAGCCGGCGAGTTACAGCCTTTGCCCATCCCTGAGTGGAAGTGGGAGCAGGTCTCCATGGACTTCGTTGTGGGTCTACCCAGGACCAGTCGAGGGTATGACTCTATTTGGGTGATTGTGGATCGACTGACGAAAGTGGCTCACTTTCTGCCAGTGAAGACCACTTTTGGATTTTCTCAGTACGCCCAGGTTTATATTGATGAGATAGTGCGACTGCATGGTGTTCCGACTTGCATCGTGTCCGACCGTGGCACCCAGTTTACCAGCCGATTGTGGCAGAAACTCCAGGAAGCTTTGGGCACCCGATTGAGTTTTAGCACAGCCTTTCATCCTCAGACTGACGGTCAGTCGGAGCGTACGATTCAGACTCTTGAGGACATGCTCAGAGCTTGTGTTTTAGATTTCGGTGGTAGCTGGGATCGTCATTTTCCTTTGATCGAGTTTTCCTACAATAATAGCTTCCAGGAGACGATTCAGATGGCACCTTTCGAGGCTTTATATGGGAGGAGATGTCGATCGCCTGTATGCTGGACAGAGCTTAGGGAGAGCAGTATTTTGGGGCCGCAGATTGTACAGGAGACGACCGAGAAGATACAGCTGATTCGGGACAGGATGAGAGCGGCACAGAGCAGGCAGAAATCATATGCTGACAGGCGTCGTCGCCGACTCGAGTTCGCTGTTGGCGATCATGTTTTCCTGAAGGTCTCTCCGATGAAGGGTGTGATGAGATTTGGGCGGAAAGGGAAACTGAGCCCTAGATATGTTGGTCCTTTCGAGATCCTAGAGTGTGTTGGTCCAGTCGCTTATCGGTTAGCTCTTCCGCCCAGCTTCCCCGATGTTCACCCCGTATTCCATGTCTCGATGCTCCGCAAGTACCTTCATGATCCTTCCCAGGCGATTCAGCACCAGACGATCCAGTTAGAGCGTGATCTTTCTTTCACCGAGCATCCGGTTGTCATCTTGGATCGGCAGGTGAAGAAATTGAGGTCGAAGGTCATACCGTCTGTCAAAGTCCTTTGGCGTGGCCCGAACAGCGAGGAGGTCACCTGGGAGACCGAGGTCGAGATGAGGAAGAGATATCCCCATCTTTTTGAAGGTACGCGTAGTTAAATTCTAAATTCGGGGACCGAATTTCTTTAAGGGGGGAAGATTGTAACCCTTCGAAAATCGTTTAGGCAGTTTTTCGGTAATCGGCAAATTTTTCGGCTTTTTCCGTAAAATGTCAAAATTGATATTTTTCATTGTAGACTTAATTATACAAAATTTAAATAAGATATTACTATAATTTTGTCACTAAAATGTCATTTATAAGTTTCTAGTTAAATAAAAAAATTTTGTAATTAATTATTTTTTTAAAATTATTTTAAGCCTTTTTAAATACATTTAATTAGGGATAAATACAAATTTAATTAGGTAAATTTCTTAATTAGGAGTCTTTATAAGCTAAAATATGGTGTTAAAAAATTTGTGTCATGACTTTCACATTTTTAGTTTTATGGTTTGAAATTAATGAAAAAAATGAGGTAAAATAAGGGTTTTTTTGTAAAATGTTGAAAAGAAATGCATTAAATGATAACATGGGGGTGTTTTGGACCTAGAATCTTCTCCAAATTTCCCAAACTCTCTCCTCCACCTGCTGTCCGACCCCTCCACCTGCAGTTTTCCCTACTTCCTCACTCCATTTTGCTTCATTTCTTGCAAAAAAATTCAAGAAAAATCCACAATTTCCACCTCCATTCAAAGCTTAACCCTAATCCCTTCTCTCTTCAACCCAAATTTGTTCAAAAACATGATGAAAGGAGGCTTCTTGGAGACTTGATCAAGCTAGGGTTCAAGCTTGAGAGGTGAAAATCCTAAACTAGTTTGCTTACTTGAGGTTTAATTGTGCTAGAATTTCAATTCTAAATATTAGTTTAGTAGTAAATGTTTGATTAGGAAAAATCAAGAGAAGGTTTTGTAAGTCCACGTTGCCCACCCCGGTACTTGCGGGGAGGCGGAAAACATAATAAAAAACGGATTTTTAATGACTTAGGCAACATGGACCTTAACTTGGAGGATCTTTGCTAAACTAAAACTAACTAAAGTAAACTACCAACTAACAAAGTTGTAGAAAGGTTATACCTTGAGCTCGAACTCCTTCTTTCCTTGCTCGTCGGAATGGTAGAAAGGCCTCACCTTGCTTGTCTCCTTCCGTCAAAGAACGATCCACCCGAAAGCCTCGACCTTTAGCTTCAACTCCAAGCTAGGAGTAACTAGAGTGCAAGAAATGCTAAGACTTGAACCCTAGAAGTGAGTAGAGAAGATCAAGTGAAGGTTTTTCTCAAGCTTTTTGTTTCTCAACACATGAGAGGGAGAGAGCTTGAGGGAGAGGATGAGCAAGAGAGAGAAAAGATATGATAGAATGAAAATAATAGTGAGCCATTCTCACTAATATGTGTGAGTTATTTTAATTAACTAATTAGCTAGAAAATTGTCATGGTTTAATCAAGAGGTGACCATTATCATTTCATCATTAATGCAAATTGCAAGGATCAAAGAGCATCTTCCAAATGAAATGATCATGGTCAAATTGTCAACTTGGTCAACAAGTCAACAAAGTCAAAGTGTCATCAACAACAACCATGCACAATAATTAAGCTAATTATTAATTAACAATAATACACACAAAAACAATAGGGTTAATAAAATGACAAAAGTCATTAACCCTAAACAAGGTCCTCTCCCTCAATCTCAAGCAACCGTGCATACGCACCCGCATTCGTGATCCGAGGAGCACGAACACAATGAGAAAAACCAATCTCAAATCATATACTAGGATCTGGCTTAAACCAAAGCCTGCTAGTATAAACTGTCCGGACAGCAACCGTGCACAAGTGCGCGGATGCGAACGAACCCTGTCGCAAAACCATGCGACCTCTACTCGTTTTGCCTAAAGGCGAATAGCTCTCTGTGTGGGACTCTAAAGACTCGACACTACGCTGGCAGTGGGTTTAACCACAGACCGCAAGCGGCACTAGCTGTACGTAACGGTCCCCAGGTAGATGTCGATAAGAAGACTGACGAGGTGAACCCCATCTGCACTCCTACTGAGCCTGTATGTGACAATCTCCGTACAGTCCGGTCTGTTCGTCTGATACATCGCATGGCGGGCCTAGGGGGGCGGTGAACGTCAGTCCCCTAATAGCGGTACAAGTCGTGTCGGAGTGAAGCCCAGAACACCTTGAGATAACACTGGAAGCCTACCAGTATATCTCGCTTGCCCTGGCCAGGGACTACTCGTGTAATGGCTCTCCTGGACACAGCGCGATGTCAACCCCCAATACCGGGAGAGACGAATCCTGTCTAACCGTCACTGCCTCCAAGTGCTTCGGGACTGCACCCAAAAACTACCTGTTTGCACGACTCCTCTGAGCCGTGGTAGGGTAGTAATCAAAGTGCAGTGGGAACACACTCGAGGCGAAGTGACAGTGTCAAGTCAGCGGACTAAGCTGTACTCATGTCACCTGGGAACTGATAACTGACGATAGGTATATTACCAACCAACAGTTCCCGACGAGTCCTGTCCAGTGTACTCGTAACCTAACGAGCACCCGCATACTATCCCAAGTACGACGTACTAACGGCTGTGGGACAGACCGTCTCCCACACTGGGATGAGAAGCGCATACGCTGGTCTACTCCGGAGTATCGATGCCCTGTCTCGATAGTCCAACGACCAGGGACCTGTATAAGGATGTGCTTATAGATTACCCAGCTCCCACGAGTGCGAGCGCCATCGCAACGCTGGTAATCAAGCACAGATCCTAAGGGCTCTACTAATATGTATACCTGCAATATGCTAAAAGAAACACATGCACATATTAAAGCAGAGACAAACCAAGTAGCATACTACCATTTCGAGCAAGATTGTATATACAACTGTGAATATCCCAAGCTTCCATTAAGTAATATACAAACTAGTATGATACAGTAATGGCCTCTAGGGCATATACACTAACAATCTCCCACTTGCACTAAGGCCATGTACTGGCGTATCGAAGACCTATCATCTCGATCAGCCGCTCGAACTGAGTCTGGGGCAAGGCCTTGGTGAATGGATCTGCTGTGTTATCCTCTGATGCAACTCTCCGGACCTCGATCTCCTGGCGATCCACAATCTCCCTGATCAGGTGATACCGCCTTAAGATGTGTCTGGATTTCTGATGGGACCTGGGTTCCTTCGCTAAAGCTATAGCCCCGTTGTTGTCGCAATACAGAGGTATTGGGTCAACAATGGACGGAACCACCTGAAGTTCTTTCAAGAACTTCCTCATCCAGACAGCTTCTTTTGCGGCATCAGATGCAGCGATGTATTCCGCTTCCATAGTCGAGTCAGCAACGGTTTCCTGTTTGGAGCTCTTCCAACACACCGCCCCTCCATTGAGGGTAAAGACAAAACCCGACATGGACTTGGAATCATCCTTGTCACTCTGGAAGCTGGAGTCAGCAAAGGCCTCAATCTGCAGGTCTTTTCCGCCATACACCAAGAACATCTCCTTAGTCCTTCTCAAGTACTTGAGAATGTTCTTTACTGCTATCCAATGTTTCTCCCCAGGGTTTGACTGATACCTGCTTACCACACTCAGTGCATAAGCTACATCCGGTCTGGTACACAACATCGCATACATTATAGAGCCTACCGCAGAAGCGTAGGGTATAATAGACATGCGATCCCTCTCCAAATCAGTCTTGGGAGACATCTCTTTGGAGAGGGTGATCCCGTGACAAGCCGGTAGATTACCGCGCTTGGAATCTTCCATACTGAATCTCTTCAGTATGGTGTCGATGTACCTGGACTGAGAAAGTCCCAATATCCTCTTGGATCTGTCACGGTAGATCCGGATACCCAGAATGTATGAGGCATCACCCAGGTCTTTCATGGAGAACCTGTGTGACAAGAACCCCTTGACAGATTGTAGCATAGGAATGTCATTTCCTATTAAGAGAATGTCATCCACGTATAAAACGAGGAATACTACAGTTCTCGCTACAAATCTACAATAGATGCATGGTTCATCTGGATTTTTGATAAAGCCAAATTCTTTGACCGTCTCATCAAAGCAGATGTTCCAACTCCGCGATGCCTGCTTGAGTCCATAAATGGACTTGAGCAACTTGCACACCTTTCCGCTGCTCCCACCCTGAATGAAACCCTCTGGCTGGTCCATATAGACACACTCCTCTAAATGACCATTTAGAAAAGCTGTCTTTACGTCCATCTGCCAAATTTCATAGTCGTGGAAAGCAGCGATGGCAAGAAGGATCCGAATGGATTTCAGCATAGCTACTGGAGAAAAGGTTTCGTCATAGTCCAAACCAGGTCGCTGACGAAAACCCTTTGCTACCAGTCTAGCTTTATAGGTCTCAACCTGTCCATCTACACCAATCTTCCTTTTGAAGATCCACTTGCATCCTACGGGTTTTACCCCGTCTGGAGCAATGTCCAACGTCCATACTTTGTTGGTGTACATGGACTCCATCTCGGTCCGCATTGCATCCAGCCATTTTACCGAGTCGACGCTCTGAATGGCTTGCTGGAAGCTAGTAGGCTCATCACAATCCAGGATGCAGTCCTCTCTATCCCCGTCAATGAGAAAACCGTAGTACCTCTCGGGCGGATGAGACTGCCTACTACTCCTGCGGAGTGGCATAGGAATGTCCTGTTCTTTTGAACCCTCTGGTTCTACTAAGCTTTCAGTAATAGCTTGCGGTTCTGGAATTTCTTCCAGTTCTATCGCGCTCCCACTTAATTCTTTTTCTAAAAACTGATGTTCCATAAAATGGGCATTACGAGAAACAAGGACTTTTTGTTCCACTGCGTAATAGAATAGATACCCCCTAGAGTTCTTTGGGTATCCCACAAACTTGCACAGTACTGAGCGTGCCTCGAGCTTGTCCGTATGCTGCTTTTTGACATAAGCTGGACATCCCCAAATCTTCAAGTATTGAAGATAGGGTTTCTTCCCACTCCATAACTCATATGGTGTGGTAGGCACAGTCTTAGTGGGAACACGGTTCAAAAGATATGCAGCTGTTTCTAGTGCATGTCCCCAGAACGATCGCGGTAACTCAGCGTTACTCATCATGGACCGTACCATATCCAATAGGGTCCGGTTCCGTCTCTCCGATACACCGTTATGTTGCGGAGTGTATGGAGGAGTAAGCTGAGAGAGAATTCCATTCTCTTTTAAGTAGTTCAGGAATTCGGCACTTAAGTATTCTCCTCCTCGATCCGATCTTAGGATCTTGATACTTTTGCCGGTCTGTTTTTCTACTTCATTCTTATATTCCTGGAACTTATCAAAAGCTTCGGATTTATGCTTCATTAAGAAGATGTGTCCGAATCTTGAGAAATCATCCGTAAAAGTAATGAAGTAAGAAAAACCGCTTCGCGCATGTGTAGACATTGGACCGCACACGTCGCTGTGTACGAGTCCCAAGAGCTCGCTCGCTCTTTCTCCGTGTCCAGAAAACGGAGCCTTTGTCATCTTTCCTTTGAGACAGGATTGACAAGTTGCATACGATTGATATTCGAACGGATCCAAATATCCTTCAGTATGTAACTTAGTCAATCTTCTCTCATTGATGTGACCCAGTCTACAATGCCATAAGAAAGTTTTATTAATTTCTGGAGACTTTCTTTTGTGTGTATTCTGGATATTGAAAACCTGCGGTTGGTTTAAAACGTAAATACCGTTGTTTAATGTACCTGACCCAATCAAAACTTGATTAAGGTGAATGTTCACTACATTACTTACAAATGCAAATTCATAACCTTCTTTAGATAATAAAGATACAGATATGATATTACAGGTTGCATTTGGTACATAATAACAACTACGCAAAACCAAAAAGTGTCCATCAGATAATCCCAGGTGATAGTCCCCCACGGCCTCTGCATCCATGCTAGCACCGTTCGCAACTCTGAGGGTCATGTCACCTGCCTTCAAAACTCTACGCTTTCTCAACGCCTGCAAAGAATTACAGATATGAGATCCTGATCCGGTATCCAATACCCAGGATGTAGAGTTTATTGATAGACAGTTTTCAATAACAAACACACCTGAAGCTGAAGCTGCAACTCGCTTCAAATCCTGCGTTCTGGCTTTCCAAGCCTTGCAATCCTGTTTCCAGTGACCACTTTTGTGACAATAGAAGCATTCTTCCTTCCCCACCATCTTCCCTGCTACTTTTGTTGCTTTACCCTTTCCCTTCGTATCCACTTTACCGACACCGCCTCTTGGTTTGGCGGGGGCTTTCTTCTTCTTGCCCTTGGCTTTCGCCCTGGACCTAGAAGAGGAAGATCCTCCTACAAACAAAGTGGATGTCTCCCTACCCTTCTGTAGGGTGCCCTCAGCAGTCCTCAACATGTTCAGAAGCTCGGCAAGTTCAACCTCCTTTCCTTGCATGTTGAAGTTAAGAACGAACTGGGCGTAAGTGGAAGGAAGGGACTGGAGAATCAAATCGGTATAGAGTTCATTCTCCAACGTGGTCCCTAGGTCCGCGAGCTCCTCTATGTAGCCGATCATCTTAAGCACGTGGTCCGCTACCGATGATCCGACGGCCAACCTTGCCGAAAAGAGCTTCTTCGACACTTCGTATCTAGCGATACGAGACTGCTCTCCATACAGTTCTTTTGTATGGAGAAATATGGACTCTAGGTCCATATTCTCGTGCCTCCTCTGATGTTCGTTGTCCATCGAGGCTAGTACGAGGCATCTGGCCCTCGCGCAATCTATCTCCCATGTCTTACGGATTTCTACATCCGCGACGCTGGAGGTGGGACCTGGGACAGGGGGAGCTTTGGTGGTAAGTATATACCCCAGCTTGTCATAAGTGATCGCCATCTTGACATTCCTGAGCCAATCTTTGTAGTTTGGCCCTGTCAATATATTTTTATCTAACAGTAACTTAAGTCCGGTCATGTTGAATGGTCGCTGCAATTAGGAGAGAGAAAAGAAACACTTTAGCATGATGCTCTTGCAAGTTTAGAGTGGTTTTTAGTTTGTCTAAACTGGATGGCTCCCACTGTTTCTCGAATCCCTTCTCAAACCATAAAGAAAAGGATTAGCCGGGATCATTCTTACCGTACAATACTTGCTTAACCGTTCAGCCAGGCCAGTGTCGGTACTTCGAGGGAGGTTTTCCAACGCTTTCGCGAAGTTCCTTAATTAAGTAACCTCTTTTCCCTGTGGGCGTAACCCCGCTAACACCTTTCTAGGCACCTACTAGGTTTATAGCATTGATCGTTAAGTGAGAGTTTTCCCGAGGAGTAGCATATACTCACAGTAGGATCGGGATCCAAATATCATCGTGTGATAAAACCGAAGGAATCCTACCAGAATCATCACACTCCAAATGGTATGCAACGCTAGCAAGTTTCAGTGCTTATGAAACTCCCGATGTGGATTTTTGCCCCATGCTCTTATGACCTTGGCGTGAGGTCAAAATGTCATAAGTCACATGTCAAGTTCTTCCCATCATTATCCTGGTTAATTTGAACCCACCCGTACCTACCCTTGACGTAGGCCAAAATGGCAGTACGACTGTCTCAAATCAACGCATTCTATCTATGCAACGGATAAATATCCGGCAGCTACCAATCACTATGCCTTGGCGTGAGGTCAAAATACATAGCTTGAATACTACCGAATATTTAACCGAAATGATGGAGGGCTACGGATGGTTTTGGCGAAACCGTGAACGTAGTGAACTTGATATAATCGATGGAACAAGATAGCTTTTTAAAAAGGAGTGGTTCAAGCTCCGCGTTTAAAAGTTTAGTTTTGAAAAGAACCGAGTGGTTTTCAAAGTGTTCCAATCGACTTTTACTTGGTTTATTTCTTGCATTAGTTCTTTTAATGCGTCCCATCAATTAATCCTACCATTGCATAAAACAACCAAAATATGACGTACGCTTATGCCATTCGCATTCGCCACGGGGCCCCGTCATCACCCGTTAGGTTACTTAACTAACGACAGAGCGGGGGCTGGGCTAGCGCGGCTTGAAAAACATAAGCAACGCCTAAATAGTTATAATCTATAAATATACAGCAATGATAGACATTACAGATCACAGATGAATACATTGGATATACTAGGAATCCGCAATGCGTTCGAGCCTGCAACGCAAAGCGGATTACACGGTCGCGGTGAATAGCCAAAACCCCACCCAAGACCCCTACGGGTGCGGCAAACTACCCGCCAAGCACCCGAAGCGAAGCAACCTCCCTCACCACCGTGAGTAGGCCACTCGGCACTTCGAGTACCCGGTAGTTTGTGCACCCCCTCCATGGGTCTATCCTAGGAGCAAAAACAGTAAAAAGAATTATACAATGACGGCTACAACCCCGACCCGGTTGTGCGGCCATACAAAGAATAATATTACATCAATTTACATGTTACAAATGAATGAAAGAAAAACAACGCTCATCTCACATCCACCCCGGCCATTCACCCGCGACAATCCAATCCATTCATATCCACAAACCAATAGCAATCACAGATCATGTATAACCCCGACTAATCGTCTTATAGCGATTAGCCGACGTTCAATACATGCAAGCATTACAGATATAACCGATGTAGTTAAAGTGTAGTGAAGTTCCGAAAAATACGGATTTATAGGCCCCCAAAAGTAAATTTTAGTTCTGGAAAATCTGGGCATATAATATATATCTTAAAAATCCCAATACCAACACAGAAACATACTGCACCAAAAACGATACAGAGAGGGGACAAGACGGCCGCGCTTCCGCGGCAGGAGCCTCCTCTTGCCGCGGATCCGCGCTCATCTGATCTCCTCTCTGGTTCGTATTTGGTGGTTATTCACACAAAACCCTGAGATAATTTTTGGTATATAACAAATGTCATTTTTGACCAGAGAAAAAATTAACAGAAACTTGGGTTTTGCATGGTTTGGTTTTCGGATTTTCCGGTTTCGAAACTTCGTTACACTTCACTACCTAGCTAGTTTGAGTTTAGTTAGGCTCTGATACCACTGTAAGTCCACGTTGCCCACCCCGGTACTTGCGGGGAGGCGGAAAACATAATAAAAAACGGATTTTTAATGACTTAGGCAACATGGACCTTAACTTGGAGGATCTTTGCTAAACTAAAACTAACTAAAGTAAACTACCAACTAACAAAGTTGTAGAAAGGTTATACCTTGAGCTCGAACTCCTTCTTTCCTTGCTCGTCGGAATGGTAGAAAGGCCTCACCTTGCTTGTCTCCTTCCGTCAAAGAACGATCCACCCGAAAGCCTCGACCTTTAGCTTCAACTCCAAGCTAGGAGTAACTAGAGTGCAAGAAATGCTAAGACTTGAACCCTAGAAGTGAGTAGAGAAGATCAAGTGAAGGTTTTTCTCAAACTTTTTGTTTCTCAACACATGAGAGGGAGAGAGCTTGAGGGAGAGGATGAGCAAGAGAGAGAAAAGATATGATAGAATGAAAATAATAGTGAGCCATTCTCACTAATATGTGTGAGTTATTTTAATTAACTAATTAGCTAGAAAATTGTCATGGTTTAATCAAGAGGTGACCATTATCATTTCATCATTAATGCAAATTGCAAGGATCAAAGAGCATCTTCCAAATGAAATGATCATGGTCGAATTGTCAACTTGGTCAACAAGTCAACAAAGTCAAAGTGTCATCAACAACAACCATGCACAATAATTAAGCTAATTATTAATTAACAATAATACACACAAAAACAATAGGGTTAATAAAATGACAAAAGTCATTAACCCTAAACAAGGTCCTCTCCCTCAATCTCAAGCAACCGTGCATACGCACCCGCATTCGTGATCCGAGGAGCACGAACACAATGAGAAAAACCAATCTCAAATCATATACTAGGATCTGGCTTAAACCAAAGCCTGCTAGTATAAACTGTCCGGACAGCAACCGTGCACAAGTGCGCGGATGCGAACGAACCCTGTCGCAAAACCATGCGACCTCTACTCGTTTTGCCTAAAGGCGAATAGCTCTCTGTGTGGGACTCTAAAGACTCGACACTACGCTGGCAGTGGGTTTAACCACAGACCGCAAGCGGCACTAGCTGTACGTAACGGTCCCCAGGTAGATGTCGATAAGAAGACTGACGAGGTGAACCCCATCTGCACTCCTACTGAGCCTGTATGTGACAATCTCCGTACAGTCCGGTCTGTTCGTCTGATACATCGCATGGCGGGCCTAGGGGGGCGGTGAACGTCAGTCCCCTAATAGCGGTACAAGTCGTGTCGGAGTGAAGCCCAGAACACCCTGAGATAACACTGGAAGCCTACCAGTATATCTCGCTTGCCCTGGCCAGGGACTACTCGTGTAATGGCTCTCCTGGACACAGCGCGATGTCAACCCCCAATACCGGGAGAGACGAATCCTGTCTAACCGTCACTGCCTCCAAGTGCTTCGGGACTGCACCCAAAAACTACCTGTTTGCACGACTCCTCTGAGCCGTGGTAGGGTAGTAATCAAAGTGCAGTGGGAACACACTCGAGGCGAAGTGACAGTGTCAAGTCAGCGGACTAAGCTGTACTCATGTCACCTGGGAACTGATAACTGACGATAGGTATATTACCAACCAACAGTTCCCGACGAGTCCTGTCCAGTGTACTCGTAACCTAACGAGCACCCGCATACTATCCCAAGTACGACGTACTAACGGCTGTGGGACAGACCGTCTCCCACACTGGGATGAGAAGCGCATACGCTGGTCTACTCCGGAGTATCGATGCCCTGTCTCGATAGTCCAACGACCAGGGACCTGTATAAGGATGTGCTTATAGATTACCCAGCTCCCACGAGTGCGAGCGCCATCGCAACGCTGGTAATCAAGCACAGATCCTAAGGGCTCTACTAATATGTATACCTGCAATATGCTAAAAGAAACACATGCACATATTAAAGCAGAGACAAACCAAGTAGCATACTACCATTTCGAGCAAGATTGTATATACAACTGTGAATATCCCAAGCTTCCATTAAGTAATATACAAACTAGTATGATACAGTAATGGCCTCTAGGGCATATACACTAACAGGTTTTGATTTTAGAAATTAGGGTTTGTAGCATAATGGTGGGATTATGTTAGGGATGGTTATCTAGGTGATTGGAGTGGTTAATTGTGTATTGGTATGCTCGCTAAAACGACAAATTTCAACGTTTGTATCGATTTGGTTTAAAAATCGCTTACTAGATTTTTACGAAAAATAGTATGCGTTCAAATTGCGCTAGGTTAGCGATATTATTAACTTCGTATAGGATTATTAGAGTGCGCGAACGTGGGGTTTCGTCTAGTCGGGTTGTAGTTTTGTCGATTTCCCCGAAATGACGATTTTAGCTAAAAATTAGCGATTTTCGTGCGTTTTTCCGCGCACCGAGTGCATGCTATGTTTAATTTGTGAGCGTCGATATTTGTATAATGTGACTTGCATCGTTTAGGGTTATGTAATCTTATACTTGGTATTGTGCAAATATAGGATCGGTCGGAGAAACATCGGACACGGCGCGCAAAGGCAAAGCGGTGGCCGGATCAGATTAGCGGGGATTTCTGGTGAGTAGATATATTCATCTATGGGGGAATCGTCTGGATGGCGTGAGGCCCCCCTCCCTAGTTAGGATTACTCTACTTTATGCAATAATTATATTGTTAGCTAGCTTATCCATTTATGTACATTGCATACCCTTACAGCTAACCCTATACTAGATTGCATGGACATTCATATGACATTCATATATACATATGCGATATCATTTCGTAGGACACGAACACCTTACCATTGGCATCTATTGCACGCGCACTATTCATGTGACACACAAGCCTTTGGTATTTGCCATGCCACGTGCACTATAAAAACCTGTTTAGCTTAGTAACGCCATTGCATTCATGCATGATATTTGAGATTGTATCGTACGCATATACCTCGCATTACTATCATATTTACATAGAATTCTAGCCAAACTCTCACATCATATACATTGATATCATAGACACTTATCATATATAACATGTGGACATTATGATTTCTTGAGGATTTCAGTTTGCTGCGATTTCTGGATTTTTTTTCTGGGGAAAACCGCAAGAATTTAACAAGCTTATATTTATCATTTTTAAAACAAAGTTGCGGTTTTCTCGTGACGTATGTGTCGTCCACCATGAGTTTTCATGTTTTCTGTTGGATTTCGAGACCCGATTCGAGGAGTGGATGAACCGTCTCGGGTACATGGTGGGCCCGGTATGGTACCCCGGGGCAAGAAGATCGAGTTGTAGACAATGAGCCTGGCAGGGGAAGACTACCTACCGGTGATGTCTGGCGCGGCGGATATCCGGAGGATACCGACCGTTGTCGTGAGATTTATGATATGGGCCGATCCGGACTGACGGAGCCCGACATTGAGACAGATATGATTCCTATTTGGTGTCGATGCTTGACACGGGTTTTCTGAGGATTTCTTGATGATATTTAGCTATTATGCAGACATTCGTTTTCTAAAAGTTAAGAATGCAGTAACTTTAACATTTAAAACACTTAAAGAGTTAGAAAAGATATTGCATACATGTGCATGCATACTAGAGTTATTATATCACATATGGACATACATGTTGTTCCGCATTGCGTGCATTCTTACGATTGCCTTATTAGATGTTATATTTACTCACGAGCTGGCAACTCACCCCCGTTGTGCCACAGTGTCTTGCAGGTCGGACCCGTCAGTCTTATAGCGGCGGGCTATTTTGTCATCAGTCCCTTTTGCTCAGACTCGCGACATCGCCCGTAGGTGGGTTGCGAGTATACTTTATTTCTTTTTGCTTTATCATTGTATCTAGTATTCTCCATCTACCACTTGTATTGTATATGAGACCTAGTAATGAGAATGAGAGATATGTATATTTGTGGTTTCTTTTGGGTCGAGCTCACTTGAGCCGACGTGTGTTTTCTGGTATTTGCATCTCTTTTATGCTCTTTTTCTTGATATTACTATTATATTGCATGTGGTTGTGATCCGCCTTGGGCGAAGAGCTAGCTCCCGCTTGGGGATGCCATTTTTATAATTACAGGTTTATTATCTTGTTGTACCCATTTTGGGGGATAGAAAATACAGGGAAGACTCTGCCGAAATTTTCAGAAATTTTTTGATGTTTTAAAAAGGGATTCTTTGCAACTTAATTGATTTGAAAATCGTCTTCATTAAAGGTTTTCCTTCACTCTCTTTTGTTTTTGGTTTAGATTTTTCTGGGCTTTGGCTGACTTAGGTTACGTTACGCCTTTAGACGTCTCGTAATCTAAGTGCCAGTCACGTTCCGTACCTTCGGGTCGTGACATCTCGGGTGCCTGAAGTTATCCACCTTATCTGCGGAGCAGCCAATGGAATGTCAATCCAGATTGAATCTTTTGGTTCCTTATCAAATCTTCAGTAATCGTTTGTGGTTCTGGAATCACTTCCAGTTCTACCATACTCCCACTACTGTTTTCTGAAAAAATCCATTTTTAATAAAACTATGGCGAGTCTAGAACAATATTTCTATTGATCTGCCAGATGGTAGAAAGTCAACCCTCGTCATAGCCTGGGTCAACCCACAAACATCCATTACAGAAACGTGCCTTGAGTTATCCAGAGTCTGGTTTTAATCATAAGCCGGACAACTCCCCGTACCTTAACATCGTTAAGATACGAACTGTTCTATATCCCATATAGGACCAGAGGCACTGATTTAACTGAACCAGATCCAAATCATGCAACTGTCTCCAGTGCATGTCAACTAAATGGAAGAAGGCCGATCAGCGTTACTCAACTTAGGAATGCTTCCAATTATGAGTAACTTGAAAGAGAAGCAAGTTCTCTTAGTCATCACTATCAACTGAATACTATTGACAAGTATCTACATCTTCGATCACTTTGAAGAATCCCGATACTTGCTACACCTGGTTCTCTACTCTATTCAAATACCTATAACTTCTCAAAATTCGGACCCTGTGTTTCCACGAAACACCTGTCTAAAAACTAGAGAAGTCATAAGTAAACCGAATATAGTACGAGGACCAACCCCTCTGTCCTGATGGACCCTGGACAACATACAATACTCTGTATAAGTCCCTTGAGTCTGATAACTCATTCACTGTGTGTCGTAGGTCGAAAACTGTATTTATGGTTAAGAAGAATTACACCGCTGTTCAATGCTCCTTACCTAACCATCCACTGATATAGGTAAATGTCGTAGACATAATTTCAGAAAGGTATATCTCACTCTATGAAAATAGACGTACAGATATATCAATTTGAAATTGGTGCATAACAGCGGATATTCAAAACCAAATATTTGCCGACCGGCAAACTGCCCAGGTGATTTCCTCAAATATCACCGATTACAACGAATCCCAATATAATGAGGATGATCACCCAATTCCCAATAACTTACTCCCACTCATCATCTGTAAAACCATACAGATATGAGAATCATACCTGGTAAATACATACCCTGGAGCAAGTGTCTAACTGGGAAATCAGTTTTCCTTTAACAGTACACAGTGAGACTGAAACATTGAAATGTTTCGATGGGGTATCCTGGTATTCCTAGCAATGCCTCTTCCAGATTCACGACTGTAACCGTATAATTCTTTGCCACCTCTCAAATCCCTTCATATGTCTTTAGTCTTTACCTTCTGCACACCCCTTACGCCAAATGGTTTTCTTCCTTCCCTACCGTTCGGCACCAGGCTATGGTTTGGAAGAAGACTATCCAATAAGCATAATGGGCGTACTGTCCCAATCCTAGGAACACTCGCAATGCGAGAGGAGGTGAGGATAAAAGACAACTGAATAAACTTTATTCCCATTTCTCCTGAACCAGAATCCATCCCCGAACTGGAACAAGTTCCTTTCGAGTTCGTATATAACCATACGATGGAGTATCCAATAAACTGTGGATCTTCGTAGTGATACAGAGTGTCCTGGAGAAATACAAAGGTGATTTAGGATTGGCGAAGAGATACTTGGGTTGGTCGTGAATAGCAGTCGCAATTTACTTTGCCCTCTTACTAATCCCTTGCTTTGTCTTAACTTAATACCTTCTGCACACCATCGTTATGCTAATTGGTTTTATTCATTCCCTACCGGTCGGCACCTGCCTTTGGTTTGGAAGAAGACTATCCAATTTGCGTAACAGGTGTACTATCTCCTAAACCAAGGAGTACTCGCAACCTGAGAGAAGGTAAAAGGAAAAGACAACTGAATAATCCTATCCGTTTCCTCCAGAACCTGAAACCATCCTCGAATAAATTCCTTCGAGTTCGTATTTAACCATACGATGGTTTTGTCCAATGGAAGTGGACGTTCATAGTAATACGGGGTGTCCTGGAGAAAAGGGTAAAAGTAGGAGTGGCAATGAGGTTCGCAACTCTGACAATCCAAAAGCCAGTGTTAAGAAGGTTCGGTCAACTTGGTCACTGAGTCATAGTCTTAGGGTCGGGTCAATGGTCGCTGCCAAAGAGAGAGAGAAAAGAAACACTCATCGTGCACTCTTACCTAGATCAGAATGGTTACCAATTTATCTAATCTGGAATGCTCCCACTGTACCTCCAAATTCTCCTCCAAACCTTAAAGAAGAATTAGTCGGGGTTACCCGAGGAGTAAACTAACTCATCAGTGGGAATCGGGATC
Source organism: Agapanthus africanus (assembly GCA_030015575.1). Classification (NCBI taxonomy): domain Eukaryota; kingdom Viridiplantae; phylum Streptophyta; class Magnoliopsida; order Asparagales; family Amaryllidaceae; genus Agapanthus; species Agapanthus africanus. Next base: position 517,587,352 of record JASDDO010000014.1, read on the forward strand.
CAACTATCATCGCATGATAACGTGATGGAATCCGCTCACGGTGTCACACTCCAGAGGGTATGCGCATATCTGGCAAGTTTCAGTTCTTTGAAACTCCCGATGTGATTTCTGCCCCATGCTCTTATGACCTTGGCGAAGGTCAACAAATCATAAGTCACATGTCAAGTTCTATCCGCCATTATCCAGGTTAATTTGAATCCACCCGTACAAGCCCTTGACGAAGGCCAACAAGGCTATACGACTGTCCCAAACCAACGCATCTATCTATGTAGCAGAAAGGTAACAAGCAGCTACCATACACTATGCCTTGACGAAGGTCAACAAACACATCATGAATACTACGTGCTACCCGTCTGAAACGACGGAGGGCTACGAATGGTTTCTGGCGAAAACCTATAACGTAATGAACTTGATATCGTTGAAGGAACAGATAGCTTTTAAAAATATAGTGACGAAAACCGTTGCTAAAGAGGTCACTCCCGGTGAAGGGATCTCGGCTCTTTCCCCGTAGAATGGGGTGCAGGATATTCCAAATGAATACCGCGATGCAAAGCAAAAGCAATCGGCTATAGTGAGGTTAATGCCCTGACGCAAACTTCTGTCCAAGGGGTCACTCCCGGTGAAGGGATCTCGGCCCTTGCCTCGTCGACTGAGGAGCAGGATATTCCAACTGAATACCACGATGCAAAACAAAAGTAAACGTCCTTGCAATAACAGCTTTTTGAAAAGTGTTCCAACAACATCAGATTAGGTTTGTTTTTAACTTGCATTGATCCGAATCAATGTAGTCCCATCAATTGATCACACCAAAAAGAACGAAAATATACTGATGTACGTATATGCCATCCGCATTCGCCACTGGGTCCCGTCATTACCCGTTAGGTTAGCTAACTAACGACAGAGCGGGGACTGGACTAGCGCTGATGCAAAACATAGACAACATCTACTAATATATATACCAATATATTATATTCGCTCAAGGCGTGAAAGAAATGCAACATCACAGAGAATGAACAGCATCACAGAATCAATACAGATATCTGGGATCCCCGGGTTTCACAGAGCCACTACTGAAACCCGACGTTCCCCTGGTCGTATGGATAGCCTGTGCAATGAGATCCTAGACCCCTACGGGCGTGGCAAGTTACCCGCCAAAACCTGAAGCGAGGCAGCCCCCTTCAGCAACATGAATGGACCACCCAGCACTTCACGGAATCCGGTAACTTGGGCACCCCTCCTGGGTCAACCTGTACCCCCTATGAGTACGGCGAATAGACCGCCAATCCTAGAGTAAAGCCCCCTCCGTCTCAATGCCATGAGATGCGGGCTTGTTGCCCTCTAGAACCCGGCTATCCGTGCACCCCTCCGCGGGGTAATCCTAGTACAGAAAGTAAAATATACATACAACGGGTAAATCGACCGCAACATGGCCGTGCCCCAAAATAATAATACAAACAGGCAGTGACGGCAGTCCACATGTCGGACGCTCGCCCCGCAATATCAAATGTACATAATACAACCACAACTGTACTAGCATTGCATCCAGGCTATCCCCCACGACCGATCCGCAACATCACAGCAAAAACAGAACATCAACGTGAAAGTCACGTTCGCAAATCCGTCTAACCGGGTTATAGCAGTTAGACCGGATTTACCGATCGAGTGACATTTACGGTCGCAGATATAATGTAAATACTGTGAAATAATGTGTTTAAAATATCCGATCAATCAAATTTTAACAAGTGGGCCCCCAAGCATTACTGTAGCAGATCAGGAAATTCTGGGCCCTATGTTATTATTCCAAAACCCCAATTTTAACCCCAGAAAGGTACTGTTGAAATTTGGTGCAGGGATCCCCACAGTTTGCGGCGGAACCGCGGCCCAAAGGGGGTTTTAGCCGCGGTTCCGTGCCTCCACTGTGGATTCACCCTATCGAATTTCTACAGTAGCCTAGTAGTCTCCAGTACATTAATTTTATACAACCTGAAAAATTTTTGGAGACCAAAAAATTTCAACAGAAAACTGCCGTGAAGGAAATACGGGTTTTGGAACATTTGATCGATCGGAACTGAAAAACACATTAAGGCAAGCTAGACTAAGTTAATGGCGAGGCTCTGATACCACTGTAAGTGCACGGCGGCGCCCCGGCCGTCAATCCGACGGCCAATTGCGGAAGTGGTGATAAACTTTAATTTTTACTTGAACTGGCAAACCGCCGCGCACTAATACCCGGATCGAACCACTAACTAGTCCTAGCTATCTACAAGAAAGGGAAGAGAGATATACCGACAGATCCGAGTCCTCCGGTCTTCTCGTCGTCGTCCCAATCTCCTGCGGAAAGTCCCGTCTCCTCCTCGTCGCCGGAAGTGCACCACATCGCCTACTTCTTTTACGGGCTCCCACCTCAATGCCGAGGCAACTCGGGTACGAAGCTGGCTAGTCGACGTGCCCAAGATTTGCTGTAGAATGTAGTGTACAAGTCTCATTTTGGGGTTGTAGGAGATGCCTTCGTGGTTGAGGAAAAGAACTTGGAGAGAGGTGGGAAAAATGTAGCATGCAAAGAAAATGAGAATAACATTTTTCCCTCACCAAAAGAAAAAGACCCCCTCCTCATTAGTGGCCGGCCATGCAAGAAAAATGGAGAGAGAGAATAAAGTCAAGGGGTGGGTGGAACCATCATCCAAGGGAGAGTGTGAAGTGATCATGATAAGGAATGATCACAAAATAATTCTAACACTCCAAAACCTAATCAACTCTCATCATATCCCCACAAGTCAAACCATGATGGAAAAGAAAGAGTCAAAGGATGGGCTCCATCATGAAACCATCATGATACAAATATATGCAAAAACACCCTCCACAAATACTTATTTGCAACAATGCAAATAAGCCCTCCTCCACCAAACTTCGGCCAATGAACGATACAAAGGAAATTGGCCGAAATGGAAAGCAAACTGGCAACTCCATAAAACTGGTCCCGTAATAAATTACAGGAAAACCCCGATACTGTGCATACACACCCGCATTTGTATTCCGACCGAAATACAAATGCAATGAGACAAAATTCACACTGTACTATACTAGGATCCGGCTTATACCAAAGCCGGCTAGTAATATCCGTTCGATCCTGATCCGTGCAATACCGCACGTATCTGATCGAACCCTGCTATATATCCATACGGCCTATAGTACAAACTGTCCGATCCTGATCCATGCAATACCGAACGTATCTGATCAGACCTTGCCATATCTCCATACGGCCTCTACAACTTTTCGCCCGAAAGCTGAGTAACAGAATGTGGGGGACTCTAAAGACTCGTCAACACCTTGGTTGTGGATTTAACCACTAGCACGTCAAAGGTATAAGCCAATACGTAACGGGCTACCGGGTATTGACTAAAAGGGACATCTGTGAGCGAACTCAGCCTGACAACCCTTCTGAGCCTGTCAGTGACAATATCCGTACAGTCCGGTCCGTTCGTCTATGAGCATCGCATGGCGGGCCTAGGGGGTTGGTAAAAGTCAGACCCCCAAAAGCGGTACAAGTCGTGTCGGAGTGTAGCCCAGAACACCCTGAGATACTACTGGAATACCTACCAGTAAATCTCCTGCCTTGGCCAAGGACTTCGTGTAATGGCTCTCCTAGACACAGCGCGGCCTCCCCCCCGATACCGGGAGAGACGAACCCCTGAAGATACGCTCACTGCCTCCATGTGGCTCGGGACTGTACCCAACTAAAACCTGTTTACATGACTCCTTTGAGCCGTGGTAGGGTAGTAATCAAAGTACAGTGGGAACTCACACGAGACAAATGACTATCCCCAGGTCGATGAACTAACCTGCACACATGTCACCAGGGAACTGCCATCTGACGTCTGGTATATGACCAACTAGCATGTTCCCGGCGAGTCCTGTCCGGTGTACTCATAACCCAATGAGCACCTGTATACATCTTAGGTGATCCAACTGACACCAGTGGCTTGTGAGACCGGCCACCGCCCCTCGTCGGGGTCTCGACTGTATACACTAGTCTACTCTGGAGTATCGATGCCCTGTCTTGAAACTCACACGACTAGGGACCATTTAAGGATATGCTTATAGACCCCAGCTCCCACGTATATGATCGCTATCATACTGCCGGTCGTCAAGCATGAATCCTAACGGCCTTATCAACGCGCAATAGTGACCTATAAGGTCACCTAAAGCAGTACACGATGATAAAGGTAAACCAGATAGCATACTGTCATCTCGAGTAAGACTGTCCTACCGGGATAGGTCCTCCATCAATCATTGCAATCACGTACCTGTGACCTAATAATTGACTCTGAGGGCACTATCTCCAACACCAAGCTTCCATCAAGTAATATAAAAACTAGTATGATACAGTAATGGCCTATAGGGCATATACACTTACAATCTCCCACTTACACTAAGGCCATGTACTGGCGTATCGAAGACCTATCATCTCGATCAGCCGCTCGAACTGAGTCTGGGGTAAGGCCTTCGTGAATGGATCAGCAGTGTTATCTTCCGTAGCAACTCTCCGAACCTCGATCTCCTGGCGACCCACGATCTCCCTGATCAGGTGATACCGCCTCAAGATGTGTCTGGACTTTTGATGGGACCTGAGTTCCTTCGCTAAAGCTATAGCTCCGTTGTTGTCGCAATACAGAGGTACTGGATCAACAATGGACGGAACCACCTAAAGTTCTGTTAGGAACTTCCTTATCCAGACGGCTTCTTTTGCGGCATCTGCAGCAACGATATATTCCGCTTCCATCGCCGAGTCAGCAACGGTTTCCTGTTTGGAACTCTTCCAACACACCGCCCATCCATAGAGGGTAAAGACATAACCCGACATGGACTTGGAATCATCCTTGTCACTCTGGAAGCTGGAGTCAGCAAAGACCTTGATCTGGAGGTCTTTTCCGCCATACACCAAGAACATCTCCTTAGTCCTTCTCAGGTACTTGAGAATGTTCTTTACCGCTATCCAGTGTTTCTCCCCAGGGTTTGACAGATACCTGCTTACCACACTCAGTGCATAAGCTACATCTGGTCTGGTACACAACATTGCATACATTATAGAGCCTACCGCAGAAGCGTAGGGTATAATAGACATGCGATCCCTTTCTAAATCAGTCTTGGGAGACATCTCTTTGGAGAGGGTGATCCCATGACAAGCCGGTAGATTACCGCGCTTGGAATCTTCCATACTGAATCTTTTCAGTATGGTATCGATGTACCTGGACTGTGAAAGTCCTAATATCCTCTTGGATCTCTCACGATAGATCCGGATCCCCAGAATGTAAGAGGCATCACCTAGGTCTTTCATGGAGAACCTGTGTGACAAGAACCCTTTGACAGATTGTAGCATAGGAATGTCATTTCCTATCAAGAGAATGTCATCCACGTATAAAACGAGGAATACTACAGTTCTTGCTACAAATCTACTATAGATGCATGGTTCATCTGGATTTTTGATAAAGCCAAATTCTTTGACCGTCTCATCAAAACAGATGTTCCAACTCCGCGATGCCTGCTTTAGTCCATAGATGGACTTAAGCAACTTGCACACCTTTCCGCTGCTCCCACTCTGAATGAAACCCTCTGGCTGGTCCATATAGACACTCCTCTAAATTTCCGTTTAGAAAAGCGGTCTTTACGTCCATCTGCCAAATCTCATAATCATGGAAGGCAGCAATGGCAAGAAGGATCCGATTGGATTTCAGCATAGCCACTGGAGAAAAGGTTTCGTCATAGTCCAAACCAGGTCTTTGACGAAAACCCTTTGCAACAAGTCTAGCCTTATAGGTCTCAACCTGTCCATCTACACCAATCTTCCTTTTGAAGATCCACTTGCATCCTACGGGTTTTACCCTATCTGGAGCAACGTCCAACGTCCATACTTTGTTGGTGTACATGGACTCCATTTCGGTCCGCATTGCATCCAGCCATTTTACCGAGTCAACGCTCTGAATGGCCTGCTGGAAGTTAGTCGGCTCATCACTATCAATAATACAATCCTCTCTATCCCCGTCTATGAGAAAACCATAGTATCTCTCGGGCGGATGAGACTGCCTACTACTTCTGCGGAGCGGTGCAGGAATGTCCTGATCTTTCGAACCCTCTGGTTCTACTAAGCTTTCAGTAATAGCTCGTGGTTCTGGAATTTCTTCCAGTTCTATTGCGCTCCCACTTATCTGATTTTCCAAAAACTCAGTTTCCAAGAAGTGGGCATGACGAGAAACAAAAACCTTTTGTTCCTCTTCGGAATAGAAGAAATATCCCTTGGAGTTCTTTGGATATCCCACAAACTTGCACTGTACTGAACGTGCCTCGAGTTTGTCCGCATGCTGCTTTTTGACAAAAGCTGGACATCCCCATGTCTTAATTTGATTAAGATAGGGTCTCTTCCCACACCACATCTGATATGGTGTAGTAGGCACAGTCTTAGTTGGAACTCGGTTCAAAAGGTATGCAGCTGATTCTAGTGCATATCCCCAAAATGATGGCGGTAACTCAGCATTACTCATTATGGAACGTACCATATCCAATAGGGTCCTGTTTTGTCTCTCCGATACACCGTTCTGTTGCGGAGTGTATGGAGGAGTAAGCTGAGAGAGAATTCCATTCTCTTTTAGGTAATTCAGGAACTCGGCACTCAAGTATTCACCACCTCGATCAGATGTCAGTGTCTTGATACTTTTGCCTGTTTGTTTTTCTACTTCATTCTTATATTCCTGGAATTTTCCAATGGCTTCGGATTTATGTTTCATTAAGAAGACATATCCGTACCTTGAAAAGTCATTCGTAAAAGTAATGAAGTAAGAATAACCGCTTCGTGCATGCGTAGACATTGGACCGCACATGTCGCTGTGTACGAGTCCCAAGAGCTCGCTCGCTCTTACTCCATGTCCAGTGAACGGAGTCTTTTTCATCTTTTCTTTGAGACATGATTGACAAGTTGCATATGATTGATATTCGAACGGATCCAAATATCCTTCTGTATGTAACTTCGTCAACCTTCTCTCATTGATGTGACCCAGTCTACAATGCCATAAGAAAGCCTGATTTGTTTCTGGAGACTTTCTTTTGTGTGTATTCTGGACATTGAAAATCTATGGTTGGTTTAATACGTATATACCATTACTTAATGTACCTGACCCAATCAGAACTTGATTAAGGTGAATGTTTACAACATTACTTACAAACGCAAATTCAAAACCTTCTTTAGATATTAAAGATACAGAAATGATATTACAAGTTGCATTGGGTACAAAAAAGCAATTACGTAAAACCAAAACATGTCCATCTGACATTCCCAAGTGATAGTCCCTCACGGCCTCAGCATCCATGCTAGCTCCGTTTGCAACTTTGAGGGTCATATCATCTGCCTTCAAAAACCTACGCTTTCTCAATGCCTGCAAAGAATTACAGATATGAGATCCTGACCCGGTATCCAATACCCAGGAAGTAGAGTTTATTGATAGACAGTTTTCAATAACATACACACCTGAAGCTGAAGCCGCAACTTGCTTCAGATCCTGGTTTCTGGCCTTCCAAGCCCTGCAATCTTTCTTCCAGTGTCCACTCTTGTGACAGTAAAAGCATTCTTCCTTATCCACAAGCTTTCCCGCTACCTTTGTTGCCTTTGCCTTTCCCTTCGTATCCACTTTACTAACACCGCCCCTTGGTTTGGCGGGGGTTTTCTTCTTCTTTCCCTTGGCTTTCGCCTTGGACCTAGAAGAGAAAGATCCTCCTACAAACAAAGTGGATGTTTCCCTACCTTTCTGTAGGGTGCCCTCTGCACTCCTCAGCATGTTGAGGAGTTCTGAAAGTTCAACTTCCTTTTTTTGCAAGTTGAAGTTCAGGATAAACTGGGCGTAAGTGGAAGGAAGGGACTGAAGAATCAAGTCCGTATAGAGCTCGTTCTCTAACGTGGTCCCAAGGTTCGCGAGCTCCTCTATATAGCCAATCATCTTAAGCACGTGTTCCGCTACCGATGATCCGACGACCAATCTCGCCGAAAACAACTTTTTCGAGACTTCGTATCTGGCGATACGGGATTGCTCTCCATACAGTTCTTTTGTATGGAGAAATATGGATTCGAGGTCCATATTCTTGTGCCTCCTCTGATGTTCATTGTCCATAGAGGCAAGCACGAGGCACTTGGCCTTCGCGCAGTCGATTTCCCAGGTCTTACGGATTTCCCTATCCACGATGCTGGTTTTGGGACCTGGGACAGGGGGAGCTTTGGTGGTAAGGAGATACCCCAACTTGGCATAAGTGATTGCCATTTTGACATTCCTGAGCCAATCTTTATAGTTTGGCCCTGTCAGTATGTTTTTATCTAGTAGTAACTTAAGTCCAGTCATGATATTTGGTCGCTGCAATTAGGAGAGAGAGAAGAAACACTTTAGCATGATGCTCTTGCAAGTTTAGAGTGGTTTTTAATTTGTCTAAACAGGATGGCTCCCACTGTCTCTTGAATCCCTCCTCAAACCATAAAGGAAGAATTAGTCGGGATCAATCTCACCGTACAATTCTTGCTTAACCGTTCAGCCAGGACAGTGTTGGTACTTCGAGGGAGGTTTTCCAACGCTTTCGCGAAGTTCCTTAATTAAATAACCTCTTTTCCCTGTGGGCGTAGCCCCGCTAACACCTTTCTAGACACCTACTTGGTTTATAGCATTGATCGTTAAGTGAGAAAGTTCCGGAGGAGTAGCATACTCACAGTAGGATCGGGATCCAAATATTATCGTGTGACAAAACTGAAGGAATCCTACCATAATCATCACACTCCAAATGGTATGCAGCGCTAGCAAGTTTCAGTTTCTTTTGAAACTCCCGATGTGGATTTTTGCCCCATGCTCTTATGACCTTGACTTTGGCCAACAAATCATAAGTCACATGTCAAGTTCTACCCGTCATTCTCCAGGTTAATTTGAACCCACCCACACAAACCCTTGACTTTGGCCAACAAGGTAGTACGACTGTCCCAAACCAACACATCTATCTATGCTGCACATGAATACCCAATAGCTACCAATCACTATGCCTTGACTTTGGCCAACAAACATAGCTTGAATACTTATTGAACATCCATGTGAAACGACGGAGGGCTACGAATGGTTTTGGCGAAACCGTGAACGTAGTGAACTTGATATAATTGAAGGAACGAGATAGCTTTCAAAAGGAGTGGTTCAAGCTCCGCATTTAAAAGTTGGTTTTGAAAAGAACCGAGTGGTTTTGAAAGTGTTCCAACGACTTTTTCTTGGTTTATTTTTCTTGCATTAATTTTAATGCGTCCCATCATTTAAACCTACCATTGCAGAAAACAACAAAAATATGACATACGCTTATGCCATCCGCATTCTCCACGGGGTCCCGTCATCACCCGTTAGGTTACTTAACTAACGACAGAGCGGGGGATAGACTAGCGCGGATGCAAAATATAAGCAACGCCTAAATAGATATCATATATATATATATATATATATATATATATATACATTCGTCACATGCAATGGTAGCCATTCCAGATCACAGATGAACACATTAGATATACTAGGAATCCGCATTTCGTACGAGCCTGTAACGAAGTGCGGATTACACGGTCGCAATGAATAGACAAACCCCACCCTAGACCCCTACAGGTGCGGCAAACCACCCGCCAAGTACCCAAAGCGAAGAAACCTCCCTCAACACCGTGAGTAGGCCACACGACACTTCGAGATACCCGGTAGTTTGTGCACCCCACCTTGGGTCTATCCTAGGAGCAAAAACAGTAAAAGAAATTATACAATGACGGCTACAACCCCATCCCGGTTGTGCGGCCATATAAATAATATTACATCAATTTACATATTACATGAATTGAAAGAATAAGAAAACTCTCATCTCACAACCCCCCGTCTATTCATCCGCGACAATCCAACGAATTCATATACACAAACCATCAACATTACAGATCACAGATATGTATAACCCCTACTAATCGACGTATAGCAATTAGCAGACGTTCAATACATATATCACATCACAGATATAACCCATTAGCCAAAGTGTAAAGAAGTTCGATCAAAATACGGATTTGTAACCACCCCAAAAACAAATTTGTTCTGTGGAAATTCTGGACAGAAACAAACCATCTCAAAAATCACAAAACACCAGCAGAAGAAAACTGCAGGAGAAACGATCCACGGCCGAGTCAACTCGGCCGCGGATCCGCGGCAGGAGCAAGCTCATGCCGCGGATCCGCGGTGAGTTGGTCGACTCACTGGATCGTTCTGTTCTATAAAAATCCTGAGCCGATTTTTAGTACATGATTTATTATTTTTTGAGCAGAAATAAAAATCGGCAGAAACTTTGGTTTTACGGGGTGTTTTGCGGTTTTTTGTCCGATCGAAGTTTTAGATACTTTGCTAACTTGCTAGTTTGTGATTAGCTAGGCTCTGATACCACTGTAAGTCCACGTTGCCCACCCCGGTACTTACACGGAGGCGGAAACGTTATGAAAAATTCGATTTTTACAACACTAGGCAACATGGACTATACAAAAGGAGGATCTTTGCTAAACATAGACTAACAACCAAGCTAAAAGAGTTAGCTACTCGGTTAAAGGGTTATACCTAAGTCTTGAAGTCCTTCTTTTCTTGCTCCTTGGAGCGGGATGAACGGGTCGTCCTCGTCGCCTTCTCTTGCCGAAGAAAGATCCACCCGAGGGCCTCTACCTTTGGCTCCTACCTCAAACTAGAAGTAACTAAGGTGCTTGGTGTGCTAAACCTAGAACTTTAGAAAGAGTAGAGAATGATTTTGGTGTTTTATCTCAAAAGCTAAATGTTTCTCAACTCATGAGAGGGAGAGCTTTGAGAGAGAGGAAAAGGATGAAAGAGAATGAGAATGAGATTATGAGAAGATAATGACAACCTTCTCACATATATGTGAATTATGATAATTAAAAAATTAACTAAAGATAATTGTGATGGTTAATCATGAAATGAGCATTATCATTTCACATTAATTACTTTTGTAAGAATCAAAGAGCATCTTTCATATGAAATGATGATGGTCAATATGTCAACATGGGTCAACAAGTCAACCATAGTCAAATGGTTAACAACCCTAACCATAACACAATTATAATTAATTATTATTAATAATCATATTTCACATATAAACATTAGGGTTAAGAAAAAAAAATGGTCATCAACCCTAATGAAAGTCCTCCGCCTCTGCCTCAGTCAACTGTGCATACACACCCGTATCCGTGTTTCGAAGAACACGAATACAAAGAGATAAAACCAATCCCAAAACATATACTAGGATCTGGCTTAAACCAAAGCCCGCTAGTATAAGCTGTCCGGACACCAAACGTGCACAAGTGCGCGGATGTGAACGAACCCCGTCGCAAAACCATGCGACCTCTACTCGTTTTGCCTAAAGGCGAACAACCCTCTGTGTGGGATTCTAAAGACTCGACACTACGCTGGAAATGAGTTTAACCACAGACCGCAAGCGGCACTAGCTATACGTAACGGTCCCCAGGTAGATGCCGATAAGAAGACTGATGAGGTAAACCCATCTGAACTCCTACTGAGCCTGAATGTGACAGTCTCCGTACAGTCCGGTCTGTTCGTCTAAGAGTATCGCATGGCGGGCCTAGTGGGGGCGGTAAACGTCAGTCCCCTAATAGCGGTACAAGTCGTGTCGGAGTGTGGCCCAGAACACCCTGAGATAACATTGGAAACCTACCAGTCTATCTCGCTTGCCCTGGCTAGGGACTTTGTGTAATGGCTCTCCTAGACACAACACGATATCAACCCCCAATACCGAGAGAGATGAATCATGTCTAACCGTCACTGCCTCCATGTGCTTCGGGACTGCACCCAACTGCTACCTGTTTGCACGACTCCTTTGAGCCGTGGTAGGGTATCAATCTAAGAACAGTAGGAACATACTCGAGGCGAAGTGACAGTGTCAAGTCAACGGACTAAGCTGTACTCATGTCACCTGGGAACTGTTAACTGACGATAGGTATAATACCAACCAACAGTTCCCGACGAGTCCTGTCCAGTGTACTCGTAACCTAACGAGCACCCGCATACTATCTCAAGTACGACGTACTGACGGCTGTAGGACAGACCGTCTCCCAAGCTGGGATGAGAAGCGCATACGCTAGTCTACACCGGAGTATCGATGCCCTGTCTCGATAGTCCTACGACTAGGGACCTGCATAAGGATGTGCTTGTGGATTACCCATCCCCCACGAGTGTGACTGCCATTACAACACTGGTAATCAAGCAAAGATCCTAAGGGCACCACTAATGTGTAAAGGCGATATGCTATAAGAAACACATGCACACATTAAAGTAGAAACAAACCAAGTAGCATACTACTATTTTGAGCAAGATTGTCAATACATGGTGAATATCCCAAGCTTCCATCAAGTAATATACAAACTAGTATGATACAGTAATGGCCTCTAGGGCATATACAATAACAATTAAGAGATTTGTCAAGTCCTTAATCACAATATACCATATCCAAACTTAGCAAACTTAACTCCAAAATGATTATAGCTTAAATATTGAAATGGGGAAAGAGAATGAATATGGTATATGAGGAGGTTACAAGTAACCATGTGTCAAAATACCATATCATATCAATACATTAATAATCTTTAAGTTAGAATTATAAATTAAGCACATGAAACATAATCAAGAGGTGGAGGAGGCAAAGCCTTTCATCTCACTTCCCACCCACACCACAACCATATAAAGAATTAGTTAAGCATGAATAAAAAGAAAGCAAGTAAGTAAAGAAAGCAAATATAAAAAGAAAGAAACAATATATTATAAACACTTGAAATGAGATACAAGATTATGGTGGCTTGTTCAACCTCTTTAATGAAGCTTTCAAAAGAAAGCTTCAAGAGGGAAGAAGAAGAAGAAACCAATATGAAGCCCACTCACCCTCAAGCTAAACCAAAATAAAGAAACTAAGAAATGTATTACAATGTATATGGAATGGCCTCTCTTTAGATCTGTTCTGGTATTTATAGGCCACAAAACAAAATAAACAAACAATATAAAAGTGATTATGTGGCACTAAGGGAGGCTCTGTGGAAAACTGGGGAAATTTGGAGCATGGGGGGTCGAGCTTGCCGGATTTGGTGGGCATGTGCTCGGCCAAATTCCAAGCACATGGGCTCGTATTGAAGTAGTGTACATGTGTGCTCTCAACAATCACTCTGGTGCTGTTTGTTTGTCAAGATTCTTCCATTATTTCTTCAGTTTCCAGCGGTCAACAATGGTGGCTTCATTTTCAATTTAGTTGACTTTATCTCCTTCGGGCCCACGCATCCATTGAATATTGTGCTGTCCCTTCTAGTGCACCGTGCTTGACAAAAAATGATGAATGTTTTTGTCTTATCTCTTGAACTGGTAAGCGGCACTGGACCGATGCGGATGACTGGAATCCGGCTTTTATCTGTCTGTGACAGATGTTCTGGATATTGGCGTAACTGTGGAGATTTTGTCTGATTTGTGTTATTTTGGAATGGAAACCTGTAACATGTAAATATTTAGCAAACACGGATCAAAAGCACCTGCCTATAAACAAACGAGCATAAGAATGGGCGGTATTAAATGCAATATTCTGGTATGAACAAATACCTCCAAACTTAACTTTTGCTCGTCCCGAACAAAGCCATTTATTCACAAAAAAATCCTAACCGCACTTTCGTAGGGAATGCAATTGCACTGAGCGTGTTCAACAAGCCGTTAAACCTCTAGGTGTCCCTAGTTGGAGGAGTGTTGTCTCATGAGGGTTTTCAGCGGATTACACCCACAAAATCCAGTCAGGTTAGCGTCGTAGAGAAACTGTTGATTCTAATCTTAAGTTAGAAATCAAAGTTAGAAGTTCTATTATCCAATTCAGAAACGTTAGACCCTATTTTTTTTACTCCTCACAATTTGTTTAACATAAGCTCATACACGTCTTTTCGTGATTGTGCGGATAGTGTCATAAGGTTTTTAAGAAATTTGATTAGGGTCATCATGTCATAATTACATACCAGGATAAACTTCTAGAGGATCACATAAGTTTGAAAGGAGTTAAGATTTTCAAAAGTTTTATTCTCCAGTTAGGTTTCAAGTCAGAATATATATCATTTTTAACAGAGAACCTAAGTCTTATATTTCACTCCACCCTTTCACCAGTTTTTTTTCATACACACCTTTCGTTATCGTGCAAAACGTCTTAATAAATACAAACCTTTATATCTCCGCGAAAAAACTGTTTTAATAGAAAATTCGTCTCCGCCAAGATTATTCTCCCACAAATAACTGTTAGGACTTTTAACCCGGAGAGAACACTTTCTTAGCTTGTTTTATTTGGCGTTTGGAAACTTAGCGAGCTTTGGGTCAATGACTCCCAAACCAGATGGTTTTAGGGCATTAGGTGTGGAGACACCCCAAGGACTTAATTATCCAAGTTACCAAGGCCACAAAACAAAAGACTCATTTTATTTTAAATAATTCCGCACTCAGTGAAAACGGAGATATAACCAGCTTTTTCTTTTAAATCCGAAGACGTTACATGTGAATAAGGTGTGTAATTACTCCAATAAGGTTCCAGATGGGTTATTTTTCAGACTTATAGCTTATGTTAAAACCTCTATAAAATCCTTCATATTCACCTTACTTTATGAACTATTCTTGATATTACTTAACTCAAAACAAACCTGTTCGATCCTAAAGATGTTTATCAATTTTAAAAGTTTACAGACATGCCAGACTTTCATCAAATTCTCAAAAACATACGACACATGTAAGTGATATAAAAGACGTATATCAGTTATGGTTAAACACAAATGAGGGTTATTTTTCGGGTCGTTAATCTCATAGCAAGGATTTAGTTATTTCTACCTTATCAACCGAACCGTCGGATTTTGAATCTAAGTTCCCATGATAACCAACATGACAAAGTTTTTATAATTTTCAAGAAAATTTTTAATTTTTATAAATTTTTCAATTTTTTTAATACAATGCAGTACAAAAGCAGATATGAAATGCAACTACATGCAAAAGAAAAGAAAAAATACAATATGTAAGAGCTGAAATGCAGGGAATATGCAAATGGAAACTATATGCAGATACAAAATACCACCAAAAAGCTCCACCCCCAAACTGAATCAGACGATGTCCTCATCGCCGCTTGGCTTTTCCCTTACTTCGGCTACTTCCACTTGCTTTTTCCTGGTTGGCTAGGATCTGGCTGAGCTGGTCTTTGATTTCCTTATTTTACCGGATCAAAGTCTTGATGCCGCGGACTTCCATCCTGTGTAGTTCGTAGGGATCCGTCGGAACGTCATCTCCCATGTAGATCTCTGATGAAGTCCGCGGGGCTGCATGCTCGCTGGGATCGGTGGGGGTCCAAATCAGCTTCTCACTCCTGGAGTCTGTGTACCCTGGTGAGATCCGCTCTATCTCCACTTGTACTGTGTCGTACATCGTGAGGTAGGCTGCGAAGTCATCGTCCCTCATATAAGATCGGCAAATCTGGGTAACGAGGATGGGAAGTAAACATTTGCGCGCGGCAACACTTTCCTTGATCGTGGCGAATAGCATGCTCTCCATGCAAAACTGGTAATCTCTGGTCATCAAGCAAGGACCATGTGCCCTACAATCGCCGGAAAAGATGAGACGTGCACGATCCCCCTGACATTACGATACGTCCAGCAACATGCCGTATAGGCATTCCTGTAAATCTGCTGGGCATTCATCCCAGCATCTCATAGCTCGCACCGATCACCCAAAACTGTGCTATACTGTGCCAGTTCTAAAGGTTTTTGACAACCAGATTGGATCGGGATATTTGTGACGTTGGATATGGTATCGGCTGAAAATACCCTATGTTTACCCTGAAAATGAAACCTAATCCGATCTTGGAGTATCTCTCCATCTCTCAGTACATCATAGAACTCATCAACCAGGTGCTCGCACGCGCACAAACCCTCTTCCCTATATAATAGAAATTCCTACCCCAAATGTTGGATTGCATCACAGAAATAATGTCCGAACACATCGTGGGAAAAAATAGCGACAAAATTGCGTTCCAATTCGAAGGGGGATATTTTTCTTTGGTCTGTGGAAATTCCAGAAAAACAAACTCTACAGGAGAGGGGGGAAGAGAGAGGCTTACAGCAAGGAAGAAGCAAATCGACGATCAGAGGAGAATCGGCCGAGCTCGCCGGACTTGGAGGTGCCGTCGCCGGTCTGAATCCGAAGAGGGGGGCTAGGTTTTGGGAGGAGGGTTCGGGGATAGAGAGGAAGAGTTTCGGATCTATTTGAGAAATGTGAATGAATGGGAGCTCGGGTTAGGGGCTATGTGACTTATAAGCGTACTTTACAAAAAAAACCACAATAAGTAAACCAAAAATAATTATAATCCTACTCAGAAAAAAAAAGAAGAAATCAGTCTTGTCCCCCTAAAAAAATCAGCACTCACCCCCTAACGGGTGGAATCTTATTTAAAAAAAACTAGGAAAAAAATAAAGATTAAAATATTCACAAGCTTGAACGACATGGTTAGTCCAGAAGTTAATACCAGCCATTCAAAATTTTTGTCGATATAGTGCCATGGCTGGCAAAAGAATATGAATAATAAAAAGAAAAAGAGAATATATAAAAAATGGTTAGATGTTAGTAAAGGGCATGGGTGTGTGAAGACAGGGATCAGAAGATGCTGAAGGTGAAGACAAAGTTTTGAAGAGGAAAAAGAATTATTGTTCGAATGAATTGAATTTTCAAGAAGTATATGTGGAGTTTCAAAGTCAGGTTTGTTCAAAAACTGGAGTTCATCCGCACAAAGTTCGGAAAAAGAAAGGTTCAAAGGATGATCCCAAAATGATCCTGACTCAAACTCACCAAGAATATCAAGTTCATCAGCAAAAATTTCCTCAAAACTTGACATGAAAGAATTTTCTTCAATGCTGTCTTCCTATTATTTTTCATAATCCTACTCTCATTATTTACAAACTCTCCCAAAACGATTTCTCCCAATACAATATCGCCCTCATCACATTCACACATGGGTAGGTATATGTCATTTAAAAAAGTAGGTTCCCACCCTAATGTTTCTTCCGAAACAATATCACTAGGTGATACAAAAATCGTGGGTTCCTGATCTTTGATTTCTTCTAATAACCTATCCCAACCATACCCGACAAATTCACAAGCTCCCTCATCTAAAATTAGAAAGCAAAAATCAGTCGGTTCAAGAATTTCCTCATCAAGTATTATTTCAGTTAAAACAATCTTTAAATCACAAGTGACAAGAGGCTCAGTGGATACCTGAAGGCTAGTGGTAGACTGGCTCAGAGGGTTTTCTTGTGTGTCCATACAACACTTAGTCAATTCAGTTGCATCATCATTTATGAAATCATCAAATTTCAATTGCACATTTATCTCACTCGGGTGACTTCCTAGATGGCAGACATTAACATTATTGGGTTTCAATTGACAGAGTTCACTCCCTAGAATCCTCATAGCTAAATGTTTCACTTGTTCCTCTATACTAGCCAATGATTGGGCTTGAGAAAGAAATAATTTCTCAGACTGTTGTATGAACAGGGCTAGCGTCGCAGCTGATTGATTCTCGACCGCAATCATTACTTCAATACCCTTTTCTAGAGCGGTCAACCTAGCATCCATCTCACTATCATACCCTAATGATGGTTCAATTGTTTCAGGTTGGAGGGGTTGCGATGGTGGTGATACTAGAGCAGTCATTCTGTCGATCTCTTTCACTAAATCATCAATCATTTGGTTTATGGTTGAAGTGGGACTGGGTTCAAGAGTGTTAGGTGGATGACCATAATCAAAAATCTGGGACGGTTGGTCACCCCCTAGAAAAGGACAATTGTCATGAATGTGGGAAGAATTTTGTGATAGTTATATATATGCCCTAGAGGCCATTGTTATACATATGATGTATATTATCATGGATGCTTGGATATATATAGAGAGGACTTTCTTGCTCGATATGATAGTATGCTATCTGGTTTCACTTTGTCTTAATATGTTGACTTGTATTGGTTTACTGTCTTACTCTCACATGTTGATAAAGCCCTTAGGAATTATACTAGACTACTGGGACTATGATGTAGATCATACTAGTGAGGCCAGGGTAGTCTATGAGTACATCCTTTAACTGTTCCTAGTCGAGGGTGTATCGAGACAGGGCATCGATACTCCAGAGTAGACTGGCGTATCCGCATCTTGACCCATATGATGGATGATGGATGATCCCATATCCATCTGGTGTATTGACACCAAAGATTGTATACGGGTGCTCAGTGGAGACTGGGTACACTGAACGGACTCGCCAAGAACTCCTAGATGGTATTATACCTATCGTTAGATAGCAGTTCTCTGGTGACACTGGTACAGGTTAGTCTGTAGACCCAAGATCGTCATAGAGTCTTATGTCATTCCCACTGTGCTTTGATTTCCACCTTACCACGTTCACGAGAACGTGTAAAACGGTGGCTTTTGGGTACAGTCCCGAATCACATGGAGGCAATGAGCGATAGGAGGGGTTTCGTCTCTCCCAGTATTAGGGGTTGATGTTGCGCTGTGTTCGATTGGCTATAACTGGAAGTCCCTGGCCAGGGCTGATATGGAGATTTATTGGTTAATGTTATCAGTAGTTTCTCGACCCGTTATAAGCCTTACATCGACATGACTTATCGGTTACCGGGGTCTGACGTTTACCACCCCTATGCGACATATCAGACAAAGAGACCAGACTGTACGATAGTGTTACTGATTGGATTCACAGGAGTGTGTACAGGCTTGGTTGTTGATCTTCTTATCGCTCAATACCGGGTGGCTGTTACGTTTAGCTGACCGCTTGCAGCTTGTGGGTGTTTGATATGATCATCACCTACTGCCGGCGTATTGACGAGTCTTCAGAGTCCTACACAGAGGTTTCCGGGCTCAGGAAAAATGGAGTAGGAGCACATAAGCGATATGTGCGGGACCGAGAATAATACGTGTATGTGATACCGTATTTGATTCTCACGATATGTGATATCGGCCGGGTGTATGTGATATAGCCGGGTCATTGGATCAAGTGTTGATTCGATGAACTGATACATATTATATTAGTCGGTTATATGTAATATAGCTAGGTTATTAAATCAAGTGTTGATTTAATATGTGATATATTACATTACATCAACTAATATAAGCTCACTTATATGATTCTTTTTCTCACTTGATGATACATTGATATATATGTGATATATGTCAATTGTATTATTTTCTTTTGTTACATTATATATTATATATGAGATATATATTATTGTAATATGTCAGGGTTACAAATGCAACTAGGGTTTAGTAGATTAAACCATGCTAGGGTTTAAATTTGGGTTAACATTTTCTTTTTGGTTTATCCTTATTTGTTTGGATTAAGTTATGGATGAGCTTTGAAGAAGCTTCGTGACATTTGACTTAGTCCACCATTTTGGATATTTCTAAGATATTTTGTTAACCCAATCCTAACCCTAACCCATGGTTAACTCTCTACAAAGGTTAAGCATGACATGCTTAACCCTTGGTTGTATTTCTAACCTCAACAATAATTCATTTTTCATTCATCACAACTTCATCTTCTTCTTCCTCTTGGAAAAGCTTGCTAGCTTTGATTTTGTGATGATGGTTTTGTGAGAAAAAGAAAACAAAAGAGAGCAAAATTCTTACTTCATCATCCTCATCTATTCTAGCCACTTAGATCAGGATGTTTACTTTACTAATACCTCATTAGTGAAGTGAGAGCTTGGGTTTGTGTTTCCTCAAGGTAGATCATCTTTGATAGTGAAGACTTCAAGCAAGCATGCATCATTCACTTCATGGAGCCTCTCAAGAGTTTGGGAACTTGATGATCGCAGCGAAAAGACCTCAACTCGGAGCTTATGAAGCGAAAGAACGGACTACAAAGGTTGTAATCCCTATCTCTTTAAAGTAAAGATGTTTACTTTCTTCGTTATCCCTAAATCTCTAGTTAAAGATCTTGTTTAGGGTTAGTTTAAGCATAGAAAATTTTTAAATTGGCATGTACGATGCCTCCCGAATCCTTGCTATGATGCTTAGTAACCCTGCAGTGCTATCAGAGCCAAGCTAGAGCTTTAGGTGATGTCTAGGCGAAGTTAAAAGTTCGATCGAACCCCGAAAACCCAAATTATACCCCTTCTCTGGAAATTTTTTAAAAAGTTGGTTTTTTCAATATTAAAAATTCTCAAAAAATCAAGCAGGTAATTATATGGATCTCTGAGAAGTACGACTCCATAACTCGGTCAAGTCGCCGCGGAACCGCGGCCATACCATGCTTTTGGCGGCGGTTCCACGGCAGAACTTTTGAGTTAAGGATAGATACTTCGAGGGGTGATCCGTAGGTACTACATCATGCTTCTGGGAATTTTTAATATTACTCAAGTGTTGAGTTTTCTGGAAATTATTGGAAATTCGTTGATTCGATTGGAAAGTTTAACATCGTTTAGTTTTTTTCGGGTAATTTAGACCGTATTAAAAGGTTCGAACGGATATCAATAACTCACTTTTTCCCCTGTCGGAAAACTTTCAAGTGTTGTATTTTTCCTGAGTTTAAAACTTTCAGAAAATTATGCAAGCGAATCTGTGGACCCTCTTGAAGAAAGTAATCTTAACTCGATTATGTGACCATCAAAACCGCCACTAAACACTATGGTTTGTGGTAGTTTAGCGTTGCCACATGTGAGGTGTTGGTTTGACCCTTCTACGACTGGTTCATAGGGGCTATGACATGTTCTGGGATCTTTTGAACTCCGCTTAAGTGTTGAGCTATTTGGGAAATCTTGGGTGTTTGATTATTCGATCGGAAAGTTTAACATTGTCTATTTATCTGGAATGTGATACAATATGTGGAATTCATATAATTAGGCATGAAATGCGAAGTATGTGATATTTCAGGTTTACGATGTCTAAAGTAATTGTGGATTCCAAATGTTGTAATTTTTCACTTTCTTTTCTGCGACCGTAAGTGTAGTATGTAGTGTATCGCCGATTTCGTTGCTATACATCAACGACAATTGGGATACGCATATTTGCTTACGTTGATGACATGTGATGCTATGTGTTGCTGTGATATGTTATATTGGATCGTCGTGTTCTGAATAGCCGGGGCTTTTATGTGAGATGAGGGTTTTTATTTACATTCATGTAAAATTCATTGTATGTAATATTCTTTTATTGGGGCACTTCCGGGTTGAGGATGATGTCACCATTGTATATTATTTACTTTTCCGCATTAGGATAGACCCAGGTGGGGAGCACAAGTAACCGGGTTCTAGGGTCCAGTGGGAGGCCATCTCGAGGAGTCGAGACCGGGTCTCCTAACCCTATAATTGGTAGGGTTGCTTGCCGCTCTAGTAGGAGTATAAGGATGTGGGTTTGTCTATTCATCACGACCGTGGAATCCGTGTTTTATACAGGCTCACAATAAAACACGGACCTCCTAGTATATCCATTATTTCATATGTTTCTTTTGCTGCTGATATACTGTGATGTGATCATTTTATATGCGTGAGACGAATGCTTTATTACTATATATATATGATATATAAATATTACTGCTTTCGTTTCTTCTGTGATGCTTAGGAAACATAAATGATGGGACTTCGTTAATGAGATTAATGAAAGAAAAAGAAACCTAAAAGATGTTGTAGAATCAAATTTATAAAAAGGGTAGCTCTAGTTTTTTCTTTGCATAGCGGTATTCCTTGCAGAATATCCAGCACCTTACTCGATAAGGAAAGAGCCGAGATCCCTTTACCGGGAGTGACCTCTTTAGCGAAACTAGCAGATGCTACAACTCACTCGGTTTTGTTTTTGACTGCTTCTATAGTTCTTACTTTGCACAGTGATATTTGTGAAACATCCTGCACCTAATTCGATAAGGAAAGAGCCGAGATCCCTTCACCGGGAGTGACCTCTTTAGCGAAACTAGTAAAAGCCTAAAAAAACACTCCTTTTTCAAAATCACTTGTTTCTACAACGATATCAAGTTCATTACGTTAAGGTTTTCTGAAAAACCTGACGTAGCCCTCCGTCATTTCAGATAAGTACTACTAAGTATTTGTGTTACGTTTGTTGACTATGTTAAGGCGTAGTGTGCGGTAGCTAATTAGTATTTGTCTGCTAAAGCATGAGATGCGATTGGATTAGGGTAGTTGTACGACTTTGTTGACTATGTTAAGGGTCGTGCGGGTGGGTTTAATTCAATCAGGAAATGACGGGTTGAACTTGGCTAATAATTATTATTTGTTGACTATGTTAAGGTCATAAGTTGCTAGGGGCAAAAGCATTATCGGGAATTTCAAGTGTTGAAATTTGCAATGAGATTGCATACCTTCTATGAGATAGTTGGATCCCGATACTCACTGCGAGTAAGAGTTACTCCTGGGAGAGTTTTACACATGACAATTAGCCAATCAAGTAGGTGTCTAGAAAGGTGTTAACGGGGTTATGCCTCTGGGAAAATGAGGTTTATTTTAATTAGGTCTGTGCGAAAGCATGGGGAACCTCCCTCAAAGTACCAACACTAGCCTGGCCGAAAGATTGTCGAACTTGTAAGGTGTAATTAATCCCGGCTAGTCTTACCATTTAGGGTTTGAAGGAAGATTTGATAGAAACAGTGGGATCTATCCTGATTAGATAAGATAATAACCAATCTAATCTTGCAAGAGCATATGCTAAAGTGTTTTCTTCTCTCTCTCTCCAGGTAGTGACCATGTCAGGCCTTAATCAAGATAATAATATGGATGTATTGACCGAACCCGCTTATTATACTGAGCAAGGGAACGTTGGTTCCGTTCTTTCTTATAATTGTTATAAGACTGAACAGGATATAGGGTTATATCCGGATTCTCACGCCGACCAAATGAAGAATAAGCATGTTGATGCATCTTCTTCGAGTATGTTAGTTATCGAGAACTGTTTCTCAGTTCACTCTACGTCCTGGGTATTAAATACCGGATCGGGATCCCATATATATAATATGTTACATGGGCTGAGGAAAGGTAGAGAACTGGGAGAGGGTGATCATTCCGTAAGAGTAGGGAATGGTGCAAATGTTGCAGCCAAAGCAGTTGGCGAATATCACCTTGTATTACCAAATGGTAATACATTGATTCTGAACGAATGCTATTACATACCGACCCTGATATGCAATGTTATATCAGTTTCTTTATTAAGTAAAGAAGGATATGATTTTGCAGTACATGATAATGTTATGAACATCTTCCTGAATCAAAAGTTGATTAGATCAGGCTCGTTAAATAATGGTATATACATTCTAAATCAAACCATAGTTCTTAACGTATAGAACACACACAAGAGGAGGAGTTCAGAAATGAACGAATCCTTCTTGTGGCATTGTAGACTAGGTCATATCAATGCGACACGACTAGCTAAGTTACATAAGGATGGATATTTGAATCCGTTCGAATTTTCATCTTATGACACTTGCCCGTCATGTCTCAATGGCAAGATGACCAAAACTCCGTTTAGTGGACATGGAGAAAGAGTTACGGAACTCTTGGGGCTGATACATAGTGATATATGCGGTCCCATGTCTACACATGCTAGGAATGGTTCTTCGTACTTCATTACATTCACTGACGATCTCTCAAGATACGGACATGTGTTCCTGATGAAACAAAAGTTTGAAGCTTTTGAGAAATTCAGAGAATATATGAACGAAGTCGAGAACAAAACGGGCAAAAGTATTAAGATTCTTCGATCTGATCGAAGATGAGAATACTTGAGCAATGGGTTCCTGGACTATCTAAAAGATAATGGAATTCTCTCTCAGCTTACTCCTCCATATACACCACAGCACAACGGTGTATCGGAGCGGAGGAATCGCACCCTATTAGATATGGTGCACTTTATGATGAGCACTGCTGAGTTACCTATTTCCTTTAGGGGTTATGCGCTTGAGATAGAGCATATCTATTGAATCAAGTTCCATCTAAATCTGTACCTACCACACCATATGAGATATGGAGTGGGAAGAGACCATATTTTAAACGAGTTAAGATATGGGGTTGTCCGGCCTATGTCAAAAGGCAAAATCCGGACAAACTCGAGGCACAATCAGTTCTTTGTAAGTTTGTGGGATATCCTAAGAATTCCCAAGGATATATTTTCTACCACAATGCAGAGAAAAAAGTGTTTGTTTCTCAATACGCCACCTTTTTAGAAAAGGAATTTCATGCAAATGAAATTAGTGGCAACGAGGTAGAGCTGGAAGAAGTTCTAGCATCACAAACTGCAACTGAAGATTTAGTGGAACCAGAGGATTCAGTAGTTCCTGACGAACCCCAGCCGCTCCGCCGATCAGTAGGGTTCCTCATCCACCAGACAGATACTATGGTTTTCTCATAGATGGTGGGAGCGAGGATTGCATCATGGAAGATGATGACCCGACTAGCTTCGAGCAGGCCATCACGAGTGGGAACTCTGTGAAATGGCTGGATGCAATGCGATCTGAGATGGAATCC
Source organism: Agapanthus africanus (assembly GCA_030015575.1). Classification (NCBI taxonomy): domain Eukaryota; kingdom Viridiplantae; phylum Streptophyta; class Magnoliopsida; order Asparagales; family Amaryllidaceae; genus Agapanthus; species Agapanthus africanus. The sequence continues at coordinate 517,611,965 of JASDDO010000014.1, forward strand.
ATGTACACCAACAAAATATGGACTTTGGAAGTTGCTCCTGAAGGGGGTAAAACCTATTAGGAGCAAATGGATCTTTAAGAAGAAACTTGGTGTAGATGGAAAAGTTGAGACTTTCAAAGCTAGACTTGTTGCAAAGGGTTTTCGTCAACGACCAGGTATGGATTATGACGAAACCTTTTCTCCAGTGGCTATGCTTAAGTCCATACGGATCCTACTTGCTATTGCTACATACCATGACTACGAAATCTGGCAAATGGATGTTAAGACCGCCTTTCTAAATTGTGATTTAAAGGAGTGCGTGTGCATGACTCGGCCAGAGGGCTTCGTAGACAGTGGGAGCAGCGGAAAGGTGTGTAAGCTGCTTAAATCCATCTACGGATTAAAGCAGGCATCGCGGAGTTGGAACATCTGTTTTGATGTGGTAGTCAAAGAGTTTGACTTCATCAAGAACGTAGATGAACCTTGTGTATACAAGAAGGTGGCATAGAGTAAGGTTGTCTTCCTCGTATTGTACGTTGATGACATACTCTTGATAGGAAATGATGTTCCTATGCTGCACTCGGTCAAGCTCTTCTTATCACATAGATTCTCAATGAAAGATCTAGGTGATGCCTCCTGCATTTTGGGGATCAGGATCTATAGAGATAGATGTAAGAGGATACTGGGATTGTCCCAATCCAGGTACATTGACACCATACTAAAGAGGTTTAATATGGATGAATCCAAGCGTGGGAACTTACCCATGATCTATGGACTCACTCTCTCCAAAGAGATGTCTCCTAAGACTGATTTGGAGAGAATTCGCATGCAAGGGATACCCTTTACTTTGGCAGTAGGCTCTATCATGTACGCGATGCTACGTACCAGACCCGATGTAGCATAGTCCCTAAGTGTAGTGAGTAGGTATCAAGCAGATCTAGGAAAGAGTCACTAGACAGCTGTGAATAACATTCTCAAGTACTTGAGAAGGACTAAGGAGATGTTCTTGGTGTATGGTAACGGAGAACTCCAGGTTGAGTCCTTTACCGATTCGATCTTTCAAAGTGATAAGGACGACTCTAAGTCGCACTCGGGATTTGTCTTTACCCTAAATGGAGTGGCGGTTTGTTGGAAGAGTTCCAAGCAAGAAACCGCGGCAGACTCGACGATGGAGGCTGAATACATCGCTGCTAATGATGCTGCCAAAGAGGCTGTCTGGATCAAGAAATTCATCACTGAACTTGATGTGGTTCCTTCCATTGTGCATCCAATACCTTTGTATTGTGATGACAATAGAGCTGTGGCTTTGACCAAGGAACCCAAGTCCCATCAGAGATCCAGGCATATTCTGAGGCGGTATCACCTGATCCGGGAGATAGTTGATCGCCGAGAGATCGAGATCAGGAGAGTTGACACGAAAGACAACACTGCGGATCTACTCACGAAGGCCATACCCCAGTTACAATTTGAGAGAGTCTTCGGGATGTTGGGTATGAGATACTACAACAGCTGGCCTTAGTGCAAGTGGGAGATTGTTAGTTATATATATGTCGTAGAGGCCATTGTTGTACATATCATGTATATTATAATGGATGCTTGGATATATAGAGAGAGGACTTTCTTGCTCGACATGATAGTATGCTATCTGGTTTCACTTTGTCTTAACATGTTGACTTGTATTGGTTTACTGTCTTACTCTCACATGTTGATAAAGCCCTTAGGAATTGTACTAGACTACTGGGACTATGATGTAGATCATACTAGTGGGGCCAGCGTAGTCTATGAGTACATCCTTTAACTGTTCCTAGTTGAGGGTGTATCGAGACAAGGCATCGATACTCCAGAGTAGATTAGCGTATCCGCATCTTGACCCATATGATGGGTGATGGATGATCCCATATCTATCTAGTGTGTTGACACCGAAGATTGTATACGGGTGCTCAGTGGAGATTAGGTACATTGAACGGACTCGCCAAGAACTCCTAGATGGTATTATACCTATCGTTAGATAGCAGTTCTCTGGTGACATTGTTACAGGTTAGTCTGTAGACCCGAGATCGTCATAGAGTCTTGTGTGATTCCCACTGTGCTTTGATTTCCACCTTACCACATTCACGAGAACGTGCAAAACGGTGGCTTTTGGGTACAGTCCCGAATCACATGGAGGCAATGAGCAATAGGAGGGATTTCGTCTCTCCCGGTATTGGGGGTTGATGTTGCGCTGTGTTCGATTGTCTATAACTGGAAGTCCCTGGCCATGGCTGATATAGAGATTTACTGGTAAGTGTTATCAGTAGTTTCTCGACCCGTTATGAGCCTCACATCGACATGACTTATCGGTTACTGGGGTCTGACGTTTACCACCCATAGACTGGATATGCGACATATCAGACGAAGAGACCGGACTGTACGGTAGTGTTACTGATTGGATTCAAAGGAGTGTGTACAGGCTTGCTTGTTGATCTTCTGATCGCTCAATACCCGGGTGGCTATTATGTTTAGCTGACCGCTTGCAGCATGTGGTTGTTTGATATGATCATCACCTACTGCCGGCGTATTGACGAGTCTTTAGAGTCTTTCACAGAGGTTTCCGGGCTCAGGAAAAACGGAGTAGGAGCACATATGTGATATGTGCGGGACCGAGAATAATACGTGTATGTGATACCGTATTTGATTCTCGCGATATGTGATATCGGCCGGGTGTATGTGATATAGCCGGGTCATCGGATCAAGTGTCGATTCGATGAACTGATACATATTATATTAGTCAGTTATATGTAATATAGCTGGGTTATTAAATCAAGTGTTGATTTAATATGTGATATATTACATTACATTAATTAATATAAGCTCACTTATATGATTCTTTTTCTCACTTGATGATACATTGATATATATATGTGATATATGTCAATTGTATTATTTTCTTTTGTTACATTATATATTATATATGAGATATATATTATTGCAACATATTAAGGTTGCAAATGCAACTAGGGTTTAGTAGATTAAACCATGCTAGGGTTTAAATTTGGGTTAACATTTTCTTTTTGGTTTATCCTTATTTGTTTGGATTAAATTATGGATGAGTTTTGAAGAAGCTTCATGAAACTTTGACTTAGTCCACCATTTTGGATATTTCTAAGATATTTTGTTAAGCCAATCCTAAGCCTAACCCATGGTTAACTCTCTACAAGGGTTAAGCATGCCATGCTTAACCCTTGGTTGCATTTCTAACCTCAACAATAATTCATTTTTCATTCATCCCAACTTCATCTTCTTCTTCGTCATGAAAAAGCTTGCTAGCTTTGATTTTGTGATGATGGTTTTATGAGAAAAAGAAAAAAAAGAGAGGAAAATTCCTATTTCATCATCCTCATCTATTCTAGCCACTTAGATTAGGGTGTTTACTTCACTAATACCTCATTAGTGAAGTGAGAGCTTGGGTTTGTGTTTCCTCATGGTAGATCATCTTTGATAGTGAAGGCTTCAAGCAAGCATGCATCATTCACTTCATGGAGCCTCTCAAGAGTTTGGAAACTTGATGATCGCAGCGAAGGGACCTCAACTCGGAGCTTATGAAGCGAAGGAACGGACTACAAAGGTTGTAATCCCTATCTCTTAGAAGTAAACATGTTTACTTTCTTTGTTATCCCTAAATCTCTAGTTAAAGATCTTATTTAGGGTTAGTTTAAGAATAGCAAAATTTTAAATTGGCATGTATGATGCCTCCCGAATCCTTGCTAGGATACTTAGTAACCCTGCATTTTGGCAATATGAACAAACAGTTTGGGATTGAGTATAAACAAAAGAATAAGAATCGTGAAAAACAGAATTGAATTGTGTATCTCCCATATTAACAAGAATTCACAAATATCACAAACACAGAGAATATCACACCCCTAGCAGTCTATGGTATGCTAGTCAACTAGACCTGCCCAAGAACCTGATTGCCGAAGTAAAACTGCGTCGAGAAACATGTTCAAGATATACAGATCACGAAGCCAGGTAAGTGCAAGAGAGAAGGGGAGGTTTTCCAACGCTTTCGCGAAGTTCTTTAATTAAATAACCCTTTCTCTTGAACACTTGCCTAGACACCTCGTGAATGATATACCGTTAAGCGGTGTTCTAAACACAATTAACTTCTCCTAATGAGCGCGAAGTCCTTAAAGTCAGAGTTCTAATTGATTTTAAATTACTGTGGGTATGCAAGAATGCAGTTTTGTGATTTGTGGGCTACGAAGAAAGGTGATGAAATCCTTTATCATATCTTGTTTGGTCTTTTTGCCCTTAAAAATCCGTATTAAGATGCAATGCGCAATCAATAAAAAGAATATAAGAAAATCAAGCAATTCTAGCAATTCTTTTTCTGTTTAAGTTTAAGCGCTGCAACAAATACGGTTAGTTCTCTGTACAATTGGCGGCAAAATTGTGCGAAGAATCCTGCAGAAAATAGAAATATTGAACTGCGTCGGATTTAAGAGGAATGTGTTAGGAAATACGTACCGATATGATTTGGTTTAAGAAAACCCCTTTCGAAGTGATCCGAGCCTTTGATTGTTCGCTTGCGCGGGTCAAACTACCCGGATCTTTAGCACTATACTTCGCTAACGTCTTGATATTGCATTTGAACCTCACCCCGCACGATCGCTGGTCGTAATTCCTAAAAATCTGCAAATGTCGAAAAATACGATATTTAGGGTCAAAAAGCAATATATGTTCCCTAATTCCTGCACACTTAAAATTATAAAAATCAAACAATACCACTAGAACACTGACAACACACTGGAGATCAACAAAAAAAGAAAAAAACCAAAACCCCACACTTTGGCCGAGCTCGCCAGACTTTCCCTTGATGTCGCCGGCCAAATTCTGAGGAGAGGGGATGAACTTTTTAGTGGGATCTCTAGCTATATTAGTATTCTAATGGTCTTACTTGATTTTTAAATTTAAGCTTAGGGTGCAATCTGGTCTGAAGGACAGAGAGCATTAAAGAATTTTGTAATTTGTTAGTTTTGAAAAAAATTGAATTAGAAATTAGTGAGTTAGTAAGAACTAGAAATAACAATTCCTAATACTACCAGATCCCCGGCAACGGCGCCAAAAACTTGTTGGGAATTCACCCGCGTGCGCAAACGCATATGTTTTGAAATATGAGATATGTTTTTAGGAAAACGGATTGCGCACGCGAGATCGTTCTCGTTTTAAAATTTATAACCGCAAGTGCACGGCGCGTTGTAGCGAGCCGGCAAGTACGGGTCGATCTGTAGGGAGTTGTGTATTAAGTCTTGTTGTTTAAGGTTCAACAAATTAACGAATTGGGGGTTGTCACAAAAATTATAAAGAATACGAAAACAATAAAAAGCAAGAAAAGGAGTTAAGGAAGAATGGTTGTGGCTTGGCTTGGAAGCTTGAATCGCGACGTTTACCTCTACACTCCTTTGATCATGAGTTGTCCGGCCTTACCGTGATCCCGGCATGAAGCACGACTTGTCAACGCGGTGGCGGAGCACAAACCGTCAAATTCCGATATTCACCGCAAAGCACGAAACGAGTCCTTTTGATCACTTACCGCTTGTATGTCCGCGCTTGGGGTATCAACACTAAACACAAGGGTTAGCAAGCATACCGCAACAACAAAAACACAAAGTGGTTAGTGAGAGCAAATGATTTTGGTGTTAAGTATGCTAAGTGTTTGTGATGGTATATGGTATATGATATTAAGAGATTTGTCAAGTCCTTAATCACAACATACCATATCTAAACTTAGCAAACTTAACTCCAAAATGATTATAGCTTAAACATTGAAATGGGAAAAGGGAATGAATATGGTATATGAGGAGGTTACAAGTAACCATGTGTCAAAATACCATATCATATCAATAAATTAACAATCTTTAAGTTAGAATCATAAATTAAGCACATGAAACATAAACAAGAGGTGGAGGAGGCAAAGCCTTTCATCTCACTTCCTCACCCACACCACAACCAAATAAAGAATTAGTTAAGCATGAATAAAAAGAAAGCAAGTAAGTAAAGAAAGAAAATATTAAAAGAAAGCAACAATATATTATAAACACTTGAAATGAGATACAAGATTATAGTAGCTTGTTCAACCTCCTTAATGAAGCTTTCAAAAGAAAGCTTCAAGAGGGAAGAAAAAGAAGAAACTAATATGAAGCTCACTCACCCTCAAGCTAAACCAAAATAAATAAACTAAGAAATGTATTACAATGTATATGGCATAGCCTCTCTGTAGATCTGTTCTTGTATTTATAGGCCATAAAACAAAATAAACAAATAATATAAAAGTGATTATATGGCATTAAGGGAGGCTCTGTGGAAAACTGGGGAAATTTGGAGCATGGGTGGCCGAGCTCGCCGGATTTGGTGGGCATGTGCTCGGCCAAATTCCGAGCACATGAGCTCGTATTGAAGTAGTGTACATGGGTGCTCTCAACAATCACTCTGGTGCTGTTTGTTTATCAAGATTCTTCCATTATTTCTTCAGTTTCCATCGATCAACAATGGTGGCTTCATTTTCAATTTAGTTGACTTTATCTCACTCGGGTCCCACGCATCCATTGAATATTGTGCTGTCCCTTCTAGTGCACCATGCTTGACCAAAAATGACGACTGTTTTCGTCTTATCTCTTGAACCGGTAAGCGGCACTGGACGGATGCAGATGACTGGAATCCGGCTTTTATCTGTCTGTGACAGATGTTCTGGATATTGGCGTAACTGTGGTGATTTTGTCTGATTTGCGTTATTTTGGACTGGAAACCTGTAACCTGTAAATATGTAGGAAATACGGATCAAAAGCACCTTCCTATAAACAAAAGAGCATAAGAATGGGCGGTATTAAATGCAATATTCTAGTATGAACAGTAATCAAAGCACAATAGAAACTCACACGAGACAAATGACGATCTCAGGTCGATAGACTAACCTGTACACATGTCACCAGGGAACTGCTATCTGACAATAGGTATAATACCAACTAGCATGTTCCCGGCGAGTCTGTCCGGTGTACTCATAACCCAATGAGCACCTGTATACATCTTAGGTGAACCAACTGACACCAGTGGCTTGTGAGACCGGCCACCGCTCCTCGTCAGGGTCTCGATCGGTATACACTAGTCTACTCTTGGAGTATCGATGCCCAATCTCGAAACTCCCATGACTAGGGACATTTTAAGGATGTGCTTATAGACCACCAGCTCCCACGTATATGATCGCCATCATACTGCAGGTAGTGTAGGTGCACGGCAGCGCCCCGGCCGTCTGAACGAGGCCAAAATGCGGAAACAAAAACTTTTCTTTAAACAGAAACCGGCGCTACCGCAGACTATAAACCCGGATCGGACCATTAACCTACTACTAGCGAATTAGAGAAAGGGTAAAGAGCTATACCGAGCGATCCGTGTCCTTCGGTCTTTGGCCACCATACCGATCTCCCCGAGGAATCTCTGGTCTTCATATCCTCGTCGGAAAGGGCACCACATCGCCGAGTCTTTTTACGGGCTCCCACCTCTGGACCGAGGCAACTCAGACACGAAGTTGGCAAGCCGACGTGTCCAAGATTGATGTAGATTAAGTGTAGAAATCTTTATCTCGAGGGGTTGATGAAGTTGCCATTTTTTAATGGAGGAATGAGATGAACTTTTGAGATGGAGCTATATGATTTTTTGCAAGCCAAATGAGACCAATTCTCATCCCAAAAATTTTGGACAGCCCCCACCATATTGTGTGGCCGGCCATCATCAAAAGGAGAGGGGGGGTGAGCACACACAAGGTGGGTGAGCATAAGGAGAGAAATAATAAGTGATGATGAGAAAAAGAATGATCACAACAAAGTCTCCTCCACATCAACCATCTCCTCAAAAAAGTCAATCAATCATGAACAAAGAAGTCAATTGATGGTTGAACCATCATGAAGCTATCATCACAAAAAGTCTTCTCCATAATAAAATGCACAATTGCAAATAACCCCCTCCACACCAATTATCAGCCAAAGAAAGATAGAAAGGAAAATGGCCGAAACGGAAAGCAAACTGGCAACTTCAGAAAAATGATCCCGTAATAAATTACAGGAAAACCCCGCGACTGTATATACATACCCGCATTTGTATTCCGACTGAATACAAATGCAATGAGACAAAATCTACACTGTACAATACTAGGATCCGGCTTAAACCAAAGCCCGCTAGTATTATCCGTCCGATCATGATCCGTGCAATACCGCACGTATATGATCGAACCCTGCCATATATCCATACGGCCTCTACAGCGTTTCGCCCGAAACTTGAGAAACTGTCTGCGGGGGACTCTAAAGACTCGTCAATACCTTGGCTGTGGATTTAACCACTAGCACGTCAGAGGTATTAGCCGTATGTAACGAGCTACCAGGTATTGACCAAAATGGACGTCGATGAGGAACTCATCCTGACACCCTACTGAGCCTGTCAGTGACAATATCCGTACAGTCCGGTCCGTTCGTCTATGAGCATCGCATGGCGGGCCTAGGGGGTTGGTAAAAGTCAGACCCCCAAAAGTGGTACAAGTCGTGTCGGAGTGTAGCCCAGAACACCCTGAGATACTACTGGAATACCTACCAGTAAATCTCCTGCCTTGGCCAAGGACTTCGTGTAATGGCTCTCCTAGACACAGCGCGACCTCACCCCCAATACCGGGAGAGACGAACCCCTGCAGATCCGCTCACTGCCTCCATGTGGCTCGGGACTGTACCCAACTAAAACCTGTTTGTACGACTCCTTTGAGCCGTGGTAGGGTAGTAATCAAAGTACAGTGGGAACTCACACGAGAAAAATGACGATCTTAGGTCGATGAACTAACCTGTACACATGTCACCAGGGAACTGCTATCTGACGTCAGGTATAAGACCAACTAGCATGTTCCCGGTGAGTCATGTCCGGTGTACTCATAACCCAATGAGCTCCTGTATACATCTTAAGTGAACCAACTGACACCAGTGGCTTGTGAGACCGGCCACCGCCCCTCGTCGGGGTCTCGACTGTATACACTAGTTTACTCTGGAGTATCGATGCCCTGTCTCGAAAACTCCTACGACTAGGGACCTTTTGAGGATGTGCTTATTGACCCCAGCTCCCACGTATATGATAGCCATCATACTGCTGGCCGTCAAGCATGAATCCTAAGGGCTCTATCATTGCGCAATAGTGACCTGTAAGGTCGCCTAAAGCAGTACACGATGATAAATATAAACCAGATAGCATACTATCACCTTGAGTAAGACTGTCCTTCCGGCATAGGTCCTTCCTCAATCATTGCAATCATGTGCCTGTGATCCAATAATTGACTCTGAGGACACTATCTCCAGCAATCTCCCACTTGCACTCAAGGCTAATTATTGCGATGTCGCATACTCACAGCCCGTGTGATACCGAACACCCAACTCCTCTACTAATCAGTCTCACAAAACCCGTTTGCGAAACTAATGCGTTCGAGGAATAGCCTCAGTGAGTGGATCTGCTCTGATGTTTCTTTCTATGTCTCTCTTTATCTCAAGTTCGCGGAGTAAACCATCTCCCGAAATGAGCAATTCCTGTCTTAGAATATGTCTGGATATCTGATAGGACCTAGCTCATAAATGAACTCCAAATCCAAACTTCTTAGACTGTATCGTTAACTGAACTTAATCACTATCCTGTGCTATGCCTCCCTCAGTATCCGCCTGGACTACCTGTCCAAAATACTGCCCCTCGTCAGAGGGAAAACTATAACTCTGACAGTCATTCTGTCAACCAGGTCACCTTGGAAGCCTGGAATGATAACTGTCTCCCGAATGAGGCTGTCGTTATCATATCCCTAGAACATCCACTTATGTTCTAAAACTGCTTCCGAATGTTTCTCCAGGATAGGATCAATATCAACTTACTGCATCTAGTGCAAAAACAACATCTGGTGTGGTACTTGACATCTCATGATCAACTCAATTGCCCAAGCAAGTGATCTGCCAATCATGCACATCCCTCTCCCCTTTAGTCTGTAAGACACCTTTAGAGAGGGTGACTCCATCAGCTGCAGGTACACCACCATGCCAGGAGTCGTCCATTCTAAAAACCTTTAGAATGCTTTCTAAGTACCCAGATTGGGGAACTTCCTAAATTTAGATCTAAAATCATAGATCTAGTAACCAGAATGTCTGATATAATACCCAATTCCTATGTTGAGAAACCACCGTATGACAACCAAAGTATAACTGATCGTAGTATAGGAATATCACTTCCTACTCTGTATATGTCATCCAAATACCAGGACATCACACCCTACTACCTTCTTAACAGATCCATCCCCTATTCTGATGAAGTCAAACCTATGACTGTCACATCAGAAATAGATGATCTATCTCCGCTATATCTGCTTTAGTCTATAAATAGACATAAGCTGCTTGTCTGCTATGCTTCCGCTGCTCCCACTGACTACGACAACTCTATGGCAGAGTCATATACATGTGCACTTCTAAAGCTGGTTTAGAACGACGCTATACTCATCCTCCTGCCGGGTCTCACAGTCTGGAACAACAGCAATGACAAGTCTGGGTAAACAAGAACCTCCCTGTCACCGTCCTTGAGCACACCGAAGTACCTCTCGAGTGCCTGAGGTTACCCACCATATCTGCGGAGTGGCCAATGGAATGTCAAACTAGATTGAATCTTTAGGATCTTATCAAATTTTCATGAATCGTTTGCGGTTCTGGAATCACTTCCAGTTCTACCATACTCCCACTACCGTTTTTCTGAAAAAGTCCATTTTTATTAAAACTGTGGCGAGTCAAGAACAATATCACTATTGATCTTCCAGATGGTAAAAAATCAACCCTCGTCATAGCCCGGGTTAACCCACAAACAACCATTACAGAAACGTGCCTTGAGTTATCCAGAGTCTGGTTTTAAGCATAAGCCGGACAACTCCTCGTACCTTAACAACGTTAAGATATGAACCGTTCTATATCCAATATAGAAACAGAGGCACTGATTTAATTGGAACCAGATTCAAATCATGCAACTGCCTCCAGTGCATGTTAACTAAATGGAGAGAGGCCGATCAGCATTACTCAACTTAGGAATACATCCAGATATGAGTAACCTGAAAGAGAAGTAAGTTCTCTTAATCATTACTATCAACTGAATACTATACACAAATATCTACATCTTTGATCACCTTGAAGAATCCTGATACTTGCAACACCTGGTTCTCTACTTTATTCTTATACCTATAACTTCTCAAAACTTAGACCTTGCATTTCTACGAAACACATGTCTAAGAACTAGAGAAGTCACAAGTAAACAAAATATAGTACGAGTACCAACCCCTCTGTCCTCATAGACACTGGACAACATACAATACTCTGTATGAGTCCCCTGAGTCTAATAACTCATTCCTTGTGTGTCGTAGGTTGAAAACTATACTTATGGTTAAGAAGAATTACACCGTTGTTTAATGCTCCTTACCTAACCATCCACTGATATAGGTAAATGTCATGGACATAATTTCAAAAAGTTATATCTCACTCTATAAAAATAGACGTACAGATATATCAATTTGAAATTGGTGCATAACAACGGATATTCAAAACCAAATATTTGCCGTCCGGCAAACAACCCAGCTGATTTCCTCAAATATCACCAATTACAACGAATCGCGAAATAATGAGGACGATCACCCAATTTCCAATAACTTACTCCCACTTATCATTTGTAAAACTATACAGATGTGAGAATCAAACCTGGTAAATACATACCCTGGAGCAAGGGATAATTGGGAAATCAGTTTTCTTTTAACAATACACAGTGAAACTGAAACATGTAAATGTTTCGAAGGGGTATCTGGGTATTCCTAGTAATGCCTCATCCATTATCCAGATTCACAACTGTAACTGTATATTTCTTTGCCATCTCTCCAAATCCCTTTATATGTCTTTAGTCATTACCTTCTGTACACCCTCTTAGGCTAAATGGTTTTCTTCCTTCCATACCGTTCGACACCAGCCTATGGTTTGGAAGAAGACTATCCAATAAGCATAATGGGTGAACTGCCCTAATTCTAGGAGCACTCGCAATGCGAGAGAAGGTGAAGATAAAAGACAACTGAATAAACCTTATTCCTATTTCTCCTGAACCAGAATCCATCCCCGAACTGGAACAAGTTCCTTTCGAGTTCGTATAAAACAATACGATGGAGTATCCAATAAACTTTTGATCTTCGTAGTGATACGGAGTGTTCTGGAGAAATACAAAGGTGATATAGGATTGGCGAAGAAATACTTGGTTTGGTCGTGAATAGCAGTTGCAGTTTACTTTGCCCTCTTACTAATCCCTTTATATGTCTTTACTTAATACCTTCTGCACACCTTCGTTAGGCTAATTGGTTTTCTTCATTCCCTACCGTTTGGCACCTGCCTATGGTTTGGAAGAAGACTATCCAATAAGCGTAATAGGTGTACTGTCCTAATCCAAGGAGCACTCGCAAGCTGAGAGAAGGTAAAAGGAAAAGACAACTAAATAGTCCTATTCGTTTTCTCTAGAACCGGAAACCATCCTTGAATAAGTTCCTTCGAGTTCGTATATAAACATACGATGGTTTAATCCAATGGAAGTGGATTATCGTAGTAATACGGGGTGTTCTGGAGAAAAGGGTAAAAGTAGGAGTGGCAATGAGGTATGCAACTCTGACAATCCAAAAGCCAGTGTTTTAAGAAGGTTCGGTTAACTTGGTCACTGAGTCATAGTCAAGGGTCAGGTCAAGGTCGCTGCCAAAGAGAGAGAGAAAAGAAACACTCAGCGTGCACTCTAACCTAGATCAGAATGGTTACCAATTTATCTAATCAGGAAACCTCCCACTGTCACGTCAAACTCTCCTCCAAACCTGAAAGAAGAATTAGTCGGGATCACCCTAGGGGTAAACCAACTCATCAGTGGGAATCGGGATCCAACTATCATTGCATGATAACGTGATGGAATCCACTCACGTTATCACACTCCAGAAGGTATGCGCATATCTGGCAAGTTTCAGTTTCTTTAGAAACTCCCGATGTCATTTTTTACCCCTAGGACCCAAGTGACCTTGACAATGCCAACATATTAAAGAGTCCTAGTCAAGTTCAAGCCGTCATTATCTTGATTGCGTTAAACCCACCCGTACGAGTCCTTGAAAATGCCAACATAACCGTACGACTGTCCTAACCAATCCACTTATCCATGCGACAGAAAAACATTACAGAGCTACCGAACACTACGCCTCGGCAATGCACGACATACGTAGCACGAATACTAAGCAATGCTAATCTGAAATGAAGGAGGGCTACGTCTAGTTTTTGGCGAAAAACTTTTAACGTAATGAACTTGATATCGTTGAAGGAACTGGATAACTTTTTATAAAAATATAGTGATGAAAACCTTTGCTAAAGAGGTCACTCCCGGTGAAGGGATCTCAGCTCTTTCCCCGTAGAATAAGGTGCAGGATATTCCAACTGAATACCACGATGCAAAGAAAAAGGCAATCGGCTATAGTGAAGTTATTACCCTGACGCAAACTTCTGTCCAAGGGGTCACTCCCGGTGAAGGTATCTCGGCCCTTACCTCGTCGACTGAGGTGCTGGATATTCATAACCGAATACCACTGTGCAAAACAAAAGAGAACGTCCTTTCAATAACAGCTTTTTGAAAATTGTTCCAACAACATCAGAATAGGTTTGTTTAGCTTGCATTGATCCGAATCAATGCATTCCCATCAATTGATCACACCAATAAAGAACGAAAATACGATGTACGTATATGCCATCCGCATTCGCCACTGGGTCCCATCATCACCCATTAGTTTACTTAACTAACGACAGAGCGGGGGCTGGACTAGCGCGGATGCAAAACATATACAACATCTACTAGTATATATATCAATATATAATATTCGCTCAAGGCGTGATAAAATGCAACATCACAGAAATGTAATAAGCATCACAGAACAATACAGATATCTGGGATCCCCGGGTCTCATAGAGCAGATACTGAAACCCGACGTTCCCCTGATCGTGTGGATAGCCTGTGTAATGAAATCCTAGACCCCTACGGGAGCGGCAAGTTACCCGCCAAAACCTGAAGCGAGGCAGCCCCCTTCAGCAACGTGAATGGACCACCCAGCACTTCACAGACTCTGGTAACTTGGGCACCCCTCCTTGGGTCAACCTGTACCCCCTACGAGTGCGGCGAATAGCCCGTCAATTCTAGAGTGAAGCCCCCTCCGTCTCAAGGCCATGAGATGCGGGCCCTTTTCCCTCTAGAACCCGGCTATCCGTGCACCCCTCCACGGGGTAATCCTAGTACAGAAAGTAAAATATACAACAGGTACATCGACCTCAGCCCGGTCGTGCCCCAAAAGAATAATATACAAACAGGCAGTGACGGCAGTCCACATGTCGGACACTCGCCCCGCAATATCAAATGTACATATACAGCCAAACTGTACTACCATTGCATCCAGGCTATCCACCACGACAGATCCGCAACATCACAACACAACACAGAACATCAACGTGAATGTCACGTTCGCAAATCCGTCTAAAAGGGCTATAGCAGTTAGACAGGATTTACCGATCAAATGACATTCACGGTCGCAGATATAATGTAAATACTGTGAACTAACATGTTTAAAATTTTCGATCGACTAAATTTCCCCAAGTGGGCCCCAAGCACAACTGTAGCACACAAAATAAATCTGGGCCCAAAAAGAATATACCAGAAACCCTATTTCTATGTCAGAAACCCACTGTAGAAATTTGGTGCAGTTTGGCCACAGTATGGAGGCGGATCCACGGCCAAAACGTGGTTTTGGCCGCTGATCCGCCGCGCTATAGTAATTTCAGCCGACCAAATTTTCACAGAATTCTTAAAAAACCCTGCACGTATTTTTGCAATGTACCAAATAATTTTTTGAGCACAGAAAAAATTCGACAGAAACCTGGACATGAAAATGGGGTTTTTGGAAAATCCATTCGATCGAACTTGTAAACACGTTAGAGCAAGCTAGACTAGGTTAATGGCCTGGCTCTGATACCATATAGGTGCACGGAAGCGCCCCGGACGTCTAAACGAGGCCAAAATGCGGAAAAAAAAACTTTTCTTTAAACAGAAACCGGCGCTACCGTGGACTATAAACCCGGATCGGACCATTAACCTACTACTAGCGAACTAGAGAAAGGGTAGAGAGCCATACCGAGCGATCCGTGTCCTTCGGTTTTTGGACACCATCCCGATCTCCCCGCGGAATCTCTGGTCTTCATCGCCTCATCGGAAAGGGCACCACATCGCAGAGTATTTTTACGGGCTCCCACCTCTGGACCGAGGCAACTCGGACACGAAGTTGGCAAGCCGACGTGTCCAAGATTGCTGTAGACTAAGTGTAGAAATCTTTGTCTCGAGGGTTTGATGGAGGAATGAGATGAACTTTTGAGATGGAGCTATATGATTTTTTTGCAAGCCAAATGAGACCAATTTTCATCCCAAAAATTTTGGACAGCCCCCACCATATTGTGTGGCCGGCCATCATCAAAAGGAGAGGGGGGTGAGCACACACAAGGTGTGTGAGCATAAGGAGAGAAATAATGAGTGATGATGAGAAAAAGAATGATCACAACAAAGTCTCCTCCACATCAACGATCTCCTCACAAAAGTCAATCAATCATGAACAAAGAAGTCAAATGATGGTTGAACCATCATGAAGCTATCATCACAAAAAATCTTCTCCATAATAAAATGCACAATTGCAAATAACCCCCTCCACACCAATTATCAGCCAAAGAAAGATAGAAAGTAAAATGGCCGAAACGGAAAGGAAACTGTCAACTTCAGAAAAATGATCCCGTAATAAATTACAGGAAAACCCCGCGACTGTATA
Source organism: Agapanthus africanus (assembly GCA_030015575.1). NCBI lineage: Eukaryota > Viridiplantae > Streptophyta > Magnoliopsida > Asparagales > Amaryllidaceae > Agapanthus > Agapanthus africanus. Next base: position 517,627,878 of record JASDDO010000014.1, read on the forward strand.
TACATACCCGTATTTGTATTCCGACCGAATACAAATGCAATGAGACAAAATCTACACTGTACAATACTAGGATCCGGCTTAAACCAAAGCCCGCTAGTATTATCCGTCCGATCATGATCCGTGCAATACCGCACGTATATGATCGAACCCTGCCATATATCCATACGGCCTCTACAGCGTTTCGCCCGAAACTTGAGAAACTGTCTGCGGGGGACTCTAAAGACTCGTCAATACCTTGGCTGTGGATTTAACCACTAGCACGTCAGAGGTATTGTCCATACGTAACGAGCTACCAGGTATTGACTAAAAGGGACGTCGATGAGCGAACTCATCCTGACACCCTACTGAGCCTGTCAGTGACAATATTCGTACAGTCCGGTCCGTTCGTCTATGAGCATCGCATGGCGGGCCTAGGGGGTTGGTAAAAGTCATACCCCCAAAAGCGGTACAAGTCGTGTCGGAGTGTAGCCCAGAACACCCTGAGATACTACTGGAATACCTACCAGTAAATCTCCTGCCTTGGCCAAGGACTTCGTGTAATGGCTCTCCTAGACACAGCGCGACCTCACCCCCAATACCGGGAGAGACGAACCCCTGCAGATCCGCTCACTGCCTCCATGTGGCTCGGGACTGTACCCAACTAAAACCTGTTTGCACGACTCCTTTGAGCCGTGGTAGGGTAGTAATCAAAGTACAGTGGGAACTCACACGAGACAAATGACGATCTCAGGTCGATGAACTAACCTGTACACATGTCACCAGGGAACTGCTATCTGACGTCAGGTATAAGACCAACTAGCATGTTCCCGGCGAGTCCTGTCCGGTGTACTCATAACCCAATGAGCACCTGTATACATCTTAAGTGAACCAACTGACACCAGTGGCTTGTGAGACCGGCCACCGCCCCTCTGTTGGAGATAGTGCCCTCAGAGTCAATTATTGGATCACAGGCACGTGATTGCAATGATTGAGGGAGGACCTATCCCGGTAGGACAGTCTTGCTCGAGATGATAGTATGCTATCTGGTTTACCTTTATCATCGTGTACTGCTTTAGGTGACCTGACATGTCGCTATTGCACGTTGATAGAGCCCCTTGGATTCTTGCTTGACTGCCAGCAGTATGAGGGCGATCATATAAGTGAGAGCTGGAGTCTATAAGCACATCCTTAAAAGGTCCCTAGTCGTAGGAGTTTCGAGACAGGGCATCGATACTCCAGAGTAGACTAGTGTATACAGTCGAGACCCCGACGAGGGGCGGTGGCCGGTCTCACAAGCCATTGGTGTCAGTTGGTTCACCTAAGATGTATACAGGTGCTCATTGGGTTATGAGTACACCGGACAGGACTCGCCGGGAACATGCTAGTTGGTCTTATACCTGACGTCAGATAGCAGTTCCCAGGTGACATGTGTACAGGTTAGTTCATCGACCTGGGGATCGTCATTTGTCTCGTGTGAGTTCCCACTGTACTTTGATTACTACCCTACCACGGCTCAAAGGATTCGTGCAAACAGGTTTTAGTTGGGTACAGTCCCGAGCCACAGGGAGGCAGTGAGCGGATCTTCGGGGGTTTCGTCTCTCCCGGTATTGGGGGTGAGGTCGCGCTGTGTCTAGGAGAGCCATTACACAAAGACCTTGGCCAAGGCAGGAGATTTACTGGTAGGTATTCCAGTAGTATCTCAGGGTGTTCTGGGCTACGCTCCAACACGACTTGTACCGCTTTTGGGGGTCTGACTTTTACCAACCCCCTAGGCCCGCCATGCGATACTCATAGACGAACGGACCGGACTGTACGGATATTGTCACTGACAGGCTCAGTTGGGTGTCGGGGTGAGCTTCCTCATCGACGTCCCTTTTAGTCAATAGCTGGTGGCCCGTCACGTATTGGCTTATACCTCTGACGTGCTAGTGGTTAAATCCACAGCCATAGTATTGACGAGTCTTTAGAGTCCACCACACTTTCAGTTACTCAAGCTTTCGGGCGAAACGCTGTAGAGGCCGTATGGAGATATGGCAGGGTCCGATTAGATACGTGCGGTATTGCACGGATCAGGATCGGACGGTTTTGTACTAGTGGCCGTATAGTTATATGGCAGCGTTCGATCAGATACGTGCGGTATTGCATGCATCAGGATCAGACGGATTTTACTAGCCGGCTTTGGTTTAAGCCGGTCCTAGTATAGTACAGTGTAGATTTTGTCTCATTGCATTTGTATCCGGACGGAATACAGATGCGGGTGTGTATGCACAGTATAGGGGTTTTCCTGTAATTTATTACGGGACCATTTTTTTTGGGGTTGCCAGTTTGCTTTCCATTCCGGCCGGTTTTTCTTTGTTCTTTCCCGGCCGGACTTTTCCGATGGAGGGTGTTATTTGCAAGTTTGCAAATAACACTTTGTGGAGGGTTTTATTGCATAAGGTTTGATATGATAAGCATCTTTGCTTTTCATGCACTTATGGTGATAAGAGAGGATTTGAAATGGATTTGATTTGTGATCATGATTATGTTTTGGATATGGTTACCCTCCACCTTTTACTACCATCACCTCCCTTCATATTCATATTCCTCCACCATTGTTACTCACTTGAGGTAAGAAGTTTTTCATGGTTAAGAAAAAGAAAGAGAGAAGAAGAAAAGAGAAGAGAGGAAGAAAAATGAGAGTGATTCATTTTGTGCATATCATTCTTCATCTCATTCCATTGCTAGAAAATTGAAAGCACCAATTTTCTATACACCATTCCTCCATCCTCTTCAAATGGCAACCAACCCCAAAGTGAGACATACATTCTACATTACACTCCCTACAGCATATCTTGAGCATGTCGAGTAGCCGGCTTCATGCGCGAGTTACCTCGGCATTGAGGTGGGAGCCCGTAAAAGTACCCGGCTTCGTGGTGCCCTTTCCGACGAGGAGGAGACGGACGGAGATCCCGCGAGGAGATCAGAGTGGAGATGAAGACCGGAGGACTTGGATCGTCGGTATATCTCTTCCCCTTCTCTTTGTAGTTAGCTAGATTTAGTTTAATGGCACGATCCGGGGTTTAGTGCGCGGTGGTGCCGGTTTGCAAAGTCCGCAAAAATTTAAGTTTACCACCGTTTCCGCGTTTGGCCGTCGGGTTGACGGCCGGGGCGCCGCCGTGCACTTACAGTGGTATCAGAGCCTCGCCATTAACAATAGTCTAGCTTGGTGTAATGTGTTTTTCCGTTTCGATCGATCGAATGTTCCAAAACTGCATTTTAGTTCGAATCAGTTTCTGTTGAAAATTTTTGGTCTCGAAAAATTTTTCAGGTTGTAAAATATTGATGTACTGGGAAATCTAAGGGTTCTGTAAAAATTTGACGATGTAACTCCACAGTTGGAGCGCGGATCCGCCGCGAAACCCCACCTCGTGCGGCCCTTCCGCCGCGTACTATTCATGTCACATCACCAAATTTTTCCAGAGGCCTTCTGGGCTTAAAATATGGGTTTTGGAATATTAAAATTGGGCCCAGGTTTTCTGTGAGTGCTACAGTTTTGATTGAGGGCCCACTTGTTAATTTTTGATCGATCGGAATATTTTAAACACATTTTTCACAGTATTTACATTATATCTGCGACCGTGAATGTCACTCGATCGGTAAATCCGGTCTAACTGCTATAGCCCGGTTAGACGGATTTGCGAACGTGACTTTCACGTTGATGTTCTATGTTTATGCTGTGATGTTGCGGATCGGTCGTGGGGGATAGCCTGGATGCAATGCTAGTACAGTTGTGGTTGTTTTATGTACATTTGATATTGCGGGGCGAGCGTCCGACATGTGGACTGCCGTCACTGCCTGTTTGTATTATTCTTTTGGGGCACGACCTGGTTGCGGTCGATGTACCCGATGTATGTATATTTTACTTTCTATACTAGGATTACCCCGCGGAGGGGTGCACGGATAGCCGGGTTCTAGAGGGCAACAAGCCCGCATCTCATGGCATTGGGACGGAGGGGGCTTCACTCTAGGATTGGCGGGCTATTCGCCGCACTCGTAGGGGGTACAGGTTGACCCAGGAGGGGTGCCCAAGTCGCCGGATTCCGTGGAGTGCTGGGTGGTCCATTCACGGAGCTGAAGGGGGCTACCTCGCTTCAGGTTTTGGCGGGTGACTTGCCGCGCCCGTAGGGGTCTAGGATTTCATTGCACAGGCTATCCACACGACCAGGGGAACGTCGGGTTTCAGTAGTGGCTCTGTGAAACCCGGGGATCCCAGATATCTGTATTGTTTCTGTGATGCTGTTCATTCTCTGTGATGTTGCATTTCTTTCACGCCTTGAGCGAAATATAATATATTGGTATATATATTAGTAGATGTTGTATATGTTTTGCATCCGCGCTAGTCCAGTCCCCGCTCTGTCGTTAGTTAGCTAACCTAACGGGTAATGACGGGACCCAGTGGCGAATGCGGATGGCATATACGTACGTCAGTATATTTTCGTTCTTTTTGGTGTGATCAATTGATGGGACTGCATTGATTCGGATCAATGCAAGTTTAAAAACAAACCTAATCTGATGTTGTTGGAACATTTTTCAAAAAGCTGTTATTGCAAGGACGTTCACTTCTGTTTTGCATCGTGGTATTCATTTGGAATATCCTGCTCCTCAGTCGACGAGGCAAGGGCCGAGATCCCTTCACATGGAGTGACCCCTTGGACAAAAGTTTGCGTCAGGGCATTAACTTCACTATAGCCGATTATTTTTGCTTTGCATCGCGGTATTCAGTTGGAATATCCTGCACCCCATTCTACGGGTAAAGAGCCGATATCCCTTCACCGGGAGTGACCTCTTTAGTAAAGGTTTTTCGTCACTATGTTTTCTAAAAGCTATCCGTTCCTTCGACGATATCAAGTTCTTTACGTTAAAGGTTTTCGCCAGAAACCATTCGTAGCCCTCCGTCATTTCAGTTAAATATTCGGTAGTATTCAAGCTATGTATTTTGACCTCACGCCAAGGCATAGTGATTGGTAGCTGCCGGGTATTTATCTGTTGCATAGATAGATGCGTTGGTTTGGGACAGTCGTACTACTATTTTGGCCTACGTCAAGGGTATGTACGGGTGGATTCAAATTAACCTGGATAATGACGGGTAGAACTTGACATGTGACTTATGATATTTTGACCTCACGCCAAGGTCATAAGAGCATGGGGCCGAAATCACATCGGGAGTTTCAAAAGAACTGAAACTTGCCAGATATGCGCATACCTTCTGGAGTGTGATACCGTGAGCGGATTCCGTCACGTTATCATGCGATGATAGTTGGATCCCGATTCCCACTGATGAGTTGGTTTACTCCTCGGGTGACCCCGACTAATTCTTCTTTCAGGTTTGGAGGAGAATTTAAGGTACAGTGGGAGGTTTCCAGATTAGATAAAGTGATAACCATTCTGATCTAGGTTAGAGTGCACGCTGAGTGTTTCTTTTCTCTCTCTCTCTGGCAGCGACCCTTGACCCGACCCTAAGATTATGACTCAGTGACCGAGTTGACCGAACCTACTTAACACTGGCTTTTGGATTGTCAGAGTTGCAGACCTCATTGCCACTCCTACTTTTACCCTTTTCTCCAGGACACCCCGTATTACTGCGAACGTCCACTTCCATTGGACAAAACCATCGTATGGTTAGATACGAACTCGAAGGAATTCGAGGATGGTTTCCGGTTCTGGAGAAAACGGATAGGATTATTCAGTTGTCTTTTCTTTTCACCCTCTCTCAAGTTACGAGTACTCCTTGGTTTAGGAGTAGTACACCTATTACGCAAATTGGATAGTCTTCTTCCAAACCATAGGCTGGTGCCGACCGGTAGGGAATGAAGAAAACCAGTTAGCCTAAACGGTGTACAGAAGGTATTAAGATTAAGACAAAGCAAGGGATTAGTAAGAGGGCAAAGTAAATTGCGACTGCTATTCACGACCAAACCAAGTATTTCTTCGCCAATCCTAAATCACCTTTGTATTTCTCCAGGACACTCCGTATCACTACGAAGATCCACAGTTTATTGGATACTCCATCGTATGGTTATATACGAACTCGAAAGGAACTTGTTCCAGTTCGGGGATGGATCCTGGTTCAGGAGAAATAGGAATAAAGTACATTCAGGTGTCTTTTATCTTCACCTTCTCTCGCGATGCGAGTGCTCCTAGGATTAGGACAGTACACCCTTTATGCTTTTTGGATAGTCTTCTTCCAAACCATAGGCTGGTGCCGAACGGTAGGGAAGGAAGAAAACCATTTGGCCTAAAAGGGTGTACAGAAGGTAAAGATTAAAGACATATGAAGGGATTTGGAGAGGTGGCAAAGAACTATACGGTTGCAGTCGTGAATCTGGAAGAGGCATTACTAGGAATACCAGGAAACCCCAACGAAACATTTCAATGTTTCAGGTTCACTGTGTACTGTTAAAAGAAAACTGATTTTCCGATTAGACACTTACTCCAGGGTATGTATTTACCAGGTATGATTCTCACATCTGTATGGTTTTACAGATGATGAGTGGGAGTAAGTTATTGGGAATTGGGTGATCATCCTCATTATATCGGGATTCGTTGTAATTGGTGATATTTGAGGATGCCACCTGGGTTGTTTGCCGGTCGGCAAATATTTGGTTTTGAATATCCGCTGTTGTGCACCAATTTCAAATTGATATATCTGTACGTCTATTTTCATAGAGTGAGATATACCTTTTGATATTATGTCGATGACATTTACCTATATCAGTGGATGGTTAGGTCAGGAGCATTAAACATCGGTGTAATTCTTCTTAACCATAAGTACAGTTTTCAACCTACAACACACAGTGAAAGAGTTGTTAGACTCAGCGGACTTATACAGAGTATTGTATGTTGTCCAGTGTCCATTAGGACAGAGGGGTTGGTCCTCATACTATATTCTGTTTACTTTTGACTTCTCTAGTTCTTAGACATGTGTTTCGTAGAAACACAGGGTCTAAGTTTTGAGGAGTTATAGGTATTTGAATAGAGTAGAGAACCAGGTATAGCAAGTATCGGGATTCTTCAAAGTGATCGAAGATGTAGATACTTGTGTATGGTATTCAGTTAATAGTAATGATAAAGAGAAATTACTTCTCTTTCAGGTTACTCATAATTGGAAGTATTCCTAAGTTGAGTAACGCTGATCGACCTCCTTCCATTTAGTTGACATGCACTGGAGAAAGCTGCATGATTTGAATCTGGTTCAATTAAATCAGTGCCTCTGGTTCTATATTGGATGTAGAACAGTTCATATCTTAACGTTGTTAAGGTACGGGGAGTTGTCCGGCTTATGCTTAAAACCAGACACTGGACAACTCAAGGCACGTTTCTGTAATGGCTGTTTGTGGGTTGACCCAGGCTATGACGCGGGTTGATTTTCTACCATCTGGATGAACAATAGCAATATTGTTCTAGACTCGCCACAGTTTTATTAAAAATGGATTTTTTCAAAAACAGCAGTGGGAGTATGGTAGAACTGGAAGTGATTCCAGAACCGCAAACGATTACTGAAGATTTGATAAGGAACCTGAAGATTCAATCTGATTTGACATTCCATTGGCCACTCCGCAGATAAGGTGGGTAGCTTCAGGCACCCGAGAGGTACTCCGGTAGCCTCAAGGACGGTGACAGGGAAGTTCTTGTTTACCAACACTTGCCATTGTTGTTGTTCCAGGCTGCGAGACCCGGCGGGAGGATGAGTATAGCGTTGTTCTAAACTTGCTTTAGAAGTGCACGTCTGTATGACTCTGCCAGAGGGTTGTCGTAGTCAGTGGGAGCAGCGGAAGCATTGGTGGACATCAGGCTTATGTCTATTTATAGACTAAAGTAGATGTAGCGGAGATAGATCATCTATTTCTGATGTGACAGTCATAGGTTTGACGTCATCAGAATAGGGGATGGATCTGTTGAGAAGGTAGTAGGAAGTGATATTCCTTTACTACGATCGGTTATACTTTGGTCGTCACACAGTGGTTTCTCCACAAAGGACTTGGATATTATATCAGACATACTGGTTACTAGATCTATGGTTTAGATCTAGATTTGGGTGGTTTCCCAATCAGGGTACTTAGACAGCATTCTAAGGGTATTTAGAATAGACGACTCCTGGCACGGTAGTGTACCTGCAGGTAATGGAGTCACCCTCTCCAAAGGTGTCTTACAGACTAAAGGGGAGAGGGACGTGCATGATTGGCAGATCACTTGCTCAGGCAATTGAGTCAATCGTGAGATGTCAAGTACCACACCAGATGTTGTTCTTGCACTAGATGCAATAAGTTAATATTGGTCCAATCCTGGAGAAACAGTCGGAGGCAGTTTTAGAACATAAGTGGCTGTTCTAGGGATATGATAACGAAAGCCCCATTCGGGAAACAGTTATCATTCCAGTCTTCCAAGGTGACCTGGACGACAAGGAGGTTGTCAGAGTTATAGTTTTCCTTCTGACGAGGGGCAGTATTTTGGACAGCTGATCCAAGGCAATACTGAGGGTGGCATGGCGCAGGATACTGATTAAGTTCAGTTGAAGATACAGCCTAAGAAGTTTGGATTTGGAGTTCATTTATGAGCTACGTCCCATCAGACATCCAGACATTCTAAGGCAGGTATTGCTCATTTCGGGAGATGGCTTTCTCCGCGAACTTGAGAAATAGAGAGACATAGAAAGAAACTTCTAGGCGGATCCACTCACTGAGGCTATTCCTCGAACGCAATAGTTTCGCAAACGGATTTTGTGAAACTGACTAGTAGGGGAGTTGGGTGTTCGGTATCACACGGTCTGTGAGTATGCGACATCGCAATAATTAGCCTTGAGTGCAAGTGGGAGATTGTTGGAGATAGTGCCCTCAGAGTCAATTATTGGATCACAGGCACGTGATTGCAATGATTGAGGGAGGACCTATCCCGGTAGGACAGTCTTGCTCGAGATGATAGTATGCTATCTGGTTTACCTTTATCATCGTGTACTGCTTTAGGTGACCTGACATGTCGCTATTGCACGTTGATAGAGCCCCTTGGATTCTTGCTTGACTGCCAGCAGTATGAGGGCGATCATATAAGTGAGAGCTGGAGTCTATAAGCACATCCTTAAAAGGTCCCTAGTCGTAGGAGTTTCGAGACAGGGCATCGATACTCCAGAGTAGACTAGTGTATACAGTCGAGACCCCGACGAGGGGCGGTGGCCGGTCTCACAAGCCATTGGTGTCAGTTGGTTCACCTAAGATGTATACAGGTGCTCATTGGGTTATGAGTACACCGGACAGGACTCGCCGGGAACATGCTAGTTGGTCTTATACCTGACGTCAGATAGCAGTTCCCAGGTGACATGTGTACAGGTTAGTTCATCGACCTGGGGATCGTCATTTGTCTCGTGTGAGTTCCCACTGTACTTTGATTACTACCCTACCACGGCTCAAAGGAGTCGTGCAAACAGGTTTTAGTTGGGTACAGTCCCGAGCCACAGGGAGGCAGTGAGCGGATCTTCGGGGGTTTCGTCTCTCCCGGTATTGGGGGTGAGGTCGCGCTGTGTCTAGGAGAGCCATTACACAAAGACCTTGGCCAAGGCAGGAGATTTACTGGTAGGTATTCCAGTAGTATCTCAGGGTGTTCTGGGCTACGCTCCGACACGACTTGTACCGCTTTTGGGGGTCTGACTTTTACCAACCCCCTAGGCCCGCCATGCGATACTCATAGACGAACGGACCAGACTGTACGGATATTGTCACTGACAGGCTCAGTTGGGTGTCGGGGTGAGCTTCCTCATCGACGTCCCTTTTAGTCAATAGCTGGTGGCCCGTCACGTATTGGCTTATACCTCTGACGTGCTAGTGGTTAAATCCACAGCCATAGTATTGACGAGTCTTTAGAGTCCACCACACTTTCAGTTACTCAAGCTTTCGGGCGAAACGCTGTAGAGGCCGTATGGAGATATGGCAGGGTCCGATTAGATACGTGCGGTATTGCACGGATCAGGATCGGACGGTTTTGTACTAGTGGCCGTATAGTTATATGGCAGCGTTCGATCAGATACGTGCGGTATTGCATGCATCAGGATCGGACGGATTTTACTAGCCGGCTTTGGTTTAAGCCGGTCCTAGTATAGTACAGTGTAGATTTTGTCTCATTGCATTTGTATCCGGACGGAATACAGATGCGGGTGTGTATGCACAGTATAGGGGTTTTCCTGTAATTTATTACGGGACCATTTTTTTTGGGGTTGCCAGTTTGCTTTCCGTTCCGGCCGGTTTTTCTTTGTTCTTTCCCGGCCGGTCTTTTCCGATGGAGGGTGTTATTTGCAAGTTTGCAAATAACACTTTGTGGAGGGTTTTATTGCATAAGGTTTGATATGATAAGCATCTTTTCTTTTCATGCACTTATGGTGATAAGAGAGGATTTGAAATGGATTTGATTTGTGATCATGATTATGTTTTGGATATGGTTACCCTCCACCTTTTACTACCATCACCTCCCTTCATATTCATATTCCTCCACCATTGTTACTCACTTGAGGTAAGAAGTTTTTCATGGTTAAGAAAAAGAAAGAGAGAAGAAGAAAAGAGAAGAGAGGAAGAAAAATGAGAGTGATTCATTTTGTGCATATCATTCTTCATCTCATTCCATTGCTAGAAAATTGAAAGCACCAATTTTCTATACACCATTCCTCCATCCTCTTCAAATGGCAACCAACCCCAAAGTGAGACATACATTCTACATTACACTCCCTACAGCATATCTTGAGCATGTCGAGTAGCCGGCTTCATGCGCGAGTTACCTCGGCATTGAGGTGGGAGCCCGTAAAAGTACCCGGCTTCGTGGTGCCCTTTCCGACGAGGAGGAGACGGACGGAGATCCCGCGAGGAGATCAGAGTGGAGATGAAGACCGGAGGACTTGGATCGTCGGTATATCTCTTCCCCTTCTCTTTGTAGTTAGCTAGATTTAGTTTAATGGCACGATCCGGGGTTTAGTGCGCGGTGGTGCCGGTTTGCAAAGTCCGCAAAAATTTAAGTTTACCACCGTTTCCGTGTTTGGCCGTCGGGTTGACGGCCGGGGCGCCGCCGTGCACTTACACCCTCGTCGGGGTCTTGACTGTATACACTATTCTATTCTGGAGTATCGATGCCCTGTCTCGAAAACTCCTACGACTAGGGACCTTTTGAGGATGTGCTTATAGACCCCAGCTCCCACGTATATGATCGCTATCATACTGCCGGTCGTCAAGCATGAATCCTAACGGCCTTATCAACGCGCAATAGTGACCTATAAGGTCACCTAAAGCAGTACACGATGATAAAGATAAACCAGATAGCATACTATCATCTTGAGTAAGACTGTCCTTCCGGTATAGGTCCTCCTTCAATCATTGCAATCACGTGCCTGTGATCCAATAATTGACTCTGAAGGCACTATCTCCAACAGGTAGCCAAGCATGAATCCTAAGGGCTCTATCAACATGTAATAGTGATCTGTAATGTCACCTGAAGCATGTACACGATGATAAACACAAACCCGATAGCATACTATCATCTCGAGTAAGACTGTTCTACCGGTATAGGTCCTCCCTCAATCATTGCAATCATGTGCCTGCGATCCAATAATTGACTTGAGAGCACTATAGCCAACATTACAACTAGTTCGCATCATAACTGGATGTCTTGTTCCATTCAGCTTTTCATTTTATTTCAGCTTATTTACTTATTGTAAGTGCACGGCGGCGCCCCGGCCGTCAATCCGACGCCGGAATGCGGAAGCGGTGATAAACTTTAATTTTGCGAACTTAGCAAACCGGCACCACCGCGCACTAAACACCCGGATCGGACCATTAAACTAGTTCTAGCTAACTACAAGATGGGTTAGAGATATACCGAGTGATCCGAGTCCTCCGGTCTTCTCGTCGTCGTCCCGATCTCCCGTGGAAAGTCCTGTCTCCATATCGTCGCCACCTCGCCGAAAGGGGCACCACATTGCCTGCGTCTTTTACGGGCTCCCACCTCAATACCGAGGCAACTCGGGCGCGAAGTTGGCTGGCCGACGCGTCCAAGATTTGCTGTAGAATGTGTAGTGTAGAGCCTATGTCTCATTTGGGGTTTGTTGCCTTTGAAGATGATGGAGGAATCAAGATAAGAAAAATGGTGCTTGCATTTTTCTAGCATGAAAATGAGATCAAGAATGCCACACTCTCAAGAATGAAACTCTCATCTTCTCTTTTCTCAAAAATGAAAACCTTATCATGTGAGAATGGTGGAGCAAAGAATACATATCATGAAGGGAGGTGATGGTAGGAGAAAGCAAGAGGTGACCATAACCTAAACATCATCATAACAAATTCACATCAAACTCTAATCACTTCAAATCACCAAAAAGCAAGTGATGATGATAGAAAAGAATGGTATCAAAAGATGCTTTCATAATCTCTCATCTCACAAATAAACCCTCCACAAAATGTTATTTGCAAACTTGTAAATAACACCCTCCATCGAAAAAGTCCGGCCGGGAAAGAACAAAGGAAAACCGGCCGGAACGGAATGCAAACTGGCAACTCCAGAAAACTGGTCCCGTAATAAATTACAGGAAAACCCCCATACTGTGCATACACACCCGCATCTGTATTCCGTCCGGATACAAATGCAATGAGACAAAATCTACACTGTACTAAACTAGGATCCGGCTTAAACCAAAGCCGGCTAGTAATATCCGTCCGATCCTGATCCGTACAATACCGCACGTATCTGATCGGACCCTGCCATATCTCCATACGGCCTCTACAGCGTTTCGCCCGAAAGCTTGAGTAACTGTAAGTGTGGTGGACTCTAAAGACTCGTCAATACTATGGCTGTGGATTTAACCACTAGCACGTTAGAGGTATAAGCCAATACGTGACGGGCCACCAGCTATTGACCAAAAGGGACGTTGATGAGCGAACTCATCCTGATACCCTACTGAGCCTGTCAGTGACAATATCCATACAGTCCGGTCCGTTCGTCTATGAGCATCGCATGGCGGGCCTAGGGGGTTGGTAAAAGTCAGACCCCCAAAAGCGGTACAAGTCGTGTCGGAGTGTAGCCCAGAACACCCTGAGATACTGCTGGAATACCTACCAGCAAATCTCCTGCCTTGGCCAAGGACTTTGTGTAATGGCTCTCCTAGACACAGCGCGACCTCACCCCCAATACCGGGAAAGACGAACCCCTGAAGATCCGCTCACTGCCTCCATGTGGCTCGGGACTGTACCCAACTAAAACCTGTTTGCACGACTCCTTTGAGCCGTGGTAGGGTGGTAATCAAAGCACAATGGGAACTCACACGAGACAAATGACGATCCTCAGGTCGATGAACTAACCTGTACACATGTCACCAGGGAACTGCTATCTGACGTCAGGTATAAGACCAACTAGCATGTTCCCGGCGAGTCCTGTCCGGTGTACTCATAACCCAATGAGCACCTGTATACATCTTAGGTGAACCAACTGACACCAGTGGCTTGTGAGACCAGCCACCGCCCCTCGTCGGGGTCTCGACTGTATACACTAGTCTACTCTGGAGTATCGATGCCCTGTCTCGAAACTCCCACGACTAGGGACCTTTTAAGGATGTGCTTATAGACTACCAGCTCCCACGTATATGATCGCCCTCATACTGCCGGTAGTCAAGCAAGAATCCTAGGGGCTCTATCAACGTGCAATAGTGACCTGTCATGTCACCTAAAGCAGTACACGATGATAAAGGTAAACCAGATAGCATACTATCATCTCGAGTAAGACTGTCCTACCGGGATAGGTCCTCCCTCAATCATTGCAATCACGTGCCTGTGATCCAATAATTGACTCTGAGGGCACTATCTCCAACAATCTCCCACTTGCACTCAAGGCTAATTATTGCGATGTCGCATACTCACAGCCCGTGTGATACCGAACACCCAACTCCTCTACTTGTCAGTCTCACAAAACTCGTTTGCGAAACTATTGCGTTCGAGGAATAGCCTAAGTGAGTGGATCCGCCTAGATGTTTCTTTCTATGTCTCTCTATATCTCAAGTTTGCGGAGAAAGCCATCTCCCGAAATGAGCAATACCTGTCTTAGAGTGTCTGGATGTCTGATGGGACCTAGCTCATAAATGAACTCCAAATCCAAACTTCTTAGACTGTATCGTCAACTGAACTTAATCAGTATCCTGCGCCATGCCACCCTCAGTATTGCCTTGGACCACCTGTCCAAAATACTGCCCCTTGTCAGAGGGAAAACTATAACTCTGACAGCCACTCTGCCATCCATGTCACCTTGGAAGCCTGAATGATAACTGTCTCCCGAAGAAGACTGCCGTTATCATATCCCTAGAACATTCACTTATGTTCTAAACTGCTTCCGACCGTTTCTCCAGGATTGGATTAATATCAACTTATTGCACCTACTGCAAGAACAATATCCGGTGTGGTACTTGACATCTCATGATTGACTCAATTGCCTGAGCAAGTGATCTGCCAATCATGCGCATCCCTCTCTACTTTAGTCTATAAGACACCTTTAGAGAGGGTGACTCCATCACCTGCTGATACACTACCGTGCCAGGAGTCGTCCATTCTAAATACTCTTAGAATGCTGTCAAAGTACCCTGATTGGGAAACCACCCAAATCTTGATCTAAAACCATAGATCTAGTAACCAGTATGTCTGATATAATGTCTAAGTCCCATATGGAGAAAACACTGTGTGACGACCAAAGTATAACCGATCGTAGTATAGGAATATCACTTCCTACTTTGTGTATGTCATCCAAATACCATGACAACACACCCTACTACCTTCTCAACAGATCCATCCCCTATTCTGATGAAGTCAAACCTATGACTGCCACATCAGAAATAGATGATCTATCTCCGCTATATCTGCTTTAGTCTATAAATAGACATAAGCCTGATGTCCACCAATGCTTCCGCTGCTCCCACTGACTACGACAACCCTCTGGTAGAGTCATATAGACGTGCACTTCTAAAGCTAGTTTAGAACGACGCTATACTCATCCTCCTGCCGGGGCTCGCAGCCTGGAACAACAACAATGGCAAGTGTGGGTAAACAAGAACTTCCCTGTCACCGTCCTTGAGGCTACCGGAGTACCTCTCGGGTGCCTGAAGTTACCCACCTAATCTGCGGAGTGGCCAATGGAATGTCAAATCAGATTGAATCTTTAGGTTCCTTATCAAATCTTCAGTAATCGTTTGCGGTTCTGGAATCACTTCCAGTTCTACCATACTCCCACTACTGTTTTTGAAAAAATCCATTTTTAATAAAACTGTGGCGAGTCTAGAACAATATTTCTATTGATCTGCCAGATGGTAGAAAGTCAACCCTCGTCATAGCCTGGGTCAACCCACAAACAGCCATTACAGAAACGTGCCTTGAGTTATCCAGAATCTGGTTTTAATCATAAGCCGGACAACTCCCCGTACCTTAACAATGTTAAGATATGAACTGTACTATATCCAATATAGAACCAGAGGCACTGATTTAATTTAACCAGATTCAAATCATGCAGCTGTCTCCAGTGCATGTCAACTAAATGGAGAGAGGCCGATCAGCGTTACTCAACTTAGGAATGCTTCCAATTATGAGTAACCTGAAAGAGAAGCAATTTCTCTTTATCATTACTTTCAACTGAATACCATACACAAGTATCTACATCTTCGATCACTTTGAAGAATCCCGATACTTGCTACACCTGGTTCTCTACTCTATTCAAATACCTATAACTCCTCAAAACTTAGACCCTGTGTTTCTACGAAACACATGTCTAAGAACTAGAGAAGTTAAAAGTAAACAGAATATAGTATGAGGACCAACCCCTCTGTCCTAATGGACACTGGACAACATACAATACTCTGTATAAGTCCGCTGAGTCTAACAACTCTTTCACTGTGTGTCGTAGGTTGAATACTGCACTTATGGTTAAGAAGAATTACACCGCTGTTTAATGCTCCTTACCTAACCCTCCACTGATATAGGTAAATGTCATCGACATAATATCAAAAGGTATATCTCACTCTATGAAAATAGACGTATAGATATATCAATTTGAAATTGGTGCACAACAGCGTATATTCAAAACCAAATATTTGCCGACCGGCAAACAGCCCAGGTGATCTCCTTAAATATCACCGATTACAACGAATCCCGATATAATGAGGATGATCACCCAATTTCCAATAACTTACTCCTACTCATCATCTGTAAAACCATACAAATGTGAGAATCAAACCTGGTAAATACATACCCTGGAGCAAGTGTCCAATCGGGAAATCAGTTTTCTTTTAATAGTATACAGTTGAACTGAAACATTGAAATGTTTCGATGGGGTATCCTGGTATTCCTAGTAATGCCTCTACCATTATCCAGATTCACAACTATAACCGTATAATTCTTTGCCACCTCTCCAAATCCCTTTATATGTCTTTAGTCATTACCTTCTGCACACCCCTTTAGGCCAATTGGTTTTCTTCCTTACCGTTCGGCACCAGCCTATGGTTTGGAAGAAGACTATCCAATAAGCATAATGGGTGTACTGTCCTAATCCTAGGAGCACTCGCAATGCGAGAGAAGGTGAAGATAAAAGACAACCGAATAAACCTTATTCCTATTTCTCCTGGACCAGAATCCATCCCCGAACTGGAACAAGTTCCTTTCGAGTTCGTATATAACCATACGATGGAGTATCCAATAAACTGTGGATCTTCATAGTGATACGGAGTGTCCTGGAGAAATACAAAGGTGATTTAGGATTGGCGAAGAAATACTTGGTTTGGTCGTGAATATCAGTCGCAATTTACTTTGCCCTCTTACTAATCCCTTGCTTTGTCTTAATCTTAATACCTTCTGCACACCGTTTAGGCTAATTGGTTTTCTTCATTCCCTACCGGTCGGCACCAGCCTAAGATTTGGAAGAAGACTATCCAATTTGCGTAATAGGTGTACTATCTCCTAAACTAAGGAGTACTCGTAACTTGAGAGAAGGCAAAAAGGAAAAGACAACTGAATAATCCTATCCGTTTTCTCCAGAACCGGAAACCATCCTCGAATTCCTTCGAGTTCGTATATAACCATACGATGGTTTTTTCCAATGGAAGTGGACGTTCGTAGTAATACGGGGTGTCCTGGAGAAAAGGGTAAAAGTAGGAGTGGCAATGAGGTTTGCAACTCCGACAATCCAAAAGCCAGTGTTAAGAAGGTTCGGTCAACTTGGTCACTGAGTCATAGTCTTAGGGTCGGGTCAATGGTCGCTGCCATAGAGAGAGAGAAAAGAAACACTCAGCGTGCACTCTAACCTAGATCAGAATGGTTATCACTTTATCTAATCTGGAAACCTCCCACTGTATCTCAAATTCTCCTCCAAACCTGAAAGAAGAATTAGTCGGGGTCACCCGAGGAGTAAACCAACTCATCAGTGGGAATCGGGATCCAACTATCATTGCATGATAACGTGACGGAATCCGCTCACGGTATCACACTCCAGAAGGTATGCGCATATCTGGCAAGTTTCAGTTCTTTTGAAACTCCCGATGTGGATTTTTGCCCCATGCTCTTATGACCTTGACTAAGGCCAACAAATCATAAGTCACATGTCAAGTTCTACCCGTCATTGTCCAGGTTGATTTGAACCCACCCGTACAAGCCTTTGACTAGGGCCAACAAGGCTATACGACTGTCCCAAACTAACGCATCTATCTATGCAGCATATGAATACCCAATAGCTACCAAACACTGTGCCTTGACTAAGGCCAACAAACACAGCTTGAATACTATTGACTACCCATATGAAATGACGGAGGGCTACGAATGGTTTCTGGCGAAAACCTTTAACATAACGAACTTGATATCGTTGAAGGAACAGATATCTTTTTAGAAAATATAGTGACGAAAACCTTTACTAAAGAGGTCACTCCCGGTGAAGGGATCTCGGCTCTTTCCCCGTAGAATGGGGTGCAGGATATTCCAAATGAATACCACGATGCAAAGCAAAAGTAATCGGCTATAGTGAAGTTAATGCCCTGACGCAAACTTCTGTCCAAGGGGTCACTCCCGGTGAAGGGATCTCGGCCCTTGCCTCGTCGACTGAGGAGCAGGATATTCCAAATGAATACCACGATGCAAAACAAAAGTGAACGTCCTTGCAATAACAGCTTTTTGAAAAGCGTTCCAACAACATCAGAATAGGTTTGTTTTAACTTGCATTGATCAGAATCAATGCGGTCCCATCAATTGATCACACCACAAAGAACGAAAATATACTGATGTACGTATATGCCACCCGCATTCGCCACTGGGTCCCGTCATTACCCGTTAGGTTAGCTAACTAACGACAGAGCGGGGACTGGACTAGCGCGGATGTAAAACATATACAACATCTACTAATATATATACCAATATATTATATTCGCTCAAGACGTGATAAAAATGCAACATCACAGAAATATACAGCATCACAGAACAATACAGATATCTGGGATCCCCGGGTTTCACAGAGCCACTACTGAAACCGACGTTCCCCTGGTCGTGTGGATAGCCTGTGCATTGAAATCCTAGACCCTTACGGGCGCGGCAAGTTACCCGCCAAAAGCTGAAGCGAGGCAGCCCCCTTCAGCACCGTGAATGGACCACCCAGCACTTCACGGAATCCGGTAACTTGGGCACCCCTCCTTGGTCAACCTGTGCCCCCTACGAGTGCGGCGAATAGCCCACCAATTCTAGAGTGAAGCCCCCTCCGTCCCAATGCCATGAGATGCGGGCTTGTTGCCCTCCAGAACCCGGCTATCCGTGCACCCCACCGCGGGGCAATCCTAGTACAGAAAGTAAAATATACATACAACGGGTACATCGACCGCAACCAGGTCGTGCCCCAAAAGAATAATACAATCAGGCAGTGACGGCAGTCCACATGTCGGACGCTCGCCCCTCAATATCAAATGTACATAATACAACAGAAACTGTACTAGCATTACATCCAGGCTATCCCCCACGACCGATCCGCAACATCATAGCAAAATCACAAAACATCAACGTGAAAGTCACGTTCGCAAATCCGTCTAACCGGGCTATAGCAGTTAGACTGGATTTACCGATCGAGTGACATTCACGGTCGCAGATATAATGTAAATACTGTGAAAAAATGTGTTTAAAATATCCGATCGATCAAAAATTAACAAGTGGGCCCCCAAGCAATACTGTAGCACTCACAGAAATTCTGGGCCCAATTTTAATATTCCAAAACCCCTATTTTCAGCCCACAAGCCCACTGCAAGAAAACGATGACATGATCCGTCATTCCTGCGGCGGAACCGCGGCCAAAAAGGGGTTATGGCCGCGGTTCCACCGTCGTACGGAGGGATCGTGTTGTCGAATTTTTCCAGTGTTCTCAGAACAAAAGATGCTTTCATAATCTCTCATCTCACAAATAAACCCTCCACAAAATGTTATTTGCAAACTTGCAAATAATACCCTCCATCGAAAAAGTCCGGCCGGGAAAGAACAAAGGAAAACCGGCCGGAACGGAATGCAAACTGGCAACTCCAGAAAACTGGTCCCGTAATAAATTACAGGAAAACCCCCATACTGTGCATACACACCCGCATCTGTATTCCGTCCGGATACAAATGCAATGAGACAAAATCTACACTGTACTAAACTAGGATCCGGCTTAAACCAAAGCCGGCTAGTAATATCCGTCCGATCCTGATCCGTACAATACCGCACGTATCTGATCGGACCCTGCCATATCTCCTTACGGCCTCTACAGCGTTTCGCCCGAAAGCTTGAGTAACTGTAAGTGTGGTGGACTCTAAAGACTCATCAATACTATGGCTGTGGATTTAACCGCTAGCACGTCAGAGGTATAAACCAATACGTGACGGGCCACCAGCTATTGACCAAAAGGGACGTTGATGAGCGAACTCATCCTGACACCCTACTGAGCCTGTCAGTGACAATATCCGTACAGTCCGGTCCGTTCGTCTATGAGCATCGCATGGCGGGCCTAGGGGGTTGGTAAAAGTCAGACCCCCAAAAGCGGTACAAGTCGTGTCGGAGTGTAGCCCAGAACACCCTGAGATACTGCTGGAATACCTACCAGCAAATCTCCTGCCTTAGCCAAGGACTTTGTGTAATGGCTCTCCTAGACACAGCGCGACCTCACCCCCAATACCGGGAGAGACGAACCCCTGAAGATCCGCTCACTGCCTCCATGTAGCTCGGGACAGTACCCAACTAAAACCTGTTTGCACGACTCTTTTGAGCCATGGTAGGGTAGTAATCAAAGCACAGTGGGAACTCACACGAGAAAAATGACGATCCTCAGGTCGATGAACTAACCTGTACACATGTCACCAGGGAACTGCTATCTGACGTCAGGTATAAGACCAACTAGCATGTTCCCGGCGAGTCCTGTCCGGTGTACTCATAACCCAATGAGCACCTGTATACATCTTAGGTGAACCAACTGACACCAGTGGCTTGTGAGACCGGCCACCGCCCCTCGTCGGGGTCTCGACTGTATACACTAGTCTACTCTGGAGTATCGATGCCCTGTCTCGAAACTCCCACGACTAGGGACCTTTTAAGGATGTGCTTATAGACTACCAGCTCCAACGTATATGATCGCCCTCATACTGCCGGTAGTCAAGCAAGAATCCTAGGGGCTCTATCAACGTGCAATAGTGACCTGTCATGTCACCTAAAGCAGTACACGATGATAAAGGTAAACCAGATAGTATACTATCATCTCGAGTTAGACTGTCCTATCGGGATAGGTCCTCCTTCAATCATTGCAATCACGTGCCTGTGATCCAATAATTGACTCTGAGGGCACTATCTCCAACACTTATGCCTCCTTGTTAAGGCTTATTTTTTACAGTTGAAGACCGGAATGAGACGTGGAGACGTCTAGCCTGAATTTAGGGGCAGATGCTTTTTGGAATTATCCATCAACCTCTCCGAAAATACCAAGTTGATTTATAGGACCGTATATCGGACGTTTGGATAGATGCGACCGATGTAGCAGACTTCATCAGATTCCCCCTCATTTGTGAGGAGTTTTTGATTGTGGGGACGTTCTTTCCTGCAGACGCAAGCCCCTACAATTAATTATGTTATCGTATTGCGAAAATCACTTTGTCCTGCTCCAGTAGTTCACTTTGTGTCATGTTATGTTTGGTTTATTTTGGTTGCCCGTGGATTGTATATGGAGACTATTTTATGTCGTCGCCCGTAGGGCGTAGATTAGTCCAAATTCGTATATTTGGGGTTTGAACTTAGGTTTTATGTACCGTCAGTTCAAAGAATATTTTATTTTATTTAAGGACCGTTAACCTGTTTTTAGATTAAGATCGACTTAAATATATGAGTATTTGGGCTTAATTTATTTTAACTAAGAATACGTTAGTCTTATTTGAGACTAAAATCAATTTAGAAATATTTTAAGGATCATTAAATTTAGTTAAGATCCAAAAACAGAGCATTTGGGCTCAGCTGCAAGAAAACCTCAGAGACTTGGCTAATTTAGGCTAGTCTTGGGCTTTTTCCCTTATTCAGAAGTGCATTTATTTGCTGCTCTGGCGCTCACGTGTGTATCACGTGAGGCGCTCAGACCTGGGCTTTTCCCCATTAGTGCTAAATGCTTAATCGTTTTGACTATATGTATAATGCTAAGCACTTTGTACAGCGATCACGTGGGAAGCACGTGAGGCGCTCAGTATTTGTTTTTGGGCGCTCATGTGGGAAACACGTGAGGCGCCGAGTTTATATTTTTGGGCGCTCACGTGGGAAGCAAGTGAGGCGCTGAGCTCCTTTCTTTGATGGACGCTCATGTGGGAAGCACGTGAGACACTGAGTTCTTTTTTTTAGAGATTTAATATCTGTTAATGGCGTTTTTAGCCATTAATGATCACCAAGATCTCTGTTTTAGTGATTTAGGATCGGCTTTTCTTTTAAGAACCAAGTTCTTTTGTTCTTTTTACAAGAACTAAGTTCTTTGTGTAGGGTTAAACCCTGTTTTGAGAGGAATTAAATTCTTGGAACATGTTTCTTTTCTATCTTTTCTTTTTACCTAGTTCTTTTCCCTAGATTTCGAGTCTGAAGAACATAATCTTCCCGATAAGAATTAAATTCCTAACTTATGGGGAGATTTGTCTTACGGATCTCAGATCCAGAAAAAGAACTAAGTTCTTTTATGAAGGGTTAAATCCTTGTATACGCTATGATAAATAAAGGACATGTTTTGATCTCTCTATTTTCTTTACCTAGGGTTTGAAAAGAGAACGGGGCTTTCTTCAGCGAGAGAATTAAATTCTCAATTGTAGCTTCTATATTTTTGTTTGCAGAAACTTATGGGGGGTTCTCTCTATATGAGACTTGAAGTCTCAAGTCCTTTATATAAGTGAGGCAAACTGTTGATTAGTTTTGAGAAAATCTCTCATTTGAGAGATACCAATTGATTTAATTGGTCTCAAAAATTATTTGGGGAATTTTATACACCGTTGGATCTTTGATACAGTGATTTCTGTTTTGCAGAATATATTTTCTTGTTTTTAACAAGATTAGGGAATATTTTCCCATATATAGAATTTTATTCTAATAAACGGTGATTTTTAAACACTATTGGATTTTTGATCCAACAACTCTCTGTTTAACAGAAAATATCTTTCTCATTTAGAAAGATCAGGGAGATCTTTTCCCCAAAATATATCCCTAGATTTTAGGAAAATATTTCCCATGAAGAATTTAATTCTACCCGCTTTAATTTAGCGCTGACGCTCACGTGCTATGCACGTGGGCGCCGCTCAAGAGTTTAATTCTTACATATAAACAGGCATCCATGTGCTTTGCATACCAGCGCTCATGTGTGTATCACGTGAGACGCTGCCATAGGATTTAATCCTATCAGAGACCGGTGTCGGCGCTCACGTTCCTTTCAAATGAGGCGCCGCCTAATTTTATTTAAACAAAGGGTAATTTTCTTTATGAGGGAACACTTATCATGTTATTGTATCTTGTATTCAGTTATTTTGTCAACTTTGAATTTTGAATGTAATAAATCAAAGTTGGATTTCATTTTTTTATTTATTCTTGTTACTTTATATTTCTTATAGACGTTTAGCGTATTTATTGTGAGAAATGAACTTCTTCGAATAAATATATCATAGGCCTCGTCATGTGCCGTTACTGTCTTCTAAGAAGCAGGACATGACAAGTTTTATTGGTGGCACATGCAGGTCACTTCAGCATGAACATCGTAAGCAATATAATACAAGATTTAGCAAATCCAATTATTACATTCGACTTTTTTTATAATCTTACCCTATTCCTTGAATCCATCTTAAATTTCACTTTCGATTTCCTTAAAGACCATTTCTCGACCTTTGAATCCTTACCTTCAGTTTCACTCTTTTCCACTTGCATCTTTTAGTACTATCTTTTGCTTGTGTCCTTGAATCGTTCTCTTTAACTTCGAATCTTTTCCACTATCCTCGACTATGGTTAAAGGAGGGTAGTATTCTCTTATCTAAATCGTTATATCCTGACCCTGGTTTTCTTTCTATGTTGCAACTTCCTTCTTGAGTAATTTTGAGAATGAAATTATTTTTAAGGAGGATAGAATGTAATGACCATAAAATTCCTATACCTTCATATCATCATTATTTTTATAAAATACTGTAGTTATTTGTTTTTGGGTATCTACTTATATTTCTTCTCTATTAAATATATTGTTTTATCCCTCCTATTTTTTCTTATTCTATAATTTTTCAGTGCCCAAAACCTAAGCCAAAACAATTCCGATTGATTTTCTTAAGTTTCTTTTTCCAAAGCTACTTTCATTTCATGCAACTACATATATTTTTATTCTTGTTAAATATGTGCATGAACAACCTTTTTGCTCATTGGTTAAGTCCTTACATTGTTATTCAATAGGCTGCATGTTCAAACCCCCATTCTTGCAATTATTTTATTAATTTTTATCTTCTCATAACCTATAAAGACCTTTCATTTCATCTTCCTTTTAACTTCCAAAATAATTAGAATGGTTATGAGCTATAATTAATTAGAATTATGGTGGCCATAAACCCCTTTTTATATGTCATTATTCCCTTTCTTTTATGCATCACACATAGCTATCATTTCCTATCTCTCTCTTCATTTGGATTTCTCGAAAAAGAATACGAAGAAGCTCCCAAGAAGGTCTCGCTGATAACGCGAAATTATTGGCGTATAGACAAGCCCGGTGGCAATACAGGCTTGTGTATGTAAGTTCCTTCTCTCTCCCATTTGTCTCTCTCTTTCTTCTTGAATCTCCCCGCTCTTGTCATGTTGTTGTTGATGCCGATATTTTGCTCCGATTAGTCTCATGATAAAATATTTTTTGTTAATTTAAAATTTTGACATCAAGAATATATATTTATTCTTAAATTATTGCCTACCTAGTTGATTTCATGTTAAGTAATATTGTTTTTAATGATTAATTATGATCGGCTCATATGTTTGCTTCACATATGTTAATTCATGTTATTATCACTGAAATTTTAATTATTTATATTTACTTTTGCATACAAGAAAACAAAGTTATAAATAAATACTATAGATTTATCATTTTAAAATACGATCTTACAAAACATTTATTTTTAAATAATTTTTAGAAATCAATTCCCACTTCAGTAAATTTCAGTAAATTTACATATGATAGAATATATTTTTGTACGTGCTATAAAAAAATTCAGATCAAACCGCATAACGGTTTTGAAATTACATCATTTTTATTCACTGTTTGTAAAAACAGAAAACTATATTTATCGGTCAATTTCTAGGACATATAATTTGTTCTACCGATATCCAAATTGAGCAAACTCAGGTGTTTTGAATATATAAATAAAAAAATCTAGTTTTTCTTAGTTTAAGTTTTTACTGAAAACTGATATAAAATATAGAAAATTGTGTTACAATATTTAGTGACAAATCTGGACAGAATATGTCCTGATTCGCACAATGTTTTTAAATAAGACATAACTCGAACTCCCGATATCCGTTCGTGACAAACTTTAGATGTGTAAATGCACAATTGATATAAATATAATTTCCTGTATACTAGATTACTTAGAAATGCATGAAACAACCCAATATAGGCTTTGCAATACAATATATAGTTGCTGTCCAGAAATCAGAATTTATGTTTTAGAAGCATATGTTAAAATAATCGTAACTAGAGCTTCAGGAGTCCAAATCACGCAAACCTTAGTTTTTTGGATATGTAAACCGAAATAAATAAAAGTTTCTAATAATCTTAGTAACCTAAAACCCGATAAAAATTGACCCAAATTGTATTTTAAAAATATGCGACGGTGCTGGAAAGATTCTGATTTGTTCTGCACGACGAAACGAAAATGGGTATATCTCCCAAACCGGTAGTCGATTTAGGCACGATTGGAACTAACGTATGCACAAGACTTAGATCTATATTTATGTTTATATTCTGCATTCGATTGAATTAAGTAACTAGTCGTACATAACATTTCTTTACAAGCATTGTTTATGGTCGTTACTTGAATAATATACATGCCTCATTTCATACTATTCGAACATGTATACCTTGTTTTTCTTGATCTCTAAATTGTTGCATGTATATTAAGACATAATTGGATATTATATGTTTGATTTAAACCTATTACATGATAGACTTGACCCGAACCATGAATACAACTTAACACGAATTCTTGAACTTGACATGAATACTTGCATACAACCTGAACCTGAACTTCTACTCTCTATATTCATGGATTCGGTCAAGGCCTGAAAACCTGAACTTTACAATAAAATACACGGGGATAAGAGGTAGATTGGCAAGGAACGTATGTCATGGCACGAGAGGTCGCTTTAAAAGACGCCTAATCTGGATACCGAGTGTCGTTGTCACCCGAGTTATGAAAAGGCCTTTTACTTCCTGTTTCTTTAGGTCCGAAGGGTAAGTTGGACTAGTCGCATTTACACGCATACATTCCTTACGCACAGCTAGTGCCGCTGACGTGCTTATGGTTAAATCCACTGCCAGTGTACTGTTATGTCTTTAGAGTCCCATACAGAGGGTTTCTATGGTTCAGGAGAAACGATATAGAGGCCGTATGTTTATACGTGCAGGGTTCCAATTAAATACATGTACTAGTTGCGCGAAATTTAATCGAATGGTTTGTGATGCTAGAAGGCTTGGAATTTAGCCAGTTTATTAAATCAAGTATTGATTTAATTCTAGTATCATGTTATTGGATTTATCTATCTCTTTGTATTCATATTTTTGGTGTGAATACGGGTATGTATATATGATTAGGTATTCTTGTATTTATACAAGAATGCTTCTAAAAGATGACACTTCATTATGCATTTTTCTATTTATTAGAAATAGAAAATGAGGTGGATGGGTGAGGTAGCTTCAAGCATGGTGTGAGGAATGGCTATTAACTTTGTTTATTCATTTGTGAAAACTATTCAAGCATGGCTTGAATTTTTATTTGAAAAAAATGATATGATACATAATATTTTTTGCTATCCATTCTATATTCATTCTTACACAAGTCTACTCTCTCCTCTCTTGAGCTCTCATCTTCTTCTTCAACCTCAACCCTCTCATATGTTAAGAATCATAAGGTTTTAGAGATAGAAAAAATTCATTAACAATATCTACATCATCTTAGTTGCCTAGATTAGAAAACTAGGTTATTAAGTTGCTTCATTATTGAAGCCAAGCTTGGACTACAAACTCTCGGGTAGATCATCTAGGATCAAGAAGACACTCAAGCAAGGTTGATCAAGGATTCCTAGGAGCACAAGAGGAAGGATTTTGAAGACCCAAAGGACATGTGTCCATTGGAATAAATTTCTAACCGAGTAGATAAACTCCTAGTAGTTGCTAGTTTAGGGTTATCGTTTGATCACTAGGAGTTTAGTTGGTTGTGTTTGCTTAAAATTTGATTTTTGTGCATTCCGCCTCTCTACTTTCGATGTAGTGTAACCACAACTAACCAACATAGACTTGATGAGGTGTTTTTATTTGATGGCTCATTTTAGTGAGTCATTTGTGATGACTCATTTTTTAATATATGAACCATTCTCATCTTATTCTTCATCTCATCTCCTCCATGGCTATCCTCTCTTGATTTTCTTCAAGTGAGGAATGGAAAAGGAAAAGAGAAAAATCAAGTGAGCTGATTATTCTACATCTCCTACTAATCATCTTAGAAAGTTTAATTAGTAGGTTGCTTAATTTTGATGAGACCAATTTCAAGCTAGAGCTTGTGTTGGAGTTATCTCAAGATAGATCATCCTCGGCGAGAAGATCATCGAGCAAACTTGTTCTGGACTTCGTGGAGACTAGACGGAGTCCAAGGAGAGGTGGCTAACATGCAACAAAGGTTGTAGCCTGCTAAACTCTTGTTATTACCTTATTAGTTTAGTTACAGGTTTAGTATTTTGGTTTGATTCTTAGTTTGAATTTGCTAATGCTCTCTAGATTTATAAAATTACCGCTTCCTCCGCGCTTTAATCCTTACTAGAGATGCCTAGCAACCTAACACCGATGACTCGGAGGAACCGAGGATGTTCCCAGAGGTCGGTCGATGAGAACGATGATTGTATGAGCCTGGAAATTGTCCGAGTTCCCAAGAATTTCTAAGAATACACCGGTCTATCTACACTTGGAAGAATAAGCCTAGTGTTCGCTCGACTCCTGTTACCCTGTCTCCGGGGTGAGGGGGAGCTGTAGGGTAACTAGGCACACGCACAAGGGTCTATAAGGCATCAACCATGCCCGATTTAAAATTTAGCCATGCCGAACAATCCTAAACCAAGATCTTAGACTAGAGATTAGGCGAAACAAATCATGTTAAACACTTTAACATCTAAGAGTTTGGGATTATAACCTTTGTAGTCCGGCCCTTCACTTCATAAGCTCCGTGTTGTGGTCCCTTCGCTGTGATCATCAAGTTCCGGACTCTCGAGAGGCTCCACAAAGAGAAAGATGCAAGATTTCTTCCGATCTTCGATAACTAAGATGATCTACCTTGAAGTTTCATTAACACAAGCTCTCACTCACTAAATGAAGTGAATACCCTAATCTAAATAGAAAGGATAGATTAGGATGATGAAGTAGGATTTTAGCTCTCATTTATTTTCTTGATCTCACTCATTTTCATCACATAAGAAAAACCTAGAAAGCTTTTCCAAAAGCTCAAGGAAGAAGAAGAAGAATAGTAGTAATCCTTTTGTGATGAATAATGAAAGTGGTCATATCATTACAAAAGCAACCATGGTTAAGTCAAGAAAAGACTTAACCATTGTAGATATCTAACCATGGTTAAGGGTGTGGGTTGGGTTAAATAAATATCTTGCAAAATATCTTTGCAAAAACAAAAAGGAAACCTTCTAGAAGGTTCAAGAAAGAACTAACCCAAATCAAACCCTAACCTTGTTTAATCTCCACTAAACATGTTACATTAGTAATCATATCATGTTACAATATTATATATCACATATACAATATTTATTGTAACAAAATAAAATAATACAATTAACATATATCGCATATATATATCAATGTATTACCCGAGTGAGAAAAAGAATCTTTTAGTGAGCTTATATCAGTTAATGTAATTTGATATATCAAATATATAATTATACATTAAATTATCGAATCAACACTTGATCCGATAATCCGGCTATTTCACAAATAACCGACTAATATAATCAGTATCAGTTCATCGAATCAACACTTGATCCGATGACCCGGCTATATCTCATATACCCGGCCGATATCTCATATCGTGAGAATCTAATACGGTATCACATACACGTATTGTTCTCAGTCCCGCACATATCACATATGTGCTCCTACTCCTTTTTGCCTGAGCCAAGAAACCTCTGTGTAGAACTCTAAAGAATCGTCAATACGCCGGCAGTAGGTGATGATCATATCAAACACCCACAAGCTGCAAGCGGTCAGCTAAACGTAACAGCCACCCAGGCATTGAGCGCTCAGAAGATCTACAAGCAAGCCTGTATATTCTCCTGTGAATCCAGCCAGTAACACTCTCGTACAGTCCGGTCTCTTCGTCTGATATGTCGCATATCTTGCCTAGGGGTGGTAAACGTTAGACCCCAGTGTACCCAGTCTGGGAGTTCTCGGCGTGGTGTATAATACCATCTGGGAGTTCTCGGCGAGTCCGTCCAGTGTACCCAGTCTCCACTGAGCACCCGTACACCATCCTTGATGTTAAACACCGATGGATATGGGATCATCCATCGTCCATCATATGGGTCAAGATGCGTATATGCTAGTCTACTCTGGTGTATTGATGCCCTGTCTCGATACACCCTCGACTAGGAACAGTTATAGGATGTACTCGTCGACTACCGTGACCCCACTAGTATGATCTCATCATAGTCCCAGTAGTCGAGTACATATCCTAAGGGCTTTATCAACATGTATATATAGAGACAATCAGAATATATGTTAAGATAAAGTACAACTAGATAGCATACTATCATGTCGAGCAAGAAAGTCCTCCCTATATATATCCAAGCATCCATTACAATATACATCGTATGTACAGTAATGGCCTCTAGGGCATACATATAACTAACAATCTCCCACTTGCACTAGAGCCATCTGTTGTGGTATCACATACCCAACAATTAGCTGTGGTTAAAGTATCTCATACTCAACCATCCCATAAAAGTGTCTACTGGGAAAAAAAGCCTTTGTGAGTGGATCCGCGCTGTTGTCCTCTGTGTCTACTCTCCTAACCTCGATCTCCCTGGAGATCGTCATCTCCATGATCAGGTGATACTGCCTAAGAATTATATCTGGATTTCTGATGGGACGGGGGTTCCTTGGCATAAGCCATAACTCCATTGTCACACAATGGTAGGAACGAAGTTCATCTCATAAACTTATATATCCAGACTGCCTCTTTGGTAGCATCCTTGGTAACGATGTATCTTGCCTTTAATCATCTAGTAAGTCACGGTATCTAGCTTGGAACTCTTCCAACATACCATCCCTCCACTGAGAGTAAAGACAATGCCTGCGACTGACATTCAGTCGTCCTTATCATCCTGGAACCTTTCCAGTGATTCTCCCCAGGATCGATTGATACCATCTCACTGCAACTAGTAAGAATCCTAACATCCAAATAGATCTATCTCAAAGATCCATAACCCAGGATTTAGGAGGTATCACCTTGATCCTATATGGAGAATCATTGTGATTAGAGGAGATTGACCGAGCATAGCATAGGAAACTCCTTCCCTATCAAGAGTATGTCATCCACGTACTCTACGAGGATCACCACCATACTCTCTACTACCTTTTTGTATATACAAGGTTCATCTACCATTTTGATGAAGTCAAACTCTTTGACTACCACATCAAAACAGACGTTCCAACTCCGCGATGCCTGATTTATCATATAAAATATCTTACTCACGTTTCCGCTGCTCCCACTATCTATGAAGCCCTCTGGCTGTGTACTTATAGACACTCTCTTCCAAATCATCATTTAGAAAAGCAGTCATGACACCCAACCTCCATATATCGTAGTCATGGTATGTAGCCGTGGCAAGTAGGATCTAGATGGACTTAAGCATAGCTTTGAAAGTCTCAACTTTTCGATGTACACCAAGTAATCTTCTCAAGATATACTTGCTCCTGATGGGGATTTAACCCTTCAGATAAAGCAACCAAAGTCCATACTTTGTTGGTGTATAAGGATTCCATCTCAGATCGCTAAGCATCCAGCCATTCTTACAGAGTCCTACTCCTGATGGCCAGCTCGAAACTAGTTGGGTCATCATCTCATGATTCAATCCTCGTTCCCACTGTCATAGAGAAACCGAAGTATCTCTCAGGTGGGTGAGGAACCCTACTAGATCGGCGGAGAGGCTGAGGTTCGTTGGTTACTATTGAATCGTTTGGTTCTACCAAATCATCAACTGCAGTTTGTATTGCTGGAACTCTTTCCAGTTCTACCTCATGTCCACTAATTTCTTCACAAGAAATTCCCTTTCACAAAGGTGGCATGCTGAGAAACAAAACATCTTTTCTTCCTCAGTTAGGTAGAAGATATTCCCTTGCGAATGCTTGGGATATCCAATAAACTTCTACAGAACTGACTTTGCCTCGAGCTTGTCCGGATTATGCTTTTAGACATAGGTTGGACAACCCCAAATCTTAACATACTTAAGATATGGGCTCTTCCCATTCCATATCACATATGAAGTGGTAGGTAACTGATTTGATTGGAACCCTATTCAATAGGTATGCAGCTTCTTAAGTGCACAACTCCCAAAAAGGAAAATAAGAAACTCAGCAGTACCCATCATAGAGCACACCATATCTCATAGGGTGGTATTGCTCCGCCTCGATATACCATCGTGCTATGGTGTATACGGAGGAGTAATGTTGAGAGAGAATCTCATTCTCCTTTAGAATAATCCAGGAATTCCGTTCTCAAGTATTCTCCTCCTTGATCTCATCAAAGGACATAATACTTATACCCGTTTTTGGTTCTCTACTTCTAACTTATATTCTGTGATTATCTCAAAAGTTTCGGACTTGTGTTTCAACAGGAACATATGTCTGAATCTTGAGAGATCATCAGTGAATGTAATGAAGTACAAAAAACCGGTCTTGGCATGTGTAGACATGGGATCTTCATACATCAGCATGTATCAATCCCAAGAGTTCACTAACTCTTTCTCTGTTTCCAATAAACGGAGCTGTGGTCATCTTATCTTTGTGACATGACTGGAAAGTTTTTACAAGATGTAAATCCAAACTAATTTAAATATGCATCTTTATGTAACTTCAGCTAGTCGGGTTGCATTGATATGACCTAGTCTACAATACCTCAAGAAGGATTCGTTCATTTCTGAACACTTCCTCTTGTGTGTGTTCTGTACATTAAGAACTGTGGTTTGATTTAGAACGTCTATGCTTTTTGATAATGTGCCTGATCCGATCAACTCTTGATATAGGAAATGTTCAAAACATTATCCAACAATACAAAATTATATCCTTCTTTACTAATAAAGAGACTGATATGATTTTGTATATCAGGTTCGGTATCTAATAACATTTGTTCAGAATCAATGTATTCTGGTAATACAGGGTGATAACTGCCAACATACATTGCTGCAACACTTGCATCATTTCCAACTCTTGAAACTTATCACCCGTTCTCAGTTCTGTGCCTATCTGTAGCCCATGTAACAAATTACATTTGCGGGATCCTGATCCGGTATCTCATACCTAGTACGTAAAGGATACTGAGAAACAGTTCTCCATAATGAACACACCCGAAGAAGATGCATCAACATGCACTTTCTTCGATTGGGCGGCACGGGAATTCTGGTAATCCCCTATTTCCTGCTCTGTCTTATAACAATTATAAGTTGGAGCGGGACCAACGTTCCTTAGCGCAGTATAACAAGCGGGTTTGGTCAATACATCCGTATTATTATCTTGAATAAGGCGTGACAAAGTCGTAACCAGGAGAGAGAGAGAAGAAAACACTCAGCGTGCGCTTTTACAAGATTAGATTGGTTATCAATTTATCTAATCAGGATGTCTCCCACTGTTTTAGTCAAATCTTCCTTCAAACTCTAAAAGGAAAGACTAGCCGGGATTAATTACACTCTACAAATTTGCCAATCTTTCAGCCAGGCCAGTGCCGGTACTTTGAGGGAGGTTCCCCACGCTTTCGCACGGACCTAATTAAAATAAACCTCGTCTTCCCAGGGGCGTAACCCCGTTAACACCTTTCTAGATACCTACTTGATCGGCTAATTCTAATGTGTAAAACTTTCCCAGGAGTAACTCTTACTCGCAGCGGGTATCGGGATCCAACTATCTCATAGAAGGTATGCAATCTCATTGCAAATTTCAACACTTGAAATTCCCAATAATATTTTACCTCTAGCGTCCTATGACCTTGACGAATGCCAACAAACCATAGGCTACTAGTCAAGTTCAACCCGTCATTTCCCGATTGAATTAAACCCACCCGCACGACCCTTGACGAAAGCCAACAAAGTCGCACGACTACCCTAACTCAATCGCATCATATGCTTATACAGATAAGCATAAATAGCTACCGCACACTACGCCTTGACGAAAGCCAACAAACGTAGTACGAATACTATGAAGTACTTATCTGAAATGACGGAGGGCTACGACAGGTTTTTAAGAAAACCCTTTGCGTAATGAACTTGATATCATTGTAGAATCGAGTGATTTTAAATGGAGTGTTTTTGAGGCTTTTCTAGTTTTGCTAAAGAGGTCACTCCCGGTGAAGGGATCGTCGGCTCTTTCCTTATCGAATAAGGTGCAGGATATTTCACAAATACCGCTGTGCAAAGTAAAAACTATAGAAGCAATCAAAAGACAGGCCGAGTATGTAGCATCTGCTAGTTTCGCTAAAGAGGTCACTCCCGGTGAAGGGATCTCGGCTCTTTCCTTATCGAATAATGTGCTGGATGTTCTACAAGGAACACCGCTATGCAAAGCAAGAACCAGAGCTACCGGTTTTTAAACAAGTTTCTACAACATCTTTAGGTTTCTTTTAGTTTCATTAATCTCATTAATGAAGTCCCATTTTATTACGCTTCACAAGCATCACATTTGAAACTAAATATGCAATATAACATATATCTCATATATATAATATAAACATTCGTCTCAGGCAGTAATATGATCTCATCACAGAACATTGCAACAGAAGAACATATATGAAATATTGGATATACTAGGAGGTCCGTGTTTTCAATATGAGCCTGTATAAAACACGGATTCCACGGTCGCGATGAATAGCCAAACCCACATCCCTAGACCCCTACGAGAGCGGCAAGCAACACTGCCAATTCTAGGGTTAGGAGACACGGTCTCGACTCCTCGAGATGGTCTCCCACTGGACCCTAGAACCCGGTTACTTGTCCTCCCCCCTTGGGTCTACCTAATGCGGAAAAGTAAATAATATACAATGGTGACATCATCCTCAGCCCGGAAGTGCCCCAATAAAAGAATATTACATACAAATGAATTTTACATGAATGAAAAAGAAAAACTCTCATCTCACATAAAGCCCCCAGCTATTCAGAACACGACGATCCAATATAACATATCACAGCAACACATAATATCACATATCATCAACGTAAGCAAGTATGCGTATCCCGATTGTCGTTGATGTATAGCAACGAAGCCGGCGATACACCACATATTACGCTTGCGGTCGCAGAAAAGAAAGTGTAAAACTACAACAGTTGGAATCCGCAACCTTCTTAGACATCGCATGCCTAACCAAATGAATTCCTTAGACATCTCATGCCTAACTATTATAAACCCCGCATTTTAGTCTCATTATCGAAAACTCTTTTCAATATCAAGTCGGGCAATTCAACAAGATTCCCGACATCCTGATCGAATGCTCGTCGCAAACTTCAGTAGACGGCCGCACCCCCGGATGCCGTCGATGAAGTGCACTAAGGCGGAACACCACTGCCACGAGCACCCGAACGGATGCTTTTGGCGACGAGGTTCTCTTACAGTCACTTGGTCGGGGCTATGGGGCGTGGCAGTCTGTTAAGTTTACCCGGCGAGTATCCGCGTACGCTACGTGATTGCGACGGACTTTTGATCGCATCAAAATCCCGTGGCAACCGATCATCTAAGACTAAACTGTTAGATTTATAACATTCAAATTAGCTATCTCATAACTATCTGTGGATTCCAAATATTGTATCACATTCCAGATAAAAAGACAGTGTTAAACTTTCCGATCGAATAATCAAACACCCAAGATTTCCCAAATAGCCCAACACTTGAGCGGAGTTCAAAAAATATCCATCACATGCCACAGTACCAATGGTCCAGCCGTAGAAGGGTCAAGCCAACGCCTCATATGTGGCAACGCCGTACTGCCCCAAACCCTAAGGTTCAGAGGCGGTTCAGACGGTCACATAATCGAGTTAAGGTTTGTGTTCTTATAGAGGGTCCACCACGTTACTTGCATGATTTTCCGGAAGTATCAAACTCGAGAAAAAATCCAACTTTTGAAAAATTTTCCGACAGGGGAAAAAGTGAGTTATTGATATCCGTTCGAACTTTTTAACAAGTTCTAAAATTATCCGGAAAACACTTAAACGAAGTTAAACTTTCCGATCGAATCAACGAGCTCCCAATACAACCCAGAAAACTCAACACTTGAGTAAATTAAAAATTTCCCATAAGAATCAGGAATTACATACGGACATTACTGTGCAAAACTCAAACCATGATATTACTATTTGGCCGCGGAACCGCCGCGCAAACCATGGTACGGCCGCAGTTCCGTGGCGGTTTAATGAGATCAGTGGCACGTGTTGCACAGTAATTCTTGTAATTCCCTGCTGTTTTTTTGAGTATTTTTAATGCACAAAAAATCACATTTTGAAATTTTTTCCAAAAACTAGGTTTTATCGGGTATTCGGAATTCGATCGGACTTTAAACTTCGCCTAAAGCTCTAGCTTAGCTCCGATACCACTGTAGGGTTACTAGGCACACACACAAGGGTCTATAAGGCATCAACCATGCCCGATTTAAAATTTAGCCGTGCCGAACAATCCTAAACCAAGATCTTAGACTAGAGATTAGGCAAAACAAAGCATGTTAAACACTTTAACATCTAAGAGTTTGGGATTACAACCTTTGTAGTCCGGTCCTTCACTTCATAAGCTCCGTGTTGTGGTCCCTTCGCTTCGATCATCAAGTTCCGGACTTCATCAGTCGAAAATAATGTATTTTTAACACGTCAATTTCCTTACCATTTGCACTCATCTAGAGGTGTTCGGTATTAATATAGCACATATTAGCAAAACAGTCGTAAAATACCAAATAACTTGTGTTATATATTAAAACCGACATTTCGAGGGAAATTGAGTGTTTATCATTGCATCGCATAATCTTTGTATAGCACAACACTTGTCTCGAGAATCTATGCAGGAAATTGCAGGAAAAGAGCCGAAACTGTGAAAAGTGATGAGATAAATACGCCAAGTCCAAGACATGAGATCTGGCAGAAATAGAGAAAGCGAAATAAGATTCAACACATCAGAAAAGTTCTACAAGGCCAGCACAAATTCAGCACAGAAATTAGATGCATAGAGGACACTATTGGACCGCGAATCCGCGGCCAATAGCCCATTCCCGCCGCTGATCCACGGCTGTATGATGACGTCAGCATTGAGTATTTCAACACGTGGCTTCCTGTAACTAACAATGCTTCCAGAAGCCTCCAGAAACACCACGTGGCTTCATCCAGAAGGCTCGGCCTAACAACCTTACCCAAGAATATTCCTCATTCTAGAATATTCCCTCCAACAACCTTCTTCTAGAATATTCTCTCCAACAACCTTCTTCTAGAAGCCTCCTTATAACAACCTTCTTCTAGAAGCCTCCTTGTAACAACCTCATTCTAGAATATTCCCTCCAACAAACTTCTTCTAGAAGATTCTTTCTAACAACCTCATTTTGGAGGGAAAATTCAAATGAGGTGGTTCATTTTGGAGGGAAAATTCAAATGAGGTGGTTCATTTTGAAGGGAAAAGTTGTTCATTTTGGAGGGAAAAGTGGTTCATTTTGGAGGGAAATTTGAAATTTGAATTCTAGATCTAGGGTTGAGATGGTTATAAAAGGAAACCTAGATCTAGGGTTTTGGGTTGTTCATTAACCAACAATTCACCCACAAGTTGAGTGACACAACTTGTAAACCCTAATCCCCAATTCAAAATCCAAAGCCAAATTCAAGAACACCAAGTACAATTCAAGCAAGAAGCCTTCAACCTTTTAGGAGCGAAGCCGATCTTCATCCGAGCAAGTGATCCAAGACGATCCGCGACTCACGAAGACGAGCGAAGCCAAATCAACGATCGAGTTCTTTCCTCGTTGTAGATCTTGAGAGAATTGTAACGAAATTGTTGATAAATAAAAGGTGAAATTCTTTATCTTACTTTCTTTACATTCTTGCATCATGATTCAATCTCAATTCTTGATTGTGTTTGTTGTTATGATATTTGAGTAAAACTCCGCTCGTGGAGGAATCGAGACGATCAATAGATGATGATGTTACAAATCTTGAAACGATTCTTAAGTCCTATGAGTTTTGTAAACTCTTGTAAATTGAAGAATCGACGACCTAGTTTCGAGCGATGCTTTCTTGATTATGTTCGCTCTTAATTAGGGATCCACGATCGATTCTTGAATTTACTAGGGGCTAGAATGTGAATGAAATCAACGAAAGGACAAGGGATAGATGATGAAACTTTAGTTTCCGCAAGAAATCCCTAATTCTCGTTGATCATCATCGATCTAGTATCAATTTCATCGATGGATAAGAATACGTAATCAATAGATTTCATCACGTCTATAGATTCGATCGATTCCTACGAGCCTCACTTCGATTCTTGATTATTTGGATTGGATATCATCAATTCTTAATTCTTGATCTTTAAATGTTTTCTTAATTTTAGATTTAGATCTAGATAATTCTTGAACTTCAATTTTATAAATCTAGAATTGAATTGTCTTTTCTTTCTTTTCTTTAATTTTCAATTCATCTAATTCAAATTCGAATGGATCTCACTTTCCCTGTGGACGATCCGCACTCGCTAACGCGTTACAATCGACACTGTTATTGAGTGCGGTCAAAAAATTCTTTGGTTGTGATTTCTTACACTTTTCTTATATACACACAAAGAACGTATCAATCAGGACTCTCGAGAGGCTCCACGAAGAGAAAGATACAAGCTTGCTTCCGATCTTCGATAACTAAGATGATCTACCTTGGAGTTTCATTAACACAAGCTCTCACTCATTAAATGAAGTGAACACTCTAATCTAAATGGCAAGGATAGATTAGGATGATGAAGTAAGATTTTAGCTCTCATTTATTTTCTTGATCTCACTCATTTTCATCACATAAGAAAAACCTAGAAAGCTTTTCCAAAAGCTCAAGGAAGAAGAAGAAGAAGAATAGTAGTAATCCTTTTGTGATGAATAATGAAAGTGGTCATATCATTACAAAAGCAACCATGGTTAAGTCAAGAAAAGAATTAACCATTATAGAGATCTAACCATGGTTAAGGGTGTGGGTTGGATTAAGTAAATATCTTGCAAAATATCTTTGCAAAAACAAAAAGGAAACCTTCTAGAAGGTTCAAGAAAGAACTAACCCAAATCAAACCTTAACCTTCTTTAATCTCCACTAAACATGTTGCATTAGTAATCATATCATGTTACAATATTATATATCACATATACAATATTTATTGTAATAAAATAAAATAATACAATTAACATATATCGCATATATATCAATGTATTACCCGAGTGAGAAAAAGAATCTTTTAGTGAGCTTATATCAGTTAATGTAATTTAATATATCAAATATATAATTATACATTAAATTATCGAATCAACACTTGATCCGATAATCCGGCTATTTCACAAATAACCGACTAATATAATCAGTATCAGTTCATCGAATCAACACTTGATTCGATGACCCGGCTATATCTCATATACCCGGCCGATATCTCATATCGTGAGAATCTAATACGGTATCACATACACGTATTGTTCTTGGTCCCGCACATACCGGCATATTGACGATTCTTTAGAGTCCTACACAGAGGTTTCTTGGCTCAGGCAAAATGGAGTAGAGGCACATATGAGATATGTGCAGGACCGAGGATAATGCGATATGAGATACCGTATTATATTCTCGTGATATTTAGATATGAACCGGGACATCGGATCAAGTGTTGATTCGATGAATCGGTACATGATATATTAGTCGGTTATATTCGATATAGCCGGATCGTCGGATCAAGTGTTGATTCGATGATTTAATGTATAATGATATATATGATATATTGTATTACATTATCTAATATTGGCTCGCTTTATTATTTCATTTTCTCACCGGATTAATACATTGATATATATGCGATATATGTTAATTGTATTATTTTCTTTTGTTGCAAATATATAATATATATGTGATATATATTATTGTGACATGATATGATTTATTATGAAACATGTTTAAGGATGATAAAAAGAGATTTGGGTTTGATTAGGGTTAGCTCTTTCTTGATTATTCTAGAAGGGTTTCCTTTTTGTCTTGGTTAAGATATTATGGTTGATACTTATCCTTAACCTAACCAAACCCTAGCTCTAGTTTATTCTCTACAAAGGTTAAGCCTATCATCCTTGACCATGGTTCCATATCAATCATATATTCTTATCTACTATTCATCACAAAAGGAATTATCTCATTATTTTTCATCTTCTTCTCTCTTGAGTTTTTGAGAGAGCTCACTAGAAATTCCTTTTGTGATGATTTCTTGTGAGAAAGTGAATTAAAAAGATAGCATAAATACTACTCCATCATCCTCATCTAATCTAGCCCATTAGATTAGGGTGTTCACCTCATTAGAGTGAGAGAGCTTAGGCTATAGCAACTTCGACGTAGATCATCGGAGAAGCGGAACAATACAAGCTAGCATGGATCGTTCGAGTCGTGGAGCCTCTCTTGAGTCCGGGAGATCGTGGATTGCGGCAAAGGGACTTCTACTCGGAGCTTGTGAAGCGAAGGAGCGGACTACAAAGGTTGTAATCCCTCACACTTAGGTTTAAAGTTGTTATCTTGCATGTTAAACCCTAATAATCTAGCAAAGATCCTGTCTTTGGGTTGTTCGGCACATCTAAAATTTTATTTGGGCATGATTGATGCTTTATGAACTTTCACAAGAGTGCCTAGGAACCCTACAGTGGTATCAGAGCCTAGCTAGAGCATTAGGCGACGTGTTTACGAAGTTAAAACTCCGATCGAACCCGAACCGACAAAGTTAACCCCCTCTCTGGATATTTTTCAAAAACCTTGATTTTTCTGAATTAAAAATATCTAAAAATAACGGCAGGAAATTATAAGAATTATGGTGCAAAACGACAGTGTAATGTGTACGGACCACCGCGGAACCGCGGCCAATCCTTGCTTGGGCCGCGGATCCGCGGCCGTACAGTTGTTGTTTGCCTGTCTGTTTGCACAGTAATTTCTAATTCTGTTAGTTATTTATTTTGGGTATTTTTAAATTGACTCGAGTGTTGAGTTTTCTGGGGTTTATTTTGTAATCATAGATTCGATCGGAACATTTTAAATTCGTTATTTTTTCCGGATATTTAGAAATTATTAAAATGTTCGAACGGATATCATTAACTCAATTTTTCTCGGCACGAAAAACTTTCAAGTGTTGAACTTTTATCGGGTTTAAATCTTTCGGAAATGCGTGCAAGTTCTGTGGTGGACCCTCTAGAAGACAACAAACCTTAACTCGATTATGTGACCGTCTTGAACTGCTTTTTGAACCTTCGGGTTTGGGGCAGTACGGCGTGCCACATATGAGGCGTTGGCTTGACCCTTCTACGGCTGGACCGCTACTACTGTGACACATTCCGGATTATTTGAACTCCGCTCAAGTGTTGAGCAATTTGGGAAATTTTGGGTATTTGATTATTCGATCGAAAAGTTTAATACTGTCTATTTATCTGGAATGTGATACAATATGTGGAATTCATATAGTTAGGCATGAAATGCGAAGAATGTGATATTTCGGATTTACGATGTCTAAAGTGATTGTGGATTCCAAATATTGTAGTTTTACAATTTCTTTTCTGTGACCGTAAGTGTAGTATGTAGTTGTATTGCCGGTTTTCGTTGCTATACGACAACGACGATCGGTGTATGCATACTTACTTACGTTGATGATATGTGATATTATGTGTTGCTGTGATATATTATATTGGATCGTCTTGTTCTGAATAGCCGGGGGTTTTATGTGAGATGAGGTTTTTTTTATTTTCATTCATGTAAAATTCATTTATATGTAATATTCTTTTATTGGGGCACTTCCGGGATGAGGTTGATGTCACCCTTGTATATTATTTACTTTTCCGCATTAGGTAGACCCAAGGAGGGGAGCAAAAGTAACCGGGTTCTAGGGTCCAGAGGGAGGCCATCTCAAGGAGTCGAGACCGGGTCTCCTAACCCTAGAATTAGCAGTGTTACTTGCCGCTCTCGTAGGGGTCTTGGGATGTGGGTTTGGCTATTCATCGCGACCGTG
Source organism: Agapanthus africanus (assembly GCA_030015575.1). Lineage (NCBI taxonomy): Eukaryota > Viridiplantae > Streptophyta > Magnoliopsida > Asparagales > Amaryllidaceae > Agapanthus > Agapanthus africanus. Next base: position 517,669,113 of record JASDDO010000014.1, read on the forward strand.
GAATCCGTGTTTTATACAGGCTCGTATTGAAAACACGGACGTCCCAGTATATCCAATATTTCATATATGTTCTTCTGTTACAATGTTCTGTGATGAGATCATATTACTGCCTGAGACGAATGCTTATACTATATATATATATGATATATAAATATTATTGCTTTCGTTTCTTTTGTGATGCTTAGGAAGCATAAGCTGATGGGATTTTTTATTAATGAGTTTAATAAAAAGAAAAGAAACCTAAAAGATGTTGTGGAATCAAAACTTTATAAAAAGGGTAGCTACAGTTTTGCTTTGCATAGCGGTATATATGATATACCCTGCACCTTATTCCATGAGGAAAGAGCCGAGATCCCTTCACCGGGAGTGACCTCTTTAGCGAAACTGGCAGATGCTACAAAACTAGGTTTGTCTTTTGATTGCTTTTAGAGTTTTGCTTTGCACAGTGATATATATGATATGTCCTGCACCTTATTCGATGAGGAAAGAGCCGAGATCCCTTCACCGGGAGTGACCTCTTTAGCAAAACTAATGAAAGCCTAAAAAACAATCCATTTCAAAATTTCACATGATTCTACGACGATATCAAGTTCATTACGCTCATGGTTTTCTGAAAAACCTGCGTAGCCCTCCGTCATTTCAGATAAAGACTAGTTAGTATTCGTGCTATGTTTGTTGACTATGTTAAGGCGTAGTGTGCGGTAGCTAATTAGTACTTATCTGTTAAAACACGAGATGTGATTGGATTAGGGTAGTTGTACGACTTTGTTGACTATGTTAAGGGTCGTGCAGGTGGGTTTAATTCAATCGAGAAATGACGGGTTGAACTTGGCTAGCAATTATGATTTGTTGACTATGTTAATGTCATAAATTGCTAAGGGCAAAATATTATCGGGAATTTCAAGTGTTGAAATTTGCAATGAGATTGCATACCTCCAATAAGATAGTTGGATCCCGATACTCGTTGCGAGTAAGAGTTACTCCTGGGAGAGTTTTACACAGGATAATTAGCCGATCAAGTAGGTGTCTAGAAAAGTGTTAACGGGGTTACGCCTCTGGGAAAACAAGGTTTACTTTAATTAGGTCCGTGCGAAAGCACAGGGAACCTCCCTTAAGTACCGACACTGATCTGGCTGAAAGATTGACGAAATTGTAGGGTGTAATTAATCCCGGCTAATCTTACCTTTTAGGGTTTGAAGGTAGATTTGATAAAAACAGTGGGAGACATCCTGATTAGATAAGATAATAACCAATCTAATCTTGTAAGAGCATACGCTAAAGTGTTTTCTTCTCTCTCTCCAGGTAGCGACCATGTCAGGCCATAATCAAGATAATAATATGGATGTATTGACTGGACCCGCTTATTATACCGAGCAGGGGAACGTTGGACCCGTTCTTTCTTATAAGAGTTATAAGACTGAACAGGGAATAGGAGAATATCTGGATTCTCAAGCCGCCCAAAAGAATATGCATGTTGATGCATCTTCTTCAGGTGTGTTAGTTATTGAGAACTGTTTCTCAGTTCACCCTACGTCCTGGGTATTAGATACCGGATCAGGATCCCACATATGTAAATTGTTACATGGGCTACGAAAAGGTAGAGAACTGGGAAAAGGTGATCATTCCGTTCAAGTAGGAAACAGTGCAAGTATTGCAGCCAAAGCAGTTGGCGAATATCACCTTGTATTGCCAAGTCGTAATACACTGATTCTAAATGAGTGCTATTATGTACCGAACATGATGTGCAACATTATATCAGTCTCTTTATTAAGTAAAGAAGGATTTAATTTTGTAGTAAAGGATAATGTTATGAACATATTCCTAGATCAAAAGTTGATTGCATCAGGCTCGTTACATAATGGCATATTCATTCTAAATCAGAATACAGTCCTCAATATACAAAACACACACAAGAGGAAAAGTTCAGAAATTAACGAATCCTTCTTGTGGCATTGTAGACTTGGTCATATCAATGCGACACGACTGGCTAATTTATATAAGGATGGTTATTTGAATCCATTCGAATTATCATCTTATGATACTTTCCATTCATGTCTCAAAGGAAAAATGACCAAAGCTCCGTTTAGTGGACACGGAGAAAGAGTTGCCGAACTCTTAGGACTGATATATAATGATGTATGCTGTCCCATGTCTACACATGCCAGGAACGGTTCTTCCTACTTCATTACATTCACTGACGATCTCTCTAGATTCGGACATGTGTTCCTGATGAAACACAAGTCTGAAGCTTTTGAGAAATTCAGAGAATATAAGCACGAAGTAGAGAATCAAAAGGGCAAAAGTATTAAGATTCTTCGATCTGATCGAGGAGGTGAATACTTAAGCAATGAGTTCCTAGATTATCTAAAAGAGAATGGGATTCTCTCTCAGCTTACTCCTCCTTATACACCACAGCACAACGGTGCATCGGAACGGAGGAATCGCACCCTATTAGATATGGTGCGCTCTATGATGAGCGAGGCTGAGTTGCCTATTTACATCTGGGGTTATGCGCTTGAGACAGCAGCATACCTATTGAATCAAGTTCCGTCTAAATCTGTGCCTACCACACCATATGAGATATGGAGTGGGAAGAGACCATATTTTAAACGAGTTAAGATATGGGGTTGTCCGGCCTATGTCAAAAGGCAAAATCCAGACAAACTCGAGGCACGGTCAGTTCTTTGCAAGTTTGTGGGATATCCGAAGAATTCCCAAGGATATTTTTTCTACCACGCTGAAGAACAAAAAGTGTTTGTTTCTCAATATGCCACCTTTTTGGAAAAGGAATTTCTTGCAAAAGAAATTAGTGGCAAATAGGTAGAGTTGGAAGAGGTTCCAGAAACACAAATTGCAACTGACGATTTAGTAGAACCAGAGGATTCAGTAGTACCCGACGAACCCCAGCCTCTCCGCCGATCTAGTAGGGTTTCTCGTCCACCTGAGAGATACTACGGTTTTCTCATTGATGGTGGAATCGAGGATTGCATCATGGAAGATGATGACCCGACTAGTTTTGAGCAGGCCATCACGAGTGGTGACTCTGTGAAATGGCTGGATGCAATGCGATCTGAGATGGAATCCATGTACACCAATAAAGTATGGATTTTGGAAAATGCTCCTGAAGGGGTAAAACCCATTGGGAGCAAGTGGATTTTTAAAAAGAAATTTGGTGTAGATGGAAAAGTTGAGACTTTCAAAGCTAGACTTGTAGCAAAGTGTTTTCGTCAACGACCAGGTATGGATTATGACGAAACCTTTTCTCCAGTGGCTATGCTTAAGTCCATCCGGATCTTACTTGCCATTGCTGCATACCATGACTACGAAATCTGGCAAATGGATGTTAAGACCGCCTTTCTAAATGGTGATTTAGAAGAGTGCGTGTACATGACTCAGCCAGAGGGCTTCGTAGATAGTGGGAGCAGCGGAAAGGTGTGCAAACTGCTTAAATCCATTTATGGGTTAAAACAAGCATCGCGGAGTTGGAACATCTGTTTTGATGTAGTAGTCAAAGAGTTTGACTTCATCAAAAACATAGATGAACCTTGTATCTATAAGAAGGTAGCAGAGAGTAAGGTTGTCTTCCTCGTATTGTACGTGGATGACATACTCTTGATAGGAAATGATATTCCTATGCTGCAATCAGTCAAGCTCTTCTTATCACAAAGATTCTCAATGAAAGATCTAGGTGATGCCTCCTGCATATTGGGGATTAGGATCTATAGAGATAGATCCAAAAGGATACTGGGATTGTCCCAATCCAGGTACATTGACACCATACTAAAGAGGTTTAGTATGGAAGAATCCAAGCGTGGGAACCAACCCATGATCTCTGGACTCACTCTCTCCAAAGAGATGTCTCCCAAGACTGATTTGGAGAGAGCTCGCATGCAAGGGATACCCTATGCTTCGGCAGTAGGCTTTATCATGTATGTGATGCTATGTACCAGACCCATTGTAGCATACTCACTAAGTGTAGTGAGTCGGTATCAAGAAGATCCTGGAGAGAGTCACTGGACAGCTGTGAAGAACATTCTTAAGTACTTGCGAAGGACTAGAGACATGTTCTTGGTGTATGGTAACGGAGAACTCCGGGTGGAGTCCCTTACCGATTCCAGCTTCCAAAGTGATAAGGACGACTCTAAGTCGCACTCGGGATTTGTCTTTACCCTCAATGGAGGGGCGGTATGTTGGAAGAGTTTCAAACAGGATACCGTTGCAGACTCGACGATGGAGGCTGAATACATCGCTGCCAACGATGCTGCCAAAGAGGCTGTCTGGATAAAGAAGTTCATTAGTGAACTTGGTGTGGTTCCATCCATTGATCATCCAATACCTCTGTATTGCGATAACAATGGAGCTGTGGCTTTGGCCAAGGAACCCAGGTCCCATCAGAAGTCCAGACATATTCTGAGGCGGTATCACCTGATCAGGGAGATAGTTGATCGCCGGGAGATCGAGGTCAGGAGAGTAGATACGAAGGACAACACTGCGGATCCACTCACGAAGGCAATTCCCCAGATACAGTTTGAGAGATTATTCGGGATGCTAGGTATGAGATACTGCAGCAGCTGGCCTTAGTGCAAGTGGGAGATTGTTAGTTATGTATATGCCCTAGAGGCCATTGTTGTACATTTGATGTATATTATAATGGATGCTTGGATATATACAGAGAGGACTTTCTTGCTCGTCATGATAGTATGCTATTTGGTTTCACTTTATCTTAACATGTTGACTTGTATTGGTTTACTGTCTTTCTCTCACATGTTGATAAAGCCCTTAGGATCCGTACTCGACTACTGGGATTATGATGAGATCATACTGGTGGGGCCACGACAGTCGATGAGTACATCCTATAAATGTTCCTAGTTGAGGGTATATCGAGACGGGGCATCGATACACCAGAGTAGACTAGCATATACGCATCTTGACCCATATGATGGGCGATGGATGATCCCATATCCATCGGTGTTTGACATCAAGGATGGTGTACGGGTGCTCAGTGGAGACTGGGTACACTGGAAGGACTCGCCGAGAACTCCCAGATGGTGATATACCACACGTCAGATGGCAGTTCTCCGGTGACACCGGTACAGGGTAGTCTGTAGACCCGAGATCGTCATAGAGTCTTGTGTGATTCCAACTGTGCTTTGATTTCCACCTTACCATGTCCAAGAGGGCGTGCAAAACGGTGGCTTTTGGGTACAGTCCCGAATCACATGGAGGCAATGAGCGATAGGAGGGGATTCGCCTCTCCCGGTATAGGGAGTTGATGTTGTGCTGTGTTCGATTGGCTATAACTGGAAGTCCCTGGCCAGGGCTGATATAGAGATATACTGGTAAGTGTTACCAGTAGTTTCTCGACCTGTTATGAGCCTCACATCGACACGACTTATCGGTTACTGGGGTCTGACGTATACCACCCCTAAACTTGATATGCGACATATCAGACGAACAGATCGGACTGTACGGGAGTGTTACTGATTGGATTCACAGGAGAACGGACAGGCTAGCTTGTTGATCTTCTGATCACTCAATACCTGGGTGGCTGTTACGTTTAGCTGACCGCTTGCAGCTTGTGGGTGTTTGATATGATCATCACCTGCTACTGGCATATTGACGATTCTTTAGAGTCCAACACAGAGGTTTCTTGGCTCAGGCAAAACGGAGTAGAGGCACATATGAGATATGTGCAGGACCGAGGATAATGCGATATGAGATACCGTATTATATTCTCGCGATATTTAGATATGAACCGGGACATCGGATCAAGTGTTGATTCGATGAATCGGTACATGATATATTAGTCGGTTATATTCGATATAGTCGGATCGTCGGATCAAGTGTTGATTCGATGATTTAATGTATAATAATATATATGATATATTGTATTACATTATCTAATATTGGCTCGCTTTATTATTTCATTTTCTCACCGGATTAATACATTGATATATATGCGATATATGTTAATTGTATTATTTTCTTTTGTTGCAAATATATAATATATATGTGATATATATTATTGTGACATGATATGATTTATTATGAAACATGTTTAAGGATGATAAAAAGAGATTAGGGTTTGAATAGGGTTAGCTCTTTCTTGATTATTCTAGAAGGGTTTCCTTTTTGTCTTGGTTAAGATATTATGGTTGATACTTATCCTTAACCTAACCAAACCCTAGCTCTAGTTTATTCTCTACAAAGGTTAAGCCTATCATCCTTGACCATGGTTCCATATCAATCATATATTCTTATCTACTATTCATCACAAAAGGAATTATCTCATTATTTTTCATCTTCTTCTCTCTTGAGTTTTTGAGAGAGCTCACTAGAAATTCCTTTTGTGATGATTTCTTGTGAGAAAGTGAATTAAAAAGATAGCATAAATACTACTCCATCATCCTCATCTAATCTAGCCCATTAGATTAGGGTGTTCACCTCATTAGAGTGAGAGAGCTTGGGTTATAACAACTTCGACGTAGATCATCGGAGAAGCGGAACAATACAAGCTAGCATGGATCGTTCGAGTCGTGGAGCCTCTCTTGAGTCCGGGAGATCGTGGATCGCGGCAAAGGGACTTCTACTCGGACCTTGTGAAGCGAAGGAGCGGACTACAAAGGTTGTAATCCATCACACTTAGGTTTAAACTTGTTATCTTGCATGTTAAACCCTAATAATCTAGCAAAGATCCTGTCTTTGGGTTGTTCGGCACATCTAAAATTTTATTTGGGCATGATTGATGCTTTATGAACCTTCACAAGAGTGCCTAGGAACCCAACATTTGCACGCCCTCTTGGACGTGGTATGATGGAAATCAAAGCACAGTGGGAATCACACAAGACTCTATGACGATCTCGTGTCTACAGACTACTCTGTACCAGTGTCACCAGAGAACTGCCATCTGACATGGTGTATAATACCATCTGGGAGTTCTCGGCGAGTCCGTCCAGTGTACCCAGTCTCCACTGAGCACCCGTACACCATCCTTGATGTTAAACACCGATGGATATGGGATCATCCATCGCCCATCATATGGGTCAAGATGCGTATACGCTAGTCTACTCTGGTGTATTGATGCCCTGTCTCGATACACCCTCGACTAGGAACAGTTATAGGATGTACTCGTCGATTACCGTGGCCCCACTAGTATGATCTCATCATATTCCCAGTAGTCGAGTACATATCCGAAGGTCTTTATCAACATGTATATATAGAGACAATCAGAATATATGTTAAGATAAAGTACAACCAGATAGCATACTATCATGTCGAGCAAGAAAGTCCTCCCTATATTTGTCCAAGCATCCATTACAATATACATCGTATGTACAGTAATGGCCTCTAGGGCATACATATAACTAACAGGAGCTTGTATTGGAGTTATCTCAAGATAGATCATCTTCGGCGAGAAGATCATCGAGCAAACTTGTTCCGAACTTCGTGGAGACTAGCCGGAGTCCAAGGAGAGGTGGCTAACATGCAAAAAAGGTTGTAGCCTGCTAAACTCTTGTTATTACCTTATTAGTTTAGTTACAAGTTTAGTATTTTGGTTTGATTCTTAGTTTGGATTTGCTAATGTGTAAGTCAACGGTAGCGCCCCGGCCGTCAATCTGAGGCCAAACACGGAACAAAAACTTTTACAACTGGCGCTATCGCATACTATAACCCGGATCTTGCCATTAACGCTAAACTAACAAACTGTAAAGAGGTAGAAAGGCTATACCGATCGATCCGTGTCCTTCGGTCTTTAGCCATCATCTCACGCTCCTCGCGGCATCTCCAATCTCCTGTCTCCTCATCGAGGTGGCACCACATAAACGAATCTTTATACGGGCTCCCGCCTCTATACCGAGGCAACTCGGACATCAAGTCTGCTAAAAGAGATGGCCAAGATGAAGTAGAGAAAGAATAGAATACTTTGTCTCATTACACTCTTTGGTTCTCATCACATGAGAGGGTAAGAGTGGAGGTTGAAGAAGATGCAAAGAGATGGAAATTGTGAGCTCAAGAAACTATCAAGAGAGCAAAAAAAACCAAGCACCCAAAAATGATCACCTTGGCTGCCCTCTAAAATGAGTTGTTATATATTAAGGTTTTGTGATTTGGAATAAAGAAAAATACCCATAAAAAATATCCCACACAAAACCCTAAAATATCCTACCCAAAACAAAACACCATTAATTCTATCATGACTCACTTAGTTACTCATTAGCATGAGTCACTAGTGAACATGCTAGAAGAAATGTGTCATCCAAATGAGTCACACTTTCCAAATCCAATAATCATTTAAACCAAAATGATTAACCCAAAAAGAAATGCATCTTTTAAAGTAATCTCGTAATGGATTACTAGAATACACCTCACCTGTATATACATACTTGTATCCGTATTCCGACCGAATACGAATACGATGAGACTAAAATATTCCGACTCAATATAATACTTGGACCCGGCTTAAACCAAAGCCCACCAGTATTATCTGTCCGAATCATGACACGTACACAAGTGCACGTGCATGTTCGAACCCTGCCATAAAACCATACGGCCTCTACAACGTTTCGCCCGAACTTGGGAAACTATCTGTGGGGGACTCTAAAGACTTGTCAATACCCTGGCAGTGGGTTTAACCACAAGCACGTCAGCGGCACTTGCTGTACGTAACGGCTGCCCATGTATTGACCGAAAGGGAAGTCGATGAGCGAACTCATCCTGGAACCCTACTGAGCCTATCAGTGACAATATCCGTACAGTCCAGTCCGTTCGTCTATGAGCATCGCATATCGGGCCTAGGGGGCTGGTAACGTCAGACCCCTAAAAGCGGTATAAGTCGTGTCGGAGGGTAGCCCTGAACACCATGAGATACTACTGGAGTACTTACCAGTAAATCTCCTGCCTCAGCCGAGAGCTTTGTGTAATGGCTCTCCTAGACACAGCGCGATCTCACCCCCAATACCGGGAGAGACGAATCCCCTACCGATCCGTTCACTTGCCTCCATGTGGCTCGGGACTGTACCCAACTAAAACCTGTTTGCATGACTCTTTTGATCCGTGGAAGGGTAATAATCAAAGCACAGTAGGAACTCACATGAGACAAATGAAGATCTCAGTTCGATGAACTAACCTGTACACATGTCACCAGGGAACTGCTATCTGACGCTAGGTATAATACCAACTAGCAGGTTCCCGGCGAGTCCTTTCCGGTGCACTCATAACCCAATGAGCACCTGTATACATCTTAGGTGAACCAACTGACACCAATGGCTTGTGAGACCGGCCACCGTCCCTTGTCGGGGTCTCGACTGTATACATTAGTTTACTCTGTAGTATCGATGCCCTGTCTCGAAACTCCCTCGGCTAGGGACCACTTTTATGGATGTGCTTATTGACTACCGAACTCTCACGTATATGATCGCCATCATACTGTTGGTAGTCAAGAAGGATCCTAAGGGCTCTATCAACGTGTAATAGTGATCATGTCACCTAAAGCTGTACACGATGATAAAGTTAAACCAGATAGCATACTATCATCTCGAGTAAGACTGTCCTACCGGTATATGTCCTCCACAATCATTGCAATCACGTGCCTGCGATCCAATAATTGACTTTGAGGGAACTACATGTAACATTTCAGAAAAATAAAATATTATTTTTTGGAATTTTTATAATTTAATATTAATTTTTAATGAATATTTTAATATTTAAGTATAATTAAATACCAATAAATTGGGAAAAATTTGGAAAATTATAGAAATTACTAAAAAGAGGGTGTTTTATGTGAATTATGCAAATTTTAAGTTTTTATTATTTATTTGACACTATTTTGTGCTAATCGCGATTAGATATCGCTAATCGGACACTAAACGTGTTTTGTGCACATGACATGCACATATCATTTTTACACTTGTGTTACATTTGTTTCATTGCCTTCTCTTCATTTTTAGCATGGTTTGTATTGTTTAGAATAGAAAAGAAAAGGAAAGAAAAGAATGTGAATAGAGAAAGAGAGAGGCATAGGGCATTTATTAGGCATGGGGGGAGGCTTGACTTTGGCTCTCTCACTCTCTCCCCCCTCACTTTCCTCCATCTCCAGCAGCAGCCCCCTTCTTCAGCAGCAACCCCTCCCCCTTCATCTCCTCTCCACCATCACATACAACCTCAAAACAACACCGAAACCTTATCTCCTCTTCACAAACTTTGTGCACAAGCTCATTAGCAACACTTTGGACCAAGAAAAATCCGATTTTGGTGCCTTAGGGGATTCTTGAGTGCAGCATGAGGTAATTTTTCCATCACTAGTATAGAATTTCCTTGCCTTTAGCATCCATGTTAGTTTAGAACCGATATTGTGTGGTTTTGGTGAACTTTGGAAATTCCAAGTTAAGGTTTAGGGTTTGAATTGATTTCAAAGGTGAATCGAGGTGTGATTGAGGACTACAACCCCTGTAGTGATGTTATTATGGATTAAAACCTTAGAAAAACCCCATGTTGCGAACTTTAAATTCTGCAGATACGGAAAATTGTGAGAATTGTGTAGGGAAATTGGAATCTGCTATCACCCTGATACTCTTAAAATTATTTTGCAAACACAGAGAGATGTGTAGGCACCCAGGAAGCTAACCCCAAAACCCCAGACCCTATCTCGTAATTCAGGCCGCAGATTTAATCTATTTGGCCGCAAATTGCGGCCTGGGTCCCACCAATTTGGTTCGTGTTGGTTCTGTAGCTTTATTTCATGTAAATTAGACCCCTGGTATATGCAAAATTGTCTGATTTGACCTAGGGTAGAATCTGGAGCCTTTTTCTTGAGTTGCTGTTTTAATTCGTGTTTTCGTTTTGCGTATTTTAAATTCTGGATTTGTATAATTGCGTTTTACCCCGATTACTTGGCGTTTGTACGACAATATCGAGGATTGTTCGATGGTTTTGAAGAGTAGTCTATAGGTTTTAACTTATAAGCTTTTAAGCGTATCGTGTTGGTTTTCGTATGTCGTTTTGGTTTTGATTTGGTTTTAATGCGATGCGATACGTGTGATATGTAGGTACCCCCACGGTGATCCGAGGCGATGAAGATGATGGTGGCAACATTGACACCGACACGCGGGATACAAGGTGAGTAGATTATATCTACGGGGGAAGTCCGGTGGATGGCGTATAGCACCCCCGCAGTCCGATATTTAATATAGTATATATATACTATTTATGATAGCTTATTGTGTGTCGTGGATATTTGAGATGAGATTAGGTGTACTATGATTAGATTAGGGCGTAGAAGTAAACTAGTATAGTACCTAGTTGCGAACCCTAGAATAGGTTTACACCTACACGCACACACATGCTTATTTGTTATGGTTATACCTAGATGATGAGGATTGTGGATGATATTTGGAGATGAGTCGATGAGATTGGGCATAGTACCATGAGATTGGTGATATATATTGTGATTTGTATTTGGGATACGACATGTGATTTTAGCGGGCCTTTGGACGTGTGTTTCACACACGCATTCATATTTACCTAGATGGTATCGATTTTGTACTAGACTTAGATTAGTACCCCAGAACATGAGATATGATGATAAGGATACCTGATAATTGATGAGATGAATGTGATATTGACCCGTACCCAGCTTTTGGGATGCCGTACGATGATTTACCGTACGAGCTTTATATTGATGATAGATCCGCACTCATGACTCGAGGATGTCATATGATATTGTATCGTACGCGGTACCTTTGAGGAGGGATCACCGACTATTATATTTATATATATATATATATATATATATATCAACTCAGATTTAGGTGGTTTCCATACCCCTCCTATTTGACTTGTTAGCTAGATCTGTAGTTGCTAGTAGATGTTAGGCTAGGTTGATGTCATACCTATTTCAAAACTAACAAATCGGGAGTATTTCGATGATAGGCTAAGGGATTCTACGGATATTTTCAAAAGACGCATCTTTTCTTAAAAACACCGTAGCCCTTATTTTACTAAAAACCCCGATTCGTCTTATTTCAAATGGCAAAACTGCATGACATTTATATATTGTTGTAGATTCTTCACTGTTGCGCTGATTATTCGATTTCCGCATATTCATGCTATTCGCATCGCATTGCCTGTGTAAATGAGTTTATTGTATATTAAACCCATGCTGTTAGGACACCAGCACCATTATCGATGATGCGTATGTTCCACGTACACATGCTTGCCGGCTCACACACTTCATCATCGATAATTGCCATGCCACTACACAGTAGGATTATTGCATCAGGATATGACCCTTGCATGGGCACACTATTATTCCATGTTGCATGATATACGGTTATGCTTGCATTTCCTTTATATGTCGCATACATCATGCTTATGACCATACGCATTGAGATATTTGTTTTCATGAGTTTTCTAGATTTGGGAACCGTGGTTATTTCAAAAGAGAATATGTATTGTTTTTAAAAACCCGGTTACCCTTGATATGATATTTCAGTGCGTCCACATGTGTTTTCTCGGTTCTGAGAGCGACATGCGAAACCCGATTCGAGGAGCGGATGAGGCCGATTGCGGGTACATGGTGGGCCCGGTATGGTACCCCGGGGCGAGAACGGATCTGCTGTGTAGCTAGACGGTGAGCCTGGCAGAGGGACCACTACCTACCGGTGATAGTATTTGAGCTCGGCGGATATCCGGAGGATACCGACCGGAGTTAAGAGATGATATGGGCCGATCCGGACGGACAGGGCCCTATATATATGAGGATTTACGTGCCGATGCTAGGCACAGGTTTCATGATTTTTTCGAGTGTCGATGCTTGGCACTCAGGTTCCATGATTTGATATGTCGCGAGCGACACATGTTGATTTACATCCTCATACTTCCATGCATATGTTTATGATATTTACATGCGTGATGCTTATTGTCATTGGGTGACACGTGGACGATTTCCATATGCATATATTGACATTGATGACATTGATCACATAGTTGGATGATATTCACATACTCATAGACTTCCTGATATAGTTGAGATTGATTACTTTGATCATACCTCATATTTTTGATATGTTACTACCTGAGGCACTGACACGAGCACTTGGTATTACACATAGTGTAGATGTTTACCTTTGCCCCCTTTTCATGCTTCAGACTTATTCATTTGAGGTTTATATGGATATATCTGATCGTATTGACCTAGGATTATATCATGCATGCGATTTCTACTCTGCGATGTTTTCTATTCACGAGTTGGAAACTCATCCCCGTTGTGCCACAGTTCTTGCAGGTTTTGCCGTACAGGTTCATTGCGGCTTTTCTGGCACACTGCTTCCTTTCTGGGTGATTGCATTTGTAGGTGGGTTCACTTGCATCGTGACCACCCTTGTATTATTTTATTCATTTGTATCTAGTAATTCCATCAACCAAAACTTGTATATTGTTTCAGACTTAGAAAACCAGTTATGTATTATTTCGGCCTTAGAGTCGCGCGTTGTAGTATTATGGTTTTCATATTGATTTTGAGTTTTGATCCTCACCCTTTGGCGTTGTATATCATATTACTTGCGTGGTTGTGACCATCGATTGGCGAAGATCTAGCTCCCGCTTGGGGATGCCTTTTATTGTGCATATATATATTATTCATGTTGTACCCCGTTCGGGGCCAGTATTTACAAAGGAAACTCTGCCGAAATTTTTAGAAAAGATATGGAGGGTTTAAAATGCATATTCGGCTTGCCTATTTTATAACCCTTGTTTTAAAAACTTGTTTCCTTCACTTCGTAAAACTATTTCCTTTATTTATTACTTAAAAATGGTTTTAGATTTCTGGGCTTTTGGCTTACTTGAATTAGATGGGGTCCTATAGACTTCATATGATTCAAGTGCCAGTCACGGGCTATTTCGGGTCGTGAAAAAGTTGGTATAAGAGCGCTAGGTTAACATTGGTTCGAGTCTAAGTTTGACTATGCGGAGCCTAGAGCGTTTATATATATACGGAACTTAGGCTTGACCTTATGGAACTTAGACTTAGTCGAGGGGGCATTATACCCGAACTTTCGTCGCGTAGGATGACCCTTGGTTGATGGAGTAGGTAGCTTGAGTAGAGTGACGAACCGTACGTATGTTCCGCGGCATATTTACGATACGCTACTCCGCTTAAGAAACCTTAGGATGTACATTTCCTTGCACAGTATTATATTCATTCTTATGATCTATCCTCATCGATGTTGGTTGTGATTTTGCTGCTACGATTACACGGGCAGAGAGAGCTACGGCTAGAGTTGCGTCAGCTTGAGCTCATCACGGACGAGGACTGACCAGGGCATGATTCTAGAGACGTACGATTGCATAGAGGCTTCGTCTTATTGTGTTTTCGCGCCATGAGCGTTTGACAGATCGCTGTTACGAGATTTCCCGGATGTGCTGATCGGCACTAGAGGATCAGGTTACTGCTAGAGGCCAGACAGGATGTGATGACCATTGATATATCGCTTATTCATGATGATTGAGGCGTTGTTCAGCGTACAGACGAATGAGCCAGTTGTTGCTGCAAATGACGAGATATCGCCCAGATGTTGGAGCTACTGCAGTATGAGTATATAATTAGAGATACGATGGAAGGCCGCTAGTCACCCAAGGATGAATGACTAGGACATGTGGTTCGTTCGCTTACCCCGATGCGAGGTCATCAGATTGATTGATTCCAGCTAGAGACGACTTCACGCAGGTTCGTTGAGAGTCGATGGAGGTGATCGAATTCCAGAAACCCATATTCCAAGTTTAAGGTATTCGGAAAGATATGCAAGCGATGCTATGGACCCTCTAGAAGAATGAAACCCTAACTCGACATAATGACCGTGTGAAAGACTTTGAACCTTAGGGTTTGCGGCAGTTCCGCGGCGCTATTAGTGAGGCTTGGGTTTGCTCTTCTACGGCTGGACCACCGATGCTGAGGTATGTACTCGATACTATTAAACTGTACCCAAGATGTTGAGCTCTTGGGGGATTATGAGGTTTTGACGAATCGATCAAAAGGTTAGACATCTTTCGGATGCCATATGGTGGGATGCATTTTTAGGAGACTCCAGATACGAGTATAGCCGTTGGAGCATAGTCCATGCAGCCACGAAGAGACGAGTCCGAATCAGTCGACATTGGAGCAGAGTGAAGTAAAGAGTTCGCACGAGATTTCGACGAGATGACGTTCCACTCCACTGATATCAGAGATGCGATACACATACAGAGGCGTTGTATATGGATTCCTTCCAGGACACTGCTGCTTTACGAGTGGTCGTGAGGATTGACCGAGAGATGACCAGAGAAGTGCCAGGACGGAATCGCCCCGTTAGCACACCAGACAGGGTCGATGAGCCGATGGATTGCGAGATTGGTAATCTACAGAGAAGATAAGGACTCAGAGACAGAGGATGCCAGACCATGAACAGGAGGCAAGTAGATATCTTACACTGCTAGCATTGGATGCACCGACACCTTCTTGACTTCGAAGGAGGATATACCGACGACGGTATTTATGATTTGTGATTTTGTGATTCGATTATCATGTATCCGTCACCTTGGATTTCGGTATTTTGGGCGATCTATTCGCATGATTTAGTCTTGATGGCTGAGCTTCATGATATTTGTTTTCATGCACCATGGTTGTACCTACTGGGTATTTATATTTTGCGCATAGTTATTACGCTTGAGGTACTGATTGTGATTTCATGCCTATTTTAGGCCGGTGATTTGATTTACGCTTCCAGCATAGTTTTCATGCACTTTTAGTGTTTTGATTTGATTTTTGCATGCTGATGCACATGGTTGTGAGCTTATACACCGCGGTATACCCGCTTTTGATTGAAACGTATTGTATACCGTCGATCTTGATTCTGATATTGATGTTGATTTCTTGCACTCCGTGCATTCGATTTAGACTTTCGCGCGTGTTGAGCGCATGTTTTGAGATACGATTTTGGTGCACACCAGATGCACTAAATCGAGATTCTTCGTACATGTCAGATGCACCTGATTTTCGCTGTCAGGCACGCCCGTTGCCCTTGCCAGATGTTTCGTGCACACCCGTTGCACCTAGATGATATTTCTGTGCACATGTATGGCACATATATTTTGATTTCCGTGTGCACCAGACGCACAGGGTATTCTTATATACATTTTTGGGATTTATTCCTTATAGACCAGTACGTTTTTGTGATATTTGCTTTGTGCTTTCGTACTGAGCAGGACTAGTCAGAGGACAGTGCCTGGATATACTTTTCTTGCATTGTTAGTTATCGAAAGGATTTCCAAAAAAAAAGCGAGCTATAGTTTCAGTATATACCTACGTGTCTGATATGACACGAAACGTTTAAACAAGGAAACCCTTTTAAATTGTTTTCAAAACGGCAGAACGTACATATTAAACAAAGGATATATATACGTATATGGTTATTTTATTATAATAGACGTCCGCCACTGTGCAGTGTTATGCGCATCGCACAACGACTTAAAAAGACTTGGCATGCATTTACTTCAGCTATTTACATGTATAGTTCTGATTTATATCATATTGGTTTTATTTTGGATTTGACAGTGTGTCTGTACCATAACTCCGATGATTGCGGAATGCTTGACAGAGTTTTGTTTCTGAGTGATCTGCTCATTGTTCTTGCGCATGCATTACGCTATGATGTGTTTTATGTATTGATGATTTCGAAACCCCGACGACTTGGACTTTCTACTGAAATGTTTTAGTATTTGAGGGGTTTAAATTTAAATTCGGGGACCGAATTTCTTTAAGAGGAGAAGATTGTAACATTTCAGAGTAATAAAATATTATTTTTGGGAATTTTTATAATTTAATATTAATTTTAATGAATATTTTAATATTTCGGTATAATTAAATACCGATAAATTGGGAAAAATTTGGAAAATTATAGAAATTAATAAAAAGAGGGTGTTTTATGTGAATTATTGCAAATTTTAAGTTTTTATGATTTATTTGACACTATTTTGTGCTAATCGCGATTAGATATCGCTAATCGGGCACTAAACGTGTTTTGTGCACATGACATGCACATATCATTTTTACACTTGTGTTATATTTGTTTCATTGCCTTCTCTTCATTTTTAGCATGGTTTGTTTTGTTTAGAATAGAAAAGAAAAGGAAAGAAAAGAAAGTGAATAAAGAAAGAGAGGCATGGGACATTTATTAGGCATGGGGGGAGGCTTGACTTTGGCGCTCTCTCTCTCTCTCTCTCTCCCCCCTCACTTTCCTCCATCTCCAGCAGCAGCCCCCCTTCTCCAGCAGCAACCCCTCCCCCTTCATCTCCTCTCCACCATCACATACAACCTCAAAACAACACCGAAACCTTATCTTCTCTTCACAAACTTTGTGCACAAGCTCATTAGCAACACTTTGGACCAAGAAAAATCCGATTTTGGTGCCTTAGGGGATTCTAGAGTGCAGCATGAGGTAATTTTTTCATCACTAGTATAGAATTTCCTTGCCTTTAGCATCCATGTTAGTTTAGAACCGATATTGTGTGGTTTTGGTGAACTTTGGAAATTCCAAGTTAAGGTTTAGGGTTTGTATTGATTTCAAAGGTGAATCGAGGTGTGATTAAGGACTACAACCCCTGTAGTGATGTTATTATGGATTAAAACCTTAGACAAACCCCATGTTGCGAACTTTAAATTCTGCAGATACGGAAAATTGTGAGAATTGTGTAGGGAAATTGGAATCCGCTATCACCCTGAGACTCTTAAAATTATTTTGCAAACACAGAGAGATGTGCAGGCACCCAGGTAGCTAACCCCAAAACCCCAGACCCTATCTCCCAATTCAGGGCGCAGATTTAATCTATTTGGCCGCAAATTGCGGCCTGGGACCCACCAATTTGGTTCGTGTTGGTTCTGTAGCTTTATTTCATGTAAATTAGACCTGTGGCATATGCAAAATTGTCTGATTTGACCTAGGGTAGAATCTGAAGCCTTTTTCCTGAGTTGCTGTTTTAATTCGTGTTTTCGTTTTGCGTATTTTAATATCTGGATTTGTATAATTGCGTTTTACCTTGATTACTTGGCGTTTGTACGACGATATCGAGGATTGTTCGATGGTTTTGAAGCGTAGTCTATAGGTTCTAACCTATAAGCTTTTAAGCGTATCGTGTTGGTTCTCGTACGTCATTTTGGTTTTGATTTGGATGCGTGTGATATGTAGGTACCCCCACGGTGATCTGAGGCGATGAAGATGATGGTGGCAACATCGACACCGACACACAGGATACAAGGTGAGTAGATTATATCAACGGGGGAAGTCGGGTTGATGGCGTATAACACCCCCGCAGTTCGATATTTAGAATAGTATATATATACTATTTATGATAGCTTATTGTGTGTCGTGGATATTTGAGATGAGATTAGGTGTACTATGATTAGATTAGGGCGTAGAAGTAAACCAGTATAGTACCTAGTTGGGAACCCTAGAATAGGTTTACACCCACACGCACACACATGCTTATTTGTTATGGTTATACCTAGATGATGAGGATTGTGGATGATATTTGGAGATGAGTCGATGAGATTGGGCATAGTACCATGAGATCGGTGATATATATTGTGATTTGTATTTGGGATACAACATGTGATTTTAGCGGGCTTTTGGACGTGTGTTTCACACACGCATTCATATTTACCTAGATGGTATCGATTTTGTACTAGACTTAGATCAGTACCCCATAACATGAGAAATGATGATAAGGATACCTGATAATTGCTGAGATGAATGTGATATTGACCCGTACCCAGCTTTTGGGATGCCGTACGATGATTTACCGTACGAGCTTTATATTGATGATAGATCCGCACTCATGACCTGAGGATGTCTTATGATATTGTATCGTACGCGATACCTTTGAGGCGGGATCACCGACTATTATACTTATATATATATATATATATATATATATATATATATATATATATATCGACTCAGATTTAGGTGGTTTCCATACCCCTCCTATTTGACTTGTTAGCTAGATCTGTAGTTGCTAGTAGATGTTAGGCTAGGTTGATGTCATACCTATTTCAAAACTAACGAATCGGAAGTATTTCAATGATAGGCAAAGGGATTCTACGGATATTTTCAAAAGACGCATCTTTTCTTAAAAACACCGTAGCCCTTATTTTTCTAAAAACCCCGATTCGTCTTATTTCAAATGGCAAAACTGCATGACATTTATATATTGTTGTAGATTCTTCACTGTTGCGTTGATTATTCGATTTCCGCATATTCATGCTATTTGCATCGCATTGCATGTGTAAATGAGTTTATTGTATATTAAACCCATGTTGTTAGGACACCAGCACCAATATCGATGATGCGTATGTTCCACGTACACTTGCTTGCCGGCTCACACACTTCATCATCGATAATTGCCATGTCACTACACAGTAGGATTATTGCATCAGGATATGACCCTTGCATGGGCACTCTATTATTCCATGTTTCTTGATATACGGTTATGCTTGCATTTCCTTTATATGTCGCATACATCATGCTTATGACCATACGCATTGAGATATTTGTTTTCATGAGTTTTCTGGATTTGGGAATCGTGGTTATTTCAAAAGAGAATATGTATTGTTTTTATAAACCCGGTTACCCTTGATATGATATTTCAGTGCTTCCACCATGTGTTTTCTCTGTGCTGAGAGCGACATGTGAAACCCGATTCGAGGAGCGGATGAGGCCGATTGCGGGTACATGGTGGGCCCGGTATGGTACCCCGGGGCGAGAACAGATCTGCTGTGTAGCTAGACGGTGAGCCTGGCAGAGGAACCACTACCTACCGGTGATAGTATTTGAGCTCGGCGGATATCCGGAGGATACCGACCGGAGTTAAGAGATGATATAGGACGATCCGGACGGACAGGGCCCTATATATATGAGGATTTACGTGCCGATGCTAGGCACAGGTTTAATGATGTTTTCGAGTGTCGATGCTTGGCACTCAGGTTCCATGATTTGATGTGTCGCGAGCGACACATGTTGATTTACATCCTAATTCTTCAATGCATATGTTTATGATATTTACATGCGTGATGCTTATTGTCATTGGGTGACACGTGGACGATTTCCACATACATGTATTGACATTGATGACATTGATCACATAGTTGGATAATATTCACATACTCATAGACTTCCTCATATAGTTGACATTGATTACTTTGATCATACCTCATATTTTTGATATGTTACTACCTGAGGCACTGACACGAGCACTTGGTATTACACATAGTGTAGATGTTTACCCTTGCCCCCTTTTCATGCTTCAGACTTATTCATTTGAGGTTTATATGGATATATCTGATCGTATTGACTTAGGATTATGTCATGCATACGATTTCTACTCTGCGATGTTTTCTATTCACGAGTTGGCAACTCACCCCCGTTGTGCCACAGTTTTTGCAGGTTTTGCCGTACAGGTTCATTGCGGCTTTTCTAGCATACTGCTTCCATTCTGGATGATTGCATTGGTAGGTGGGTTCACTTGCATCGTGACCACCCTTGTAATATTTTATTCATTTGTATCTAGTAATTCCATCAACCAAAACTTGTATATTGTTTCAGACTTAGAAAACCAGTTATGTATTTTTTCGGCCTTAGAGTCGCGCGTTGTAGTATTATGGTTTTCATATTGATTTTGAGTTTTGATCCTCGCCCTTTGGCATTGTATATCATATTGCTTGCGTGGTTGTGACTATCGATTGACGAAGAGCTAGCTCCCGCTTGGGGATGCCTTTTATTGTGCATATATATATTATTCTTGTTGTACCCCGTTCGGGACCAGTCTTTACAAAGGAAACTCTGCCGAAATTTTTAGAAAAGTTATGGAGGATTTAAAATGCATATTCGGTTTACCTATTTTAAAACCCTTGTTTTAAAAACTTGTTTCCTTCACTTCGTAAAACTATTTCCTTTATTTATTACTTAAAAATGGTTTTAGATTTCTGGGCATTTGGCTTACTTGAATTAGATGTGGTCCTATAGACTTTATATGATTCAAGTGCCAGTCACGGGCTATTTCGGGTCGTGACACTACATCAAACAATCTCCCACTTGCACTTATGGCTAATTATTGCGATGTCGCATACTCACAGCCTATGTGATACCGAACACCCAACTCCTCTACTAATCAGTTTCACAAAACCCGTTTGTAAAACTATTGTTTTCGAGAAATAGCTTCAATGAGTGGATCCGCCCTGATGTTTCTTTCTATGTCTCTCTTAATCTCAAGTTCACGGAGAAAGCCATCTCTCGAATTGAGTAATACATGTCTTAGAATATGTCTGGATATCTGATGGGACCTAGTTCATGAATGAACTCCAAATTCAAACTTCTTAGACTGTATCGTCAACTGAACCTAATAAGTATCCTGCACCATGCCTCCCTCAGTATCCGCCTCGACCACCTGTCCAAACTACTGCCCCTCGTCAGAGGGAAAACTATAACTCTGACAATCACTTTGTCATCCATGTCACCTTGGAAGCCTGGAATAATAACTGTCACCCGAAGGAGGCTGCCGTCATCAAATCCCTAGAACATCCACTTATGTTCTAAAACTGCTTCCTAATGTTTCTGCGGGATTGGATTAATATCAACCTATTGCAGCTAGTGCAAAAACAACATCTCGTGTGGTACTTGACATCTCATGATCAACTCAATTGCCTAAGCAAGTAATATGTTAATCATGCACATCCCTATCCTCTTTAGTCTGTAAGACACCTTTAGAGAGGGTGACTCCATCACCTGCAGGTACACCACCATGCCAGGAGTCATCTAATCTAAATACCTTTAGAATACTGTCTAAGTACCCAGATTGGGAAACTTCCCAAATCTAGATCTAAAACCATAGATCTAGTAACCAGAATGTCTGATATTATATCCATATCCTGTGTGGAGAAACTACTGTGTGACAACCAAAGTACAACCGATCGTAGTATAGGAATTTTACTTCCTACTCTGTGTATGTCATCCAAATACTAGGACATCACACCCTACTACCTTCTTAACAGATCCATCCCCTATTCTGATGAAGTCAAACATATGACTGTAGCATAAAAAATAGATGATCTATCTCCGCTATATCTGCTTTAGTCTATAAATAGACATAAGCTACTTGTCCACTATTCTTCCGCTGCTCCCACTGACTATAACAACCCTCTGGCAGAATCATATACACGTACACTTCTAAAGCTAGTTTCGAACGACACTATACTCATCCTCCAGCCGGGTCTCATAGTCTGGAACAGCAGCAATGACATGTCTGGGTAAACAAAAACCTCCCTGTCACCGTCCTTGAGGCTACTGGAGTACCTCTCGGGTGTCTGAGGTTACCTACCATATCTGCTGAGTGGCTAATGGAATGTCAAACCTGATTGAATCTTTAGGTTCTATTAAATTTTCTGTAATCGTTTGCGGTTCTGGAATCTCTTCCAGTTCTACCATAGTCCCACTACTATTTTCTGGAAAAAAATCCATTTTACTAAAACTGTGGCGAGTCAAGAACAATATCACCATTGATCTTCCAGATGGTAGAAAGTCAACCCTCGTCATAGCCTGGGTCAACCTACAAACTGCCATTACAGAAACGTGCCTTGAGTTATCCAGAGTCTGGTTTTAAGCATAAGCCGGACAACTCCCCATACCTTAACATCGTTAAGATATGAACCATTCTATATCCAATATAGAAACTTTGGCACTTATTTAATTGGAACCAGATTCAAATCATGCAGCTGTCTCCAGTGCATGTCAACAAAATGGAGAGAGGCCGATCAGCATTACTCAACTTAGGAATGCATCCAATTATGAGTAACCTGAAAGAGAAACAAGTTTCTCAAAATCATTACTATCAACTGAATACCATACACAAGTATCTACATCTTCGATCACCATGAAGAATCCTAATACTTGCAACACCTGGTTCTCTACTTTATTCTTTTACCTATAACTTCTCAAAACATAGACCTTGTATTTTTACGAAACACTTGTCTAAAAACTAGAGAAGTCACAAGTAAACAGAACATAGTACGAGGACCAACCCCTTTGTCCTAATGGACACTGGACAACATACAATACTTTGTATAAGTCCGCTGAGTTGAATAACTCAAAACCTGTGTATCGCGGTTGAAAACTGTACTTATGGTTAAGAACTACTCCGCTGTTCAATGCTCCTTACCCAATCGTCAACTGATATAGGTAAATGTCACGGATATAATTTTAAAAAGTTATATCTCACTTTATAAAAATAAACGTACATATATATCAGTTTGAAATTGGTGCATAACAACGGATATTCAAAACCAAATACTTGCCGTCAGGCAAAAACCCAGGCGATTTCCTCAAATATCACCAATTACAACAAATTCTGATATAATGAGGATGATCACCTAATTCCCAATAACTTACTCCCACTCATCATCCGTAAAACCATACAGATATGAGAATCATACCTGGTAAATACATACCCTGGAGTAAGTATCTAATCGGGAAATCAGTTTTCCTTTAACAATGCACAGTGAAACTGAAACATGAAAATGTTTTGTAGGGGTATCCTGGTATTCCTAGTAATGCCTCTTCCATAATCCAATTCATGACTGTAATCGTATATTTCTTTTCCATCTTTCCAAATCCCTTTATTTGTCTTTAGTCGTTACCTTCTGTACACCTTCGGTAGGCTTAATGGTTTTCTTCCTTCCCTACCGTTCGGCACCAGCCTATGGTTTGGAAGAAGACTATCCAGTAAGCATAATAGGTGTATACTCCTAATCCTATGAGTACTCGTAACCTGAGAGAAGGTGATGATAAAAGACAACTGAATAAAACCTTATTTTATTTCTCCTGAACTGGAGAAAAAGCAAAAGTGAAGTAGGAGTGGCGATGAAGTATGCGGTTTGGTCGTGAATGATAGCAGTCGCAATTTACTTTGCCCTTTTTCTAATCCCTTTATTTTGTCTTTACTTATTACCTTCTGTACACCCTACTTAGGCTAATTGGTTTTCTTTATTCCCTACCTTTCGGCACCTGCCTATGGTTTGGAAGAAGACAATCCAATAAGCGTAATAGGTGTACTCTCCTAAACCAAGGAGCCCTCGCAACCTGAGAGAAGGTGTTAATAAAAGACAACTGAATAAACCAATTCAATTTCTCCTGAACCTGAATCCATTCTCGAATCTAGAACAAGTTCCTTCGAGTTTGTATATAACCATATGATGGATTTATCCAATGGAAGTGGATGTTCGTAGTAATACGAGGTGTTCTGGAGAAATGCAAAGGGTAAAAGAAGGAGCGGCAATGACTTATGCAACTCAGACAATCCAAAAGCCAGTATTTTAAGAAGGTTCGGTGAACTTGGTCACTGAGTCATAGTCTAAGATCGGCCAAAGGTCTCTGCTAAAGAGAGAGAAAAGAAACACTCTGCATGCAC
This sequence comes from Agapanthus africanus, assembly GCA_030015575.1. NCBI lineage: Eukaryota > Viridiplantae > Streptophyta > Magnoliopsida > Asparagales > Amaryllidaceae > Agapanthus > Agapanthus africanus. The sequence goes on from JASDDO010000014.1 coordinate 517,693,599, forward strand.
TCTAACCTAGATCAGAATGGTTATCACTTTATCTAATCAGGAAACCTCCCACTGTACCGTCAAATTCTCCTCCAAACCTGAAAGAAGAATTAGTCGGGATCACCCGAAGAGTAAACCAACTCATCGGTGGGAATCGGGATCCAACTCTCATCGCATGATAACGTGAAGGAATCCACTCACGTTATCACACTCCAGAAGGTATGCGCATGCCTGGCAAGTTTCAGTTTCTTTAGAAACTCCCGATGTGGATTTTTGCCCCATGCTCTTATGACCTTGACTAAGGGCCAACAAATCATAAGTCACATGTCAAGTTCTTCCCGTCATTATGCAGGTTGATTTGAACCCACTCGTACATACTCTTGACTAAGGGCCAACAAAGTAATACGACTGTCCCAAAACAACGCATCTATCTATCCAACATGTGAACACCCCAGCAGCTACCAATCACTATGTCTTGACTAAGGCCCAAAAAAACATAGCTTGAATACTACTGACCATTCATATGAAATAACGGAGGGCTACGAATGGTTTTTGGCGAAAAACCTTTAACGTAATGAACTTGATCTCGTTGAAGGAACCTGATAGCTTTTTACAAAAATATAGCGGCGAAAACCTTTGCTAAAGAGATCACTCCCGGTGAAGGGATCTCGGCTCTTTCCTCGTGGAATGAGGTGCAGGATATTCCAACTGAATACCGCGATGCAAAGCAACAAGTAATCGACTATAGTGAAGTTATTACCCTGACGCAAATTTCTGCCTAAGGGGTCACTCCCGGTGAAGAGATCTCGGCCCTTGCCTCGTCGAATGAGGTGCAGGATATTCCAACTGAATACCGCTGTGCAAAACAAAAGAAAATGTCCTTGTAATATCACTTTTTGAAAATTGTTCTAACAACGTCAAACAGGTTTGTTTTTCTTGTATTGATCAAAATCAATGCAGTCCCATCAATTAATCACACCAGAAAAGAACGAAAATAAAATGTACGTATATGCCATCCGCATTCGTCACTGGGTCCGGTCATCACCCGTTAGGTTACTTAACTAACGACAGAGCGGGGACTGGACTAGCGCGGGTGCAAAACATATACAACATCTACTAGTATATATACCAATATACAATAATCGCTCCAGGCGTGATAAATGCAACATCACAGAAATTTATAAGCATCACAGAACAATACAGATAATCTGGGATCCCCGGGTTTCACAGAGCCGGAACTGAAACCCGACGTTCCTCTGGTCATGTGGATAGCCTGTGCAATGAAAACCTAGACCCCTACGGGTGCGGCAAGTCACCCTCCAAAACCTGAAGCGAGGCAGCCCCCTTCAGCTAAGTGAATGAACCACCCGACACTTCAAGGAATCCGGTAACTTGAGCATCCCATCTTGGGTCAACCTGTACCCCTTACGAGTGCGGCGAATAGTTTGCCAATTCTAGAGTGAGGCCCCTTCTTTCTCAAAGCCATGAGATGCGGACCCGTTGCTCTCAAGAACCCGGCTATCCGTGCACTCCGTCGTGAGGTAAACCTAGTACAGAAATGAAAATATGTACAACGGGTACATCGACCTCAACTCGGTCGTGCCCCAAAAGAATGATATACAAACAGGCAGTGATGGTAGTCCACATGTTGGACGCTCGCCCCACAATATCAAATGTACAAATATATCCAAACTGCACTACCACTGCACACAGCTATCCACCACGACAAATCGGCAACATCACAGCACAACACAGAACATCAACGCAAATGTCACGTTCGCAAACCCGTCTAAAAGGACTATAACAATTAGACACGATTTACCGCTCGAATGAAATTCGCGGTCGGAGATATAATGTAAGTACTGTAAACTAACATATTTAAAATCTCGATCGACAAAACTTCCCGAAGTGGGCCCCAAGTACATATCCAGTACTCAAACAAAATCTGGGCCCAAACAAAATATTCCAGAAACCACAATTTCATATGAAAGACACCCAGAAGAAAAATGGTGCACTGAAGCCCCAAAACGGCGGCGGAACCACGACTAATACAAGGCTTGTGCGGCGGTTCCGCGGCGGTCTTGAAGGTTCAGTCGACCAAATTTCTACAGTAGTCTTAAAAAAGCCTGCACGATTTTCTGACATATCCAAAATAATTTTTAGACCAGTTTAAAAATTCGACAGAAACTTAACATTGAAAATGCGGTTTTCGAAATTTCGTTCGATCGATGTTTTAAACATATTAGAACAAGCTAGTAAAGGTTAATGGCGTGGCTCTGATACCATATAAGTCTACGGTAGCGCTCCGGCCGTCAATCTGAGGCCAAATGCGGAACAAAAATTTTTACAACTGGCGCTATCGCATACTATAACCCGGATCTTGCCATTAACGCTAAACCAACAAACTGTAAAGAGGTAGAAAGGCTATACCGATCGATCCGTGTCCTTCGGTCTTTAGCCATCATCTCACTCTCCTCGCGGCATCTCCAATCTCCTGTCTCCTCGTCGAGGTGGCACCACGTCAACGAATCATTATACGGGCTCCCGCCTCTATACCGAGGCAACTCGGACATCAAGTCTGCTAAAAGAGATGACCAAGATGAAGTAGAGAAAGAGTAGAATACTTTGTCTCATTACACTCTTTGGTTCTCATCACATGAGAGGGTAAGAGTGGAGGATGAAGAAGATGCAAAGAGATGGAAATTGTGAGCTCAAGAAACTATCAAGAGAGCAAAAAAAAAAAAAACAAGCACCCAAAAATGATCACCTTGGCTGCCCTCTAAAATGAGTAGTTATATATTAAGGTTTTATGCTTTGGAATAAAGAAAAATACCCATCAAAAATATCCCACACAAAACCCTAAAATATCCTACCCAAAACAAAACACCATTAATTCTATCATGACTCACTTAGTGACTCATTAGCATGAGTCACTAGTGAACATGCTAGAAGAAATGTGTCATCCAAATGAGTCACACTTTCCAAATCCAATAATCATTTAAACCAAAATGATTAACCCAAAAAAAATGCATCTTCTAAAGTAATCTCGTAACGGATTACGAGAATACCCCTCATCTCTATATACATATCTTTATCCGTATTCCGACCGAATATGAATACGATGAGACTAAAATATTCCGACTCAATATAATACTTGGATCCGGTTTAAATCAAAGCCCACCAGTATTATCTGTCCGAATCATGACACGTGCACAAGTGCACGTACATGTTCGAACCCTGCCATAAAACCATACGGCCTCTACAACGTTTCGCCCGAACTTGGGAAACTATCTATGGGGGACTCTAAAGACTCGTCAATACCCTGGCTGTGGGTTTAACCACAAGCATGTCAGCGGCACTTGCTGTGCGTAACGGCTGCCCATGTATTGACTGAAAGGGAAGCAGATGAGAGAACTTATCCTAGAACCCTACCGAGCCTATCAGTGACAATATCCGTACAGTCTGGTCCGTTCGTCTATGAGCATTGCATATCGGGCCTAGGGGCTGGTAACGTCAGACCCCTAAAAGCGGTATAAGTCATGTCGGAGGGTAGCCCTGAACACCCTGAGATACTACTGGAGTACCTACCAGTAAATCTCCTTCCTCGGCCGAGGGCTTTGTGTAATGGCTCTCCTAGACACAGCGCGATATCACCCCCAATACCGGGAGAGACGAATCCCCTATCGATCCGCTCACTTGCCTCCATGTGGCTCGGGACTGTACCCAACTAAAACCTGTTTGCACGACTCCTTTGAGCCATAATAGGGTAATAATCAAAGCACAGTGGGAACTCATACGAGACAAATGACGATCTCGGGTCGATGAACTAACCTATACACATGTCACCAGGGAACTGCTATCTGACGCTAGGTATAATACCAACTAGCAGGTTCCCGGCGAGTCCTGTCCGGTGCACTCATAACCCAATGAGCACCTGTATACATCTTAGGTGAACCAACTGACACCAATGGCTTGTGAGACCGTCCACCGCCCCTTGTCGGGGTCTCGACTGTATACATTAATTTACTCTGGAGTATCGATGCCCTGTCTCGAAACTCCCTCGACTAGGGACCACTTTTAAGGATGTGCTTATGGACTACCCAACTCTCATGTATAAGATCTCCATCATACTGTTGGTAGTCAAGCATGATTTTAAGGGCTCTATCAACATGTAATAGTGATCATGTCACCTAAAGCTGTACACGATGATACTATCATCTCGAGTAAGACTGTCCTACCGGTATAGGTCCTCCTCAATCATTGCAATCACGTGCCTACGATCAAATAATTGACTTTGAGGGCACTACATCCAACATAATGCTCTCTAGATTTTTAAAATTACCGCTTCCGCCGCGCTTTAATCCTTACTAGAGATGCCTAGCAACCTAACACCGATGACTCGGGGGAACCGAAGATGTTCCCCAGAGGTCGGTCGATGAGAACGATGATTGTATGAGCCTGTAAATTGTCCGAGTTCCTACGAGTTTCCAAGAAGACACCGGTCTATCTACACTTGGAAGAATAAGCCCTGTGTTCGCTCGACTCCTGTTACCCGGTCTCCGGGGTGAGGGGGACACCGATCTATCGACATTTGGAAGAATAAGCCTAGTGTTCGTTTAACTCACGTTACCCCGTCTCCGGGGTAAGGGGGGACTCCGGCCTATCCACACTTGGAATAGTAAAAATAAAAATGAGTCTTTCCAATCAGGCACATCACAGACGAACAAAAATACTTCATTAATTTTGAAATTATGTAAAAGGTATTATGAGCTCCTCGGTTGTACAAAATCGCTACGAATTGCCCGGGGGCTTACAAAAAAAAGAGATGACAGGAAGAGCGGCGACTTAAAATCATCTTCTCGGCCAAGGTCTCCTCGCCGTCCGCCAACTCGGCACCTCCGCCCTCCAGCTCGGTGCCTCCGCCCTTTGGCTCTTCCTTTAGGAAGGCATACCTCACGCGGAGCTTCTGGTCATCGAACCCGTGCATCATCTCCTTAACGGCGTCGAGGGCGTTATGCCACCTAACGGCCGCAGAGTCAGCAAGGTCGACATAGAACTGGTCGGACATCTTGTAGTCCTCCACACCCTTCTCCGCCCTCTCCTCGGCCCTTTTCACCGCCTCGTTAGCTGTCCGGGCATCTTCATTGAACGAGTCTCTTTGCTTCCTCATAGAATTAAAGAGCTCGTTGAATTCGCCGACCTAGGCCTGGAGGGCTCGGTTAGACTCGATTAGGGCCTGGTGAGACTCCTTCAACCTCATGGTCTTCACACCCTCTGAGACCACCTGTGACTCGAGTGAGGCGGCGTTATCTTCGGTCTCTTTCAGTTTGACAAGGAGCTCTTCCTCACGCGAAGAAGTTTCCCCAGCCTTTTTGATCGCCGGGGCAACTTTCTCAACCTCCATGGCGGCTAAGAAGGCGCAATATTGAGGGACCTGTAGAAAAAGCAAATAACATTCATCAGGGACCGAACAGGGGAAAAATTACTTGGAAATTTGCAGAAAAATCACCAACCTGGATAGCCTCCTGAGCTATCACTGCGGCCTGGGCCTTCACGGTGCCCAGAAGTATCTTGTCCCCCACCACTTTCTCCATATCCGCCAGCAAGCTATCGGCCACGGATAACCCCGACGGGACCTCGAGATAGAAGCCACCCTTCTGCACATGTATCCCGACCGGAGGCGGATGGGAAACCACCTTCTTAAGCCTCTTGGCCAGTGATTTGGCAGAGGAAGGAGCCTCCGGCTTCACCCGGGGAACCTGGTCCCAGGCTTGTTTCTGCCCTCTGCTACTTGTTAGTTGTATGTATGCCCTAGAGGCCATTATTGTACATGATTGTATATTATAGTGGATGCTTAGACATATATAGGGAGGACTTTCTTGCTCGACATGATAGTATGCTATCCGGTTACTCTTTATCTTAACATGTATACTTGTATTTTCTCTCTGTTACATGTTGATAATGCCCTTAGGATATGGACATGACTACCAGGACTATGATGGAAATCATATTAGTAGGGCCAGGGTAGTCCATAAGTCCATCCTTTAATTGTTCCTAGTCGAGGGTGTACCGATACGGGGCATCGATATTCCACAGTAGACTAGCGTATACGCTTCTTGACCCATTTGATGGGCGATGGATGATCCCATATCCATTGGTGTTTGACATCAAAGATGGTATACGGGTGCTCAGTGGAGACTGGGTACACTGAATAGGACTCACCGAGAACTCCAAGATGGTATTATACCTAACGTCAGATAGCAATTCTCTGGTGACACTGGTACAGGTTAGTCTGTAGACCTAAGATCGTCATACAGTCTTGTATGATTCCCACTGTGCTTTGATTTTCACCTTACCACATTCAAGATAGCGTGCAAAATGGTGGTTTTTTGGTGCAGTCCCGAGTTACATGGAGGCAATGAGCGATAGGAGGGATTTCGTCTGTCCCGGTATTGGGGGTTGATGTTGCGCTGTGCTCGATTGGCTATAACAGGAAGACCCGTTATGAGCCTCACATCAGCATAACTTATCAAGTTATTTGGGTCTGACATTTACCACCCCCAGACTAGATATGCGACATATCGGACAAAGAGACCGGACTGTATGGTAGTGTTACTTATTGGATTCACGGGAGTATGAGTAGCTTGCTTGTTGATCTTCTGATCGCTCAATACCCGGGTAGCCGTTACGTCCAGCTAGTACCGCTGACGGCTTGTGGGTAACTGATATGATCATTACCTACTGTCGGCGTATTGACGAGTCTTTAGAGTCCTACACAGAGGTTTCCTGGCTCCAGCGAAACGAAGAAGGGCATATATGTGATATGTACGGGACCGAGATTAATACGTGTATGTGATACCGTATTCTTATCTCGCGATATGTGATATCGGTCGGTTATATGTGATCTAGCCGGGTTATTGAATCAAGTGTTGATTCGATAAGTTGATATATATGATATTAGTTGGTTGTATGCGATACCGCCAGGTTATTAAATCAAATGTTGATTTAATAATTTAATATATAATTATATATTTTATATATTAATATATATTAACTAATATTAGCTCACTTAAGAATTTCTTTTCTCATTGTACATTTAGTATATGTGATATATATTAATGTATTATTTCTTTGTGTCATGCTTGATGATACATTATACATGGATGTATGAGACTCATACCATACCATAGATAATTGTGGTGATTGATTATTTATGGTATAAACAAAATTAGGTGGAAATGGCATGGTTTGTGCTTGGAGAAGCTTGTGGAAACCATTGACTTAGTCCACTAATTTTGTCTTACATTAGATATTTATTAACCCACCCATTATCTTTATCCATGATTAAGTCTCTATGTAACGTTTTGAAAATCGTTTCGGTGAAATTTCGAAAAAACGGAAAAATAAGGGGGTTTTCTGTAAAAAGTCAAAATGAAAATATCTTTATTATAAAATTAAATATACATATTCTAGCTATGTAATTGCTAGTATTTGGTGTTTATTGAGCCACTGGTGAAATTTCAAATTTTCTGAAAATTTTTCCGAAATTAATTATTTTAATATTATTTTAAGCTATCACTAATATATTTAATTAGGGAAAATTACAAATTGGAATGAGTTGAAACAAATTTTGTGCATCATAAAACATTAAATAAAATTTTATCATGTGGTTTTTGAAATGAAATCGTTTGCCAAAACGGTTTAGAAAATATCGAAGAAAAAGGCTTTTTTTTTAGTGTAAATGGATGTTTGGGGTATTGTATTTATCATTTTTCATCACCCCACACCCATACACACACTCACACACACCCTTTTTTCCTCCCCCTTGGCTGAATTCAGCAGCTCCCTCAATTTTCCCCACTTGTTTTGCAAAAGAAAAGAATAGAATAAAGAATGTATTAATTAAAGGAGGTATGGGGGTAATTGTTGACTTGTGACTTTTCCAACACCACACAATCTCTCTCTCTCTCCCCCCACCAAAAATTGGCCGAAACCCCTTCCCCTTGCTGCAGCAGCAGCTCCCCCACTTGTCCCCCCTCATTTCTTGTGCTAAAATCATCAAATCTCACTCAAAAATCCACCAAAAATCCCACAAAATCAAAATCTAATCCTTACCCATTTCTCATTGGCCTATCTAGTATGGATCTTGGGGAAAAGTTGGAATTTTGGAGGCTTAGTTTGCATGTTGATCTCATGGTTGTGAGGTATAAATCCCAACCCATGTTTAAATCGTTGTTTAAATTGTTTCAATCTAGCATATTTAAGTGTTAAATTGGTTCTAGTTGTTAATTTAGAAAATTAATGAGAATGGGTTGTGATCAAATTAGGGTTTTGGGTATTTGGATCATGGATTGTATGTTGTAATTGAGATCTTAAGACTTGCTAAATCAAATCTAGTCGCTAGTTCGCATTTTGTTAATTTAAATTTGTAATAAGTATATATAAATTGCAAACTAGTTTTTAGCTTTTAGTTGCAAATGGGTGATTTAAAATCTAATTAAGGTTTTGATAACTTTATTAACATTTTAATTGTTGTTTAGCAACTTAGATCATGCAAAACCATGCTTAATTGATAAATAGTGAATTTTACTTTAAAAAGAGTTAAAATCTGTATTTTTGCAAACTAGGAATTTGGAATTTATACAAATTGATGAGATTAATTTATGAATTTGATTTGTATGAATTAGTTATGATATTTAGTGGATATTGAGGCCGCTAGATTTGTTTAAATATCAAGTTTTGTACTAAAACGGTTAATATTGCTTGCTAGATTTTCGGAAAAATGGCTTTTAAAGTGAGTTTGGGGTTTTTGTGAATTTTAACCCATTTTATATTATAATTAGTGTTCGTGAATGTGCAAATGAGTGTGTTTGGGTTTTTCTCGATGGTTTGACGTTTGTACATCGACATCGAGGGTTGGTTTGACTATTCTTGCATGCGTAGGCGATAGGTTTTGACCTATGCGTGATACGAGTGCCGATTTGATTTTCAAAATCCCGTTTCGATTTCGAATTGGGTTTTAATGCGATACGGTGCGTTATGATATGTAGGTAACCCATGTGGACTTCGAGACAAAAAGCAAGCGCGTGGCGACGTCGGCACCGGCGAGCGAAGACCAGATGAGTAGATTTATATCTACGGGGAGAAGTCGGGTGGATGGCGTATAGCACCCCCGCAGTCCGTAGTATAGTTCATATATATGTTTATATAGGTGTTTTATGATACGAGAATGTTCATTCATGTTATGTTTATGTGTTCATGGAGTACCTTTGGGTTAGTTGCGAAACCCTAGAGTAGTTGTTATACCCACATACACACACACAGACTTGCATACTTTACTTTCTTGTGCGCAGATTGGGATGTGTATATATGTATATATGCGTGGGTATGGGACTATGCATATGTACATTCATATACGCATGCATGGATAATGAGGATAGTACTTGGGATTTAAGATGAGTCGATGAGATTTGATTTGAGGCCGTGAGATCGGTGATATAGCAGGGTTCGTATTTGAGATACGACATGACGTTGTAGCGGGTCCTTGACGTAGTGTTTCACACACGTGCATGCATACTTAGGCGGTATCAGTATTGTACTAGACGTAGATCAGTACCCCGATCATGATATTTGATAAAGAGGATACTAGATGAATGGTATGATGAATGTGATATTGACCCGTACCCAGATTTGGGATGCCGTACGACGGATTTACGTACGAGCTATATATTGATGATTGATCCGCACTCTTGACTTGGGATTCCTGGTTATAGATATGGTATCGGATATGATATTATTGAGGCGGGATCACCGACTATACATATACAGGTATGTATATGTATAGACTCAGATGATAGGCGGTTTTCTTACCTGTAGTTCAGCTTGTTAGTTCAGCCGTATAGTTTAATGTAGTTGTTAGACTAGATTAGATTTCTACCTATTTCAAAACTAACGGATCGTGGGTATTTTAAAAGACAGGTCAATGGATCTACGGATATTTCAAAAGACGTATCCTTTATTAAAACCACCGTAGCCCTTATTTTCAAAACCCCACGATTCGTGTTATTTCAAAGGGCACCATTGTTTAGTATTTAGCTCTCGCTCATTATTGTTGTTCGCTCCGCATCGCATGCTTATATTATGATTCATATCCTATTATTAATATCATGCTGTTAGGACACCAGCACCATTACCGATGACGCGTATGTACCACGTACACTTACTTGCCGGCTCACACACATCTTCATCGGTAATTGCCATGTCACGAACACTTTGGAAAATACTATTTCATTTGACATAGGTTGTTAGCTAATAGTTTAGACATGATATTAGTGTACTTGCCTTATATGCTAGTTAGACATTGTAGTTATTGCCTGCTACTCCATGCATGTTATTATTCACTGTTGTGTCGCATTCATGGATTCTCATGCCTATATTCACTGTTTACATGCTATTGATGACTTGGATTCGGATTTCATGAGATTTCTTGGATTTGTAGGAAAACCGCAAAAACATAAATAAACCTTTTCTCTCTTTTAAAATAAAAGTGCGGTTTTCCCATGATGTATGAGTCGTCCACCATGAGTTTGCTGATGGATTTCGAGACCCGATTCGAGGAGTGGAGGAAGCATTTCGGGTACATGGTGGGCCCGGTGCGGTACCCCCGGGCAAGAGGATCGTGTTGTTGACGTTGAGCCTGGCAGGGGAGCACTACCGACCGGTGATATTACCCGACGCGTCGAATATCCGGAGGATACCGTCGTGGTCTTGAGATGATGGTAGGGGCCGGTCTGGACTGACGGCGCCCTAGATATTGTGATTGAGACATTGAGATTTCGAGATATTGAGGTACAGAGACTGTGATACAGAGATATTGGGATTACGTTTTGTGCCGATGCTAGGCACCGTTTTATGCTGATTTCATTATGATACCTCATTTTAAAAATACAAAGGAAATCTCACTAAATTCTGAAAACAGTTTCTTCATTTACATGTATTCTGTTTTCATGCATTCATACCTCATTCATATGATATATTGCTACCTGAGGCACTGACACGGGCACATGAGATTACACTCGGGTTAGATATTTACCCAAGCCTTTGTTATAGGCTGCATGTTATATACATATTTGAGGATATATATTGATCGTATGACCTAGGATTGCGTCATACATGTGATTCCTATTCGTAGATATTTTTGTATTCACGAGTTGGCAACTCACCCCCGTTGTGCCCCAGTTTCTTGCAGGTTTGCCGTACAGGTTTCATTACGGCTTTGCCGGCACAGTTTCGTTCGGGTGACTTGCTAGTAGGTGGTTTTTTTTTGTATCATACCCATCATATTACCTTGTATAATATTATTCAGTTGTACCTAGTAAATTCCATCAACCAAAGATGTATTTATTTGAGATAGAGACCAGTGATGTTTATTCTTTCGACCTTAGAGTCGCGCGTTGTATTTCTGTGGATTTCTTGTTGTTTTGAGTTCTATTTGAGTTTTGATCCTCGCCCTTGGCGTTGTATATTATATTGCTTGTATGGTTGTGACCGTCGATTGACGAAGAGCTAGCTCCTGCTTGGGGATGCCTTTTTTTGATTTCGTATACTATTCATGTTGTATCCCATTTGGGGGCCAGTTTTTACAAAGGAGACTCTGCCGAAATTTTCAGGAAATATTTGATGTTTTTAAAAAAATGCATAATTCGGCTTATGCTATTAAAACTACTTGATTTAAATTGGTTTTCCTTCACTCTACTACTTTTCTTGGTTTGGATTTCTGGGTTTTTCGGCTTACTTAGATTACGTACGCCTCGAGACGTTTCGTAGTCTAAGTGTCGGTCATGTTCCGTACTTTCGGGTCGTGACAAAGTTGGTATCAGAGCGTTAGGTTTTACCTTCGGAGCGTAGGATGGCCCTTGGTTGATGGAATAGGTGACTAAAGTAGAGTGACGTACCGTGGGTATGTTCCGCGGCATACTTACGATACGCTACTCCACTTAAGAAGCCTTAGGATGTACATTTCCTTGTTCAGTATTATATTCATTCCTGATCTAGCCTTATCGGTGCCAGTTATGGTTTTTCTGCCACGATTACGGGCAGGGAGAGCTATGGCTAGAGTTGCGGTCAGCCTGAGCTCGTCACGAACGAGGACTGACTAGGGCGTAATTCCGGCGACACACGATTGCGGAGATGTGTCTTTTTATTGTGTTTTCACGCCCCGAGCGTTTGATGGATCGCTATATGAGATTACTCGGACGGGCAGAGGATTGAGCCAATGATAGAGGCCAACCATATTTTGATGATCGTTGGTGTATTGTTTATTCATGATGTTTGAGACACTGTTCAGCGTGCAGACGAGTGAGCCAGTTATTGCTGCGAACGACGGGATATCGCCCTAGATGTTGGAGCTTCTGCAGTACGAGTTGTACTAAGAGATGATAGAAGGTCGCTAATCACGGAGGATGAATGACTAGGACATGTGGTTCGTTCGCTACCTCGATGCGAGGTCATCAGATAGATTGATTCCAGCTAGAGACGACTTCACGCGGAGACGTCGAGAGTCGACAGAGATGATCGAATGTCAGAAATCTATTATTCCAAGTTTAAAGTATTCGGAAAGACATGCAGTTAATTCTATGGACCCTCTAGAAGAATGAAACCCTTACTCGACTTAATGACCGTGTGAAAGCCTTTGAACCTTCGGGTTTGCGGCAGTTCTACGGCGCCATTAGTGAGGCTTGGGTTTGCCCTTCTACGGCTGGACCACCGATGCTGTGGTATGTACTCGATACTATTAAACTGTGCCCAAGATGTTGAGCTCTTGGGGGATTATGAGGTTTTGACGACTCGGTCGTATGGCTAGACTTAATTCGGATGCTAGGTGGTGAGATGCATTTCTTGGGAGACTCCCGATACGAGGATAGCCGTTGGATCTCAGTCCATGCAGCAGCGACGAGACGAGTCCAAAGCAGACGACATTAGAGAAAAGTGAAGTAAGAGGTTCGTACCGGATCTAGATGAGAAGACGTTCCACTCCACCGACATCAGAGATGCGATGCGCATGCCGAGGCATGGTACTTGGATTTACCTTCCAGAAGGAGTCGCGGTGAGTATGCAGTCGTTCCAGAGCAAGATGCAGATATAGGAAAGGACGATGACTTCCGGACAGTTGGCAGAGACGAGACATGGAAGAGACCGTGAGCAGGTTCCTTCCAGGACACTGCTGCAATGATACTTGCACCCAGGATCAGATGTGTCACGTACATTCAGAGAGCCAGAGGCCGACGCCAGTGATATGCTGTCTTACGAGTGGTCGCGATGATTGACCGAGAGATGACCAGAGAAGTGCCAGAACGGAATCATCTCCGTTAGCACACCTGACAGGGCTGATGAGCCGATGGACCGAGAGATTGGTAATTCACAGTGAAGATCTTGACCCAGGAGTGGTCATTGTTACGCACACCAGCAGGCCAGAGTTCATGATCATCGACGAGACGTCCCACTAGTGACCGCGACAGTTGGCCCGGGATTCTTAGAGGATGCACTTGAGCGGTACTATTCCGCCATTATTGATTTCGATGTTTTGGGTGATTTATTCGCATGATTTGATTTTGATGATTGAGGATTTACGATCTTTGCACAGTGTTGCACTTGATATCGTTTTCATGCTTTGGTTTCACATGCTTGTGATTTTACGGTTTTAGACATTTGAGTTGATTTTGTGCGTATGCACGCACACGATTTGGTTCCTGCACTCTGTATAGTTTATATATGCTTGCAGTGCAGTGATACGCCTTTTGTGCACTTAGATGCACTGGACTTCGATTTCGATTGTGATACTCGATATTTGTTTTGTGCACTTTATGCACCTGATTTGATTTGGCGCATGTTCGGCGCTTGATATTGGATTTCATGATTTCGTACATGATGGATGCCCCTGGTTTTGGGTTTTCGTGCATGTTGAGCGCATGTCTTGAGATGCGATTTTGGTGCACACCAGATGCACTAAATCGAGTTTTTTTCGTGCATGTCAGATGCACCTGATTTTGCTGTCAGGCACACACGTTGCCTATGACAGATGCTTTGTGCACACCCGATGCACTTAGATCTTGTTTCTGTGCACTTGTATGGCACGTATATGGATTTTGATTGTCGTGCGCACCAGACGCACGTACTATTCATACGCGTATTTTGGGATTGATTTCTTATGGAGCAGTACGTTTTTATGATAATTGCTATGAGTTTTTGTACTGAGCAGGACTAGTCAGAGGACAGTACCTGAATATATTTTGCATGCATTGATAGTTATTGAAGGGAATTCCAAAAAGCGAGCTATAGTCTCAGTATTTACCTACGTATCTGATATGACGCGAAACGTTTAAAACAAGGAAAACCCTTCTAAATTGTTTCCAAAACGGCGGAACGTACATTTCAAACAAAGGTATATATGTATATAGTTATTTTCTTATGATAGACGTCCGCCACTGTGCAGTGTTATGTGCATTGCACAGCAACTTAAAGGATTTGGCATTCATTTCCTCCTGATATTTGCATGTATAGTTCCGATTTATAGCATATCGGTCTTGCTTGAGATTTGGCATTCGTGTCTTCACCTTGACTCCGATGATTGCGGGATGCTTGACGGAGTTTTGATTTCGAGTTATCTACTCATTACTCATGCGCATGCATTGCGCTATGATGTGTTTATGTATTTATGATTTCGGAGCCCCGGCGATTTGATGGTTTTGGCTGAAATATTTTAGTATTTGGGGGGGAGTTTTAATTTAACTTCGGGGACCGAATTTCTTTAAGGGTTTTGCAGATCGCCGGAGACGCCGTCCTCGCCGCCGTCGATCTCGCCGTCGTCGCAAATACCCTCTGGACCAGTGAGTATTTTCCCCCATCACCTTCTTCTCTGGTCTTTTCCTTATTTCCAAGTCTATACCCGCTTGAAACCCTATTTACTGTTTTGTGCTCGCCGGAATCCGGCCGTGCCGGCGACGTGTTCCGACGATCCAGCGGAGTGCTCTGACCCGTGAGGTCCCTTGGTTCGTCGTTTGGGTTCAATCCGTGAACCGTGCGTCCGTCGCGTGTTTCCCGCCTACGTTACGTTCCGTTTTTCCCGGTTCGCGACCCGTCGAGGCAAGTATCACTTTCTACATGCTATACTATACAATTATATATGTTTTGACTCATTAAACCTGCAAAACTTAACTCGGTATAGTTATTTTCTCATTTGGTTGTAATATGACATATATCATTTTACAGTTAACATAAAATTACAGTTTGCCACTTTCAACCTAAGAACCAAGTTTATCTGTTAATCACATTCTACCGTTTAATAGATTGTAGCACTTTTCCATGTAGTTCTATCACATTCGGTCATTCGTATTCAAAGGCTTGATATAACTGTATTGCATCATCATTTAAACTGTTGCACCGCTAAGGGTGCTCAAAACCTGTTAATATAATAAAACGGCTGCATTATATTAATGCACTATTGTGATTGAATGAACTGCTTATTGTTGTTTAATTTATTGCTTATTTCCTGCTGTTAATCCCCTGTTCGATTATATATCTGTTGTGAGCACACCCACGATATTGTTACATCTTGACTTGACTTTGTTACACATGATATATATTGATACACCTGACATGGTATTGTACCGTTTACTATTGACTTGACCTGATGTACCATGACCTGACCTGTTACCTGATCTCGTGCCTAATGCCAACAAACCTGACTTGTAGTCCTCATGGACCATTCCTGTTGTCTATCCAGACAAACCTGCTGTTACCTGATCCTGTGTTGGCATTAGTTCTTGATTACTGAATACCTGACTCGACATACATAGCTTGGGGGTATGGGAAAATCAAAAGTGTAAACTAAAGTGTAACTTAAAAGGGTATTACTTGATCCGTGGTCCCGGGGGGTAACGGGACAGAGCCATTCGTGACTCTTACATTTTCCTGATCCGTGGTCCCGGGGGGTAACGGGACAGAACCACTATTGGTTCACATATTCCTGATCCGTGGTCCCGGGGGGTAACGGGACATATCCTTCGAGTTACATGGAGGATTACTCAAATTGATTTCAAAGACTTTAGAATAGAAAACCTGATAGAACAGTTTAGTTACCCACTGCACACTACCCTGCACTTCTTGATTCACATTATTTGCTACTCTCATTTTATTCATGTTTATTTTGCATTGCCTGTTACACTGTTCATATTATATTACTTGATGACATGACACGCTGACGTCTGGGTTTTGCATGGCCCAGATTCCGTACCGCTGTCGCAGTCCGAGCAGGAGTACTTCAGCCAACAGGCTGAGCTGTGAGATGTTAGTATTAGTTAGTTTTTTATTTCCTGCATTTATTTCCTGATGTGAGCCCGCGTTATGGGACATACTTTTCAGTTATTTGTATTGGATCATTTGCTTCCGCATTTATTTATTATTGACTCCTGTTATTCTGGTTTATGGACATGTTTTAGAAAATTTTATCTTGTTCTTGATATCTCTACAGCCGTAATGTGACTGTGGATGGATGCTTCCTACCCACAGGTAGCATGGTTGGCTATGTCACGTGCCCAATCTAGCGTACTCTGGGAAGCGGGGCGTGACATGGTTCTTTTGGTATCAGAGCCATAGGTTAGTTGGGTGATTCTTTTGTAGTTGGGTATTGTACCTAATACACGAATCAATATACCCGTGTTTAGGAAACATGTCCTGCCACCTTGACCGTTTTACCATTCTTGAATCACATTCTTCCTGATTGTATCTTTTACGACGTGCAACTTACTTTGCATGTCGACTCGAAAACCTGATTTCTTGTTATCCCTAGGACTTAGGCGACTTGGGTGGAGTTAAGTAATTGTGGCTATGATACCGCGGCATAGTTACAATGCGGTACTCTATTTAAGTATCTTGGAGTTCTAGCCTTGATCTATATTCAGAATCTATCTTCATGCTAATGTTGGGTATTGTGATTCCAGGAATATGGCCGGTAAGAATTTGATGATGTACCAAAGATGTGCGGACAAAGCCGCCATGCGTAGAGTGATAAGGGGCTTGCTGGAGAATCTAAAGAGACAGACCGAGCTGAAACCGGCGTCTGCACTGAACCAAACGTCTGTACGTAGAAGTATTCCGGTGAACAGACGCAGCGTAGCAACAATGAAGAAAACAATTGTGGGTGATCGGAAAAGGAGCGTGATTTGTGACTACTTCCATGTTCCCGGACATGTGCGAAAGGATTGTCGTAAGAGGCTGGGACTCTGTTTTGGTTGTGGAGCGGCAGATCACGCCGTTAGTGCTTGTCCGTCGAAGCTTCGTACGAGGGATGATTTTCAGAAGCCTCCGCAGAAACCGTTCCAAGGGCATAAACAGCTGACTCAAGGACCTAATCAGGCTCGAGCTTTTACCTTGACAGCTGAGGAAGCTAAGGCATCAGGAGAAGTGGTTTCAGGTATTCTACTCGTTCATGGTTTTCTCGCATTGGCATTAGTTGATTCTGGTGCATCCCACTGTTTTATGTCATCTAAATTTATAACTACACACTCGATTACCTACACGACCCTGTCTAGTTTCTGGGACATACACATTGGGAATGGGAAAATCATAACTAGTAGGGAGTGTAAAGATTATACAGTTGTTGTGTGCGGACGAGAACTCTTTGCAGATTTCTTGGTGATTGATACGGGCAGCTACGAGGTCGTCTTGGGAATGGACTTTCTTGGCACTTTCCACGCTCACATTGACTGTAGGGCAAGGAAGGTAATTTTCCAGATTCCCGGACATCCTGAGTTTACCTTCACTGGAGGAAGCAGTTCTGTCGGGCCAGTCGAGTTTAGGGCTAGGCCGACAAATGTTATTTTTGCAGCATTGGAAGTTGATAGTAGTGAAGAGCCGGCGGTTGTTCGCGATTTTATGGACGTATTTGAAGATATATCGGGCTTACCGCCGAAGCGAGACATGGAGTTTGCGATTGACCTTATTCCTGGTGCAGCGCCAGTATCTAAAGCGTATTATCCAATGGCGCCAGTGGAATTGGAAGAAGTTAAGAAACAGGTTGCTGAATTGCTTGAGAAGGGTTGGATTCGAAGCAGCAACTCGCCTTGGGGAGCTCCAGTCCTTCTAGTAAAGAAGAAGGATGGCACGAGAAGGATGTGCATCGACTATCGAGAATTAAACCGGGTGACTATTAAGAACAAGTACCCGATCCCTCGCATTGGAGAACTTTTTGAGCAGCTCAGTGGCGCGAGGGTATTCTCGAAACTGGATTTGCGATCCGGATATCATCAGGTCCGAGTGAAAGCAGAAGATATTTGCAAGACGGTGTTTCGAACTCGGTATGGACATTACGAGTACCTAGTGATGCCCTTCGGAGTAACGAATGCGCCGGCAATATTCATGGATTTGATGAACCGAATCTTTTCACCGTTCTTGGACCAGTTTATTGTGGTATTCATTGACGATATTCTGGTTTACTCGAAGAGTTTTGAGGAGCATGCTGAGCATTTGAAGATCGCACTGCAGACTTTGAGACAGGAGAAATTGTATGCGAAAATGAGCAAGTGCGGATTTTGGCTGGAAGAAATGAAGTTTCTAGGGCATGTTGTGTCGGGCGATGGAATCGCCGTCGATCCCGAAAAGATTGCAGCAGTTCGAGATTGGCCGATTCCAAAGAATGTAGCTGAGGTAAGAAGTTTCCTTGGATTAGCCGGATATTACAGGAGATTTGTAGAGAACTTTGCTCGTATGGCAGAGCCGTTGACCAAGCTTACGCGCAAGGAGGTACCTTTTGTATGGACGGATAAATGTGCATTAGCTTTTGAGACGTTGAAGCAGAAGTTGATAACCGCCCCTATCCTGACCGTACCAGACAATTCCGGAGGACTGGTGATTCACAGCAACGCATCTAGGAAAGGATTGGGATGTGTTTTGATGCAGCATGGGAAGGTCGTAGCATACACATCAAGACAGCTGAAGACCCATGAGAAGAATTATACAACTCATGACTTGGAGCTTGCGGCTGTGATTTTCGCTTTGAAGATTTGGAGACACTACCTTTTGGGCGAGAGAGTCGAAGTTTTTACAGATCACAAGAGTTTGAAGTATGTGTTCACTCAGAAGGAGTTAAATATGAGGCAACGTAGATGGTTGGAGCTGATGGCCGACTACAACCTTGATCTTAAGTACCATCCGGGAAAGGTTAACGTCGTGCCGGATGCGCTTAGTCGGTTACCAGCAATTCAGGTGTTAACTACACAGAGGGAGATCATTGCAGATTTTCGAAGATTTGACTTGGAAGTTGTGCTACCGCGTTCTACGGGACAGTTGATGCAGTTGCAAGTACAGTCGTCCTTGGTTGAGAGGATTAAAGCGGCACAATCGCAGGATCCTAGACTGCAAATGTTTCGAGAGCAGGTTGAGGCTGGACTACGAACAGATTTACTGGTCCACGAAGATGGTTCGTTGAGGTATGGCAGCCGTTTGTGTGTGCCAAAGGGAGATGTTCGTGAAGAGCTTATGAAGGAGGCACACAGTTCAGCTTATTCTGTACATCCAGGAGGTACAAAGATGTACCGAGATATTCGACAGCATTTCTGGTGGGAAGGCATGAAACGGGAGATTGCTCGCTTCGTGGCTAAGTGTTTGGTATGTCAGCAAGTTAAGGCTGAACACCAAAGGGTTGCTGGTTTATTGCAACCACTTCCGATTCCTCAGTAGAAGTGGGAACATATAACCATGGATTTCGTGACGGCTTTACCGTGAAGTCCAAAAGGCAACAATACAGTATGGGTGATTGTTGATCGATTGACCAAGGCAGCTCACTTTATTCCTTTCCGGGTTGGTCAATCAACGGAGGCTTTGGCAGAACGGTACATGCAGGAGATTGTAAGATTACATAGTGTACCGGTGAGCATCGTGTCCGATCGGGACACTAGGTTCTTATCACACTTCTGGAGGAGTTTACGGGAAAGTTTGGGGACTCGATAGAAGTTTAGCACAGCTTATCATCCTCAAACTGATGGTCAGTCGGAGAGAACGATCCAAACTCTTGAAGACATGTTGAGAGCATGCATGTTGGACTTCAAGGGTTCATGGGAGGATCATCTACACTTGGTGGAGTTTTCTTACAACAACAGTTTCCAAGCAACTATTCAGATGGCTCCGTTTGAAGCTTTGTATGGTCGTAAGTGCCGTTCACCTGTTTGTTGGGACGATGTTGGTGAACGAAGGTTATTGAGACCAGATTTGGTGGTACAGACAGTTAAGAAGGTTAACACAATCAGAAAGCATATGAAGGCAGCTCAAGACAGACAGAAAAGTTGGGCTGACACGTCAAGAAGACCTCTAGAGTTCGCCGTGGGTAATTTGGCATTCTTGAAGATATCACCGACTAGAGGGGTGATTCGTTTTGGGAGTCGAGGAAAGCTTAGTCCTCGATTCGTTGGACCCTTTGAGATATTGGAGCGCGTTGGAGAGGTAGCGTACCGTTTGGCGTTACGGCAGTCCTTGGCGGGTGTGCACGATGTGTTTCACGTATCTCAACTATGAAGGTATGTTCGAGATGAAACACACGTCTTGGATCATTCGGAGTTAACAGTACGGGAAGACTTGACTTTTGAGGAGAGACCGGTTGAAATCATGGATCGAAGGGAAAATGTTCTTAAGAATAAGGTTATCCCCCTCGTGCTCGTTTCTTGGGGTGATCGATCGCATGGAGAGCCCACTTGGGAGCGAGAAGATGAGATTCGGCAGAAGTTTCCTCACCTTTTCCTATAGTTTCTATCTTGTATTCTTGGAATTTCGAGGACGAAATTCTTTTGTAGTTGGGTATAATGTAACACCCGAGCCCAATACTACTATTTTTTTCTGTTACTGGTTGAGCGTTAGATATTACTCATTTCATTTAGCTTGCCTGTTTGACACTTGCCGTGAAATTTTATCTGGCTAAGTCATTTCTGCATATAACAAATTTTAGCACCTAAAGTAAAATTAAAAATATCTATCTTGGCCTACTCGTAACCCATAGCCGCGTGGTAGCGTCCGTGCATCGAGTTCTCGTCCCGTTCGGTGAAACGGGCGAGTTTGGACGACTACGCGCGCGTACAGGTGGCCGACTTGGGGGTGTGCTTTTTAATCATAAAACATTTCATTTTAAAATTTGGAACCCGCTTAAAATCCTATTATTTAAATTTCGGATTTTTGGACCCGACCCGGGCGCGATTTGGAAATGTTTCATTTAGCGCCAAAATCCCAAATTTAATATAATATTTAAAGCATATAATATTTCTTAACCTACAAATCCTTACTGTTAATCTTCATATAATCTTTTAAAATATTTTACTCTCTGAATCTTTCAGCCAATCTCGTGGGCTCTCTCTTTTTCCGTGGGCCCCTCCACTCATTCTCTCTCCCTCGTATCTCTTCCTCTCTCTCTAGCTTTCTCCATCTCTCTCTCTCTCTAACGTTTCATTCTCTCTCTCTCTCTTCCCTATATATCTTTCTTCCCCTCATAAATTTTTCCCAGCACAAGAAAAGCAAGCCCCACGCGAGAGACCCACCGTGAACCCTAACCCTAGCTGCCCTCACCGTCGCCGCCGCAGCCACGACGCCGGCGCCAACGCCACCGTCGCCCTCGCCTCCGCCTCCTCTTCCCAACCTCAACATCTTCTCCTTCTCCCCCGTGCGCCCTGTGCAGCCGCGATCGCTGCAGTTCCCTGCAGCAACCTCCTCGCCGGCGGGCCTCGTCGTCGCCTTCCGTGCTGCCGACCAGCACCTTGCCGTGGTTCCCTCACCATCCTCTCCTCCTCCCGATGCACCCCCTGACTAGAACAGCGACCCCGGCTACCCCCGCGATTTTCCCTGTGCTGCCTAAGACGTCGCCGGCGACCCCTGCGCCGCCCCTGGCCGTCGCCGACGAGCCCCAATCACCTCTAGACACCTTGTAGGTATGCCCCTCCACCTTTCCTTTCCTCTTATCTTCTTCAAGAACTGTAAACAGCCGCTAGAGTTTTGCAGATCGCCGGAGACGCCGTCCTCGCCGCCGTCGATCTCGCCGTCGTCGCAAATACCCTCTGGACCAGTGAGTATTTTCCCCCATCACCTTCTTCTCTGGTCTTTTCCTTATTTCCAAGTCTATGCCCGCTTGAAACCCTATTTACTGTTTTGTGCTCGCCGGAATCCGGCCGTGCCGGCGACGTGTTCCGACGATCCAGCGGAGTGCTCTGACCCGTAAGGTCCCTTGGTTCATCGTTTGGGTTCAATCCGTGAACTGTGCGTCTGTCGCGTGTTTCCCGCTGACGTTACGTTCCGTTTTTCCCGGTTCGCGGCCCGTCGAGGCAAGTATCACTTGCTACATGCTATACTATACAATTATATATGTTTTGACTCATTAAACCTGCAAAACTTAACTCGGTATAGTTATTTTCTCATTTGGTTGTAATATGACATATATCATTTTACAGTTAACATAAAATTACAGTTTGCCACTTTCAACCTAAGAACCAAGTTTACCTGTTAATCACATTCTACCGTTTAATATATTGTAGCACTTTTCCATGTAGTTCTATCACATTCGGTCATTCGTATTCAAAGGCTTGATATAACTGTATTGCATCATCATTTAAACTGTTGCACCGCTAAGGGTGCTCAAAACCTGTTAATATAATAAAACGGCTGCACTATATTAATGCACTATTGTGATTGAATTGTAAGTCTACGCTAGCGCCCCGGCAGTCTACAGACGCCAAATGCGGAATAAAAACTTTTAACTTGGCGCTATCGTATACTTTAACCCGGATCTGCCATTATTGCTAAACTAACAAACTGTAAAGAGTGTAGAATGGTTATACCGAATGATCCGAGTCCTTCGTTCTTCAACCATCATCCCACGCTCCGTTGCGGCTGCTCCAATCTCGTCGATCTCCGATCTCCTCGTCGAGGTGGCACCACATGATCGGTTCTTTAAACGGGCTCCCGCCTCTGACTCGAGGCAACTCGATCGTCAAGTTTGCTAAAAGAGACAACCAAGAATGATGTAGAGAATGAGTAGATGACTTTGTCTCACTTCGTCCAAATCCATGGACGATCGGTTAATGAAGTTGCCGTGGAAATCGGGTGATGGAATGAAATGGACTGTGAAATTCCATACACCGATAAAACCTATCATAATCTTTTTCTACAAATGAAAACTCAAGTGAGAGTGAGGAGGAGAGAGAAGGCCGGCCTCTTTATATGATGGAGGGAGGTGACCGTAGGAGGAGGAAGGTGACCACAAGCAATGAAGCTTCTCACAAAATATCTTAAGCTTTAACAAAACTCATTAAAGCTAAAGCATGACTCACAAACCTAGTCATCATGCTTTAATTGCAACCAATGAAAACATAACACCAAATAATCCTAGTCACCTCATCTAGAAACTTCTAGAACACTGACTCATCATATCTGAAGAAAAGATAAATCCGTCTTTAACAGAATGTTAAAAGACGGCTGATAGAAAACTGGAAACTGGCAACTTCCAAAAGTGATCCTGAAACGACTTTCAGGATAACCCCGAAACTGTATAAATATACCCGCATTTGTATTACGACCGAATACAAATGCAACTGAGACAAAGATATTATACCTACTCAATATAATACTCGGATCCGGCTTAAACCAAAGCCGACCAGTATCATCTGTCCGAAAATCGACACGTGCGTAAACGCACGTGCATTTTCCGAACCCTGCCATAAAACCATACGGCTTCTACAACGTTTCGCCCGAACTTGGGAAACTGTCTGTGGGGGACTCTAATGACTCGTCAGCACCCTGGCAGTGGGTTTAACCACAAACCGTCAGCGGCACTAGCAATGCGTAACGGCTGCCCACGGACTGACCTCAAGGGTGGCCGAGGAGCGAACTCAAGGGAGACCGATGAGCGAACTCCTCCGAAAACCCTACTGAGCCTAACAGTGACAATGTATATACAGTCCGGTCCATTCGTCTATGAGTATCGCATATCCGCCTAGGGGGCTAGTAACGTCAGACCCCCAATAGCAGTATAAGTCATGTCGGAGTGAAGCCCAATAACACCCTGAGATACTACTGGAGTACCTACCAGTAAATCTCCTGCCACAGCCGTGGGCTTTGTGTAATGGCTCTCCTAGACACAGCACGATCTCGCCCCCAATACCGGGAGAGACGAATCCCCTGCCGATCCACTCACGTGCCTCCATATGGCTCGGGACTGTACCCAAAAACTACCTGTTTGCACGACTCCTTTGAGCCGTGGTAGGGTAGAAATCAAAGCACAGTGGGAACTCACACGAGACAAATGACGACCTCAGGTCGATGAACTAACCTGTACACATGTCACCAGGGAACTGCTATCTGACGATAGATATAATACTAACTAGCAGATTCCCGGCGAGTCCTGTCCGGTGTACTCATAACCAAATGAGCACCTGTATACATCTTAGGTGATCCAACTGACACCAGTGGCTTGTGAGACCGGCCACCGCCCCTCGTCGGGGTCTCGACTGTACACACTAGTCTACTCCGGAGTATCGATGCCCTGTCTCGAAACTCCCACGACTAGGGACCACAATTAAGGATATGCATATAAACTACCCAACTCTCACGTATATGATCGCCATCATACTGTTGGTAGTAAAGCAAGATCCTAAGGGCTCTATCAAAGTGTAACATGCAATCAGTCACCTGAACATGTACACGACTGATAAAGGCAAACCAGATAGCATACTATCATCTTGAGTAAGACTGTCCTACCGGGATAGGTCCTCCGCAATCATTGCAATCACGTACCTGCGATCCAATAATTGACTATGAGGGCACTATCTCCAACAATCTCCCACTTGCACTCAAGGCTAATATTGCGATGTCGACTACTCACAGCCCGTGTGAAACCGAACATCCAACTCCTCTACTAATCAGTTTCACAAAGCCCGTTTGTAAAACTATTGTGTTCGAGAAATAGCCTCGGTGAGTGGATCCGCCTAGAAGTTTCTTTCTGTATCTCTCTTAATCTCAAGTTCGCGGAGAAAGCCATCTCCCGAATTGAGTAGTACCTGTCTTAGAATATGTCTGGATATCTGATGGGACCTTAGTTCATAAATGAACTCCATATCCAAACTTCTTAGACTGTATCGATCACTGTACCTAATCAGTATCGGGCACCTTGCTTCCCACAGTATCCTCTTGGACCACCTGTCCATAATACTGTCCCTCGTCAGAGGGAAAACTAAAACTCTGACAATCACTCTGTCATCCATGTCACCTTTGAAGCCTGGAATGATAACCGTCTCCCGAAAGAGGCTGCCGTTATCAAATCCATAGAACATGTACCAATGTTCTAAAACTGCTTCCTTATGTTTCTCCAGGATTGGATTAATACAAACTTATTGCATCTAGTGCAAAAACAACATCTGGTGTGGTACTTGACATCTCATGATTGACTCAATTGCCTAAGCAAGTGATCTGCCAATCATGCACATCCCTCTCTCCTTTAGTCTGTACGACACTTTAGAGAGGGTGGCTCCATCACCTGCAGGTACACCACCATGCTAGGAGCCAACTATTCCAAAAACCATTAGAATATCTGTCAAAGTACCCACATTGGGAAACTACCCAAATCCAGATCTAAAACCATAGATCTAGAAACCAGAATGTCAAATATTATATCAATATTCTGTCTGGAGAAACAACTGTGTGACGACCACAGTACAACCGATCGTAGTATAGGAATTTTACTTCCTACTCTGTGTATGTCATCTAGATACCATGACATCACACCCTACTACCTTCTTAACTGATCCATCCCCTATTCTGATTGAAGTCAAACCCATGACTGTCACATCAAAATTAGATGATCTATCTCCGCTATAACTGCTCAAGTCTATAAATAGACATAAGCTACTTGCCCACCATGCTCCCGTTGCTCCCACTGACTACGACAACCCTCCTACCGGGTCTCATATCCTGGAACAACAGTAGTGTCAAGTATGGGTAGATAAGAACCTCCCTGTCACCGTCCTTGAGGCTACCGAAGTACCTCTCGGGTGTCTGAGGTTACCTACCATACCTGCGGAGTGGCTATTGGAATGTCAAACTTGATTGAATGTATAGGTCCTATTAAATTTTCCGTAATCGTTCGCGGTTCTGGAATCAGTTCCAGTTCTACCATACTCCCACTACTGTTTTCTGAAAAAGATCCATTTTTACTAAAACTGTGGCGAGTCAAGAACAATATCACTATTGATCTTCCAAATGGTAGAATATCAACCCTCGTCATAGCCAGGGTCAACCCACAAACAGCCATTACAGAAACGTGCCCTGAGTTATCCAGTGTCTGGTTTTAATCATAAGCTGGACAACTCCCCGTACCTTAATTTCTTTTAAGGTACGATCCATTCTATATCCAATACAGAAACTTTGGCACTTATTTAATTGGAACCATATTCAAATCATGCAGCTGTCTCCAGTGCATATCAACTTAATGGAAAGAGGCTAATCAGCATTACTCAACTTAGGAATCCATCCAATTATGAGTAACCTGAAAGAGAAAACTCGTTTCTCAAAACCATCACTATCATCTGAATACCAATCACAAGAATCTATATCTTCGATCTCTTTGAAGAATCCCGATACTTGTGACACCTGGTTCTCTACTTTATTCTTATACCCACAACTTCTCAAAACTTAGACCTTGTATTTCTACGAAACACTTGTCTAAATACTAGAGAAGTTATAAGTAAACAGAACATAGTACGAGGACCTACCCCTTTGTCCTGATGGACACTGGACAACATACAATACTCTGTATAAGTCCGCTGAGTTGAACAACTCAAAACCTGTGCGTTGTAGGTAGAAAACTGTACCCTGGCGATTTCCTCAAATATCACCAATTACAACGAATTCCGATATAATGAGGATGATCACCCAATTCCCAATATCTTACTCCCACTCATCATCTGTAAAACCATACAGATATGAGAATGAAACCTGGTAAATACATACCCTTGGAGTAAGTGTCTAATCGGGAAAACAGTTTTTCCTTTAACAATGCACTGAAACATGAAAATGTTTCGTAAGGGTATCCTGGTATTCATAGCAATGCCTCTTCCATAATCCAATTCATGACTTCAACCGTATATTTTATTGCCATCTCTCCAAATCACTTTATTTGTCTTTAGTCGTTACCTTCTGTACACCATCGTTAGGCTAAATGGTTTTCTTCCTTCCCTACCGTTCGGCACCAGCCTATGGTTTGGAAGAAGACTATCCAGTAAGCATAATAGGTGTACCCTCCTAAACCAAGGAGTACTCGCATCTCGAGAGAAGGTGACGATAAAAGACAACTGAATAATACCTTATTCTTTTAAAGGTGAAATAGGAGCGGCGATGAAGTACGCGGTTTTGGTCGTGAATGATATCAGTCGCAATTTACTTTGCCCTCTTTCTAATCCCTTTATTTTGTCTTTACATATTACCTTCTGCACACCCTACTTAGGCTAATTGGTTTTCTTCATTCCCTACCTTTCGGCACCAGCCTATGGTTTGGAATAAGATTATCCAATGGGCGTAATAGGTGTACTCTCCTAAACCAAGGAGCTCTCGCAACCTGAGAGAAGGTGATAATAAAAGACAACTGAATAAACCAATTCTAATTCTCCTGAACCTGGATCCATCCCCGAAGAAGTCCCTTCGAGTTCGTATATAACCATACGATGGCTCTATCCAATGGAAGTGGATATCCGTAGAAATACGGGTGTTCTGAGAAATTCAAAGGGTAAAAGAAGGAGTGGCAATGACTTATGCAACTCAGACAATCCAAAAGCCAGTATTTTAAGAAGGTTCGGTCAACTTGGTCACTGAGTCATAGTCTAGGGTCGGTCAAAGGTCGCTGCCAAAGAGAGAGAGAGAAAAGAAACACTCAGCGTGCACTCTAACCTAGATCAGAATGGTCATCACTTTATCTAATCCGGAAACCTCCCACTGTCCTGTCAAATTCTCCTCCAAACCTAAAGAAGAATCAATCGGGATCACCCGAAGAGAAAACCAACTCATCAGTGGGAATCGGGATCCAACTCTCATCGCATGTTAACGTGATGGAATGCACCCACGTTATTCATACTCCAGAAGGTATGCGCATACTTGGCAAGTTTCAGTTTCTTTAGAAACTCCCGATATCAATTTCTTGCCCCATGCTCTTATGACCTTGGCGAAAGTCAACAAATCATAAGTCACATGTCAAGTTCTGCCCGTCATTATCTTGTTAATTTGAATCCACCCGTACATACCCTTGACGAAAGCCAACAAGGTAATACGACTGTCCCAAACCAACTCATCTATCTATGCAACAAATGAATACCCAGCAGCTACCAAACACTATGCCTTGACGAAAGCCAACAAACATAGCTTGAATACTACTGACCATCCATAAGAAACGACGGAGGGATACGATTGGTTTTTGGCGAAAAACCTTTAACGTAGTGAACTTGATATCGCTGAAGGAACCTGATAGCTTTTTTAAAATATAGTGGCGAAAACCTTTTGCTAAAGAGGTCACTCCCGGTAAAAGGATCTCGGCTCTTTCCTCGTAGAATGAGGTGCAGGATATTCCACTGAATACCGCTATGCAAAGCAACTTGTAATCGACTATAGTGAAGTTATTACTCTGACGCAAACTTCTGTCCAAGGGGTCTTTCCCGGTGAAGGGATATCAGCCCTTGCCTCGTCGAATGAGGTGCTGGATATTTACACCGAATACCGCTATGCATAACAAAAGGAAACGTCTTTGTAACAACACTTTTTTTTTTAAATTGTTCCAACAACTCAAACAGGTTTGTATTACTTTGCATTGATCAGAATCAACGCAGTCCCATCAATCAATCACACCAGAAAAGAACGAAAATAAAATGTACGTATATGCCATCCGCATTCGTCACTGGGTCCCGTCATCACCCGTTAGGTTACTTAACTAACGACAGAGCGGGGACTGGACTAGCGCGGGTGTAAAACATATACAACATCTAATAGTATATAAACCAATATACAATAATCGCTCCAGGCATGATAGTATGCAACATTACAGAAAAGTAATAGCATCACAGAACAATACAGATATCTGAGATCCCCGAGTTTCACAGAGCCGCTGCTGAAACTCGACGTTCCCCTGTCGTGTGGATAGCCTGTGCAATGAAACCTAGACCCCTACGGGTGCGGCAAGTTACCCGCCAAAACCTGAAGCGAGGCAGTCCCCCACAGCATAGTGAATGGAACACCCGGCACTTCACGGAATCCGGTAAATTGAGCACCCCTCCTTGGGTCAACCTGTACCCCCTACGAGTGCGGCGAATAGTCTGCCAATTCTGAAGTGGGGCCCATCTGCCTCTCAAAGCCATGAGATGCGGACCCGTTGCTTTCCCGAACCCGGCTATCCGTGCACTCCGTCTCGGGGCAAAACCTAGTACAGTAATGAAAAATAGTACAATAGGTACATCGACCGCAACCTGGCCGTGCCCTAAAAAGAATATTATACAACAGGCAGTGACGGCTGTCCACAAGTTGGACGCTCGCCCCGCAATATCAAATGTACAAATAAACACAAACTGTACTACCATTGCACACTGCTATCCACCACGACAAATCCGCAACATCACAGCACAACACAGAACATCAACGCGAATGTCACGTTCGCAAACCCGTCTAAAAGAACTATAGCAGTTAAACGCGGTTTACCGATCAAATGACATTCCCGGTCGGAGATATAATGTAAGCACTGTAAACTAACGTGTTTAAATTTCGATCGACCAAAGATCAAATATCAAAAAGTGGGCCCCACAGCTTATTGGTGAACAGTAACAAAATCTGGGCCAAAACTTTATATACCAAAAACCCCAAAATCCCAAACAGAACCTACTGACAAAATTTGGGAGCACGTGCTCCCCACGTGGCCGCGGTTGCGCGGCCAAACCATGGGTTTGGCCGCCCTTCCGCGGCTACTTGGAGGGATCACGACCCCAAATTTTGTCGTGGCTCTTAGAATTCCCTGCACGGATTTTTAAGACATCCAGAAATAATTTTTGAGACCGTTTAAAAACAACAGAAACTGTCAATTTAGGATTTTGTCGTTTTTGAGTTTCGGTTCGATCGATGTTTTGAACACGTTAGCACAAGTTAGTATAGCAAAATGGTTAGGCTCTGATACCACTGTAAGTCTACGCTAGCGCCCCGGCAGTCTACAGACGCCAAATGCGGAATAAAAACTTTTAACTTGGCGCTATCGTATACTTTAACCCGGATCTGCCATTATTGCTAAACTAACAAACTGTAAAGAGTGTAGAATGGTTATACCGAACGATCCGAGTCCTTCGTTCTTCAACCATTATCCCACGCTCCGTTGCGGCTGCTCCGATCTCGTCGATCTCCGATCTCCTCGTCGAGGTGGCACCACATGATCGGTTCTTTAAACGGGCTCCCGCCTCTGACTCGAGGCAACTCGATCGTCAAGTTTGCTAAACGAGACGACCAAGAATGATGTAGAGAATGAGTAGATGACTTTGTCTCACTTCGTCCAAATCCGTGGACGATCGGTTAATGAAGTTGCCGTGGAAATCGGGTGATGGAATGAAATGGACTGTGAAATTCCATACACCGATAAAACCTATCATAATCTTTTTCTACAAATGAAAACTCAAGTGAGAGTGAGGAGGAGAGAGAAGGCCGGCCTCTTTATATGATGGAGGGAGGTGACCGTAGGAGGGGGAAGGTGACCACAAGCAATGAAGCTTCTCACAAAATATCTTAAGCTTTAACAAAACTCATTAAAGCTAAAGCATGACTCACAAACCTAGTCATCATGCTTTAATTGCAACCAATGAAAACATAACACCAAATAATCCTAGTCACCTCATCTAGAAACTTCTAGAACACTGACTCATCATATCTGAAGAAAAGATAAATCCGTCTTTAACAGAATGTTAAAAGACGGCTGATAGAAAACTGGAAACTGGCAACTTCCAAAAGTGATCCTGAAACGACTTTCAGGATAACCCCGAAACTGTATAAATATACCCGCATTTGTATTACGACCGAATACAAATGCAACTGAGACAAAGATATTATACCTACTCAATATAATACTCGGATCCGGCTTAAACCAAAGCCGACCAGTATCATCTGTCCGAAAATCGACACGTGCGTAAACGCACGTGCATTTTCCGAACCCTGCCATAAAACCATACGGCTTCTACAACGTTTCGCCCGAACTTGGGAAACTGTCTGTGGGGGACTCTAATGACTCGTCAGCACCCTGGCAGTGGGTTTAACCACAAACCGTCAGCGGCACTAGCAATGCGTAACGGCTGCCCACGGACTGACCTCAAGGGTGGCCGAGGAGCGAACTCAAGGGAGACCGATGAGCGAACTCCTCCGAAAACCCTACTGAGCCTAACAGTGACAATGTATATACAGTCCGGTCCGTTCGTCTATGAGTATCGCATATCCGCCTAGGGGGCTAGTAACGTCAGACCCCCAATAGCAGTATAAGTCATGTCGGAGTGAAGCCCAATAACACCCTGAGATACTACTGGAGTACCTACCAGTAAATCTCCTGCCACGGCCGTGGGCTTTGTGTAATGGCTCTCCTAGACACAGCACGATCTCGCCCCCAATACCGGGAGAGACGAATCCCCTGCCGATCCGCTCACGTGCCTCCATATGGCTCAGGACTGTACCCAAAAACTACCTGTTTGCACGACTCCTTTGAGCCGTGGTAGGGTAGAAATCAAAGCACAGTGGGAACTCACACGAGACAAATGACGACCTCAGGTCGATGAACTAACCTGTACACATGTCACCAGGGAACTGCTATCTGACGATAGATATAATACTAACTAGCAGATTCCCGGCGAGTCCTGTCCGGTGTACTCATAACCCAATGAGCACCTGTATACATCTTAGGTGATCCAACTGACACCAGTGGCTTGTGAGACCGGCCACCGCCCCTCGTCGGGGTCTCGACTGTACACACTAGTCTACTCCGGAGTATCGATGCCCTGTCTCGAAACTCCCACGACTAGGGACCACAATTAAGGATATGCATATAAACTACCCAACTCTCACGTATATGATCGCCATCATACTGTTGGTAGTAAAGCAAGATCCTAAGGGCTCTATCAAAGTGTAACATGCAATCAGTCACCTGAACATGTACACGACTGATAAAGGCAAACCAGATAGCATACTATCATCTTGAGTAAGACTGTCCTACCGGGATAGGTCCTCCGCAATCATTGCAATCACGTACCTGCGATCCAATAATTGACTATGAGGGCACTATCTCCAACATGAATGAACTGCTTATTGTTGTTTAATTTATTGCTTATTTCCTGCTGTTAATCCCCTGTTCGATTATATATCTGTTGTGAGCACACCCACGATATTGTTACATCTTGACTTGACTTTGTTACACATGATATATATTGATACACCTGACATGGTATTGTACCGTTTACTATTGACTTGACCTGATGTACCATGACCTGACCTGTTACCTGATCTCGTGCCTAATGCCAACAAACCTGACTTGTAGTCCTCATGGACCATTCCTGTTGTCTATCCAGACAAACCTGCTGTTACCTGATCCTGTGTTGGCATTAGTTCTTGATTACTGAATACCTGACTCGACATACATAGCTTGGGGGTATGGGAAAATCAAAAGTGTAAACTAAAGTGTAACTTAAAAGGGTATTACTTGATCCGTGGTCCCGGGGGGTAACGGGACAGAGCCATTCGTGACTCTTACATTTTCCTGATCCGTGGTCCCGGGGGGTAACGGGACAGAACCACTATTGGTTCACATATTCCTGATCCGTGGTCCCGGGGGGTAACGGGACATATCCTTCGAGTTACATGGAGGATTACTCAAATTGATTTCAAAGACTTTAGAATAGAAAACCTGATAGAACAGTTTAGTTACCCACTGCACACTACCCTGCACTGCTTGATTCACATTATTTGCTACTCTCGTTTTATTCATGTTTATTTTGCATTGCCTGTTACACTGTTCATATTATATTACTTGATGACATGATGCGCTGACGTCTGGGTTTTGCATGGCCCAGATTCCGTACCGCTGTCGCAGTCCGAGTAGGAGTACTTCAGCCAACAGGCTGAGCTGTGAGGTGTTAGTATTAGTTAGTTTTTTATTTCCTGCATTTATTTCCTGATGTGAGCCCGCGTTATGGGACATACTTTTCAGTTATTTGTATTGGATCATTTGCTTCAACATTTATTTATTATTGACTCCTGTTATTCTGGTTTATGGACATGTTTTAGAAAATTTTATCTTGTTCTTGATATCTCTACAGCCATAATGTGACTGTGAATGGATGCTTCCTATCCATAGGTAGCATGGTTGGCTATGTCACGTGCCCAATCTAGCGTACTCTGGGAAGCGGGGCGTGACAGGTTTTTGAAATGAAATCGTTTGCCAAAACGGTTTAGAAAATATCGAAGAAAAAGGCTTTTTTTAGTGTAAATGGATGTTTGGGGTATTGTATTTATCATTTTTCATCACCCCACACCCATACCCACACTCACACACACCCATTTTTCCTCCCCCTTGGCTGAATTCAGCAGCCCCCTCAATTGTCCCCACTTGTTTTGCAAAAGAAAAGAATAAAATAAAGAATGTATTAATTAAAGGAGGTATGGGGGTAATTGTTGACTTGTGACTTTTCCAACACCACACAATCTCTCTCTCTCTCTCCCCCCACCAAAAATTGGCCGAAACCCCTTCCCCTTGCTGCAGCAGCAGCTCCCCCACTTGTCCCCCCTCATTTCTTGTGCTAAAATCATCAAATCTCACTCAAAAATCCAACAAAAATCCCACAAAATCAAAATCTAATCCCTACCCATTTCTCATTGGCCTATCTTGTATGGATCTTGGGGAAAAGTTGGAATTTTGGAGGCTTAGTTTGCATGTTGATCTCTTGGTTGTGATGTATAAATCCCAACCCATGTTTAAATCGTTGTTTAAATTGGTTCAATCTAGCATATTTAAGTGTTAAATTGGTTCTAGTTGTTAATTTAGAAAATTAAAGAGAATGGGTTGTGATCAAATTAGGGTTTTGGGTATTTGGATCATGGATTGTATGTTGTAATTGAGATCTTAAGACTTGCTAAATCAAATCTAGTCGCTAGTTCGCATTTTGTTAATTTAAATTTGTAATAAGTATATATATATTGCAAACTAGTTTTTAGCTTTTAGTTGCAAATGGGTGATTTAAAATCTAATTAAGGTTTTGATGACTTTATTAACATTTTAATTGTTGTTTAGCAACTTAGATCATGCAAAACCATGCTTAATTGATAAATTGTGAATTTTACTTTAAAAAGAGTTAAAATCGGTATTTTTGCAAACTAGGAATTTGGAATTTATACAAATTGATGAGATTAATTTATGAATTTGATTTGTATGAATTGGTTATGATATTTAGTGGATATTGAGGCTGCTAGATTTGTTTAAATATCAAGTTTTGTACTAAAACGGTTAATATTGCTTGCTAGATTTTCGGAAAAATGGCTTTTAAAGTGAGTTTGGGGTTTTTGTGAATTTTAACCCATTTTATATTATAATTAGTGTTCGTGAATGTGCAAATGGGTGTGTTTGGGTTTTTCTCGATGGTTTGACGTTTGTACATCGACATCGAGGATTGGTTTGACTATTCTTGCATGCGTAGGCGATAGGTTTTGACCCATGCGTGATACGAGTGCCGATTTGATTTTCAAAATGCCGTTTCGATTTCGAATTGGGTTTTAATGCGATACGGTGCGTTAGGATATGTAGGTAACCCATGTGGACTTCGAGACGACAAGCAAGCGCGTGGCGACGTCGGCACCGGCGTGCGAAGACCAGGTGAGTAGATTTATATCTACGGGGAGAAGTCGGGTGGATGGCGTATAGCACCCCCGCAGTCCGTAGTATAGTTCATATATATGTTTATTTAGGTGTTTTATGATACGAGAATGTTCATTCATGTTATGTTTATGTGTTCATGGAGTACCTTTGGGTTAGTTGCGAAACCCTATAGTAGTTATTATACCCACATACGCACGCACAGACTTGCATACTTTACTTTCTTGTGCGCAGATTGGGATGTGTATATATGTATATATGCGTGGGTATGGGACTATGCATATGTACATTCATATACGCATGCATGGATAATGAGGATAGTACTTGGGATTTAAGATGAGTCGATGAGATTTGATTTGAGGCCGTGAGATCGGTGATATAGCAGGGTTCGTATTTGAGATACGACATGACGTTGTAGCGGGTCCTTGACGTAGTGTTTCACACACGTGCATGCATACTTAGGCGGTATCAGTATTGTACTAGACGTAGATCAGTACCCCGATCATGTTATTTTATAAAGAGGATACCAGATGAATAGTATGATGAATGTGATATTGACCCGTACCCAGATTTGGGATGCCGTACGACGGATTTACGTACGAGCTATATATTGATGATTGATCCGCACTCTTGACTTGGGATTCCTGATTATAGATATGGTATCGGATATGATATTATTGAGGCGGGATCACCGACTATACATATACAGGTATGTATATGTATCGACTCAGATGATAGGCGGTTTCCTTACCTGTAGTTCAGCTTGTTAGTTCAGCCGTATAGTTTAGTGTAGTTGTTAGACTAGATTAGATTTCTACCTATTTCAAAACTAACGGATCGTGGGTATTTTAAAAGACAGGTCAAGGGATCTACAGATATTTCAAAAGACGTATCCTTTATTAAAACCACCGTAGCCCTTATTTTCAAAACCCCACGATTCGTGTTATTTCAAAGGGCACCATTGTTTAGTATTTAGCTCCCGCTCATTATTGTTGTTCGCTCCTCATCGCATGCTTATATTATGATTCATATCCTATTATTAATATCATGCTGTTAGGACACCAGCACCATTACCGATGACGCGTATGTACCACGTACACTTACTTGCCGGCTCACACACATCTTCATCGGTAATTGCCATGTCATGAACACTTTGGAAAATACTATTTCATTTGACATAGGTTGTTAGCTAATAGTTTAGACATGATATTAGTGTACTTGCCTTATATGCTAGTTAGACATTGTAGTTATTGCCTGCTACTTCATGCATGTTATTATTCACTGTTGTGTCGCATTCATGGATTCTCATGCCTATATTCACTGTTTACATGCTATTGATGACTTGGATTCGGATTTCATGAGATTTCTTGGATTTGGAGGAAAACCGCAAAAACATAAATAAACCTTTTCTCTCTTTTAAAATAAAAAGTGCGGTTTTCCCATGATGTATGAGTCGTCCACCATGAGCTTGCTGATGGATTTCGAGACCCGATTCGAGGAGTGGAGGAACCGTTTTGGGTACATGGTGGGCCCGGTGCGGTACCCCGGAGCAAGAGGATCGTGTTGTTGACGTTGAGCCTGGCAGGGGAGCACTACGGACCGGTGATATTACCCGACGCGTCGGATATCCGGAGGATACCGTCGTGGTCTTGAGATGGATGGTAGGGGCCGGTCTGGACTGACGGCGCCCTAGATATTGTGATTGAGACATTGAGATTTCGAGATATTGAGGTACAGAGACTGTGATACAGAGATATCGAGATAT
The DNA here is from genome assembly GCA_030015575.1 of Agapanthus africanus. Taxonomy (NCBI): domain Eukaryota; kingdom Viridiplantae; phylum Streptophyta; class Magnoliopsida; order Asparagales; family Amaryllidaceae; genus Agapanthus; species Agapanthus africanus. Next base: position 517,730,279 of record JASDDO010000014.1, read on the forward strand.
TGGGATTACGTTTTGTGCCGATGCTAGGCACTGTTTTATGCTGATTTCATTATGATGCCTCATTTTAAAAATACAAAGGAAATCTCACTAAATTATGAAAACAGTTTCTTCATTTACGTGTATTCTGTTTTCATGCATTCATACCTCCTCATTCATATGATATATTGCTACTTGAGGCACTGACACGGGCACATGAGATTACACTCGGGTTAGATATTTACCCTAGCCTTTGTTATAGGCTGCATGTTATATACATATTTGAGGATATATATTGATCGTATGACCTAGGATTGCGTCATACATGCGATTCCTATTCGTAGATATTTTTCTATTCACGAGTTGGCAACTCACCCCCGTTGTGCCCCAGTTTCTTGCAGGTTTGCCGTACAGGTTTCATTACGGCTTTGCGGGCACAGTTTCGTTCGGGTGACTTGCTAGTAGGTGGTTTTTTTTTGTATCATACCCATCATATTACCTTGTATAATATTATTCAGTTGTACCTAGTAAATTCCATCAACCAAACATGTATTTATTTGAGATAGAGACCAGTGATGTTTATTCTTTCGACCTTAGAGTCGCGCGTTGTATTTCTGTGGATTTCTTGTTGTTTTGAGTTCTATTTGAGTTTTGATCCTCGCCCTTGGCGTTGTATATTATATTGCTTGTATGGTTGTGACCGTCGATTGACGAAGAGCTAGATCCCGCTTGGGGATGCCTTTTTTTGATTTCGTATACTATTCATGTTGTATCCCGTTTGGGGGCCAGTTTTTACAAAGGAGACTCTGCCGAAATTTTCAGGAAATATTTGATGTTTTAAAAAAAAGGCATAATTCGGCATATACTATTAAAACTACTTGATTTAAATTGGTTTTCCTTCACTCTACTACTTTTCTTGGTTTGGATTTCTGGGTTTTTCGGCTTACTTAGATTACGTACGCCTCGAGACGTTTCGTAGTCTAAGTGTCGGTCATGTTCCGTACTTTCGGGTCATGACACTCTACAATGATAATATATGATATTATCTCACCCATGGTTGCCACTTCACTCTCATTCTATTCTAGACTTCATCCTCTTCCTCATTTCCATTGAGCTCTCTAGGTTTTCTTGAGGTGAAGAAAAAGAGTGAGAAAAATAATTCTAAAGTGAGCAAAATTCCTACTTCATCAATTTACACTAGACTAGCCGTTTAGTATAGGTTGTTTGCTTCACTAATTCTCAATTAGTGAAGAGATAGCTTGAGTTGGAGATTCCTCGACGTAGATCATTTTCGGTCTCGAAGTTCTTCAAGCAAGCTTGTTCCTTTCGCCTAGTGGAGCCTAACGAGGGCCCGGGAGACCACTACTTGGAACGAAGAGACTACTACACAGAGCTTTTGAAGTGAAGGACCGGTCTACAAAGGTTGTATTCCTTGTTCACTTAGTGTAAATTTGATTACATGTTAGTTATACCCTAATTCTCTAGTTAGATCCTTGGTTTTGGTTGCTTTGCTCTCTAGATTTTTTAAAATTGCATACCCGATGCCTTATAAAATCTTGTGAGAGTGCTAAGGAACCCAGCAGTGGTATCAAAGCCAAGCTATAGAATTATACGATGTGTTAGAATTACAAAACCGAAATAACTCCGAAAAGTGGAAACTGCAACCCTTGTTTCTGTCGAATTTTTTAAGACCTCTAAATTTTTTTTAAACAAGTGCAAAAAGCTAGTTATGATGTATCTAGAACACCAGAAAAATTTGAGGCAAAACACCAAAAAAATGGCCGGCCATAGTATCAAAAAAACCGGTTTCACCTTTTTTCCTATAGCAAAAATCCTTGAAATTTTTATGGTGTTCTGATCTCATGGTTTTAGGGTTTCAGGTTATGTTTGTTTTTGTTAAGATTGCATGTGATGTTATCTTTCTGTAGTGGCAATACGGAGTATTTCGTAGTTGTATTTTAACATCGTTTTGGGTTTAATATTGAAATATGATACAATATTTAGAATCCTTGATACTTAGTTTTGTGAAAACTAGTTAGTGTTCTGTAAATCCAGCAATTTAGTCTCTTTTGATAGATTGCCACGGAGTTTCGATTCGGATCAAAACTCTGTCGAAATCTTATATAGTACACGAACATTCGCCGGGTAATACTACTAGATAGCCATACCACATAGCCCCGACCAAGTGACTGTAGGAGAACCCAGTTGCCAAAAGCATCCCCTCGGGTGCTCGCAGCCACGGTGTTCCGTCTAAGTGCACTTCGTCGACGGCATCGGGGGTACGGCCATCTACTAATGTTTTCGACGAGTATTCGATCATGTAGTCGGGAATATTGTTGAATTACCCGACTAGGTTATTGAAAAGGTGTTTTCAATATGAGACTAAAATGCAAGGTTTATATGTTAGGCATGAAATTCGGGTTATGAGATATTCCGGGTTTATGATGTCTAATGATGTTGCGGATTCTAATTATTGTAGTTTTCGTTTTCTTTTCTGCGACCGTAAGTGTAATATGTGGTGTATCACTAGTTTCGTTGCTATACGTCAACGACAATTGGGATACACATATTTACTTACGTTGATGACATGTGATGTTATGTGTTGCTTGGAAATGTTATATTGGATTGTCATGTCTGAATAGCCGGGGTTTTTGCATGAGATGAGAGTTTTCCATTTTCTTTCATGTAAAATCTTGTATGTAATATTATTTTATTGGGACACTTCCGGGTTGAGGATGATGTCACCATTGTTGTATATTATTTACTTTTCCGCATTAGGATAGACCCAAGGCGGGGAGCACAAGTAACCGGGTTCTAGAGTCCAGTGGGAGACCATCTCGAGGAGTCGAGTCCGGGTCTCCTAACTCTAGAATTGGTAGGGTTTCTTGCCGCTCTCGTAGGGGTCTAGAGTTGTGGGTTTGGCTATTCATTATGACCGTGGAATCTGTGTTTTTTTACTGGCTTAATTTAAAACACGGACCTCCTAATATATCCAATATTTCATATGTTGTCTTCTGCTGCAATGTTCTGTGATGAGATCATATAACTGCCTGAAACGAATGCTTTATATTATATATATGATATATAATAAACGTTGCTTATGTTTTGCATCCGTGCTATTCCTGCCCCCACTCTGCCGTTAGTTATCTAACCTAACGGTGCATGACGGGACACCGTGGCGAATGCGGATTGCATAAGCGTACGTTGTATAAGTATTTTCGTTTCTTTATCTGTGATGCTTAGGAAGGATAAATGATGGGACTTCATTAATGAGATTAATGAAAGGAAAGAGACCTAAAGATGTTGTAGAATCAAATTTTCAAAAAGGGTAGCTCTAGTTTTTGCTTTGCATAGTGATATTCCTTGATGAATATCCAGCACCTCATTCAATGAGGAAAGAGCCGAGATCCCTTCACCGGGAATGACCTCTTTAGTAAAAGCTAGCAGATGCTACAACCTGCTCGGTTTTGTCTTTTGAATACTTCTCTAGTTCTTACTTTGAATAGTGGTATTCCTTGATGAATATCCAGCGCCTCATTCGATGAGGAAAGAGCCGAGATCCCTTCACCGGGAGTGATCTCTTTAGAGAAACTAGTAAAAGCCTTAAAAAAACTCCTTTTCAAAATCACTCGATTCTACAACGATATCAAGTTCATTATGCAAAAGATTTTCTTAAAAACCTATCGTAGCCCTCCGTCATTTCAGATAAGGACTATTTAGTATTCGTGCTACGTTTGTTGACCTCCGTCAAGGCGTAGTGTGTGGTAGCTGATTAGTGCTTATCTGCTAAAGCATATGATGCGATTGGATTAGGGTAGTCGTACGGCCTTGTTGACCTTTGTCAAGGGTCGTGCGGGTGGGTTTTATTCAATCACGAAATAACGGGTTGAACTTGACCAGCGGCCTATGGTTTGTTGACCTCCGTCAAGGTCATAAGTTGCTAGGAGAAAAATATTATTAGGAATTTTAAGTGTTGAAATTTGCAATGAGATTGCATACCTTCTATGAAATAGTTGGATCCCGATACCCACTGCGAGTAAGTGTTACTCCATGGAGAGTTTTGCACTTTACAATTAGCTAACCCATTAGGAGTCCAGAAAGGTGTTAACGGGGTTAAGCCTCTGGGAAAACGAGATTTACTTTAATTAGGTCCGTGCGAAAACACGAGGAACCTCCCTCAAAGTACCGATGTAACGTTTTGAAAATCGTTTCGGTGAAATTTCGAAAAATCGGTAAAATAAGGGGGTTTTCTGTAATAGTCAAAATACAAATATCTTATTATAAAAATTAAATATACATATTTTAGCTATGTAATTGCTATTATTTGGTGTTTATTGAGCCGCTGGTGAAATTTCAAATTTTATGAAAAAAATATTATTTTATTATTATTTTAAGCCGTCAATAATACATTTAATTAGGGAAAATTACAAATTGGAATGAGTTGAAACAAATTTTGTGCATCATAAAATATTAAATAAAATTTTATCATGTGATTTTTGGAACGAAATCATTTGCCAAAACGGTTTAGAAATTATTGAAGAAAAAAGGCTTTTTTTTAGCGTAAATGGATGTTTGGGGTATTGTATTTATCATTTTTCATCACCCCACACCCGTACCCACATCCACACACCCCCATTCACTTCTTCCCTTAGCTAAATTCAGCAGCCCCCATTTTTTTCCCCACTTGAATTTCAAAGGAAAAGAAATGAAAGAAAAGAAAAGAAAATGGATAAATTAGTTAGACTTTTGACCTTGAATTGACTTTGACTTTCTCCCCATTTTTCTCCACCTCCCTCTCTCTACTCCCCCACTCATTTTCTGGACAAAATCTGAACCCCAACAGCCCTTCATTCTTCATCTCCTTCTCTTTAAAAAAGTTCTTCAAAAATGCTTGAAAAATCCACAAAAAATCAAGCAAAAATCCAAATCAAAATCCACCTCCTACCCATTTTCCCTTGGCTACCATAGCATGGATCTAGGGATTTAGATTTCAATTTGGGAGGCTAAGTGTGCTTGTGGGTTCTTCAAATTATTTGGGTATAAATTCTAACCTTTTTGCTTAATGTGTTGTTAATTGCTTAGGTTAGCTTAATTAATTGTTTAATTAGGTTTTTAATTAGTTTTAGGTGCATGATTTAAAACTCAAGAGAGGGGTTTGATTTTAAATTGGTATTTTGTGTTGTGAAATTTAGTTTATGTGATATAATTGACATATTAATGTTATGCTAAATCCAATTTAAGTTGCTAGTTTGCATATTTGTTAATTTAAAAGTGATAATTATATAATTGGTAAACTAGGTTTTTTTAAATAATTATATTCTTATGAGATAAAATTCAAATTTAGGTTTCATGTCATTATAAAGATTATATTGAGTGGTTTAATACTTTTTGTTCATGGAAATCCAACATAAATTGTAGTTTGTGCATTTTTTGCTTTGAAATTGTTAAAAAGGGTTTTTTGTAAACTAGAATATTAGGGTTTTTGGAATTTAATGAGATTAAATTCCGGAAATTGTTTCTATGACTTATTTAAGATATTTAATAAATTTATTGTCCTCTACATTCATTTAAACAACATGTTTTGTACAAAAACGGTGAATTGTGCTCGCTAGATTTTCGGAAAAATGACTTTTTAAGTGAAATTGGGGTTTTTGTGAGTTTTAACCTATTTTATATTAAAATTAGTGTTCGTGAATGTGCAAATGAGTTTGATTGGATTTTTCTCGATGGTTTGACGTTTGTACATCGACATCGAGGATTGGTTTGACTATTCTTGCATGCGTAGGCGATAGGTTTGGACCTATGCGTGATACGCGTGCCGATTTGATTTTCGTATGCCGTTTCGATTTCGAATTTAGTTTTAATGCGATATGGTGCGTTATGATATGTAGGTACCCCCATGTGGACTTCGAGACGACAAGCAAGCGCGTGGCGACGTCGGTACCGGCTAGCGAGGACCAGGTGAGTAGATTTATATCTACGGGGAGAAGTCGGGTGGATGGCGTATAGCACCCCCGCAGTCCGTGGTGATGTATACGGATGCGTATACACACCAACAATTTATGATATGTTGTTAGGATTTATTATTGATGGTTTTAGATGGATATTGGTGTTGGACTGGTGCATGGTTACGAAACCTTAGGTAGTGGGTGCACTACACTTACACATACACACATATACATACTTGCATACATTCCTTATTTCATATGTGCGTGTATGGGAATATATTTATATGTTCACATGGGTATGGGACTATGTGTTCACATACGGATTTGAGGAGGATACTTGGGATTGAGCTGAGTCGATGAGATTTGTTTGTGGTTGTGATCTCGGTGATATGGCAGGATTCGTACTTAAGGTACGTCCTGGTGTTATAGCGGATCTTGCGGAGGCGATACGGGTGAATAGTGTTATAAATAAATGGTCGACATGTGATCGTGATATGAGGCATAATATGCTAGGATATTGATATTAGGCTGTATCGGGCGATGTATACCCCTTCATGATGATATGTGCTGACGATATCGGTTTGTACGAGATTGTCGATCAGTAGTCAGATCATGAGTATATTGAGGATATTAGTATTGTACTAGACATAGGTCAGTACCCTAGACTATGATCTTGGATAAAGAGGATACCAGAGCAATAGTGTGAGGAATATGTTATTGACCCGTACCCAGATTTGGGGATGCCGTACGACGGATTTACGTACGAGCTATATCTTGATGATTGATCCGCACTCTTGACTTGGGATGTCTGATTATAGATATGGTATCGGATATGATATTATTGAGGCGGGATCACCGACTAATATATATACAGGTATGTATATGTATCGACTCAGATGTTAGGCGGTTTCCTTACCTGTAGTCTAGCTTATAGCGTAGCCCTTTAGTTTAGTTAGTTGTTAGATTAGATTCGGTTCCTACCTATTTCAAAGCTTACGAATCGTGCGTATTTTTAAAGACAGCCTAAGGGATCCTACGGATATTTCAAAAAACGTATCTTTTCTTAAAAACACCGTAGCCCCTATTTTCAAAACCCCACGATTCGTGTTATTTCAAAAGGCACCATTGTAGGACTTATATTAGGTTAAAACAGATTAATTATCGTTGCGTCTAGTATTCAGCTCCCGCTCATTATTGTTGTTTGCTCCGCATCACATGCTTATATTATGCTTCATATTCTACTGTTGATATCTTGTGGTTAGGACACCAGCACCATTACCGATGATGCGTATGTACCACGTACACTTACTTGCCGGCTCACACACATCTTCATCGGTAATTGCCATGTCACGTACACCTTAGAAAATATTATTGCTTGACATAGCCTGTTAGCTAATAGTTTAGACATGATATTAGTGTACTTGCCTTATATGTTAGTTTAGACATTATAGTTATTACCTGCTACCTCATGCATACTGTTATTCATTGTTATGCCGCATTCATGGATTCTCATGCATATATTCACTTTTTACGTGCTATTGAGGTTTTGGATTTGGATTTCCATGAGATTTTCTGGATTTGGGGAAAACCGCAAAACATATACAAACTTCTTCTTTCTCTTTTTAAATAAAAAGCGCGGTTTTTCCCATGATGTATGAGTCGTCCACCATGAGTTTGCTGATAGATTTGGAGACCCGATTCGAGGAGTTGGATGAACCGTTTCGGGTACATGGTGGACCCGGTAAGGTACCCCGGGGCAAGAAGCTCGTGGTGATGACGATGAGCCTGGCAGGGGGAGACTACCTACCGGTGATTTTACCCGACGCGTCGGATATCCGGAGGATACCGTCGTGGTCTTGAGATGGATGGTAGGGGCCGGTCTGGACTGACGGCGCCCTAGATATTGAGATTGAGACATTGAGATTTCGAGATATTGAGGTACTGAGATTTGATGATACAGGCCAGTCCGGATGGCCGGAGCCTGAGGTTTTGAGACATTGAGATTTATGTTTTGTGTCGATGCTAGACACTGTTGATGCTGATTTCATTTATGATACCTCATTTTAAAAATACAAAGGAAATCTCACTAATTTATGAAAACAGTTTCTTCATTTACATGTATTCTGTTTTCATGCATTCATACCTCATTCATATGATATATTGCTACGTGAGGCACTGACACGGGCACATGAGATCACACTCGGGTTAGATATTACCCTAGCCATTGTTATAGGCTGCATGTTATTCATATATTTGAGGACATATTATGATCATTGACCTAGGTTGCGTTATTCATGCGATTTTCTGTTCGTAGATCTTTTTCTACTCACGAGTTGGCAACTCACCCCCGTTGTGCCCCAGTTTCTTGCAGGTGTTGCCGTACGGATTTCATTACGGCTTTGCGGGCACGGTTTCTTTTCGGATGACTTGCTAGTAGGTGGGTTTATTGTATCTTACCCATCATTATACCTTGTATATTATATTTCAGTTGTATCTAGAAGTTCCATCAACCAAACTTGTATTTTTTTGAGATAGAGACCAGTAATGTAATTCTTTCGACCATAGAGTAGCATGTTATATTTCTTGAGTTTCTTGCTGGTTGAGTTCCATTTCTGTTGTGATCCTCGCCTTTAGGCGTTGTATATTTTGTTGCATACAGGTTGATTTGATATGGTTCTTCCTATTCTCTACTACTTCTCTTGGTTTGGATTTCTGGGTTTCGGCTTACTTAGCATACGTACGCCTTGAGACGTTCGTAGTCTAAGTGCCGGTCATGTTCCGTACTTTCGGGTCGTGACAAAGTTGGTATCAGAGCGTTAGGTTTTTACCTTAGGAGTATAGGATGACCCTTGGTTGATGGAATAGGTGACTAAAGTAGAGTGACGTACCGTTGATATGTTCCGCGGCATATTTACGACACGCCACTCCACTTATGAAGCCTTAGGATGTACATTTCCTTGTTCAGTATTATATTTCTTCCTGATCTAGCCTCATCGGCACCAGTTTGGTTTTGCTGCTACGGTTACGGGCAGGGAGAACTACGGTTAGAGTTGCGGTCAGCATGAGCTCGTTACGAACAAGGACTGACCAGAGCATTATTCCGGAGACACACGTTTGCAGAGATGTGTCTTGATTGTGTTTTGCGCCACGAGCGTTTGATGGATCGCTGTATGAGATTACTTGGACGTGCCGATCAGCACTAGAGGATTGAGCCACTGACAGAGGCCAGCCAGATACTGATGATCGTTGATGTATTGCTCATTCATGATGATTGAGGCACTGTTCAGCGTGCAGACGAGTGAGCCAGTTATTGCTGCGAACGACGGGATTTTGCCCAGATGTTGGAGCTATTGCAGTACGAGGTTGTACTAAGAGATTATAGGAGATCACTAGTCACCGAGGATGAATGACTAGGATATGTGGATTGTTCGCTAACCCGATGCGAGGTCATCAGATAGATTGATTCCAGCTAGAGACGACTTCACGTGGAGACGTTGGGAGTCGACAGAGACGATCGAATGTCAGAAACCTATTATTCTAAGTTTAAAGTAGTCGGAAAGACATGCAGGCAATTCTATGGTCCCTCTAGAAGAATGAAACCCTAACTCGACTTAATGACCGTGTGAAAGCCTTTGAACCTTCGGGTTTGCGGCAGTTCTACGGCGCCATTAGTGAGGCTTGGGTTTGCCCTTCTACGGCTGGACCACCGATGCTGTGGTATGTACTCGATACTATTAAACTGTTCCCAAGAGGTTGAGCTCTTGGGGGATTATGAGGTTTTGACAACTCGATCGGATGGCTCGACTTAATTCGGATGCTAGGTGGTGAGATGCATTCTTGGGAGACTCCAGATACGAGGATAGCCGTTGGAGCTCAGTCTATGCAGCCGCGACGAGACGAGTCCAAAGCAGACGACATTAGAGAAAAGTGGAGTAAGAGGTTCGCACCAGATCTTGATGAGATGACGTTCCACTCCACCGACATCAGAGAGGCGATGCGCATGCCGAGGCATGGTACTTGGACTTACCTTCCAGAAGGAGTCGCGATGAGTATGCAGTCGTTCCAGAGCAAGATGCAGATATAGGAAAGGACAATGACTTCCGGACAGTTGGCAGAGACGAGACATGGAAGAGACCGTGAGCAGGATTCCTTCCAGGACACTGCTGCAATGATACTTGCACCCAGGATCAGATGTGTCACGTGCATTCAGAGAGCCAGAGGCCGACGCCAGTGATATGCTGCCTTGACAGGGCCGATGAGCCGATGGATTGTGAGATTGGTAATCCACGGAGAAGACTTGGACCCAGGAGTGGTCATGTTACGCACACCAGCAGGCCAGAGTTCATGATCATCGACGAGACGTCCCACTAGTGACCGCGACAGTTGGCCCGAGATTCTTAGAGGATGCACTTGAGCGGTACTGTTCCGCCATTATTGATTTCGATGTTTTGGGTGATTTATTCGTATGATTTGATTTTGAAGATTGAGGATTTACGATCTTTGCACAGTGTTGCACTTGATATCGTTTTCGTGCTTTAGTTTCACATGTTTGTGATTTTATGGTTTTAAACAGTTGAGTTGATTTTGTGCGTATGCACGCACGCGATTTGGTTCCTGCACTCTGTATAGTTTATACATGCTGGCGGTGCAGTGACATGTATTTTGTGCACTTGGATACACTGGATTTCGATTTCGAGGGTGATGCTCGACATTTGTTTTGTGCATTTTATGCACCGGATTGGATTTTTAGCGCCTGTTGGGCGCCTGTTACGAGGTGCGATTTGGTGCACACCAGATGCACTAATTCGAGATTTTTCGTGCATGTCAGATGCACCTGATTTTGCTGTCAGGCACACACGTTGCCTACGACAGATGTTTCGTGCACACCCGATGCACTTAGATGTTGTTTCTGTACGCATGTATGGCACATTCATGGATTTTGATTTCCGTGCGCACCAGACGCACGTAGCATTCATGTGCATATTTTGGGATTTATTTCGTATAGAGCAGTACGTTTTTATGATATTGCTATGTGTTTTCGTACTGAGCAGGACTAGTTAGAGGACAGTACCTGAATATATTTTGCATGCATTGATAGTTATTGAAGGGATTTCCAAAGAGCGAGCTATAGCCTCAGTATTTACCTACGTGTCTGATATGACACAAAATGTTTAAAACAAGGAGACCCTTCTAAATTGTTTCCAAAACGGCGGAACGTACATTTCAAACAAAGGTATATGTATATAGTTATTTTCTTATGATAGACGTCCGCCACTGTGCAGTGTTATACGCGTTGCACAGCGACTTAAAGAGATTTGGCATACATTTCCTTCAGATACTTACATATATAGATTCGATATTTACATGTATAGTTTCGAGTTATGTCATATTGGTTTTGATTTGGATTTGGCATTGATGTCTTCTCCATGACTCCGATGATTGCGGGATGCTTGACGGAGTTTCGATTTGAGTTATATGCTCATTTTTCAAGCGCATGCGCTGCGCTACGATTTGTTTTATGTCGTTACAATTTCGGAGCCCCGACGACTTGATGGTTTTTCTTAGACGTCTTAGTATTTGGGGGAGTTTGAATTTAAATTCGGGGACCGAATTTCTTTAAAGGGGGAAGATTGTAACGTTTTGAAAATCGTTTCGGTGAAATTTCGAAAAATCGGTAAAATAAGGGAGTTTTCTGTAAAAAGTCAAAATACAAATATCTTATTATAAAAATTAAATATACATATTCTAGCTATGTAATTGCTATTATTTGGTGTTTATTGAGCCGCTGGTGAAATTTCAAATTTTCTGAAAAAAATATTATTTTATTATTATTTTAAGCCGTCACTAATACATTTAATTAGGGAAAATTACAAATTGGAATGAGTTGAAACAAATTTTGTGCATCATAAAATATTAAATAAAATTTTATCATGTGGTTTTTGGAACGAAATCATTTTCCAAAACGGTTTAGAAATTATTGAAGAAAAAAGGCTTTTTTTTAGCATAAATGGATGTTTGGGGTATTGTATTTATCATTTTTCATCACCCCACACCCGTACCCACACCCACACACCCCCATTCACTTCTCCCCTTAGCTAAATTCAGCATCCCCCATTTTTTTCCCCACTTGAATTTCAAAGGAAAAGAAATGAAAGAAAAGAAAAGAAAATGGATAAATTAGTTAGACTTTTGACCTTGAATTGACTTTGACTTTCTCCCCATTTTTCTCCACCTCCCTCTCTCTACTCCCCCACTCATTTTCTGGCCAAAATCTGAACCCCAACAGCCCTTCATTCTTCATCTCCTTCTCTTTAAAAAAGTTCTTCAAAAATGCTTGAAAAATCCACAAAAAATCAAGCAAAAATCCAAATCAAAATCCACCTCCTACCCATTTTCCCTTGGCTACCATAGCATGGATCTAGGGATTTAGATTTCAATTTGGGAGGCTAAGTGTGCTTGTGGGTTCTTCAAATTATTTGGGTATAAATTCTAACCTTTTTGCTTAATGTGTTGTTAATTGCTTAGGTTAGCTTAATTAATTGTTTAATTAGGTTTTTAATTAGTTTTAGGTGCATGATTTAAAATTCAAGAGAGGGGTTTGATTTTAAATTGGTATTTTGTGTTGTGAAATTTAGTTTATGTGATATAATTGACATATTAATGTTATGCTAAATCCAATTTAAGTTGCTAGTTTGCATATTTGTTAATTTAAAAGTGATAATTATATAATTGGTAAACTAGGTTTTTTTAAATAATTATATTCTTATGAGATAAAATTCAAATTTAGGTTTCATGTCATTATAAAGATTATATTGAGTGGTTTAATACTTTTTGTTCATGGAAATCCAACATAAATTGTAGTTTGTGCATTTTTTTGCTTTGAAATTGTTAAAAAGGGTTTTTTGTAAACTAGAATATTAGGGTTTTTGGAATTTAATGAGATTAAATTCCGGAAATTGTTTCTATGACTTATTTAAGATATTTAATAAATTTATTGGCCTCTACATTCATTTAAACAACATGTTTTGTACAAAAACGGTGAATTGTGCTCGCTAGATTTTCGGAAAAATGACTTTTTAAGTGAAATTGGGTTTTTTGTGAGTTTTAACCTATTTTATATTAAAATTAGTGTTCGTGAATGTGCAAAGGAGTGTGATTGGATTTTTCTCGATGGTTTGACGTTTGTACATCGACATCGAGGATTGGTTTGACTATTCTTGCATGCGTAGGCGATAGGTTTGGACCTATGCGTGATACGCGTGCCGATTTGATTTTCGTATGCCGTTTCGATTTCGAATTTAGTTTTAATGCGATATGGTGCGTTATGATATGTAGGTACCCCCATGTGGACTTCGAGACGACAAGCAAGCGCGTGGCGACGTCGGTACCGGCTAGCGAGGACCAGGTGAGTAGATTTATATCTACGGGGAGAAGTCGGGTGGATGGCGTATAGCACCCCCGCAGTCCGTGGTGATGTATACGGATGCGTATACACACCAACAATTTATGATATGTTGTTAGGATTTATTATTGATGGTTTTAGATGGATATTGGTGTTGGACTGGTGCATGGTTACGAAACCTTAGGTAGTGGGTGCACTACACTTACACATACACACATATACATACTTGCATACATTCCTTATTTCATATGTGCGTGTATGGGAATATATTTATATGTTCATATGGGTATGGGACTATGTGTTCACATACGGATTTGAGGAGGATACTTGGGATTGAGCTGAGTCGATGAGATTTGTTTGTGGTTGTGATCTCGGTGATATGGCAGGATTCGTACTTAAGGTACGTCCTGGTGTTATAGCGGATCTTGCGGAGGCGATACGGGTGAATAGTGTTATAAATAAATGGTCGACATGTGATCGTGATATGAGGCATAATATGCTAGGATATTGATATTAGGCCGTATCGGGCGATGTATACCCCTTGATGATGATATGTGCTGACGATATCGGTTTGTACGAGATTGTCGATCAGTAGTCAGATCATGAGTATATTGAGGATATTAGTATTGTACTAGACATAGGTCAGTACCCTAGACTATGATCTTGGATAAAGAGGATACCAGAGGAATAGTGTGAGGAATATGATATTGACCCGTACCCAGATTTGGGAATGCCGTACGACGGATTTACGTACGAGCAATATCTTGATGATTGATCCGCACTCTTGACTTGGGATGTCTGATTATAGATATGGTATCGGATATGATATTATTAAGGCGGGATCACCGACTAATATATATACAGGTATGTATATGTATCGACTCAGATGTTAGGCGGTTTTCTTACCTGTAGTCTTGCTTATAGCGTAGCCCTTTAGTTTAGTTAGTTGTTAGATTAGATTCGGTTCCTACCTATTTCAAAGCTTACGAATCGTGCGTATTTTTAAAGACAGCCTAAGGGATCCTACGGATATTTCAAAAAACGTATCTTTTCTTAAAAACACCGTAGCCCCTATTTTCAAAACCCCACGATTCGTGTTATTTCAAAAGGCACCTTTGTAGGACTTATATTAGGTTAAAACAGATTAATTATCGTTGCGTCTAGTATTCAGCTCCCGCTCATTATTGTTGTTTGCTCCGCATCACATGCTTATATTATGCTTCATATTCTACTGTTGATATCTTGTGGTTAGGACACCAGCACCATTACCGATGATGCGTATGTACCACGTACACTTACTTGCCGGCTCACACACATCTTCATCGGTAATTGCCATGTCACGTACACCTTAGAAAATATTATTGCTTGACATAGCCTGTTAGCTAATAGTTTAGACATGATATTAGTGTACTTGCCTTATATGTTAGTTTAGACATTATAGTTATTACCTGCTACCTCATGCATACTGTTATTCATTGTTATGCCGCATTCATGGATTCTCATGCATATATTCACTTTTTACGTGCTATTGAGGTTTTGGATTTGGATTTCCATGAGATTTTCTGGATTTGGGGAAAACCGCAAAATATATACAAACTTCTTCTTTCTCTTTTTAAATAAAAAGCGCGGTTTTCCCCTTGATGTATGAGTCGTCCACCATGAGTTTGCTGATAGATTTGGAGACCCGATTCGAGGAGTTGGATGAACCGTTTCGGGTACATGGTGGACCCGGTAAGGTACCCCGGGGCAAGAAGCTCGTGGTGATGACGATGAGCCTGGCAGGGGGAGACTACCTACCGGTGATTTTACCCGACGCGTCGGATATCCGGAGGATACCGTCGTGGTCTTGAGATGGATGGTAGGGGCCGGTCTGGACTGACGGCGCCCTAGATATTGAGATTGAGACATTGAGATTTCGAGATATTGAGGTACTGAGATTTGATGATACAGGCCAGTCCGGATGGCCGGAGCCTGAGGTTTTGAGACATTGAGATTTATGTTTTGTGTCGATGCTAGACACTGTTGATGCTGATTTCATTTATGATACCTCATTTTAAAAATACAAAGGAAATCTCACTAATTTATGAAAACAGTTTCTTCATTTACATGTATTCTGTTTTCATGCATTCATACCTCATTCATATGATATATTGCTACCTGAGGCACTGACACGGGCACATGAGATCACACTCGGGTTAGATATTACCCTAGCCATTGTTATAGGCTGCATGTTATTCATATATTTGAGGACATATTATGATCATTGACCTAGGTTGCGTTATTCATGCGATTTTCTGTTCGTAGATCTTTTTCTACTCACGAGTTGGCAACTCACCCCCGTTGTGCCCCAGTTTCTTGCAGGTGTTGCCGTACGGATTTCATTACGGCTTTGCGGGCACGGTTTCTTTTCGGATGACTTGCTAGTAGGTGGGTTTATTGTATCTTACCCATCATTATACCTTGTATATTATATTTCAGTTGTATCTAGAAGTTCCATCAACCAAACTTGTATTTTTTTGAGATAGAGACCAGTAATGTTATTCTTTCGACCATAGAGTAGCATGTTATATTTCTTGAGTTTCTTGCTGGTTGAGTTCCATTTCTGTTGTGATCCTCGCCTTTAGGCGTTGTATATTTTGTTGCATACAGGTTGATTTGATATGGTTCTTCCTATTCTCTACTACTTCTCTTGGTTTGGATTTCTGGGTTTCGGCTTACTTAGCATACGTACGCCTTGAGACGCTCGTAGTCTAAGTGCCGGTCATGTTCCGTACTTTCGGGTCGTGACAACCGACACTGGCCTGGCTGAATGGTTAGCGAACTTATAGTGTGTAATTAATCCCGGCTAGTCTTACATTTTAGGGTTAGAAGGAAGATTTGATAAAAACTGTGGGAGCCATCCTGATTATTTAAAATAATAACCAATCTAATCTTTCAAGAGCATATGCAAAGTGTTTTCTTCTCTCTCTCTCCAGGTAGCGACCATATCACGCCTTAATCAAGATAATAATATGGATGTATTGACCGAACCAGCTTGTTATACCGAGCTGGGGAACGTTGGTTCCGCTCTATCTTATAATTATTATAAATCTTAGCAGGAAATAGAGGAATATCTATATTCCCACGCGACCCAAATGAGGAATGTGCGTGCTGATGCATCTTCTTCGGGTGTGTTTGTTACCGAGAACTGTTTCTTAGTATACTCTACGTCCTGGGTATTAGATATCGGATCAAGATCCCATATATGTAATATGTTACATGAGGTAAAGAAAGGTAGACAACTGAGAAAGGATGATCATTCTCTAGAAGTAGGGAATGGAGCAAATGTTGCAGCCAAAGTAGTTGGCGAATATCATCTTGTGTTACCAATTGGTAATACATTGATTCTGAATGAATGTTATTACATACCAAACCTGATATGCAATATTATATCAGTTTCTTTATTAAGTAAAGAAGGATATAAATTTGTATTGCAGGATAATGTTATGAACATTTTCCTGAATCAAAAGTTGATTGGATCAGGCACGTTATATAATGGCATATACGTTCTAAATCAAACTACAGTTCTCAACATACAGAACACACACAAGAGGAAAAGTTCAGAAATAAACGAATCCTTCTTGTGTTATTGTAGACTAGGTCATATCAATGCGACACGACTAGCTAAGTTGCATAAAGATGGATATTTTAATCAGTTTGAATTTACATCATATGAAACTTACCAGTCATGTCTCAAAGGTAAAATGACCAAAACTCCGTTTACTGGACATGGAGAAAGAGCTACTGAACTGTTGGGAATGATACATAATGATGTATGCGGCCCCATGTCTACACATGCCAGGAATGGTTCCTCGTACTTCATTACATTCACTGATGATCTCTCAAGATTCGGACATGTTTTCCTGTTGAAACACAAGTCTGAAGCTTTTTGAGATATTCAAGGAATATAAGTACGAAGTGGAGAACCAAACGGGTAAAAGTATTAAAATCCTTCGATCTGATCGGGGAGGAGAATACTTAAGCACGAAGTTTCTGGATTATTTAAAAGAGAATGGGATTCTCTCTTAGCTTACTCCTCCGTATACACCACAGCACAACGGTGTGTCGGAGCGGAGGAATCACGCCCTATTAGATATGGTGCGCTCTATAATGAGTAACGCTGAGTTACCCGTTTCCTTTTGGGGTTATGCGCTTGAGAAGCTGCATACCTATTGAATAGAGTTCCATCCAAATCAGTGCCTACCACTCCATATGAGATATGGAATGGGAAGAGACCATCTCTTAAACGAGTTAAGATATGGGGTTGTCCGACCTAAGTTGAAAAGCAAAATCCGGACAAGCTCGAGACAAGGTCGGTATTGTATAAGTTTGTTGGATATCCCGAACATTCGCGAGGGTATATCTTCTACCACACTGGGGAGAAAAAGGTGTTTTGTTTCTTAGCATGCCACCTTTTTAGAAAAGGAATTTCTTACGGAAGAAATTAATGGTCATGAGGTAGAACTGGAAGAAGTTCCAGCTAGACAAACTAACGGCTAATGATTTGGTAGAACCGGAGGATTCAATGGTTCCCGACGAACCTCAGCCTCTCCGCAGATCTAATAGGGTTTCTTATCCGCCTGAGAGATACTACGGTTTTCTCAATGACAGTGGGAGCGGGGATTGCATCATGGAAGATGATGACCCAACTAGTTTCGAGCAGGCCATCACAAGTGGGGACTCTGTGAAATGGCTGGATGCTATGCGATCTGAGATGGAATCCATATACACCAACAAAGTATGGACTTTGTAGTTGCACCTGAAGGGGTAAAACCCATCGGGAGCAAGTGAATCTTGAGAAGATTCTTGGTGCAGATGGAAAAGTTGAGACTTTCAAAGCTAAACTTATTGCAAAAGGTTGTTGTCAATAACCAGGTATGGATTTTGATGAAACCTTTTCTCTAGTGGCTATGCTTAAGTCCATCCGGATCCTACTTTCCATTGTTGCATACCATGACTACGAAATCTGGCATATCGACGTCAAGACCGCTTTTCTAAATGGTGATTTAGAAGAGAGCGTGTACATGACACTGCCGGAGGGCTTCGTAGACAGTAGGAGCAGCGGAAAGGTATGCAATTTCTTAAATCAAAATACGGATTAAAGCAGGCATCGCGGAGTTGGAACATCTATTTTGATGTGGCAGTTAAAGAGTTTGACTTCATCAAAATGGTAGATGAACTTTGTATATACAAGAAGGTTGTAGAGAGTAAGGTTGTCTTCCTCGTATTGTACGTGGATGAAATACTCTTGATAGGAAATGGTGTTCCTATGCTATACTCGGTCAAGCTCTACTTATCACTATGTTTCTCTATAAAGGATTTAGGTGACGCCTCTTACATCCTGGGAAGAAACACTGGACAACCGTGAAGAACATTTAAGTACTTGAGAAGGACTAAAGAAACGTTCTTGGTGTATGGTAACGGTGAACTTCAAGTGGAGTCCTTTACCGATTCAAGCTTCCAAAGTGATAAGGTCGACTATAAGACAGTCTCGGGTTTTGTCTTTACCCACAGTTGAGGGACGGTATGTTGGAAGAGTTCCAAGCTAGATACCGTGGCAAAATCAACGATAAATGGTGAATACATCACTGCCAACAATGCTACCAAAGAGGTTGTCTGGGTATAGATGTTCATGAAATGAACTTGGTTCCTACCAATGTGGGGACAATGGAGCTGTGGTTTAGGCCTAGAAACCCCGGTCCCATCAGTGATCCAGACATATTCTTAGGCAGTATCACCTGATCAGGGAGATGGTGGATCTTCAGGAGATCGAGGTCAGGAGAGTTGAAAGGAAGAATAACACGGCAGATCCACTCACGAAGGCTTTTCCCTAAAGAGACTTTAAGGGATGTTGGGTATGAGATACTACAACAACTGACCTTAGTGCAAGTGAGAGATTGTTACTTGCATGTATGCCCTAGTGGCCATTATTGTACATGATTGTATATTATAGTGGATGTTTAGACATATATAGGGAGGACTTTCTTGCTCGATATGATAGCATGCTTTCTGATTACTCTTTATCTTAACATGTATACTTATATTGTCTCTCTGTTACAGGTTGATAATCTTAGGATGTGGGCTTGACTACCAGGCCTATGATGGAGATCATACTAGTGGGGCCAGAGTAGTCCATAAGTCCATCCTTTAATTGTTCCTAGTCGAGGGTGTATCGAGACGGGGCATCGATATTCCAGAGTAGACTAGCATATACGCTTCTTAACCCATTTGATAGGCGATGGATGATCCCATATCCATTGGTGTTTGACATCAAATATGGTATACAGGTGCTCAGTGGAGACTGGGTACACTGAACAAGACTCGCCGAGAACTCCTAGATGGTATTATACCTAACGTCAGATAGCAGTTCTCTGGTGACACTGGTGCAGGTTAGTCTGTAGAATCGAGATCGTCATAGAGTCTTGTGTGATTCCCATTGTGCTTTGATTTCCACCTTACCACGTTCAAGAGAGCGTGCAAAACGGTCGTTTTTGGGTACAGTCCCGAGTCACATGGAGGCAATGAGTGATATGAGGGGTTTCGTCTCTCCCGGTATTGGGGGTTGATGTTGCGCTGTGCTCGATTGGTGTTGGGACTTTACCCGCACGCGCAAACGCGTATGTTTTGAAAATAGAATTGGTTTTGGAAATGGATGCGCACACGAGCTCGGTCTCGTTTTAAAATTTGAAAACCGCAAGTGCACGACGTGTTGTTGCGAGTCGGAAAGTACGGGTCGATCCGCGGGGAATTGTGTAATAGGTTTTGTTGAATTAAGGTTCGAGAAACAAAGAATATGAATTGGTTTGGTTGCCACTAAATATAAAACATGAAAAAAAAAGAAAATAAGTTAAGAAAGAAATAGCCGTAGCTATGGCTCGGATGGTGGAATCGCGACGATTCCTTCGACACTCCCTTACTTATGAGTTGTGCATCCTTGTGTCGATCCCAGCGTGAAGCATGACTTGTCAAGGCGGTTGCAAAGAACAAATCATCATGTTATCGGATTTCGTCACAAAACATGAAAACGAATCTATTACGTTCTTACTTACCATTCTTATGTCTATGCATGATGTATCAACACTAAGCAAAAGGGTTAGCAAGCATACAACATCAATACACATCAATTTGTAAATAAGAAGTAAAGGTATGTATTACTCTTTCTAGGTAAGTGGGTGAGAGTATATGGTATATGCTTGAATGAAAGGTGTCAAGAAACATAAACAACATACCATATCTCAACTAACTAGTAAGTTTAACACATAGTTAATTCTAAGATTAACCTTACAAATGGTGAACACGAAGAAATAGGATATGAGATAAAGGTTACAAATAACCATCGAAATTATCATATCATATCAAACACTTCCATTTAGCAATCTTAAGCTTATAATCACTATTAAGCACTTTAAACAATCACAAGAGGAGGAGGAAGGCAAAGCCATTCATCTCACATCCTCACCATCATCACAACCAAAAGATATTACTCAAACATTACAAAAATAGAAAATGAAACACAAAAGAAAAACACAAGAACATGAAGTTAAAGTAAAAGAAAGTGGTAGTTCTTTATTCACAAAATGGAAGGATTAGAGCTACAAGTTAGATAACAACCTTAACCTCCTTATTGGAGCTCTCAAATGAAAGCTCAAAGAGGGAAGAAGAGGAAGCTATGAAATGTTACAAACTGTTTTCTCACTCCAAAAGCCTCCCTGAACTATATCTGTGATCTGCTATTTATAGGCAACCCAAAATAAAAAGTTGCATATGACACTGGACTTACAAGACCACCAGGGACCCACCATCATTGAACGAACCAATTTGGCCCCAACTTGGACGCAAATTGCGGCCAAGATGAATTTATTTGCGGCCAAGAAATGGAGGATGGGGCCCACCTTTGGTCTGTGCACTTCTGGTCTCTTGAACATCTCTCTGTGTTTGCAATTTCTTTTAATTCATAACTGAGTGTAATCTGGAGTAATGTACAGAGAAGGGATCAAGTGGGGTATGACTTGTATTCACATTTCAAATCAATTCTTTTTCTCGTACATTGAACTATACCCACTTGTCCATGCCACTGTGTATCCACTTGCAAGACACCATGATTGTGTTTGCAACTTGATGTCTCATGATGGCTCATGTCCACTTGATCCATGATGGTTCATACATGAGTTATGTTGGACCAAAAATCATATTTATTTGTACACAACATTATTTTTTTGCAACACTCAATGTCTTGATCTGTTATCTGTCCCGTTTGCAGTTCCGGCTGAAAACCGTCGTTTTTGTGCATGTTGTGTACCGTTTCCAGTGTTTTTGCCTGTGTACCAGTAATCTGTACTAATGAGCAGACAAGGATAAAATAGCACTGTTTATTATCAAAACGATAGGAAAAGAGCGGTATTAAAAATGTAATAATTCGTGCCGAACAAATACCCCCAAACCTATCTTTTGCTCGTCCCGAGCAAAATAAAATCCTTACCTCACTTTCGCGGGGAACGCGATTGCACTGAGCCCGTGCAACAAGCCATTAAATCTCTAGATGTCCCTAGTAGGAGGAGTTTTGTATCTTGAGGGGTTTCAACAGATTACACCCACAAAATCCTGTCAAGTTAGTGTCGTGAAGAAACAATTGATTCTAATCTTAAGTTAAGTATCAAAGGTAGAAGTTCTATCACTCTAGTCAGAAACGTCCAATCCTATTTTTCATTCCTCACAATTTATTTAACATAACCTTATACACGCCTTTACGTTGTTGTGCGAATAGTGTCGACAAATTTTGAAGAACTTGATTAGGGTCATCATGTCATAATTATGGAACAGGATAGACTTCTAAAGGATCATACGAGTTTGAAAAGACTTAAGATTTTATCAAGTTTTGTTCTCCAGTTATGTTTCAAGTCAGAATTTATATCATTTTTAACAGAGAACCAAGTCTTATTTTTCACTCCTAACTGTCACCTGTTTTTTTTCCATACACATCTTTCATGATCGTGCACAACGTCTTATAATATAAACCTTCATATCTCCGCAAAAAAACTGTTTATAATAGAAAACTCATCTCCTCCAAGATTATTCTCCCACAAAGAACCTTGAGGACTTTTAACTCGGAGAGAACACATTCTTAGCTTGTTTTATTTGGTGATTGGAAACTTAACGACTTTTGGGTCAATGACTCCCAAACCAGATGGTTTTAGGGTATTAGGTGTGGAGACACCCAAGGAATTAATTACCCAAGTTACCAAGGCCCCAAAACAAAAGACTCATTTTGTTTGCTTTTAAAGTATTCTTAAAGCAGTGAAAACGGAGATATTGCCAGTATTTTATTTTTAATCCGAAGACGTGTTCATGTGGATAATGTGTGTAATCACTCCAACAGGGTTCCAGATTGGTTATTTTTCAGACTTATAGCTTCTATTAAAACCTTAATAATATCCTTCATATCTACATCACTTTGTGAACTCTTCTTGATATTACTTAACTTAGAACAAACATGTTTGATCCTAAAGATGTTTATCAATTTTCAAAAGTTTGAGACATGTCAGACATTTCATCTAATTCACAAAAAGCTCACGACACGTGTAAAGTGATATAAAAGACGTATATTAGCTATGGTTAAACTCAAAGGAGGGTTAGTTTTCAGTTTTTCAATCTCTCGAAAAAGATTTAGTTACTTCTATCTTATTAACCGAACCGTCAGACTTTGAGTCTAAGTTCCCTCGCTATCTAACATGACGAAAAAGTTTTTATGTTTTTTTTCTAATGAAAATTTTCAATTTTTATGGGTTTTTAATATGTATGCAATACAGAATATACACATGATGCAGCAAAATAAACGCAGTGCTCACCCCCAAACCTGAGTTTTACGATCTCATTATCGTTACCCCCGCCTCCGGTAGCTAGACTTAAATATCAAGGTGAGAATTTTATTCAAAGAAAAAGAAAAAACCTAAGACTAATTACTGCATATACAAGTTAAAAGATTGGGTTAGTCCAGAAATTAATACCAGCCATTTAAATTTTTTGTCTATATAATGCAAGGGCTGGTAAAAGAATATGTATATAAAAAAGAAAAAGAAAAAGAAAAGGTATATGTTAGATGTTAGTGAAGGGCATGTGCATGTAAAAGTAGGGATCAGAAGACGCTGAAGATAAAGATGAAGTTTTGAAGAGGTTAAAGAATTACTTCCTGGATGAATTGAATGTTCATAAAGCAAATATTGAGTTCCGAAGCCAGGTTCGTTTAAAAACTGGAGTTCATCCGCAAAAATTTCGGCAAAAGAAAGGTTCCAAGGATGTTCCCAAATTGATTCTGACTCAAACTCACCAAGAATATCAAGTTCATCAGCAAAAATCTCCTCAAAACTCTGCATGAAAGAATGTTTTTTAATACCGCCTTCCTCCCTATAATCTACCACAATTCTATTCTTATTGCTACAACTCACAATTCCCAATACGAGTTCTCCCTCGTCACATTCACAAATGGGTAGGTACGTGTCATCCAAAAAGTAGGTTCACACACTAACATTTCATCCAAAACAATATCACTAGGTGATACAAAAATTGTGGGTTCCTGATCATTGATCTCTTCTGATAATCTATCCAAACTATACCTGTAAAAATCACAAGATTCCTCCTCTAAAATTGGAATGCAAAAATCAGTCGAAGGTTTTTCTTATGTGTCCTGATAACACTTAGTCAATTTAATTGCATCGTCATCTATGAAATCATCAAAATTCAATTGATCGTTTATCTCACTCGGATGATTTCCTAGATAACAGACATTAACACTATTGGGTTCTAATTGACCGTGTTCACTCCCTAGAATCCTCACAGCTAAATATTTCGCGTGTTCCTCTATTCTTGCCAATGATTGAGCTTGAGCAAGAAACAATTGCTCAGACTGATGTATACACAGGGCTAGCATAGAAGCTGATTGATTCTCGACCGCAGTCATTACTTCAATACCCTTCTCTAAAGTGGACAACCTAACATCCATATCACTATCATACCCTAATGATGTGTCAGTTGTTTCAGGCAAGGAGGGTTGTGATGGTGGTGATGCTAAAGCAATCAATCTGTCAACCTCTTTCTCTAAGTGTTCAATCATTTGATCTATGGTTGAAGTGGGACTGGGTTCAAGAGTGTTAGGTAGATGACCGTTATCAAAACTCTGGGACGGTTGGTCACCCCCTACGAAAGGACAGTTATCTTGAATGTGGGAAAAATCTTGGCAATTTGAACAAACGAATCGGGGCTGAGCATAAACAAAAGAATAAGAATCGTGAAAAATTGAATTGAATTGTGTGTCACCCATATTAACAAGAATTCACAAATATCATAAAAAATAAAGAATATCACACGTCTAGCAATCTATGTTATGCTAAGTCAACTAGATCTGCTCAAGAACCTGATTTTCGAAGTAAAATTGTGTCGAGAAATGGGCTCAAGATATACGGATCATGAAGCCAGGTAAGTGCAGAGATAAGGGAAGGTTATCCAACGCTTTCGCGAAGTTCCTTAATTAGAATAACCCTTTCTCATTTGGCGGTTTTGCCGTGAACACTTGCCTAGACACCCCATGAACGATATACCGTTAAGCAGTGTTCTAAACACTGTCAACTTCTCCTAGTGAGCGCGAAGTCCTTAAAGTCAGAGTTCTAATTGATTTTAAAATTACTAGGGGTATGCATGAATGCAGTTTTGTGATTTGTGGGCCTCGGAGAAAAGTGATGAAATCCTTAACCGTATTGTTTGGTTTCGTGCCCTTAATATCCGTATTAAGATGCAAACGCGCAATCAATAAAAGAACTTTAAGAAATTAATCAATTAAGCAATTCTTTTTTCGTTTTAAGCCTAAGCGCTGCAATAAATACGGGTTAGTTCTCTGTGCAATTGGTGGAAAATTTTGCGAAGAATCCCGCAAAAGATAGAATATTGGAATGCGTCGGATTTGAACGAAGGTGTTAGAAAACTACGTACCGATATGATTTTGGGTTTAGAAACCCCCTTTGAAGTGATTACGGGTATTTGAATATTCGCTTGCGCGGGTCAAACTACCCAGATCTTTGGCACTATACTTCACTAACGTCTTGCAATTAAATTTGAATCTTGCTCTACACGATCGCTTCTCGTAATCCCGTCGAAATCTGAAAATGTCGGAAAATACAATATTTAGTGCAAAAAGCGATATATATGGCCAATTAGCTACACACACATAATTGTGAAATTTTTCATATACCAATAGATCACAAATAGGATAAATAAGCAAACAACAAACAATCGGAACAAATGGTGGCAAATGAGCCGCAAATTGCGGCCAGATTGAATTAATTGGCGGCCAAATATTTGAGTTGGTGCTCCAACTTTTCACCGTGTGGTTCTTGTCCTATTAGTGTCCTAATATTATATTCAAAATCCTATAATTAAACTAAGTGTGACGGCAGATCAAAAAGACAGAGAACAAATGTTAGAAAAGTTAGTGTTTTGTTAGTTTTGAAAAAAAAAATTGAGTTAATAGTTAGTTTGTTAGTACGAACCAGAAATAACAAAACCTAATGACTACCAAATCCCCGGCAATGGCGCCAAGAACTTGTTGGGACTTTACCCGCACGCGCAAACGCGTATGTTTTGAAAATAGAATTGGTTTTGGAAATGGATGCGCACGCGAGCTCGGTCTCGTTTTAAAATTTGTAAACCGCAAGTGCACGGGGCGTTGTAGCGAGCCGGCAAGTACGGGTCGATCCGCAGGGAATTGTGTATTAGGTTTTGTTGAATTAAGGTTCGAGAAACAAAGAATATGAATTGGTTTGGTTGTCACTAAATATAAAACACGAAAACAAAGAAAACAAGTTAAGAAAGAAATGGCCGTGGCTTTGGCTCGGATGGTCGAATCGCGAAGATTCCTTCGACGCTCCCTTACTTATGAGTTTTCCGTCCTTGTGTCGATCCCGGTGTGAAGCATGACTTGTCAAAGCGGTTGCGAAGCACAAAGCATCATGTTATCGGATTTTGTCTTAAAACACGAAAATGAATCAGTTACGTTCTTACTTACCATTCTTATGTCCATGCATAATGTATCAACACTAAGCAAAAGGGTTAGCAAGCATACAACATCAAAACACATCAATTTGCAAATAAGAAGTAAAGGTATGTATTATTCTTTCTAGGTAGGTGGGTGAGAGTATATGGTATATGCTTAAATGAAAGGTCTCAAGAAACATAAACAACGTGCCATATCTCAACTACCTAGTAAGTTTAACACATAGTTAATTCTAAGCTTAACCTTGCAAATGGTGAACACGAAGAAATAGGATATGAGATAAAGGTTACAAATAACCATCGAAATTATCATATCATATCAAACACTTCCATTTAGAAATCTTAAGCTTACAATCACAATTGACCACTTCAAACAATCACAAGAGGAGGAGGAAGGCAAAGCCATTCATCTCACATCCTCACCATCACCACAACCAAAAGATATTACTTAAACATTACAAAAATAGAAAATGAAACACAAAAGAAAAACACAAGAACATGAAGTTAAAGTAAAAGAAAGTGGTAGTTCTTTATTCACAAAATGGAAGGATTAGAGCTACAAGTTAGATAACAACCTTAACCTCCTTAATGGAGCTCTCAAATGAAAGCTCAAAGAGGGAAGAAGAGGAAGCTATGAAATGTTACAAACTGTTTTCTCACTCCAAAAGCCTCCCTGAACTATATCTGTGATCTGCTATTTATAGGCAACCCAAAATAAAAAGTTGGATATGACACTGGACTTACAAGACCACCAGGGACCCACCATCATTGAACGAACCAATTTGTCCCCAACTTTGCCGCAAATTTCGGCCAAGATGAATTTATTTGCGGCCAAGAAATGGAGGATGGGGCCCACCTTTGGTCTGTGCACTTCTGGTCTCTTGAGCATCTCTCTGTGTTTGCAATTTCTTTTAATTCATAACTGAGTGTAATCTGGAGTAATGTAGAGAGAAGGGATCAAGTGGGTATGACTTGTGTTCACTTTTCAAAACAATTCTTTTTCTCATACATTGAACCATACCCACTTGTCCAAGCCACATGTGTATCCACTTGCAAGACACCATGATTGTGTTTGCAACTTGATGTCTCATGATGGCCCATGCCCACTTGATCTATGTGTAAGTCAACGTTACACACCCCACAAGATGCGGGGAGGTAGAATAGGTAAAACAATCATTTTGTTCAAAATAACATCGACTATCAATCGGATCTTTGCTAAACCATAACTAACAAACTATCTAGAAGTAGTTAACTACTATGATAGATTTTTATACCTCAAGATACTAGTCCTTCTTATTCTTGTTGTTCACCTCCTCGTCGGCCTCCTCGATGTAATAGAAGATCCACCCGAGTGTTCCTTCTTCAAGCTTTAACCTCTAACTTGAGGTAACTAAGTGGCTAGGATTGCTAATCCAAGTGACCTAGAGGATATAGAGGTAGATTAAGGATCTATTAGTCTTGCTAACCCTAGGGTTCTCAACACATGAGAGGATTAGGGTTAGGATGAAGAAGATGAGAGCTTGAGGAGAAAGAATGTGTTTGTGATAATGAATTGAACTTGAGTCATTTGGATAATATCATGAAGCATGAAAATATCTAAGAAATAAATTATCAACCATGCTTCATTAATTATTTTGAGGTGAATCACCTCATGATTCATGGTGCAATTAATGAAAATTACACATCACCTCTCCGCCTCATTAAGTTTAATTCACAAATGAATTAAAACTAAATGAGTCACCTTTCTTCTAGAAGCTTCTCGACTAATTACGAGAATGCCCCTCCTATCCGTATTTACGAAAAACACGGATATACTGAGACTGCATAAATCCAATAATCCAATACTAGAATCTGGCTTAAACCAAAGCCTACTAGTATAATCTGTCCGAACATCATACGTGCACAAGTACACGTATATGTCCGAACCCTGTCATAAAACCATACGACCTCTATATCGTTTCTCCTGAAGCAGGGAAACCCTCTGTGTGGGACTCTAAAGACTCGGCACTACGCTGGCAGTGGATTTAGCCACAGGCCGCAAGCGGTACTAGCGGTACGTAACGGTCCCCAGGTAGATGTCGATAAGAAGGTCGATGAGGAAACCCATCCGAACTCCTACTGAGCCTGATGTGACAATCTCCGTATTGTCCGGTCTGTTCGTCTAAGACTATCGCATATCGGGCCTAGGGGGGCGACAAGCGTCAGTCCCCTAAAAGCGGTATAAGTTGTGTCGGAGTGAAGCCCATTACACCTTGAGAAGATACTGGAAAACTTACCGGTAAATCTCGCTTGCCTTGGCCAGGGACCTTGCATAATGGCTTTCTAAACACAACGCGATATCAACCCCCAACACCGGGAGAGACGAATCCTATCTAACCGCCATTGCTTCCAAGTGCTTCGGAACTGCACCCAACTGCTACCTGTTTGCACGAATCAGTCGAGCCGTGGTAGGGTAGCAATCTAAGAACAGTGGGAACACACTCGAGGCGAAGCAGCAGTGTCAAGTCTATGGACTATGCTGTACTCATGTCACCTGGGAATTGTTAACTGACGACGGATATAATACCAACCAATAGTTCCCTGTGAGTCCTGTCCGGTATACCCGTAACCCAACGAGCACCTGCATACTATCTCCAGTACAACGTACTAATGGCTGTGAGACATACCATCTCCCCTGCTGGGACGAGAAGCGTATATACTAGTCTACTCCGGAGTATCGATGCCCTGTCTCGATAATTCTACGACTAGGGACCTGAAAAAGGATGTGCTTGTAGACTACCCAGCCCCCACTAGTGTGACTGCCATCACAACGCTGGTAGTCAAGTAAGATCCTATGGGCTCTATCAATATGTATTCGCGATATGCTAAAAGAAACATATACACATATTAAGATAGATATAAACAAAGTAGCATACTGCTATGTTGAGAAAGACAGTTAATACAACTGTGAATATTCCAAGCTTCCATTAAGTAATATACAAGCTAGTATGATACAATAATGGCCCCTAGGGCATATACACTAACACCATGATGGTTCATACATGAGTTATGTTGGACCAAAAATCATATTTATTTGTACACAACATTATTTGTTTGCAAAACTCAATGTCTTGATCTGTTATCTATCCCATTTGCAGTTCCGGCTGAAAACCGTCCTTTTTGTGCATGTTGTGTACTGTTTCCAGTGTTTTTGCCTGTGTACCAGTAATTTGTACTAATGAGCAGACAGAGATAAAATATCACTGTTTATTATCAAAATGATAGGAAATGAGCGGTATTAAAAATGTAATAATTCGTGCCGAACAATTGGCTATAACAAGAAGTCCCTGGCCAAGGCTGATACTGAGATTTACCGGTAAGTGTTATCAGTAGTTTCTCGACCCGTTATAAGCCTCACATCGGCATGACTTATCAAGTTATTAGGGTCTGACGTTTACCACCCCAGACTAGATATACGACATATCAGACGAAGTGATCGGACTGTACGGTAGTGTTACTTATTGGATTCATGAGAGTATGAGTAGCTTGCTTGTTGATCTTCTGATCACTCAATACCCGGATAGCCGGTACGTCCAGCTAGTACTGCTGACGGCTTGTGGGTAACTGATATGATCATTACCTACTGTCAGCGTATTGACGAGTCTTTAGAGTCCTACACAGAGGTTTCCTGGTTCAAGCGAAATGAAGAAGGATACATAAATGATATGTGCGGGACCGAGATTAATACGTGTATCTGATACCGTATTCTTATCTCGCGATATATGATATCGTTCGGTTATATGTGATATAACCGGATTATTGAATGAAGTGTTGATTCGATAAGTTGATATATATGATATTAGTCGGTTGTATACGATACAGTCGGATTATTAAATCAAGTGTTGATTTAATAATTTAATATATAATTATATATTTGATATATTAATATATATTAACTAATATTAACTCACTTAAGAATTTCTTTTCTCATTGTACATTTAATATATATGTGATATATATTAATGTATTATTTCTTTGTGTCATGCTTGATGATATATTATACATGGGTCTATAAGACTCATACCATACCATAGATAATTAGGGTGATTAATTATTTATGGTATAAACAAAATTAGATGGAAATGGCATGGTTTGTGAAGCTTGGAGAAGCTTGTTGAAACCATTGACTTAGTCCACTAATTTTGCCTTACTTTAGATTTTTATTAACCCAACCATTATCTTTAGCCATGGTTAAGTCTCTATAATGATAATATATGATATCATCTCACCCATGGTTTCCACTTCACTCTCATTCTATTCTAGACTTCATCTTCTTCCTTATTTCCATTGAGCTCTCTAGGTTTTCTTGAGGTGAAGAAAAAGTGCGAGAAAAATAATTCTAAAGTGAGCAAAATTCCTACTTCATCAATCTACACTAGACTAGCCGTTTAGTATAGGTTGTTTGCTTCACTAATTCTCAATTAGTGAAGAGATAGCTTGAGTTGGAGATTTCTCGACGTAGATCATTTTCGGCCTCGAAGTTCTTCAAGCAAGCTTGTTCCTTTCTCCTAGTGGAGCCTAACGAGAGTCCGGGAGACCACTACTTGGAGCGAAAGGACTACTACACGGAGCTTTTGAAGTGAAGGACCAATCTACAAAGGTTGTATTCCATGTTCACTTAGTGTAAATTTGTTTACATGTTAGTTAAACCCCAATTCTCTAGTTAGATCCTTAGTTTGGGTTGCTTTGCTCTCAAAATTTTTTAAAATTGCATACCCGATGCCTTATAAAACCTAATGAGAGTGCTAAGGAACCCAGCACTATTTCATTCCTCGAGGATAGGTGGAGCGGCGGTGACCTTTACTGAGGGATCCTGGAAGGGCGCCGCGCCTAATGCGGGCTTGGACGAGCGGCCGCCGTCGCCCATCCTTCCCTATACTTTGGCGGCCATGATCTTCGACCGGTCCATAGGCTCTACGGAAGGAAATAAAAAGGGTTAACGACAGAAGCAGCAAAATATACTAGGTATAAATTGATCGGCTAAGACCTAACTTACCTATAAAGCTCGTGAGACTGAGTCCCACCTAGCTCAGGGCCCGCTCGTAAAGCAAGGCGTCGGCACGCTGGATCGGCTACCATCAAGATACGACCCCCGCCTCCAGAGCGTTTGACCGCTTGGCCTTCGGGCAATCTGCCCTATACCACTTGGTGCGCACCGGCCACTCTTCCCTTTGGAGGACCGACGAAGACGAACATCTTCTTCCACACATGGATGGAAGAAAGGACGACCACTACCCCCGACTCGGCCGCCCTACCCTTATACTTTTTAAAGGAGAAGTAAATCCAACTCAGCTTATCCTTACGAGTATCCAGATAGTTCTTATAGCAGAGAAAGGACAGGAAAGGACCTAGACTAAAGGGGATCCGATCAATTTTAACCCGGACCAGGAATCCGAGGAGAATCCTCCATGAATTCGATGCTATCTGGCCCTGGGCGAGTTGGAAACAATGAAGGATGGCATAAATCTCGGGTGAAAAAGGAACACGCATCCCTGCTCGGAACACTTCCAAGTACAGGGAAATCTCATTATCCTATATCTGGACTGCCCGTTCATCCTCCTTAGCCAGACAAAGTGTGTAGCCAGAGGGAATATAGAAAAAAGCCCGGATGTCGGAAAGCTTGTCCGACCTGTTCAGCATCGAGGCAACGTCACGAGTATTCTTGATACGGACCATAGGGGTCTTCTTGGTCCCCCGACGAAGAGGAACAAGGGAATTGCCACCCTTTAGGGGAGAACCCTATAGGGTTACGGCAGTGCCCCAGCCATCAATCCGTGGCCAAACGCGGAACAAAAACCTTAAAAAACCGGCGCTAACGGAATCCTAATCGACAGATCGTACAATTAACCATATACTGGTTCTATAAAAAGAGTTTGGAGAGGTTATACATGTTAGGAATATGTATGCCCTAGAGGCGATTATTGTACATGTGATGTATATTATAGTTGATGATTGGACATATATATAGATGACTTTCCTGCTCGATATGATAGTGTGCTATCTGGTTACTCTTTATCTTAACATGTCCACTGGTATTCTATACTGTCTTGCTCTTGCATGTTGATAAAGCCTTTAGGATATGTACTCGACTACTAGGACTATGATGAGATCATACTAGTGGGGACAGGGTGGTCCAAAAGTACATCCTTTAATCACTTCCTAGTCGAGGGAATATCGAGACTAGGGCATCGATATTCCAGAGTAGACTAGTGTGTACGTTTCTTGTCCTTTAGAGGGCGATGGTTGATCCCACAACCATTGGTGTGTGACATCAAAGATTGTACACAGGTGCTCATTGGAGAATGGGTACACCGAAAGGACTCGCCGAGGACTCCTAGTTGGTAGTATACCTATCGACAGATAGCAGTCCTCTGGTGACACTGGTACAGGTTAGTTTGTAGACCCGAGATCGTCATAGAGTCTTGTGTGGCTCCCACTGTGCTTTGATTTCCTCCCTACCATGGCTCAAAGGAGTAATGCAAACATGTGGATTTTAGATACAGTCCCGAGTCACATGGAGGCAATGAGCGATAGGAGGGGTTTCGTCTCTCCCGGTATTGAGGGTTGATGTTGCGCTATGCTCGATTGGCTATAACTGGAAGTTCCTGGCTAGGGCTGCTGATGAGATTTACTGATAAGAGTTATCGGTAGTTTCTCAAACCATTATAGGCCAGACATCGGCATGACTTATCTCGTTACTGGGGGCTGACGTTTACCACCCCTAGACATGATAAGCGAAATATCAGACGAAGAGACTGGACTGTACGGTAGTGTTACTGATATGCTTCATGGAGAGTATGGACGAGGTTGCTTGTTGATCTTCATATCGCTCAATACCCGGGTAGCCGTTACGTCTAGCTAGTACCGCTGACGGCTTGTAGGTGGCTGATGTGATCATCACCTACTGCTGGCGTATGGACGAGTCTTTAGAGTCCCACACAGAAGTTTCCTGGTTCAAGCGTAATGAAGTAGGACACATATGTGATATGTGTGTGGGCCTGATTAAATACGAGTATGTGATACCGTATTGTAATATGGCAGATATCTGTTATCAGTCAGGTTATATGTGATATAACCGGATTATCGAATCAAGTATTGGTTTGATAATGTGATATTTAGATTAATGATATTAGTCGGTTATATGTGATATAACCGAATTATTAGATCAAGTGTTGATTTAATAATGTGATATATATTATATGTGATATAGTTATATCTTAACTAATATCATTAGCTCACTAATTTTTTTATATATATATTAATGTATATTTGATATGTATAAATATATATATATATATATATATTATTTGAAGCATGGCATGTTTTTCTATTTTTAGAAAATAGAAAAATGAGGTGTAAATTGTGGAGATATTTGTGGTATGGTTCAAGACATGGGTTTATATGTTTTTATATTACTCTTGACTCACTATTCAAGCATGGTTACAATTTTAATTGGATTTTTATTCTATACATGAATGGGTGAGGAGAGAGATGGTTCATATTATTCATTCTACACTTGCTTCATGGTTCATGCCTTAGCCATTTTTCAAGAGCTCTTTTCTTCTCTTGCTCTCTACAATTTTCTTCACCTCACCTCCAAGCTCAAAACCCTCACATGAGATGTGAATCATTGAGCTTGTGAGACCTTAGTGAGCTTTACGTATCCCCTACTTCATCATCCTACACCAAACTAGCGATTTGGTGTGGTGTGTTTCCTACACTAAAAGTGTTTAGTGTAGTGAAAAGCTTGTGCTTGTGGACTTCGGGTGGATCGTCTTTGGCACGAAGATCACGAAGGAGGTTCGTTCAACTTGGTGAGGAGCTTTGAAGAGTCGTGTGGACTTCATCCCGGAGCTTTTGAAGAGAAGAACACGAAGTACAAAGGTTGTATGCTCTTAAACTTTCTCTTAAGTTTTATCACATCACAAAGGAAAAACCTAAAATTCTAGTAGTGATCTTGTTAGTCTAGCTTAGCACCTAGAAAAATTAAAATTTGGCATGCTTGATGCCTCTTGAACCCCTTGACGGTGCTAAGATCGACTTTCATGGTATCAGAGCCAAGCTAGAACATTAGGATTATTTGTAGCGACGTTAGAAATCCGCCGTTTTTATCGTACAAAAACTGCCAAAAAAACAGTTTCGAAATTGATATTTTGAGTTGTTTGCACACCCTGCGGGCTCACGGTTTGAACCTAGAAGCCATGGGGTGGAGTGTACGCACTCCGGGGACACCCCGGGGTGGACCGAACGGCTGGGCCCACTCTCCAAGACCACCACAAGGTGGTCTTGGTGGTGGGGACCCGAAACTGCCCCACCTTGGGCAGTTTCGGTTCTGCCTCACCCCCTGGCCACCTCGTGGTGGCCTCGGGGTAGGGTACCCCCTCTAGGCCTCCCTTTCGATACTTATTTGTTGGTCTTCGCCCCCGCGAAGATTCGGACGGGTTTCGAGTTCGTTTCGACTCCCGGAATTGCTTAAAACGCTCGGTTTTGAAACTTTAGCTCACTGTTTTTCAAGTGTTGGAAAAATTGGTTTAAGTTTGCTAATTGTGTGCGGAATTATAATGTAGCGGTTATTATACAAGCTTTGTGATGTGTGTGATACAATTATTAGAATCCGTATTAATTAGTTTTATGAAAACTAGTTAGTAAATCTAGCTGTTTAGTCTCAATTGATTGATTGCAACGAAGTTTTGATTCGGATCAAAACTCCGTTGCAATTGCGTATTGTACGCAATCACCTAGTCGGGAATCTTGTTGAATTATCCGACACATTATTGAAAAGTGTTTTCAATTTGAGACTAAAATGCAAGTTTTACATGTTAGGCAGGAAATTCGGAATTGTGATATTCCAGGTTTATGATGTCTAAGAATAATGCGGATTCTAATCATTGTAGTTTTCTATTTCTTTTCTGCGACCGTAAGTGTAATATGTGGGGTATCCCAATCTCTTTGCTATATGTCAAAGAGTTTTTAGGATACGCATATTTACTTACGTTGATGACATGAGATGTTATGTGTTGCTTATGATATGATTTATTAGATCGTCGTGATTGAATAGCCGGGGGGTTTTATGTGAGATGAGAGTTTTTATATTTTCATTCATGTAAAATTCAATGTAATATTCTTTTATTGGGGCACTTCCGGGTTGAGTATGATGTCACCACCATTGTGTATTATTTACTTTTCCGCATTAGGATAGACCCAAGGTGGGGAGCACAAGTAACCGGGTTCTAGAGTCCAGTGGGAGACCATCTCAAGGAGTTGAGACTGGGTTTCTGTAACGTTTTGAAAATCGTTTCGGTGAAATTTCGGAAAATCGGTAAAATAAGAGGGTTTTCTGTAAAAAGTCAAAATACAAATATCATTATTATAAAATTAAATATACATATTCTAGCTATGTAATTGCTAGTATTTGGTGTTTATTGAGCCACCGGTAAAATTTCTAATTTTCTGAATATTTTCCGAAATTAATTATTTTAATATTATTTTAAGCCGTCACTAATACATTTAATTAGGGAAAATTACAAATTGGAATGGGTTGAAACAAATTTTGTGTATCATAACAAATTAAACAAAATTTTAGCATGTTGTTTCTGAAATGAAATGAAGTTGTTAAACGGTTTAGAAAATGTCGAAGAAAAATGGCTTAAATAGTGAAATTTGTGTTAATGGGAATTGGGGTAATACATTTATCTTTTTCCCTAACCCACACACCACACCTCACCCTCTCTTCCTCTCCCCTAGTGGCTGGCCCCCGTTTGACAGCCCTCTCCCTCTCTCTCTCTCCAATCACCTCACTTTTCATTACTTAAACAATGAAAAGAAAAGAAAATGAAAGAAAGTCAAAGGGGTGTGGGCCTTGTCTTTTCTCCTCACTTTCAACCCCTCCCTCTCTCTCCTCACTTCCCCTAATTCCTGGCCGAAAATCCCTCCCCCCCCCAACAGCAGCAGCCCCTCCCCCAAATCCACTCCATTTTTGCATCAAAAATCCACAAAAATCACTTCAAATCCATACAAATTCAAATCTGATTCAAATTCCAAGCCTTACCCATTATTCTTTGAGCAATCCTACTTGAATCCTTGGAGCAAAGAGAGCATTTTGGAGGCTAGGTTGTGTGTTTGATCATGGATTGTGACGTATAACTCTTGACTTTTTGTTAAATTGTTGTTGAATTACTTCCAATCTAGCTAATTAGGAAATTAATTATGGTTCTAATTGAAAGATTTGGGTTTTCAAGAGAAGGATTAAATTATAGTTAGGTTTTTTGTTGTGTGATTATGGTTGCAAGTGTAATTCATCATATTGTGAAATGAAAAACCTAATCAAAATGCTAGTTTGCAAATTGTTATGTTGGAATTGTAATAATTAGGCTATATTGCAAACTAGGTTTTTGTAAACCATGAATTTGATTAAGAGAAAAATGTAATTAGGTTTTTCATGACTTCATTAACATTATAAAATGTAGTTTAATACTTTAGATCATGCAAATCCAAGCTAGATTGTTGTATGTGCATTTTTGCTATAAAATGGTCGAAATTGGTTAAAATTGCAAACTAGGTTTTTGAAATTGAATTAAATTGTGGGTTTAAAAGTTACGTAATGGTTTCTATGGAATAATTAAGATATTAAGTTATCATCTTGGTCACTAGAATTGTTAAAACATTATGTTTTGTACAAAAACGGTAAACCTTGCTTGCTAGGTTTTCGGAAAAATAGCTTTTAAAGTGAGTTTGGGGTTTTTGTGAATTTTAACTTATTCCATATATATGTTTAGTGTTTGTGAATGTGAAAATGGGTGTGTTTGGGTTTTTCTCGATGGTTTGGCATTTGTACGCCGACGTCGAGGGTTTTTGGGTTGATTTGTGAAAGCAACCATAGGTCTTGACCTATATGGGATTCGTGTGTCGTTTTGGTCATGAGTCGGATTTTAATGCGATACGGTGCATTATGATATGTAGGTACCCCGTGTGGACTTCGAGACGACAAGCAAGCGCGTGGTGACGTCGGCACCGGCGAGCGAGGACCAGGTGAGTAGATTTATATCAACGGAGAGAAGTCGGGTGAATGGCGTATAGCACCCCCGCAGTTCGTGGTGATGTATACGAATACGTATACACACACATATTGATTATATATTGTTTGATGTTTTTGATGATAAAGATGGATATTTGGTGTGATTGGATTAGTGTAGTGTTGCGAAACCCTAGAGTAGTGGTTGCACCACACATACACACACACACCCATACTTGCATACATTCTTCTTTCATATGTGCTTAGATGGGAATATATATATTTATGTGTTCACATGGGTATGGAACTATGTGTTCACATACTGGATTTAAGGATAGTATTTGGGATGTGAGGTGAGTCGATGAGATTTGATTTGAGACCGTGAGATCGGTGATTTGGCGGAATTCGTATTTGAGATACGTCATGATGTTATAGCGGATCTTTGGACGATGATACCATGTGAATAGTGATATAAATAAAATGGTCGACATGTGATCGTGATATGAGATATGATATCCTAGGATGTTGATAATAGGCCGTATTGGGCGATGTATACTCCTTCATGATGATATGTGCTGATGATATCGGTTTGTACGAGACTGTCGATCAGTAGTCAGATCATGATTATATTGATGATATTAGTATTGTACTAGGCATAGATCAGTACCCGGATTATGATCTTTGATAAAGAGGATACCAGCTGGATAATGTGATGAATGTGATATTGACCGTACCCAGATTTGGGAATGCCGTACGACGGATTTACGTACGAGCTATATATTGATGTTTGATCCGCACTCTTGACTTGGGAATATTTGATTATAGATATGGTATCGGATGTGATATTATCGAGGAAGGATCACCGACTAATATAAATATATATATATATATATATATATATATATATATCGACTCAGATGTTAGGCGGTTTCCTTACCTTCAGTTAGCCTGTTAGCTCAGCCCTATAGTTTAGTGTAGCTGTATGACTCATATTACTTTAAATGCAGATTTGTTATCGTTGTGTTTAGTATTTAGCTCCCGCTCATTATTGTTGTTCGCTCCGCATCGCCTGCTTACATTATGATTCATATTCTATTGTTGATATCATGCTGTTAGGACACCAGCACCATAACCGATGACGCGTATGTACCACGTACACTTACTTGCCGGCTCATACACATCTTCATCAGAAATTTCCATGTCACGAACACTTTAGAAAATACTATTTCATTGACATAGGTTGTTAGCTAATAGTTTAGACATGATATTTGTGTACTTGCCTTATATGCTAGTTTAGACATTGTAGTTATTACTCGCTACTTCATGCTTGTTATTATTCACTGTTATGCCGCATTCATGGATTTTTATGCCTATATTCACTGTTTACATGCTATTGATGATTTGGATTCGGATTTTTATGAGATTTCCTGGATTTGGGGGAAAACCGCAAAAACATATATAAATTTCTTTTCTCTCTCTTTTTAAATAAAAAGCGCGGTTTTCCCATGATGTATGAGTCGTCCACCATGAGTTTGCTCATGGATTTCGTGTAGGGTTCCTAGGCACTCTTGTGAGGGTTCATAAGGCATCAACCATGCCCGAATAAAATTTTAGACGTGCCGAACAACCCAAAGCCGGGATCTTTGCTAGATTATTAGGGTTTAACATGCAAGTAAACATCTTTACTACTTAGTGTGAGGGATTACAACCTTTGTAGTCCGCTCCTTCGCTTCATAAGCTCCGAGTAGAAGTCCCTTCGCCGCGATCCACGATCTCCCGGACTCAAGAGAGGCTCCACGGCTCGAACGATCCATGCTAGCTTGTAGTGTTCCGTTTCTCCGATGATCTATGTCGAAGTTGCTATAACTCAAGCTCTCTCACTCTAATGAGGTGAACACCCTAATCTAATGGGCTAGATTAGATGAGGATGATGGAGTAGTATTTATGCTTTCCTTTTATATCATATTCTCACAAGAAATCATCAAAAAAGGAAAATCTAGCAAGCTTTCTCAAAGCTCAAGAGAGAAGAAGATGATGAATAATAAGATAATCCTTTTGTGATGAATAATGAAATGCATATATGAATTAATAATGTAACCATGGTTAAGGGATGACAAGGATAACCCTTGTAGAGAATCAACTAGAGCTAGGGTTTTGTTGGGTTAAAGAGTGAGTCATGGATAAATATCAACATAATATCTTTCTCATGACAAAAGGAATTCCTTCTAGAAAGATCAAGAAGGAGCTAACCCTAATCAAACCCTAACCTTGTTTAATCTCTACTAAACATGTTCCATTATTAATCATATCATGTTGCAATAATATATATCACATATATATTATATATTTGCAACAAAAGAAAATAATACAATTAACATATATCGCATATATATATCAATGTATTACCCTGTGAGAAAATGACATAATAAAGTGAGCCAATATTAGATAATGTAATACAATATATCATATATATTATTATACATTAAATCATCGAATCAACACTTGATCCGACAATCCGGCTATATCGAATATAACCGACTAATATATTATGTACCGATTCATCGAATCAACACTTGATCCGATGACCCGGTTCATATCTAAATATCGCGAGAATATAATACGGTATCTCATATCGCATTATCCTCGGTCCTGCACATATCACATATGTGCCTCTACTCCGTTTTGCCTGAGCCAAGAAAGCTCTGTGTAAGACTCTAAAGAATCGTCAATACTCCGGTAGCATGTGATGAGCATATCAAACACCCACAAGCTGCAAGCGGTCAGCTAAACATAACAGCCACCCAGGTATTGAGCGATCAGAAGATCAACAAGCTAGCCTATACGTTCTCCTTTGAATCCAATCAGTAACACTCCCGTATAGTCCGGTCTGTTCGTCTGATATGTCGCATATCTAGTCTAGGGGTGGTATACGTCAGACCCCGGTAACCGATAAGTCGTGTCGATGTGTGGCTCATAACGGGTCGAGAAACTACTGGTAACACTTACCAGTAAATCTCTATATTAGCCCTGGCCAGGGACTTCCAGTTATAGATAATCGAACACAGCACAACATCAACTCGCTATATCGGGAGAGACGAATCCCCTCCTATCGCTCATTGCCTCCATGTGATTCGGGACTGCACCCAAAAGCCACCGTTTTGCACGCCCTCTTAGACGTGGTAAGGTGGAAATCGAAGCACTGTGGGAATCACACAAGACTCTATGACGATCTCGGGTCTACATGCTACCCTGTACCAGTGTCACCGGAGAACTTCCATCTGACTTGTGGTATATCACCATCTGGGAGTTATCGACGAGTCCTTCCATTGTACCCAGTCTCCACTGAGCACCCGTACACCATCCTTGATGTCAAACACCGATGGATATAGGATCATCCATCGCCCATCATATGGGTCAAGATGCGTATACGCTAGTCTACTCTGGTGTATCGATGCCCTGTCTCGATATACCCTCGACTAGGAACAATTATAGGATGTACTCATCAACTACCATGGCCCCACTAGTATGATCTCATCATAGTCCTAGCAGTCGAGTACAGATCCTAAGGGCTTTATCAACATGTGAGAGTAAGACAGTAAACCAATACAAGTCAACATGTTAAGATAAAGTGAAACCAAATAGCATACTATCATGACGAGCAAGAAAGTCCTCTCTATATATATCCAAGCATCCATCATAATATACATCATATGTACAACAATGGCCTCTAGGGCATATACGTAACTAACAATCTCCCACTTGCACTAAGGCCAGCAGTTATAGTATCTCATACCTAGCATCCCGAATAATCTCTCAAACTGTATCTGTGGAATGGCCTTCGTGAGTGGATCCGCAGTTTTGTCCTTCGTATCTACTCTCCTGACGTCGATCTCCCAGCGATCAACTATCTTCCTGATCAGGTGATACCGCCTCAGAATATGTCTGGACTTTTGATGGGACCTGGGTTTCTTGGCCAAAGCCACAGCTCCATTGTTATCGCAATACAGAGGTATTGGATGCTCAATGGATGGAACCACACCAAGTTCACTAATGAACTTCTTTATCCAGACAGCCTCTTTTGCAGCATCGTTGGCAGCGATGTAATCAGCCTCCATCGTCGAGTCTGCAACGGTATCCTGTTTGGAACTCTTCCAACATACCGCCCCACCATTGAGGGTAAAAACAAAACTCGAGTGCGACTTAGAGTCGTCCTTATCACTTTGGAAGCTGGAATCGGTAAAGGATTCCACCTGGAGTTCTCCGTTACCATACACCAAGAACATCTCCTTAGTCCTTCGTAAGTACTTGAGAATGTTCTTCACAGCTGTCCAGTGACTCTCTCCAGGATATGCTTGATACCGTCTCACTACACTTAGTGAGTATGCTACATCGGGTCTGGTACATAGCATCGCATACATGATAGAGCCTACTGCCGAAGCATAGGGTATCCCTTGAATGCGAGCTCTCTCCAAATCAGTCTTATGAGACATCTCTTTGGAGAGAGTGGGTCCAGAGATCGTGGGTTGGTTCCCACGCTTGGATTCTTCCATACTAAACCTCTTTAGTATGGTGTCAATGTACCTGGATTGGGACAATCCCATTATCCGTTTAGATCTATCTCTATAGATCATGATTCCCAATATGCAGGAGGCATCACCTAGATCTTTCATTGAGAATCTTTGTGATAAGAAGAGCTTGACTGACTGTAGCATAAGAATATCATTTCCTATCAAGAGCATGTCATCCACGTACAATATGAGGAAGACAACCTTACTCTCTGCTACCTTCTTATAAATACAAGGTTCATCTATATTTTTGATGAAGTCAAACTCTTTGACTACAACATCAAAACAGATGTTCCAACTCCGCGATGCTTGCTTTAACCCATAAATGGATTCAAACAGCTTGCACACCTTTTCGTTGCTCCCACTATCTACGAACCCCTCTGGCTGAGTCATGTACACGCACTCTTCTAAATCACCGTTTAGAAAGGCGGTCTTAACATCCATTTGCCAGATTTCGTAGTCATGGTATGAAGCAAGGCAAGTAAGATCCGGATGGACTTAAGCATAGCCACTGGAGAAAAGGTTTCGTCATAATCCACACCTGGTCTTTGACGAAAACCCTTTGCAACAAGTCTAGCTTTGAAAGTCTCAACTTTTCCATCTACACAAAATTTCTTTTTAAAGATCCACTTGCTCCTAATGGGTTTTACCCCTTCAGGAGCATTTTCCAAAGTCCATACTTTGTTGGTGTACATGGATTCCATCTCAGATCGCATTGCATCCAGCCATTTCACAGAGTCACCACTTGTGATGGCCTGCTCGAAACTAGTCGGGTCATCATCTTCCATGATGTAATCCTCGCTTCTACCATCAATGAGAAAACCGTAGTATCTCTCAGGTGGACGAGAAACCCTACTAGATCGGAGGAGAGGCTGGGGTTCGTCGGGTACTACCGAATCCTCTGGTTCCACTAAATCTTCAGTTGTAATTTGTGTTGCTGGAACCTCTTCCATCTCTACCTCATCGCCACTAATTTCTTTTGCAAGAAATTCCTTTTCTAAAAAGGTGGCATATTGAGAGACAAACACTTTTTGTTCCTCAGCGTGGTAGAAAATATATCCTTGAGAATTCTTTGGATATCCCACAAACTTGCAAAGAACTGATCATGCCTCGAGTTTGTCCGGATTTTGCCTTTTTACATAGGCCGGACAACCCCATATCTTAAATCTTTTAAAATATGGTCTCATTCCCCTCCATATCTCATATGGGGTTGAAGGCACTGATTTAGATGGAACTTGATTCAATAGGTATGCTGCTGTCTCAAGTGCATACCTGTCACGACCCAAAAGAGCACGTGACTGGCCCTTGAACCATATGAAGTCTATAGGACTCCATCTGATCCAAGTAAGCCAAAAGCCCAGAAATCTAAAACCATTTTGAAGAATAAGTAAAGAAACTGGTTTAAAGAAGTGAAGAAAACATGTTTGAAATCAAGGTTTTTAAATAACTAAGTCGAATGTGCATTTTAAAAACAGTACAATCTTTTCCAGAAATTTCGGCAGAGTTTCTTTTGTAAAAATGGTCCCGAATGGGGTAAAACAAGAATAACGATATATATGCAATGATAAAGGCATCCCCAAGCAGGAGCTAGCTCTTCGTCAATCGACGGTCACAACCACGCAATGATATGATAATATACAACGCCAAGTGGCGAGGATCAAGTCCAAAGAAAGCTCAAAAGCAATAAGAAAACCGCAATACAACTAAGCGCGACTCTAAGGTCGAAGTAAACAACACTAAAGTCTAGGTCTGAAACAATATACAAGTTTTGGCTGATGGACAATTTCTAGATACAATGAAATAAATAAATACAATGGTGGTTCTTGATGCGAAAGAATCCACCTACCGAAAGCAAATCACCCGCAAGAAAGAAGTGTGCCAGAAATGCCGCAATAGAACCTGTACGGCAGAACCTGCAAGAACTGTGGCACAACGGGGGTGAGTTGCCAACTCGTGAATAGAAATATCTACAAGCAGAAACCGAATGCAAGACATAAACCTAAGTCAACGATCAATAATATAATCCACAAGAGTACATCTGAGTGCAATAGGGTGGCAAGGTAACATCTAATCATGTATGTAGTGCCAGGTACTCAGGTAATCACATGT
Organism: Agapanthus africanus; assembly: GCA_030015575.1. Classification (NCBI taxonomy): domain Eukaryota; kingdom Viridiplantae; phylum Streptophyta; class Magnoliopsida; order Asparagales; family Amaryllidaceae; genus Agapanthus; species Agapanthus africanus. Next base: position 517,774,406 of record JASDDO010000014.1, read on the forward strand.
CAGCAGTGTAAGGTATGTCTGCATGAAGTAACCCTGATGAAATATCAATGATATCAATACACATATATTAGCGTCCCATACCACTAATATTGGTGTAAGGGTATATATAACAGCGCCCTCATACCCTGTTATATATACAAATGAAGTATGATAAGTGTAAATCCAGTCTGTATATGAACCATGTCTGTAAATATGTGGAAACCGTCCACCTGTCACCCACTGACAGTAAGCATCATGTATGCAATGTGAGGATATAAACAAAATCATGGAAAAGCATCATGAAACCCGTGCCTAGCATCGACACGTAAATCCTCCTGTATCGGGCATCCGTCATTCCGGGTCAGCCCTCTCTCAAAGTATATATATCGGGAATCCGTCAGTCCGGGTCATCCCTCTCTCAGTACATCGGGCATCCGTCATTCCGGGTCAGCCCTATATCAATCCATCGGGCATCCGTCATTCCGGGTCAGCCCTCTCTCAGAGTATATATCGGGAATCCGTCAGTCCGGGTCATCCCTCTCTCAGTACATCGGGCATCCGTCATTCCGGGTCAGCCCTATATCAATCCATCGGGCATCCGTCATTCCGGGTCAGCCCTCTCTCAGAGTATATATCGGGAATCCGTCAGTCCGGGTCATCCCTCTCTCAGTACATCGGGCATCCGTCACTCCGGGTCAGCCCTATATCAATCCATCGGGCTTCCGTCAGTCCGGGTCAGCCCTCTCTCAGTACATCCTCTAGCACCGAGAAAACACGGGGCGACACCCCAAATATCATATCAAGGGAACCGAGTTTTTAAATGATTGCTATTGAAAAGGACACGGTTCCCAAATCCAGAAATCCCATGAAAATCCAACATCAAGAAGTACATCCAATGCGATGTGCTATGCAATCAATCCATGATGTATGCGATATGTAAAGAAAAGTAATCATATCGGAAATCATGCAACATGGAATAGTAATGTGCATATGTCGAAGGAAGAATCATCTCACGAATGCAATAGTACTACCATGTAGCGGCATGGCAATTATCGATGATGAAGTGTGTGAGCCGGCAAATAGTGTACGTGAAACATACGCATCATCGATAATGGTGCTGGTGTCCTAACAGCATAATAATAATATAGCAATGAATGTATGCCAGCAATGCGAATAGCATGAAGATGCAGAAATCTAGTAGTCAACATCACAGTGAAGTATCTACTATGCAAACTACACCTAAGTATCAGGTCAATCAAGAGGGGTAAGTGTGGAAACCACCTAAATCTGAGTCGGTATATATATAAAGATATATAGTCGGTGATCTCGCCTCAATGTCATATAATAAGATATCCTCGAGTTATGAGTGCGGATCTATCATCAATATCGGCACGTACGGTAAATCATCGTACGGCATCCCCATAGCTGGGTAGGGGTCAACATCTCACTGTCTCATCACATAACAGATATCACCATCATCAGATCATATAGTCTAGAGTACCACTCTATGTCTAGTACAAACGGTAACATCAGTAAGTATGCATGCGGGGGTAAACACATATCCCAAGCCCGCAAGAATCACAAGTCATCCCACATGTGAATCGTATCAAATCACCGATCCCAGGGCACCAAGCCCACATCATCGACTCACCTCCAAGTCATCACATAACATCAATCACAGTGCAAGTACAAGTGATAAGCAAAGGTGTGTGTATAGGTGTAATTCTATCCTAGGGTTCGCGACTATGAACTACACTAGTCACTTCTAACCCTATACTATCCATAATACACCTAATGTCATAATAACTACATAACAATCTATCTACGGACTGCGGGGGTGCTATACGCCATCCACCCGACTTCCCCCTGTAGATATAATCTACTCACCTTGCATCATCATTTGCGGACGTCACCACGTATTTGCTTGTCGTCTGAGGTCTTCATGGGTACCTACACATCAAAATATCGTATATGCGCATTAAAACCAAATCCAAACTAAAACGGCGCATGAAATCCAAAACGATACGATAAGGGGGCCTATAGGTGAGAACCTATGGCACGCCTTCAAAACCACATATAAATCCTCTATATCGTCGTATAAACTCCCAATAGTCGAGGCAAAACACATTCCACCATTTCAGAATCAAAAATATGGAATACGGAAATACGAATCCAAAGCAACAACTTAGGATATATGTCCCAGATTTCACCCTAAATAGAATCTGTCAAAACTAGAAGTACCCAGGGCCAAGAATTGAGGAAATGGGGGCATGCACGAAAAACGAGGAATTTCCTCTCAGGTCTGGCCGCAAATTGCGGCCAGAAAATGGATTTTGGCGGCCTTACAGTGGATTGGGGAGCTAGGGTTTTGGGTGTTGCCTCTAGGTTGCCTGCACATCTCAATTTCCACTCAATATTATTTTAGGGTTCCTCGTATGATAGCAGATTCCAAATAACAGTGGCAGATTCCAGTTTTTCCCCGATATCGGTTACAAAAATCCGTATTCTGGTTCCCATTTCAGGTTTGGGTTCAAATTAGCATCACACCAGGGTTTCTAGGGTCTCAACAAGCCTCAATTTCATCTTAGTTTCAGTTTTATCCTAACCCTTATCTTGAAATCTCAAAAGTCCACCAAATGACACGATATCGATACTAAACTAGAATTGATGCATAAGGTAATTGAAATGCTATAAGAGGGTGCAGAAATTACCTCCTTTGGCAACTCAAGAAAATTCTTGAGTTGCTCAAAGTGCTCCAAATCCAATCTTATTAGGCTCAAAGTGAAGCTAGTGAGCTTGGGACCATTTTTTTGTGAAGTGGGAATGGGGTTTTGGGGTTGATTTCATTGTGGATCTAGGGTTTTAGTGAAGAGGGAGAGTGAGGAAGAGAGGGAGCAGCAGCAGCTCACCAAGGAGAGGGGAGAGAAAATGGGAAGGAAAGTGATGGAGTATGGTTCAAAAAAGGTAAGGTTGACTTGTCTTCTCTCTCTCTCATCATTACTTACTTTCGTTTTCTTTTCTTTTAAAATCCAAACCTTCTCACATCAATAGTAATCCCAAAAGAAAACCATGGCTAAAAATGCACAAGTGTAGAAAAAGTGATATGTGCAAGTTTTGCACAAAATTACCAAAAAACCCGATTAGCGATTTTAATCGCGATTAGCACTAAATTAGTGTCAAAATGATCACAACAACTTAAAAATGTCATAATTTCAATAATTAACCCATTTTAGAATTTTCCATAATTTTTCATAATTTTTCTAACATTTTTCCTATTTATTTGCATTTAATATTAAAATAATCAATAAAATAATATTAAATTATAAAAATTCCCAAAATTAATATTTTGTATTTTTTTGAAAATGTTACAATCTACCCCCCTTAAAGAAATTCGGTCCCCGAATTTAAATTTAAACCCCCACTACTAAAACAATTTCAGTAATAATCCATTTTGTCGGGGCTCCGAAAACATCAACACATAAGAATATCACAAAAATATACTGCTCTACTAAAAATAAATCCCCAAAATGCATATATAAGAATATCCTATGCGTCTGGTGCGCAAGGAATCAAAATCCATATATGTGTCAAACAGGTATAGAAAACAGCATCTAGGTGCAACGGGTGTGCACGAAACATCTGTCGTAGGCAACGTGTGTGCCTGACAGAAGAAATATCAGGTGCATGTGACATGCACGAAGAATTCCGATTTAGTGCATCTGGCGTGCACCAAAATCGCATATCAAAACACTACAGGTACATGAAAACTTTGCTGGAAGTGTAAATCAAATCACTGTATACTGTAGGTATGACATCTCAATCAATATCTCAAATGTAATAACTCTACGCAAACTATATAAATATCCAGTGGGTGCATGAAATCAATATCATGAAACTCAATCGCCAAAACTAAATCATGCAAACAGAACGCCCAAAATACCGAAATCCAAAATGACGGATACGTGATAATCGAATCACAAAATCACAAATCATAAATACCGTCTTCGGTAGATCCTCCTCCAAGGTCGAGAAGGAGTCGGCGCAATCCACTGCTAGTAGCGCATGATATCTACGTGCCTCTTGCTCACGGTCTGGCGTCCTCTGACTCTCTGGGTCCTTATCTTCTCTGTGGGTTACCAATCTCACAGTCAATCGGCTCATCGGCCCTGTCAGATGTGCTAACGGGGACGATTCCGTTCTGGCACTTCTCTGGTCACCTCTCGGTCAAACCTCACGACCACTCGTAAGGCAGCATACCACTGGCGTCGGCCTCTGGCTCTCTGAATGCACGTCACACATCTGATCCTAGGTGCAAACATCATTGCAACAACGTCCTGGAAGGAATCCTGCTCAAGGTCTCTTCCAATCATGCATATGCCGATCTGTACAGAGGCTGGCTTTCCTGCACAACCTCTTCTCGCTCAAAAGACACCTGTGTCCTCAGAACAACATTTCTTAGAAACTGGTCACATCCCAACGTCTCTGTAAGCAAATCAGGTCTCTAGTCTCGACGGGAAGCAATGACAGCTCGTCAGTGTCTCACACAAACCTCTGGTGTCAACTGTCTCTATCATCGTCCACTATGACGTCATCTCGTCGAAATCTCGTACGAACTCTTTTCTTCACTCTGCGTCAATGTCGACTAATTCGGACTCGTCTCAACATGGCTGCATGCACTGTGCTCCAACGGCTATGCTCGCATCTGGAGTCTCCCAAGCAGTGTCCCATCATGATATCCGAAAGATGTCGAACCATCCGATCGACTCGTCAGATCCTCATAATCCCCCAAGAGCTCACATCTCGGGTACAGTTTAATAGTATCGAGTACATGCCACAGCGTCGGTGGTCCAGCCGTAGAAGGGCAAACCCAAGCCTCACTAATGGCGCCGAGGAACCGCCGCAAACCCGAAGGTTCAAAGGCTTTCATACGGTCATTAAGTCGAGTTATGGTTTCATTCTTCTAGAGGGTCCATAGAATCACCTGCATGTCTTTCCGTATACTTTAAACTTGGAAAATAGGCTCCTGACATTCGATCGTCTCTATCGACTCTCAACGAACCTGCGTGAAGTCGTCTCTATCTGGAATCAATCCACCTGGTGACCTCGCATCGGGGTAAGCGAACTCACCACACGTCCTAGTCATTCATCCTCGGTGAGTAGCGACTCGCTATCATATCTCCAAGAACATGCTCATGCTGCAGTAGCTCCAACCATCTGGGCGATATCTCGTCATTTGCAGCAACAACTGGCTCATACGCCTGTACGCCGAACAACGCCTCAATCCTCCAGGAAAGGCAATACATAAGCGGTCATCTCTGAGTCGGTCTGCTCTAGATCTGAGTAAGACTCTCCACACTGGAAATCTTCAACTCATCTGGGCCCGCTCTGGCGCAAAATCGGACTAATCACCTTCGTCTCTCAAACCGGGTAGACTAGCTATCATCTGTCGCATATCTTCCCGAAAGTCCTGGCAATCTCAGCTCGTAAGCTCCGAAAGCAACATCCTGTCAATCTCAGCCACAGCTGGTCCATCTGTCTGCACGGTAGGCGACATCATAATCGCTGAGGTATGCTGTACATCAACAGTCCTCTCTCAACTGGCAGCTCTAACAATGACCCGATCATCCGGTGCAAGACCAAGCACTCGCCTCCACTAGAGGTCACAATCACCAATACTAACTCGAGACGTTCCCATGTCACCAGAAAACACAATGGTCGGCCCTCGTACCAAACGAGCTCACACCTGCCGTAACCCTAGCAGCAGCCCAAACTGTGCTCAACCATGGTGACAGGAACCTCAGTCGAGTATCAAAGAGAGCACATCAATGGCAAGAAAGGAAACAACAGATCCAAAGTGGATACATGATCATAGGAAGGAACAGCATCAATGGAGGTATGATCATGAAACTAATAGATTCGGGAATCTCAAATGGATGTATAATCCTGGATATGAAGAGAATCACTGATCTCAAAAAAAAATGTACATCCTAAGGTTCCTTAAGCGGAGTGGCGTGTCGTAAGTATGCCGCGGAACATACCAACGGTACGTCACTCTACCTTAGTCACCTAATCCATCAACCAAGGGTCATCCTAATACGACGAAAGTTCGGGTCTAATACCTCCTCGACCAAGTCTAAGTTCCGTAAGGTCAAGCCTAAGTTCCGTATATAAATAACTCCCTAGGCTCCACATAGTCAAACTCAGACTCGAACCAAGGTCAACCTAGCGCTCTGATACCAACTTTGTCACGACCCAAAAGAGCACGTGACTGGCCCTTGAACCATATGAAGTCTATAGGACTCCATCTGATCCAAGTAAGCCAAAAGCCCAGAAATCTAAAACCATTTTGAAGAATAAGTAAAGAAACTGGTTTAAAGATGTGAAGAAAACATGTTTGAAATCAAGGTTTTTAAATAACTAAGCCGAATGTGCATTTTAAAAACAGTACAATCTTTTCCAGAAATTTCGGCAGAGTTTCTTTTGTAAAAATGGTCCCGAATGGGGTAAAACAAGAATAACGATATATATGCAATGATAAAGGCATCCCCAAGCGGGAGCTAGCTCTTCGTCAATCGACGGTCACAACCACGCAATGATATGATAATATACAACGCCAAGTGGCGAGGATCAAGTCCAAAGAAAGCTCAAAAGCAATAAGAAAACCGCAATACAACTAAGCGCGACTCTAAGGTCGAAGTAAACAACACTAAAGTCTAGGTCTGAAACAATATACAAGTTTTGGCTGATGGACAATTTCTAGATACAATGAAATAAATAAATACAATGGTGGTTCTTGATGCGAAAGAATCCACCTACCGAAAGCAAATCACCCGCAAGAAAGAAGTGTGCCAGAAATGCCGCAATAGAACCTGTACGGCAGAACCTGCAAGAACTGTGGCACAACGGGGGTGAGTTGCCAACTCGTGAATAGAAATATCTACAAGCAGAAACCGAATGCAAGACATAAACCTAAGTCAACGATCAATAATATAATCCACAAGAGTACATCTGAGTGCAATAGGGTGGCAAGGTAACATCTAATCATGTATGTAGTGCCAGGTACTCAGGTAATCACATGTCAGCAGTGTAAGGTATGTCTGCATGAAGTAACCCTGATGAAATATCAATGATATCAATACACATATATTAGCGTCCCATACCACTAATATTGGTGTAAGGGTATATATAACAGCGCCCTCATACCCTGTTATATATACAAATGAAGTATGATAAGTGTAAATCCAGTCTGTATATGAACCATGTCTGTAAATATATGGAACCCGTCCACCTGTCACCCACTGACAGTAAGCATCATGTATGCAATGTGAGGATATAAACAAAATCATGGAAAAGCATCATGAAACCCGTGCCTAGCATCGACACGTAAATCCTCCTGTATCGGGCATCCGTCATTCCGGGTCAGCCCTCTCTCAAAGTATATATATCGGGAATCCGTCAGTCCGGGTCATCCCTCTCTCAGTACATCGGGCATCCGTCATTCCGGGTCAGCCTTATATCAATCCATCGGGCATCCGTCATTCCGGGTCAGCCCTCTCTCAGAGTATATATCGGGAATCCGTCAGTCTGGGTCATCCCTCTCTCAGTACATCGGGCATCCGTCATTCCGGGTCAGCCCTATATCAATCCATCGGGCATCCGTCATTCCGGGTCAGCCCTCTCTCAGAGTATATATCGGGAATCCGTCAGTCCGGGTCATCCCTCTCTCAGTACATCGGGCATCCGTCACTCCGGGTCAGCCCTATATCAATCCATCGGGCTTCCGTCAGTCCGGGTCAGCCCTCTCTCAGTACATCCTCTAGCACCGAGAAAACACGGGGCGACGCCCCAAATATCATATCAAGGGAACCGGGTTTTTAAATGATTGCTATTGAAAAGGACACGGTTTCCAAATCCAGAAATCCCATGAAAATCCAACATCAAGAAGTACATCCAATGCGATGTGCTATGCAATCAATCCATGATGTATGCGACATGTAAAGAAAAGTAATCATATCGGAAATCATGCAACATGGAATAGTAATGTGCATATGTCGAAGGAAGAATCATCTCATGAATGCAATAGTACTACCGTGTAGTGGCATGGCAATTATCGATGATGAAGTGTGTGAGCCGGCAAATAGTGTACGTGAAACATACGCATCATCGATAATGGTGCTGGTGTCCTAACAGCATAATAATAATATAGCAATGAATGTATGCCAGCAATGCAAATAGCATGAAGATGCAGAAATCTAGTAGTCAACATCACAGTGAAGTATCTACTATGCAAACTACACCTAAGTATCAGGTCAATCAGGAGGGGTAAGTGTGGAAACCACCTAAATCTGAGTCGGTATATATATAAAGATATATAGTCGATGATCTCGCCTCAATGTCATATCATAAGATATCCTCGAGTTATGAGTGCGGATCTATCATCAATATCGGCACGTACGGTAAATCATCGTACGGCATCCCCATAGCTGGGTAGGGGTCAACATCTCACTGTCTCATCACATAACAGATATCACCATCATCAGATCATATAGTCTAGAGTACCACTCTATGTCTAGTACAAACGGTAACATCAGTAAGTATGCATGCGGGGGTAAACACATATCCCAAGCCCGCAAGAATCACAAGTCATCCCACATGTGAATCGTATCAAATCACCGATCCCAGGGCACCAAGCCCACATCATCGACTCACCTCCAAGTCATCACATAACATCAATCACAGTGCAAGTACAAGTGATAAGCAAAGGTGTGTGTATAGGTGTAATTCTATCCTAGGGTTCGCGACTATGAACTACACTAGTCACTTCTAACCCTATACTATCCATAATACACCTAATGTCACAATAACTACATAACAATCTATCTACGGACTGCGGGGGTGTTATACGCCATCCACCCGACTTCCCCCTGTAGATATAATCTACTCACCTTGCATCATCATTTGCAGACGTCACCATGTATTTGCTTGTCGTCTGAGGTCTTCATGGGTACCTACACATCAAAATATCGTATATGCGCATTAAAACCAAATCCAAACTAAAACGGCGCATGAAATCCAAAACGATACGATAAGGGGGCCTATAGGTGAGAACCTATGGCACGCCTTCAAAACCACATATAAATCCTCTATATCGTCGTATAAACGCCCAATAGTCGAGGCAAAACACATTCCACCATTTCAGAATCAAAAATACGGAATACGGAAATACGAATCCAAAGCAACAACTTAGGATATATGTCCCAGATTTCACCCTAAATAGAATCTGTCAAAACTACAAGTACCCAGGGCCAAGAATTGAGGAAATGGGGGCATGCACGAAAAACGAGGAATTTCCTCTCAGGTCTGGCCGTAAATTGCGGCCAGAAAAGGGATTTTGGCGGCCTCACAGTGGATTGGGGAGCTAGGGTTTTGGGTGTTGCCTCTAGGTTGCCTGCACATCTCAATTTCCACTCAATATTATTTTAGGGTTCCTCGTATGATAGCAGATTCCAAATAACAGTGACAGATTCCAGTTTTTCCCCGATATCGGTTACAAAAATCCGTATTCTGGTTCCCATTTCAGGTTTGGGTTCAAATTAGCATCACACCAGGGTTTCTAGGGTCTCAACAAGCCTCAATTTCATCTTAGTTTCAGTTTTACCCTAACCCTTATCTTGAAATCTCAAAAGTCCACCAAATGACACGATATCGATACTAAACTAGAATTGATGCATAAGGAAATTGAAATGCTATAAGAGGGTGCAGAAATTACCTTCTTTGGCAACTCAAGAAAATTCTTGAGTTGCTCAAAGTGCTCCAAATCCAATCTTATTAGGCTCAAAGTGAAGCTAGTGAGCTTAGGACCATTTTTTTGTGAAGTGGGAATGGGGTTTTGGGGTTGATTTCATTGTGGATCTAGGGTTTTAGTGAAGAGGGAGAGTGAGGAAGAGAGGGAGCAGCAGCAGCTCACCAAGGAGAGGGGAGAGAAAATGGGAAGGAAAGTGATGGAGTATGGTTCAAAAAAGGTAAGGTTGACTTGTCTTCTCTCTCTCTCATCATTACTTACTTTCCTTTTCTTTTCTTTTAAAATCCAAACCTTCTCACATCAATAGTAATCCTAAAAGAAAACCATGGCTAAAAATTCACAAGTGTAGAAAAAGTGATATGTGCAAGTTTTGCACAAAATTACCAAAAAACCCGATTAGCGATTTTAATCGCGATTAGCACTAAATTAGTGTCAAAATGATCACAACAACTTAAAAATGTCATAATTTCAATAATTAACCCATTTTAGAATTTTCCATAATTTTTCATAATTTTTCTAACATTTTTCCTATTTATTTGCATTTAATATTAAAATAATCAATAAAATAATATTAAATTATAAAAATTCCCAAAATTAATATTTTGTATTTTTTTGAAAATGTTACAATCTACCCCCCTTAAAGAAATTCGGTCCCCGAATTTAAATTTAAACCCCCACTACTAAAACAATTTCAGTAATAATCCATTTTGTCGGGGCTCCGAAAACATCAACACATAAGAATATCACAAAAATATACTGCTCTACTAAAAATAAATCCCCAAAATGCATATATAAGAATATCCTATGCGTCTGGTGCGCAAGGAATCAAAATCCATATATGTGTCAAACAGTTATAGAAAACAGCATCTAGGTGCAACGGGTGTGCACGAAACATCTGTCGTAGGCAACGTGTGTGCCTGACAGAAGAAATATCAGGTGCATGTGACATGCACGAAGAATTCCGATTTAGTGCATCTGGCGTGCACCAAAATCGCATATCAAAACACTACAGGTACATGAAAACTTTGCTGGAAGTGTAAATCAAATCACTGTATACTGTAGGTATGACATCTCAATCAATATCTCAAATGTAATAACTCTACGCAAACTATATAAATATCCAGTGGGTGCATGAAATCAATATCATGAAACTCAATCGCCAAAACTAAATCATGCAAACAGAACGCCCAAAATACCGAAATCCAAAATGACGGATACGTGATAATCGAATCACAAAATCACAAATCATAAATACCGTCTTCGGTAGATCCTCCTTCAAGGTCGAGAAGGAGTCGGCGCAATCCACTGCTAGTAGCGCAGGATATCTACGTGCCTCTTGCTCACGGTCTGGCGTCCTCTGACTCTCTGGGTCCTTATCTTCTCTGTGGGTTACCAATCTCACAGTCAATCGGCTCATCGGCCCTGTCAGATGTGCTAACGGGGACGATTCCGTTCTGGCACTTCTCTGGTCACCTCTCGGTCAAACCTCACGACCACTCGTAAGGCAGCATACCACCGGCGTCGGCCTCTGGCTCTCTGAATGCACGTCACACATCTGATCCTGGGTGCAAACATCATTGCAGCAACGTCCTGGAAGGAATCCTGCTCAAGGTCTCTTCCAATCATGCCTATGCCGATCTGTACAGAGGCTGGCTTTCCTGCACAACCTCTTCTCGCTCAAAAGACACCTGTGTCCTCAGAACAACATTTCTCAGAAACTGGTCACATCCCAACGTCTCTGTAAGCAAATCAGGTCTCTAGTCTCGACGGGAAGCAATGACAGCTCGTCAGTGTCTCACACAAACCTCTGGTGTCAACTGTCCCTATCATCGTCCACTATGACGTCATCTCGTCGAAATCTCGTACGAACTCTTTTCTTCACTCTGCGTCAATGTCGACTAATTCGGACTCGTCTCAACATGGCTGCATGCACTGTGCTCCAACGGCTATGCTCGCATCTGGAGTCTCCCAAGCAGTGTCCCATCACGATATCCGAAAGATGTCGAACCATCCGATCGACTCGTCAGATCCTCATAATCCCCCAAGAGCTCACATCTCGGGTACAGTTTAATAGTATCGAGTACATGCCACAGCGTCGGTGGTCCAGCCGTAGAAGGGCAAACCCAAGCCTCACTAATGGCGCCGAGGAACCGCCGCAAACCCGAAGGTTCAAAGGCTTTCACACGGTCATTAAGTCGAGTTAGGGTTTCATTCTTCTAGAGGGTCCATAGAATCACCTGCATGTCTTTCCGTATACTTTAAACTTGGAAAATAGGCTCCTGACATTCGATCGTCTCTATCGACTCTCAACGAACCTGCGTGAAGTCGTCTCTATCTGGAATCAATCCACCTGGTGACCTCGCATCGGGGTAAGCGAACTCACCACACGTCCTAGTCATTCATCCTCGGTGAGTAGCGACTCGCTATCATATCTCCAAGAACATGCTCATGCTGCAGTAGCTCCAACCATCTGGGCGATATCTCGTCATTTGCAGCAACAACTGGCTCATACGCCTGTACGCCGAACAACGCCTCAATCCTCCAGGAAAGGCAATACATAAGCGGTCATCTCTGAGTCGGTCTGCTCTAGATCTGAGTAAGACTCTCCACACTGGAAATCTTCAACTCATCTGGGCCCGCTCTGGTGCAAAATCGGACTAATCACCTTCGTCTCTCAAACCGGGTAGACTAGCTATCATCTGTCGCATATCTGCCCGAAAGTCCCGGCAATCTCAGCTCGTAAGCTCCGAAAGCAACATCCTGTCAATCTCAGCCACAGCTGGTCCATCTGTCTGCACGGTAGGCGACATCATAATCGCTGAGGTATGCTGTACATCAACAGTCCTCTCTCAACTGGCAGCTCTAACAATGACCCGATCATCCGGTGCAAGACCAAGCACTCGCCTCCACTAGAGGTCACAATCACCAATACTAACTCGAGACGTTCCCATGTCACCAGAAAACACAATGGTCGGCCCTCGTACCAAACGAGCTCACACCGGCCGTAACCCTAGCAGCAGCCCAAACTGCGCTCAACCATGGTGACAGGAACCTCAGTCGAGTATCAAAGAGAGCACATCAATGGCAAGAAAGGAAACAACAGATCCAAAGTGGATACATGATCATAGGAAGGAACAGCATCAATGGAGGTATGATCATGAAACTAATAGATTCGGGAATCTCAAATGGATGTATAATCCTGGATATGAAGAGAATCACTGATCTCAAAAAAAATGTACATCCTAAGGTTCCTTAAGCGGAGTGGCGTGTCGTAAGTATGCCGCGGAACATACCAACGGTACGTCACTCTACCTTAGTCACCTAATCCATCAACCAAGGGTCATCCTAATACGACGAAAGTTCGGGTCTAATACCTCCTCGACCAAGTCTAAGTTCTGTAAGGTCAAGCCTAAGTTCCGTATATAAATAACTCCCTAGGCTCCACATAGTCAAACTCAGACTCGAACCAAGGTCAACCTAGCGCTCTGATACCAACTTTGTCACGACCCAAAAGAGCACGTGACTGGCCCTTGAACCATATGAAGTCTATAGGACTCCATCTGATCCAAGTAAGCCAAAAGCCCAGAAATCTAAAACCATTTTGAAGAATAAGTAAAGAAACTGGTTTAAAGAAGTGAAGAAAACATGTTTGAAATCAAGGTTTTTAAATAACTAAGCCGAATGTGCATTTTAAAAACAGTACAATCTTTTCCAGAAATTTCGGCAGAGTTTCTTTTGTAAAAATGGTCCCGAATGGGGTAAAACAAGAATAACGATATATATGCAATGATAAAGGCATCCCCAAGCGGGAGCTAGCTCTTCGTCAATCGACGGTCACAACCACGCAATGATATGATAATATACAACGCCAAGTGGCGAGGATCAAGTCCAAAGAAAGCTCAAAAGCAATAAGAAAACCGCAATACAACTAAGCGCGACTCTAAGGTCGAAGTAAACAACACTAAAGTCTAGGTCTGAAACAATATACAAGTTTTGGCTGATGGACAATATCTAGATACAATGAAATAAATAAATACAATGGTGGTTCTTGATGCGAAAGAATCCACCTACCGAAAGCAAATCACCCGCAAGAAAGAAGTGTGCCAGAAATGCCGCAATAGAACCTGTACGGCAGAACCTGCAAGAACTGTGGCACAACGGGGGTGAGTTGCCAACTCGTGAATAGAAATATCTACAAGCAGAAACCGAATGCAAGACATAAACCTAAGTCAACGATCAATAATATAATCCACAATAGTACATCTGAGTGCAATAGGGTGGCAAGGTAACATCTAATCATGTATGTAGTGCCAGGTACTCAGGTAATCACATGTCAGCAGTGTAAGGTATGTCTACATGAAGTAACCCTGATGAAATATCAATGATATCAATACACATATATTAGCGTCCCATACCACTAATATTGGTGTAAGGGTATATATAACAGCGCCCTCATACCCTGTTATATATACAAATGAAGTATGATAAGTGTAAATCCAGTCTGTATATGAACCATGTCTGTAAATATGTAGAACCCGTCCACCTGTCACCCACTGACAGTAAGCATCATGTATGCAATGTGAGGATATAAACAAAATCATGGAAAAGCATCATGAAACCCGTGCCTAGCATCGACACGTAAATCCTCCTGTATCGGGCATCCGTCATTCCGGGTCAGCCCTCTCTCAAAGTATATATATCGGGAATCCGTCAGTCCGGGTCATCCCTCTCTCAGTACATCGGGCATCCGTCATTCCGGGTCAGCCCTATATCAATCCATCGGGCATCCGTCATTCCGGGTCAGCCCTCTCTCAGAGTATATATCGGGAATCCGTCAGTCCGGGTCATCCCTCTCTCAGTACATCGGGCATCCGTCATTCCGGGCCAGCCCTATATCAATCCATCGGGCATCCGTCATTCCGGGTCAGCCCACTCTCAGAGTATATATCGGGAATCCGTCAGTCCGGGTCATCCCTCTCTCAGTACATCGGGCATCCGTCACTCTGGGTCAGCCCTATATCAATCCATCGGGCTTCCGTCAGTCCGGGTCAGCCCTCTCTCAGTACATCCTCTAGCACCGAGAAAACACGGGGCGACGCCCCAAATATCATATCAAGGGAACCGGGTTTTTAAATGATTCCTATTGAAAAGGACACGGTTCCCAAATCCAGAAATCCCATGAAAATCCAACATCAAGAAGTACATCCAATGCGATGTGCTATGCAATCAATCCATGATGTATGCGACATGTAAAGAAAAGTAATCATATCGGAAATCATGCAACATGGAATAGTAATGTGCATATGTCGAAGGAAGAATCATCTCATGAATGCAATAGTACTACCGTGTAGTGGCATGGCAATTATCGATGATGAAGTGTGTGAGCCGGCAAATAGTGTACGTGAAACATACGCATCATCGATAATGGTGCTGGTGTCCTAACAACATAATAATAATATAGCAATGAATGTTTGCCAGCAATGCGAATAGCATGAAGATGCAGAAATCTAGTAGTCAACATCACAGTGAAGTATCTACTATGCAAACTACACCTAAGTATCAGGTCAATCAGGAGGGGTAAGTGTGGAAAACACCTAAATCTGAGTCGGTATATATATAAAGATATATAGTCGGTGATCTCGCCTCAATGTCATATCATAAGATATCCTCGAGTTATGAGTGCGAATCTATCATCAATATCGGCACGTACGGTAAATCATCGTACGGCATCCCCATAGCTGGATAGGGGTCAACATCTCACTGTCTCATCACATAACAGATATCACCATCATCAGATCATATAGTCTAGAGTACCACTCTATGTCTAGTACAAACGGTAACATCAGTAAGTATG
Organism: Agapanthus africanus; assembly: GCA_030015575.1. Taxonomy (NCBI): domain Eukaryota; kingdom Viridiplantae; phylum Streptophyta; class Magnoliopsida; order Asparagales; family Amaryllidaceae; genus Agapanthus; species Agapanthus africanus. Next base: position 517,790,041 of record JASDDO010000014.1, read on the forward strand.
CATGCGGGGGTAAACACATATCCCAAGCCCGCAAGAATCACAAGTCATCCCACATGTGAATCGTATCAAATCACCGATCCCAGGGCACCAAGCCCACATCATCGACTCACCTCCAAGTCATCACATAACATCAATCACAGTGCAAGTACAAGTGATAAGCAAAGGTGTGTGTATAGGTGTAATTCTATCCTAGGGTTCGCGACTATGAACTACACTAGTCACTTCTAACCCTATACTATCCATAATACACCTAATGTCACAATAACTACATAACAATCTATCTACGGACTGCGGGGGTGCTATACGCCATCCACCCGACTTCCCCCTGTAGATATAATCTACTCACCTTGCATCATCATTTGCGGACGTCACCACGTATTTGCTTGTCGTCTGAGGTCTTCATGGGTACCTACACATCAAAATATCGTATATGTGCATTAAAACCAAATCCAAACTAAAACGGCGCATGAAATCCAAAACGATACGATAAGGGGGCCTATAGGTGAGAACCTATGGCACGCCTTCAAAACCACATATAAATCCTCTATATCGTCGTATAAACGCCCAATAGTCGAGGCAAAACACATTCCACCATTTCAGAATCAAAAATACGGAATACGGAAATACGAATCCAAAGCAACAACTTAGGATATATGTCCCAGATTTCACCCTAAATAGAATCTGTCAAAACTACAAGTACCCAGGGCCAAGAATTGAGGAAATGGGGGCATGCACGAAAAACGAGGAATTTCCTCTCAGGTCTGGCCGCAAATTGCGGCCAGAAAAGGGATTTTGGCGGCCTCACAGTGGATTGGGGAGCTAGGGTTTTGGGTGTTGCCTCTAGGTTGCCTGCACATCTCAATTTCCACTCAATATTATTTTAGGGTTCCTCGTATGATAGCAGATTCCAAATAACAGTGGCAGATTCCAGTTTTTCCCCGATATCGGTTACAAAAATCCGTATTCTGGTTCCCATTTCAGGTTTGGGTTCAAATTAGCATCACACCAGGGTTTCTAGGGTCTCAACAAGCCTCAATTTCATCTTAGTTTCAGTTTTACCCTAACCCTTATCTTGAAATCTCAAAAGTCCACCAAATGACACGATATCGATACTAAACTAGAATTGATGCATAAGGAAATTGAAATGCTATAAGAGGGTGCAGAAATTACCTCCTTTGGCAACTCAAGAAAATTCTTGAGTTGCTCAAAGTGCTCCAAATCCAATCTTATTAGGCTCAAAGTGAAGCTAGTGAGCTTGGGACCATTTTTTTGTGAAGTGGGAATGGGGTTTTGGGGTTGATTTCATTGTGGATCTAGGGTTTTAGTGAAGAGGGAGAGTGAGGAAGAGAGGGAGCAGCAGCAGCTCACCAAGGAGAGGGGAGAGAAAATGGGAAGGAAAGTGATGGAGTATGGTTCAAAAAAGGTAAGGTTAACTTGTCTTCTCTCTCTCTCATCATTACTTACTTTCCTTTTCTTTTCTTTTAAAATCCAAACCTTCTCACATCAATAGTAATCCCAAAAGAAAACCATGGCTAAAAATGCACAAGTGTAGAAAAAGTGATATGTGCAAGTTTTGCACAAAATTACCAAAAAACCCGATTAGCGATTTTAATCGCGATTAGCACTAAATTAGTGTCAAAATGATCACAACAACTTAAAAATGTCATAATTTCAATAATTAACCCATTTTAGAATTTTCCATAATTTTTCATAATTTTTCTAACATTTTTCCTATTTATTTGCATTTAATATTAAAATAATCAATAAAATAATATTAAATTATAAAAATTCCCAAAATTAATATTTTGTATTTTTTTGAAAATGTTACAATCTACCCCCCTTAAAGAAATTCGGTCCCCGAATTTAAATTTAAACCCCCACTACTAAAACAATTTCAGTAATAATCCATTTTGTCGGGGCTCCGAAAACATCAACACATAAGAATATCACAAAAATATACTGCTCTACTAAAAATAAATCCCCAAAATGCATATATAAGAATATCCTATGCGTCTGGTGCGCAAGGAATCAAAATCCATATATGTGTCAAACAGGTATAGAAAACAGCATCTAGGTGCAACGGGTGTGCACGAAACATCTGTCGTAGGCAACGTGTGTGCCTGACAGAAGAAATATCAGGTGCATGTGACATGCACGAAGAATTCCGATTTAGTGCATCTGGCGTGCACCAAAATCGCATATCAAAACACTACAAGTACATGAAAACTTTGCTGGAAGTGTAAATCAAATCACTGTATACTGTAGGTATGACATCTCAATCAATATCTCAAATGTAATAACTCTACGCAAACTATATAAATATCCAGTGGGTGCATGAAATCAATATCATGAAACTCAATCGCCAAAACTAAATCATGCAAACAGAACGCCCAAAATACCGAAATCCAAAATGACGGATACGTGATAATCGAATCACAAAATCACAAATCATAAATACCGTCTTCGGTAGATCCTCCTTCAAGGTCGAGAAGGAGTCGGCGCAATCCACTGCTAGTAGCGCAGGATATCTACGTGCCTCTTGCTCACGGTCTGGCGTCCTCTGACTCTCTGGGTCCTTATCTTCTCTGTGGGTTACCAATCTCACAGTCAATCGGCTCATCGGCCCTGTCAGATGTGCTAACGGGGACGATTCCGTTCTGGCACTTCTCTAGTCACCTCTCGGTCAAACCTCACGACCACTCGTAAGGCAGCATACCACCGGCGTCGGCCTCTGGCTCTCTGAATGCACGTCACACATCTGATCCTGGGTGCAAACATCATTGCAGCAACGTCCTGGAAGGAATCCTGCTCAAGGTCTCTTCCAATCATGCCTATGCCGATCTGTACAGAGGCTGGCTTTCCTGCACAACCTCTTCTCGCTCAAAAGACACCTGTGTCCTCAGAACAACATTTCTCAGAAACTGGTCACATCCCAACGTCTCTGTAAGCAAATCAGGTCTCTAGTCTCGACGGGAAGCAATGACAGCTCGTCAGTGTCTCACACAAACCTCTGGTGTCAACTGTCTCTATCATCGTCCACTATGACGTCATCTCGTCGAAATCTCGTACGAACTCTTTTCTTCACTCTGCGTCAATGTCGACTAATTCGGACTCGTTTCAACATGGCTGCATGCACTGTTCTCCAACGGCTATGCTCGCATCTGGAGTCTCCCAAGCAGTGTCCCATCACGATATCCGAAAGATGCCGAACCATCCGATCGACTCGTCAGATCCTCATAATCCCCCAAGAGCTCACATCTCGAGTACAGTTTAATAGTATCGAGTACATGCCACAGCGTCGGTGGTCCAGCCGTAGAAGGGCAAACCCAAGCCTCACTAATGGCGTCGAGGAACCGCCGCAAACCCGAAGGTTCAAAGGCTTTCACACGGTCATTAAGTCGAGTTAGGGTTTCATTCTTCTAGAGGGTCCATAGAATCACCTGCATGTCTTTCCGTATACTTTAAACTTGGAAAATAGGCTCCTGACATTCGATCGTCTCTATCGACTCTCAACGAACCTGCGTGAAGTCGTCTCTATCTGGAATCAATCCACCTGGTGACCTCGCATCGGGGTAAGCGAACTCACCACACGTCCTAGTCATTCATCCTCGGTGACTAGCGACTCGCTATCATATCTCCAAGAACATGCTCATGCTGCAGTAGCTCCAACCATCTTGGCGACATCTCGTTATTTGCAGCAACAACTGGCTCATACGCCTGTACGCCGAACAACGCCTCAATCCTCTAGGAAAGGCAATACATAAGCGGTCATCTCTGAGTCGGTCTGCTCTAGATCTGAGTAAGACTCTCCACACTGGAAATCTTCAACTCATCTGGGCCCGCTCTGGCGCAAAATCGGACGAATCACCTTCGTCTCTCAAACCGGGTAGACTAGCTATCATCTGTCGCATATCTGCCCGAAAGTCCCGGCAATCTCAGCTCGTAAGCTCCGAAAGCAACATCCTGTCAATCTCAGCCACAGCTGGTCCATCTGTCTGCACGGTAGGCGACATCACAATCGCTGAGGTATGTTGTACATCAACAGTCCTCTCTCAACTGGCAGCTCTAACAATGACCCGATCATCCGGTGCAAGACCAAGCACTCGCCTCCACTAGAGGTCACAATCACCAATACTAACTCGAGACGTTCCCATGTCACCAGAAAACACAATGGTCGGCCCTCGTACCAAACGAGCTCACACCGGCCGTAACCCTAGCAGCAGCCCAAACTGCGCTCAACCATGGTGACAGGAACCTCAGTCGAGTATCAAAGAGAGCACATCAATGGCAAGAAAGGAAACAACAGATCCAAAGTGGATACATGATCATAGGAAGGAACAGCATCAATGGAGGTATGATCATGAAACTAATAGATTCGGGAATCTCAAATGGATGTATAATCCTGGATATAAAGAGAATCACTGATCTCAAAAAAAAATGTACATCCTAAGGTTCCTTAAGCGGAGTGGCGTGTCGTAAGTATGCCGCGGAACATACCAACGGTACGTCACTCTACCTTAGTCACCTAATCCATCAACCAAGGGTCATCCTAATATGACGAAAGTTCGGGTCTAATACCTCCTCGACCAAGTCTAAGTTCCGTAAGGTCAAGCCTAAGTTCCGTATATAAATAACTCCCTAGGCTCCACATAGTCAAACTCAGACTCGAACCAAGGTCAACCTAGCGCTCTGATACCAACTTTGTCACGACCCAAAAGAGCACGTGACTGGCCCTTGAACCATATGAAGTCTATAGGACTCCATCTGATCCAAGTAAGCCAAAAGCCCAGAAATCTAAAACCATTTTGAAGAATAAGTAAAGAAACTGGTTTAAAGAAGTGAAGAAAACATGTTTGAAATCAAGGTTTTTAAATAACTAAGCCGAATGTGCATTTTAAAAACAGTACAATCTTTTCCAGAAATTTCGGCAGAGTTTCTTTTGTAAAAATGGTCCCGAATGGGGTAAAACAAGAATAACGATATATATGCAATGATAAAGGCATCCCCAAGCGGGAGCTAGCTCTTCGTCAATCGACGGTCACAACCACGCAATGATATGATAATATACAACGCCAAGTGGCGAGGATCAAGTCCAAAGAAAGCTCAAAAGCAATAAGAAAACCGCAATACAACTAAGCGCGACTCTAAGGTCGAAGTAAACAACACTAAAGTCTAGGTCTGAAACAATATACAAGTTTTGGCTGATGGACAATTTCTAGATACAATGGTGGTTCTTGATGCGAAAGAATCCACCTACCGAAAGCAAATCACCCGCAAGAAAGAAGTGTGCCAGAAATGCCGCAATAGAACCTGTACGGCAGAACCTGCAAGAACTGTGGCACAACGGGGGTGAGTTGCCAACTCGTGAATAGAAATATCTACAAGCAGAAACCGAATGCAAGACATAAACCTAAGTCAACGATCAATAATATAATCCACAAGAGTACATCTGAGTGCAATAGGGTGGCAAGGTAACATCTAATCATGTATGTAGTGCCAGGTACTCAGGTAATCACATGTCAGCAGTGTAAGGTATGTCTGCATGAAGTAACCCTGATGAAATATCAATGATATCAATACACATATATTAGCGTCCCATACCACTAATATTGGTGTAAGGGTATATATAACAGCGCCCTCATACCCTGTTATATATACAAATGAAGTATGATAAGTGTAAATCCAGTCTGTATATGAACCATGTCTGTAAATATGTGGAACCCGTCCACCTGTCACCCACTGACAGTAAGCATCATGTATGCAATGTGAGGATATAAACAAAATCATAGAAAAGCATCATGAAACCCGTGCCTAGCATCGACACGTAAATCCTCCTGTATCGGGCATCCGTCATTCCGGGTCAGCCCTCTCTCAAAGTATATATATCGGGAATCCGTCAGTCCGGGTCATCCCTCTCTCAGTACATCGGGCATCCGTCATTCCGGGTCAGCCCTATATCAATCCATCGGGCATCCGTCATTCCGGGTCAGCCCTCTCTCAGAGTATATATCGGGAATCCGTCAGTCCGGGTCATCCCTCTCTCAGTACATCGGGCATCCGTCATTCCGGGTCAGCCCTATATCAATCCATCGGGCATCCGTCATTCCGGGTCAGCCCTCTCTCAGAGTATATATCGGGAATCCGTCAGTCCGGGTCATCCGTCTCTCAGTACATCGGGCATTCGTCACTCCGGGTCAGCCCTATATCAATCCATCGGGCTTCCGTCAGTCCGGGTCAGCCCTCTCTCAGTACATCCTCTAGCACCGAGAAAACACGAGGCGACGCCCCAAATATCATATCAAGGGAACCGGGTTTTTAAATGATTGCTATTGAAAAGGACACGGTTCCTAAATCCAGAAATCCCATGAAAATCCAACATCAAGAAGTACATCCAATGCGATGTGCTATGCAATCAATCCATGATGTATGTGACATGTAAAGAAAAGTAATCATATCGGAAATCATGCAACATGGAATAGTAATGTGCATATGTCGAAGGAAGAATCATCTCATGAATGCAATAGTACTACCATGTAGTGGCACGGCAATTATCGATGATGAAGTGTGTGAGCCGGCAAATAGTGTACGTGAAACATACGCATCATCGATAATGGTGCTGGTGTCCTAACAGCATAATAATAATATAGCAACGAATGTATGCCATCAATGCGAATAGCATGAAGATGCAGAAATCTAGTAGTCAACATCACAGTGAAGTATCTACTATGCAAACTACACCTAAGTATCAGGTCAATCAGGAGGGGTAAGTATGGAAACCACCTAAATCTGAGTCGGTATATATATAAAGATATGTAGTCGGTGATCTCGCCTCAATGTCATATCATAAGATATCCTCGAGTTATGAGTGCGGATCTATCATCAATATCGGCACGTACGGTAAATCATCGTACGGCATCCCCATAGCTGGGTAGGGGTCAACATCTCACTGTCTCATCACATAACAGATATCACCATCATCAGATCATATAGTCTAGAGTACCACTCTATGTCTAGTACAAACGGTAACATCAGTAAGTATGCATGCGGGGGTAAACACATATCCCAAGCCCGCAAGAATCACAAGTCATCCCACATGTGAATCGTATCAAATCACCGATCCCAGGGCACCAAGCCCACATCATCGACTCACCTCCAAGTCATCACATAACATCAATCACAGTGCAAGTACAAGTGATAAGCAAAGGTGTGTGTATAGGTGTAATTCTATCCTAGGGTTCGCGACTATGAACTACACTAGTCACTTCTAACCCTATACTATCCATAATACACCTAATGTCACAATAACTACATAACAATCTATCTACGGACTGCGGGGGTGCTATACGCCATCCACCCGACTTCCCCCTGTAGATATAATCTACTCACCTTGCATCATCATTTGCGGACGTCACCACGTATTTGCTTGTCGTCTGAGGTCTTCATGGGTACCTACACATCAAAATATCGTATATGCGCATTAAAACCAAATCCAAACTAAAACGGCGCATGAAATCCAAAACGATACGATAAGGGGGCCTATAGGTGAGAACCTATGGCACGCCTTCAAAACCACATATAAATCCTCTATATCGTCGTATAAACGCCCAATAGTCGAGGCAAAACACATTCCACCATTTCAGAATCAAAAATACGGAATACGGAAATACGAATCCAAAGCAACAACTTAGGATATATGTCCCAGATTTCACCCTAAATAGAATCTGTCAAAACTAGAAGTACCCAGGGCCAAGAATTGAGGAAATGGGGGCATGAACGAAAAACGAGGAATTTCCTCTCAGGTCTGGCCGCAAATTGCGGCCAGAAAAGGGATTTTGGCGGCCTCACAGTGGATTGGGGAGCTAGGGTTTTGGGTGTTGCCTCTAGGTTGCCTGCACATCTCAATTTCCACTCAATATTATTTTAGGGTTCCTCGTATGATAGCAGATTCCAAATAACAGTGGCAGATTCCAGTTTTTCCCCGATATCGGTTACAAAAATCCGTATTCTGGTTCCCATTTCAGGTTTGGGTTCAAATTAGCATCACACCAGGGTTTCTAGGGTCTCAACAAGCCTCAATTTCATCTTAGTTTCAGTTTTACCCTAACCCTTATCTTGAAATCTCAAAAGTCCACCAAATGACACGATATCGATACTAAACTAGAATTGATGCATAAGGAAATTGAAATGCTATAAGAGGGTGCAGAAATTACCTCCTTTGGCAACTCAAGAAAATTCTTGAGTTGCTCAAAGTGCTCCAAATCCAATCTTATTAGGCTCAAAGTGAAGCTAGTGAGCTTGGGACCATTTTTTTGTGAAGTGGGAATGGGGTTTTGGGGTTGATTTCATTGTGGATCTAGGGTTTTAGTGAAGAGGGAGAGTGAGGAAGAGAGGGAGCAGCAGCAGCTCACCAAGGAGAGGGGAGAGAAAATGGGAAGGAAAGTGATGGAGTATGGTTCAAAAAAGATAAGGTTGACTTGTCTTCTCTCTCTCTCATCATTACTTACTTTCCTTTTCTTTTCTTTTAAAATCCAAACCTTCTCACATCAATAGTAATCCCAAAAGAAAACCATGGCTAAAAATGCACAAGTGTAGAAAAAGTGATATGTGCAAGTTTTGCACAAAATTACCAAAAAACCCGATTAGCGATTTTAATCGCGATTAGCACTAAATTAGTGTCAAAATGATCACAACAACTTAAAAATGTCATAATTTCAATAATTAACCCATTTTAGAATTTTCCATAATTTTTCATAATTTTTCTAACATTTTTCCTATTTATTTGCATTTAATATTAAAATAATCAATAAAATAATATTAAATTATAAAAATTCCCAAAATTAATATTTTGTATTTTTTTGAAAATGTTACAATACCCCCAGAAGGAAATAGGTAACTCAGCTGTACTAATCATTGAGTGCACCATATCTAATAGGGTGTGATTCCTCCGCTCCGATACACCGTTGTGCTGTGGTGTATAAGGAGGAGTAAGCTGAGAGAGAATCCCATTCGCTTTTAGATAATCTAGGAACTCATTGCTTAAGTATTCACCTCCTCGATCAGATCGAAGAATCTTAATACGGTTTGAACCTAGAAGCCACGGGGTGGAGTGTACGCACTCCGGGGACACCCCGGGGTGGACCGAACGGCTGGGCCCACTCTCCAAGACCACCACAAGGTGGTCTTGGCGGTGGGGACCTGAAACTGCCCCACCTTGGACAGTTTCGGTTCTGCCTCACCCCCTGGCCACCTCGTGGTGGCCTCGGGGTAGGGTACCCCCTCTAGGCCTCCCTTTCGATACTTATTTGTTGGTCTTCGCCCCCGCGAAGATTCGGACGGGTTTCGAATTCGTTTCGACTCCCGGAATTGCTTAAAACGCTCGGTTTTGAAACTTTAGCTCACTGTTTTTCAAGTGTTGGAAAAATTGGTTTAAGTTTGCTAATTGTGTGCGGAATTATAATGTAGCGGTTATTATACAAGCTTTGTGATGTGTGTGATACAATTATTAGAATCCGTATTAATTAGTTTTATGAAAACTAGTTAGTAAATCTAGCTGTTTAGTCTCAATTGATTGATTGCAACGAAGTTTTGATTCGGATCAAAACTCCGTTGCAATTGCGTATTGTACGCAATCACCTAGTCGGGAATCTTGTTGAATTATCCGACACATTATTGAAAAGTGTTTTCAATTTGAGACTAAAATGCAAGTTTTACATGTTAGGCAGGAAATTCGGAATTGTGATATTCCAGGTTTATGATGTCTAAGAATAATGCGGATTCTAATCATTGTAGTTTTCTATTTCTTTTCTGCGACCGTAAGTGTAATATGTGGGGTATCCCAATCTCTTTGCTATATGTCAAAGAGTTTTTGGGATAAGCATATTTACTTACGTTGATGACATGAGATGTTATGTGTTGCTTATGATATGATTTATTAGATCGTCATGATTGAATAGCCGGGGGGTTTTATGTGAGATGAGAGTTTTTATATTTTCATTCATGTAAAATTCAATGTAATATTCTTTTATTGGGGCACTTCCGGGTTGAGTATGATGTCACCACCATTGTGTATTATTTACTTTTCCGCATTAGGATAGACCCAAGGTGGGGAGCACAAGTAACCGGGTTCTAGAGTCCAGTGGGAGACCATCTCAAGGAGTTGAGACTGGGTTTCTGTAACGTTTTGAAAATCGTTTCGGTGAAATTTCGGAAAATCGGTAAAATAAGAGGGTTTTCTGTAAAAAGTCAAAATACAAATATCATTATTATAAAATTAAATATACATATTCTAGCTATGTAATTGCTAGTATTTGGTGTTTATTGAGCCACCGGTAAAATTTCTAATTTTCTGAAAATTTTCCGAAATTAATTATTTTAATATTATTTTAAGCCGTCACTAATACATTTAATTAGGGAAAATTACAAATTGGAATGGGTTGAAACAAATTTTGTGTATCATAACAAATTAAACAAAATTTTAGCATGTTGTTTCTGAAATGAAATGAAGTTGTTAAACGGTTTAGAAAATGTCGAAGAAAAATGGCTTAAATAGTGAAATTTGTGTTAATGGGAATTGGGGTAATACATTTATCTTTTTCCCTAACCCACACACCATACCTCACCCTCTCTTCCTCTCCCCTAGTGGCTGGCCCCCGTTTGACAGCCCTCTCCCTCTCTCTCTCTCCAATCACCTCACTTTTCATTACTTAAACAATGAAAAGAAAAGAAAATGAAAGAAAGTCAAAGGGGTGTGTGCCTTGTCTTTTCTCCTCACTTTCAACCCCTCCCTCTCTCTCCTCACTTCCCCTAATTCCTGGCCGAAAATCCCTCCCCCCCCAACAGCAGCAGCCCCTCCCCCAAATCCACTCCATTTTTGCATCAAAAATCCACAAAAATCACTTCAAATCCATACAAATTCAAATCTGATTCAAATTCCAAGCCTTACCCATTATTCTTTGAGCAATCCTACTTGAATCCTTGGAGCAAAGAGAGCATTTTGGAGGCTAGGTTGTGTGTTTGATCATGGATTGTGACGTATAACTCTTGACTTTTTGTTAAATTGTTGTTGAATTACTTCTAATCTAGCTAATTAGGAAATTAATTATGGTTCTAATTGAAAGATTTGGGTTTTCAAGAGAAGGATTAAATTATAGTTAGGTTTTTTGTTGTGTGATTATGGTTTCAAGTGTAATTCATCATATTGTAAAATGAAAAACCTAATCAAAATGCTAGTTTGCAAATTGTTATGTTGGAATTGTAATAATTAGGCTATATTGCAAACTAGGTTTTTGTAAACCATGAATTTTATTAAGAGAAAAATGTAATTAGGTTTTTCATGACTTCATTAACATTATGAAATGTAGTTTAATACTTTAGATCATGCAAATCCAAGCTAGATTGTTGTATGTGCATTTTTGCTATAAAATGGTCGAAATTGGTTAAAATTGCAAACTAGGTTTTTGAAATTGAATTAAATTGTGGGTTTAAAAGTTACGTAATGGTTTCTATGGAATAATTAAGATATTAAGTTATCATCTTGGTCACTAGAATTGTTAAAACATTATGTTTTGTACAAAAACGGTAAACCTTGCTTGCTAGGTTTTCGGAAAAATAGCTTTTAAAGTGAGTTTGGGGTTTTTGTGAATTTTAACTTATTCCATATATATGTTTAGTGTTTGTGAATGTGAAAATGGGTGTGTTTGGGTTTTTCTCGATGGTTTGGCATTTGTACGCCGACGTCGAGGGTTTTTGGGTTGATTTGTGAAAGCAACCATAGGTCTTGACCTATGTGGGATTCGTGTGTCGTTTTGGTCATGAGTCGGATTTTAATGCGATACGGTGCATTATGATATGTAGGTACCCCGTGTGGACTTCGAGACGACAAGCAAGCGCGTGGTGACGTCGGCACCGGCGAGCGAGGACCAGGTGAGTAGATTTATATCAACGGAGAGAAGTCGGGTGAATGGCGTATAGCACCCCCGCAGTTCGTGGTGATGTATACGAATACGTATACACACACATATTGATTATATATTGTTTGATGTTTTTGATGATAAAGATGGATATTTGGTGTGATTGGATTAGTGTAGTGTTGCGAAACCCTAGAGTAGTGGTTGCACCACACATACACACACACACCCATACTTGCATACATTCTTCTTTCATATGTGCTTAGATGGGAATATATATATTTATGTGTTCACATGGGTATGGAACTATGTGTTCACATACTGGATTTGAGGATAGTATTTGGGATGTGAGGTGAGTCGATGAGATTTGATTTGAGACCGTGAGATCGGTGATTTGGCGGAATTCGTATTTGAGATACGTCATGATGTTATAGCGGATCTTTGGACGATGATACCATGTGAATAGTGATATAAATAAAATGGTCGACATGTGATCGTGATATGAGATATGATATGCTAGGATGTTGATAATAGGCCGTATTGGGCGATGTATACTCCTTCATGATGATATGTGCTGATGATATCGGTTTGTACGAGACTGTCGATCAGTAGTCAGATCATGATTATATTGATGATATTAGTATTGTACTAGGCATAGATCAGTACCCGGATTATGATCTTTGATAAAGAGGATACCAGCTGAATAATGTGATGAATGTGATATTGACCGTACCCAGATTTGGGAATGCCGTACGACGGATTTACGTACGAGCTATATGTTGATGTTTGATCCGCACTCTTGACTTGGGAATATTTGATTATAGATATGGTATCGGATGTGATATTATCGAGGAAGGATCACCGACTAATATATATATATATATATATATATATATATATATATATATATATATATATCGACTCAGATGTTAGGCGGTTTCCTTACCTTCAGTTAGCCTGTTAGCTCAGCCCTATAGTTTAGTGTAGCTGTATGACTCATATTACTTTAAATGCAGATTTGTTATCGTTGTGTTTAGTATTTAGCTCCCGCTCATTATTGTTGTTCGCTCCGCATCGCCTGCTTACATTATGATTCATATTCTATTGTTGATATCATGCTATTAGGACACCAGCACCATAACCGATGACGCGTATGTACCACGTACACTTACTTGCCGGCTCACACACATCTTCATCAGAAATTGCCATGTCACGAACACTTTAGAAAATACTATTTCATTGACATAGGTTGTTAGCTAATAGTTTAGACATGATATTAGTGTACTTGCCTTATATGCTAGTTTAGACATTGTAGTTATTACTCGCTACTTCATGCTTGTTATTATTCACTGTTATGCCGCATTCATGGATTTTTATGCCTATATTCACTGTTTACATGCTATTGATGATTTGGATTCGGATTTTTATGAGATTTCCTGGATTTGGGGGAAAACCGCAAAAACATATATAAATTTCTTTTCTCTCTCTTTTTAAATAAAAAGCGCGGTTTTCCCATGATGTATGAGTCGTCCACCATGAGTTTGCTGATGGATTTCGTGTAGGGTTCCTAGGCACTCTTGTGAGGGTTCATAAGGCATCAACCATGCCCGAATAAAATTTTAGACGTGCCGAACAACCCAAAGCCGGGATCTTTGCTAGATTATTAGGGTTTAACATGCAAGTAAACATCTTTACTACTTAGTGTGAGGGATTACAACCTTTGTAGTCCGCTCCTTCGCTTCATAAGCTCCGAGTAGAAGTCCCTTCGCCGCAATCCACGATCTCCCGGACTCAAGAGAGGCTCCACGGCTCGAACGATCCATGCTAGCTTGTAGTGTTCCGTTTCTCCGATGATCTATGTCAAAGTTGCTATAACTCAAGCTCTCTCACTCTAATGAGGTGAACACCCTAATCTAATGGGCTAGATTAGATGAGGATGATGGAGTAGTATTTATGCTTTCCTTTTATATCATATTCTCACAAGAAATCATCAAAAAAGGAAAATCTAGCAAGCTTTCTCAAAGCTCAAGAGAGAAGAAGATGATGAATAATAAGATAATCCTTTTGTGATGAATAATGAAATGCATATATGAATTAATAATGTAACCATGGTTAAGGGATGACAAGGATAACCCTTGTAGAGAATCAACTAGAGCTAGGGTTTTGTTGGGTTAAAGAGTGAGTCATAGATAAATATCAACATAATATCTTTCTCATGACAAAAGGAATTCCTTCTAGAAAGATCAAGAAGAAGCTAACCCTAATCAAACCCTAACCTTGTTTAATCTCTACTAAACATGTTCCATTATTAATCATATCATGTTGCAATAATATATATCACATATATATTATATATTTGCAACAAAAGAAAATAATACAATTAACATATATCGCATATATATATCAATGTATTACCCTGTGAGAAAATGACATAATAAAGTGAGCCAATATTAGATAATGTAATACAATATATCATATATATTATTATACATTAAATCATCGAATCAACACTTGATCCGACAATCCGGCTATATCGAATATAACCGACTAATATATTATGTACCGATTCATCGAATCAACACTTGATCCGATGACCCGGTTCATATCTAAATATCGCGAGAATATAATACGTTATCTCATATCGCATTATCCTCGGTCCTGCACATATCACATATGTGCCTCTACTCCGTTTTGCCTGAGCCAAGAAAGCTCTGTGTAAGACTCTAAAGAATCGTCAATACTCCGGTAGCATGTGATGAGCATATCAAACACCCACAAGCTGCAAGCGGTCAGCTAAACATAACAGCCACCCAGGTATTGAGCGATCAGAAGATCAACAAGCTAGCCTATACGTTCTCCTTTGAATCCAATCAGTAACACTCCCGTATAGTCCGGTCTGTTCGTCTGATATGTCGCATATCTAGTCTAGGGGTGGTATACGTCAGACCCCGGTAACCGATAAGTCGTGTCGATGTGTGGCTCATAACGGGTCGAGAAACTACTGGTAACACTTACCAGTAAATCTCTATATTAGCCCTGGCCAGGGACTTCCAGTTATAGATAATCGAACACAGCACAACATCAACTCGCTATATCGGGAGAGACGAATCCCCTCCTATCGCTCATTGCCTCCATGTGATTCGGGACTGCACCCAAAAGCCACCGTTTTGCATGCCCTCTTAGACGTGGTAAGGTGGAAATCGAAGCACTGTGGGAATCACACAAGACTCTATGACGATCTCGGGTCTACATGCTACCCTGTACCAGTGTCACCGGAGAACTGCCATCTGACTTGTGGTATATCACCATCTGGGAGTTATCGACGAGTCCTTCCATTGTACCCAGTCTCCACTGAGCACCCGTACACCATCCTTGATGTCAAACACCGATGGATATAGGATCATCCATCGCCCATCATATGGGTCAAGATGCGTATACGCTAGTCTACTCTGGTGTATCGATGCCCTGTCTCGATATACCCTCGACTAGGAACAATTATAGGATGTACTCATCAACTACCATGGCCCCACTAGTATGATCTCATCATAGTCCTAGCAGTCGAGTACAGATCCTAAGGGCTTTATCAACATGTGAGAGTAAGACAGTAAACCAATATAAGTCAACATGTTAAGATAAAGTGAAACCAAATAGCATACTATTATGACGAGCAAGAAAGTCCTCTCTATATATATCCAAGCATCCATCATAATTGTAACATTTTCAAAAGTATAAAATATTAATTTTGGGAATTTTTATAATTTAATATTATTTTATTGATTATTTTAATATTAAATGCAAATAAATATGAAAAATGTTAGAAAAATTATGAAAAATTTTGGAAAATTATAAAATAGGGTAAATTAGTGAATTATGACATTTTTAAGTTTTTGTGATTAGTTTGACACTAATTTAGTGCTAATCGTGATTAAAATCGCTAATCGGTTTTTAACAAATTTGAACAAAACATGCACACACTATTTTTCCTACACTTGTGCACTTTCTACCATGGTTTCTCATTTTGGGTTTACTATTTTTGTGAGAAGGATTTGTTTTAGGAGAAAAAGAAAAGGAAAAGAAAAGAAAAAGATTAAAGAATGAGAGTAGGTGAGAGAGAGGAGTATGGGCTCTTTGACCTTGGGACTTAACCATTCTTCTCCCATCATTTCCTCCCCTCCTCCTTCTCCTCTTGCTGCTGCTGCCTCCCCTCTATCATCCTCCCCTCTTCAAGCCCTCTCTTCATCTCAAAAACCCTCCCAAAACCATATGTCGGTTTCATTAAAGATGTGCACAAGCTCGAGATCTACAAGATGGACTAAGAAAGCGTGGATTTTGGCCACTAGGGGCAACTCAAGAAAATTCTTGAGTTGCCAATTGAGGTAATTTCTGAACCATTAGCTTAATTATAGCATTTCCTATAACCCCATGTTAAGATTATATCGATATTGTGTGATATTATGGATTTGGTGATAACCTAGTTAGGGTTTGAGAGAAACTTGAGTTGTAATGTGAAATTGAGCTCAGTAGAGGACTTGTAAACACCCTAGTGCATGAATTGGAACCCAAAACCTGAAGCTAGAACCAGAAATACGGATTTTAGAAACCGATATCGGGGAAATTGTGTAATCTGTGCAGGTTAACTTGAATCTGCTATCACCCCGAGGACCCTAAAATAATATTGAGTGGACAGTGAGATGTTCAGGCACAATAGAGGCAACACCCAAAACCCTAGCCCCCAACTCTATTTCCCGGCCGCCAATTCTCCCCTTTTGGCCGCCAATTGCGGCCTGGGTCCCACCTTCTTGGCTCGTATTGGTTCTGTAGCTCCTACATTGTTAGTTTAGGCCCCTGGTATATATAGATTTGTATAAAGTGACCTGGGGTAAAATCTGGGACATATTTCATGAGTTGCTGTTTTGGACTTTAGTTTCCGTATTCCGTATTTTCATTTCTGCATTTGTGTGTTTCGTTTTGCCTCGACTATTTGGCGTTTATACGACGATATAGAGGATTTATTGATGGTTTTGAAGGCGTGCCATAGGTTCTCACCTATAGGCCCCCTTATCGTATCGTTTGGATTTCATGCGCCGTTTTAGCTTGGATTTGGTTTTAATGCGCATATACGATATTTGATGTGTAGGTACCCATGAAGACTTCGAGACGACAAGCAAATGCGTGGTGATGTCCGCAGATGATGATACAGGTGAGTAGATTATATCTACAGGGGGAAGTCGGGTGGATGGCGTATAGCACCCCCGCAGTCCGTAGTTAGTATAATATATATAGTAGATGTGTGATAGTTTAGTGTGTTGTAGCTTTGTGTTAGAAGTATTTGGGTAGTTAGGGTTAGAAGTGATTAGTGTAGTTCCTAGTTGCGAGCCCTAGGATAGAATTGCACCTACACGCCTACACTTGTATATCTCTTATACCTACCCTTGATGGATGATGTTTGATGACGTTGGTAATGAGTCGATGATGTGGGCTTGATGGCGTGAGATCGGTGATTGGATACGATTCATTGTGGGATATGACTTGTGATTTCTTGCGGGCTTGGGATATGTGGTTACCCCGCATGCATACTTCACTGATGGTATCGTTTGGTGCTAGACATAGAGTAGTACCCCAGACTATGTGATCTGATGATAGTGATACCTGTTATATGATGAAATAGTGAGATGTTGACCCGTACCCAGCTATTGGGATGCCGTACGATGATTACCGTACGAGCCGATATTGATGATAGATCCGCACTCATAACTCGAGGATATCTTATGATATGACATTGAGGCGAGATCACCGACTATATACCTTTATATATGTATCGACTCAGATTTAGGCGGTTTCCATACCCCTCCAGACTTGCATGATACTTAGATCAGTAGTTGCATAATAGATGTTAGATTAGACCAGAGTCATACCTATTTCAAAACTAACGAATCGGGAATATTGCATGATAGGGAAAAAGGGGATTCTACGAATATTTTCAAATGTGTAGAGTCTATTTTCTAAACACCGTAGCCCTTGTTTTACCAAAGACCCCGATTCGTCTTATTTCAAAAAGGCAAGGTTGCATGATATAGCTTTTGAGTTAGATTCTTCACTGTTGCGTTGCTTATTTCGATTGCACCTGTTTTTACTATTTGCATGGCATTACTTGTGCTTATTGTTATATTGCCATCATGCTGTTAGGACACCAGCACCATTATCGATGATGCGTATGTTCCACGTACACTGATTGCCGGCTCATACACTTCATCATCGATAATTGCTATGCCACTACACTGTAGTACTGCTGCATTCATGGTATGATTTCCGCATAGCATATTGTACACATAGACCTGTACAAAAATATATACGATCATGACTTGATACTCACATTTGATACTTATATCACACCTGATACATATGTCACACCTGATCATTGTATTATAGCTCATTTATATGTGACATGACTTGATACTCACATTTGATGCTTATATCACACCTGATACATATGTCACACCTGATCATTGTATTATAGCTCATTTATATGTGACATGACTTGATACTCACATTTGATGCTTATATCACACCTGATACATATGTCACACCTGATCATTGTATTATAGCTCATTTATATGTGACATGACTTGATACTCACATTTGATGCTTATATCACACCTGATACATATGTCACACCTGATCATTGTATTATAGCTCATTTATATGTGACATGACTTGATACTCACATTTGATGCTTATATCACATCCGATCATTATATTGTAGCTCATCTATATGTGACTTGACATGATATTTATGTTTGACGCACATATCATATCAGATTAGTGACTTACATTTTGGTTTGGATTATATGTGATTTCTGGATTTGGGAATCGTGGCTATTTCAAATATGTAATCATTTAAAAACCCGGTTCCCTTGATATGATATTTCGGTGCGTCCACCATGTGTTTTCTCGGTGCTAGAGTGATATATAAAAACCCGAATCGAGGAGGCGATTGAGGCCGATTACGGGTACATGGTGGACCCGGTATGGTACCCCGGGGCGAGAACGGTTTCGCTGTGTGATAGACGGTGAGCCCGGCAGAGGGACTACTACCTACCGGTGATTGTACTTTAGCTCGGCGGATATCTGGAGGATTCCGACCGGAGCCCAGAGATGGATATGGGCTGACCCGTACTGCCGGGGCCGAGGGCCGATACCGCAGACGGAGCCCAGAGATGGACATGGGTTGACTCGTACTGCCGGGGCCGAGGGCCGATACCGCAGACGGAGCCCCATATGGATGAGGATTTACGTGTCGATGCTTGGCACGAGTTTCATGATGTTTTACCATGATGTTGTTTATATCCTCATATTGCATGCATGATGCTTATTGTTATTGGGTGACGGGTGGACGGGTTCCACGCATATACAGACATAGATCATATACAGATATGGATCATATACAGACATAGATCATATACAGATATGGATCATATACAGACATAGATCATATACAGATATGGATCATACACAGACATAGATCATATACAGATATGGATCACATACAGACATGGATTATATATATATACAGACTGGATTTACACTTATCATACTTCATTTGTATATATAACAGGGTATGAGGACGCTGTTATATATACCCTTACACCAATATTAGTGGTATAGGACGCTAATATATGTGTATTGATATCATTGATACTTCATCATATTTACTTCTTGCAGACATACCTTATACTGATGACATGTTATTACCTGAGTACTTGGCACCACATACAAATTTAGATGTTACCTTGCCACCTTATCACACTCAGATGTACTCTTGTGGATTATATTACTGATTGTTGACTTAGGTTTATGTCTTGCATTCGGTTTCTGCTTGTAGATGTTTCTATTCACGAGTTGGCAACTCACCCCCGTTGTGCCACAGTTCTTGCAGGTTTTGCCGTACAGGTTTCTATTGCGGCATTTCTGGCACACTTCCTTCTTGCGGGTGAATTGCTTTTGGTAGGTGGATTCTTTCGCATCAAGAACCACCATTGTATTCATTTTATTCATTGTATCTAGAATTTCCATCAACCAAAACTTGAATATTGTTTCAGACCTAGACTTTAGTGATGTATTATTCGACCTTAGAGTCGCGCTTAGTAGTATTGCGGTTTTCTTGTTGCTTTTGAGCTTTCTTTTGGGCTTGATCCTCGCCACTTGGCGTTGTATATTTGTTGCATGTGTGGTTGTGACCGTCTATTGACGAAGAGCTAGCTCCCGCTTGGGGATGCCTTTATCATTGCATATATACATTGTTATCTTTGTTGTGCCCCATTCGGGGCCAGTTTTACAAAAGAAACTCTGCCGAAATTTTTAGAAAAGACTGTACTGTTTTAAAATGCACATTCGGCTTAGTTATTTAAAAACATTGATTTTTAAACATGTAGTTCTTTACTTATTCTTAAAAAGGGTTTTAGATTTCTGGGTTTTCGGCTTACTTAGTCGCGTTACGCCTGTAGGCGTTACGTGGTTAAGTGCCGGTCACGGGCCAAACTTTGGGTCGTGACAAAGTTGGTATCAGAGCGCTAGGTTGACCTTGGTTCGAGTCTGAGTTTGACTATGTGGAGCCTAGGGCGTTTATATATATATACGGAACTTAGGCTTGACCTTACGGGACTTAGACTTGGTCGAGGGGGTATTAGACCCGAACTTTCGTCGTATTAGGATGACCCTTGGTTGATAGAATAGGTGACTAAAGTAGAGTGACGTACCGTTGGTATGTTCCGCGGCATACTTACGACACGCCACTCCGCTTAAGGAACCTTAGGATGTACATATTTTTCGAGATCAGTGATTCTCTTCATATCCAGGGTTATACATCCATTTGAGATCCCCGATTCTATTAGTTCATGATCATATCTTCATTGATGCTGTTCCTTCCTATGATCATGTATCCACTCTGGATCTGTTGTTTCTTTCTTGTCACTGATGTGCTCTCTTTGATACTCGATTGAGATTCCTGTCACCATGTTCGAGTGCAGTTTGGGCTGCTGCTAGGGTTACGGCCGGTGTGAGCTCGTTTGGTACGAGGGCCGACCATTGTGTTTTCTGGTGACATGGGAATGTCTCGAGTTAGTATTGCTGATTGTGACCTCTAGTGGAGGCGAGTGCTTGGATTTGCACCGGATGATTGGGCCATTGTTAGAGCTGCCTGTTGTGAGAGGACTGTTGATGTACAGCATACCTCAGAGATTGTGATGTCGCCTACCGTGCAGACAGATGGACCAGCTGTTGCTGAGATCGACAGGATGTTGCTTTCGGAGCTTACGAGCTGAGATTGCCGGAGCTTTCAGGCAGATATGCGACAGATGATAGCTAGTCTACCCGATTTGAGAGACGAAGGTGATTCGTCCGATTTTGCGCCAGAGCGGGCCCAGTTGAGTTGAAGAATTCCAGTGTGGAGAATCTTACTCAGATTTAGAGCAGACCGATCCAGAGATGACCGCCTATGTATTGCCCTTCCTGGAGGATTAAGGCATTGTTCGGCGTACAGGCGTATGAACCAGTTGTTGCTGCAAATGATGAGATATCGCCCAGATGATTGGAGCTGTTACAGCGTGAGCATATACTCAGAGAGATGATAGCGAGTCGCTAGTCACCTGAGGATGAATGACTAGGACATGTGGTTCGTTCGTTACCGATGCGAGATCATCAGATAGATTGTTTCCAGCTAGAGACGACTTCACGCAGGTTCGTTGAGAGTCGATTGAGACGATCGAATGTCAGGAGCCCATTTTCCAAGTTTAAAGTATACGGAAAGACATGCAGGTGATTCTATGGACCCTCTAGAAGAATGAAACCCTAACTCGACTTAATGACCGTGTGACAACCTTTGAACCTTAGGGTTTACGGCGGTTCCGCGGCGCCATTAGTGAGGCTTGGGTTTGCCCTTCTACGGCTGGACCATCGACGCTGTGGCATGTACTCGATACTATTAAACTGTACCCGAGATGTGAGCTCTTGGGGGATTATGAGGATCTGACGAGTCGATCGGATGGTTTGACATCCTTCGGATATCGTGATGGGACACTGCTTGGGAGACTCCAGATGCGAGCATAGCCGTTGGAGCACAGTACATGCAGCCAGGATGAGACGAGTCCGAATCAGTCGACATTGAGCAATGTGGAGTAGAGAGTTCGTACGAGGTTTCGATGAGATGACGTCCCTCTCCGCTGACATCAGAGATGCTATACACACCCAGAGGCGTGGTATATGGATATATCTTCCAGAAAGAAGCGCGATGAGTATGCAGCCATTCCGGAATAAGCATTAGCTTCAGCATTGGATGATGACTTCCGGGCATTTCGGCAGGATTGAGATTTGAGAAAGGGACCTCGACAGGACCTTTCTGGAGTACGATACGAGAAGACCTAGACCAGGAGTGGTCGTATTGCGCGCACCCAGCAAGACAGAGTTCAGCATTGTCGACGAGGTAGTTGACCAGGATCGGATAAAGGGACTTACCTGGATGCGTTGCGAATTGATCAAGGACGGACGAGAGATGAGTATTCCTCCGATGGTTGGGACGTGTTTCCGAGGATCTGTTCGGCCTGACATCTTCTACAAAATGGTGAAGCTACAGAGTACGCGATTTCGAGTCCGTGCGAGAGACTTCAGATTGGCCGTGGCCGAGAACAGTGCAGTGCAAGGTAGCTTGGCGTGACGTCATAGTGGACAATGATAGAGACATGTGGAACCAGAGGTTCGTGTGAGACGCTGACGAGCTGTCATTACTTCCCGTCGAGACTAGAGACCTGATATGCTTACAGAGACGTTGGGATGTGACCAGTTTCCGAGAAATGTTGTGTTGAGGATGCAGATGACTATCAAGCGAGAAGAGGTAGTACAAGAGAGCCAGCCTCGGTACAGATCGGCATAGGCATGATTGGAAGAGACCTTGAGCAGGATTCCTTCCAGGACATTGCAGCAATGATGTTTGCACCCAGGATCAGATGTGTGACGTGCATTCAGAGAGCCAGAGGCCGACGCCAGTGATGTGCTGCCCTAGAGTGGTCGTGAGGTTTGACCGAGAGGTGACCAGAGAAGTGCCAGGACGGAATCGTCCCCGTTAGCACATCTGACAGGGCTGATGAGCCGATTGACTGTGAGATTGGTAGCCCACAGAGAAGATAAGGACCCAGAGAGTCAGAGGACGCCAAACCGTGAGCAAGAGGCACGTAGATATCCTGCGCTGCTAGCAGTGGATTGCACCGACTCCTTCTCGACCTTGAAGGAGGAACTATCGAGGACGGTATTTGTGATTTATGATTTTGTGATTCGATTATCACGTATCCGTCATTTTGGATTTCGGTATTTTGGGCGTTCTGTTTGCATGATTTAGTTTTGATGATTGAGTTTTATGATATTGTTTCATGCACCCACTGGATATTTATATATTTTGCGCTGAGTTATTACATTTGAGATATTGATTGAGATTTCATGCCTATCGTATTCAGTGATTTGATTTGCACTTCCAGCGTAGTTTTCATGCATCTTTAGTGTTTTGATATACGATTTTGGTGCACGCCAGATGCACTAAATCGGAATTCTTCGTGCATTTCATATGCACCTGATTTTTTTCTGTCAGGCACACACGTTGCCTACGACAGATGTTTCGTGCACACCCGTTGCACTTAGATGTTGTTTTCTATACCTGTTTGACACTTATATGGATTTTGATTCCTTGCGCACCAGACGCATAGGATATTCTTATATATGCATTTTGGGGATTGATTTCTAGTAGAGTAGTACTTTTTTTTTATGATATTCTCTATGTGTTGATGTTTTCGGAACCCTGACAAATGGATTATTACTGAAATTGTTTTAGTAGTGGGGGTTTAAATTTAAATTCGGGGACCGAATTTCTTTAAGGGGGGTAGATTGTAACATTTTCAAAAGTATAAAATATTAATTTTGGGAATTTTTATAATTTAATATTATTTTATTGATTATTTTAATATTAAATGCAAATAAATAGGAAAAATGTTAGAAAAATTATGAAAAATTTTGGAAAATTATAAAATAGGGTAAATTAGTGAATTATGACATTTTTAAGTTTTTGTGATTAGTTTGACACTAATTTAGTGCTAATCGCGATTAAAATCGCTAATCGGTTTTTAACAAATTTGAACAAAACATGCACACACTATTTTTCCTACACTTGTGCACTTTCTACCATGGTTTCTCATTTTGGGTTTACTATTTTTGTGAGAAGGATTTGTTTTAGGAGAAAAAGAAAAGGAAAAGAAAAGAAAAAGATTAAAGAATGAGAGTAGGTGAGAGAGAGGAGTATGGGCTCTTTGACCTTGGGACTTAACCATTCTTCTCCCATCATTTCCTCCCCTCCTCCTTCTCCTCTTGCTGCTGCTGCCTCCCCTCTATCATCCTCCCCTCTTCAAGCCCTCTCTTCATCTCAAAAACCCTCCCAAAACCATATGTCGGTTTCATTAAAGATGTGCACAAGCTCGAGATCTACAAGATGGACTAAGAAAGCGTGGATTTTGGCCACTAGGGGCAACTCAAGAAAATTCTTGAGTTGCCAATTGAGGTAATTTCTGAACCATTAGCTTAATTGTAGCATTTCCTATAACCCCATGTTAAGATTATATCGATATTGTGTGATATTATGGATTTGGTGATAACCTAGTTAGGGTTTGAGAGAAACTTGAGTTGTAATGTGAAATTGAGCTCAGTAGAGGACTTGTAAACACCCTAGTGCATGAATTGGAACCCAAAACCTGAAGCTAGAACCAGAAATACGGATTTTAGAAACCGATATCGGGGAAATTGTGTAATCTGTGCAGGTTAACTTGAATCTGCTATCATCCCGAGGACCCTAAAATAATATTGAGTGGACAGTGAGATGTGCAGGCACAATAGAGGCAACACCCAAAACCCTAGCCCCCAACTCTATTTCCCGGCTGCCAATTCTCCCCTTTTGGCCGCCAATTGCGGCCTGGGTCCCACCTTCTTGGCTCGTATTGGTTCTGTAGCTCCTACATTGTTAGTTTAGGCCCCTGGTATATATAGATTTGTATAAAGTGACCTGGGGTAAAATCTGGGACATATTTCATGAGTTGCTGTTTTGGACTTTAGTTTCCGTATTCCGTATTTTCATTTCTGCATTTGTGTGTTTCGTTTTGCCTCGACTATTTGGCGTTTATACGACGATATAGAGGATTTATTGATGGTTTTGAAGGCGTGCCATAGGTTCTCACCTATAGGCCCCCTTATCGTATCGTTTGGATTTCATGCGCCGTTTTAGCTTGGATTTGGTTTTAATGCGCATATACGATATTTGATGTGTAGGTACCCATGAAGACTTCGAGACGACAAGCAAATGCGTGGTGATGTCCGCAGATGATGATACAGGTGAGTAGATTATATCTACAGGGGGAAGTCGGGTGGATGGCGTATAGCACCCCCGCAGTCCGTAGTTAGTATAATATATATAGTAGATGTGTGATAGTTTAGTGTGTTGTAGCTTTGTGTTAGAAGTATTATGGGTAGTTAGGGTTAGAAGTGATTAGTGTAGTTCCTAGTTGCGAGCCCTAGGATAGAATTGCACCTACACGCCTACACTTGTATATCTCTTATACCTACCCTTGATGGATGATGTTTGATGACGTTGGTAATGAGTCGATGATGTGGGCTTGATGGCGTGAGATCGGTGATTGGATACGATTCATTGTGGGATATGACTTGTGATTTCTTGCGGGCTTGGGATATGTGGTTACCCCGCATGCATACTTCACTGATGGTATCGTTTGGTGCTAGACATAGAGTAGTACCCCAGACTATGTGATCTGATGATAGTGATTCCTGTTATATGATGAAATAGTGAGATGTTGACCCGTACCCAGCTATTGGGATGCCGTACGATGATTACCGTACGAGCCGATATTGATGATAGATCCGCACTCATAACTCGAGGATATCTTATGATATGACATTGAGGCGAGATCACCGACTATATACCTTTATATATGTATCGACTCAGATTTAGGCGGTTTCCATACCCCTCCAGACTTGCATGATACTTAGATCAGTAGTTGCATAATAGATGTTAGATTAGACCAGAGTCATACCTATTTCAAAACTAACGAATCGGGAATATTGCATGATAGGGAAAAAGGGGATTCTACGGATATTTTCAAATGTGTAGAGTCTATTTTCTAAACACCGTAGCCCTTGTTTTACCAAAGACCCCGATTCGTCTTATTTCAAAAAGGCAAGGTTGCATGATATAGCTTTTGAGTTAGATTCTTCACTGTTGCGTTGCTTATTTCGATTGCACCTGTTTTTACTATTTGCATGGCATTACTTGTGCTTATTGTTATATTGCCATCATGCTGTTAGGACACCAGCACCATTATCGATGATGCGTATGTTCCACGTACACTGATTGCCGGCTCACACACTTCATCATCGATAATTGCTATGCCACTACACTGTAGTACTGTTGCATTCATGGTATGATTTCCGCATAGCATATTGTACACATAGACCTGTACACAAATATATACGATCATGACTTGATACTCACATTTGATACTTATATCACACCTGATACATATGTCACACCTGATCATTGTATTATAGCTCATTTATATGTGACATGACTTGATACTCACATTTGATGCTTATATCACACCTGATACATATGTCACACCTGATCATTGTATTATAGCTCATTTATATGTGACATGACTTAATACTCACATTTGATGCTTATATCACACCTGATACATATGTCACACCTGATCATTGTATTATAGCTCATTTATATGTGACATGACTTGATACTCACATTTGATGCTTATATCACACCTGATACATATGTCACACCTGATCATTGTATTATAGCTCATTTATATGTGACATGACTTGATACTCACATTTGATGCTTATATCACATCCGATTATTATATTGTAGCTCATCTATATGTGACTTGACATGATATTTATGTTTGACGCACATATCATATCAGATTAGTGACTTACATTTTGGTTTGGATTATATGTGATTTCTGGATTTGGGAATCGTGGCTATTTCAAATATGTAATCATTTAAAAACCCGATTCCCTTGATATGATATTTCGGTGCGTCCACCATGTGTTTTCTCGGTGCTAGAGTTATATATAAAAACCCGAATCGAGGAGGCGATTGAGGCCGATTACGGGTACATGGTGGACCCGGTATGGTACCCCGGGGCGAGAACGGTTTCGCTGTGTGATAGACGGTGAGCCCGGCAGAGGGACTACTACCTACCGGTGATTGTACTTTAGCTCGGCGGATATCTGGAGGATTCCGACCGGAGCCCAGAGATGGATATGGGCTGACCCGTACTGCCGGGGCCGAGGGCCGATACCGCAGACGGAGCCCAGAGATGGACATGGGTTGACTCGTACTGCCGGGGCCGAGGGCCGATACCGCAGACGGAGCCCCATATGGATGAGGATTTACGTGTCGATGCTTGGCACGGGTTTCATGATGTTTTACCATGATGTTGTTTATATCCTCATATTGCATGCATGATGCTTATTGTCATTGGGTGACGGGTGGACGGGTTCCACGCATATACAGACATAGATCATATACAGATATGGATCATATACAGACATAGATCATATACAGATATGGATCATATACAGACATAGATCATACACAGATATGGATCATACACAGACATAGATCATATACAGATATGGATCACCTACAGACATGGATTATATATATATACAGACTGGATTTACACTTATCATACTTCATTTGTATATATAACAGGGTATGAGGGCGCTGTTATATATACCCTTACACCAATATTAGTGGTATGGGACGCTAATATATGTGTATTGATATCATTGATACTTCATCATATTTACTTCTTGCAGACATACCTTATACTGATGACATGTTATTACCTGAGTACTTGGCACCACATACATATTTAGATGTTACCTTGCCACCTTATCACACTCAGATGTACTCTTGTGGATTATATTACTGATTGTTGACATAGGTTTATGTCTTGCATTCGGTTTCTGCTTGTAGATGTTTCTATTCACGAGTTGGCAACTCACCCCCGTTGTGCCACAGTTCTTGCAGGTTCTGCCGTACAGGTTTCTATTGCGGCATTTCTGGCACACTTCCTTCTTGCGGGTGAATTGCTTTTGGTAGGTGGATTCTTTCGCATCAAGAACCACCATTGTATTCATTTTATTCATTGTATCTAGAATTTCCATCAACCAAAACTTGTATATTGTTTCAGACCTAGACTTTAGTGATGTATTATTCGACCTTAGAGTCGCGCTTAGTAGTATTGCGGTTTTCTTGTTGCTTTTGAGCTTTCTTTTGGGCTTGATCCTCGCCACTTGGCGTTGTATATTTGTTGCATGTGTGGTTGTGACCGTCTATTGACGAAGAGCTAGCTCCCGCTTGGGGATGCCTTTATCATTGCATATATACATTGTTATCTTTGTTGTGCCCCATTCGGGGCCAGTTTTACAAAAGAAACTCTGCCGAAATTTTTAGAAAAGACTGTACTGTTTTAAAATGCACATTCGGCTTAGTTATTTAAAAACATTGATTTTTAAACATGTAGTTCTTTACTTATTCTTAAAAAGGGTTTTAGATTTCTGGGTTTTCGGCTTACTTAGTCGCGTTACGCCTGTAGGCGTTACGTGGTTAAGTGCCGGTCACGGGCCAAACTTTGGGTCGTGACAATAATATACATCATATGTACAACAATGGCCTCTAGGGCATATACGTAACTAACAATCTCCCACTTGCACTAAGGCCAGCAGTTATAGTATCTCATACCTAGCATCCCGAATAATCTCTCAAACTGTATCTGTGGAATGGCCTTCGTGAGTGGATCCGCAGTTTTGTCATTCGTATCTACTCTCCTGACGTCGATCTCCCGGCGATCAACTATCTCCCTGATCAGGTGATACCGCCTCAGAATATGTCTGGACTTTTGATGGGACCTGGGTTTCTTGGCCAAAGCCACAGCTCCATTGTTATCGCAATACAGAGGTATTGGATGCTCAATGGATGGAACCACACCAAGTTCACTAATGAACTTCTTTATCCAGACAGCCTCTTTGGCAGCATCGTTGGCAGCGATGTATTCAGCCTCCATCGTCGAGTCTGCAACGGTATCCTGTTTGGAACTCTTCCAACATACCGCCCTACCATTGAGGGTAAAGACAAAACTCGAGTGCGACTTAGAGTCGTCCTTATCACTTTGGAAGCTGGAATCGGTAAAGGATTCCACCTGGAGTTCTCCGTTACCATACACCAAGAACATCTCCTTAGTCCTTCGTAAGTACTTGAGAATGTTCTTCACAGCTGTCCAGTGACTCTCTCCAGGATATGCTTGATACCGTCTCACTACACTTAGTGAGTATGCTATATCGGGTCTGGTACATAGCATCGCATACATGATAGAGCCTACTGCCGAAGCATAGGGTATCCCTTGAATGCGAGCTCTCTCCAAATCAGTCTTATGAGACATCTCTTTGGAGAGAGTGGGTCCAGAGATCGTGGGTTGGTTCCCACGCTTGGATTATTCCATACTAAACCTCTTTAGTATGGTGTCAATGTACCTGGATTGGGACAATCCCATTATCCGTTTAGATCTATCTCTATTCCCAATATGCAGGAGGCATCACCTAGATCTTTTATTGAGAATCTTTGTGATAAGAAGAGCTTGACTGACTGTAGCATAAGAATATCATTTCCTATCAAGAGCATGTCATCCACGTACAATATGAGGAAGACAACCTTACTCTCTGCTACCTTCTTATAAATACAAGGTTCATCTATATTTTTGATGAAGTCAAACTCTTTGACTACAACATCAAAACAGATGTTCCAACTCCGCGATGCTTGCTTTAACCCATAAATGGATTTAAACAGCTTGCACACCTTTTCGCTGCTCCCACTATCTACGAAGCCCTCTGGCTGAGTCATGTACACGCACTCTTCTAAATCACCATTTAGAAAGGCGGTCTTAACATCCATTTGCCAGATTTCGTAGTCATGGTATGAAGCAAGGCAAGTAAGATCCGGATGGACTTAAGCATAGCCACTGGAGAAAAGGTTTCGTCATAATCCACACCTGGTCTTTGACGAAAACCCTTTGCAACAAGTCTAGCTTTGAAAGTCTCAACTTTTCCATCTACACAAAATTTCTTTTTAAAGATCCACTTGCTCCCAATGGGTTTTACCCCTTCAGGAGCATTTTCCAAAGTCCATACTTTGTTGGTGTACATGGATTCCATCTCAGATCACATTGCATCCAGCCATTTCACAGAGTCACCACTTGTGATGGCCTGCTCGAAACTAGTCGGGTCATCATCTTCCATGATGTAATCCTCGCTTCCACCATCAATGAGAAAACCGTAGTATCTCTCAGGTGGACGAGAAACCCTACTAGATCGGAGGAGAGGCTGGGGTTCGTCGGGTACTACCGAATCCTCTGGTTCCACTAAATCTTCAGTTGTAATTTGTGTTGCTGGAACCTCTTCCATCTCTACCTCATCGCCACTAATTTCTTTTGCAAGAAATTCCTTTTCTAAAAAGGTGGCATATTGAGAGACAAACACTTTTTGTTCCTCAGCGTGGTAGAAAATATATCCTTGAGAATTCTTTGGATATCCCACAAACTTGCAAAGAACTGATCATGCCTCGAGTTTGTCCGGATTTTGCCTTTTTACATAGGCCGGACAACCCCATATCTTAAATCTTTTAAAATATGGTCTCATTCCCCTCCATATCTCATATGGGGTTGAAGGCACTGATTTAGATGGAACTTGATTCAATAGGTATGCTGCTGTCTCAAGTGCATACCCCCAGAAGGAAATAGGTAACTCAGCTGTACTAATCATAGAGTGCACCATATCTAATAGGGTGTGATTCCTCCGCTCCGATACACCGTTGTGCTGTGGTGTATAAGGAGGAGTAAGCTGAGAGAGAATCCCATTCGCTTTTAGATAATCTAGGAACTCATTGCTTAAGTATTCACCTCCTCGATCAGATCGAAGAATCTTAATACTTTTGCCCGTTTGGTTCTCTACTTCGTGCTTATATTATCTGAATTTCTCAAAAGCTTCAAACTTGTGTTTCATCAGGAACACATGTCCGTATCTAGAGAGATCTTCAATGAATGTAATGAAGTAGGAAGAACCGTTCCTGGCATGCGTAGACATGGGACCGCATACATCACTATGTACCAGTCCTAAGAGTTCTGTAACTCTTTCTCTGTGTCCACTAAACGGAGCTTTGGTCATTTTACCTTTGAGACATGAATGGAAAGTATCATAAGATGATAATTCGAACGGATTCAAATATCCATCGTTATGTAACTTAGCTAGTCATGTCGCATTGATATGACCAAGTCTACAGTGCCACAAGAAGGATTCGTTCATTTCTGAACTCTTCCTCTTGTGTGTGTTTTGTATATTGAGGACTGTATTTTGATTTAGAATGAATATGCCATTATGTAACGAGCCTGATGCAATCAAATTTTGATCTAGGAATATATTCATAACATTATCCTTTACTACAAAATTATATCCTTCTTTACTTAATAAAGAAACTGATATAATGTTCCACATCATGTTCGGTATATAATAGCACTCATTTAGAATCAGTGTATTACGACTTGGTAATACTAGGTGATATTCGCCAACTGCTTTGGCTGCAATATTTGCACCATTCCCTACTTGAACGGAATGATCACCTTTTCCTAGTTCTCTACCTTTATGTAGCCCATGTAACAATTTACATATGTGGGATCCTGATCCGGTATCTAATACCCAGGACATAGGGTGAACTGAGAAACAGTTCTCAATAACAAACACACCTGAAGAAGATGCATCAACATGCATGTTCTTTTAGGCGGCTAGAGAATCCAGATATTCTCCTGTTTCTTGTTCAGTCTTATAACTCTTATAAGAAAGAACGGGTCCAACGTTCCCCTGCTCAGTATAATAAGCGGATTCAGTCAATACATCCATATTATTATCTTGATTATGGCCTGACATGGTCGCTACCTGGAGAGAGAGAGAAGAAAACACTTTAGCGTATGCTCTTGCAAAATTAGATTGGTTATTATCTTATCTAATCAGGATGTCTCCCACTGTTTTTATCAAATTTTCCTTCAAACCCTAAAAGGTAAGATTAGCCGGGATTAATTACACCCTACAATTTCGTCAATCATTCATCCAGATCAGTGTCGGTACTTGAGGGAGGTTCCCCGTGCTTTCGCACGGACCTAATTAAAGAAAACCTCATTTTCCCAGAGGCGTAACCTCGTTAACACTTTTCTAGACACCTACTTGATCGGCTAATTGTCCTGTGTAAGACTTTCCCAGGAGTAACACTTACTCGCAGTGGGTATCGGGATCCAACTATCTCATAGGAGGTATGCAATCTCATCGCAAATTTCAACACTTGAAATTCCCGATAATATTTTTTGCCCCTAGCAACTCATGACCTTAACATGGTCAACAAATCATAAGCGCTAGCCAAGTTCAACCCGTCATTTCCCGATTGAATTAAACCCACTCGTACGACCCTTAACATGGTCAACAAAGTCGTACGACTACCCTAATCCAATCACATCACATGTTTTAGCAGATAAGCACTAATTAGCTACCGCACACTACGCCTTAACATGGTCAACAAACGTAGCACGAATTCTAAGTAGTACTTATCTGAGAAGACGGAGGGCTATGCAGGTTTTTCAGAAAAAAAAACTTTGAGCGTAATGAACTTGATATCGTCGTAGAATCGAGTGGTTTTTAAAAAAGGAGTGTTTTTGAGGCTTTTCTAGTTTCGCTAAAGAGGTCACTCCCGGTGAAGGGATCTCGGCTCTTTCCCCATCGAATAAGGTACAGGATATATCATATATACCGCTGAGCAAAGCAAGAACTATATAAGCTGTCAAAAACTAAACCGTGAGTTTGTAGCATCTGTCAGTTTCGCTAAAGAGGTCACTCCCTGTGAAGGGATCTCGGCTCTTTCCTCATCGAATAAGGTGCAGGATATATCATATATACCGCTGTGCAAAGCAAGAACTATATAAGCTGTCAAAAACTAAACCGTGAGTTTATAGCATTTGTCAGTTTCGCTAAAGAGGTCACTCCCGGTGAAGGGATCTCGGCTCTTTCCTCGTCGAATAAGGTGCAGGGTATATCATATATACCGCTGTGCAAAGCAAGAACTATATAAGCTGTCAAAAACTAAACCGTGAGTTTGTAGCATCTGTCAGTTTCGCTAAAGAGGTCACTTCCGGTGAAGGGATCTCGGCTCTTTCCTCATCGAATAAGGTGCAGGGTATATCATATATACCGCTATGCAAAGCAAAACTGTAGCTACCCTTTTTATAAAATTTTGATTCTACAACATATTTTAGGTTTTCTTTTTATTAATCTCATTAATAAATCCCATCAGCTTATGCTTCCTAAGCATCACAGAAAAAACGAAAGCAGTAATATTTATATATCAGCATATATATATATAGTATAAGCATTCGTCTCAGGCAGTAATATGATCTCATCACAGAACATTGCAGCAGAAGAACATATATGAAATATTGGATATACTAGGATGTCCGTGTTTTTAATACGAGCCTGTATAAAACACGGATTCCACGGTCGTGATGAATAGCCAAACCCACATCCCTAGACCCCTACGACAGCGGCAAGTAACACTGCCAATTCTAGGGTTAGGAGACCCGGTCTCGACTCCTCGAGATGGCCTCCCACTGGACCCTAGAACCCGGTTACTTGTGCTCCCCTCCTTGGGTCTACCTAATGCGGAAAAGTAAATAATATACATTGGTGACATCAACCTCATCCCGGAAGTGCCCTAATAAAAGAATATTACATACAAATGAATTTACATGAATGAAAATAAAAACCCTCATCTCACATAAAACCCCCGGCTAACCAGAACATGACGATCCAATATAACATATCACAGCAACACATAATATCACTTATCATCAACGTAAGTAAGTATGCATACACCGATCGTCGTAGATGTATAGCAACGAAGACCGGCAATACAACTACATACTATACTTACGGTCACAGAAAAGAAATTGTAAAACTACAACATTTGGAATCCACAATCACTTTAGACATCGTAAATCCGAAATATCACATACTTGAGCATTTCATGCCTAACTTTATGAATTCCACATATTGTATCACATTCCAGATAACTAGACAGTATTAAACTTTCCGAACAGATAATCAAATACCCAAAATTTTCAAAATATCTCAACAGTTGAGCGGAGTTCAAATAATCCCAGAATTTGTCACAGTACCGATGATCCAGCCGTAGAAGGGTCAAGCCAACGCCTCACATGTGGCACGCCGTACTGCCCCAAACCCTAAGGTTTAGAGGCAGTTCAAGACGGTTACATAATCGAGTTAAGGTTTGTGTTCTTCTAGAGGGTCCACCGCGTTACTTGCACATTTTTCCAAAAGATTTAAACCCGATAAAAATTCAACACTTGAAAGTTTTTCGTGCCGGGAAAAAGTGAGTTAATGATATCCGCTCGAACATTTTAACAGTTTCTAAATATCTGGAAAACATAACAAAATTAAATTTTCCGATCGAATCAATGATTACAAAATAAACCCGAGAACACTCAACACTTGAGTCAGATTAAAAATACCCAGAAAATATTACTTTCAGAAATAGAAATTACTGAGCAAAAAAATAGGTTAAATGCTACTGTACAGCCGCGGATCCGCGGCCCAAGCAAGTATTGGACGCGGCTCCGCGGCGGTCCGTACGCTTTACCCTGTCGTTTTTCACAGTTATTCTTATAATTTCCTGCTAGAATTTTTAAGCATTTTTAATTCTGAAAAATCACAGTTTTTTAAAAATTATCCAGAGAGGGGTCTAAAATTGCGTTTCGGTGTTCGATCGGAGTTTTAACTTCGTATACACGTCGCCTAATGCTCTAGCTAGGCTCTGATACCACTGTAGGGTTCCTAGGCACTCTTGTGAGGGTTCATAAGGCATCAACCATGCCCAAATAAAATTTTAGACGTGCCGAACAACCCAAAGCCGGGATCTTTGCTAGATTATTAGGGTATAACATGCAAGTAAACATCTTTACTACTTAGTGTGAGGGATTAAAACCTTTGTAGTCCGCTCCTTCGCTTCATAAGCTCCGAGTAGAAGTCCCTTCGCCGCAATCCATGATCTCCCGGACTCAAGAGAGGCTCCACGACTCGAACGATCCATGCTAGCTTGTAGTGTTCCGTTTCTCCGATGATCTACGTCGAAGGTTCTATAACTCAAGCTCTCTCACTCTAATGAGGTGAACACCCTAATCTAATGGGCTAGATTAGATGAGGATGATGGAGTAGTATTTATGCTTTCCTTTTATATCATATTCTCACAAGAAATCATCACAAAAGGAAAATCTAGCAAGCTTTCTCAAAGCTCAAGAGAGAAGTAGATGATGAATAATGAGATATTCCTTTTGTGATGAATAATGAAATGTATATATGAATTAATAATGTAACCATGGTCAAGGGATGACAAGGATAACCCTTGTAGAGAATCAACTAGAGCTAGGGTTTGGTTGGGTTAAAGAGCGAGTCATGGATAAATATCAACATAATATCTTTCTCATGACAAAAAGAATTCCTTCTAGAATGATCAAGAAGGAGCTAACCCTAATCAAACGTTAACCTTGTTTAATCTCTACTAAACATGTTCCATTATTAATCATATCATGCTGCAATAATATATATCACATATATATTATATATTTGCAACAAAAGAAAATAATACAATTAACATATATCGCATATATATATAGCAATGTATTACCCTGTGAGAAAATGAAATAATAAAGTGAGCCAATATTAGATAATGTAATACAATATATCATATATATTATTATACATTAAATCATCGAATCAACACTTGATCCGACAATCCGGCTATATCGAATATAACCGACTAATATATCATGTACCGATTCATCGAATCAACACTTGATCCGATGACCCGGTTCATATCTAAATATCGCGAGAATATAATACGGTATCTCATATCGCATTATCCTTGGTCCTGCACATATCACATATGTGCCTCTACTCCGTTTTTCCTGAGCCAAGAAACCTCTATGTAGGACT
Source organism: Agapanthus africanus (assembly GCA_030015575.1). NCBI lineage: Eukaryota > Viridiplantae > Streptophyta > Magnoliopsida > Asparagales > Amaryllidaceae > Agapanthus > Agapanthus africanus. Next base: position 517,826,169 of record JASDDO010000014.1, read on the forward strand.
CTAAAGAATCGTCAATACTCTGGTAGCAGGTGATGATCATATCAAACACCCACAAGCTGCAAGCGGTCAGCTAAACGTAACAGCCATCCAGGTATTGAGCGATCAGAAAATCAACAAGCTAGCATGTACGTTCTCCTGTGAATCCAATCAGTAACACTCCCGTACAGTCCGGTCTGTTCGTCTGATATGTCGCATATCTAGTCTAGGGGTGGTATACGTCAGACCCTAGTAACCGATAAGTCGTGTCGATGTGTGGCTCATAACGGGTCGAGAAACTACTGGTAACACTTACCAGTAAATCTCTATATCAGCCTTGGCCAGGGACTTCCAGTTATAGCCAATCGAACACAGTACAACATCAACTCGCTATACCGGGAGAGACGAATCCCCTCCTATCGCTCATTGCCTCTATGTGGTTCGGGACAGCACCCAAAAGCCACCGTTTTGCACACCCTCTTGGACGTGGTAAGGTGGAAATCAAAGCACAGTGGGAATCACACAAGTCTCTATGATGATCTCGGGTCTACAGACTACCCTGTACCAGTGTCACCGGAGAACTGCCATCTGACGTGTGGTATATCATCATCTGGGAGTTCTCGGCGAGTCCGTCCATTATACCCAGTCTCCACTGAGCACCCGTACACCATCCTTGATGTCAAACACCGATGGATATGGGATCATCCATCGCCCATCATATGGGTCAAGATGCGTATACGCTAGTCTACTCTGGTGTATCGATGCCCTGTCTCGATATACCCTCGACTATGAACAATTATAGGATGTACTCATCGACTACCATGGCCCCACTAGTATGATCTCATCATAGTCCTAGCAGTCGAGTACAGATCCTAAGAGCTTTATCAACATGTGAGAGTAAGACAGTAAACCAATAGAAGTCAACATGTTAAGATAAAGTGAAACCAAATAGCATACTATCATGACGAGCAAGAAAGTCCTCTCTATATGTATCCAAGCATCCATCATAATATACATCATATGTACAACAATGGCCTCTATGGCATATACATAACTAACATTTCGAGACCCGATTCGAGGAGACGGATGAACCGTTTCGGGTACATGGTGGACCCGGTAAGGTACCCCCGGGCAAGAAGCTCGTGGTGATGACGATTAGCCTGGCAGGGGAAGACTACCGACCGGTGATTTTACCCGACGCGTCGGATATCCGGAGGATACCGTCATGGTCTTGAGATTGATGGTAGGAGCCAGTCTGGATTGACGGCGCCCTAGATAGTGAGATTGACATACAGAGATTTTGAGATATTGAGGTACAGAGATTGCGACACAGAGATATCGAGAGATTTGGATACTTGTTTTGTGTCGATGCTAGGCACTGTTTATGCTGATTTCATTTATGATGCCTCGTTTTTAAAAAAGATACAGAAATCTCACTAATTTATGAAAGCAGTTTTCTTCAGTAGATGCATTCTGTTTCATGCATTCATACATCATCCATATGATATATTGCTACCTGAGGCACTGACACGGGCACATGGGATTACACTTGGGTTAGTCATTTACCCTAGCCATTGTTATAGGCTGCTGGTTATATATTTGAGGATATATTATGATCGTTGACCTAGGATTGCGTTGTTCATGCGATTTCTGTTTGTAGATGTTTTTCTACTCACGAGTTGGCAACTCACCCCGTTGTGCCACAGTTTCTTGCAGGTTTTGCCGTACAGGTTTCTTTACGGCTTTGCTGGCACTGCTTCTTTTCGGGTGACTTGCTAGTAGGTGGGTTTATTTGTATCGTACCTATCATTATACTTTGTATATTATTATTCTGCTGTATCTAGAAGTTCCATCAAGCAAACATGTATTTAGTTTAGAGATAGAGACCAGTAATGTTTATTCTTTCGACCTTAGAGTCGCGCGTTGTATTTCTATGGATTTTCTTGCTGTTTTGAGTTTCCTTTTGAGTTTTGATCCTCGCCCTTGGCGTTGTATATTATATTGCTTGTGTGGTTGTGACCGTCGATTGACGAAGAGCTAGCTCCCGCTTGGGGATGCCTTTTTATTCATTTCGTATACTATTCATGTTGTATCCCGTTTGGGGGCCAGTATTTACAAAGGCGGCTCTGCCGAAATTTTCAGGAAATATTTGATGTTTAAAAAAAACGCATAATTCGGCTTATGCTATTAAAACTACTTGCTTTAAATTGGTTTTTCCTTCACTCTACCGCTTCTTTGGTTTTGATTTCTGGGTTTCGGCTTACGTAGATTATGTACGCCTCGAGACGTCCGTAATTTAAGTGCCGGTCATGTTCCGTACTTTTCGGGTCGTGACAAAGTTGGTATTAAAGCGTTAGGTTTTATCTTTGGAGCGTAGGATGACCCTTGGTTGATGGAATAGGTGACTAAAGTAGAGTGACGTACCGTGGGTATGTTCCGCGGCATACTTACGATACGCTACTCCACTTAAGAGGCCTTATGGATGTACATTTCTTTGTTCAGTATTATATTCATTCCTGACTTAGCCTCATCGGTATCAGTTATGGTTTTGCTGCCGCGATTATGGGCAGGGAGAGCTACGGCTAGAGTTGCGGTCAGCACGAGCTCGTTACGAACGAGGACTGACCAGGGCGTGATTCCGGCGAGACACGATTGCAGAGATGTGTCTTTTTATTGTGTTTTCGCGCCACGAGCGTTTGATGGATCGCTGTATGAGATTACTCGGATGTGCAGGTCAGCACCAGAGGATTGAGCCAATGATAGAGGCCAGCCAGATTTTGATGACCGTTGGCGTATTGCTTATTCATGATGATTGAGGCACTGTTCAGCGTGCAGACGAGTGAGCCAGTTATTGCTGCGAACGACGAGATATCGCCCCAGATGTTGGAGCTATTGCAGTACGAGCTGTACTAAGAGATGATAGAATATCGCTAGTCACCCGAGGATGAATGACTAGGACATGTAGTTCGTTCGCCTACCCCGATGCGAGGTCATCAGATAGATTGATTCCAGCTAGAGACGACTTCACGCGGTGACGTTGAGAGTCGACAGAGACGATCGAATGTCAGAAACCTATTATTCCAAGTTTAAAGTATTCGGAAGAGCATGCAGGCAATTCTATGGACCCTCTAGAAGAATGAAACCCTAACTCGACTTAATGACCGTATGAAAGCCTTTGAACCTTAGGGTTTGCGGCAGTTCCGCGGCGCTATTAGTGAGGCTTGGGTTTGCCCTTCTACGGCTGGACCATCGATGTTGTGGTACATACTCGATACTATTAAACTGTACCCAAGATGTTGAGCTCTTGGGGGATTATGAGGTTTTGACGAATCGATCAAATGGTTCGACTTCATTCGGATGCCAGGTGGTGAGATGCATTTCTTGGGAGACTCCAGATACGAGGATAGCCGTTGGAGCTCAGTCCATGCAGACACGACGAGACGATTCCGAAGCAGTCGACATTAGAGAAAGTGGAGTAAGAGGTTCGTACGAGATACGAGATCTTGATGAGACGACGTTCCACTCCGCCGACATCAGAGATGCGATACGCATGCCGAGGCATTGTACTTGGATATACCTTCCAGAAGGAGTCACGATGAGTATGCAGCCGTTCCGGAACGAGAACAGATCTAGTAAGGGACGATGACTTCCGGACAGTTCGGCAGACACGAGATTTGGGAGAGATCTCGACAGGACCTTTCTGGGATGAATTACGAGAAGACTTGGACCCAGGAGTGGTCATGTTACACACACCGGCAGGCCAGAGTTCAGGATCGTCGACGAAACATGCTATGAGTGACCGCGACAGTTGGCCAGAGATTCTTGGAGGATGTGCTTGAGTGGGACTATTCCGCCATATTTGATTTCGGAATTTTGGGCGGTCTATTTTCATGATTGATTTTGATGATGGAGTTTCATGATATTTGTTTTCATGCACTATGGTTGCACCTACTGAGTATTTACGATTTTTGCACAGTTGTTGCACCTGATATCGTTTTCGTGCCTTGGTTTCACATGTTTATGATTTTATGGGTTTCATACAGTGAGATGATTTTGTGCATATATACGCACACGATTTGGTTTTTGCACTCGGTATAGTTCACATATGCTTGCAGTGCAGTGATACGCATTTTGTGCACTACAGTTGCACTGGACTTCGATTTCGATGGTGATGTTCGATATTTGTTTTGTGCACCTTGTGCACCTGATTGGATTTTGCGCATGTTCGGCGCTTGATATTGGATTTCATGATTTCGTGCATGATGGATGCTCCTGATTTGGGTTTTCGCGCATGTTGGGCGCATGTTATGAGATACGATTTTGGTGCATACCAGATGCACTAAATCGAGATTCTTCGTGCATGTCAGATGCACCTGTTTTGCTGTCAGGCACACCTGTTGCCCTTGACAGATGTTTCGTGCACACCCGATGCACTTAGATGTTGTTTCTGTGCACATGTATGGCACATTCATGAATTTCGATTTCCGTGCGCACCAGACACACATGACATTCATATATATATTTGGGACTGATTTATGTTGGAGCAGTATATTTTATGATATTTTCTATTTGGTTTAGTACTGAGAAGGACTAGTCACAGGACAGTAACTGAGTATATTTTTGCATGCATTGATAGTTATCGAAGGGATTTCCAAAGAAGAGTTATAGTCTCAGTATTTACCTACGTGTCCGAGATGACACGAAACATTTTATAAAGGAAACCCTTCTGAAATTGCTTTCGAATGGCGGGACATGCATATTAAACAAAGGATATATATATATATATATATATATATATATATATATATATATATATGTAGTTATTTTCTTACAATAGACATACGCCACTGTGCAGTGCTACGAGCATCGCACAGCGATTTGAAGAAGATTTGGCATGCATTGCTTCCAGATGTTTTAATGATGTATATCATAATGATTTTCATTTTGGATTTAGACATTGTGTCTTCACCATGACTCCAATGATTGCGGGATGCTGGATGGAGTTTTGATTTTGAGTTATATGCTCATTTTTCATGCGCATGCGCTGCGCTACGATTTGATTTATGTATTTATGATTTCGGAGACCCGACGACTTGATGGTTTTGCTTAGATGTTTTAGTATTTTGGGGGAGTTTTAATTTAAATTCGGGGACCGAATTTCTTTAAGGGGGGAAGATTGTAACGATTTGAAAATCGTTTCGGTGAAATTTCGGAAAATCGGTAAAATAAGGGGGGTTTCTGTAAAAAGTCAAAATACAAATATCTTTATTATAAAATTAAATATACATATTCTAGCTATGTAATTGCTAGTATTTGGTGTTTATTGAGCCACTGGTAAAATTTCTAATTTTCTGAAAAATTTTCCGAAATTAATTATTTTAATATTATTTTAAGCCGTCACTAATACATTTAATTAAGGAAAATTACAAATTGGAATGTGTTGAAACAAATTTTGTGCATCATAACAAATTAAACAAAATTTTAGCATGTTGTTTCTGAAATGAAATGAAGTTGTTAAACGGTTTAGAAAATGTCGAAGAAAAAGGGCTTAAATAATGAAATTTGTGTTAATGGGAATTGGGGTAATACATTTATCTTTTTTCCTAACCCACACACCACACCACACCCTCTCTTCCTCTCCCCAAGTGGCTGGCCCCTCTTTGACAGCCCTCTCCCTCTCTCTCTCTCTCCAATCACCTCACTTTTCATTACTTAAACAATGAAAAGAAAAGAAAATGAAAGAAAGTCAAAGGGGTGTGGGCCTTGTCTTTTCTCCTCACTTTCAACCCCTCCCTCTCTCTCCTCACTTCCCCCAATTCCTGGCCGAAAATCCCTCCCACCCCCAACAGCAGCAGCCCCTCCCCCAAATCCACTCCATTTTTGCATCAAAAATCCACAAAAATCACTTCAAATCCATACAAATTCAAATCTAATTCAAATTCCAAGCCTTACCCATTATTCTTTGAGCAATCCTACTTGAATCCTTGGAGCAAAAAGAGCATTTTGGAGGCTAGGTTGTGTGTTTGATCATGGATTGTGAGGTATAACTCTTGACCTTTTGTTAAATTGTTGTTGAATTACTTCCAATCTAGCTAATTAGGAAATTAATTATGGTTCTAATTGAAAGATTTGGGTTTTCAAGAGAAGGATTAAATTATAGTTAGGGTTTTTGTTGTGTGATTATGGTTGCAAGTGTAATTCATCATATTGTGAAATGAAAAACCTAATCAAAATGCTAGTTTGCAAATTGTTAGGTTGGAATTGTAATAATTAAGCTATATTGCAAACTAGGTTTTTGTAAACCATGAATTTGATTAAGAGAAAAATGTAATTAGTTTTTTCATGACTTCATTAACATTATAAAATGTAGTTTAATGCTTTAGATCATGGAAATCCAAGCTAGATTGTTGTATGTGCATTTTTGCTATAAAATGGTCGAAATTGGTTAAAATTGCAAAATATGTTTTTGAAATTGAATTAAATTATGGGTTTAAAAGTTACGTATTGGTTTCTATGGCATAATTAAGATATTAAGTTATCATCTTGGTCACTAGAATTATTAAAACATTTTGTTTTGTACAAAAACGGTAAACCTTGCTTGCCAGGTTTTCGGAAAAATATGTTTAGTGTTTGTGAATGTGAAAATGGGTGTGTTTGGGTTTTTCTCGATGGTTTGGCATCTGTACGCCGACGTCGAGGGTTTTTGGGTTGATTTGTGAAAGCAACCATAGGCCTTGACCTATGTGGGATTCGTGTATCGTTTTAGTCATGAGTTGGATTTTAATGCGATACGATGCATTATGATATGTTGGTACCCCATGTGGACTTCGAGACGACAAGCAAGCACGTGGCGATGTCGGCACCGGCGAGCGAGGACCAGGTGAGTAGATTTATATCTACGGGGAGAAGTCGGGTGGATGGCGTATAGCACCCCCGCAATTTGTGGTGATGTATACGAATTCGTATACACACATATATTGATTATATATTGTTTGATGTTTTTGATGATAAAGATGGATATTTGGTGTGATTGGATTAGTGTAGTGTTGCGAAACCCTAGAGTAGTGGTTGCACCACACATACACAAACACACACTCCCATACTTGCATACATTCTTCTGTCATATGTGCTTAGATGGGAATATATATATTTATTTTTTCACATGGGTATGGGACTATGTGTTCACATACTGGATTTGAGGATAGTATTTGGGATGTGAGGTGAGTCGATGAGATTTGATTTGAGACCGTGAGATCGGTGATTTGGCGGAATTCGTATTTGAGATACGTCATGATGTTATAGCGGATCTTTGGACGATGATACCATGTGAATAGTGATATAAATAAAATGTTCGACATGTGATCGTGATATGAGATATGATATGCTAGGATGTTGATAATAGGCCGTATTGGGCGATGTATACTCCTTCATGATGATATGTGCTGATGATATCGGTTTGTACGAGACTGTCGATCAGTAGTCAGATCATGATTATATTGATGATATTAGTATTGTACTAGGCATAGATCAGTACCCGGATTATGATCTTTGATAAAGAGGATACCAGCTGAATAATGTGATGAATGTGATATTGACCGTACCCAGATTTGGGGATGCCATACGACGGATTTACGTACGAGCTATATATTGATGTTTGATCCGCACTCTTGACTTGGGAATATTTGATTATAGATATGGTATCGGATGTGATATTATCCAGGCGGGATCACCGACTAATATATATATATATATATATGTGTGTGTGTGTGTGTGTGTGTGTGTATGTATCGACTCAGATGTTAGGCGGTTTCCTTACCTTCAGTTAGCCTGTTAGCTCAGCCCTATAGTTTAGTATAGCTGTATGACTCATATTACTTTAAATACAGATTTGTTATCATTGTGTTTATAATTTAGCTCCCGCTCATTATTGTTGTTCGCTCCGCATCGCCTGCTTACATTATGATTCATATTCTATTGTTGATATCATGCTGTTAGGACACCAGCACCATTACCGATGACGCGTATATACCACGTACACTTACTTGCCGGCTCGCACACATCTTCATCGGTAATTTCCATGTCACGAACACTTTAGAAAATACTATTTCATTGACATAGGTTGTTAGCTAATAGTTTAGACATGATATTAGTGTACTTGCCTTATATGCTAGTTTAGACATTGTAGTTATTACTCGCTACTTCATGCATGTTATTATTCACTGTTATGCCGCATTCATGGATTTTTATGCCTATATTCACTGTTTACATGCTATTGATGATTTGGATTCGGATTTTCATGAGATTTCCTGGATTTGGGGGAAAACCGCAAAAACATTTATAAATTTCTTTTCTCTCTTTTTAAATAAAAAGCGCGGTTTTCCCATGATGTATGAGTCGTCCACCATGAGAATACTTGAGCACGTAATTCCGTGACTATCTAAAAGAGAATGGGATTCTCTCTCATCTTACTCCTCCGTATACACCACAGCACAACGGTGTATCGGAACGGAGGAATCGCACCCTATTGGATATGGTGCGCTCTATGATGAGCACCGCTGAGTTACCTGTTTCTTTTTGCGGGTATGCACTTGAGACAGCGATGCACCTATTGAATATGGTCGCTACCAAATCGGTGACTACCACTCCATATGAGATATGAAAAGGGAAGAGACCATATCTTAATTATGTTAAGATATGGGGTTGTCCGGCCTATGTCAAAAGGCACAATCCGGACAAGCTCGAGGCAAGGTCTGTTCTGTGCAATTTTGCAGGATATCCCAAAAACTCACAAGGGTATATCTTCTACCACACCAAGGAGCAAAATGTGTTTATCTCTCGGCATGCCACCTTTTTAGAAAAGGAATTTCTTGCGAAAGAAATTAGTGGCCTTGAGGTAGAACTGGAAGAGGTTCCAGCAGCACAAACTACAACAGAAGATTTGGTAGAACCAAAGAATTCGATAGTTCCCAACGAACCTCAGCCTCTCCGCCGATCTAGTAGGGTTCCTCATCCACCTGAGAGATACTACGGTTTTCTCATTGATAGTGGGAGCGAGGATTGCATCATGGAAGATGATGACCCAACTAGCTTTGATCAGGCCATCACGAGTGGGGACTCTGTGAAATGGCTGGGTGCAATGCGATCTGAGATGGAATCCATGTACACCAACAAAGTATGGACTTTGGAAGTTGCTCCTGAAGGGGTATAACCTATTAGGAGCAAGTGGATCTTCAAAAAGAAGATAGGTGTAGATGGAAAAGTTGAGACTTTCAAAGCTAGACTTGTAGAAAAAGGTTTTCGTCAACGACCTGGTGTCGACTATGATGAAACATTTTCTCCTATCGCTATGCTTAAGTCCATCAGGATCCTACTTGCCATTGCTGCATACCATGACTACGAAATCTGGCAGATGGACGTCAAGACCGCTTTTTTAAGTGGTGATTTAGAAGAGAGCGTGTATATGACACAGCCAGAGGGCTTCATAGACAGAGGGAGCAGCAGAAAGGTGTGCAAGATGCTTAAATCCATCTATGGATTAAAACAGGCATCGCGGAGTTGGAACATCTGTTTTGATGAAGCTATCAAAGAGTTTGACTTCATCAAAAATGTAGATGCACCTTGTATATATAAGAAGGATGTGGAGAGTAAGGTGGTCTTCCTCGTATTGTACGTGGATGACATAATCTTGATAGGGAATGATATTCCTATGTTACACTCGGTCAAGCTCTTCTTATCACTCAAGTTCTCCATGAAAGATCTTGGTGATGCCTCCTACATCCTGGGGATAAAGATCAATAGAGATAGATCTAAATGGATATTGGGATTGTCCCAATCCAGGTATATTGACACCATACTAAAGAGGTTTAGTATGGAAGATTCCAAGCGAGGTAATTTACCCACTTGCTCAGGAATCACTCTCTCCAAAGAGATGTCTCCCAAGACTGATTTGGAGAGAGCTCGCATGTAAGGGATATCCTATGCTTCGGCAGTAGGCTCCATCATGTATGCGATGTTATGTACCAGACAGGATGTAGCTTACTCACTAGGCGTAGTGAGCAGGTATCAATCAGATCCTGGGGAGAACCATTAGACAGCTGTAAAGAACATTCTTAAGTACTTGAGAAGGACTAAAGAAATGTTCTTGGTATATGGTAACGGTGAACTCCAGGTGGAGTCCTTTACCGATTCGAGCTTCCAGAGTGATAAGGACGACGGTAAGTCGGTTTCGGGTTTTGTCTTTACCCTCAACGGAGGGGCGGTGTGTTGGAAGAGTTCCAAGGAAGACACCGTAGCAGACTCGATGATGGAGGCTGAATACATCGCTGCCAACGATGCTGCCAAAGAAGCTGTCTGGATGAAGAAGTTCATTGCTGAACTTGGTGTGGTCCATTTATTGAGCATCCAATACCTGTTTATTGTGATAACAATAGAGCGGTGGCTTTGGCCAAGGAACCCAGGTCCCATCAGAGATCCAGACATATTCTGAGGCAGTATCACCTGATCAGGGAGATAGTAGATCGCCGGGAGATCGAGGTCAGGAGAGTTGACATGAAGGACGACGTAGCGGGTCCACTCACGAAGGCCCTCCCCCAGATACAGTTTGAGAGACTTTTTGGGATGTTGAGTATGAGATACTACAGCACATGGCCTTAGTGCAAGTGGGAGATTGTTAGGAATATGTATGCCCTAGAGGCCATTATTGTACATGTGATGTATATTATAGTGGATGCTTAGACATATATATATATATAGTACTTTCTTGCTCGACATGATAGTGTGCTATCTGGTTACTCTTTATCTTAACATGTTGACTGGTATTCTATATTGTCTTGCTCTCGCATGTTGATAAAGCCCTTAGGATATGTACTTGACTACCAGGACTATGATGAGATCATACTAGTGGGGCCATGGTGGTCCAAAAGTACATCCTTTAATCGGTTTCTAGTCGAGAGAATATCGAGACTAGGGCATCGATATTCCAGAGTAGACTAGTGTGTACGTTTATTATCCTTTAGAGGGCGATGGTTGATCCTATAACCATTGGTGTGTGACATCAAAGATTGTACACAGGTGCTCATTGGAGAATGGGTACACCGAACGGACTCGCCGAGGACTCCTAGTTGGTAATATATCTATCCTCAGATAGCAGTCCTCTGGTGACACTGGTACAGGTTAGTCTGTAGACCCGAGATCGTCATAGAGTCTTATGTGGATCCCACTATGCTTTGATTTCCTCCCTACCACGGCTCAAAAGATTCATGAAAACAGGTGGATTTTGGGTACAGTCTCGAGTCACATAGAGGCAATGAGCGATAGAAGGGGTTTCGTCTCTCCCGGTATTGGGGGTTGATGTTGCGCTATACTCGATTGGCTATAACTGGAAGTCCCTAGCCAGGGCTGTTGATGAGATATACTGATAAGAGTTATCGGTAGTTTCTCAAACCGTTATAGGCCAGACATCGGCATGACTATATCTGTTGGATATAGTGCCCTCAAAGTCAATTATTGGATCGCAGATTGAGGATGACCTATACCGGTAGGACAGTCTTACTCGAGATGATAGTATGCTATTTGGTTTGTCTTTATCATCATGTACTGCTTTAGGTGACATTACTGATCACTATTACACGTTTATAGAGCCCTTAGGATTCTTGCTTGACTACCAGCAGTATGATGGCGATCATATACGTGAGAGTTGGGTAGTCTATAAGCACATCCTTAAATGTGGTCCCTAGTCGAGGGAGTTTCGAGACAGGGCATCGATACTCCAGAGTAGACTAGTGTATACAGTCGAGACCTCGGCGAGGGGCGATGGTCGGTCTCACAATCCATTGGTGTCAGTTGGTTCACCTAAGATGTATACAGGTGCTCATTGGGTTATGAGTACACCGTACGGACTCGCCGGGAACCTGCTAGTTGCTATTATACCTAGCGTCAGATAGCAGTTCCCTGGTGACATGTGTACAGGTTAGTTCATCGACCTAAGGTCGTCATTTGTCTCGTGTGAGCTCCCACTGTGTTTAGATTACTACCCTACCATGGCTCAAAGGAGTCTTGCAAACAGGTTTTAGTTGGGTACAGGCCCGAGCCACATAGAAGCAGTGAGCGGATCAGCAGGGGTTCGTCTCTCCCGGTATTGGAGGTGAGATTGCGCTGTGTCTAGGAGAGCCATTACACGAAGTCCTTGGCCAAGGCAGGAGATTTACTGGTAAGTGTTCCAGTAGTATTTTAGGGTGTTCTGGGCTACACTCCGACACGACTTATACTGCAATTGGGGGTCTGACGTTACCAGCCCCTTAGGCCCGATATGCGATACTCATAGACGAACGGACCGGACTGTACGGATATTGTCACCGATAGGCTCAGTAGGGTTCCAGGATGAGTTTGCTCATCGGCTTCCCTTTTTTCAATACATGGGCAACCATTACGTACAGCTAGTACCACTGACGTGCTTGTGGTTAAACCCACTGCCAGAGTATTGACGAGCCTTTAGAGTCCCCCACAGATAGTTTCCCAAGTTCGGGCGAAACGTTGTAGAGGCCGTATGGTTTTATGGCAGGGTTCGAACATACACGTGCACTTGTGCACGTGTCATGGTTCGGACAGATGATACTAGTGGGCTTTGGTTTAAGCCGGATCCTAGTATTATATTGTGTTGGAATACTTTCGTCTCATTGTATTCGTATTCGGTTGGAATACGGATACGGGTATGTATATATAGTTTAGGGGTAATCTTGTAATTCATTACGGGATTACTTTTGAAGTTGTCAATTTTCTATCACCTGACTTAAACATTTGGTTTAATGTTTATGATGATGCTCTATATCGGCGATCTCCCAGATCAGGACATGTGGCAGATGACGTGTCCCAGAACTCAGAAGAGAGGGCCCACAGGGGCCGACCAGGCCACCCCTGTACCCGACCTGCAAGCACAAGCTGGATCACCTTAGAGCCCCCTGCAAATTGGCCTCCTCGGCCTCTCAGCTCGCCCTCGAGCTACCACAGGACCAAGATACCTCGGCCCTCTCGCTCGTTCCCGAGCTCTCCCGCCGAGGCCATCTTCCTCGGTCCCTCCAACCGACCAACTCCACCACTCACAGGTGTAAACGCCGCTCCGTAAATCTCCCCATGCACGGATACTCCGCCGGCAGCATCCCACGTTCCACGCCATCACGATCCCATTAACGGGCGACCCGCTTATTACGCGGGCGTGACGTAGGGAGCGTAACTGCCGGCGAGATTCTCGCGCCCGCTACTGCGTGCTGCCGCCACTATATAAACCCCCATCACAGAGGGGTCAAATAAGATTTTTTTCACCCCACTTAGCCGTTACTCTGCTCGGATCTTGTGCTAACTTGATCGTCGGAGGGTCCTTGGTGGTACCAAACCACCCCGGGACTTCCTTGCAGGTACTCGGCGCAAACTCCTCAAAACCACCAATCTCTTCAAAACCCATTGAGACCCACACGCAACAGGAGATCACCTCCAAGATCCACCGGGAGATCGACGGAAGACAACATCTGACGGAGACCCTAAAAGGACCTCCATCAGTTGGCACCGTCTGTGGGAACTAAACTCCACAAAAAAAAAACAAAGTTGGCCTTTCGATCTCCATCCACATAGCAAGCGATCACCCTGAAGATCCAAGCACCCGCCGCCGCCTCCCCCTCAACGGAGGTGCGGGTGAACCTCCGCCGAATGTCGTGAACTCCTCCGCCGACCACCGCCTCGCAGACTCCAGCGGTCGCAGGTCCCTCGATCCTTCCCATTCAACCTCGAGGTCCCACGTCGGAGAGCCTATCCTCGAGCCTCGTCGCACCCCTGTCCCTACCAAGGCGGTGGCGGTCAGCTCAGCTCGCCTGCTTCCAGGCATGACCGGCACCCCCTCCCTCGACGGGGTTACGCCTACGAGGCCTGCCAAGGCAGCTCGAAGACAACCTCACCATGAGGCCCAAGGGACCTCGCCAGAAGGAACCGGGGCCCATCAAGAACTATGGTCATGACGACAAGGGTCAGTTGAGCGCCTATGAGACTCGGCACCCCACGCCGGCAACGGCCGCCAACGGCCGCCCGAGCAAAAAGGCCAGGGACCACGAGCATGTCACCTTTAGCGATGGGGATCTCCACGGCATATCCATGCCCCACAACGACACCGATACGAAGTCCACCGGATACTTTTCTACTCGGGCAGCTAAGCAGACATCCTCTTCCACGATCGCTTTCTGCGCATGGGGCTCACCCCAGCAGACTTGTAACCGACCTCCCACGTCCTTTCAGGGTTCACCAACCACTCCATCCCGGCGGAAGGGGTGGTCACCCTGCAGTTCAACGTCGGGGAGCCCGGCCGCACCCGTACGTTGCCTTTGGACTTCATCGTAGCGAAGGTCCCATCGGCCTATAACGTCATCCTCGGCCGCCCGACGCTGAACTCCCTCCAGGCCCAGATATCGACCTACCACCTGGCGATGAAGTTCCCTCTCGATCAGGGCGGGATAGGTCGGGTCTACGGAGACCAGCGGGTCGCGAAGGTATGCCTTACCGAAACATCTTCGTCCGAGTAGCTGGTCGACGACGCTGAGGTAAAGGACGACATCAAGGGTTCTCTGGACACCCGAGACGAGCAGAAAGAGGTCCGGGGGACACCGGTCGAACCCCTGACCGAGGTTCCCCTGACAGAGGGGGACAATGAAAAAACCGTCCAGGTCGGATCACTCCCGACAGAAACTCAGCGATATGACCTGGTCGGTTTCCTCAGAAATAACTCCGACGTCTTCGCCTGGGCGCCTGCTGACATGCCTGCGATTAACCCCAAAATCATTTCTCACAAGCTCGGGGTTGATCCTACGGCCCGACCCGTCAGACAGAAAAAGTGAAGCTTTGCCCCGGTCAAACAGAAAGCTATTGAAGATGAGGTTGATCGACTTCTCGCCGCTAACTTCATCTGGAATGTGCCCTACTCAGAGTGGTTGGTGAATGTAGTTCTGGTCAAGAAGTGAAGCGCGAAATGGCGCATGTGCGTTGACTTCACCGACCTCAATAAGGCCTTCCCCAAGGACAACTATCCTCTCCCTCGGATAGAACAGCTCGTCGATAGCTCGGCCGGCCACGAGCTGTTGAGTTTCATGGATGCATTCTCTGGAAACAATCAGATCCATATGAATCCAGAAGATGAAGATCTTACCGCATTCAAAATGGACCGGGGGGTATACTGCTATAAGGTGATGCCCTTCGGCCTCAAGAACGCCGGGGCCACGTACCAATGGTTGGTCAATCGCATGTTCAAGCCACAGATCGGCAGGAATATGGAGGTCTACGTTGACGATATGCTCGTCAAATCCATCTCGTCGGCCGACCACGCCAAGGATCTGGGCGAGGCCTTCGAAGTGCTCCGCAAGTTCAAGATGAAGCTAAACCCCGCCAAATGCGCATTCGGAGTCACCGGGGGAAAGTTCCTCGGTTTCATGGTCACTCACCGTGGAATCGAAGAAAACCCAGAGAAAATCGACGCTATCCTCAACATGGCCGCGCCCAAGACCAACGTCGAGATCATGCGGCTCACGGGACGAGTCGCTGCTCTGAGCCGTTTCATGTCCAGGTCGGGGGAGAAATGCCTCCTGTTCTTCAAAGCTCCGAGGAAGATCCCAAGGTTCGAGTGGTCGGAGGAGTGCCAGGACGCCTTCGACAAATTGAAGAAGTACCTCGCAACACCACCACTGCTCACCCGACCAGTTGAAGGAGATGAGCTGTCGTTGTATCTGGCGGTATCCGACCAAGCAGCGGGCTCGGTGCTCGTCCGAGAGTTCGGTGGAGTGCAGAAGCCAGTGTACTATGTGAGCCATGTATTTAAGGACGCAGAAATGAGATATCCAGCCATAGAGAAGATTGTCTTGTCCCTCGTGGTGGCCTCAAGGAAGTTACGACACTACTTCTAAGCCCACACCATCCACGTCCTCACTGAGCGCCCGTTGGGGGCTATCCTTGCATCACCGGAATCCTCAGGCCGCTTAGAGAAGTGGAGGTGGGAACTATCTCAGTTTGACATCAGATATCGCCCGAGGGAGGCCATCAAAGCGCAGGCCCTAGCCGATTTCATCGTTGAATGCACCATCCCTAACAAGGAACCGGCGTCTACGCCGATCCTCGCAACTCAGTGTCCCATCACGGAAAGGCCTGGCTCGGTTCCTGAGTGGATCATCTATGTCGACGGGTCTTCAACCGAGGAAGGCTGCTGTAACATTTCAAAAAGATAAAATATTAATTTTAGGAATTTTTATAATTTAATATTATTTTATTGAATATTTTAATATTTCGGTATTATTAAATACAAATAAATGGGAAAAATTTTGGAAAAATTTTGGAAAATTCTAAAATAGGGTAAATTAGAGAATTATGACATTTTAAAGTTTTTGTGATTAGTTTGACACTAATTTAGTGCTAATCGCGATTAAAAATCGCTAATCGGTTTTTAGCAATTTTGTGCAAAACATGCACATATCTTTTTCTCTACACTTGTGCATTTCTACCATGGCTTTTCACTTTGGATTTACTATTCTTGTGAGAAGGGTTTTTGAAGAGAATAAGAAATAAAAAGAAAAGGGAAAAGGGAATATAATATGAGGTTTGGTGAGAGAGAGGGGCATGGTCTCATTTGACTTAGGACTTAGCCATTTCCTTCCATCATTTCCCTCCTTCTTCTCCCTTGGCTGCTGCTCCTCCTGCACCTCATTCTCCTTCCCCTCTTCAAGCTCCAAAACACCTCTAAAACAACTCCAAAACCCAATCTCCATATCATTAAAAAGATGCACAAGCTCAAGATCTACACATTGGACAAAAGAAGCGAGGATTTTGGCCACTAGGGGCAACTCAAGAATTTTCTTGAGTTGCCAAATGAGATATTTTTCTGAACCATTAGCTTAGTTATAGCATTTCCTTTACCCCCATGTTAAGATTGAATCGATATTGTGTGATGTTGTGGACTTGAGGAAAACCTAGTTAGGGTTGTGAAGAATTATGAGTTGTAATGTGAAATTGAGTTCAATAGAGGCTACACCAACACCCTAGTGTATGAATTGAGACCCTAACCTGAAGCTTAAACCCAGAATACGGATTTTAGAAACCAATATCGGGGAATTTATGAAATCTGTGAAGGGTATATTGAATCTGCTATCACCCGAGGCATCCTAAATTAAAATTGATTGGACAGTGACATGTGCAGGCACCCAGGAAGCTACCACCAAGACCCCATCCCCTAACTCCCAAACTTGGCCGCATATTTACCCATTCTGGCCGCAATTTGCGGCCAGACCATGATGGATTTGCCTCGTTTTTGTTTTGGTATCCCCTTACCAGTAGATTAGACCCCTGGCATATATAGATTTGTATAATTTGACCTAGGGTGAAATCTGGAACATGTTTCCTAAGTTGCTGTTTTGGATTCGTGTTTCCGTATTCCGTATTCTTAAGTCTGAATTTGTTTCTTGTGTTTTACCTCGACTATTTGGCGTTTATACGACGATATAGAGGATTTATTGATGGTTTTGAAGGCGTGCCATAGGTTCTAACCTATAGGCCTCTTATCGTATCGTGTTGGGTTTCGTGTGCCGTGTTAGCTTTGATTTGGTTTTAATGCGCATATACGACACTTTGATGTGTAGGTACCCCATGAAGACTACGGGACGACAAGAAAACGCGTGGTGACATCGAAAGATGGAGACGCAAGGTGAGTAGATTATATCTACAGGGGGAAGTCGGGTGGATGGCGTATAACACCCCCGCAGTCCGTAGTTGTTATATTATATATATGATAGTTAGGTGTATTATGGATAGTGTAGGGTTAGAAGTGACTAGTGTAGTTCATAGTCGCGAACCCTAGAATAGAATTACACCTACACGCACACCCTTGCATATTCCTTATACTTGCACTGTGTTGATGATATTGGATGACATTGGAGATGAGTCGATGATGTTGGGCTTTGTGCCGCGAGATCGGTGATTTGATGTGATTCGTATTGGGATACGATACGTGATCTCTAGCGGGCCTTGGGACGTGTGCTTGCACATGCAGTATATTGATGGTATCAGTTGTACTAGACTTAGATCAGTACCCCAGATTATGTGATATGATGATAGTGATACCTGAGACGTGATGAGATAGTGTGATATTGACCCGTACCCAGCTATTGGGATGTCGTACGACGATTTACCGTACGAGCCTATATTGATGATAGATCCGCGCTCATGACTTGAGGATGTCATATGATATACTATATCGTACGCGATACTATAGAGGCGGGATCACCGACTATTATATCTATATATATCGACTCAGATTTAGGCGGTTTCCATACCCCTCCCGATTTACTTGATACTTAGATCTGTAGTTTGCATAGTAGATGTTAGACTAGACACGAGTCATACCTATTTCAAAAACTACGAATCAGGAATATCTTAAAAGACAAGTAAAGAGATTCTTCGGGTATTTTTCAAAGGACGTATCTTTCTTAAATTATACGGTAGCCCTTATTTTACTAAAAATCCTGATTCGTCTTACTTCAAACGACATAACTGCATGATATATACATATTGATGTAGATTCTTCACTGTGGTGTTGATTATTTGATTTCCGCATATTCATGCTATTCACATTGCTTTGCATATGATTATTGCTATATTATTATCATGCTGTTAGGACACCAGCACCATTATCGATGATGCGTATGTTCCACGTACACTATTTGCCGGCTCACACACTTCATCATCGATAATTGTCATGCCATTACACTGTAGTACTGTTGCGTTCATGATATGATTCTTGCATGGCATATTGTACACAAACATAGATGATTCTGACTTGATTAGAGATTTGGGAACCGCAAGATGTTCTTCAAAACCGATTCGTTTTAAAAGAGCGGTTTCCCTCGACATGTGCACATTACTATTCCATGTTGCATGACTTATGATATGCTTACCTTTCTTACATATCGCATACATCATGTTTTGATTATACGCATTGAGATATGTTGTTTCCATGATATTTCTGGATTTGGAAACCGTGGGTATTTCAAAAGAGAATATATAACTGTGTTAAAACCCGGTTACCCTTGATATGATATTTCAGTGCGTCCACCATGTGTTTTCTCGGTGCTGAGAGCGACATGTGAAACCCGATTCGAGGAGGCGGATGATGCCGATTGCGGGTACATGGTGGACCCGGTATGGTACCCCGGGGCGAGAACGGTTTCGCTGTGTAGTAGACGGTGAGCCTGGCAGAGGGACTACTACCTACCGGTGATTGTATTTGAGCTCGGCGGATATCTGGAGGATACCGACCGGAGTTGAGAGATGGATATGGGCTGACTCGTACTGCCGGGGCCGAGGGCCGATACCGCAGACGGAGCCCAGAGATGGACATGGGTTGACCCGTACTGCCGGGGGCCGAGGGCCGATACCGCAGACGGAGCCCCATATGGATGAGGATTTACGTGTCGATGCTAGGCACGGGTTTCATGATGTTTTTACATGATTTTGTTTATATCCTCATATTGCATACATGATGCTTATTGTCATTGGGTGACGGGTGGACGGGTTCCACGTTTATTGTCATTGGGTGACGGGTGGACGGGTTCCACGTATATACAGACATGGATCATATACAGACTGGATTTACATTGATCATACTTCATTCGTATATATAACAGGGTATGAGGGCGCTGTTATAGATACCCTTACACCAATATTAGTGGTATGGGACGCTAATATATGTGTATTGATACTTCATCATATTTACTTCATGCAGACATACCCTATACTGATGATATGTTATTACCTGAGTACTTGGCACTACATACCTGTTTAGATGTTGCTTTGCCACCTTATCATGTATCAGGCTTATTCTTTGAGGTTTATTACTGATTGTTGACCTAGGATTATGTCTTGCATTCGGTTTCTGCTTGTAGATATTCTCTATTCACGAGTTGGCAACTCACCCCCGTTGTGCCACAGTTCTTGCAGGTTTTGCCGTACAGGTTTTCTTGCGGCATTTCTGGCACATTGCTTCCTTACGGGTGAATTGCATTTGGTAGGTGGTTTCTTTTGCATCAAGAACCACCATTGTACTTATATTATACATTGTATCTAGGAATTCCATCAACCAAACTTGTATATTGTTTCAGACTTAGACATTAGTGATGTATTATTCGACCTTAGAGTCGCGCTTAGTAGTATTGCGGTTTTCATGCTTACTGCGTTTCTTTTGGATTTGATCCTCGCCTTTCGGCGTTGTATATTATATTGCATGTGTGGTTGTGACCGTCAATTGACGAAGAGCTAGCTCCCGCTTGGGGATGCCTTTTACCATTGTATAAATGTTGTTCTTGTTGTACCCCGTTCGGGGCCAGTATTTACAAAAGAAACTCTGCCGAAATTTTTAGAAAAGACTTTACCTTTTAAAAATGCACATTCGGCTTAGTTATTTTAAAACCTTGACTACAAACATGTTTTCCTTCACTTCTTTAAACCAGTTTTCTTTACTTACTCTTAAAATGGTTTTAGATTTCTGGGCTTTTGGCTTACTTGGATCAGATGGGGTCCTATAGACTTCATATGGTTCAAGGGCCAGTCACGTGCTCTTTCGGGTCGTGACAGCTGCGGTGCCGAACTCATTATCCGGGGCCCGAACGAGGAAGAAATGGAGTGCTCTCTAAAGTTCAGTTTCAAGCCCTCGAACAACGCGGCAGAGTATGAGGTTCTCCTGGCTGGACTGCGCATGGCCACCGGGCTGGGGCTGAAGACAATTCGAATCCGCAGTGACTTGGCCCTAGTTGTCGGCCAAGTGACCGGTCGCTTTGAAGCTCGGGAGCCTCTAATGATGAAGTATCTGGACGAGGTAAGGAAACTTCGGAGAAACTTTGACGAAGTCCAAGTAGAACAGATACCCAGGCAGCTGAATGCCCAAGCCGATGCCCTGAGCAAACTGGCTTCGTCATACTCGGCCAACAATAAGCGGTCTATCCTCTTCGAAACCTTACCTCAGCACAGCGTGGAAGACGGAGTGACAACACTCCACGTATATGCGGCGCAGGTAGGCGACCAAGATTGGAGGAAGCCCCTCGTGGAATTCCTCAAGGACGGTACGCTCCGAGAAGATCGGGAAGCCGCCCGCCGTCTCCGGGCCAAAGCCCGCCACTTCATCTGGAGCAATGGGAACCTCTACAAGAAATCCTTCACTCAGCTCTTGCTCCGATGCATCGACCCCTACGAAGCAGACTACATCCTCCGTGAAATCCATGAGGGGGTTGGCGGTGCGCACCAAGGGGCCCGAACCTTGATCCAAAAGGCGTTTCTCCTGGGGTACTACTGGACCACTGTTCATGAGGACGCCCAAAAGCCAGTCAGGAGATGCAAGAGTTGCCAACTCCACGGCAGCATCCTTCGCCTCCCCGCTACCGAGCTGACCGCCCTAACATCCCTATGGCCGTTCTCCCAGTGGGAATTGGACATGATCGGCCAGTTCCCTATCGGTGTGGGATGGCATAAATATGTCCTCGTCGCGGTAGACTACTTCACCAAGTGGATCGAGTCTGTCCCTATTAGGAAACCGAATGCCACCACGACCATCAGAATCCTACAAAAAAATCTGATACTCCGGTTCGGCATCTCGAGGTGTATCATCACCGACCACGGGACAAACTTCGAGAACGAGAAAGTGAAGGACTTCTGCAAGGAATACCATATCCTCGTGAAGTTCGCCGCGGTCGCACATCCCCAATGCAATGGGCAGGCCGAAGTCGCCAACCGAGATGTCCTCTAAGGTCTCCGGACCTGCCTAGAAGGGCGATAAAGCAGTTGGGTCGAAGAACTCCCCCGGGTCCTGTGGACCCTACACACTTCAAAGAAGACCCCTACCGGGGGAACCCCTTTTAGCCTCTGCTACGGGACCGAGGCAATGGTCCCAGCGGAGATCGGGCTACCCGGTCATGGGGTCGAGCACATCGACGACGATGCGAACACCTCGGCGCTACGGACCAACCTGGGCATCTTGTTGGAAAAGAGAGACCGGGCTCAGATCAAGGCTGCCGCTTATCAACAACAAACGGCCCGATACTACAACGCTCGGGTCAAGCGCCGCTCCTTCAAGACCGGAGATCTGGTCCTACGGCGGAACGTGTTCATCGATCAAGGCAGGCTACACAAGTTCTCCCCAAAGTGGGATGGTCTTTTCCTCATCTCTGAGGTACTCCCCGACGGAGCCTATCGCCTACAAGACGCGGATGGACGCAAGTTCTCACGGCCTTACAACGTAGAGAAGCTCAAGCTATACCAATGAGGTCGAGGCCAACGGGTGTGTACCCCTCCTTTTGCGAAGACGATGTAAATGTTTTCTAAAAATCCTTTCCATTCAAATAAAAGGAACGTCAGAACATTGCAAATGGAGTTCTGTTTTGTGATACGAAGCCCTCACCAAAGAGGCAACCGCACGGCGTCACAGCCTGGATATTCTTAGCAGGCCTCCCACGGCCCTCCAACGCTAAGGATCAAAGTCCTCCCTAGAGGCAGCCGAGCGGCTACCATGCTCGGTTATCCCTGGTCGGTAACTTCCCTACACGCAACGCTAGGGATCAAAGCCCTCGCCAAGAGGCATCCACGCAGCTTCACTGCCCGGTTATCCTTAGCGGACCTCCTACGGCCCCTCCAACGCTAAGGATCAAAGTCCTCCCTAGAGGCAGCCGAGCGGCTACCCTGCTCGGTTATCCCTGGCCGGTAGCTTCCCTACACGCAACGCCAGGGATCAAAGCCCTCGCCAAGAGGCAGTCGCGCAGCTTCACTGCCCGGTTATCCTTAGCGAACCTCCTACGGCCCCTCCAACGCTAAGGATCAAAGTCCTCCCAGAGGCAGTCGTGCCCAACCCTCGCTCGGCTATCCCCAGTCGGTAGCTTCCTACCACAACCGACAGGGATCAAAAAGTCCTCCCAGAGGCAGTCGAGCCCGACCCTCGCTCGGCTATCCTTCAGGACAAAAGCCCTCGCCAAGAGGCACCGGGCAGTAACCCTGCTCGGCCAAGGGTCCTTGGTAGTATTCTTACTGCCCCTCCCGCGCTAAGGACCAAAGTCCTCCCAGAGGCAGTCGAGCCCGACCCTTGCTCGGCTATCCCCGGCTGGTAGCTTCCTACCACAACCGACAGGGATCAAAGTCCTCGCTAAGAGGCACTAGGCAGTAACCCTACTCGGTCCCCGTCCTGAAGGATCAAAATCCCTCGCAAGAGGCAACCGAGCCCAACCCTTGCTCGGTCATCTCCGGCTGGTATCTCCCTACCCATGATGCCAGGGATCAAAGCCCTCGTAAGAGGCATCTGAGCGGCTAACCCGCTCGGTCATCCCAGGCTGGTAGTTGCCTACCCATGATGACATAGATCAAAGCCCTCACCCAGAGACAACTGCGCAACTTCACTGCCCGGTTATCCTAAGTAGGATTCTTACAGCCCCTCCCGCGCTAAGGATCGAAGCCCTCTTTAGAGGCAGTCGAGCGGCTACCCTGCTCGGTCATCTCCGGCAGGTAGCGCCCTACCCATGACGCCGGGGATTAAAGCCCTCGCAAGAGGCATCTGAGCGGCTGCCCCGCTCGGACATCCCCGGCTGGTAGTTGCCTACCCATGACGCCAGAGATCAAAGCCCTCGCCAAGAGGCAGTCGAGAAGCTTCCCTACTCAGTCATCCCCAGCGAGCATCCTCCTGCCCACCAGACGTTGCTGGTTTGAAGTCCCCATAACAAGGCCACCGAGCTCCCTTCCGCTCGGCAAATCTGCGGCGGGCAGCATGCTGCTCATCAAATGCCGCAGACCCGAAATCCCATTGAGAGACATCAGATCTGTTCAAGTCTGAGCAATCCCCCCTCGACTCCGGGGCCATTAGGATACCTCCTTCTCAGCAGCACTCGGCACGCTTGACAAGTGATCGGGATACCTCCTTCTCAGCAGCACTCGGCACGCTTGAAAAGTGATCGAAATCAACTCGACGTGCGATCGCCTGACATGGAAGCCCAACAATGCAAGCAAGGATATTCTACGAGTGCTCTTCACATCCAAAAGATAAATTGCAAAGCAATGAAACAGCAAGAGTTTTATTCGCACAAGCAAAATGTTTTTACAAGGCTATTGGGGGCTCCCCATCCTTACAAAATTCCAGACGCTTACAAAAGAGGGACGAGGAAATATTAAAAATGACCTAAGTCGCAAGCCCCCTCCTGCGCCTCGCTTCCCTCATCACTGTCATCACAGTCTGCCGGAGGCCTCACCACTGGAGGCTTTTCCACCAGGGGTACGCCTCGCTTCCCTCATCGCTGTCTGCTGGAGGCTTTTCCACCGGGAGTGGGACCCGAGCACGGAGCTTGCCATCGGCGAACTCAGGAAGCTGCTCCTTCACGGCATCTAGAGCCTTATTCCATGCGCAGCAGAATACTCGCCAAGCTCGGCGTAAAACTGCTCTGACACCTTGTAATCGGCCACAGCTTTCCTAGCCGGAACCTCGGCAGTCTCGGCCGTCGGAAGCGCCGCCTCGTCATCCCCCTGCTGGCGTCTCTCTCCTTCTCCATGGCCGCGAAACGATTGGCCAGATCCGCCAGCTTCCTCTCAGCAACTCGGTAGGATGGACTCAGGTGACGATAGGCACCCCGGTTCGCTGAGTTGGCAAGCTCCGCAACCTCTGCTCGGGCTGCTAGGACATCGGCCCTCGCCCTCTCCAGACGCAGGTCACGTCGCAGGACCTCGACCTTTGAAGAAAACACTTCTACCGGCCTCGGTGCGTGGAACGCCCCCTCGGCCTCCATACGAGTAACGAGGGTGCAGTGTTGAAGGACCTGACGGGAAACGGATGAGAAACTTGGAGACTCTCGAGCCAAAGAAAGGAAGGTCAAAAAACAATGCGTGGAGGAGTTCGTACCTGGACCGCCCCTTGGGCTATGTCCTCTATTTGGACCCTCAGGGTGCCATGCGAAAGCCTTCCCCCGGCCGACTCTTCCGTTCCGGCGAGCAAGCTGGCAGCGACGGAAAGCCCAGAGGGAGCCATGAAGACGGCATTCCCCTCCTGCACGGGAATCCCCTCAGGGACCCTCGACAGCGGCGCACGAGAGATTGTCCTTTTCCTCTTAAGGGAGCCCCGTCCTCACCCTCCCCTGCATCCCTCGTCTGGGGCTCGGATGACCATGGACGTCTCTGGCCGCCGCCGGAACAATCACCAGGAGCACTAAACAAAGAGGATGGCCCTGCCACCGGCAGAACATTCGGCGCAGAGCACGAGCCAGACGGGGGCACGGCCGCACCGCTGGCCTCCCTCCGGAACGAGAAACCCAAAGGGTGGGAACAAACCATGTATCCAGCCCAAAAAAGGAAGAACGTCGGGCGACAAAGACTTAGAAGGAAGAAAAACAAGAAGAAATAGGGGCCCTGAAGTGGGACCCACCCCTATTTATCACCGCAAATGCCCTCATCCAATGGCGCCCTTCATCTCCCGCCAAAGCGCCTCCTCGTGTCCAACGGCTCCGATCGCTCCACTTGTCGTTCCCACACTAGGCCGCATCCCATCAGACGCCGCAGGTCTGCACACGTCGCGTCGGCCAACCGACGCTTGACACGTGGACCTTAGCTTCAGTGATGGGATGCACGAACCGGCACACCTTCCTTAAATGCAGAGATCTCGCCCCGATTCACTGGCAGAAAAGACAGCTGACAGCCCGGTGACGCGTCCCGATGAAATCTTAAGAGGGAGCGCACCCCGGGCGGCCCGGCAATCCACTCTTGACCCGACCCGCCAGCTGGTCGGGACAAGAGTGGGGGGATAATGATAATGCTCTATATTGGCGATCTCCCAGATCAGGACATGTGGTAGATGACGTGTCCCAGAACTCAGAAGAGAGGGCCCACAGGGGCCGACCAGGCCACCCCTGTACCCGACCTGCAAGCACAAGCTGGCTCACCTCAGAGCCCCCTGCAAATTGGCTTCCTCGGCCTCTCAGCTCACCACCGAGCTACCACAAGAACCATGATACCTCAGCCCTCTCGCTCGTTCCCGAGCTCTCCCGCCAAGGCCATCTTCCTCGATCCCTCCGACCGACCAACTCCACCACTCACAGGTGTAACCGCCGCTCCGCAAATCTCACCATACGCGGATACTCCACCGGCAGCATCCCACGTTCCATGCCATCACGATCCCCATTAATGGGCGATCCGCTTATTACGTGGGTGTGACGTCGGGAGCGTAACTGCCGGCGAGATTCTCGCGCTCGCTACTGCGTGCTGCCGCCACTATATAAACCCCCATCACAGTGGGGTCAAGTAAGCTTTTTTCACCCCACTTAGCCGTTACTCTGCTCGGATCTTGTGCTAACTTGATCGTCGGAGGGTCCTCGGTGGTACCAAACCACCCCGGGACTTCCTTGCAGGTACTCGGCGCAAACTCCTCAAAACCACCAATCTCCTCAAAACCCATTGAGACCCAAACGCAACATGAGATCACCTCTAAGATCCATCGGAAGATCTACGGAAGACAACATCTGACGGAGACCCGAAAAGGACCTCCATCAGTTTATTTTTGCGGAATTTGTTAGCAATCCTTTTGGCCAAAATTTCATTCTTTCTCCTGGCAAATTTTCGTGGGCTGCCTGTGAGGTGGATTATTCTTTTTGTTTTGGTGAGGTGTTTAAGTGTGGGAAATTGTGTGAGCATGGATGGTATGGGCTTTGGTGTGAGGTGTTATTTGCATTAAAGTTTTTTGTTTGAGATTAAGATTTTTCTGATGGATATTTTCATTAAGCTCACCACTTCATTTTCTTGGGGTCACCTCTCCCCATCAATCCCCAGTGAACATTTTCCTTCTCAGTGTGCAAGTGGTTGAGCACAAATCTCACTTTGCCGAGCACTCATTTGGGCCGAGCACTTCTAGTGGCTGAGCACACATTTTGTGCGAGCTTGAGTTTGGTTTTCCTCAATGCTAAAATTCTATGTTCACAATTCCATCCGTGGCAACTTCATTTACCTCCACCCAAATGCTTGGGTGATTTGAGACAATGTATTCGCACCCATTCTCTACTTCATCCTGGACATGTCGGCTAGCAATCTTCATGTCCGAGTTGCTTCGGTTGAAGCGGGAGCCCGTTTAAAGATTCGTTGACGTGGTGCCATATTGATGAGGAGATCAGAGATGCCGCGAGAGGCGTGGGATGGTGGCTAAATACTGAAGGACAGGGATCAATCGGTATAGCCATTCTAACCTCTTTGTAGTTTGCTAGTTTAGTGTTAATGGCACGATCCGGGTGAAAGTCTATGTTAGCGCCAGTTATAAAAGTTTTTGTTCCACGTTTGGCCTCGGATTGACGGCCGGGGTGCTACCGTAGACTTACATGGTATCAGAGCCACACCATTAACACATACTAGCTTGTTCTAACATATTTAAAATATGGATCGAACGAAATTTCCAAAACCGCAATTCCAAATTTAAAGTTTCTGTCGAAATTTTTGTGTCGTCTAAAAATTATTTTGGGTATCTCAGAAAATCGAGCAGGCTTTTCTAAGACTCTGGAAGAAATTTGGTTGAGTGAACTTTCAAGACTGCCGTCACTGCCTGTTTGTCTATTAATTGTTTGGGGCACGACCGGGTTGAGGTCGATGTACTCGTTGTACATATTTTCATTTCTGTACTAGGTTTACCCTTCGGCGGAGTGCACAGATAGCCGGGTTCTGGAGGGCAACGGGTCCGCATCTCATGGCTTTAAGAGGGAGGGGGCCTCACTCTAGGATTGGCAGGCCATTCGCGCACTCGTAGGGGGTACAGGTTGACCCAAGGAGGGGTGCACAAATTACCGGATTTCGTGAAGTGCTGGGTGATCCATTCACTTTCCTGAAGGGGGCTGCCTCGCTTCTGGTTTTGGCGGGTAACTTGCCGCACCCGTAGGGGTCTAGGTTTTCATTGCACAGGCTATCCACACGACCAGGGGAACGTCAGGTTTCACTTGCGGCTCTATGAAACCTGGGGCTCCCAGATTATCTGTATTGTTCTGTGATGCTTATTACTTTTCTGTAATGTTGCATTTATCATGCCTGGAGAGATTATTGTATACTGGTATATATACTAGTAGATGGTGTATATGTTTTACACCCGCGGTAATCCAGTCCCCTCTCTGTCGTCAGTTAAGTAACCTAACGGGTGATGACGGGACCCAGTGGCGAATGCGGATGGCATATACGTAAATTTTATTTTCGTTCTTTTCTGGTGTGATTAATTGATGGGACTGCATTGATTCTGATCAATGCAAGGAAAACAAACCTATTTGATGTTGTTGGAACAATTTTCAAAAAGCTGTTATTGCAAGGACGTTCTCTTTTGCTTTGCAAAGAGGTATTCGGTTATGAATATCCAGCACCTCATTCGACGAGGCCAGGGCCGAGATCCCTTCACCGGGAGTGACCCCTTGGACAGAAGTTTATATCAGGGTAATAACTTCACTATAGTCGATTACTTTTTGCTTTGTATCGCGGTATTCAGTTGGAATATCCTGCACCTCATTCCATGGGGAAAGAGCCGAGATCCCTTCACCGGGAGTGACCTCTTTTGCAAAGGTTTTCGCCACAATATTTTTGTAAAAAGCTATCAGGTTCCTTGATCGCACGCCAAAAGCGTGTCAAATATTTAAAAGTTCTAAAGTTAACCGCGATCAGGACCGTGTCACTTTGCAGCTATCCGCGATGAGCACGGGTCGATCCACAGGGAGACGGAGCGTTTTACATTCTTGTTCTTACGAGTTAATACGTGTGGGCGGAATTGTTCTTATCTAACCTATGTGTTATATGCAAAGTAACCGTTTGTTAGGAAAAGATACAATAGTGTAAGTTAAGGAAATCCGTATTCAAGTCCTTTGAGCCGAACTTAACGATTGAAGCTAGAATAATCGACAACAACGTGGATTAGGAATTTAAGCACGGTATTAGAAATCCGGTTTATTTACCCTTGTCCGCCCGTTCTTGTCTCTTGCTTTTGCCTCCGGCCAAACCGAACCCAACCGGTCATGGTTAGGAATCACCGTTACCTTGGTAGGGTAGGGTGCCTAACGGAGCGCTTGCGTAACGTTTGGACGGAGTTCAATGACAAATACGGGAAAAGGAAATGAGAAACGGAACGTTAACTTACAATATCAATCTATTTCCTAACAACACAAATTCACAAATCATTCAAGAGCAAAGAAAAGAGAAACAAAGAAAAGAAAAGATCATTACAAGTAAGTAAATAACATGATAATAATTTGCATGAAAGTAAAGCAAGTAATAAAAAGCAAGTAATGGAAAAAGCAAGAATGAAAATACTAAAAACCCAAGATCAAAACGCAAGCCATGGATTCAAATACCTAAACTTAAACTTGCAAGCTCAATTAAGAGGCTGCAAGATCAAGTGAAGATAAAGAACCCAAGGTAAAATGAGGCACAAAAAGAGAACTTTATTAATCTTCAAGAACGATACAACCCTTGAGATCAATAACCAACCCTTAAACTTTCAAGCTCAATGAAGAGGTTGAAAGATCAAGAGAAGGTTAAGAACTCAAGGGGACTAGGCTATTTGCAAGAAAAGAGAAAAGAAAACTTGGACAATCTAAGACAAAAGAGTGGCAAAATTGGACCAAAGAATGACCCCTCTCCCTTGCTGCCATGATCTGCTTTTATAAGCAAAAAAAAAGGCCAGTGCTTGGAGCGAAATTTGAATCTTTAAATCAACACATAATCTTTAGCATTAAATGCACATTACTTCATATCCACATGTGCCTAAATTCATGGTCCATGCTGATTTGTCTATTTGAATTTGATTTGCACTCAGTTTTGAAAGGAAATTTGAATCTTTAAATCAACACACAAGCTTTAGCATTGAATGCACACTACATCATGTCCATTTGTGCCTTGATTCATGGATGCCCCCATTATGGTCCATGCTGATTTGAATTTGATTTGCACTCAGTTTTGGAAGGAAATTTGAATCACACAACCTTTAGCATTGAATGCACATTACTTCATATCCACATGTGCCTAAAAGTCTTGTGAACACACTTGTTTGTGTCGGACCATTTAGATAAAAAGTGTGTACACAAACTTTTTACAAAAAGAAACTCATGAAGTATCGGTCGGTTTGCGGTTCTAGTTGCAGTGTCGGCTCTCAAATGATATATCCGTGCTTTTGAATGTATTTTCAGTATTTTGTCACGGATACCTATAATCTGTATTACTGAGCAGACACTGGTTAAGAGTACCGATAAATACAATAAATAGATAATGAATGAGCGGTATTAGAATGTAGTTTTCTGATATGAACAAATACCCCCAAACTTATCTTTTGCTCATCCCGAGCAAAACAACAAAAAGAATCATGTCCTCACTTTCGTAGGGAACGCGATTGCACTGAGCTCGTGTAACAAGCCGTTAAATCTCTAGGTGTCCCTAGTAGAAGGAGTGTTGTCTCCTGAGGGTTTTCGGCGGATACTACCCACAAAATCCCGTCAAGCTGGTTTTGCAAAATAACTATGATTCAAACCCTAAGGTTTTATTTTAAAGCTAGCAATTCTATTATCCTAAATTTAGAACTATCGAACCTTTATTTTTCACATCTCGCTTCTTATTTAACTTAAGATTTTATATGTCTTTACGTGCAGTGCAGATATTGTCGTTGAGTTTCAAAAGGATCGATTAAAGTTGTCATGTCACAAAATAAAGCCCAGATAAAGATTTAAAAAGGATCACACAAGTTTTATAAAGAGTTAAGTACTTCTCAAGTTTCGTTTTCCAGTTAGGTTTCAAATTCAGAATTTCTATCTTTCTTAACAGGAAACTAGGTCTCATTTTTCACTCCACCTTTTTATTGTTTTCGTTTCATACACACCTCTGTGAACATGCAATAGTCTTTATCATAGAATAAAACCTTTCATATCTCCGCTAGAAATACTTTTATAAAAACCTGTCTTTTGTCAAGATTATTTTCACCCAAAGAACCGTTAGGAATTTTAACTCGGAGAGAACACTTACTTGACTTTGTTTTAATCTGGACTTTCTAGGCTTCTTAGCGAGCTTTGGGCCAATGCACCCAAACCAGTTGATTTTAGGGCATTAGGTGTAAAGACACCCCGGCGGACTTAATTGCTCAAGTTATCTATGTCCTAAAACAAAAGACCAATTTTGGCGTGAAAATCATAACAATTTAATGCGAATGGAGATATAACTAGTTGTTCAATTATTTTTTTGGATAAAAGACGTGTTTAGTGGGTTAGGTGTGTAATCACTCCAATCAAGATTCAGATGGGTTATTCTTCAGAATTAGTTCTTATCAAGACATCAATAATATCTCTTCATATTCACCTCTATTCATAAACTAGTCTTGATATTACTTATTTCAGAACAAACCTATTTGATCCTCAGAAAATAGTTTATCAATTTAAAAGTTTTCAGATATAATAGACTTGTCATCTAATTTTCAAAACTCACGACACGTGTAGTGTGATGTAAATACGTATATTAACTATAGTTAACTTCAAAGGAGAGTTATCTTTCAGGTTTTCAAAATCTAAAAATAGGATTTAGTTGTTCCTATCTTATTAAACAAAATCGTCGAAATATTGAATCTAAGTTCTCCCACTAGCTACCTTGATGACAAAGTTTTTATGTTTTTAGAAAATTTTCTGATTTTTATGGGTTTTTAAATAAGTATGCAAATGCAGAATATACAATTGAATGCGAAGGTAGAAAGCTTACCGAGCACACCCCCAAACTTAAACTTGACAGTGCCCTCACTGTCAGGCTACACCAAGAGGGTCAAAATTGTCGGCGCTCCTTAAAAGAAAATTATATACAAAACAAAAAGAAAACTAAAAAAAATATATACACAAAAAGGTTCCCCCCAAACTTAAGTGAAACAGTGTTTCCACTGTTTAGCGTTGAAGTTTAGAGTTAGCGGGGAAAGAGAACAGTATCAAGCTATACAAGGCCTTTCAAAGGCCAAAAGTTAACACCAACCATTCAAAAATTCTATCTCTGTAATATGCGGGTTGGTGGAAGAAGGCGTAGAGAAAAGAGATGGAGAATACGTGAGACCGTAATGGGATAGAAGCAAAATACGGTCTCGGTATATGAGAAGAAGAATGGCTGAAGGGAAAAAGAAATGGAGTACGAACTTGAGGGTGGAAATGGAGTGAATAGATTAGCACAATTTGTGATGACCGATGTGTAAGAAGAGTTTGTGCTAATCTATTAACCTGTCGAGAAATGGGGTCAAATCCCTCAAGATTCGTGAGAAAACCTGGGTACGCCGAACTTGGTAAACCAGACATAGGAAATGAAATTGATACGGTGTCTTGCAAAGTCGGAACGATGGAAAGGATGGAAGGAAGTGATTGAGGAGGGGTATCAGGTAAAGGTTCAGGAGGGTGTACACAGTCAATGACAGGGATAGAATGAATTGGAAAATCCGACTCATCAAGCAAAACTGGTTCATCCTCAAAAATATACTCCAAATTCTCCTCAAAGTTAAGCCTATCCATGCATATTTCATCAAAATCAAGACGCATATGGAGTTCGGGAAAAACAGTTAATGACTCGGGATGATGAATTGGAGAGAAAAACTCATCTAAAGCAGCGGGTTCATCATCTAAAATATTCCCAGCGTCAATATCCTCAATCAAGTGAAAATCAATATTCTCAGACACCTCATCAAAAGCATGAATATCTATCAATTGTGGTTCTAAGATAGAGGTGCAGAGGTCAAAAGGTTTGGGATTGGTTTCACTTGGCAAGGTCCCTTCACAATCGGGTAGATCAAACACTACAAAGTCGCACAACTCATTAAACATTCTATCTTTAATTGATAATTCATTTGGGACACTTGATAGACAGTCAAAAATGGAGTTGTGGGATTCAATTTATGATGGGTAGGTTTGATTTGGAAGGGTGTATAGCTCACTCTCACCACTCAAATTCTCAGCCTGTCCTACCGCCTCATCATACATTGGAAAATTTGGAGCTAGTTGAAAACTAGCTACCGGGTCACTAGGTTGTATGAGAGCGTCCATGGACGCATTCAAATCCATCATCTGTTGGCATGACGCTACCCTAAAGTCTTCCAACGACTGTTTCAGGCTAGACATAGGTTGTGAAGGGGTTTCAGTAAAAGATTCAAAGTTGTTTGGATACTGAAAATTCCCAAATGGCGGTTCAGAAGCAATGTCTAGGGAAGGTGTAAAAGTCCGGTAGGACTGGTAAGAATTGAATGGCTGGACAGGGGTAGGATCAACATACAAATAAGAAGGTGAATGGAATTGTTGATCCAAAGAATTTTTAGTGGTGAAAGGAGTGAAAGATCGGCTACGAGATTGTTCAATATGTTCAACGATGGACAAATGACGACTTTCAAAAGAGGTATCAACATAAGAGAGTGGGAAGGTTGAAAAGGTTGATACAAAGTGGATTGTGGAGTGCAAGTGTTTGTCCTAGACGCGTCTATGCGATCTTTCAATGAAATTTTGGGCATGGAGGGGTCATTCGAAATTCGACCAAAGCAAGAACCGTAGGAAGTTATGTCTGGTTGTGGGTACCAAAGTTCGGCAAGAGTTTTTCGAGGTGTGGTACCCATGATATGATGAGAGAAAAGGAGAAGAAAAAGAATGTGATTTTTTTTATTTTTTATATGTTAGTTATTAACAAAAGAATGAAATGTACACAAAAAAAAATAATCTGGACAAAAATAATCACGACACAAAAATACCGCACACCTAATCGGTCTAGGGTTCACCTAGGTCAACTAGACCTGCTCAAAAACTTGATTGGCGAAGTAAAACTGTGTCGAGAAACGGGGTCAAGATATACTGATCACGAGGCCAGGTAAGTGCAGAGATAAGGGGAGGTTTTCTGACGCTTTCGCGAAGGTCCTTAATTAAATAACCCTTTCTCTTTTGGCGGTTTCGCCGTGAACACTTTTCTAGACACCCCGTAAACAATATACCATTAAGCGGTGTTCTAAACATAGTTAACCTCTCCTAGTGAGCGTGAAGTCCTTAAGGATTAAATTCTAATTTCTTTTAAAAATTTGTGTGGGTATACGTTATGCTCAAGTTTGTGATTTGTGGGCCACGGAAAAGGTGATGAAATCCTTTACCGTATGTTGTGGGGTTCGCTTTCCCTTAAGTCTGTATTAATGTATGCAATGCACAATTCAATGAAAATTCTATAAAGAATCAAACAATCGTTTTTTATATTAAGCACGACACTGCAACAAATACAGGTTAGTCAATTTTTTGGCGTTTGGTAGCGAACTTGCAAAGAATCCTGCAAAGAAAGAATAGTGGATGCGTCGGATTTGAGAAGAAGGTGTTAGTAAAATACGTACCATTAAGTTTTTGGGTTAGGAAACCCCCATTGAATCAAATCCGGTAAGCTTGAAAAGTTCGCTTGCGCGGGTCAAACTACCCGGATCTTTGGCACTATACTTCGCAATCACCTTAGCTTTGAATGTGCACTTTGCTCCTCACGTTCGTAGTTCGCAAATCCGCAAAAATCTGAAATGTCGAAAAAAAAACGGATATTAGTGCGGGAAAGCGATACGAATGCCCAAATACCTACACACTAAAAATTATAAAAAACAAACATTAAAAATCGGAAAAAAATAGAACACTAGTGCACAGAGGAGAAATTGGAGGCAAAAGGTGGTGAAAGGGGCGGGGTCGCCATATTTGGGGATGATGTCGCCGGCCAACTTGATGAAGTAGGGCTCCAAATTTCAACAGTAGTCTCAGTGTTCCACTAATGCCACACTAGTATTGTTTATCTAATCTGTTTAGATCAAGAGTGCTAGCAGGTCCAATTTCCAGTGAACAAAATGGTTAGTTTTGTTAGTTTTTGTTTGTTTTGGTTTTTGGTTTTGAAATTTTTATGTTGTTTTGAAAAATAGGGCTAGATGGATATTAACAAGATTAACCCGAAAATAAAAAAAACAAAAACGTTACCGTCTCCCCGGTAACGGCGCCATTTGATCGCACGCCAAAAGCGTGTCGGATATTTAAAAGTTCTAAAGTTAACCGCGATCAGGACGGTGTCGCTTTGCAGCTAGCCGTGATGAGCACGGGTCGATCCATAGGGAGACGGAGCGTTTTACGTTCTTGTTCTTATGAGTTAATACGATGATCCCCTCCGAACACGGAGACACGACCGCGCAGGTTCGTCTTGCCTGAAATTCGGGGCAGATGCTAATTGGTGCTATCCGTCCACCTCTTCGACGATGACAAGTTGATTTATGATACCATGTATCGAAGGTTTAAACGGATGCGGCCGAGGTAGCAGACTTCGTCAGATTCCCCCTCATTTGAGGGGTTTTTTTATTGTGGGGACGCACTTCCCTACAAGCGCAAGCCCCTGCAGTTAATTACGCTACCGCATCGCGGTAACAACTTTCTCCTTCTCCAGATGGTCACTTCATGTCGTGAGTGTTTGTTTTGATTTTGGTAGCCCGTGGATTGTATACGGAGACTAATTTATGCTGTCGCCCATAGGGCGTGGATTAGTCCAAATCCGTATCTTCTTAGATTTGGGTTTGGGGGTTGGGTTTAAGGATACGTTAA
This sequence comes from Agapanthus africanus, assembly GCA_030015575.1. Taxonomy (NCBI): domain Eukaryota; kingdom Viridiplantae; phylum Streptophyta; class Magnoliopsida; order Asparagales; family Amaryllidaceae; genus Agapanthus; species Agapanthus africanus. The sequence goes on from JASDDO010000014.1 coordinate 517,861,766, forward strand.
TCTCTTTTGAGACTAAGATCAACTTAAACGTTTGTTAAGGATACGTCAGCCCAATTTTTAGACTAAGATCAACTTAACAGGATCGTTTAGATCCGACAAGAGAGCAATTGGGCTCTATTGTTTAGTTTAGGGACAATGCGGTCGATTACCAGTTTAAGGACATGGTGGTCCAACATTAGTTTAAGGACATTATGGTCCATAGGCTTAAGGACTCCACGGTCCGAGGTTAAGGAAATCATAGTCCGTGAGCTTAAGGACCCCACAGTCCAGGTTAAGGACATCGTAGTCTATGGGCTTAAGGACTCCACAGTCCAGGTTAAGGACATCGTAGTCCGTGAGTTTAAGGACTCCACAGTCCAGGTTAGGGACATCGTAGTCCATGGGCTTAAGGACCCCACAGTCCGGGTTAGGGACATCGTAGTCCATGGGCTTAAGGACCCCACAGTCCGGGTTAGGGACATCGTAGTCCATGAGTTTAAGGACCCCACAGTCCGGTTTAAAGACATCGTAGTCTATGGAATGTATGGTTGTCGGGACCCGTCACCTCTCTGAAGAAGTTGAAGGATTACAACGACAAATATCAGAGGAGTAAATAGATGTACCCTCGTACCGGTGTGTGTTGGTTGGAAAATCTTTAGTCCAATTTGGGACTAAGATCTGTTGAAATATTCATGAGTAGATGTGCTCAATTAAATATGAGTTGAGGACTTATTGTCACAACCTAAGTTTGGCCCATAACCGGCACTTAAACTACGTAACGTCAACAGGCGTACGCAACTCAAGTAAGCCGAAAACCCAGAAATCTAAACCACCCAAAACTGAATCAACAGAAAAAACATAGTTTAAAACATTTAGAAAATCACAAGTAAAATCTCTAACTCTTGTTTTCTTTCTTGAAAATTTCGGCAGCACCTCCTTTGTAACAACTAGCCCCGAAAACGGGTACAACACAGATAATATAAAAAAGCATCCCAAATGGGAGAAAAATCACGCCCAACGGCGGAGACAACCACCACAAGATATAAATACGACGCCGAAGCGAAGAATATAAAAGGAAACAGTAATAAGAAGTAACTTTCCAACATAGCCGGCTTCCATGAGCACGGCACTCAAAGTCACCAAAATAATACAACACTGAATCCTCACAAGTCGTCTCTAAGTCATATACAACTGTGGTAGATGGAGAATACTAGATCCAACAAAAAAGATGTACAATGTACAAGCAGATAACCGCAAACCCACCTAAAAGCAAAGGCCTCACTGCTTAACGTAGCGGTATCCGCAAAAGTAGTGATGATAAGACACCCTGCCGCGACTACTCTGAGGGAAAGTCCTGCAAAACACTGTGGCACAACGGAGGTGAGTTGACAACTCATGAATAGTAAATAACATCATACTTTAATCGCGGGTATGCACGAACAACGATCTATCTATCACATGTAATCCGATAGCATAAGTAAGATAAGTGAATATGCAGCAATCATGTAAAGGTACATCATCAGGGTACTACAGCCACATGAAACCATGCATAACAACAATAATCCTGAGTGTGTGGGATGATACAATAAAATCTCATGCAAAATCATCAGCATGGAAAAACACCAGTGTCCCTCACTGACACATCAAATCCCAAATCCTCAGCCACCGCATCCTCAAATCGGCCCTCACATCCTGTAAGTCTCATGGAACCTGAGTGTCCATCATCGACACTCGAAACATCATGAAAAAATATACATGTAAGTATATATATATAGGGATATCAACCACGTATGTCCACCGACGATACGTAAAAATCATGAAAACCTGAGTGTCCATCATCGACACCTGAAACATCATGAAACCCGTGTCTAACATCGATACGTAAATCCTCATAACTCAGGCGATGTCACCATGACTGGCCCTGACGATATGTCATACCTCACTCCGGTCGGTATCCCCACGATAACCGCCGAGTCCAAATACAATCACCGGTAGGTAGTGGTCCCACTGCCAGGCTTATCGTCTACACCACGAAATCACCACTCTCCCCGGGGTACCATACCGGGTCCACCATGTACCCGCAGACGGTGCCTCCCGCTCCTCGAATCGGGTATCACAAGCCAAATCTCAGAACCGAGAAATCACATGGTGGACGTACTGAAATATCATATCAAGAGAAACCGGGTTTTCAAACAATACTTAGTTTCATCAATATGAGCATATAAAGGGAAAACCGCTCTAAAAAGACTTTAAAAACCCGATATCGCACTAATCGATATAAAAAGCGTTCTAAACCATGATCAACGAACAAGACAGCATAAAAACTATAATTTATCAGTGTAGGGATTTTACCTAACAATCTTGCTCACAAGATTCAAGCTTTCCCTAGCTCCAAGTGATCCAAGAGCAAAAATCAAGACTTTTTGGTATATTTGTGATATGTTTGGGATTTTGAGGAGTTAGTGTGCTAGAATGATGCAAGAATGGAAAAGAAATGAGAAAGGGCAATAGAGGGAGAGAGGATCTCGGCCAAGGGAATGAGGTGGGAGTTTTGTGAGGGTTTCCTAGCAATTACCAACATTTAATGCAATAAATGCATTCACATACATATATGCACACATGCATGCATCTACATCTTTTCTTTTCTTTTCCTTTAAGTCTAAAACCCTAAGACCCAACAAATATCTAGATATGAAAAGAAGGGTGAATTACTCAAACATAATTGATGAAAAGATCGTTTTATAGAAATTTCCCAAAATGTGAATACCGCATTAAAATATATTAAAATTGGGAAAAATTCAAATTGAACCAAAACGTCCCATATACCCCCAAAGCTTGCGCACTAGCTTTATTTTAGCTAAACTAGGTGCTGGCAAGTCTATATGGTCGTTTGATCACAGTCGGGTTAACTTACCCTAAATTGGACAAATTCGCATAACGATTTCTAAAACGTTACAATCTCCCCCCTTATAGAAATTCGGTCCCCGAATTAAAATTTCATACTAAGCGTACCTTCAAAGAGATGAGCGAATTTCTTCCGCATCTCGCTCTCGGCCTCCCAAGTGATCTCCTCACTAGCAGGGCTACGCCAAAGAACCATCACAGACGGCAAGACCTTTGACCGAAGTTTCTTCACCTGCCGATCCAAAATAACTACCGGCTGCTCGGTGAACGAAAGATCGTGCTCAAGATGAACGGTCTCGTGCTGAATCATGTGAGAAGGATCATGAAGGTATCTACGAAGCATCGACACATGAATAACAGGGTGAATATCCGGAAAACTGGGCAGGAGCGCCAAACGATAAGCAACAGAACCTACTCGCTCAAGGATCTCGAAAGGACCTACAAATCTGGGACTGAGCTTCGCCCTCTTCCCAAATCGCATAACGCCCTTCATCGGAGAAATCCTCAGGAATACATGATCCCCCACTGTGAACTCAAGTCTGCGACGACGACGGTCGGCATAAGACTTTTGCCTGCACTGGGCTGCTCTCATCCTGTCCTGAATCAGCTGGATCTTCTCCGTAGTATCCTGAACTAGCTGGGGTCCTAAAACCAGACTCTCACTAAGCTCGGTCCAACAGACTGGCGATCGACACTTCCTACCATATAAAGCCTCAAAATGTGCCATCTGAATAGTCTCCTGAAAGCTGTTGTTGTAGGAGAACTCAATCAATGGCAAGTGACGATCCCAACTGCCACCAAAATCAAGCACACATGCACGGAGCATATCCTCCAAAGTCTGAATAGTCCGCTCCGACTGACCATCGGTCTGCGGATGAAAAGCGGTGCTAAAACTCAACCGGGTATCCAAAGCTTCCTGAAGCTTCTGCCATAGTCGGCTAGTAAACTGGGTGCCTCTGTCGGATACTATGCATGTGGGAACACCGTGCAAACGCACAATCTCATCTATAAACAACTGAGCATACTGAGCATAACCAAAAGTGGTCTTTACTGGAAGTAAGTGAGCCGCTTTCGTCAACCGGTCAACAATCACCCAAATGGAGTCATACCCCCTACTGGTCCTGGGTAGACCCACAATGAATTCCATGGAAATCTGCTCCCATTTCCACTCCGGAATGGGTAATGGCTGCAACTCTCCATCCGGTCTCTGATGCTCAGCCTTGACTTGCTGACAAGTCAAGCACCTCGAAACGAAGTCCGAAATATCGCGTTTCATCCCTTCCCACCAGTAAAAGTCTCTCAAGTCATGGTACATCTTGGTGGAACCTGGATGAACGCTAAAGGCTGACTGATGTGTCTGCTCTAGGATCTCGCGTCTCAACCCATCAACATCCGGTACACACAAGCGAGTCCCGCATTGTAGCACACTCTGGTCATCAATCATGAACTCCGAAACTGTACCCTGTCAAACAAGCTCAAAAATCTCAGACAAACGGGCATCACTGGGTTGCGCCTCACGGATACGATCAACTAGCAGTGGACGGGCGCGGACATGAGCAAACTGTCCCCCAGTGGAGGTGAACTCGAACTGCACTCTACCATAACACAAGAGCCGCCAATCTGCAGACGACTGACGCTGAACTGCGCTCAATTGGGACAAACTACCCCCGGGCCTACGACTCAAAGCATCAGCTACCACATTCGCCTTGCCCGGGTGATAAAGGATCTCACAATCATAATCCTTCACTAGCTCCATCCAACGGCGCTGTCTCAGGTTCAGATCCCGCTGCTGGAAGATATACTTCAAACTCTTGTGATCCGTGAAGATCTGACACGACTCTCCGTACAAGTAGTGTCTTCAAGTATTCAACGCAAAGACTACCGCTGCCATCTCAAGATCGTGAGTGGGGTAATTCTGCTCGTGCTTCTTCAGCTGCCTAGAAGCATACGCAATCACCCTATCATGCTGCATCAAAACACAGCCGAGCCCCACTCGAGAAGCATCACAATAAACAACATAGCCGCCCGATCCAGAAGGTAAAGAAAGAACTGGTGCTGTCGTCAACCGAGTCTTCAACTGCTGAAAACTCTGCTCGCACACATCAGTCCAGAGAAAAGGAACTCCCTTCCGGGTCAGTCCCGTCAGCGGTGCAGCGATACTCGAGAAATCCTGCACAAAACGGCGATAATAACCAGCTAAGCCCAAAAAGTTGCGGACCTCAGTCACCGATACAGGTCTAGGCCAAAGCTGTACAGCCTCGATCTTCCTTGGGTCTACAAGAAAACCATCACCAGTCACCACATGACCCAGGAAGTCAACTCTATCAAGCCAAAATGCGCACTTTGAGAATTTAGCATACAACTGGTTCTTTCTCAATATCTGTAAAGTAATCCTCAAGTGCTGCTCTTGCTCCTCACTACTCCTAGAGTAGACCAGTATGTCATCAATAAATACTATAATAAACTGGTCGAGGAACGGCCTGAAAATCCGGTTCATCGGATCCATGAACGCTGCTGGCGCATTGGTGAGTCCGAACGACATCACCAAAATCTCATAGTGCCCATAGCGCGTACGAAAAGCAGTCTTCGGAATGTCATCATTCCGAACCCGCAACTGATGATAACCCGAACGCAAATCAATCTTTGAAAAATGTTTCGCGCCCTGGAGCTGATCAAATAAATCGTCAATGCGGGGTAAAGGATACATGTTCCGCACCGTAACTCGGTTCAACTGACGATAATCCACACACAGTCTCAAACTGCCGTCCTTCTTCTTGACGAACAGAACAGGAGCTCCCCACGGCGAAACACTCGGACGCACAAGTCCCAAATCAAGCAACTCTTGCAATTGATCTTTAAACTCTCTAAGCTCTGCCGGAGCCATCCGATAAGGCGGTATGGAAATAGGCTCCGTGCCAGGAATCAGATCAATGCAGAACTCAATATCGCGCTCTGGCGGCAACCCAGGTAGCTCATCGGGAAAGACATCGGGAAACTCTCGCAGGGTAGAAACCTAGTCCAACGACCCCACTGTGGTTCCAGTATCATGAATGAAAGCCAAGAATCCCCGACATCCCCTCCTCAAAAGCCGACTAGCGCACAGGACAGAAATCAAACTATGAGGGGCGGCACCATGGTCTCCCTGCACAACAAACACTGACTCGCCGGGAAAACAAAATCTAACTGTCTTCTCACGGCAGTACACGGACGCGTAGCAAGTAGCTAGCCAGTCCATGCCCAACAGAACGTCGAAGTCCAACATCTCAAGAAGGATCAAGCTGACGGACAGATCTCTGTCCCCTATACGGACAGCATACGACCGGAACACGTATCGCGCAACAAACGACTCTCCAACAGGAGTAGTCACGACAAGTGGCTGATCCAGCAAACACGACTCTCGGCCTAACCTTGGCACGAAGTGCGTAGAAACATACGAATGCATAGATCCAGGATCAAAAGAACACGTGCAAAAACATACAGAAAGGGTACCTGAAACCACAGCATTGGACGCCTGAGCATCCTGGTGAGTCAAGGCAAAAACCCGAGCCTGTCCTCTACCGGCTACTGGCTGTCCCCCGCCTCTGCCACCTCGTCCTCTCGGCATAAAACCACCGCGACCACGACCTCTCTGAACAGGAGTCTGACGTGGCGCAACAACAGGAATAAGAAGCAACGCTCTCCGAGGCAGATAAGGTGGTAAAGTAACCTGGGGTACTACTGGCCCTCTCTGATGTACCACGGTACAATCCCGAACAAGGTGATGTAGACTGCCACACCCGAAGCATCCATAAGACGGTCGCTGGCCCTCCTGGGAATAAGAACTGAATAACTGGCCAAGTCCCACGTCTCTGCTACTCCCCGAGTCTGAAGGAACTCTGCCTCGGCGTGCAAACCTCTGTCTCCGTGCTGGTACATCCGTACGAGTCCTCTTCGGTTCCGGAACAACCGATGACTCAGCTAGACTCTCCTCTACCAAAAGATCTGCATCGACAGCTGCCGCATACGTGTCGCAATGCTGAATGCTGATGGCTAGGAACAACTGGGTAAGTAGGCCTCGAACAAACCTCTTCACCCTCATCTCCTCAGTTGCCACCAGGTACGGAGCATACACCGACAGCTCGGTAAACAGTACATCATACTCAGACACCGTCATCCCCGAAGTCTGACGTAACAACTCAAATTTGCGCGCTCGCTCATCCCTGACACTCGGTGGAAGAAAACGGGTGAGAAACACCGTCACAAACTCAACCCAGGTCATAGGAGCAAGACCAGCGGCTCTGCCCCTCTCCAACGACTCACACCACTTCTGGGCTAGACCCTCCAGCCGGAAACTCGCAAACTCTACCCATCTCTCGTCGGAGCATTGGAGTGAGCGACAAATCCTGGCCATCCGGTCGATGAACGACTGTGGATCCTCAGTAACATCTGTGCCAGTAAACACCGGAGGCCCCAGCCTCATAAAATCTATCAGTGACACAGTAATAACCTCCGGAGCTGTAACTGCGACTGCCAGAACTGTAGGTACCATCATGGTCCCTGCAACGGGTGTAACAGCTGCCTGCCCCTCCGCTCGGATGGTCTCTACTAAAGTCCCCACTATCTGGCACAATCCTGCATACCAGCTCCAATCATAGCAATATGCTCCGGTACAACAGGCGTACCGCCGTGGTCAGTCCTCGCCTCAGACGAGTCAACTCTGACCTCAGCCCTCACGGCCGCTCTCTGTGCCCTCGTAGTCTTCGGCGGCATATGGGCTGGAAATTGAAACAAGATTTGATAAGGAAACAGGAATCGAATCACAAGGAGGTAAATCATCATGGAAGAATATCAATCAATAAGTCCTAAGGTCACTTAGGCGGAGTACCGTGTCGTAAGTATGCCGTGGAACATACACACGCTACGTCACTCTGCTTAAGCTACCTACTCCATCATACTAAGGTCATCCTATACTCCGAAAGGTAAAACCTAACGCTCTGATAACAACTTTGTCACGACCCAAGTTTGGCCTGTAACCGGCACTTAAACTACATAATGTCAACAGGCGTACGCAACTCAAGTAAGCCGAAAACCCAGAAATCTAAACCACCTAAAACTGGATCAACGGAGAAAACATAGTTTAAAACATTTAGAAAATCACAAGTAAAATCTCTAACTCTTGTTTTCTTTCATGAAAATTTTGGCAGCACATCCTTTGTAAAAACTAGCCCCGAAAATGGGTACAACACAGATAATATAAAAAGCATCCCAATTGGGAGCAAAATCATGCCCAACGACGGAGAAAACCACCACAAGATATAAATACGACGCCGAAGCGAAGAATATAAAAGGAAACAGTAATAAAAAGTAACTTTCCAACATAACCGGCTTCCACGAGCACGGCACCCAAAGTCACCAAAATAATACAACACTGAATCCTCACAAGTCGTCTCTAAATCATATACAACAGTGGTAGATGGAGAATACTAGATCCAACAAAAAAGATGTACAATGTACAAGCAGATAACCGCAAACCCACCTAAAAGCAAAGGCCTCACTGCCTAACGTAGCGGTATCCGCAAAAGTAGTGATGATAAGAGACCCTGCCGCGACTACTCTGAGGGAAAGTCCTGCAAAACACTGTGGCACAACGGGGGTGAGTTTCCAACTCGTGAATAGTAAATAACATCATACTGTAATCACAGGTATGCACGAACAGCGATCTATCTATCACATGTAATCCGATAGCATAAGTATGATAAGTGAATATGCAGCAATCATGTAAAGGTACATCATCGGGGTACTACAACTACATGAAACCATGCATAACAACAATAATCCTGAGTGTGTGGGATGATACAATAAAATCTCATCCAAAATCATCAGCATGGAAAAACACCAGTGTCCCTCACCGACACATCAAATCCCAAATCCTCAGGCACCGCATCCTCAAATCGGCCCTCACATCCTGTAAGTCTCATGGAACCTGAGTTTCCATCATCGACACCTGAAACATCATGAAAACATATACCTGTAAGTATATATATATATAGGGATATCAACCACGTATGTCCACCGACGATACGTAAAAATCATGAAAACCTGAGTGTCCATCATCGACACCCGAAACATCATGAAACCCGTGTCTAACATCGACACGTAAATCCTCATAACTCAGGCGCTGTCACTATGACTGGCCCTGACGATATGTCATACCTCACTCTGGTCGGTATCCCCACGATAACCGCCGAGTCCAAATACAATCACCGGTAGGTAGTGGTCCCACTGCCAGGCTTATCGTCTACACCACGAAATCACCACTCGCCCCGGGGTACCATACCGGGTCCACCATGTACCCGCAGACGGTGCCTCCTGCTCCTCGAATCGGGTATCACAATCCAAATCTCAGAACCGAGAAATCACATGGTGGACGTACTGAAATATCATATCAAGAGAAACCGGGTTTTCAAACAATACGTAGTTTCTTGAAAATACCCATACGGTTCTCAAATCCATAAATCATATGAAATCGATATCTCAATGCGTAAAATCCACATAATACTGATATATGCAACATAAAACATCAATATGGGCATATAAAAGGAAAACCGCTCTAAAAAGACTTTAAAAACCCGATATCGCACTAATCGATATAAAAAGCGTTCTAAACCATGATTAACGAACAAGACAGCATAAAAACTATAATTTATCAGTGTAGGGATTTTACCTAAAAATCTTGCTCAAAAGATTCAAGCTTTCCCAAGCTCCAAGTGACCCAAGAGCAAAAATCAAGACTTTTTGGTATATTTGTGATATGTTTAGGATTTTGAGGAGTTAATGTGCTAGAATAATGCAAGAATAGAAAAGAAATGAGCAAGGGCAGTAGAAGGAGAGAGGATCTCGGCCAAGGGAGTGAGGTGGGAGTTTTGTGAGGGTTTCCTAGCAATTACCAACATTTAATGCAATAAATGCATTCACATACATATATGCACACATGCATGCATCTACATCTTTTCTTTTCTTTTCCTTTAAGTCTAAAACCCTAAGACCCAACAAATATCTAGATATGAAAAGAAGGGTGAATTACTCAAACATAATTGATGAAAAGATCGTTTTATAGAAATTTCCCAAAATGTGAATACCGCATTAAAATATATTAAAATTGGGAAAAATTCAAATTGAACCAAAACGTCCCATATACCCCCAAAGCTTGCGCACTAGCTTTATTTTAGCTAAACTAGGTGCTGGCAAGTCTATATGGTCGTTTGATCACAGTCGGGTTAAAACGGAAAATACCGACAAACTTACCCTAAAGTGGACAAATTCGCATAACGATTTCTAAAACGTTACACTTATGGACAGAATGGGCTAAGTCCAATAATATTAAAATGTTTAACATTTTATTGTTCTGGGCTGTTGAGCCTTTACTTAGGCTTGGCCCTTTTAATAATGCTGAGCATTAGATCCTGACATTTTTTTGTCTTGTATTGAATGCATAGCATTCATTAGAACGATGTGTGTTCTGACAGCGCGCCACGTGGCGTGTCAGGCGCTTTGCGCCAATTAAAGAGCGCATTGCGCTTCTGCAAAGTAGCGCGCACGAAAAGGACACGTGTCGTGCTTAGCGCTAAGCGCCAGTTTATGAGCGCATTGCGCTTCTGCTGAGTAGCGCACACGTAAGTGACACGTGGCGCGCTTGGCGCTGAGCGCCAGATGATGAGCGCATTGCGCTTCTGCATAAGTAGCGCACACGTGAGTGACACGTGGCGCATTTGGCGCTTTGCGCCAGATGATGAGCGCAGTGCGCTATTTCAGAAGCGCAGAGCGCAAGTTGCATACGTGGTTGACACGTGGCGCGTTTTGGCGCAGAGCGCCGGTCTAGAGAGCGCAGAAGCGCAGTTCATGAGTGTAAGGCACTTTTCAATAGCGCAAAGTGCATTTGATCAATATTTATGATCAGAGAACAAGTTTATGTTCTGTTTAAAGGAGGCTTTGCCTCAAGATTCAAGAACAAAAGTTCTTATTTATAAAAAAGCGCTGCCTTTGTATATCAATGATCTGTGAATGAAGTAAATACTTCTTTTGTTTTTATGATGGGATCTTTTGATCTCTTTTTATGAAAGACTTTGGTCTTTGTAGATCTATGATCTTTTAAGAAGATAATTCTTCTTTTTTTTAATGAGATGATTTCATCTCTTTGTTCAAGAATCGTTCTTTACCTTGAAGAAATAATCTTCTTTCAAGAGCTTGCTCTCTATCTTTTTGAGTTCTCTCAAAGTTTGTAGGGAGTTTTTTTTATCTCAGACTTGAAGTCTTGGGGCCTTTATATAGGGTAAGTTGATTTGTTAAATCAGTTAAAGAGATCTTTCTCTAATTGATTTGGGGACGTTTCCCCACCGTTGGATCTTTGATCCTCGGGCTTCTGTTTTACAGAAGGCAATCTTCTTGTTTTTAACAAGATTGAGAAAATCTTTCCATAACAGAATTTTAATTCTGATTAATGATTTATTATTATTAGATCTTTTGATCTAACGGTGGGGAATTTTTAATTCCAGCGCTGGCGTACCGGTGCTTTGCACGTGGTGTGATGCTCAGAGCGCAGCGCACTTTGCGCTAGCGCACCCACGTTTGACCCGTGGCGCGCAGAGCGCAGCGCAACTGCGCTAGCACACCCGTGTTTGACACGTGGCGCGCAGCGCGCCTAGCGCTAGCGTACTCATGGTGCACTGCCTAGGGCGCAGCGCAACTGCGCTAGCGCACCCACGTTTGACACGTGACGCGCAGCGCAGAGCGCTGGATCTGAAGCGTTGCTTCAATTCTTTTGAATTTTGAATTTCAAAACAGAGCTTTGCTCTGATTGGGGGTGGCTGCCTAGGGCGCCGTGCACCTGGCGCTAGCCTACCTGTGTTTGACACGTGGCCCGCAGCGCAGAGCGCTGGATCTGAAGCATTTCTTCAATTCTTTTGAATTTTGAATTTCAAAACAGAGCTTTGCTCTGATGGGGGAAACAAATGCCCCCCCCCCACCGTTGCGCTTACGCGGCCCACACGTGAGCACAGCGGTGGAAACATCTGAGTCTTTGGATCAACTCAGACGTTGAAGAAGCGGCTTAACGCCTATAAATAGGACCTTTGGTCCTCTAGATAATTATCATCTTCTTTCTTTGAGAAATTTTTGTTCAGAGCTCAGCTCTTTTGTTTAAGAACTTCCCAAGAGTAAATACTCTTTCCAAACTTAGGTAAGATTTTAATAAATTTTAATAAGTTAGGGTTTTACCCATTAATAGAGCTTTGCTCTTCATAGATCTTTGATCTAAAGAAAACCCATTTAGAGTTCCATTAACAGAGTTTTGCTCTTTTGAATCATGTTGATTTGTTAATTTTTGATGAAGAACTCTTAAGAGTTTTACTCATGGATATCAAATTTATTAAAAGCTTTGCTTTTAAGGCTCCTGATGGGTTACTTCATCTTCCTCGCAGAGCATGGCTCTTAGAATCTCGGGGAATCTCTTTAAATTCCTTTCATAATTGACTTTGACAGGTGGCATTCCTGTTTGTAGAGTATTGCTCTCGAGGAGTTTAACTCTTTGACCCGAAGGGTCTCTTATTAAATGAGATTCCCCCTTTTCAAATTTGTTAGGTGTCATAATTAAGATTTGTTTTCTCCATGGGGATATCAAGAGTCGCTTAAATCTCGTATATGTTTTTCCTCATTACTGATCTTCTAATGATGTTTCTTTTCAGGCACTATGGCTGTTCGTTTATATAGTCTGCACGAGTTCATCTCTTATGAAGATATTCGCATACAGGACCGTTGCCAAAACCAAGAGTTTACATATGCCTAATGTGCGGAGGTTATGGATCGTCTGCATGCACGCGTCGGTTGGCTGCTTCCTCTCCATTCCGCTCTCTTGAAAATCGTAGTGGGAGAAATTTGGAGGGCACTTCCTGGGTTTCACGAGGCCATGCCGCTTAATGCGCTGGATGATGCCGAAGACAAGGTGCATTCAGTGTACCTGTCGGGGCTGATCTCGAAGAAGTGGCGAGATAACCTCATTGATATTCAACATCAAGCTTTCCAACAGACGACGATAATCGCTTCTTATCGAAGGGAGGGGGACATTGCTGAGGATCTCGACACCCGTGAGCGCGAGAGGATGCACATGAGAATGGTCAGAAAGGCCAGAAAGATTCTGGACGGCCTTACTTTCGAATTCCTCAATCCATGTCGTGGATCTGAGGTTTTACCTTTGTAATCATTTTGATGATGTTTTCGTTTACTGCTTTCATGATTGTAAGAACTTTTTGAAGTATGAATGGCAAATTCCTCATTTTAGCGTGTTTTACTCTATGTACTAAATCTTTTGCACATGAACGGGTATGTTTCGAACGCTTAACCAAATGCAAATCAAATGTTCTCCTTGTCGCTTTCTTCTCTTTTCTTTGTTGTTGGTATTTCACTATGGCAAGTGTGGCCTGTAGATAATAAAGAACATTTCATCTTGAAATCTGCGAGAGGTAGTGATGGCTTAGGAAGCAGGTTCAGATCTGCTACCTAAGACTATTCAACTTCATGAGCCGTGAGGGTCTCATGAAGATTTTTCTCCCTACGAGTCATGAGGATCCCGTAGGAGTAATTTCTCCTTAGGAATCGTGAGGATTCCTAAGTGTGTATTTTCTCTTGAGAGTCATAAGGATCTTGATTGAATGAATTTCGGTTCGTGTATGTAAGAAAAGTGTATAGAAATCACAACCAAAAATATTTTGACCGCAATCAATAACGGTGTCGATTTGTAGCGCGTTAGCGAGTGCGGATCGTCCTCAGGGAAAGTGTAATCCGTTCGTATTTCGAATTAGATGAATTGAAAATTAAAGAAAAGAAAGAAAAGACAATTCAATTCAAGATTTTAAAGTTGAATTCAAGAATCATCTAGATCTAAATCTAAAATCAAGAAAACATAAAAATCAAGAATCAAGAAGTGATGATATCCAATCCAAGAATCAAGAATCGAAGTGAGGCTCGTAGGAATCGATCGAATCTATAGACGTGATAAAATCTATTGATTACATATTCTTATCCATTAATGATTTGATACTAGATCGATGACGATTTATCGAGGTTTAAGGATCTTTTAAAGAATCTAGGGTTTCTTCATCTCATCCTTTGTCCTTTCGATGAATCTCATTCAAATTCTAGCCTCGAGTAAATTCAAGAATCGATCGTGGATCACTAATTAAGAGCGAACACAATCAAGAAAGCATCGCTCGAAACTAGGTTGCCGATTCTTCAATTTACACGAGTTTACAAAACTTATAGGAATTAAGAATTGTTTCAAGATTTGTAACATCATCGTCTATTGATCGTCTCGATTCCTCCACGAGCGGGGTTTTACTCAAACATCATAACAAGAAACACAATCACAAATTGAGATCGAATCATGATGCAAGATTGAAAAGAAAGCAAGATATAGAAATTTCACCTTTATTTATCAACTATTTTGTTACAATTCTCTCAAGATCTAGAAGAGGAAAGAACTCGATCGTTGATTTCGGCTTCGCTCGTCTTCTTGAGTCCCGGATCTCCTTGGATCACTTGCTCCGATGAAGTCCGGCGTCGCTTTCTAAAGGATCGAAGGCTTCATGTTTGATTTGGTACTCGAAGTTCTTGATTTTGGCTTTGGATTTTGAATTGGGGATTAGGGTTTACAAGTCGTGTCACTCAACTTGTATTGGGGAATGGATGTAGGAATCAACAACGAATTATTGAACAACCATTGAGAAGAAGCTCTAGGGTTCCTTTTATAGCCATGAAAGAAGAATACTGCAGAAGATTTCAACTGACGTCATAGTCACGTGACCGCGGATCCGCGGCACATGCCCTGCTCCGGCCGCGGATCCGCGGCTGTTTGGCTGCCTCTCTGTGTATAGTTCCTTTCACTGCTTTCTGATGGCTTCCTGGTATATTTCTGATATGTGGAATCTTATAATTCCCTCTAGTTTATTGCCAGATCTCAAGTCTTAGAGTTGGCGTATTTTTATCAGCATTTTTTTTTACAGATTTGGCTTTTCTCCTTGAATTTCCTGCACAGATTCTCGAAACAAGTGTTGCGCTATACAAAGATGATGCGATGCCATGATAAACACTCAATTTCCCTCAAAATGTCGGTTTTAAAGTATAACACAGGTAATTTGGTATTTTATGGCTGTTTTGCTAATATGTGTTATATTAATACCGAACACCTCTAGATGAGTGCAAATGGTAGGGAAATTGTCATGTTAAAAATGCAATATTTTCGACTGATCAAATTCCCCCAAACTTATTTTCGGTCGTCTCGAGCGAACTGTTTTATTAAAAAGAGAAGGAGAAAATAAAGAAAGAGAAAAACTAACTAGCACACTTTCGTAGGCAACACGATTGCACTGAGCACGTGCAACAAGCCTTTAAACCTCTAGGTGTCCCTAGTAGGAGGAGTGTTGTCTCCTGAGGGTTTTCAGCGGATTGCACCCACAAAATCCAATAATAAAAGGAAGACCGTGAAGATTACATATAAAGATAAGAATTGTAAAAGAAAGACTTTGAAAATTAGGGTTTCCAACTACACTAGCTTTTCGGTTGTCATGAGCCCTATCTTAATAGTCATGAAAAAATGTCAGAAATCATATCATCCCTCAATAAAACATCGTCTTTATTCTTCATTCCTACCTTTCTTCCAAACATCGATCATATAACCTTACGTGTGTGTAAAGAACATCCCTACACTCGGAGAATTCAATTCAAGCTATCATACTCTTGTCAATCCACCTCAGTACTTTTTAATTTGATGAATATTTAGATGGATTTGCTTACACAGTTTTCATGCGATCGTTAATACTTCTTGAGGTACTAACCGACCGATTACTCATGTGCTTGCTTATTAGGTGTATTTTCCTCGTTTTGCACAACCTAAGGCTTAGCAGTGACTCCCAGACCAGTTGGTCTAAGGCACTAGGTGAAGAGGCACCCTCGCTATATTTTTTTATTGCTGCCTTGGCGATAACAAAACCAGTGTTCATTTTTCTCACCATTTTATATTTTATTCATTTTTTTATTTCCTTCATACTTTTGGCTTTTAGACGAGCATTTCAAGGTATCCTCTACTATCCCGAGCTTCAAGACGTGTGTAAGTGCAAATAGTAGGGTATCAACGTTCAAAATGTTTGGCTCCCAGAATAAGAACTATTTTTCAGACTTATTTTTATCCTCAGATTAGTGACTTCCTTCATCTTACTAACCCTTGGGACAACGGCTCATAACTACTTATTACTAGTTTGTATAAGAAAACTTCTAATTTTCTTGGTTTTCTTAAATTTTTATAATCTTTTGGATGTAATTTTTCACTATCTAATCTTTTATTATCTTATTTATGTACAAAAATTTTATTTTTTGTAAATTTTTAAATTTTTATAAGTTTTGAAAATGTTTTGTGCTTATGCAAAGTATATGCAAATGATGCGAAAATAAGCACAAACCTCCCCCAAACTTGTTTTCAACAGTGTCCTCACTGTTGCCATTTGCTATGTCTTGAAAACCTGTAAGCTTGGGAGGAAATTTATTAATGGGGGCAAAATATTTAAGTGAAGATCCTCCCCCAAACTTATTTTTGGCTCACAATTTTATGTAAAAAATTTCTTTTCAAGAGCCAGATTATACCCCCTCAAACTTGAGTTAAAACATGTTAAGCTTTGAAAATCACATGAGGGGGTCAAGAATCATTGGTTGATGCCAAGCTTTGCAAAGACCGAAAGTTAACACCAACCATTCGAAAATTTTATCAATGTAGTGCTCTGGTTGGTGGAAGAAGAAGTGGGGAAAGGGTAAGTGGTGGAATAGAATGTGTGTGCGTCTCATTTTGGAGAGATGATGCAGTGAATGTGATGGATTACTCGCATTCTTTTTACAGTTCAGAAGAAGGGGTGGAGGTTCAATTTCATTGTTTTGATATGGATTCATCTCAACACTCGTGCTTTTCAAAAATGCAAGTTCATCAGCGAAGATTTCCTCAAAAGTCTCATCAATACCCCGAAGAATAATGTCATCATAAAGCGCGGGGTGATCTTCAGACTCTAAAAACGGTTCATAATCGGTGTTAGTCGTTGACCCGGACAACTCGGTGGAAGAGTCCGTATGTGTATGATACATAGTTGGGTCGAACAACAACGTATGAAAAGAGTCTAGATCAGTATCATGAGGATCGTCAAATTCGCTGTTGTCGACATCCATTAAGTCGACAGAACAGACCTGAGCAGTAGGTTCGGAGGGTACACTTCCCAACTTGTAAATGTTCAGCTCTATTGACCTATTCTCGAAGGATAGGGTCATAGAACCATTACGACAGTTGATGATAGCGTTGGAAGTGGCCAAAAAGGGGCGACCTAAAATTACCGGAATTTGATTTCGTGGGTTCGCTACAGGCTGTGTATCAATTACAATAAAGTCTACAGGGAATACAAATTCCCCGATTTTTATTAACACATCCTCCAGTTCACCCCTAGGTTTGGTGATTGATCGGTCAGCCATCTGGAGAGTGCAAGGAGCTGGTTTCAACTCTCCAATCCCTAACTGCTCATAGACCGAGAAAGGAAGCAGGTTAACACTTGCGCCAAGGTCGAGTAGAGCACGGTTGATGTGTTTCTCCCCAATAGAAATGGAAATCGTAGGATAGTCAGGATCCTTACATTTCCTCGGTAATTGCTGGGGGAAGGCCGTGTCTACTGTCTTTGCCATGAATATCTTCTTGGGCACTTGAGTCTTCCTCTTTCTAGTGCACAAGTCTTTAAGAACTTTCGCATAAGCGGGGACTTGTTGGATTGCATCTAGAAGATGGATGTTGATGTTAACCTGTTTCAAGATTTCAGTGATCTTCTCCATTTGTGGACTCAGTGTGTTTCCCCTTAACCGATTTGGATAGGGAGCTTGAGCAATAAGATCAGGGTCCAACACTAGAGAAGATCGTGTGAGTGGAAACGATCTAAGAATAGGAGTGGGGATCGTTTTCTGTGTGGGCTGAGGTGTCGAGCCTTAGGGAAAACGGAGAATAGACTCGGAAGAAGGTGGTGGGGTAGAAGAACTGGGGTCAGAATTAGAAGTAGAAGTGGAAGGAAAGGTCTCAGCCGGGGTATCATCGATAGATTTTTCAGTATCATCAATCTCTTCCCCAACATGATTGTCAAGCACTCTTCCAGATCTCAACTTGGTGATTGCATTCACATGATGTGAATAGCCAGGATTGGGCAAAGGTTGAGCTGGAATTTTCCCTTTCTCTCTTGCACTCATTTCGGCTTTTAATTGTGCAATTTGTTCTTCCATCGATTTAATATTCTCATTTTGAGAGACAATGATCTTCATCACATTATCGAAGCAAGATTGCATTTTTGCCGTCCCTTGGATGGATTGTTTCATGAAAGTATCCAAGGTTTGTGCTAGTGCAGAGGAATTATCAGTACCGGCTAATTGCAAAGAGTTTTCATGTGGTGCAAAAGTGTTGGCCGGATTTTGGAAGTTTTGTGCTTGGTAGGGGTGCTGACTCAATTGATGTGGTTGCTTTTGTGGTGGAGGGACCCTTTGGAAATTTTTTTGGGTTGGAACCGTGTTTTGATTTTGTTGTTGGTTCCAAGCAAAGTTAAGGTGATTCCTCCAACCCTGATTATATGTGGAAGAAAATGGATCGTTTCTAGGTCTTTAAAAAGCAGCATTGGTATGCTCGTGACCTTGAAACGGAGAATTTAGTAGACATTCTTCCGTGGGATGAGAAGGATCAGAACAGCATCCATATACAGTTTTGGAGAGTGACATTTGATTTAGGGTGGTAGCTAAAAATTTGTTTTCCACAGTCTCGAGTTTCTTTTGTATAGCTGAAATGTCAGCTCTAACTCCCGTGGATACTTCCGATTGGTTATTGCCACCCCTAGACGATTGACTCACACCATCCCACTGTAAAGATTTTTCAACGAAATCTTCTAAAACTTTCCAGGCTTCCCCATCATCTTTGGTCATGAAGTTGCCTTGACACATTAATTCAAGGGTCTGTTTTGTGTTAGGATTAATGCCCTCATATATGATTCTGCACAGATCCCATCTAGGGATTCCGTGATGTGGACATTGAACTAACAGATCCTTAAAGCGTTCAAGACACTTCGAGAATGTTTCATTTGGAAGCTTGGTGAATTGATTGATTTCGCTACGGACTCGAGCTGTCTTGTGATTAGGGTAGAATTTCTTAAGGAATGCTTTGACGAATTCTTCCCAATATGAAATGGAATGTGCGGTTGTGTTATATTGCCACTTCTCGGCTATATCGCACAAGGTAAATGGGAGAAGACGAAGACGTATAGAATCCACAGAAAGCTGTGAAGTACCCATCATTGCGCAAACATTTTCAAATTTGGTGATAAAGACATATGCGTCTTCAGACTCGAGACCGTGATATTTGGGTAGAAGGTTGATGTATTGGGGTTTAATCTGAAAATTGTCCCCGTTGGCTGGTGGAATGGAGAGACAGGTCGAAAGAGGACCTCGTGTAGGATAGCACCTCTCTTGAAGAGAGATGTAGGGTGGATTCTGCGCACCTGCGGACGGCGGCAGAGTTGTGGTAAAGAAGTTCGATGGAGAAGGATCCATCGAAGTGGGTGTGGTGGTGGGTAAAGAAGAAGTAAATGTAGAAATACCGACTTCGGAGTCGATCGGGGAAACGCGGACTAAACGGGCACTAGAATCCCGTGTCCAGCCTATCTTGCACTAAAGGGGTTTAGTACAAGTGGCAGCGTTGATATAATTAGAGAAAATGATTGAAGGTGGTGTTTGTTTTAAAAGATATACGGATTTTTGAAAAACAAATTATGAAAATCATAACAAATGCAACAAGAAAAACCCTAATTCTAGTGGTCACTTAGGTCAAGGCTCTAGACCGCTCCTAACTGCCAAAAGACAAGTCGCAGGATCAATCCTCCACTGCCTCTTTGTCTCTCCTATGGCCAGGTAACTGCCAGGTAAGTGGGAGGTTCTCCACTACGTAAGTAGTTGGCCTAATTAAGTAACTACTTGCCTTAGACACACTTGCCTTAGACACTACAAAAGAAACGCGGATAAACAATGAATCTATGTGAGCGCGACGGTCCTTAGAGTCATGTCTAGATTTCTTTTAGTTAATGAGGGTAATGCGGATGCAAGTTTGTGATTTTTTTGGGGCTTAGGAAGGGTAATGAACTCCCCACCTAATCTGAATTTGGTCGTGCCCCTTAAATTCCGTATTAATATGCAAACAACCAAGATCAAACACGCACAATTTTTTTATTGCTTTTGCGGCGCTGCGAATTATTTGCAAAGAAACCTGCAGAAAATAGTTATTGGAGCAGACAGAGGAGGAGATAAGAAAGTGAGAAGATACCAGAGAAATTTTTGTACACTGTAGCTTCTGATCTGCGGCGGATCAGCGGCAGATGCGCTTAAATGCCGCGGAACCGCGGTGACGTCATTTGATCACTGCACAAAAAATTCAAGAACTCCTTCTGTTGCTTCACTGAACTCCCAGGAATATTCAGAAAAAAATTTCCCAAGCTCCACAGATTGCAGATTTCCTCGCAACAAATCACAACGAATCGTTTAGTGTTTTGCGCGAATTTAGATCTAAAAATTTTGATGGAATAAATTTTTCGACTCAAATTTCAAAGATGAACGAATTAGCGCACTATCCCCGGCAACGGCGCCATTTGATTGAATGAATTTCGGTTCGTGTATGTAAGAAAAGTGTATAGAAATCACAACCAAAAATATTTTGACCGCAATCAATAACGGTGTCGATTTGTAGCGCGTTAGCGAGTGCGGATCGTCCTCAGGGAAAGTGTAATCCGTTCGTATTTCGAATTAGATGAATTGAAAATTAAAAAAAAAGAAAGAAAAGACAATTCAATTCAAGATTTTAAAGTTGAATTCAAGAATCATCTAGATCTAAATCTAAAATCAAGAAAACAAAAAAATCAAGAATCAAGAAGTGATGATATCCAATCCAAGAATCAAGAATCGAAGTGAGGCTCGTAGGAATCGATCGAATCTATAGACGTGATGAAATCTATTGATTACGTATTCTTATCCATTAATGATTTGATACTAGATCGATGACGATTTATCGATGTTTAAGGATCTTTTAAAGAAACTAGGGTTTCTTCATCTCATCCTTTGTCCTTTCGATGAATCTCATTCAAATTCTAGCCTCGAGTAAATTCAAGAATCGATCGTTGATCACTAATTAAGAGCGAACACAATCAAGAAAGCATCGCTCGAAACTAGGTTGCCGATTCTTCAATTTACACGAGTTTACAAAACTTTTAGGAATTAAGAATTGTTTCAAGATTTGTAACATCATCGTCTATTGATCGTCTCGATTCCTCCACGAGCGGAGTTTTACTCAAACATCATAACAAGAAACACAATCACAAATTGAGATCGAATCATGATGCAAGATTGAAAAGAAAGCATGATATAGAAATTTCACCTTTATTTATCAACTATTTTGTTACAATTCTCTCAAGATCTACAAGAGGAAAGAACTCGATCGTTGATTTCGGCTTCGCTCGTCTTCTTGAGTCGCGGATCTCCTTGGATCACTTGCTCCGATGAAGTCCGGCGTCGCTTTCTAAAGGATCGAAGGCTTCATGCTTGATTTGGTACTCGAAGTTCTTGATTTTGGATTTGGATTTGGATTTTGAATTGGGGATTAAGGCTTACAAGTCGTGTCACTCAACTTGTATTAGGGAATGGATGTAGGAATCAACAACAAATTATTGAACAACCTTTGAGAAGAAGCTCTAGGGTTCCTTTTATAGCCTTCACTAGCTTTGGCTTCCTTTAGAAGCTAGGTTTAGTTTAGCTTCCCTTGTAAGCTAGGTAGTTAGGTAGAAGCTTCTAGAGGTAGTTAGTTAGGCTTTAGCTTCCTTCATAAGCTTGGAGGTTAGGGAGAAGCTTCTAGGCTTAGTTTGTTAAGTGAGAAGCTTGCTTTGGAAGCTTGGAAGTTTAGCTTGAATAAGGAGCTTGCTGATCTGGCAGAAGACTCTGGAGATTTCTGGAAATTGCCATAGCTTGATGAGGTGTTGGCCATGAAAGAAGAATACTGCAGAAGATTTCAACTGACATCATAG
The DNA here is from genome assembly GCA_030015575.1 of Agapanthus africanus. NCBI lineage: Eukaryota > Viridiplantae > Streptophyta > Magnoliopsida > Asparagales > Amaryllidaceae > Agapanthus > Agapanthus africanus. Next base: position 517,883,794 of record JASDDO010000014.1, read on the forward strand.
TCACGTGACCGTGGATCCGCGGCACATGCCCTGCTCCGGCCGCGGATCCGCGGTCGTTTGGCTGCCTCACTGTGTATAGTTCCTTTCACTGCTTTCTGATGGCTTCCTGGTATATTTCTGATATGTGGAATCTTATAATTCCCTCTAGTTTATTGCCAGATCTCAAGTCTTGGAGTTGGCGTATTTTTATCAGCATTTGTTTTACAGATTTGGCTTTTCTCCTTGAATTTCCTGCACAGATTCTCGAAACAAGTGTTGCGCTATACAAAGATGATGCGATGCCATGATAAACACTCAATTTCCCTGAAAATGTTGGTTTTAAAGTATAACACAGGTAATTTGGTATTTTATGGCTGTTTTGCTAATATGTGTTATATTAATACCGAACACCTCTAGATAAGTGTAAATGGTAGGGAAATTGTCGTGTTAAAAATGCAATATTTTCGACTGATCAGATCTCACAAGAGAATTTTTCCCTTTTACAAGTCGAGAGGACTTATAAGTGGTCGTTTCCCTCCTTGTCGAGATTCGACTTCGGAGAGTGTGGCCCGTGAATAGTATGTAAGAGTCCATTTTGGGACCGACTTGCAGGGCCCCAGTATTTAGGAAACAGGTTTTTTAATCCCTATTGCCTAAGGCTTTGCCTTGCGAGTCAAAACGAATCAAGAAGTTCTCGCAAGGATGTCCTAACGTCACAGTTAATCTTTGCTCTTTACGACAGAGGTCCATTTGGGTCCGTGGTACTAGGATTTTGTCCTTCGTACCGTCACGTTGGCTGATGTATTCCTCGATAGGCAATCTTGCTGTTCGAGTAGCCTTGCGACTGTCGTGTCTCTGATCCCTTCGGGGGATGGACAAGACGTCTTCAAGCAATCTTCCTAGGCAGTTTTACCGTCGGAAGAGCAAGCGTTAGGAATTTTTCCATGCTGCTTTTTACTTGAGGTTAGGCCCATTTTGGAAAGCCCCGATGAGTCATAACCACTCCGCACTGGTGTGGGATGATCTCCGATAGTCTTTCAGGTTTTATATGAGTTGCCGTCAAGACCCTGAAGCTAGGAATTTGGCCTTCGCTTCGTTCGCTGGTATCGCGTCTGCTGTATCGAGACGAATGTCGCGGTTGTCTCTAGGTTGCTGGTGAACCGTTGAGGTTTGGAACTAGGGATTTTGCCGTGGCTCTGTTTGTTTGATTGTCGCGTCTGAATCCTGTGGGAGGAAGAACGCTATGGTGACATCTTGTATGTTGTATCGAGACGAACATCGAGGTGGTGATCGCTCTGTGCTGATGTGGGATGATCTCCAATAGTCTTTCAGGTTTTATATGAGTTGCCTTCAAGACCCTGAAGCTAGGAATTTGGCCTTCGCTTCGTTTGCTGGCACTGCGTCTGCTGTATCGAGACGAATGTCGCGGTTGTCTCTAGGTTGCATGTGAACCGTCGAGGTTTGGAACTAGGGATTTCGCTATGGCTCCGTTTTTTGATTGTCGCGTATGAGTCCTGTTGGAGGAAGAACGCTGGGTTGACATCTCGTATGCGGTATCGAGATGAACGTCGAGGTGGTGACCACTCCGCGCTGATGTGGGATGATCTCCGATAGTCTTTCAGGTTTTATATGAGTTACCATCAAGACCCTGAAGCTAAGAATTTGGCATTTGCTTCGTTTGCTTTGGCGTGTCCGAATCCTGTTAGAGGAAGGACGCTGTAGTGACATCTCATCTGCTGTATCGAGGCGAACGTCGAGGTGGTGACCACTCCGCACTGGTGTGGGATGATCTCCGATAGTCTTTCAGGTTTTATATGAGTTACCGTCAAGACCCTGAAGCTAGGAATTTGGCCTTCGCTTCGTTTGTTTTGGTGTGTTTGAATCCTGTTGGAGGAAGGACGCTGTGGTGACATCTCGTCTTCTGTATCGAGATGAATGTTGAGGTGGTGACCACTCCGCACTGGTGTAGGATGATCTCCGATAGTCATCCAGGTTTTATATGAGTTACCGTCAAGACCCTGAAGCTAGGAATTTGGCCTTTGCTTCGTTTGCTGGCATTGCGTCTATTGTATCGAGACGAATGTTGCGGTTGTCTCTAGGTTGCTGGTAAATCATTGAGGTTTGGAACTAGGGATTTTGCCGTGGCTCTGCTTGGTGATGTGGCGTCTGAGTCCTGCTGGAATGAGGAGGAACGCTGTTGTGGGTCTCCAAGCTGTAGATGTGGCCGCCGGGACTTGGAACTAGGTACTTTCTCCAAGGCTCCGTTGTTTTGACCGTGAGGTCTTTTGTTGACGTTGTACCTGCATCATGTTGGACTGTGAAGGAACGCCGTTATTGATATTGCGTCTGCTGTAGCGAGATGAATGCTATGATGGAGTTGAGATTTTGCCGTCACTCCGCTTTGTTTTGACCGTAAGGTCTTTCGTTGACGTTGCATCTGTATCCTGCTGGACTGAGAAGGAACGTCGTTGTTGATATTGCGTCTAGTGTAACGAGACGAATGCTGGGATGGAGTTGGGATTTCGCCATCACTCTGCCTTGTTTTGACCGTGAGGTCTTTCGTTGACATTGTATCTGCATCCTGCTGGACTGAGAAGGAACGTCGTTGTTGACATTGCGTCTAGTGTAACGAGACGAATGCTGGGATGGAGTTGGGATTTCGCCATCACCCCGCCTTGCTGTCGTTGCGTCTGCTGTAACGAGACGAATGTCGAGGTGGTCTCTAGGTTGTCTAGGAACCATCGAGATTTGGAGTAGGGGCTTTGCCGTAGCTCCAGGGTTGATTACAGCGTCTGAATCCTGCTGGAATGGGGAGGAACGCTGTTGATGATCTCTAGGCTATCCCTGTGTTGGATATAGTGCCCTCAGAGTCAATTATTGGATCGCAAGCACGTGATTGCAATGATTGAGGGAGGACGTATACCGGTAGGACAGTCTTACTCAAGATGATAGTATATTATCTGGTTTATCTTTATCATCGTGCACTGCTTTAGGTGACCTTACAGGTCGTTATCACACATTGATAGAGCCCTTAGGATTCTTTCTTGACTGCCAGCAGTATGATGGCGATCATATACGTGCGAGCTGGGGTCTATAAGCACATCCTTAAAGTATGGCCCCTAGTAGTGGGAGTTTCGAGACTGGGCATCGATACTCCATTAGTAGACTAGTGTATACAGTCGAGACCCCGACGAGGGGCGGTGGCCGGTCTCACAAGCCATTGGTGTCAGTTGGTTCACCTAAGATGTATACAGGTTCTCATTGGGATATGTGTACACCGGACAGGACTCGCCGGGAACATGCTAGTTGGTATTATATCAGACATCAGATAGCAGTTTCCTGGTGACATGTGTACAGATTAGTTCATCGACCTGAGATCGTCATTTGTCTTGTGTGAGTTCCCACTGTGCTTTGATTACCTTCCTACCACGGCTCAAAGGAGTCGTGCAAACAGGTTTTAGTTGGGTATAGTCCCGAGCCACATGGAGGCAGTGAGCGGATCGGCATGGGTTTCGTCTCTCCCGGTATTGGGGGTGAGATCGCGCTGTGTCTAGGAGAGCCATTACACGAAGTCCTTGGCCAAGGCAGGAGATTTACTGGTAGGTATTCCAGTAGTATCTCAGGGTGTTCTGGGCTACACTCCGACATGACTTGTACCGTTTTTGGGGGTCTGACTTTTACTAACCCCCTAGGACCGCCATGCGATGCTCATAGACGAACGGACCGGACTGTACGGATATTGTCACTGATAGGCTCAGTAGGGTGTCAGGATGAGTTCGCTCATCGACCTCCCTTTTGGTCAATACCTGGTAGCCCGTTACGTACAGCTAGTACCTCTGACATGCTAGTGGTTAAATCCACAGCCAAAGTATTGACGAGTCTTTAGAGTCCCCTACAGACTGTTTCTCAAGTTTCGGGCGAAACGTTGTAGAGGCCGTATGATATATGGCAGGGTTCGATCATATACGTGCGGTAGTGCACGGATCATGATCGTACGGATCATACTAGTGGGCTTTGGTTTAAGCCGGATCCTAGAATTAGATTTGTTGGATTACTTTAGTCTCATCGCATCCGCATTCAGTCGGAATGCAGATGCAGGTATGTATATACAGGTGAAGGGTATCCTTGTGATCCGTCACGAGTTTACTTTAGATGTTGCCGTACCTTTTTATTGTTGTAAACATTTGGATTAATGTTTACAAATGGAAATTGTGAGCTTATTTCATCATTTTGTGCATTAAATGAGACATGTACTTCATAGATGACTCATGGTATCATTTCTTGTGCAAATGTCACCTTATGTGATTGATTTGTGAGATGAAATGAGAGGAAGAGAGAGAAGGGCAGCCATATGAAGAGTTTTGGTCTTGTATTTTCTTCTCACTCTCTCATTTGATGATAGAACAAAAGAAAGAAAATGTCTCCTCTTCTTCTTCTTCCTCTAGCTCACCATTTCCATTAATGGCTTCATCTTCAACCTCCATCCATACACACTCATGCGTTGAGAATCAATGGATGCAAGAGACAAAGTTGTCACACACATTCTCTACTTCACCGTGGACACGTCGGCTAGCGAACTTCGTACCCGAGTTGCTTCGGACGAAGCAGGAGCCCGTAAAAAGACTCGAAGATGTGGTGCCCTTTCCGACGAGGAGATCGAGACCGGAGATGCCGCGAGGAGCTTGGGATGGTGGCCAAGACCGAAGGACATGAATCGATCGGTATAGCCTTTCCAACCCTTCTCCTATTAGCTAGTTGTTGGTTAATGGTTCGATCCAGATTTTAAGTATACGATAGCGCCGGTTTCTAGTTTGAAAAAGTTTTCGTTTCGCATTTTGGCCTCGGACAGACGGCCAGGGCGCTACCGTAGACTTACACCCTGAACCGTCGAGATTTGGCTTTGTTTTCTAATGAAGCCTGGGGAGGGAAGGCGAGATTTGTTTGCGCCCCTGAATTGTATACAGGGACTGATGTGATATCACCTATAGGGAAAAAAGTTTTACTTTTTTCATTTTCTTTTTATTTCTTTCCGCGATCCTCCATCATTTCAGCTTTTATATTGCAAAAGTCGCGATTGCCCAATCATTTCGGCTATTTTTCGCGGTGCCCAATCATTTCGGCTATTTATTTTATTTTTACTCGCTGCTTTTTATTGCGAGTTGCCTAATCATTTCGGCAATTTTGCATGCATACATTTTTACTTGCTGATTTGCAGGTTGCCCCATCATTTCGGCTATTTCATATGCATGTGTGGCACGCTGGCTTTTCGCTGCAAGCTTGAAATTAGACACCGATTTCGGCATCAGCACCGCTACAACTAGGATATTGCCAGGAACGAATCATCATTTGCCTCTGTCGATGTCGAACAAAGGTGGCTTAGCGGACAGGGTTGGGATTCTGTCGACTAAGGCTTTTGACTTCATGAGCCGTAAGGTCCTCATAAAGGTATTTCTCCCTGCGAGTCGTGAGGATCTCGTAGGTGCATTTTCTCCTTAGGAATCGTGAGGACTCCTAAGTGTATTGTCTCTTATAATTCGTAAGGATCTTACAAGAGTATTTTCTACTTATAAGTCGAGAGGACTTACAAGGGATGTTCACTGTGTAAACATATCCCTAGTCACGGATAGAGACTTTGTTAGGGAAATGTTTATTCGCGCCCGTGGATTGTATACAAGGGTCAGCATTGAGCCGCTTGTAGGGCAATATTGGAGGTTGTGGTGGTTACTTAAGAACGGGTTTAGATCCCTATAGCTTAAGACTTTCAAATCTTATGAGCCATGAGGGTCTCATAAGAGGGTTCTCCTTACGAGTCGTGAGGATCACGCAAGTGTAATTTCTCCTTAGGAATCGTGGAGATCCCTAAGTGCATTGCTCCCTTGTGAGTCGTAAGGATCTCACGCAGGTGGTTTCTCCTCACAAGGTCGAGAGGACCTTACAAGTCTCTTTTAACGAGATTGCGCCCTTTCGGGTTTTCACAAAACTCGCCAGTAGCCCTGCTGTTTTTACTCACGGAGCCCTCTCGGGTTTTCATCCGTGCCCTTTTCGCTTATGGACGTACCATTTTCTTTTTTCTCTTTTCTCTTTCTTTTTTTTATTCTAACGAGGTTGCGCCCTTTCGGATTTTCATAAAGCTCGCTGGTAGCCCTGCTGTTTTTACTTACGGAGCCCTTTCGGGTTTTCATCCGTGCCCATTTTGCTTGTGGACATACCGTTTTCTTTTTTCTCCTTGTTTTTATTGTCACTTTTTTTGTATCAGCCTTGGGATGCTGTGTTCTGTAGTAATTTATCGACGTCTCGATCAATATCCAGTTTCAGGACATAGTGGTCCATTGTTAGTTTAACGACGTTTCGGTCTTTCGTTCATAAGTCGGACATGTTTGAAGATCTTTCAGCACTTTTTTAGTTTTTTGCCGAAAAAAACAATTTCTCATAGAGCTTCCCCTATAAAAGAGCATGATGCCCCCGGCGTGTCCATCCTTTTCTGAGCATGTGGTTGTGGCGGGTTTACCTTCCAGCTGTCAGACAACGCGAATTTTCTCTTTTGGTATTCATCCTCAATCCAGCCTTTGAAGACGTAGCAATCATCGAGTGGGTGGCCCATTACTCTGTGGTAGGGATAATAGCTAGGATGGTTAACGTCACCCGGTTGCGATGGATGTTTTGGATCTGGCAGTGTGATGAGCCCGTTGCGCACTGCCAATTCGAACAGTCTCCTTGTTTTATCCCTGGGAAATGAGTAAGGACGTTTCAACTTTGTCGGATATATGTATGCCCTAGAGGCCATTATGTGATAGTGTATGTACTGATGTGTGTGTGTGTGTGTGTGTGTATTCAGAGGACAGTCTTGCTCGACATGATAGTATGCTATCTGGTTTCTCTTTATCAAATGTTCACTTGATCATGTTTATATTCATTTTTGTACATGTTGATAAAGCCCTAAGGATATTGGCTTGACTACTGGGATTATGATGTGGATCATACTAGTGGGACACCTGTAGTTTATAAGCATATCCTTGAAATGTTCCTAGTCGTAGGTATATCGAAACAGGGCATCGATATTCCAGTGTAGACTAGCGTATACTATTCTTGTTCCATATGATGGGCGATGGATGATCCCATATCCATCTGGTGCACCGAAGATTGTATACGGGTGCTCAGTGAGACTGGGTACACTGAACGGACTCACCGAGAACTCCTATGTGGTATTATATCATACATCGGATAGCATTTCTCAGGCGACACTGGTACAGGTTAGTCTGTAGACCCGAGATCGCCATAGAGTCTTGTGTGTCCTCCCACTGTACTTTGATCTCCACCCTACTGCGGCTGTATTGAGTCATACAAACAGGTGGATTTTGGGTACAGTCCCGAGGCATATGGAGGCAATGAGCGATGGGAGAGGTTTCGTCTCTCCCGGTATTGGGGGTTGATGTTGTGCTATGCACGATTGGCTATAACAGGAAGTCTCTGGCCAGGGCTGCTGAGATATTACTGATAAGTTTTATCAGTAAGTTTCTCGATCTGTTATAGACCATATACCGGCATGACTTATTGAGTTATTTGGGGTCGACGATTCCATCCCTAGACTCAATATGCAATATATCTGACGAAGAGACAGGACTGTACGGTAAGTGTTGCCAGTTGGATTGATGGGAGTTTTGACAGGTTCGCTTGTTCTTCTTCTGATCGCTCAATACCCGGGTGGCCGTTATGTTTAGCTGACCGCTTGCGGCTTGTAGATGTTTGATATGATCATCACCTACTGCTGGCGTATTGACGAGTCTTAGAGTCCCACATAGAAGTTTCCTGGCTCAGGCGAAACGAAGTGGTGCGCATATGAGATATGTGCGGAAGCTCAATTAAATACGAGTATGTGATACCTTATTTTAATCTGGTGTTTTATATTAGTCGGGACGTATGAGATATGACCGGTTTATTAAATCAAGTGTTGATTTAATATTGACTTTTATCTCATTTATTTAAACCCTTTTCTTTTGATGGATGCATGCATGTATATGTACATGTTGATGTGCATACACACATCCATACATGCATTTGTATCATGGTTGATGATACAACTTAAATGGCAATATAAGACTCACATGGTTCATAATTATATATATGGATATTTTTGTATTAAGTTAAATATAAAGGAAAATAAATAATGACTCATTTCTTCACAAATGACTCATTGTTTCTACACTTCTCCATGGTTGACCTTTGACTTAACCATGGTTTATTTCCTTTGCTCTTTAACTCATAACAAAATATCTAGATATTATTATTAACCATGGTTTGTTTTATGATATTTATCTCTATCTCTCATTATCATTATTATGATTATTCATCTAAAAGAAAAAATATCAAGCCATCTTCATCTTCCTCTCTCTAGCTCTCTCTTGAGTTCTAAATTGAGTGAGATTAAAAGAAAGAAAGGGTTTTAAGTGAGATTATAAACCACTTCATCATCCTACACACCTCCTGCTACTTTGTGTAGGGTGTTTGCTTCAAGGATTTCATAGATCAAGAGAAGCAACAAGCTTTGAGCAAAGGACTTCGGGTGGATCGTCGTGGACTTGGAAGTGATCTAGCGAACCGTTCCAAACCAAAGGAGATCCAAGGAGTCACCCTAGGAGGTCTACAAAGGTTGTAGTCTCTCTACATAGTGATAGATAATCTTTTATATGTGATACTTTTAATTGTTACTCTATAATTCTAGTTCGATTCCTAGTTAAGTTTACTTAGCACCTCATAAAATTTAAGTTATGGCATGTGTGATGCTTCCAAACCCTATACGAGGTGTTAAGGAAACGCTACAGTGGTATCAGAGCCAAGCTAGAGCTTTGGAGTAACCTAGACGAAGTAAAAAACCTCGAACGAACGAAATACAACGCCCGGGGGGTGCTCTCTGGAAATTTTTCAAAAACGTGGATTTTTTTACATTAAAAATACTTTAAAAATTCAGCAGGGTATTTTAGGGGCCCACAAGAAATACGAACCCCTATCTCCACTAAAGGACCGCAGAACCGCGGAAGGAATGGGTATTCCGCGGCGGTTCCGCGGCGCCTTTGGTGCAGGTGGGGCCGTACTTTCCTGCGATGGCCCGTATGTACTTTGTGCAGTTTCTGCTAATTTTTAAAACAGCTCAAGTGTTGAGCTTTCTGAGCAGTCTATGGGTGTTTAATTGTTCGATCGAATGTTTTAACTGCACCTAGTTTATTAGTATGTGATACAATAATTGGAATCTACAAATTTGTTTGTTGCGTGTAAATCTAGCAGTTCGGTCTCGGGAATAATCGGAAATATTGTTGAATTATCCGGCTTATTTTGAAAAGTTGTTTTCATGGGTGAGACCTAAATGCGAGCTTTACATTGTTAGGCATGAAATCTTGTATATGTGATATTCCGGGTTTGTGTTGTCTAAAGGTAGTTACGATTCCAATTGTTGTAATTTTTCATTTTATTTCTCTGTGACCGTAAGTGTAGTATTTGGTGTATCGCCGGTTTCGTTGCTATACATCAACGACAATCGGGATACGCATACTTACTTACGTTGATGATATATGATATTATGTGATGCTGAGATTTGATGTACAGGATTGTCGTGAATGAATAGCCGGGGGGTTTTATGTGAGATGAGAGTTTTCTTTTCATTCATATAAAATTAAATTGTATGTAATATTCTTTTATTTGGGACACTTCCGGGTTGAGGTTGATGTCACCAGTGTTGTATATTATTTACTTTTCCGCATTAGGACAGACCCAAGGAGGAGGGCACAAGTGACCGGGTTCTAGGGTTCAGTGGGAAGCCATCTCGAGGAGTCGAGACCGGGTCTCCTAAATTCCAGAATTGGTAGGGTCACTTGCATCTCTCGTAGGGGTCTAGGGGTGCGGGCTTGGCTATTCACCGCAACCGTGGAATCCGTACTTTCTATTGCTGGCTAAATACAAAATACGGACCTCCTAGATATCCTATATTAAATGTGCTTCTGCTGTTTATTTGATGTGATCATTTATATAATATCTGAGATGAATGCAATATTATATATATGATATATAATAGACGTTGCTTATGTTTTGCACCCATGCTAGCCCCGTCCTGGTATGCCGTTAGTTAAGTAACCTAACGGTGCATATCAGGACACTGTGGCGAATGCGAGTGGCATAAGCGTATGTTATATTTTCATTTCTTTCTGTGATGGCTTAGGATTTAAATGATGGGACTACATTAATGAGATTAATGTAAAGATAAATGAACCTAAAAAGATGTTGTAGAATCGGATTTGAAACACACTCGGCCTTTTTATGAAAAAGCAAGTTTCAAAAATGCGGAGCTTAAGCCACTCCTTTTTAAACCCATTGGATTCTACAACGATATCAAGTTCAAAGCGTTAAAAGTTTTCTTAAAAACTATCCGCAACCCTCCGTCATTTTAGGAAGTAGAGTACTTAGTATTCGTGCTGCGTATTTTGACTTTAGCTAAGGCGTAGTGTACGGTAGCTGAGTAATGTCTTCCTACAGTTCATATGATGCAGATTAGTTAGGACATTCATATGATTATGTTGACTTTAGTTAAGGGTCATATGGGTGGGTCTAGTTAATCATGAAATGACGGGAAGAACTTGACTAGTACTTATGATATGTTGACTATAGTTAAGGTCATGAGTACTAGGGGTAAAAATAATATCGGGAATTTCAAGAGTTGAAATTTACAATGAGATTGTATACCTTCTATATGATAGTAGGATCCCGATCCCACTGCGAGCAAAAGTTGCTCCCGGGAGAATTTTGCACTTTATAATTAGCTAACTCAGTAGGTGTCAAGAAAGGTGTCAAACGGGGCTACGCCTCTGGGAAGACGAGGTTTATTTTAATTAAGTCCGTGCGAAAGCACGGGGAACCTCCCTCAAGTACCGGCACCGGCCTGGCTGAACGGTTAGCGAAGTTGTAGAATGTAATTAATCCCGGCTAGTTTTCTTTTTAAAAGGTTTTAAAGAAAATTTGATAAAAACAGTGGGAGACATCGATTAGACAAGATGATAACCAATCTAATCTTTGCAAGAGCTTTTCGCTGAGTGTATTCTTTTCTCTCCCTTAATAGCAGATTCAAATGTCAGGACTTAAACTTCTATTAGATAAAAACAACCTGAATGGGACCAATTATAAAGATTGGGTGAGGATTCTAAACATTGCCTTGACTTATGATAAAGTATCATATGTTCTCACGGCTCCAACCCTGCCCACCCTAGGTCCTAAACCTTCAGTTACGGATAAGGAAATCCGCAAGACATGGGATGCTGACTGTACCACAGCTAAATGCCTCGCGCTACCATCGATGGATAACACACATCAGAAGCAGCACGAGAATATGGACGTCAAAGCCATATTCCTCCATACAAAAGAGTTGTATGGAGAGCAATCTTGCGTATTACGATACGAAGCATGTAGAAAACTGTTTCAGATGCGAATGACCGCTGGCACGGCTGTAGGAGACCATGTTCTGAAGATGATAGCTCTCATAGAAGAGCTTGAGGACCTTGGGTGGACAATGAACAATATACGGATATTATTCTGCAGTCTCTCCCCTCCACCTTTGCTCAGTTCATAGTTAACTTCAACATGCACAACATGGAGAAGGAACTACCTGAACTCCTTAATATGTTAAGGAGTGCAGAGAGCACGCTGAAGTCAGTAAAGACTCCCGTTTCATATGTTGGGCCATCATCCTCCTCTCGCCCGAAGGCTAAGGCCAAGGGAAAGATGAAGAAGAAACCCACCAAACCTAAGGGTGGAGTTAAAAAGGTTAAGGGGTGAGACAAGTCCAAGGTTGGGGAATCGGGGAAAGGAGAATGTTTCCACAGCAAAAAGACGGGATACTGGAAGCGGAACTGTACTGAGTACCTTGAACTCAAGAAGAATCATGGTGATGCTTCAGCTTCAGGTGTGTTCGTAGTTGAGAACTGTTTTTCTATTAACTCTGCTTCCTGGGTATTAGATACCGGTTCAGGTTCTCATATTTGCAATTTTGTGCAGGCGTTGAGAAATAGCAAAGTTTTGAAGAAAGGTGATCATACTCTCCAGGTTGGAAATGGTTCCAATGTAAATGCAGTTTCAGTGGGAGAGTATCACCTTGGGTTGCCGTCGGGTTGTATATTGGTTTTGAACCCATGTTATTTTGTGCCAAGTATGCTTTGTAATATTATATCCGTTTCCTTGTTAGACAATGAAGGGTATCATTTTGTTGTGCAACACAATGTTATGAATATTAGACTTAATCAAGAGTTGATTGGTTGTCGTACACTAAATAACGGGATATATGTCCTTAATCAACACACAGTTTTCAACGTTCAACACACAAATAAAAGAAAATTTTCAGATATAAGTGAAGCATTTCTTTGGCATTGTAGACTAGGTCATATTAATGAAACAAGACTAAAAAAGCTTCATAAAGATGGATATTTAAATTCTTTTGAGTATAAATCTTATGCAACTTGCCAGTCTTGTATCAAAGGTAAAATGACCAAAACTCCGTTTACTGGACACGGAGAAAGAGCTACTGAGCTCCCAGGCCTCATACATAGTAATGTATGTGGGCCAATGTCTACACATGCAAGAGACGGTTTTTCTTACTTCATAACTTTTACTGATGATTTCTCAAGATTCGGTCATGTGTATTTGATAAAGCATAAGTCTGAAGCTTTCGAGAAATTCAAGGAGTATAAACTTGAAGTAGAAAACCAAACAGGAAAGAGTATCAAGATACTTCGATCAGATCGAGCTGGAGAATACTTAAGTACTGATTTCTTGGACTTCCTAAAACAGAATGGGATTCTCTCTCAGCTCACTCCACCTTACACACCACAGCACAACGGTGTGTCAGAGCGGCGGAATCGTATCCTATTAGATATGGTACGATCCATGATGAGTGATTCTGAGTTACCTCTCTCGTTTTGGGGGCATGCATTGGAAACAGCAGCTTTTCTGTTAAACAAAGTTCCAACCAAGAACGTGTCTACCACTTCATATGAGATATGGCATGGGAAGAAACCATCTCGTAAAAGAGTTAAGATTTGGGGTTGTCCGGCTTTTGTCAAAAAGCAGAATCCAGACAAACTCGAGACACGATCAGTCAAATGTATATTTGTTGGATATCCAAAACATTCGTTTGGGTATCTTTTCTACCACAAGAAGGAACAAAAGGTGTTTGTTTCTCAATATGCCATATTTTTAGAAAATGAATTTTTTTCAAATGATGATGATGGCAATCTGGTAAATCTAGAAGAGGTTCTAGAAACACAAGTTACAAATGACGACTTGGTTGAACCTGATGTTACAACAGAATCGAATGAACCTCAGCCGCTCCGTAGATCTGGTAGGACTTCTCGCCCACCAGAGAGATACTACGGTTTTCTCATTGATGGTGATAGAGAGGATTGCATCATGGATGATGATGATCCTGCCAGTTTTCATCAAGCTATCACGAGTGGTGACTCTGTGAAATGGCTGGATGCCATGAGATCCGAAATGGAGTCCATGTACACCAACAAAGTATGGACTTTGGAAGATGTACCCTCCGGGATAAAACCTGTGGGTTGCAAATGGATCTTTAAAAGAAAGCTCAGTGTAGATGGACAGGTAGAGACCTATAAGGCAAGGTTGGTAGCGAAAGGTTTTCGTCAAAGACCAGGTTTGGACTATGACAAGACTTTCTCTCCGGTAGCCATGCTTAAATCCATTCGGATCCTACTTACTATTGCTGCTCACTACGACTATGAAATCTGGCAGATGGACATTAAAACTGCATTTCTAAATGGTGATTTGGATGAATGCGTTTATATGGATCATCCAGAGGGCTTCATTGACAGTGGGAGCAGCGGAAAAGCATGTAAGTTGCTTAAATCCATTTATAGATTAATGCAGGCATCACGGAGTTGGAACATATGTTTTGATGATTTTATCAAAGAGTTTGATTTCATCAAAAATCCAGATGAACCTTATGTTTATAAGAAGACTGTAGGGAGAATTGTCACATTCCTCGTATTGTACGTGGATGACATACTTCTGATAGGAAATGATATTCCTATGCTACAGTCGGTCAAATCATTCTTATCACAAAGGTTCTCCATGAAGGACCTGGGTGATGCCACATACATATTGGGCATACGGATCTATAGGGATAGATCCAAACGGTTATTGGGATTGTCCCAAAACAAGTACATTAACACCATCCTAAAGAGGTTTAGTATAGAAGACTCCAAGTGGGGTGCCTTACCCGCTTGCCACGGAGTCACTCTCTCCAAGGACGATTGCCCAAAGTCTGATATAGAGAGAGCTCGCATGAGCATTATTCCCTATGCTTCGGCAGTAGGATCGATAATTTATGTGATGTTGTGTACACGCCCAGATGTAGCTTATGCACTTAGCATAGTAAGCAGGTATCAGTCAAACTCAGGGGAGACTCACTGGACTGCTGTGAAGAACATTCTTAAGTACTTACGAAGGACTAAAGAATTGTTCTTGGTGTATGGTAATGGGGATCTTTAAATGGAGGCCTTTACCGATTCGAGCTTCCAGAATGACAAGGATGACAGCAAATCTATCTCAGGGTTTGCATTTACCCTCAATGGAGGGACGGTGAGTTGGAAGAGTTCCAAACAGGATACCGTTGCAGACTCAACGATGGAAGTTGAGTACATTGCTGCAAATGATGCTGCTAAGGAAGCTGTCTGGATGAGGAAGTTCATCTCGGAGCTAGGAGTAGTTCCAACCATTATTGATCCAATACCTTTGTATTGTGACAATAATGGAGCTATGGTGTTGGCCAAAGAGCCCAGGTCCCATCAGAAGTCCAAACACATCCTGAGGCGATATCATCTGATCCGGGAGATAGTTGATCGCCACGAGATCGAGATCAAGAGAGTAAATACAAAGGATAACACTGCGGATCCATTCACCAAGGCCCTCCCTCAGCCGCAGCATGAGAGACATTTTGAGATGTTGGGTATGAGATACGCCAATAACTGGCCTTATTGCTAGTGGGAGATTGTTGGATATATGTATGCCCTAGAGGCCATTATGTGATAGTGTATGTACCGATGTGTGTGTGTCTATATATATATATATATATATATATATATATATATATATATATATATATATATATATATTCAGAGGACAATCTTGCTCGACATGATAGTATGCTATCTGGTTTCTCTTTATCAAATGTTCACTTGATCATGTTTATATTCATTTTTGTGTATGTTGATAAAGCTCTAAGGATATTGGCTTGACTACTGGGATTATGATGTGGATCATACTAGTGGGACACCTGTAGTTTATAAGCATATCCTTGAAATGTTCCTAGTCGTAGGCATATCGAAACAGGGCATCGATATTCCAGTGTAGACTAGCGTATACTATTCTTGTTCCATATGATGGGCGATGGATGATCCCATATCCATCTGGTGTGCTGACTCCGAAGATTGTATACGGGTGCTCAGTGAGACTGGGTACACTGAACGGACTCACCGAGAACTCCTATGTGGTATTATATCATACGTCGGATAGCAGTTCTCAGGCGACACTATTACAGGTTAGTCTGTAGACCCGAGATCGCCAGAGAGTCTTGTGTATCCTCCCACTGTACTTTGATCTCCACCCTACTGCGGCTCTATTGAGTCGTACAAATAGGTGGATTTTGGGTACAGTCCCGAGGCATATGGAGGTAATGAGCGATGGGAGGGGTTTCGTCTCTCCCGGTATTGGGGGTTGATGCTGTGCTATGCACGATTGTCTATAACAGGAAGTCCCTGGCCAGGGCTGCTGAGATATTACTGATAAGTGTTATCAGTAAGTTTATCGATCTGTTATAGACCATATACTGGCATGACTTATTGAGTTATTTAGGGTCGACGATTCCATCCCTAGACTCAATATGCAGCATATCTGACGAAGAGACCGGACTGTACGGAAAGTGTTGCCAGTTGGATTGACGGGAGTTTTGACAGGTTCGCTTGTTCTTCTTCTGATCGCTCAATACCCAGGTGGACGTTACGTTTAGCTGACCGCTTGCGGCTTGTAGGTGTTTGATATGATCATCACCTACTGCTGGCGTATTGACGAGTCTTAGAGTCCCACATAGAAGTTTCCTGGCTCAGGCGAAACGAAGTGGTGCGCATATGAGATATGTGCAGAAGCTCGATTAAATACGAGTATGTGATACCGTATTTTAATCGGGCGTTTTATATTAGTCGGGTTGTATGAGATATGACCGATTTATTAAATCAAGTGTTGATTTAATATTGACTTTAATCTCATTTATTTAAACCCTTTTCTTTTGATTGATGCATGCATGTATATGTACATGTTGATGTGCATACACACAAACATACATGCATTTGTATCATGGTTGATGATACAACTTAGATGGCAATATAAGACTCACATGGTTCATAATTATATATTTGGATATTTTTGTATTAAGTTAAAGATAAAGGAAAATAAATAATGACTCATTTCTTCACAAATGACTCATTGTTTCTACACTTTGCCATGGTTGACCTTTGACTTAACCATGGTTTATTTCCTTTGCTCTTTAACTCGTAATAAAATATCTAGATATTATTATTAACCATGGTTTGTTTTATGGTATTTATCTCTCTCTCTCTCATTATCATTATTATGATTATTCATCCAAAAGAAAAAATATCAAGCCATCTTCATCTTCCTCTCTCTAGCTCTCTCTTGAGTTCTAAATTGAGTGAGATTAAAAGAAAGAAAGGGTTTTAAGTGAGATTATAAACCACTTCATCATCCTACACACGTCTTGCTACTTTGTGTAGGGTGTTTGCTTCAAGGATTTCATAGATCAAGAGAAGAAACAAGCTTTGAGCAAAGGACTTCGGGTGGATCGTCGTGGACTTGGAAGTGATCTAGCGAACCGTTCCAAACCAAAGGAGATCCAAGGAGTCACCCTAGGAGGTCTACAAAGGTTGTAGTCTCTCCACTTAGTGATAGTTAATCTTTTATATGTGATACTTTTAATTGTTACTCTATAATTCTAGTTCGATCCCTAGTTAAGTTTATTTAGCACCTCATAAAATTTAAGTTATGGCATGTGTGATACTTCCAAACCCTATACGAGGTGTTAAGGAAACCCTACAGTGGTATCAAAGCCAAGCTAGAGCTTTGGAGTAACCTAGACGACGTTAGAAATCTCGAACGAACGAAATACGACGCCCGGGGGTGCTCTCTGGAAAGTTTTCAAAAACGTGGATTTTTTCACATTAAAAATACTTAAAATATTCAGCAGGGTATTTTAGGGGCCCACAAGAAATACGAACCCCTATCTCCACTAAAGGACCGCGGAACCGCGGCAGTAATGGACATTCCGCGGCGGTTCCGCGGCGCCTTTGGTGCAGGTGGGGCCGTACTTTCTTGCGATGGCCCGTATATACATTATGCAGTTTCTGGTAATTTTAAAAACTGCTCAAGTGTTGAGCTTTCTGAGCACTCTATGGGTGTTTAATCGTTCGATCGAATGTTTTAACTGCGCCTAGTTTATTAGTATGTGATACAATAATTGGAATCTACAAATTTGTTTGTTTCGTGTAAATCTAGCAGTTCGGCCTCGGGAATAATCGGAAATATTGTTGAATTATCCGGCTTATTTTGAAAAGGAGTTTTCATGGGTGAGACCTAAATACGAGCATTACATTGTTTGGCACGAAATCTTGTATATGTGATATTCCGGGTTTGTGTTGTCTAAAGGCAGTTACGATTCTAATTATTGTAGTTTTTCATTTTTTTCTCTGTGACCGTAAGTGTAGTATGTGGTGTATCGCCGGTTTCGTTGCTATACATCAACGACAATCGGGATACGCATACTTGCTTACGTTGATGATATATGATATTATGTGTTGCTGAGATTTGATGTGCAGGATTGTCGTGAATGAATAGCCGGGGGGTTTTATGTGAGATGACAGTTTTCTTTTCATTCATGTAAAATTAAATTGTATGTAATATTCTTTTATTTGGGACACTTCCGGGTTGAGGTTGATGTCACCAGTGTTGTATATTATTTACTTTACTGCATTAGGACAGACCCAAGGAGGAGGGCACAAGTGACCGGGTTCTAGGGTTCAGTTGGAGGCCATCTCGAGGAGTCGAGACCGGGTCTCCTAAACTCCAAAATTGGTAGGGTCACTTGCAACTCTTGTATGGGTCTAGGGGTGTGGGCTTGGCTATTCATCGCAACTGTGGAATCCGTATTTTCTATTGCTGGCTAAATACAAAATACGGACCTCCTAGATATCCTATATTAAATATGCTTATGCTGCTTATTTGATGTGATCATTTATATAATATCTGAGATGAATGCAATATTATATATATGATATATAATAGACGTTGCTTATGTTTTGCACCCGCGCTAGCCCCGTCCTGGTATGCCGTTAGTTATGTAACCTAACGGTGCATATCAGGACACTGTGGCGAATGCGAGAGGCATAAGCATACGTTATGTTTTCGTTTCTTTCTATGATGGCTAAGGATTTAAATGATGGGACTACATTAATGAGATTAATGTAAAGATAAATGAACCTAAAAAGATGTTGTAGAATCAGATTTTAAACACACTCGGCCTTTTTATGAAAAAGCAAGTTTCAAAAATGCGGAGCTTAAGCCACTCCTTTTTAAACCCATTGGATTCTACAACGATATCAAGTTCAAAGCGTTAAAAGTTTTCTTAAAAACTATCTGCAACCCTCCGTCATTTTAGGAAGTAGAGTACTTAGTATTTGTGTTGCGTATTTTGACTATAGTTAAGGTGTAGTGTACGGTAGCTGAGTAATGTCGTCCTACACTGCATATGATGCAGATTAGTTAGGACATTCATATGATTATGTTGACTTTAGTTAAGGGTCATATTGGTGGGTCTAGTGAATCACGAAATGACGGGAAGAACTTGACTAGTACTTATGATATGTTGACTATAGTTAAGGTCATGAGTACTAGGGGTAAAAATAATATCGGGAATTTCAAGAGTTGAAATTTACAATGAGATTGTATACCTTCTATATGATAGTAGGATCCCGATCCCACCGCGAGCAAAAGTTGCTCCCGGGAGAATTTTGCATTTTATAATTAGCTAACTCAGTAGGTGTCAAGAAAGGTGTCAAACGGGGCTACGCCTCTGGGAAGACGAGGTTTATTTTAATTAGGTCCGTGCGAAAGCACGGGGAACCTCCCTCAAGTACCGGCACCGGCCTGGCTGATCGGTTAAAGAAGTTGTAGAATGTAATTAATCCCGGCTATTTTTCTTTTTAAAAGATTTTAAAGAAAATTTGATAAAAACAGTGGGAGACATCGATTAGACAAGATGATAACTAATCTAATCTTTGCAAGAGATTTTCGCTGAGTGTATTCTTTTCTCTCTCTTAATAGAAGATTCAAATGTCAGGACTTAAACTTCTATTAGATAAAAACAAGCTGAATGGGACCTATTATAAAGATTGGCTGAGGAATCTAAACATTGCCTTGACTTATGATAAAGTATCATATGTCCTCACGGCTCCAACCCTGCCCACCCTAGGTCCTAAACCTTCAGTTGCGGATAGGGAAATCCGCAAGACAAGGGACGCTGACTGTGCCACAGCTAAATGCCTCGCGCTAGCATCGATGGATAACACACATCAGAAGCAGCACGAGAATATGGACGTCAAAGCTATATTCCTCCATACAAAAGAGTTGTATGGAGAGCAATCTCGCGTATTACGATACGAAGCATCTAAAAAACTGTTTCAGATGCGAATGACCGCTGGCACAGCAGTAGGAAACCATGTTCTTAAGATGATAGCTCTCATAGAAGAGCTTGAGGACCTTGGGTGGACAATGGATAATGAACAATATACGGATATTATTCTGCAGTATCTCCCCTCCACCTTTGCTCAGTTCATAGTTAACTTCAACATGCACAACATAGAGAAGGAACTACCTGAACTCCTTAATATGTTAACGAGTGCAGAGAGCACGCTGAAGTCAATAAAGAATCCCGTTTCATATGTTGGGCCATCAT
Organism: Agapanthus africanus; assembly: GCA_030015575.1. Taxonomy (NCBI): domain Eukaryota; kingdom Viridiplantae; phylum Streptophyta; class Magnoliopsida; order Asparagales; family Amaryllidaceae; genus Agapanthus; species Agapanthus africanus. The sequence goes on from JASDDO010000014.1 coordinate 517,903,847, forward strand.
TCTCCTCTCGCCCGAAGGCTAAGGCCAAGGGAAAGATGAAGAAGAAACCCACCAAACCTAAGGGTGGAGTCAAAAAGGTTAAGGGGAGAGACAAGTCCAAGGTTGGGGAATCGGGGAAAGGAGAATGTTTCCACTGCAAAAAGACGGGACACTGGAAGCGGAACTGTACTGAGTACCTTGAACTCAAGAAGAAGCATGGTGATGCTTCAGCTTCAGGTGTGTTCGTAGTTGAGAACTATTTTTCTATTAACTCTGCTTCCTGGGTATTAGATACCGGTTCTGGTTCTCGTATTTGCAATTCTTTGCAGGCGTTGAGAAATAGCAAAGTTTTGATGAAAGGTGATCATACTCTCCAGGTTGGAAATGGTTCCAATGTAAATGCAGTTTCAGTGGGAGAGTATCACCTAGGGTTGCCGTCGGGTTGTATATTGGTTTTGAACCCATGTTATTTTGTGCCAAGTATGCTTTGTAATATTATATCCGTTTCCTTGTTAGACAATGAAGGGTATCATTTTGCTGTGCAACACAATGTTATGAATATTAGACTTAATCAAGAGTTGATTAGTTGCGGTACACTAAATAACGGGATATACGTCCTTAATCAACTCACAGTTTTCAACGTTCAACACACAAATAAAAGAAAATTTTCAGATATAAGTGAAGCTTTTCTTTGGCATTGTAGGCTAGGTCATATTAATGAAACAAGACTAAAAAAGCTTCATAAAGATGGATATTTAAATTCTTTTGAGTATAAATCTTATGCAACTTGCCAGTCTTGTATCAAAGGTAAAATGACCAAAACTCCGTTTACTGGATACGGAGAAAGAGCTACTGAGCTCCTAGGACTTATACATAGTGATGTATGTGGGTCAATGTCTACACATGCAAGAGGCGGTTTTTCTTACTTCATAACTTTTACTGATGATTTCTCAAGATTCAGTCATGTGTATTTGATAAAGCATAAGTATGAAGCTTTCGAGAAATTCAAGGAGTATAAACTTGAAGTAGAAAACCAAACAGGAAAGTGTATCAAGATACTTCGATCAGATCGAGGTGGAGAATACTTAAGTACTGAGTTCTTGGACTTCCTAAAAGAGAATGGTATTCTCTCTCAGCTCACTCCACCTTACACACCACAGCACAACGGTGTGTCAGAGTGGCAGAATCGTACCCTATAGATATGGTACGATCCATGATGAGTGATTCTGAGTCACCTCTCTCGTTTTGGGGGCATGCATTGGAAACAGCAGCTTTTCTGTTAAACAAAGTTCCAACCAAGACCGTGTCTACCACTCCATATGAGATATGGCATGGGAAGAAACCATCTCTTAAAAGAGTTAAGATTTGAGGTTGTCCGGCTTTTGTCAAAAAGCAGAATCCAGAAAAACTCGAGAAATGATCTGTCAAATGTATATTTGTTGGATATCCAAAACATTCGTTTGGGTATCTTTTCTTCCACAAGGAGGAACAAAATGTGTTTGTTTCTCAACTTGCCACATTTTTAGAAAATGAAATCTTTTCAAATGATGCTGATGGCAATGTGGTAAATCTAGAAGAGGTTCTAGAGACACAAGTTACAAATGACGACTTGGTTGAACCTGATGTTACAATAGAATCGAATGAACCTCAACCGCTCCGTAGATCTGGTTGGACTTCTTGCCCACCGGAGAGATACTACGGTTTTCTCATTGATGGTGATAGCGAGGATTGCATCATGGATGATGATGATCATTCCAGTTTTCATCAAGCTATCACGAGTGGTGACTCTGTGAAATGGCTGGATGCCATGAGATCCGAAATGGAGTCCATGTACACCAACAAAGTATGGACTTTGGAAGATGTACCCTCCGGGATAAAACCTGTGGGTTGCAAATGGATCTTTAAAAGAAAGATCGGTGTAGATGGACAGGTAGAGACCTATAAGGCAAGGTTGGTAGCGAAAGGTTTTCGTCAAAGACTAGATTTGGACTATAACGAGACTTTCTCTCTGGTAGCCATGCTTAAATCCATTCGGATCCTACTTGCTATTGCTGCTCACTACGACGAGACTTTCCCTTCCCCTTATCCTTTTTGTTTGATCCCTTGTTTGCGGGTCCGAGATCCTTTTCAGGCACCGTACGATTGCGTAGCGGAATGTTCTCGCAGCTCTTCGTTTCTTCCTCTTTTCCTGAGGTGGATTTCTTAAAGAGAGGGCTGAGAGTAATTTCTTCTTCAGAATTGCTCCCGAAGGTGAGAACTTGAGATCCCCTGCTATCAACCATATGACAGTTGTCGGCAGCTCTTTCTCGTTCGTCTGTCGCATTTTTCTGTTGTCGACGAGTTTCACGCTCCATCCTCTTGAAGTGCTGCCTGTGAGCGACATACCCTTGCCACCAATTTTTAAAGGCGTTGCACTCATCGGTGGGGTGCGCAATCCTTTGATGATATAAACAGTAATTAGGATGCACATCCTCATCATTAAGGCGTATATTGCCAGGAGAATTTTCTCTAAAAGAGGGCAGCTTCATTCCCATCGATATGGCTTTGGCGAACCTTTTCCTCATCTTGAACCTTGTTTTATTTGCGGTAGATGAAGTGCTTTGACCTGGGGGAAGTGTTTTAACCTTTTCGTCCAGTCGCCGGCGTTTGGTCTTTTCAAATATGGCCATCTCACGCTCTCGATCAGCTTTGCTTTTAAGACGAGTTTCATTCAGGAATGCATCAATCATTTCGTCTGATGGTCCTAGAAGTTCCGGCTCAGGATCTACCCCCAATTTCTTTGCGTCAGGAGCTTCTTCATCGTTTATTAACGAGTGAGAGATCATATGGCATTTTGCCACATAATCCTCAGGTTCATCTGACGAGTCTTCTCCATTGTCATCACCTCCGTCCTCAAGGATGTGGCTGAGGAATTCTTGGAGTGTGACTGGGGTCCGCGCCTTCTGATTATATTCTTCCAGCGCGTCAATATGTTTTTGCAGGTCCGTGCGTTTGTCATCAGGTTTCACGGGCTTCTTGGTTTTCTTCTTGGAAGACTTTGACGGCTGCGTGCTGGTGCTTTGGCTATCACCACCGATTTTTGGAGTTGGGCGTGGTTTCAGCATTCCTATGGCTGCAACTTCATCGATGTGTTGGTTGTATTTGACCAGAGATTTCGTCATCGGGTAACACATTGAACCCAAGTCTCATTCAGTCTAACCCTTTCGTTGACCAGTGCCGTCACGGTAGTGCGTTTATTCATACAAGCGAATCTCTGACAGGAGGGCATCTCCATTTCGTCGAAGGTATTCATGGAGTCATTCGGGAGTCCCGTATACCATTCGAAGGCAATGCCCGCCAGACAGCCGATGAACTGTCAGAGGAGAAGTATATCAGTATTGCTGCACATGGGTTCAAATCGCGCCATGTGCCGGCGAGAATTCTCAGTTCCTTTGTACATGTGGCACGTTGGAAGTGTGTACTCCGGCGGGTACTGTATTTGATTATGCTATGTCGGATACGGTCGACCAATCTTGATTGATCTATTTGCGGCTTCACTGTCGTAGTGAGCTCCGATTTGCTGAGAGATATATTCGTTCAGCTTTGCTTTTAGGAATCATTTCCTTCTCAGCCATTGATGAGCTTTGCAGAGGATTTGAAATTTCATCCTTATCTTTAAGACCGACTACCGGCAGTTCATCCGCCAGTAGTTCTTAATGATCCATCATTCCAGCCATATTCTGAATCAGAAGGGCCATCCGGTTCATTTTAGTGGACATTTATGCCGCTTCTGCATCTCCCTTTTTCAGAGCGCGCTTTAGGAAATCAACATCCGACCCCTTCTCTATTCTTTCTCCTGGTGCGTCTTCTGAATTTGCCTTAGACGGTGGATTAGCATTTGTTGCTGCCTGAGCAAGCATCTCCTGTGGCTTTTCACATTGCAGTTGAACTTTTGTTAAGGACCGAGTTTGAGGTCGGTGACTAGTAGAAACTCGAACTTTGTATTTGGAATTCACCATATAGACTATGTGAACTACCATGCCCCCAGGCTTGGGGAGTTTGGAGTTTTGGCCTTTGGAGTTTGCTTCGGGCACTTGAGCTTTATTGGGCCTCTCTTTTTTTGTGAAAAGCCGCTTTGGCTTTAGGAGGAACCGCTGTATCGGGATCCATCTTGGGATGAGTCCCCTTGTATTTGAAAGAGGATTGGTCAGAGTTTAGCTGACGTTTAGGGGAAGAGCCGCAGTTGACGACAGAGACCTTCACTCGCTTCCGTACTTTATATATAGATGAGGAAAGTTGCTTCAGGGAGCGAACTGGTTTCTGCTCTCGTGGGATCTCCATGGGCTACAGAGATTTCTCAAATATTGCGGTAAGAAAATTTTATCTGACCCTTCGCACCAATTTGAAGTTGTTCCTGGTTGGAACAACATTCACCACTGAGGTTGAAATAGAACCATACGGAGAACTGCCCCCAGCTCATTTTGTATGATGCCAATATCGACGTCGACCATTTATTACGGCCGAGATTTGATTAGCTTCAGGATTTTGCCGAGCCTGCCCCCTGTTTCCTTTGAGAGTTTGAATATTCTGCCCCCTGTGTTGACCTTGGTCCTTGGCAGGTGCCAGTTGTTTGAGGACTGATTCCGTCGACAAAGCTGCTGCTTGGGGAGCCCGCCTCTAGACGACAGACACCCTCTGGGCTTCCTCCATCGGCGTTGAGGCACCGAGGGTGGGAGGTGGGAGCATCGACCCAAAGAGAAGCCCGTTGATTTCTTGAAGAGCCGGATTGCAGAGATTTGATCCTGCAAGTGGCCCGTACTTGACTCCACCAGATATGACAGAGCCTGTGTTCCTAAGGTGGGAACAAACACCATTCTTCATAAAGACGAAGCGCCGACTTCAGTATCCACTCCCCTAAGGGCAACCACAAACATATACACCGCGATTATCTGATCACAGGAAAAACACGACACACGAAGTGTAGAGTGGAAAGAGGAAAAGGTCCCACCGGGCATTTCAGAATATGTTCCCCTCCGAACATGGAGACTCGACCGCGCAGGTTCGTCTTGCCTGAAATTCGGGGCAGATGCTAATTGGTGCTATCCGTACACCTCTCCGACGATGCCAAGTTGATTTATGACACCATGTATCGAAGGTTTAAACATATGCGGCCGAGGTAGCAGACTTCGTCAGATTCCCCTTCATTCGAGGGGTTTTTGATTATGGGGACGCTCTTCCCTGTAGGCGCAAGCCCCTGCAGTTAATTACGCTACCGCATCGCGATAACAACTTTCTCCTTCTCCAGATGGCCACTTCGTGTCGTGGGTGTTTGTTTTATTTTTGGTTGCCCGTGGATTGTATACGGAGACTAATTTATGTTGTCGCCCGTAGGGCGTGGATTAGTCCAAATCCGTATCTTCTTAGATTTGGGTTTGGGGGTTGGGTTTAAGGATACGTTAATCTCTTTTGAGACTAAGATCAACTTAAACGTTTGTTAAGGATACGTCAGCCCAATTTTTAGACTAAGATCAACTTAACAGGATCGTTTAGATCCGACAAGAGAGCAATTGGGCTCTATTGTTTAGTTTAGGGACATTGCGGTCGATTACCAGTTTAAGGACATGGTGGTCCAACATTAGTTTAAGGACATTACGGTCCATGGGCTTAAGGACCCCACAGTCCAAGGTTAAGGACATCATAGTCCGTGAGCTTAAGGACCCCACAGTCCAGGTTAAGTACATCGTAGTCCATGGGCTTAAGGACCCCACAGTCCAGGTTAAGGATATCTTAGTCCGTGAGTTTAAGGACCCCACAATCCAGGTTAGGGACATCGTAGACCATGGGCTTAAGGACCCCACAGTCCAGGTTAGGGACATCGTAGTCCATGAGTTTAAGGACCCCACAGTCCGGGTTAGGGACATCGTAGTCTATGAGTTTAAGGACCCCACAGTCTGGTTTAAAGACATCGTAGTCTATGGAATGTATGGTTGTCGGGACCCATCACCTCTCTGAAGACGTTGAAGGATTATAAAGACAAATATCAGAGGAGTAAAGAGATGTACCCTCGAACCGGTGTGAGTTGGTTGGAAAATCTGTAGTCCGATTTGGGACTAAGATCTGTTGAAATATTCATGAGCAGATGTGCTCAATTAAATATGAGTTTAGGACTTATGGCCAGAATTGGACTAAGTCCAATAATATTAAAATGTTTAACATTTTATTGTTCTGGGCTGTTGAGCCTTTACTTATGCTTGGCCCTTTTAATAATGCTGAGCATTAGATCCTGACATTTTTTGTCTTGTATTGAATGCATAGCATTCATTAGAACGATGTGTGTTCTGACAGCGCGCCACGTGGCATGCCAGGCGCTTTGCGCCAATTAAAGAGCGCATTGCGCTTCTGCCAAGTAGTGAACACGAAAAGGACACGTGTCGCGCTTAACGCTAAGTGCCAGTTTATGAGCGCATTGCGCTTCTGCTGAGTAGCGCACACGTAAGTGACACGTGGCGCGCTTGGCGCTGAGCGCCAGATGATGAGCGCATTGTGCTTCTTCATGAGTAGCGCACACGTGAGTGACACGTGGCGCGTTTGGCGCTTTGCGCCAGATGATGAGCGCAGTGCGCTATTTCATAAGCGCAGAGCGCAAGTTGCATACGTGGTTGACACGTGGCGCGTTTTGGCGCAGAGCGCCGGTCCAGAGAGCGCAGAAGCGCAGTTCATGAGTGCAAGGAACTTTTCAATAGCGCAAAGTGCATTTGATCAATATTTATGATCAGAGAACAAGTTTATGTTCTGTTTAAAGGAGGCTTTGCCTCAAGATTCAAGAACAAAAGTTCTTATTTATAAAAAGGCGCTGCCTTTGTAGATCAATGATCTGTGAATGAAGTAAATACTTCTTTTATTTTTATGATGGGATCTTTTGATCTCATTTTATGAAAGACTTTGGTCTTTGTAGATCTATGATCTTTTAAGAAGATAATTCTTCTTTTTTTTAATGAGATGATTTCATCTCTTTGTTCAAGAATCGTTCTTTACCTTGAAGAAATAATCTTCTTTCAAGAGCTTGCTCTCTTTCTTTTTGAGCTTTCTCAAAGTTTGTAAGGTTTTTTTATCTCAGACTTGAAGTCTTGGGGCCTTTATATAGGGCAAGTTGATTTGTTAAATCAGTTAAAGAGATCTTTCTCTGATTGATTTGGGGACGTTTCCCCACCGTTGGATCTTTGATCCTAGGGCTTCTGTTTTACAGAAGACAATCTTCTTGTTTTTAACAAGATTGAGAAAATCTTTCCATAACAGAATTTTAATTCTGATTAATGATTTATCATTATTAGATCTTTTGATCTAACGGTGGGGAATTTTTAATTCCAGCACTGGTGCACCCGTGCTTTGCACGTGGTGCGCTGCTCAGAGCGCAGCGCACTTTGCGCTAGCGCACCCACGTTTGACACGTGGCGCGCAGCGCAACTGCGCTAGCGCACCCGTGTTTGACACGTGGCGCGCAGCGCGCCTAGCTCTAGCGCACTCATGGTACACTGCCTAGGGCGCAGCGCAACTGCGCTAGCGCACCCACGTTTGACACGTGGCACGCAGCGCAGAGCGCTGGATCTGAAGCGTTGCTTCAATTCTTTTGAATTTTGAATTTCAAAATAGAGCTTTGCTCTGATTGGGGGTGCGCTGCCTAGGGCGCAGTGCACCTGGCGCTAGCCCATCTGTGTTTGACACGTGGCGCGCAGCGCAGAGCGCTGGATCTGAAGCGTTGCTTCAATTCTTTTGAATTTTGAATTTCAAAACAGAGCTTTGCTCTGATTGGGGGAAACATATGCGTGGGCGGAATTGTTCTTATCTAACCTATGTGTTATATGCAAAGTAACCGTTTGTTAAGAAAAGATACAATAGTGTAAGTTAAGGAAATCCATATTCAAGTACTTTGAGCCGAACTTAACGATTGAAGCTAGAACAATCGGCAACAACGTGGATTAGGAGATTTAAGCATGGTATTAGAAATCCGGTTTATTTACCCTTGTGCGCCCGTTCTTGTCTCTTGCTTTCGCCTCCTGCCAAACCGAACGCAACCGGTCATGGTTAGGAATCACCGTTACCTTGGTAGGGTAGGTTGCCTAACGGAGCGCTTGCATAACGTTTGGACGGAGTTCAATGAAAAATACGGGAAAATGAAATGAGAAACGGAACGTTAACTTACAATATCATTCTATTTCCTAACAACACATATTCACAAATCATTCAAGAACAAACCAAAAAGGGAAAAGAAAAGAGAAACAAAGAAAAGAAAAGATCATTACAAGTAAGTAAATAACATGATAATAATTTGCATGAAAGTAAAGCAAGTAATAAAAAGCAAGTAATGGAAAGAGCAAGAATGAAAATACTAAGAACCCAAGATCAAAACGCAAGCCATGGATTCAAATACCTAAACTTAAACTTGCAAGCTCAATTAAGAGGTTGCAAGATCAAGTGAAGATAAAGAACCCAAGGGAAAATGAGGCACAAAAAGAGAACTTTATTAATCTTCAAGAATGATACAACGCTTGAGATCAATAACCAACCTTTAAACTTTCAAGCTCAATGAAGAGGTTGAAAGATCAAGAAAAGGTTAAGAACTCAAGGGGACTAAGCTATTTACAAGAAAAGAGAAAAGAAAACTTGGACAATCTAAGACAAAAGAGTGGAAAAATTGGACCAAAGAATGACCCCTCTCCTTTGCTGCCATGATCTGCTTTTATAGGGAAAAAAAGGACCAGTGCTTGGAGGGAAATTTGAATCTTTAAATCAACACATGATCTTTAGCATTAAATGCACATTACTTCATATCCACATGTGCCTAAATTCATGGTCCATGCTGATTTGTCTATTTGAATTTGATTTGCACTCAGTTTTGGAAGGAAATTTGAATCTTTAAATCAACACACAATCTTTAGCATTAAATGCACATTACTTCATGTCCATTTGTGCCTTGATTCATGGATGCCCCCATTATGGTCCATGCTGATTTGAATTTGATTTGCACTCAGTTTTGGAAGGAAATTTGAATCACACAATCTTTAGCATTGAATGCACATTACTTCATATCCACATGTGCCTAAAAGTCTTGTGTACACACTTGTTTGTGTCGGACCATTTAGATAAAAACTTGTTGCAAAAAGAAACTCATGAAGTATCGGTCGGTTTGCAGTTCTGGTTGCAGTGTCGGCTCTCAAATGATACATCCATGCTTTTGAATGTATTTTCAGTATTTTGTCACGGATACCTATAATCTGTATTACTGAGAAGATACTGGTTAATAGTACTGATAAATATAATAAATAGATAATGAATGAGCGGTATTAGAATGCAGTTTTCTGATATGAACATTCCTTCAACGAGATCAAGTTCATTACGTTAAAGGTTTTTCGCCAAAAACCAGTCGTAATCCTCCGTCATTTCAGACGGGTAGCACTTAGTATTCATGCTATGTTTGTTGGCCTTAGTCAAGGCATAATGTATGGTAGTTATTTGTTACTTTTATGTTGCATAGATAGATACGTTGGTTTGGGACAGTCGTACAGCCTTGTTAGCCCTTAGTCAAGGGCTTGTACGGGTGGGTTCAAATTAACCTGGACAATGACGGGTAGAACTTGACATGTAATTTATGATTTGTTAGCCTTAGTTAAGGTCATAAGAGCATGGGGTAAAAATCTTATAGGGAGTTTCAAACATACAGGAAACTTGACAGGCATGCGCATACCTTCTGGAGTGTGATAACGTGAGTGGATTCCTTCACGTTATCATGTGATTATAGTTGGATCCTGATTCCCACTGATGTTTACTCCTCAGGTGATCCTGACTAATTCTTCTTTCAGGTTTGGAGGAGAATTTGAGATTACAGCGGGAGACATCCTGATTAGATAAAGTGATAACCATTCTGATCTAGGTTAGAGTACACGCAGAGTGTTTCTTTTCTCTCTTTGGCAGCGACCATGGACCGACCCTATACTATGACTCGGTGACCAAGTTAACCGAACTTTCTTAAAACACTGGCTTTTGAATTGTCTGAGTTGCATACTTCATTGCCACTCCTTCTTTTACCCTTTGCATTTCTCCAAAACACCTCTTATCACTACGAACATCCACTTCCATTGGATAAATCCATCATATGGTTATATACGAACTCGAAGGAACTTGTTCCAGATTCGAGGATGGATTCTGGTTTTGGAGAGATTGAATAGGATTATTCTGTTGTCTTTTCCTTTTACCTTCTCTCAGGTTGTAAGGGCTCCTAGGATTAGGAGACAGTACACCTATTACGCTTATTGGATAGTCTTCTTCCAAACCATAGGCAGGTGCCGAAAGGTGGGGAAGGAAGAAAACCAATTAGCCTAAGTAGGGTGTACAGAAGGTAATAAGTAAGGACAAATAAAGAGATTAGAAAGAGGGCAAAGTAAATTACGACTGCTATCATTCACGACCAAACCGGGTATATACGGTTATAGTCGTGAATCGGATAATGGAAGATACATTACTATGAATACCCGGATACCCCTTCGAAACATTTTTATGTTTCAGTTTCACTGTGTATTGTTAATAGAAAATTGATTTCCCAATTAGATCCTTACTCCAGGGTATGTATTTACCTCGTTTGATTCTCACATCTATATGGTTTTACAGATGATGAGTGGGAGTAAGTTATTGGGAATTAGGTGATCTTCCTCATTATATCGGAATTCGTTGTAATTGGTGATATTTGAAGAAATCACCTGGGTACAGTTTTCAACCTACGACGCACAGGGTTTGAGTTATTCAACTCAGGAGACTTATACAAAGTATTGTATGCTGTCCAGTGTCCAATAGGACAAAGGGGTTGGTCCTCGTACTATATTCTGTTTACTTGTGACTTCTCTAGTTTTTAGACAAGTATTTCGTAGAAATACAAGGTCTAAGTTTTGAGAAGTTATAGGTACAAGAATAAAGTAGAGAACCACGTGATGAAAGTATCGGGATTCTTCAAGGTGATCGAAGATGTAGATACTTGTGTATGGTATTCAGTCGTTAGTAATGGTTTTGAGAACCTGCTTCTCTTTCGGGTTACTCATAATTGGATGCACTCCTAAGTTGAGTAATGCTGATCGGCCTCTCTCCATTTAGTTGACATGCACTGGAGACAGCTGCATGATTTGAATCTGGTTCCAATTAAATCAGTGTCTCTGTTTCTATATTGGATATAGAATAGTTCATATCTTAACGATGTTAAGGTAAGGGGAGTTGTCCGGCTTATGCTTAAAACCAGACTCTGGATAACTCAAGGCATATTTCTGTAATGGCTGTTTGTGGGTTAACCCGGGCTATGACGAGGGTTGATTTTCTACCATCTGGAAGATCAATTGTGATATTGTTCTTGACTCGCCACAGTTTTAGTAAAATGGATTTTTTCAGAAAACAGTAGTGGGAGTATGGTAGAACTGGAAGTGGTTCCAGAACCGCAAACGATTACTGAAAATTTAATAGGACATAAAGATTCAATCAAGTTTGACATTCCATTAGCCACTCCGCAGATATGGTGGGTAACCTCAGACGCCCGAGAGATACTCTGGTAGCCTCAAGGACGGTGACAGGGAGGTTCTTGTTTACCCAGACTTGCCATTACTGTTGTTCCAGACTATGAGACCCGGCAGGAGGATGAGTATAGTGTCATTCTAAACTATCTTTAGAAGTGTACGTGTATAGGATTCTGCCAGAGAGTTGTTATAGTCAGTGAGAGCAGCGGAAGCATAGTGGACAGGTAGCTTCTGTCTATTTATAGACTAAAGCAGATATAGAGGAGATAGATAATCTATTTCTGATGTGACAATCATGGGCTTTGAGTTCATCAGAATAGGGGATGGATCATTTAAGAAGGTAGTAGGGTGTGATGTCCTGGTATTTGGATGACATACACATAGTAGGAAGTGAAATTACTATACTACGATCGGTTATACTGTGGTTGTCATACAGTAGTTTCTCCATATAAGATATGGATATTATATCAGACATTCTGGTTACTAGATCTATGGTTTTAGATCTAGATTTAGGTAGTTTCCCAATCTGGGTACTTATACAGCATTCTAAAGATATTTAGAATGGACGACTCCTGGCATGGTAGTGTACCTGCAGGTGATGGAGTCACCCTCTCTAAAGGTGTCTTACAGACTAAAGGGGAGAGGGATGTGAATGATTGGCATACACTTGCTTAGGCAATTGAGTCAATCATGTGATGTCAAGTACCACACCAGATGTTGTTTTTGCACTAGCTGCAATAAGTTGATATTAATCCAATCCTGGAGAAATGTTGGGAAGCAGTTTTAGAACATAAGTGAATGTTCTAGGGATATGATAACGGCAGCCTCCTTCGGGAGACGGTTATCATTCCAGTCTTCCAAGGTGACCTGGATAACAGAGTGACTGTCAGAGTTATAGTTTTCCCTCTGACGAGGGGCAGTATTATGGACAGGTAGTCCAAGAAGATACTATGGGAGGCATGACGCAGGATATTGATTAAATTCAGTTGACGATACAGTCTAAGAAGTTTGGATTTGGGGTCCATTTGTGAACTGGGTCCCATCAGATATCCAGACATATTCTAAGACAGGTATTGCTCAATTCGGGAGATGGCTTTCTCCGCGAACTTGAGATTAAGAGAGACATAGAAAGAAACATCAGGGCGGATCCACTCACTGAGGCTATTTCTCGAATACAATAGTTTTACAAACGAGATTTGTGAAACTGAATAGTAGAGGAGTTGGATTTCTGTATCACACGGGCTGTGAGTATGTGACATCGCAATAATTAGCCTTAAGTGCAAGTGGGAGATTTTTGGATATAGTGCCCTCAAAGTCAATTATTGGATCGCAGGCACGTGATTGCAATGATTGAGGAGAACCTATACTGGTACGACAGTCTTACTCGAGATGATAGTATGCTATCTTGTCTTTATCATCGTGTACTGCTTTAGGTGACATCACTGATCACTATTACATGTTGATAGAGCCCTTAGGATTCTTGCTTGACTACCAGCAGTATGATGGCGATCATATACGTGAGAGTTGGGTAGTCTATAAGCACATCCTTAAATGTGGTCCCTAGTCGAGGGAGTTTCGAGACAGGGCATCGATACTCCAGAGTAGACTAGTGTATACAGTCGAGACCCCGACGAGGGACGGTGGCCGGTCTCACAAGCCATTGGTGTCAGTTGGTTCACCTAAGATGTATACAGGTGCTCATTGGGTTATGAGTACACCGGACGGACTCGCCGAGAACCTGCTAGTTGGTATTATACCCAGCGTCAAATAGCAGTTCCCTGGTGACATGTATACAGGTTAGTTCATCGACCTGAGGTCGTCATTTGTCTCGTGTGAGTTCCCACTATGCTTAGATTACTACCCTACCACGGCTCAAAGGAGTCGTGCAAACATGTTTTAGTTGGGTACAGTGTCGAACCACATGGAGGCAGTGAGTGGATCGGCAAGGGTTCTTCTCTCCCGGTATTGGGGGTGAGATCGCGCTGTGTCTAGGAGAGCCATTACACGAAGTCCTTGGCCAAGGCAGGAGATTTACTGGTAAGTGTTCCAGTAGTATCTCATGGTGTTCTGGGCTACACTCCGACACGACTTATACCGCTATTGGGGGTCTGACATTACCAGCCCCTAGGCCCGATAAGTGATACTCATACGAACGGACCGGACTGTACGGATATTGTCACTGATAGGCTCAGTAGGGTTCCACGATGAGTTCGCTCATCGGCTTCCCTTTTGGTCAATACATGGGCAGCCGTTACGTACAGCCAGTACCACTGACGTGCTTGTGGTTAAACCCACTGCCAGAGTATTCACGAGTCTTTAGAGTCCCCCACAGATTGTTTCCCAACTTTAGGCGAAACGTTGTAGAGGCCATATGGTTTTATGGCAGGGTTCAAAAATACACGTGCACTTATGCACGTGTCATGGTTCGGACAGATAATACTAGTAGGCTTTGGTTTAAGCCGGATCTTAGTATTATATTTTGTTGGAATACTTTTGTCTCATTGTATTCATATTCGGTAGGAATACGGATACGGGTATGTATATACAGTTTAGGGGTAATCTTGTAATTCATTACGGGATTACTTTTGAAGTTGCCAATTTTCTATCACCCGACTTAAACATTTGGTTTAATGTTTATTTTGCGGAATTTGTTAGAAATCCTTTTGGCCAAAATTTCATTCTTGCTCCTGCCAAATTTCCGTGGGCTGCCTGTGAGGTGGCTTGTTCTTTTTGTTTTGGTGAGGTGTTTAAGTGTGGGAAAATGTATGAGCATGGATGGTATGGGCTTTGGTGTGAGGTGTTATTTGCATTAAAGTTTTTTGTTTGAGCTTAAGATTTTTGTGATGGATATTTTCATTAAGCTCACCACTTCATTTTCTTGTGGTCACCTCTCCCCATCAATCCCCAGTGAACATTTTCCTTCTCAGTGTGCAAGTGGCCGAGCATAAATCTCCTTGGCCGAGCACTCACTTGGCCGAGCATTTCTTCACTTGGCCGAGCACTCACTTGGCCGAGCACTCATTTTGGCCGAGCATTTCTTCACTTGGCCGAGCACTCATTTGGGCTGAGCACTTCTAGTGGCCGAGCATACATTTTGTGTGAGCTTGAGTTTGGTTTTCCTCCATGCTATAATTCTATGTTCACAATTCCATCCGTGGCAACTTCATTTACCTCCACCAAAATGCTTGGGTGATTTGAGACAATGTATTCGCACTCATTCTCTACTTCATCTTGGACATGTCGGCTAGGAAACTTCATGTCCGAGTTGCTTCGGTTTGAAGCAGGAGCCCGTATAAAGATTTGTTGATGTGGTGGCACTTCGATGAGGAGATCAGAGATGCCGCGAGGAGCGTGGGATGGTGGCTAAAGACCGAAGGACACGGATCGATCGGTATAGCCATTCTAACCTCTTTGTAGTTTGCTAGTTTAGTGTTAATGGCACGATCCGGGTGAAAGTCTATGTTAGCGCCAGTTATAAAAGTTTTTGTTCCGCGTTTGGCCTCAGATTGACGGCCGGGGCACTACCGTAGACTTACAATATATGTGTGGGCCTGATTAAATACGAGTATGTGATACCGTATTGTAATCTGGCAGTTATCTGTTATCAGTCAGGTTATATGTGATATAACCGGATTATCGAATCAAGTGTTGGTTTGATAATGTGATATTCAGATTAATGATATTAGTCGGTTATATGTGATATAACCGGATTATTAGATCAAGTGTTGATTTAATAATATGATATATATTATATGTGGTATAATTATATCTTAACTAATATCATTAGTGTAGGGTTCCTAGGCACACTAATGAAGTCTCACAAGGCATCAAACATGGCTAATTTATATTTTATGAGTGCCGAGAAACCCTAACACGGATCGTTAACTAGATATATAGGCTATGCGATGCAAGTTAACGACTTTAACTTAAAAGGAAAGGGGGTACAACCTTTGTAGATCCGATCCACCACTTCATAAGATCCGCGATGATGTCCCTCCTCTGTGCAAATCAGATTCCGGACTCTAGCATCGGCTTCATCGGAAAAATGGGCGGGCTTGGTCGTCGGCTTCGATGCCGAAGATGATCTACGTCGAGGCATCACAAGATCAAACTCCCACTTCACCAAGTCATGAAACTTGTGAAGGAAACACCCTATACTACTTGGCAAGAGGTAGAGGATGAAGAAATAGGAAGTGGGTTCACTTTGGAATTGGATGTCTCACATGATTTCATCACTTGCCATTGATGAGGCAAGCTTTTCTTTCTTGCTCATGAAGAAGAAGATGAAGAAAAGAATATAATAAGTGTTAAAGAATAATTGAAAAGAATTGATTCTTATCATATTCTAACCTTAGTTAAGTGTAGAGAATAGACTAGGGTTAGTTTAAATGGTTAGGGTTAAGGATGAGAACAAAAAGGTCATTTAGTCAAAGCTTCATGAAGCTTCAACTAAAACCAAATCAAGCCACCATTCATTTATCTTTCAATTTATTCAAAATGAATAAACAAATAAGATAAATGAATAAGTAAACCCCTAATCAACAACTTTATCATGGTTTAATTCTTTAGACTTAACCAAATAAGCATGTATCATCAAACATGATACAATCAAGTGCACAAAAGTATATCACATATACAACTTGCACAAATCAAGTGAGAAAATCCACTTAAAGTGAACCAATACTAGTTGATGCAAAGTAATATATCAAATATATAATTATACATTAAATCATTAAATCAACACTTGATTTAACGATCCGGTCATATCGCATATAACCGACCAGTATCCTATGTATCGGCTTATCGAATCAATCCTTGATTCGATAACTAGGTTATATCGCATATAACCAGTCGATACATTAATCGCAAGAATGGAATGCGGTATCACATACACGCATTATTCTCGGTCCCTCATATATCTCATATGCGCTCCTATTTCGTTTCGCTTGAGCCAGGAAACCTCTGTGTAGGACTCTAAAGACTCGTCAATACGGCGGTAGCAGATAATGATCATATCAAACATCCACAAGCCGCAAGCGGTCTGCTAAACGTAACGGCCACCCGGGTATTGAGCGATCAGAAGATCGACGAGCAAGCCCGCTCACACTCCTGTGAATCCAACCAGTAACACTTACCATACAGTCCTGTCTGTTCGTCTGATATGTTGCATATCTCGCCTAGGGGTGGTAAACGTCAGACCCCAATAGTTCGATAAGTCATGCCGACGTAAGGTCCATAACATTCGTGAAACTACTGATAACTCTTACCAGTATATCACTGCAACCCTGGCCAGGGATTTCCTGTTATGGCCAGTCGAGCATAGCACAACATCAACCCCCAATACCGGGAGAGACGAATCCCCTCCTATCGCTCATTGCCTCCATGTGAATCGGGACTGTACCCAAAAACCGCCTGTTTGCACGACTCAGTAGAGCCGTAGTAGGGTGGAAATCAAAGCACAGTGGGAGACACACAAGACTCTATGACGATCTCGGGTCAACAGACTAAGCTGTACCAGTGTCACCAGAGAACTGCCATCTGACGTGAGGTATAATACCATCTGGGAGTTCTCGGCGAGTCCGTTCAGTGTACCCAGTCTCCATTGAGCACCCGCATACCATCTCCGATGTCAAACACCAATGGATATGGGATCATCCATCGCCCATCACAAGGGTCGAGAAGATATACGCTAGTCTACTCTGGAATATCGATGCCCCGTCTCGATATTCCCACGACTAGGAATAATGAAGGATGTACTCATTGACTACCCAGGCCCCACTAGTATGATCTTCATCACAGTCCTGGAAGTCGAGTACACATCCTAAGGGCTTCATCAACATGTAATCAGAGAGACAGAAAGTATACATGTTAAGATAAAGAGCAACCAGATAGCGTACTATCATGTCGAGCAAGAAAGTCCTACCTATATATGTCCCAGTATCCACTACTATATACATCCAATGTACAGTAATGGCCTCTAGGGCATACATATAACTAACAATCTCCCACTTGCACTAGGGCCATCTGTAGCAGTGGTCGCAGTATCTAATACTCAACCATCCCATATGAGTCTCTCTCTGGGAAAAGGCCTTCGTGAGTGGATCCGCTGTGTTTTCCTCTAAGTCTACTCTCCTTACCTCGATCACCCTGGAGATCAACTATCTCCATGATCAGGTGATGCTTCCTCAGAATATGTCTGGGTCACTGATGGGATGATGGTTCCTTGGCCAAAGCCACACTTCCATTGTCATACAATGGCAGGAACCTAGTTCATCTTATGAACCAATATACACCCAAACTTCTTCTTTGGTAGTATCTATAATAGCGATGTTACCAGCCTTTATCGTCTAGTTTGCCACGGTATCTAGCTTGGAACTCTTCCAACATACCGTCCCTCCACTGAGGGTATAGACAATGCCCGCGACTGACATTCAGTCATCCTTATCACCCTGGAACCTTTCCATTGATTCTCCCCAGGATCAACTGATACTATCTCACTATAATTAGTAAGAATCCTAACATCCATTTAGATCTATCTCATAGACCCAAATCTCAGGATTTAGGAGGTATCATTTTGATCTTATATGGAGAATCTATGTGATATGAGGAGATCGACCGATCGTAGCATAGGAAACTCTTTTCCTATCAAGAGTATGTCATCCACGTACTCTACGAGGATCATTACCATACTCCATACTACCCTTT
This sequence comes from Agapanthus africanus, assembly GCA_030015575.1. Taxonomy (NCBI): domain Eukaryota; kingdom Viridiplantae; phylum Streptophyta; class Magnoliopsida; order Asparagales; family Amaryllidaceae; genus Agapanthus; species Agapanthus africanus. Next base: position 517,922,059 of record JASDDO010000014.1, read on the forward strand.
TGTACATACAAGGTTCATCTACCATTTTGATGAAGTCAAACTCTTTGACTACCACATCAAAACAGATGTTCCAACTCCGCGATGCCTGCTTTATCCTGTAAAGCAACTTGCACACGTTTCCGCTGCTCCCACTGTTTACGAAGCCCTCTGGCTGTGTTCTTATAGACGTTCTCTTCTAAATCAGTATTTAGAAAAGCAGTCAGGGCACCCAACCACCAGATATCGTAGTCATGGTATGTAGCAATGGTAAGTAGGATCTGGATGGACTTAAGCATTGTCCCTTGGAAAAGGTTTCATCATTATCCATGCCTGGTCGATGACGAAAACCTTTACCGAGTCTAGCTTTGAAAGTCTTAACTTTTCCATCTACACCAAGTAATCTTCTCAAGATATACTTGCTCCTGATGGGGATTTAACCCTTCAGATATCGCAACCAAAGTCCATACTTTGTTGGTGTATATGGATTCCATCTCAGATCGCTAAGCATCCAGCCATTCTTACAGAGTCCCTACTCTCGATGGCCTGCTCGAAACTAGTTGGGTCATCATCTCATGATGCATTCCTCGCTCCCACTGTCATCGAGAAACTGAGGTATCTCTCAGGCAGGTGAGGAACCCTACTAGATCGGCGGAGAGGCTGAGGTTCATCGGGGACTATAGAATCCTTTGGTTCTGTCAAATCATCAACTGCAGTTTTGTATAGCTGGAACCTTCCCAGTTCTACAGAACTGACCTTGCCTCGATCTTGTCCAGATTTTGCTTTAGACATAAGCCGGACAACCCCAAATCTTAACTTACTTAAGAGATAGGCTCTTCCCATACCATATCCTATATGGAATGGTAGGCAGTGATCTGATTCGAACCTAATTCAATAGGTATGCAGCTTCTCAAGCGCATAACTCCCAAAAGGAAATAGGAAACTCAGTAGTACTCATCATAGAGCACACCATATCTAATATTGTGCGATTGCTCCACCCCGATACACCGTTGTGCTGTGGTGTATTCAGAGGAGTAACACTGAGAGAGAATCTCATTCTCCTTTAGAATGGTCCAGGAATGCCATGCACAAGTATTCTCCTCCCTGATCTTATCATAGGACATAATACTTATACCCGTATTGGTTCTCTACTTCTAACTTATATTCTGTGAATACCTCAAAAGCTTCGGACTTATGTTTCAACAGGAACATATGACAAAATCTTGAGAGATCATCAGAGAATGTAGTGAAGTATAAAGAACCAGTCCTGGCATGTGTAGACAGGAGACCTTACATACATCATCATGTATCAGTCCCAAGAGTTCATTAACTCTTTCTCTGTTTTCAATAAACGGAGCTATGGTCATTTAATCTTTGTGACATGATTGGCAAGTTTCACAAGATGTAAATTCAAACTGATTTAAATATTCATCTAAAATGTAACTTCATCCAGTCGGGTCGCATTGATATGACCTAGTCTACAATGCCTCAAGAAGGATTCGTTCATTTCTGAACTCTTCCTCTTGTGTGTGTTCTGTATACTAGGAACTGTAATTTGATTTAGAAAGTCAATGCTTTTAGATAACGTGCCTGAACCGATCAACTCTTGATATAGGAAATGTTCAAAACATTATCCAGCAATACAAAATTTTATCATTTCTTTAATAAATAAAGAGATTGATATTTTGTATATCAGGTTCGGAATCTAATATCATTTATTCAGAATCAATGTATTGGTAATACAGGGTGACAGTGACCAACAGACTTGGCTGCAACACTTGTCCCGTTTTCTGTCTCATGAAACCTATCACCCGTTCTCAGTTTTCTACCTTTTTGTAGCCCTATGTAACAGATTACATATCTGGGATCCTGATCCGGTATCAAATACCCAGGATGCAGAGAATACTGAGAAACAGTTCTTTATAATGAGCATACCCGAAGGAGATGCATCATATGCACTTTCTTCGTTTGGGCGGCATAGGAATTCTTGTATTCCCCTATTTCCTGCTCTGTCTTATAACAATTATAAGTTGGAGCGGGACCAACGTTCCCCAGCTCAGTATAACAAGCGGGTTTGGTCAATACATCCATATTATTATCTTGATTAAGGCGTGATATGGTCGCTACCTGGAGAGAGAGAGAAGAAAACACTCTGCGTGTGCTCTTGCAAGATCAGATTGGTTATTTATCTTATCTAATCAGGATGGCTCCCACTGTTTTTATCAAATCTTCCTTCAAACCCTAAAAGGAAAGACTAGCCGGGATTAATTACACTCTACAAGTTCGCCAATCTTTCAGCCAGGCCAGTGTCGGTACTTTGAGGGAGGTTCCCCGTTCTTTCGCACGGACCTAATTACAGTAAACCTCGTTTTCCCAGAGGGGTAACCCTGTTGACACCTTTCTAGACACCTACTTGATCGGCTAATTGTAAAGTGCAAAACTCTTCCAGGAGTAACAATTACTCGCAGTGGGTATCGGGATCCAACTATCACATAGAAGGTATGCAATCTCATTGCAAATTTCAACGCTTGAAATTCCCGATAAAGGTTTTTACCCCTAGCACCTATGACCTTAACTATGGTCAACAAATCATAAGCACTAGTCAAGTTCTACCCGTCATTTCATGATTAATTAGACCCACCCACATGACCCTTAACTAAGGTCAACAAAGTCACGCGACTGTCCTAACTAATCGCATCATATGCGGTGTAGGAAGAAATCACTTAGCTACCGTACACTGTGCCTTAACTAAAGTCAACAAACACAGCACGAATACTAAGTACTCTACTTCCTAAAATGACGGAGGGTTGCGAATGGTTTTTATGAAAACCATTAACGCTTTGAACTTGATCTCGTTGCGGAATCAAATGGTTTTTAAATGGAATGTTTTTTAGGCTTTTCTAGTTTTGCTAAAGGGGTCACTCCCGGTGAAGGGATCGTCGGCCCTTTTCTCGTCGGATGAGGTGCGGGATATATCATATATATCACTGTGCAAAGCAGAAACTATAGAAGCAATCAAAAGACAAACCGAGAGTTGTAGCATCTGCCAGTTATTGCTAAAGGAGTCACTCCCGGTGAAGGGATCTCGGTCCTTTCCTTATCGAATAAGGTGCAGGATGTTCTACAAGGAACACCGCGATGCAAAGCAAGAACTGTAGCTACCTGTTTTAATTTGAAATTCGATTCCACAACATCAATTAGGTTTATTTTCTTTCATTAATCTCATTAATGAATATCCCATCATTTAAATTACCTAAACATCACATATAAATATGACGTACATGTTAGTGTTTATGCCCTAGAAGGCCATTATTGTATCATACTAGTTTGTATATTACTTAATGGAAGCTTGGGATATTCACATGTATATAACAGTCTTGCTAAACATGGTAGTATGCTACTTGGTTTTTCTATCTTAATATGTGAGTGTACGTATTGATAGAGCTCTTAGGATCTTGCTTGACTACCAGCGTTGTGATGGCAGTCACACTAGTGGGGGCTGGATAGTCTACAAGCACATCCTTATTCAGGTCCCTAGTCGTTGGATTATCGAGACAGAGCATCGATACTCCGGAGTAGACTAGTGTGTACGCTTCTCATCCCAGTTGGGGAGATGGTCTGTCCCACAGCCGTCAGTACGTTGTACTGGAGATAGTATACAGGTGCTCGTTGGGTTACGGGTACACCGGACATGACTCACAGGGAACTGTTGGTTGGTTTTATACCAGTCGTCAGTGAACAGTTCCCAGGTGACATGAGTACAGCATAGTCCGCAGACTTGACACTGCTACTTCGCCTCGAGTGTGTCCCACTGTTCTTAGATCGCTACCCTACCACGGCTCAAAGGAGTCGTGCAAACAGGTAGTAGTTGGGTGCAGTCCCGAGCACTTGGAGGCAGTGGCGGTTAGACAGGATTCGTCCCTCCCGGTATTGGGAGTAGATATCGCGCTGTGTCAGAGAGCCATTACGCAAAGTCCCTGGCCAGGGCAAGCGAGATTTGCTGGTAGGTTCCAGTAGTTTCTCAGGGTGTAATGGGCTTCCCTCCGACACGACTTATACCGCTATTAGGGGACTGACGCTTGCCGCCCCCTAGGCCCGATATGTGATAGTCTTGGACGAACGGACCGGACTGTATGGAGATTGTCACAGCAGGCTCAGTAGGAGTTCAGATGGGTTTCCTCATCGGCCTTCTTATCGACAACTACCTGGGGACCGTTACGTACAGCTAGTGCCGCTTGCGGTCTGTGGTTAAACCCACTGCCAGCGTAGTAGTCGAGTCTCTAGAGTCCCACACAGAGAGTTTCCTACTCCAGGTGAAACGATATAGAGGTCGTATGGTTTTACGACAAAGGGTTCGGACGCGTATGTGTGTTTACACACTTACATCGTTTGGACAGTTTTTACCAGTCGGCTTTGGTTTAAGCCAGTTAGTGGTATCCGGTTATTGGATTTATACAGTCTAAAGTTTTTCCGTATTTTTGCGGATCGGAGGGACGTTCTCGTAATTACGCGAGAAGCTTCTAGAAGATGGTGACTAAGGAGGTTTAGGTGTCATATGCATTAAATGGGTTTAGTGAGTCATGAGAGTGATTCATACATATCATTAATGCATGATAAATGCTTAATGAGTCATGGTTATGAATCACCATTAGATATTTGTGAAACTTGATTATTCATCATTTGTTTTCTTTTATTGATGAATTTTAAAGTTTCATATATATTATGATAACTTACTATTCTCACTTGATAATTATATTCACATTCTCTCCCCTCAAGCTCTCTCTCTTCAAACCCTAATCCTCACCCCTCATGTGTTGAGAACAAGGATTAGTTAGACTAAACAATCCATAACCCTCACTCTATCTTCTTTGATTAGCAATCCAAGAAGGTTAGTTGCCTCAAGTTTAGAGGCTAAGCTTGGAGTTTTGCTCCCGGGTGGATCATCTACTACATTGAGAAGGCCGAGGAGGCCGAGGAGATCGTAAAGCCGAAGGACTTGGTTCGAAAGGTATAATCCCTAAGCATAGTAGTTTAGAACAACTATGTGTTTGGTTAGTTATCGTTTAGCTTCGATTTAAGCGGTTAGTCGATGTTCGTTCACTAAACAAGTTCGTTTTTGAAAATTCCGCCTCCCCACAAGTATTGGGGTGTAGTACATCGACTTACAGTGGTATCAGAACCTCGCTAAACAATAAATAATTTACTTGCAAATTTGTATGAATTTCGAACGGAAAAAACGAAACCGGAGAAACCCGAAATCACAAGTTTCTGTCGAATTTTAAATGAAGTCCTAAAATTTTTCAAGGAAGTTCAAAAAGCTTAAAAAGACACCAGAAGAACACCCAAGAAATTTGGGGTCCTGAATCGTCTACCGAGCCGCGGAACCGCGGCGGATCCCAACGATCCGCCGCGCTTCCGCCGCCGAGTTGCCGAGTCAGGAACCCAAATTCCCTGTGTTGCTTCTCTGTGTGATTTGGGATTTTCTGGAATATTTTAATTTTGCTCAGGTTTCAGATTTACAGAGCAGTATTGGAGCAAAATTAAAAGTGTTTAATCGATCGTAATTATACAGTATTTGCTTGTTGGATTATATCTGTGTTTGTATAATGTGTTCGTAAACCTCCCCTAACTGCTAGTATGTCAGTTGGCAGGGGGTTGCACATTTCTGAAATGGATTTTATCTGTTTGTGCATATGAACTGTGTTGGACTGTTGTGATGTATAGCCGGGGTTATAATTTAATTCATTTGATATAAATGTAATTTGTTGTAATATTATTTTGCGGGGCACATCCAGGTTGCGGTTGTAGCCACCGTTGTATTATTTCATTTTACTGTTTTTGCTCCTAGGACAGACCCAAGGTGGGGTGCACAAACTGCCGGGCGGGTAGTTTGCCGCACCCGTAGGGGTCGTGGGTGGGGTAATGGCTATTCATCACAACTGTGTAATCCGTATTTTGTTGCAGGCTCAAAACAAACACGGATTGCTTGCAAATCCAATTAAGTTCATCTGTGATCTGGAATGAATATCATTGCGTCAGACGAATGTAAAATATCTATATATATGATAGCTATTTAGACGTCACTTATGTTTTATACCCACGCTAGCCTAGCCCCCGCTCTGTCGTTAGTTAAGTAACCTAACGGGTAATGACGGGACCCCGTGGCGAATGCGGATGGCATAAGAGGACGTTGTATTTTCGTTGTTTTCTGCAATGATAGGTTAATGATGGGACGCATTATCTATAATGCAAAGAAAAATAAACCAAAGTTTTAATCGTTGGAACAATTTAAAAGAAACCACTCGGTTAATTTTAAAACGGATATTTTTAAATGCGGATCTTTAACCACTCCTTTTAAAAGCTATCAGGTTCCTTCGGTTATATCAAGTTCACTACGTTCACGGTTTCGCCAAAACCATTCGTAGCCCTCCGTCATATCATCTGGGTATTCAGTAGTATTCAAGATATGTATTTTGACCTAACGCCAAGGCATAGTGTTTGGTAGCTACTGGATATTCATTTGTTGCATAGATAGATGAGTTAGTTTGGGACAGTCGTATTATCATTTTGGCCGAACGACAAGGATATATACGGATGGGTTCAAATTGACAAGATAATGATGGGTAGAACTTGACATGTGACTTATGACATTTTGACCTAACGCCAAGGTCATAAGAGCATGGGGCAAAAACATATATCGGGAATTTCGAAAGAAACTGAAATTTGCAAAGAGATGCATACCATTTTGAGTTTGATGAATGTTGGTAGCATTCCTACAACATTATCAGACGATGATATTTGGATCCCGATCCTACTGTGAGTATATGCTACTTATCAGGATATTCGTCACTTAACGATCAATGCTATAAACCAAGTAGGTGTCCAGAAAAGTGTCAGCGGGGTTACGCCCCCAGAGAAAAGAGGTTATTTAATTAAGGAACTTCGCGAAAGCTTTGGAAAACCTCCCTCGAAGTATCGACACTAGCCTGGCTGAACGGTTAAGCAAGTATTGTACGGTGAGAATAGTCCTGGCTAATTCTTCTTTTATGGTTTGAGGAAGGATTCGAGAAACAGTGGGAGCCATCCAGTTTAGATAAATTAAAAACCACTCTAAACTTGCAAGAGCATCATGCTAAAGAGTTTTCTTCTCTCTCTCCTAATTGCAGCGACCCTGAAAATGACTGGACTTAAGTTACTTTTAGAGAAAAATATACTAACAGGGCCAAACTATAAAGATTGGCTGCGGAATGTCAAAATGGCTTTGACCTATGACAAACTGGGGTACGTCCTCACCGCTACGGCACCTGCTGTCCCTGGTCTCAAATCCAGCAATGCGGATAAGGAAATCCGCAAAACTTGGGATTTAGATTGCGTGAAAGCCAAGTGCATCGTGCTTGCCTCGATGAACAATGAACATCAGAGGAGGCACGAGGATATAGACCTTGATGGCATATTTCTCCATGCAAAGGAACTTTATGGAGAGCAATCTCGTATAGCAAGATACGAGACCTCTAAGAACTTGTTTCGAGCGAGATTGGCTGTCGGGTCATCGGTAGGAGAACATGTCCTAAAGATGATCGGCTATATTAAAGAGCTCGCAGACCTTGGGACGACTTTGGATAATGAGCTCTATACAGACCTTATTCTCCAGTCCCTTCCTCACACCTACGCCCAGTTTATCCTGAACTTCAACATTCAAAGAAAAGAAGTTGAACTTTCGGAACTCCTGAACATGTTAAGGAGTGCAGAGGGCACCTTGAAGAGTACAAGGGAAACACCCGCTATGTTTGTTGGCGGTACATCTTCTTCCGGGTCCAAGGCAAGGGCCAAAGGAAGGAAGAAGAAGGCCGCACCCAGACCTAGAGGAGGTGTTAGTAAGGTGGGAGGGAAGGGAAAGAAAAAGTTTGCAGTACCGGTAGTTGGCCAGGATGAGTGCTTCCATTGTCACAGGAAAGGGCACTGGAAGAAGGATTGCAAGGCGTGGAACGCCAAGAACCAGGAACCGAAGCAAGCTGTGGCTTCGACTTCAGGTGTGTTTGTAATTGAGAATTGTCTATCGATCAACTCTACTTCCTGGGTATTGGATACCGGATCAGGATCTCATATTTGCAATTCATTGCAGGCACTGAGAAACCGTAGAGTGCTGAAGGAAGGTGATATGACCTTAAAGGTTGCTAACGGAGCTACCGTGGGAGCTGCGTCCGTCGGGGATTATCACCTAGGATTGACGAGTGGACACATTTTGGTTTTACATAACTGTTATTTTGTACCAAGCTTAACGTGTAATATCATATCAGTTTCCTTGTTATCAAATAAAGGTTATGATTTCACGTTTGTAAGAGATGTTGTCAACATCCACCTTAATCATGGTTTGATTGGGTCCGGTACACTAAATAGCGGTATATATGTTTTAAACCAACTCCAAATTTTCAATGTCCAGAACACACTAAAAAGAAAGTCTCCAGATTTAAATAAAGCTTTCTTATGGCATTATAGACTGGGTCACATCAATGAGAGAAGGTTGACTAAGTTGCATAGAGAAGGATATTTGGACTCGTTCGAATATCAAACCTATGACACTTGTCAATCTTGTCTCAAAGGAAATATGACAAAGACTCCATTTACTGGACAAGGAGTAAGAGCGAGCGAGCTCTTAGGACTCATACACAGCGATGTATGCGGTCCAATGTCTACACATGCAAGAGGTGGTTTTTCCTATTTCATTACTTTCACGGATGATTACTCAAGATACGGATTCATTTATCTGATGAAACATAAATCCGAGGCTTTTGTGAAATTCCAAGAGTATAAGAATGAAGTAGAAAACCAAACCGGCAAAAGTATCAAGACACTAAGATCTGATCGAGGTGGTGAATACTTGAGTGCCGAGTTCCTAGGTTACCTAAAGAGAAAGGAATTCTCTCTCAGCTTACTCCTCCATACATTCCACAGCATAACGGTGTATCGGAGAGACGGAATCGAACCCTATTGGATATGGTACGATCCATGATGAGTAATGCCGAGTTACCGCGATCTTTCTGGGGTTATGCGCTAGAATCAGCGGCATATCTTTTGAACATGGTACCTACCAAGACTGTGCCTACCACTCCATATCAGATGTGGAGCGGGAAGAAACCCCATCTACAGTATATAAAGATTTGGGGATGTCCAGCTTTTGTTAAAAAGCAGCATGTGGACAAGCTCGAGGCACGATCAGTAAAGTGTAAGTTTGTAGGATATCCAAAGAACTCCAGGGGATATCTATTCTATTACGCAGAGGAACAAAAGGTTTTTGTTTCTCGTAATGCCCATTTTCTAGAACATCAGTTTTTAGAAAAGAAATCAAGTGGGAGCGAAATAGAACTGGAAGAAATTCCAGAACCACAAACTAATACTGAAAGTTTGGTAGAACCAGAGGTTCAAGAAGAACAGAACATTCCTGCACCCCTCCGCAGGAGGAGTAGGCCGTCTCATCCGCCTGAGAGATACTACGGTTTTCTCATAGATGGGGATAGAGAGGATTGCATCATAGATGATGATGAACCTACTGACTCCCAGCAGGCCATCCAGAGCGGCGACTCGGTACGATGGCTAGATGCAATGCGGACCGAAATGGAGTCCATGTACACCAACAAAGTATGGACTTTGGACTTTGCTCCAGATGGGGTAAAACCCATAGGATGCAAATGGATCTTCAAGAAAAAGATTGGTGTAGATGGACAGGTGGAAACCTATAAGGCTAGACTTGTTGCAAAGGGTTTTCGTCAAAGACCTGGTTTGGACTATGACGAAACTTTTCTCCAGTGGCTATGCTCAAATCCATTCGGGTCCTTCTTGCTATTGCTGCCTTCCATGATTATGAAATCTGGCAGATGAACGTAAAGACGGCTTTTCTGAATGGAAATTTAGAAGAGAGCGTCTATATGGATCAGCCAGAGGGTTTCAATCAGAGTGGGAGCAGCGGGAAAGTATGCAAGCTGCTTAAGTCCATTTATAGACTAAAGCAGGCATCGCGGAGTTGGAACATCTGTTTTGATGAGACAGTCAAAGAATATGACTTTATCAAAAATCCAGATGAACCGTGCATATATAGTAAAGTTGTAGCCAGAAGTGTCGTATTCCTCGTCTTGTACGTGGATGACATTCTATTAATAGGAAATGACATTCCTATGCTACAATCTGTCAAAGGATTCTTGTCACACAGGTTCTCCATGAAAGACCTGTAAGTGCACGGCGGCGCCCCGGCCGTCAATCCGACGGCCAAACGCGGAAACGGTGATTAACTTTAATTTTTGCGGACTTAGCAAAACCGGCACCACCGCGCACTAAACCCCGGATCGTGCCATTAAACTAGTCTAAGCTAACAAGAGGATGGGTTAGAGATGTATACCGAGTGATCCGAGTCCTCCGGTCTTCTCGTCATCATCCCGATCTCCCGCGGAAAGTGTAGTCTCCTTATCGTCGCCTCCTCGCCGGAAAGGGCACCACATCGCCTGCGTCTTTTACGGGCTCCCGCCTCTATACCGAGGCAACTCGGGCATGAAGCCGGCAACTCGACATGCTCAAGATGTGCTGTAGATGATGCTAGTCTTATTTGGGGTTTGTAGTTGCCTTGATGGAGGAATGGAGAATAGAAAAATGGTGCTTGCATTTTTCTAGCAAGAAAATGAGATCATGAATGAAACTCTCAAGATGAAGCTCTCTTTTTCTTCTTCTCTCTTTTTTTTTCTCTCATCAAAAACTTATCATTCCCTTATCAAATGAATGGTGGAGGAAAGAATGTATATGAAGCATGAAGGGAGGTGAGTGTAGGAAGTGAAAAGAGGTGACCACATCCTAGACAAGAAAACATCAACCATGCTTACATCTTAATCATATCATATCTCATTAATGCAAAAGCATGGATGAAAGATATCATAATCAATACAATTGCAAGAAGACCCCTCCACAAATGTTATTTGCACAATTGCAAATAACCCCCTCCATCAGAAAAGTTCGGTAGGGAAAGAACAAAGGAAAACCGGCCGGAACGGAATGCAAACTGGCAACCCCAGAAAACTGGTCCCGTAATAAATTACAGGAAAACCCCGATACTGTGCATACACACCCGCATCTGTATTCCGACCGGATACAAATGCAATGAGACAAAATCTACACTGTACTATACTAGGATCCGGCTTAAACCAAAGCCGGCTAGTAACATCCGTCCGATCCTGATCCGTGCAATACCGCACGTATCTGATCGAACGCTGCCATATAACCATATGGCCACTAGTACAAAACTGTCCGATCCTGATCCATGCAATACCGCACGTATCTGATCGGACCCTGCCATATCTCCATACGGCCTCTACAGCGTTTCGCCCGAAAGCTGAGTAACTGAAAGTGTGGTGGACTCTAAAAACTCGTCAATACTATGGCTGTGGATTTAACCACTAGCACGTCAGAGGTATAAGCCAATACGTGACGGGCCACCAGCTATTGACTAAAAGGGACGTCGATGAGGAAGCTCACCCCGACACCCAACTGAGCCTGTCAGTGACAATATCCGTACAGTCCGGTCCGTTCGTCTATGAGCATCGCATGTCGGGCCTAGGGGGTTGGTAAAAGTCAGACCCCCAAAAGCGGTACAAGTCGTGTCGGAGTGTAGCCCAGAACACCCTGAGATACTACTGGAATACCTACCAGTAAATCTCCTGCCTTGGCCAAGGTCTTCATGTAATGGCTCTCCTAGACACAGCGCGACCTCACCCCCAATACCGGGAGAGACGAAACCCCCGAAGATCCGCTCACTGCCTCCATGTGGCTCGGGACTGTACCCAACTAAAACCTGTTTGCACGACTCCTTTGAGCCGTGGTAGGGTAGTAATCAAAGCACAGTGGGAACTCACACGAGACAAATGACGATCCCCAGGTCGATGAACTAACCTGTACACATGTCACCTGGGAACTGCTATCTGACGTCAGGTATAAGACCAACTAGCATGTTCCCGGCGAGTCCTGTCCGGTGTACTCATAACCCAATGAGCACCTCTATACATCTTAGGTGATCCAACTGACACCAATGGCTTGTGAGACCGGCCACCGCCCCACGTCGGGGTCTCGACTGTATACACTAGTCTACTCTGGAGTATCGATGCCCTGTCTCAAAACTCCTACGACTAGGGACCTTTTAAGGATGTGCTTATAGACTACCAGCTCCCACGTATATGATCGCCCTCATACTGCCGGTAGTCAAGCAAGAATCCTAGGGGCTCTATCAACGTGCAATAGTGATCTGTCATGTCACCTAAAGCAGTACACGATGATAAAGGTAAACCAGATAGCATACTATCATCTCGAGTAAGACTGTCCTACCGGGATAGGTCCTCCCTCAATCATTGCAATCACGTGCCTGTGATCCAATATTTGACTCTGAGGGCACTATCTCCAACAATCTCCCACTTGCACTCAAGACTAATTATTGCGATGTCGCATACTCACAGCCCGTGTGATACCGAACACCCAACTCCTCTACTAGTCAGTCTCACAAAAACCGTTTGTGAAACTATTGCGTTCGAGGAATAGCCTCAGTGAGTGGATCCGCCTAGATGTTTCTTTCTATGTCTCTCTATATCTCAAGTTCGCGGAGAAAGCCATCTCCCGAAATGAGCAATACCTGTCTTAGAATGTCTGGATGTCTGATGGGACCGAGCTCATAAATGAACTCCAAATCCAAACTTCTTAGACTGTATCATCAACTGAACTTAATCAGTATCCTGCGCCATGCCACCCTCAGTATTGCCTTGCACCACCTGTCCAAAATACTGCCCCTCGTCAGAAGGAAAACTATAACTCTGACAACCTCCTTGTCGTCCATGTCACCTTGGAAGCCTGGAATGATAACTGTCTCCCGAATGAGGCTGTCGTTATCATATCCCTAGAACATCCACTTATGTTCTAAAACTGCTTCCGACTGTTCCTCCAGGATTGGATCAATATCAACTTATTGCATCTAGTGCAAGAACAACATTTGGTGTGGTACTTGACTTCTCATGATTGACTCAATTGCCTAAGCAAGTGATCTGCCAATCATGCACATCCCTCTCTACTTTAGTCTATGAGACACCTTTAGAGAGGGTGACTCCATCACCTGCAGGTACACTACCATGCCAGGAGTCGTCCATTCTAAATACTCTTAGAATGCTGTCTAAGTACCCAAATTGGGAAACCACTCAAATCTAGATCTAAAACCATAGATCTAGTAACCAGTATGTCTGATATAATGTCCAAGTCCCTTGTGGAGAAACCTCTGTGTGACGACCAAAGTATAACCGATCGTAGTATAGGAATGTCACTTTCTACTACCTTCTCAACAGATCCATCCCCTATTCTGATGACGTCAAACCTATAACTGTCACATCAGAAATAGATGATCTATCTCCGCTACATCTGCTTTAGTCTATAAATAGACATAAGCCTGATGTCCACCAATGCTTCCGCTGCTCCCACTGACTACGACAACCCTCTGGCAGAGTCATATAGACGTGCACTTCTAAAGCAAGTTTAGAACGACGCTATACTCATCCTCCTGCCGGGTCTCGCAGCCTGGAACAACAACAATGGCAAGTGTGGGTAAACAAGAACTTCCCTGTCACCGTCCTTGAGGCTACCGGAGTACCTCTCGGGTGCCTGAAGTTACCCACCATCCCTGCGGAGTGGCCAATGGAATGTCAAACCAGATTGAATCTTTAGGTTCCTTATCAAATCTTCAGTAATCGTTTGCGGTTCTGGAATCACTTCCAGTTCTACCATACTCCCACTACTGTTTTTGAAAAAATCCATTTTTAATAAAACTGTGGCGAGTCTAGAACAATATTTCTATTGATCTGCCAGATGGTAGAAAGTCAACCCTCGTCATAGCCTAGGTCAACCCACAAACAGCCATTACAGAAACGTGCCTTGAGTTATCCAGAGTCTGGTTTTAATCATAAGCCGGACAACTCCCCGTACCTTAACATCGTTAAGATATGAACTATTCTATATCCAATACAGAACCAGAGGCACTGATTTAATTGAACCAGATTCAAATCATGCAGCTGTCTCCAGTGCATGTCAACTAAAATGGAGAGAGGCCGATCAGCGTTACTCAACTTAGGAATGCTTCCAATTATGAGTAACCTGAAAAAGAAGCAATTTCTCTTTATCATTACTATCAACTGAATACCATACACAAGTATCTACATCTTCGATCACTTTGAAGAATCCCGATACTTGCTACACCTGGTTCTCTACTCTATTCAAATACCTATAACTCCTCAAAACTTAGACCCTGTGTTTCTACGAAACACATGTCTAAGAACTAGAGAAGTTAGAAGTAAACAGAATATAGTAAGAGGACCAACCCCTCTGTCCTAATGGACACTGGACAATATACAATACTCTGTATAAGTCCGCTGAGTCTAACAACTCTTTCACTGTGTGTCGTAGGTTGAAAACTGTACTTATGGTTAAGAAGAATTACACCGCTGTTTAATGCTCCTTACCTAACCATCCACTGATATAGGTAAATGTCATCGACATAATATCAAAAGGTATATCTCACTCTATGAAAATAGACGTACAGATATATCAATTTGAAATTGGTGCACAACAGCGGATATTCAAAACCAAATATTTGCCGACCGGCAAACAGCCCAGATGATCTCCTCAAATATCACCGATTACAACGAATCCCGATATAATGAGGATGATCACCCAATTCCCAATAACTTACTCCCACTCACCATCTGTAAAACCATACAGGTGTGAGAATCAAACCTGGTAAATACATACCCTGGAGCAAGTGTCTAATCAGGAAATCAGTTTTCTTTTAACAGTACACAGTGAAACTGAAACATTGAAATGTTTCGATGGGTATCCCGGTACTCCTAGTAGTGCCTCTTCCATCATCCAGATTCATAACTATAACCGTATAATTCTTTGCCACCTCTCCAAATCCCTTCATATGTCTTTAGTCATTACCTTCTGCACACCCCTTTAGGCCAATTGGTTTTCTTCCTTCCCTACCGTTCGGCACCAGCCTATGGTTTGAAAGAAGACTATCCAATAAGCATAAAGGGTGTACTGTCCTAATCCTAGGAGCACTCGCAACGCGAGAGAAGGTGAAGATAAAAGACACCTGAATGTACTTTATTCCTATTTCTCCTGAACCAGGATCCATCCCCGAACTGGAACAAGTTCCTTTCGAGTTCGTATATAACCATACGATGGATTATCCATTAAAATGGGATCTTCGTAGTGATACGGAGTGTCCTGGAGAAATACAAAGGTGATTTAGGATTGGCGAAGAAATACTTGGTTTGGTCGTGAATAGCAGTCGCAATTTACTTTGCCCTCTTACTAATCCCTTGCTTTGTCTGAACTTAATACCTTCTGTACACCGTTTAGGCTAACTGGTTTTCTTCATTCCCTACCGGTCGGCACCAGCCTATGGTTTGGAAGAAGACTATCCAATTTGCGTAATAGGTGTACTACTCCTAAACCAAGGAGTACTCGCAACATGAGAGAGGGTGAAAAGAAAAGACAACTGAATAATCCTATCCGTTTTCTCCAGAACCGGAAACCATCCTCGAATTCCTTCGAGTTCGTATCTAACCATACGATGGTTTTATCCAATGGAAGTGGACGTTCGTAGTAACACGGGGTGTCCTGGAGAAAAGGGTAAAAGTAGGAGTGGCAATGAGGTCTGCAACTCTGACAATCCAAAAGCCAGTGTTAAGAAGGTTCGGTCAACTTGGTCACTGAGTCATAGTCTTAGGGTCGGGTCAATGGTCGCTGCCAAGAGAGAGAGAAAATAAACACTCAGCGTGCACTCTATCCTAGATCAGAATGGTTATCACTTAATCTAATCTGGAAACCTCCCACTGTACCTCAAATTCTCCTCCAAACCTGAAAGAAGAATTAGTCGGGGTCACCCGAGGAGTAAACTAACTCATCAGTGGGAATCGGGATCCAACTCTCATCGCATGATAACGTGACGGAATCCGCTCACGGTATCACACTCCAGAAGGTATGCGCATATCTGGCAAGTTTCAGTTCTTTTGAAACTCCCGATATGATTTCTGCCCCATGCTCTTATGACCTTGGCGTGAGGTCAAAATATCATAAGTCACATGTCAAGTTCTTCCCATCATTATCCAGGTTAATTTGAACCCACCCGTACATACCCTTGACGTAGACCAAAATAGTAGTACGACTGTCCCAAACCAACGCATCTATCTATGCTGCAGATAAATACCCGGCAGCTACCAAACACTATGCCTTGGCGTGAGGTCAAAATACATAGCATGAATACTACCGAATATTTAACTGAAATGATGGAGGGCTACGAATGGTTTCTGGCGAAAACCTTTAACGTAATGAACTTGATATCGTTGAAGGAACGGATAGCTTTTTAGAAAATATAGTGACGAAAACCTTTACTAAAGAGGTCACTCCCAGTGAAGGGATCTCGGCTCTTTCCCCGTAGAATGAGGTGCAGGATATTCCAACTGAATACCACGGTGCAAAGCAAAAGTAATCAGCTATAGTGAAGTTAATGCCCTGACGCAAACTTCTGTCCAAGGGGTCACTCCCGGTGAAGGGATCTCGGCCCTTGCCTCGTCGATTGAGGAGCAGGATATTCCCAATGAATACCACGATGCAAAACAAAAGAGAACGTCCTTGCAATAACAGCTTTTTGAAAAGTGTTCCAACAACATCAGAATAGGTTTGTTTAACTTGCATTGATCCGAATCAATGCAGTCCCATCATTGATCACACCACAAAGAACGAAAATATACTGACGTACGTATATGCCATCCGCATTCGCCACTGGGTCCCGTCATCGCTCGTTAGGTTAGCTTACTAACGACAGAGCGGGGACTGGACTAGCGCGGATGAAAAACATATACAACATCTACTAATATATATACCAATATATTATATTTCGCTCAAGGCGTGAAAAGAAATGCAACATCACAGAAATGTACAGCATCACAGAACAATACAGATATCTGGGATCCTCGGGTTTCACAGAGCCACTACTGAAACCCGACGTTCCCCTGGTCGTGTGGATAGCCTGTGCAATGAAATCCTAGACCCCTACGGGCGCGGCAAGTCACCCGCCAAAACCTGAAGCGAGGCAGCCCCCTTCAGCTCCGTGAATGGACCACCCAGCACTCCACGGAATCCGGCAACTTGGGCACCCCTCCTGGGTCAACCTGTACCCCCTATGAGTGCGGCGAATAGCCCGCCAATCCCAGAGTGAAGCCCCCTCCGTCCCAATGCCATGAGATGCGGGCTTGTTGCCCTCCAGAACCCGGCTATCCGTGCACCCCTCCGCGGGGTAATCCTAGTACAGAAAGTAAAATATACATACACCGGGTACATCGACCACAACCAGGTCGTGCCCCAAAAGAATAATACAAACAGGCAGTGACGGCGGTCCACAAGTCGGACGCTCGCCCCGCAATATCAAATGTACATAATACAACAACACAGTACTAGCATTGCATCCAGGCTATCCCCCACGACCGATCCGCAACATCACAGCAAATACATAGAACATCAATATGAAAGTCACGTTCGCAAATCCGTCTAACCGGGCTATAGCAGTTAGACCGGATTTACCGATCGAGTGACATTCACGGTCGCAGATATAATGTAAATACTGTGAAAAATGTGTTTAAAATTTTCCGATTGATCAAACTTAACAAGTGGGCCCCCAAACCAATACTGCAGCACTCACAGAAAAACTGGGCCCAATTTTAATATTCCAAAACCCATATTTTAAGCCCACAAGCCCACTGAAAAAATTGATGAAGTGAAGTCTTATTCCTGCGGCGGAAGCGCGGCCAATGAGGGGCTTAGGCCGCCCTTCCGCGGTCGTACGGAAACATCGCTTCACCAAAATTTTGCAGTATTCTTAGAACTCTCTGCACATCACTCTGAGACAACCTGAAAAATTTTTGGACTCAAAAAAAATTCGACAGAAACTGATGTGCATGAAAAATGCGGTTTCGGGATTTTGTTCGATCGGAAACGTAAAACACATTAAACCAAGCTGGACGAAGTTAATGGCGAGGCTCTGATACCAGTGTAAGTGCACGGCGGCGCCCCGGCCGTCAATCCGACGGCCAAACGTGGAAACGGTGATTAACTTTAATTTTTGCGGAATTAGCAAAACCGGCACCACCGCGCACTAAACCCCGGATCGTGCCATTAAACTAGTCTAAGCTAACAAGAGGATGGGTTAGAAATGTATACCGAGTGATCCGAGTCCTCCGGTCTTCTCGTCATCATCCCGATCTCCCGCGGAAAGTGTAGTCTCCTTATCGTCGCCTCCCCGCCGGAAAGGGCAGCACATCGCCTGCGTCTTTTACGGGCTCCCGCCTCTATACCGAGGCAACTCGGGCATGAAGCCGGCAACTCGACATGCTCAAGATGTGCTGTAGAATATAGTGTAGATGATGCTAGTCTCATTTGGGGTTTGTAGTTGCCTTGATGGAGGAATGGAGAATAGAAAAATGGTGCTTGCATTTTTCTAGCAAGAAAATGAGATCATGAATGAAACTCTCAAGATGAAGCTCTCTTCTTCTTCTTCTCTCTTTTTTTTCTCTCATCAAAAACTTATCATTCCCTTATCAAATGAATGGTGGAGGAAAGAATGTATATGAAGCATGAAGGGAGGTGAGTGTAGGAAGTGAAAAGAGGTGACCACATCCTAGACAAGAAAACATCAACCATGCTTACATCTTAATCATATCATATCTCATTAATGCAAAAGCATGGATGAAAGATATCATAATCAATACAATTGCAAGAAGACCCCTCCACAAATGTTATTTGCACAATTGCAAATAACCCCCTCCATCGGAAAAGTTCGGCCGGGAAAGAACAAAGGAAAACCGGCCGGAACGGAATGCAAACTGGCAACCCCAGAAAACTGGTCCCGTAATAAATTACAGGAAAACCCCGATACTGTGCATACACACCCGCATCTGTATTCCGACCGGATACAAATGCAATGAGACAAAATCTACACTGTACTATACTAGGATCCGGCTTAAACCAAAGCCGGCTAGTAACATCCGTCCGATCCTGATCCGTGCAATACCGCACGTATCTGATCGAACGCTGCCATATAACCATACGGCCACTAGTACAAAACTGTCCGATCCTGATCCATGCAATACCGCACGTATCTGATCGGACCCTGCCATATCTCCATACGGCCTCTACAGCGTTTCGCCCGAAAGCTGAGTAACTGAAAGTGTGGTGGACTCTAAAGACTCGTCAATACTATGGCTGTGGATTTAACCACTAGCACGTCAGAGGTATAAGCCAATACGTGACGGGCCACCAGCTATTGACTAAAAGGGACGTCGATGAGGAAGCTCACCCCGATACCCAACTGAGCCTGTCAGTGACAATATCCGTACAGTCCGGTCCGTTCGTCTATGAGCATCGCATGTCGGGCCTAGGGGGTTGGTAAAAGTCAGACCCCCAAAAGCGGTACAAGTCGTGTCGGAGTGTAGCCCAGAACACCCTGAGATACTACTGGAATACCTACCAGTAAATCTCCTGCCTTGGCCAAGGTCTTCGTGTAATGGCTCTCCTAGACACAGCGCGACCTCACCCCCAATACCGGGAGAGACGAAACCCCCGAAGATCCGCTCACTGCCTCCATGTGGCTCGGGACTGTACCCAACTAAAACCTGTTTGCACGACTCCTTTGAGCCGTGGTAGGGTAGTAATCAAAGCACAGTGGGAACTCACACGAGACAAATGACGATCCCCAGGTCGATGAACTAACCTGTACACATGTCACCTGGGAACTGCTATCTGACGTCAGGTATAAGACCAACTAGCATGTTCCCGGCGAGTCCTGTCCGGTGTACTCATAACCCAATGAGCACCTGTATACATCTTAGGTGATCCAACTGACACCAATGGCTTGTGAGACCGGCCACCGCCCCTCGTCGGGGTCTCGACTGTATACACTAGTCTACTCTGGAGTATCGATGCCCTGTCTCGAAACTCCTACGACTAGGGACCTTTTAAGGATGGGCTATAGACTACCAGCTCCCACGTATATGATCGCCCTCATACTGCCGGTAGTCAAGCAAGAATCCTAGGGGCTCTATCAACGTGCAATAGTGATCTGTCATGTCACCTAAAGCAGTACACGATGATAAAGGTAAACCAGATAGCATACTATCATCTCGAGTAAGACTGTCCTACCGGGATAGGTCCTCCCTCAATCATTGCAATCACGTGCCTGTGATCCAATAATTGACTCTGAGGGCACTATCTCCAACAAGACCTGGGTGATGCCTCTTACATTCTGGGGAACCGGATCTATCGTGATAGATCCAAGAGGATGTTGGGACTTTCGCAGTCCAGGTATATCGACACTGTACTGAAAAGATTCAGTATGGGAGATTCTAAGCGCGGTAATCTACCGGCTTGTCACGGAATCACCCTCTCCAAAGAGATGTCTCCCAAGACTGATTTGGAAAGGGAACGCATGTCTATTATACCCTATGCTTCTGCGGTAGGCTCTATAATGTATGCGATGTTGTGTACCAGACCAGATGTAGCTTACGCACTAAGCGTGGTAAGCCGGTATCAGTCTGACCCAGGAGAGAAGCACTGGATAGCAGTAAAGAACATTCTCAAGTACCTGAGAAGGACTAAGGAGATGTTCTTGGTTTACGGCGGAAAAGACCTCAGGTTGGAGGCCTTTGCTGATTCCGGCTTCCAGAGTGATAAGGACGATTCCAAGTCCATGTCGGGTTATGTCTTTACCCTCAATGGAGGGGCGGTGTGCTGGAAGAGCTCCAAGCAGGACACCGTTGCTGACTCAACGATGGAAGCGGAGTATATAGCTGCTTGCGATGCCGCAAAAGAAGCAGTCTGGATGAAGAAGTTCCTAACAGAACTTCAGGTGGTTCCTACCATAGTTGATCCAATACCTCTATATTGCAACAACAACGGAGCTATAGCTTTAGCGAAGGAACCAAGGTCCCATCAGAAGTCCAGACACATCTTGAGGCGGTATCACCTGATCAGGGAGATCATTGATCGTCAGGAGATTGAGGTTCGGAGAGTTGCTTCAGAAGAGAACATTGCTGATCCATTCACGAAGGCCCTACCTCAGATTCAGTTCGAGAGGCTACTCGAGATCATTGGTCTTCGATATGCCAGTACATGGCCCTAGTGCAAGTGGGAGATTGTTAGTGTTTATGCCCTAGAAGGCCATTATTGTATCATACCAGTTTGTATATTACTTAATGGAAGCTTGGGATATTCACATGTATATAACAGTCTTGCTAAACATGGTAGTATGCTACTTGGTTTTTCTATCTTAATATGTGAGTGTACGTATTGATAGAGCTCTTAGGATCTTGCTTGACTACCAGCGTTGTGATGGCAGTCACACTAGTGGGGGCTGGGTAGTCTACAAGCACATCCTTATTCAGGTCCCTAGTCGTTGGATTATCGAGACAGAGCATCGATACTCCGGAGTAGACTAGTGTGTACGCTTCTCATCCCAGTTGGGGAGATGGTCTGTCCCACAGCCGTCAGTACGTCGTACTGGAGATAGTATACAGGTGCTCGTTGGGTTACGGG
The DNA here is from genome assembly GCA_030015575.1 of Agapanthus africanus. Classification (NCBI taxonomy): domain Eukaryota; kingdom Viridiplantae; phylum Streptophyta; class Magnoliopsida; order Asparagales; family Amaryllidaceae; genus Agapanthus; species Agapanthus africanus. The sequence continues at coordinate 517,943,692 of JASDDO010000014.1, forward strand.
TACACCGGACAGGACTCACAGGGAACTGTTGGTTGGTTTTATACCAGTCGTCAGTGAACAGTTCCCAGGTGACATGAGTACAGCATAGTCCGCAGACTTGACACTGCTACTTCGCCTCGAGTGTGTCCCACTGTTCTTAGATCGCTACCCTACCACGGCTCAAAGGAGTCGTGCAAACAGGTAGCAGTTGGGTGCAGTCCCGAGCACTTGGAGGCAGTGGCGGTTAGACAGGATTCGTCCCTCCCGGTATTGGGAGTAGATATCGCGCTGTGTCAGAGAACCATTACGCAAAGTCCCTGGCCAAGGAAAGCGAGATTTGCTGGTAGGTTCCAGTAGTTTCTCAGGGTGTAATGGGCTTCCCTCCGACACGACTTATACCGCTATTAGGGGACTGACGCTTGCCGCCCCGTAGGCCCGATATGCGATATTCTTGGATGAACGGACCGGACTGTATGGAGATTGTCACAGCAGGCTCAGTAGGAATTCAGATGGGTTTCCTCATCGGCATTCTTATCGACAACTACCTGGGGACCGTTACGTACAGCTAGTGCCGCTTGCGGTCTGTGGTTAAACCCACTGCCAGCGTAGTAGTCGAGTCTCTAGAGTCCCACACAGAGAGTTTCCTACTCCAGGCGAAACGATATAGCGGTCGTATGGTTTTACGACAAAGGGTTCGAACGCGTATGTGTGTTTACACACTTACATCGTTTGGACAGTTTTTACCAGTCGGCTTTAGTTTAAGCCAGTTACTGGTATCCGGTTATTGGATTTATACAGTCTAAAGTTTTTCCGTATTTTTGCGGATCGGATGGGCGTTCTCGTAATTACGCGAGAAGCTTCTAGAAGATGGTGACTAAGGAGGTTTAGGTGTCATATGCATTAAATGGGTTTAGTGAGTCATGAGAGTGATTCATACATATCATTAATGCATGATAAATGCTTAATGAGTCATGGTTATGAATCACCATTAGATATTTATGAAACTTGATTATTCATCATTTGTTTTCTTTTATTGATGAATTTTAAAGTTTCATATATGTTATGATAACTTACTATTCTCACTTGATAATTATATTCACATTCTCTCTCCTCAAGCTCTCTCTCTTCAAACCCTAATTCTCACCCCTCATGTGTTGAGAACAAGGATTAGTTAGACTAAACAATCCATAACCCTCACTCTATTTCACTCTATCTTCTTTGATTAGCAATCCAAGAAGGTTAGTTGCCTCAAGTTTAGAGGCTAAGCTTGGAGTTTTGCTCTCGGGTGGATCATCTACTGCATCGAGAAGGCCGAGGAGGACGAGGAGATCGTAAAGCCGAAGGACTTGGTTCGAAAGGTATAATCCCTAAGCATAGTAGTTTAGAACAATTATGTGTTTGGTTAGTTATCGTTTAGCTTCGATTTAAGCGGTTAGTCGATGTTCGTTCACTAAACAAGTTCGTTTTTGAAAATTCCGCCTCCCCACAAGTATTGGGGTGTAGTACATCGACTTACAGTACACTTATGCCATCCGCATTCTCCTCGATGTCCCCTCGTGCACCGTTAGGTTAGGTAACTAACGGCAGAGCGGGGCAGGGCTAGCGCGGGTGTAAAACATAAGTAACGTCTATATAATATATCATATATACTATATATTAAATCTATCACAGAATATCACATGATCACATCACAGATAACGCAGCAGAAAATATCATATGAAATATTGGATATACTAGGACGTCCCTGTTTTTAATACGAGCCAGTATAAAACACGGATTCCACGGTCGTGATGAATAGCCAATCCCACACCCCTAGACCCCTACGAGAGCGGCAAGCAACCCTACCAATTCTAGGGTTAGGAGACCCGGACTCGACTCCTCGAGTTGGTCTCCCACTGGACCCCAGAACCCGGTTACTTGTGCTCCCCTCCTTGGGTCTATCCTAATGCGGAAAAGTAAATAATATACAAATGGTGACAACATCCGCAACCTGGAAGTGCCCCAATAAAAGAATATTACATACAAGTTTTTACATGAATGAAAATGAAAAACACCCATCTCACATAAAAAACCCCGGCTATTCGAACACGACGATCCAATATAACATATCCAGCAACACATAACATCACATGTCATCAACGTAAGTAAATATGCGCATCCCAATTTTCGTTGACATATAGCAACGAAACCGGCTATATCACATATTACACTTACGGTCACAGAAAAGAAAGTGTAAAACTACAACAGTTGGAATCCGCAACCTCTTTAGACATCGCATGCCTAATCAAATGAATTCCTTAGACAAAACATGCCTAACAATTATAAACCCCGCATTTCAGTCTCATTTATCGAAAACTCTTTTCAATATCGAGTCGGGCAATTCAACAAGATTCCCGACATTCTGATCGAATGCTCGTCGCAAACTTTAGTAGGCGGCCGCACCCCCGATACCGTCGACGAAGTGCACCAAGGCGGAACACCGCTGCCGCGAGCACCCGAACGGATGCTTTCGGCGACGGGCTTCTCCTACAGTCACTTGGTCGGGGCTATGGGGCGAGGCTGTCTATTAAGTTTACCCGGCGAGTATCCGCGTACACTACGTGATTGCGACGGACTTTTGATCGCATCAAAATTCCATGGCAACCGATCAAGTGAGACTAAACTGCTATGTTTATAACATTCATCCAGTCATCTCATAACTATTTGCGAATTCCAATTATTGTATCACAATCCGGATAAGATAGAAAATGTTAAATTTTCCGATCGAACAATCGAACACCCAAGTTTTTCCGATACAGCTCAACACATGAAATAAGTCTAAAAACATTCAGTTCGTGCCTCAGTACCAACGGTCCAGCCGTAGAAGGGTCAAGCCAACGCCTCACATGTGGCACGCCGTATTGCCCCAAACCCTAAGGTTCAAAGGGCAGTTCAAGACGGTCACATAATCGAGTTAAGGTTTGTTTTCTTCTAGAGGGACCATCGCATTACTTGCACTACTTAGAACGTGATTAAACTACAGAAATATCCAACAATTGGAAATTTCCCGGCAGGGGAATAAGTGGGTATTTATATCCGGTCGAACTTTTTAACATATTCAAAAATTATCCGGAAAAAAAATACACAGACAAAATTAGACAATCCGATCGAAACACCGAGTCCCCAATACAACCCAGAAAATTCAACTCTTGAATAAATATCAAAAATTCCCAGAAAAACCAGCAACAAAATATAAGAATTACTGTGCAGGAAAAATTGTCTGAAGAGACCAAGTTGCCGCGGAACCGCCGCATTAGGCATGCCAATGCCGCGGTTCCGCCGCACTATTATCGATTCAGGGGTCCCGTTTTATACAGTAATTCTTAGTATCTTCTACTGAGTTTTCTGCATATTTTTAATTCTCAAAAAACCACGATTTCAGAAAATGTCCAGAGAGCATTTTTGGGTTTGGGTTTCGGTTCGATCGGACTTCTAACTCCGTCTACGCATCGCCTAAGGCTCTAGCTAGGCTCTGATACCACTGTAGGGTTCCTAGGCACACTAATGAAGTCTCACAAGGCATCAAACATGGCTAATTTATATTTTATGAGTGCCGAGAAACCCTAACACAGATCGTTAACTAGATATATAGGCTATACGATGCAAGTTAACGACTTTAACTTAAAAGGAAAGGGGGTACAACCTTTGTAGATCCGATCCACCACTTCCTAAGCTCCGCGATGATGTCCCTCCACTGTGCAAATCAGATTCCGGACTCTAGCATCGGCTTCATCGGAAAATTGGGCGGGCTTGGTCGTCGGCTTTGATGCCGAAGATGATCCACGTCGAGGCATCACAAGATCAAACTCCCACTTCACCAAGTCATGAAACTTGTGAAGGAAACACCCTATACTACTTGGCAAGAGGTAGAGGATGAAGAAATAGGAAGTGGGTTCACTTTGGAATTGGATTTCTCACATGATTTCATCACTTGCCATTGATGAGGCAAGCTTTTCTTTCTTGCTCATGAAGAAGAAGATGAAGAAAAGAATATGATAAGTGTTAAAGAATAATTGAAAAGAATTGATTCTTATCATATTCTAACCTTAGTTAAGTGTAGAGAATAGACTAGGGTTAGTTTAAATGGTTAGGGTTAAGGATGAGAACAAAAAGGTCATTTAGTCAAAGCTTCATGAAGCTTCAACTAAAACCAAATCAAGCCACCATTCATTTATCTTTCAATTTATTCAAAATGAATAAACAAATAAGATAAATGAATAAGTAAAACCCTAATCAACAACTTAACCATGGTTTAATTCTTTACACTTAACCAAATAAGCATGTATCATCAAACATGATACAATCAAGTACACAAAAGTATATCACATATACAACTTGCACAAATCAAGTGAGAAAATCCACTTAAAGTGAACTAATACTAGTTGATGCAAAGTAATATATCAAATATATAATTATACATTAAATCATTAAATCAACACTTGATTTAACGATCCGGTCATATCGCATATAACCGACCAGTATCCTATGTATCGGCTTATCGAATCAATCCTTGATTCGATAACTAGGTTATATCGCATATAACCAGTCGATACATTAATCGCAAGAATGGAATGCGGTATCACATACACGCATTATTCTCGGTCCCGCACATATCTCATATGCGCTCCTATTTCGTTTCGCTTGAGCCAGGAAACCTCTGTGTAGGACTCTAAAGACTCGTCAATACGCCGGTAGCAGATGATGATCATATCAAACATCCACAAGCCGCAAGCGGTCTGCTAAACGTAACGGCCACCCGGGTATTGTTAGTTATATGTATGCCCTAGAGGCCATTACTGTACATAGGATGTATTTTGTAGTGGATGCTGGGACATATATAGGGAGGACTTTCTTGCTCGACATGATAGTATGCTATCTGGTTACACTTTACCTTAACGTGTACACTGATTGTCTCTCTGTTACATGTTGGTAAAGCCCTTAGGATGTGTGCTTGACTACCTGGACTATGATGCGGATCATATTAGTGGGGACATGGTAGTCCATAAGTACATCCTTCAAAGTCCCTAGTCGTGGGTGTATCGAGACAGGGCATCGATATACCAGAGTAGACTAGCGTATACCTTCTCGACCCATACAGATGGGCGATGGATGATCCCATATCCATTGGTGTTTGACATCAGAGATCATATATGGGTGCTCAGTGGAGACTGGGTACACTGGACGGACTCGCCGAGAACTCCCAGATGGTACTATACCTTACGTCAGATGGCAGTTCTCTGGTGACACTGGTACGGAGTAGTCTGTTGACCCGAGATCGTCATAGAGTCTTGTGTGGTTCCCACTGTGCTTTGATTTCCACCTTACCACGTCCAAGAGGGCGTGCAAAACGGTGGCTTTTGGGTACAGTCCCGAATCACATGGAGGCAATGAGCGATAGGAGGGGATTCGTCTCTCCCGGTATAGGGAGTTGATGTTGCGCTGTGTTCGATTGGCTATAACCGGAAATCCCTGGCCAGGGTTGCTGAGATTTACTGGTAAGTGTTACCTGTAGTTTCTCGAACTGTTATAGACCTCATATCGACACGACTTATCGAGCTATTGGGGTCTGACGTTTACCACCCCTAGGCGAGATATGCGACATATCAGACGATCAGACCGGACTGTACGGTAAGTGTTACTGGTTGGATTCACAGGAGTGTGAGCGGGCTTGCTCGTCGATCTTCTCATAGCTCAATGCCCGGGTGGCCGTTACGTTTAGCAGACCGCTTGCGGCTTGTGGGTGTTTGATATGATCATCACCTGCTGCCGGCGTATTGACGAGTCTTTAGAGTCCTACACAGAGGTTTCCTGGCTCAAGCGAAACGAAATAGGAGCGCATATGAGATATGTGCGGGACCGAGAATAATGCGTGTATGTGATACCGTATTCTATTCTCGCGATGAATGTATCGAATGGTTGTATGCGATATAACCTAGTTATCGAATCAAGGATTGATTCGATAAGCCGATACATTGGATATTAGTCGGTTATATGCGATATGACCGGATCGTTAAATCAAGTGTTGATTTAATGATTTAATGTATAATTATATATTTGATATATTACTTTGCATTAACTAGTATTGGTTCACTTTAAATGGATTTTCTCACTTGGATGTACAAGTTGTATATGTGATATACTTTTTGTGCAAATGATTGTATCATGTTTGATGATACATGTTTACTTGGTTAAGTGTAAAGAATTAAACCATGGTTAAACTAATGATTAGGGTTTTGTTTTTCTATTACTTATTTATTCATTTATTTATTTGTTTATTCATTTTGGAAAATAAATGGCATAAAGAGAAAATGATGGCTTTCTTTGTTTGCATCTTGAAGCTTCATGAAGCTTTGACTAAGTGACCATTTTGTCTCATGCTTAACCCTAACCACTCCATTTAACCCTAGTTCATTCTCTACACTTGACCATGGTTGATATTATGATAAGTATTCTTTTTCTTTTCCATTTTAATTAACTTATCATATTATCATCTTCATCTTCTTCTTCTTCTTCAAGGAACAGATAGCAGCAGATAGCTACCGCACACTACACCTTGACGAGAGCCAACAAATGTAGCACGAATACTATATACAACTTATCTGAAATGACGGAGGGTTACGACAGGTTTTTCTGAAAACCTATTGCGTAATGAACTTGATATCGTTGTAGAATCGAGTGATTTAAAATGGAGTGTTTTTGAGGCTTTTCTAGTTTTTCTAAAGGGGTCACTCCCGGTGAAGGGATCGTCGGCCCTTTCCTCATCGAATAAGGTGCAGGATATTTCACAAATACCAATATGCAAAGCAAGAACTATAGAAGTAATCAAAAGTCAAACCGAGTTTGTAGCATCTGCCAGTTATTGCTAAAGGAGTCACTCCCGGTGAAGGGATCTCGGTCCTTTCCTTATCGAATAAGGTGCAGGATGTTCTACAAGGAACACCGCTATGCAGAGCAAGAACTAGAGCTACCAGTTTTTAAAACAAGTTTCTACAACATCTTAGGTTTCTTTTATTTCATTAATCTCATTAATGAAGTCCCATTTTAATATGCTTCACAAGCATCACATTTGAAACGAAATCTGCAATATAACATATATCTCATATATATAATATAAACATTCGTCTCAGGCAGTAATATAATCTCATCACAGAACATTGCAGCAGAAGAACATATATGAAATATTGGATATACTAGGACGTCCGTGTTTTCAATACGAGCCTGTATAAAACACGGATTCCACGGTCGCGATGAATAGCCAAACCCACATCCCTAGACCCCTACGAGAGCGGCAAGCAACACTGCCAATTCTAGGGTTAGGAGACCCGGTCTCGACTCCTCGAGATGGTCTCCCACTGGACCCTAAAACCCGGTTAATTGTGCTCCCCTCCTTGGGTCTACCTAATGCGGAAAAGTAAATAATATACAACGGTGATATCTTCCGCAACCTGGAAGTGCCCCAATAAAAGAATATTACATACAAATGAATTTTACATGAATGAAAAAGAAAAAACTCTCATCTCACATAAAACCCCGGCTATTCAAAACGCGACGATCCAATATAACATATCACAGCAACACATAATATCTCATATCATAAACGTAAGAAAGTATGCGTATCCCGATTGTCGTTGATGTATAGCAACGAAGCCGGCGATACACCACATACTATGCTTACGGTCACAGAAAAGAAAGTGTAAAACTACAACAGTTGGAATCCGCAACCTTCTTAGACATCGCATGCCTAACCAAATGAATTCCTTAGACATCGCATGCCTAACAATTATAATCCCCGCATTTTAGTCTCATTATCGAAAACTCTTTTCAATATCAAGTCGGGCAATTCAACAAGATTCCCGACGTCCTGATCGAATGCTCGTCGCAAACTTTAGTAGACGGCCGCACCCCCGGATGCCGTCGACAAAGTGTACTGAGGCGGAACACCGCTGCCGCAAGCACCCGAACGGATGCTTTTGGCGACGGAGTTCTCCTACAGTCACTTGGTCGAGGCTATGGGGCGTAGCTGTCTATTAAGTTTACCCGGCGAGTATCCGCGTACGCTACGTGATTGCGACAGACTTTTGATCACATCGAAATTCCGTGGCAACCGATCATCTGAGACTAAACTGCTATGTTTATAATATTCAAATCAGTTATCTCATAACTACCTGTGGATTCCAAATATTGTATCACATTCCAGATAAATAGAAAAAGTTAAACTTTCCGATCGAATCATCAAGAACCCAAGATTTCCCCAATATATCTCAACACTTGAAAACAGTTTAAAAACATCCATCACATGCCACAGTACCAATGATCCAGCCGTAGAAGGGTCAAGCCAACGCCTCACATGTGGCACGCCGTACTGCCCCAAACCCTAAGGTTCAAAGGGCAGTTCAAGATGGTCACATAATCGAGTTAAGGTTTGTTGTCTTCTAGAGGGTCCACCGAGTTACTTGCATGACTTAGAACATTCTTAAACACGAGAAAAAATCCAACTTTTGTAAAATTTTCCGACAGGGGAAAAAGTGAGTTATTGATATCCGTTCGAACCTTTTAACAGTTTCTAAAAATTATCCGGACAAAACTAAACAAAGTTAAAATATTCGATCGAATCTTTAATTCCCCAATACAACCCAGATAATTCAACAGTTGAATAAATATTAAACATTCCCAGAAAATACAACATTAAAAAATAGGAGTTACTGTGAAACGCACGTGCCAAGAATCGACCATGTGGCCGCGGAACCGCCGCACAAGCTGGGGTGGGGCCGCGGTTCCGCGGCTCTTTGGTCGAATTGCGCTCACGTGCTTCACAGTAATTCTTGTAATTACCTGCTGTAATTTTTGGATATTTTTAATATGGAAAAATCACAGTTTTGAAAAAATTTCCAGAAAGTGGGTTTTATCGGGTTTTCCGGGTTCGATCGGACTTTAAACTTCGTCTAGACTTCGCCTAAAGCTCTAGCTTGGCTCTGATACCACTGTAGGGTTGCTAGGCACGCGCACAAGGGTCTACGAGGCATCAACCATGCCCGATTTAAAAATTAGCCGTGCCGAACAACCCGAATACGGAACTTTAAACTAGAGATTAGGCGAAAACAAGCATGCTAAACACTTTAACACTAAGTGAGAGGGATTACAACCTTTGTAGATCCGGTCCTTCACTTCATATGCTCCATGTTGTGGTCCCTTCGCTGCGATCATCGGGATCCGGACTCTCGAGAGGTTCCACGACGAGAAAGACGCAACCTTTGCTTCCGATCTTCGATACTAAGATGATCTACCTTGAAGTTTCTTTAACACAAGATAACACTCATGAAATGATGTGAACACCCTCATCTAAATGGCAAGGGAAGATGAGGATGATGAAGTAGGATTTTTGCTCTCATTATTTATATTTTTCTCACAATTATTCATCACTTTGGAAAAATCAAGCAAGCTTTTTCTTGAAGAGTGAAGGAAGAAGAAAATGAATAATGTTGATCAATCCTTTTGTGATGAATAGAAAGAATGTTATCATAATCATTTATGCAACCATGGTTGTAGTAACCATTGTAGAGAGTTTACTAGGGTTAGGGTTTGGGTTAGGTCAAAGAGTGAGTCACTTGTAAATATCTATCATAATATCTTAACAAAGACAAAGTAAAGCTTCTAGAATCAACTAGAAGGTTTAACCCTAATCCAAACCCTAATCATGTTTAAACTCCTCTAAACATGTTGCATTAATAATTATAATATGTTACAATATTATATATCACATATACAATATTTATTGTAACAAAATAAAATAATACATTTAACATATATCGCATATATATCAATGTATTACCCGAGTGAGAAAAAGAATCTTTTAGTGAGCAAATATTAGTTAATGTAATTTAATATATCAAATATATTATTATACATTAAATTATCGAATCAACACTTGATCCGACAATCCGGCTATATCGCATATAACCGACTAATATTTATCCGTACCGATTCATCGAATCAACACTTGATCCGATGACCCGGCTGATATCAAATATCGCGAGAATATAATACGGTATCACATATCGCATTATCCTCGGTCCCGCACATATCACATATGTGCTCCTACTCCGTTTTGCCTGAGTCAAGAAACCTCTGTGTAGGACTCTAAAGAATCGTCAATACGCCGGCAGTAGGTGATGATCATATCAAACACCCACAAGCTGCAAGCGTTCGACTAAACGTAACAGCTACCCAGGTATTGAGCGCTCAGAAAATCAACAAGCAAGCCTGTAACTTCTCCTGTGAATCCAAACAGTAACACTCCCGTACAGTCCGGTCTCGTCGTCTGATATGTCGCATATCTCGCCTAGGGGTGGTAAACGTCAGACCCCAGTAGCTCGATAAGTCGTGTCGATTTGAGGTCTATAACAGTTCGAGAAACTACTAATAACACTTACCAGTAAATCTCAGCAACCCTGGCCAGGGATTTCCGGTTATAGCCAATCGAACACAGCACAACATCAACTCCCTATACCGGGAGAGACGAATCCCCTCCTATCGCTCATTGCCTCCATATGATTCGGGACTGTACCCAAAAGCCACCTTTTTGCACGCCCTCTTGGACGTGGTATGATGGAAATCAAAGCACAGTGGAAATCACACAAGACTCTATGACGATCTCGGGTCAACAGACTACTCTGTACCAGTGTCACCGGAGAACTGCCATCTGACGTATGGTATAATACCATCTGGGAGTTCTCGGCGAGTCCGTCCAGTGTACCCAGTCTCCACTGAGCACCCGTACACCATCCTTGATGTCAAACACCGATGGATATGGGATCATCCATCGCCCATCATATGGGTCAAGATGCGTATACGCTAGTCTACTCTAGTGCATCGATGCCCTGTCTCGATACACCCTCGACTAGGAACAGTTATAGGATGTACTCGTCGACTACCGTGGCCCCACTAGTATGATCTCATCATAGTCCCAGTAATCGAGTACATATCCTAAGGGCTTTATCAACATGTAATATAGAGACAATTAGAGTACATGTTAAGATAAAGTACAACCAGATAGCATACTATCATGTCGAGCAAGAAAGTCCTCCCTATATATGTCCCAGCATCCACTACAATATACACCGTATGTACAGTAATGGCCTCTAGGGCATACATATAACTAACACTTTTGATTCTACAACGATATCAAGTTCATTACGCAATAGGTTTTCTGAAAAACCTGTCGTAGCCCTCCGTCATTTCAGATAAGTACTAGTTAGTATTCGTGCTACGTTTGTTGACTATGTTAAGGCGTAGTGTGCAGTAGCTAATTAGGGCTTATCTGCATAAGCATATGATGTGATTGGATTAGGGTAGTCGTGCGACTTTGTTGACTATGTTAAGGGTCGTGCGGGTGGGTTTAATTCAATCGGGAAATGACGGGTTGAACTTGACTAGCACTTATGATTTGTTGACTATGTTAAGGTCATATAGCTGCTAGGGGCAAAATATTATCGGGAATTTCAAGTGTTGAAATTTGCAATGAGATTGCATACCTTCTATGAGATAGTTGGATCCCGATACCCGCTGCGAGTAAGAGTTACTCCTGGGAGAGTTTTACACATTACAATTAGCCGATCAAGTAGGTGTCTAGAAAGGTGTTAACGAGGTTACGCCTCTGGGAAAATGAGGTTTACATTAATTAGGTTCGTGCGAAAGCACGGGGGACCTCCCTCAAAGTACCGACACTGGCCTGGCTGAAAGATTGGCGAACTTGTAGTGTGTAATTAATCCCGGCTAGTTTTTCCTTTTAGGGTTTGAAGGAAGATTTGATAAAAAGCAGTGGGAGCCATCCTGATTAGATAAAATAATAACCAATCTATTCTTGCTAGAGCGCACGCTGAGTGTTTTCTTCTCTCTCTCTCCTGGTAGCGACCATATCACGCCTTAATCAAGATAATAATACGGATTATTGACCGAACCCGCTTGTTATACTGAGCTGGGGAACGTTGGTCCCGCTCCAACTTATAATTGTTATAAGACAGAGCAGGAAATTGGGGATTACCAGAATTCCCGTGCCGCCCAAACGAAGATAGTGCATGCTGATGCATCATCTTCGGGTGTGTTCATTATACAGAACTGTTTCTCAGTATCCTCCGCATCCTTGGTATATGATACCGGATCAGGATCCCAGATATGTAATCTGTTACATAGGGCTACAAAAGGGTAGAAAAACTGAGAACGGGTGATAAGTTTCATGAGGTAGAAAACGGGGCAAGTGTTGCAGCCAAGTCTGTTGGTCACTGTCACCCTGTATTGTAATACATTGATTCTGAACGAATGTTATTAGATACCGAACCTGATATACAAAATCATATCAGTCTCTTTATTAAGGAAAGAAATGATAAAATTTTGTATTGTTGGATAATGTTTTGAACATTTCCTAAATCAAAAGTTGATCGGTTCAGGCACGTTATCTAAAAGCATTAACGTTCTAAATCAAACTACAGTTCTTAGTATACTGAACACACACAAGAGGAAGAGCTCAGAAATGAACGGATCCTTCTTGAGGTATTGTAGACTGGGTCATATCAATGCGACCCGTCTAGCTGGAGTTACATTTAGATGCATATTTAAATCAGTTTGAATTTACATCTTATGAAACTTGCCAGTCATGTCACAAAGATAAGATGACCATAGCTCTGTTTATTGGAAACAGAGAAAGAGATAGTGAACTCTTAGGATGATACATGTTGATGTATGTAGGTCCCCTGTCTACACATACCAAGACAGGTTCTTTGTACTTGATTAAATTCTCTGATGATCTTTCGAGATTCAGACCTATGTTCCTGTTGAAACACAAGTCTGAACCTTTTGAGATATTCACAGAATATAAGTTAGAAGTAGAGAACCAAAATATGGGTATAAGTATTATGTCCTATGATGAGATCAAGGAGGAGAATACTTGAGCACGGAAATCCTGGACTATTCTAAAGGAGAATGAGATTCTCTCTCAGCATTACTCCTTCGTATACACCATAGCACGATGGTATATCGGGGCGGAGCAAACACACCCTATATGATAAGGTGTGCTCTATGATGAGTACTACTGAGTTACCTATTTCCTTTTGGGAGTTATGCACTTGAGAAGCTGCATACCTATTGAATAGGGTTCCAATCAAATCAGTTGCCTACCATCTCATATGTGATATGGAAAGGGAAGAGCCCATATCTTAAGTTAGTTGAGATTTGGGGTTGTCCGGCCTATGTCTAAAAGCAAAATCCAGACAAGCTCGAGGCAAGGTCAGTTATGCAGAACTGGAAAGGTTCCGGCTATGCAAACTACAGCAGATGATTTGGTACAACCAAAGGATTCAGTAGATACCAACGAACCTCAGCCTCTCCGCCGATCTAGTAGGGTTCCTCACCCACCTGAGAGATACTTTGGTTTCTCTATGACAGTGGGAGCGAAGATTGCATCATGAGATGATGACCCAACTAGTTTCGAGCTGGCCATCAGGAGTGAGACTCTGTAAGAATGGCTGGATGTTTATCGATCTGAGATGGAATCCTTATACACCAACAAAGTATGGACTTTGGGTGCTATATCTGAAGGGTTAAATCCCCATCAGGAGCAAGTATATCTTGAGAAGATTACTTGGTGTAGATGGAAAAGTTGAGACTTTCAAAGCTAGACTTGTTATAGGTTTTCGTCATCGACCAGGCTTGGATAGTGATGAAACCTTTTCAAGTAGCTATGCTTAAGTCCATCCAGATCCTACTTGTTACGGCTACATACCATGACTACGATATCTGGTGGTTGGGTGTCATGACTGCTTTTCTAGATGGTGTTTTAGAAGAGTGCGTCTGTAAGTACACAGCCAGAGGGCTTCGAAGATAGTAGGAGCAGCGGAAACGTGTACAAGATGCTTTATAGGATAAAGCAGGCATCGCGGAGTTGGAACATCTGTTTTGATAGATAGTCAAAGAGTTTGACATCATCAAAATGGTAGATGAACCTTGTATAAACAAAAAGGTAGTAGGGAGTATGGTGGTGATCCTCGTAGAGTACGTGGATGACATACTCTTGATAAGAAAGGAGTTTCTTATGCTACGCTCGATCAATCTCCGATAATCACAAAGATTCTCCGTAAAGGATTAAAGTGATACCTACTAAATCCTGGATTTTGGATCTATGAGATAGATCTAATTGGATGTTAGGATACTCACTAGTCGTAGTGAGATGGTATCAATTGATCCTGGGGAAAATCACTGGAAGTGTTCCAGGGTGATAAAGATGACTGAGTGTCAGTCACAGGCATTGTCTTTACCCTCAGTAAAGGGACGGTATGTTGGAAGAGTTCCAAGCTAGATACCGTGACATACTAGACGATAAAGGCAGGATACATCGCTACTTAAGATGCTACCAAAGAGGTTGTTTGGATGTATATTAGTTCATGAGATGAACTTAGTTCCTACCATTGTGTGACAATGGAGTTGTGGCTTATGCCAGGAACCCCTGTCCTATCAGTGATCCAGACATATTCTAAGGCAGTATCACCTGATCATGGAGATGGTTGATCTTTAAGGGATCGAGGTTAGGAGAGTAGACTCAGAGGACAACACGGCGGATCCACTCACGAAGGCATATTCCTAGAGAGAGACTTTTATGGGATGGTTGAGTATGAGATACTACAACCACTGCTACAGATGGCCCTAGTGCAAGTGGGAGATTGTTAGTTATATGTATGCCCTAGAGGCCATTACTGTACATAGGATGTATGTTGTAGTGGATGCTGGGACATATATAGGGAGGACTTTCTTGCTCGACATGATAGTATGCTATCTGGTTACTCTTTACCTTAACGTGTACTCAGATTGTCTCTCTATTACATGTTGGTAAAGCCCTTAGGATGTGTACTTGACTACCTGGACTATGATGCGGATCATACTAGTGGGGACATGGTAGTCCATAAGTACATCCTTCAAAGTCCCTAGTCGTAGGTGTATCGAGACGGGGCATCGATATACCAGAGTAGACTAGCGTGTCCCTTCTCGACCCATACAGATGGGTGATGGATGATCCCATATCCATCGGTGTTTGACATCAGAGATGATATACGGGTGCTCAGTAGAGACTGGGTACACTGGACGGACTTGCCGAGAACTCCCAGATGGTATTATACCTTACGTCAGATGGCAGTTCTGTGGTGACACTGGTACAGAGTAGTCTGTTGACCCGAGATCGTCATAGAGTCTTGTGTGGTTCCCACTGTGCTTTGATTTCCACCTTACCACGTCCAAGAGGGCGTGCAAAACGGTGGCTTTTGGGTACAGTCCCGAATCACATGGAGGCAATGAGCGATAGGAGGGGATTCGTCTCTCCCGGTATAGGGAGTAGATGTTGCGCTGTGTTCGATTGGATATAACCGGAAATCCCTGGCCAGGGTTGCTGAGATTTACTGGTAAGTGTTACCAGTAGTTTCTCGAACTGTTATAGACCTCATATCGACACGACTTATCGAGCTATTGGGGTTTGACGTTTACCACCCCTAGGCAAGATATGCGACATATCAGACGACGAGACCGGACTGTACGGTAGTGTTGCTGGTTGGATTCACTGGAGTGTGAGCGGGCTTGCTCGTCGATCTTCTGATCGCTCAATACCCGGGTGGCCGTTACGTTTAGCAGACCGCTTGCGGCTTGTGGGTGTTTGATATGATCATCATCTGCTGCCGGCGTATTGACGAGTCTTTAGAGTCCTACACAGAGGTTTCCTGGCTCAAGCGAAACGATATAGGAGCGCATATGAGATATGTGCGGGACCGAGAATAATGCGTGTATGTGATACCATATTCTATTCTCGCGATGAATGTATCGAATGGTTGTATGCGATATAACCTAGTTATCGAATCAAGGATTGATTCGATAAGCCGATACATAGTATACTAGTCGGTTGTGTGCGACATGACCGGATCATTAAATCCAGTGTTGATTTAATGATTTAATGTATAATTATATATTTGATATATTACTTTGCATTAACTAGTATCGGTTCACTTTAAATGGATTTTCTCACTTGGTTTGTGCGCATTGTATATGTGATATACTTTTGTACACAAGATTGTATCATGTTTGATGATACATGCTACTTTGGGTTTGTGTAAAGAATTAAACTATGGTTACTTAAGTGGTTAGGGTTTCATTTCCTTTTCTCATTTATTTATCTATTTATTCATTTTGGAAAAAGGAAAGCATAAAGAGAAAATGGTTGCTAACTTTGTTTGTATTATGAAGCTTCATGAAGCTTTGACCAAGTGACCATTTTGTCTTCATGTTTAACCCTAACCCTTCATCTAACCTTAGTCAATTCTCTACACTTGACCATGGTTTTCTTATGATAAGTATTCTTTTATTTTCTATTTTCTAACAACTTATCATAACATTATCATCTTCTTCTTCTTCTTCTTCAAGAAGAGAAACTAGACTTCATCAATGGTGGATTGATGAAACAAGTGAGAAATCCAATTCTAAAGTCTACCCACTTTCTATTTCTTCATCCTCTACCTCTTGCCAAGTAGTAGAGTGTGTTTTGTTCACAAGTTTTTGGACTTGGTGAAGTTGGAGCTTGATCTAGCGATGCCTCGACTTAGATCATCTTCGGCATCGTCGTCGATGACCTAGCCTGTCCATTCTCCGATGAAGCCGACGCTAGAGCCCGGGGTTCGACTTGGACAGCGAGGAGACTTCATTGCGGAGCTATGGAGGTGGAGCACCGGATCTACAAAGGTTGTATGTTCATTTACTTTTAGTTAAGATGTTAACTAGCTCGTTTTATCGCCTAGAATTCTAGCCAACGATCCGTAGTCTAGGGTTTCTCGGCACCGTATTTTAGAAAATGGCATGGTTGATACCTTGTGAGACCTCCTTGGGGTGCCTAGGAACCCTACAGGTTACAGTTGTGAATCTGGAAGAGGCATTACTAAGAATACCGGAATACCCCACCGAAACATTTCAATGTTTCTGTTTCACTGTGTAATGTTAAAAGAAAACTGATTTCCCGATTAGATACTTACTCCAGGGTATGTATTTACCAGGTATGATTCTCACATCTGTATGGTTTTACAGATGATGAGTGGGAGTAAGTTATTGGGAATAGGGTGATCATCCTCATTATATCGGGATTCGTTGTAATCGGTGATATTTGAGGAGATCATCTGGGCTGTTTGCCGGTCGGCAAATATTTGGTTTTGAATATCCGCTGTTGTGCACCAATTTCAAATTGATATATCTGTACGTCTATTTTCATAGAGTGAGATATACCTTTTGATATTATGTCGATGACATTTACCTATATCAGTGGATGGTTAGATAAGGAGCATTAAACAGCGGTGTGATTCTTCTTAACCATAAGTACAGTTTTCAACCTACGACGCACAGTGAAAGAGTTGTTAGACTCAGCGGACTTATACAGAGTATTGTATGTTGTCCAGTGTCCATTAGGACAGAGGGGTTGGTCCTCCTACTATATTCTGTTTACTTTTAACTTCTCTAGTTCTTAGACATGTGTTTCGTAGAAATACAGGGTCTAAGTTTTGAGGAGTTATAGGTATTTGAATAGAGTAGAGAACCAGGTGTAGCAAGTATCGGGATTCTTCAAAGTGATCGAAGATGTAGATACTTGTGTATGGTATTCAGTTGATAGTAATGATAAAGAGAAATTGCTTCTCTTTCAGGTTACTCATAATTGGAAGCATTCCTAAGTTGAGTAACGCTGATCGGCCTCTCTCCATTTAGTTGACATGCACTGGAGACAGCTGCATGATTTTGAATCTGGTTCAATTAAATCAGTGCCTCTAGTTCTATATTGGATATAGTACAGTTCATATCTTAACGTTGTTAAGGTACGGGGAGTTTTCCGGCTTATGATTAAAACCAGACACTGGACAACTCAAGGCACGTTTCTGTAATGGCTGTTTGTGGGTTGACCCAGGCTATGACGAGTGTTGACTTTCTACCATCTGGCAGATCAATAGAAATATTGTTCAAGACTCGCCACAGTTTTATTAAAAATGGATTTTTTTTCAAAAACAGTAGTGGGAGTATGGTAGAACTGGAAGTGATTCCAGAACCGCAAACGATTACTGAAGATTTGATAAGGAACCTAAAGATTCAATCTGGTTTGACATTCCATTGGCCACTCCGCAGATAAGGTGGGTAACTTCAGGCACCCGAGAGGTACTCCGGTAGCCTCAAGGACGGTGACAGGGAAGTTCTTGTTTACCCACACTTGCCATTGTTGTTGTTCCAGGCTGCGAGACCCGGCAGGAGGATGAGTATAGCGTCGTTCTAAACTAGCTTTAGTAGTGCACATCTATATGACTCTGCCAGAGGGTTGTCGTAGTCAGTGGAGCAGCGGAAGCATTGGTGGACATCAGGCTTATGTCTATTTATAGACTAAAGCACATGTAGCGGAGATAGATCATCTATTTCTGATGTGACAGTCATAGGTTTGACTTCATCAGAATAGGGGATGGATCTGTTGAGAAGGTAGTAGGGTGTGATGTCATGGTATTTGGATGACATACACAAGAGTAGGAAGTGATATTCCTATACTACGATCGGTTATATTTTGGTTGTCACACAGTAGTTTCTCCACACAGGACTTGGATATTATATCAGACGTTCTGGTTACTAGATCTATGATTTTAGATCTAGATTTGGGTATTTTCCCAATCTGGGTACCTTGACAGCGTTCTATTAGTATTTAGAATGGACGACTCCTGGCACGGTAGTGTACCTGCAGGTGATGGAGTCACCCTCTCTAAAGGTGTCTTTCAGACTAAAGGGGAGAGGGATACGCATGATTGACAGATCACTTGCTTAGGCAATTGAGTCAATCATGAGATGTCAAGTACCACCCCAGATGTTGTTCTTGCAGTAGGTGAAAAAAGTTGATATTAATCCAATCCTGGAGAAACAATCGGAAGCAGTTTTAGGACATAAGTGCGTGTCCTAGGGATGTGATAATGACAGCCTCTTTCAGGAGACGGTCATCATTCCAGGCTTCCAAGGTGACATGGATGGCAGAATGGCCGTCAGAGTTATAGTTTTCCCTCTGACGAGGGGCAGTATTTTGGACAGGTGGTCCAGGTGGATACTGAGGGAAGGCATGGCGCAGGATACTGATTAAGTTCAGTTGATGATACAGTCTAAGAAGTTTGGATTTGGAGTTCATTTATGAGCTAGGTCCCATCAGACATCCAGACATTCTAAGACAGGTATTGCTCATTTCGGGAGATGGCTTTCTCCGCGAACTTGAGATATAGAGAGACATAGAAAGAAACATCACAGCGGATCCACTCACTGAGGCTATTCCTCGAACGCCATAGTTTCGCAAACGAGATTTGTGAGACTGACTAGTAGAGGAGTTGGGTGTTCGGTATCACACGGGCTGTGAGTATGCGACATCGCAATAATTAGCCTTGAGTGCAAGTGGGAGATTGTTGGAGATAGTGCCCTCAGAGTCAATTATTGGATCACAGGCACGTGATTGCAATGATTGAGGGAGGACCTATCCCGGTAGGACAGTCTTACTCGAGATGATAGTATGCTATCTGGTTTATCTTTATCATCGTGTACTGCTTTAGGTGACCTGACATGTCGCTATTACACGTTGATAGAGCCCCTAGGATTCTTGCTTGACTACCAGCAGTATGATGGCGATCATATACATGGGAGCTGGTAGTCTATAAGCACATCCTTAAATGGTCCCTAGTCGTAGGAGTTTCGAGACAGGGCATCGATACTCCATTAGTAGACTAGTGTATACAGTCGAGACCCCGAAGAGGGGCGGTGGCCGGTCTCACAAGCCACTGGTGTCAGTTGGTTCACCTAAGATGTATACAGGTGCTCATTGGGTTATGAGTACACCGGACAGGACTCGCCGGGAACCTGCTAGTTGGTCTTATACCAGATGTCAGATAGCAGTTCCATGGTGACATGTGTACAGGTTAGTTCATCGACCTGAGATCGTCATTTGTCTCGTGTGAGTTCCCACTGTGCTTTGATTACTACCCTACCACGGCTCAAAGGAGTCGTGCAAACAGGTTTTAGTTGGGTACAATCCCGAGCCACATGGAGGCAGTGAGCGGATCTGCAGCGGTTCGTCTCTCCCGGTATTGGGGGTGAGGTCGCGCTGTGTCTAGGAGAGCCATTACGCGAAGCCCTCGGCCGAGGCAGGAGATTTACTGGTAGGTATTCCAGTAATATCTCAGGGTGTTCTGGGCTACGCTCCGACACGACTTGTACCGCTTTTGGGGGTCTGACTTTTACCAACCCCATAGGCCCGCCATGCGATACTCATAGACGAACGGACCGGACTGTACGGATATTGTCACTGTCAGGCTCAGTAGGGTGTCAGGATGAGTTCGCTCATCGACGTCCCTTTTGGTCAATAGCTGGTGGCCCGTCACGTATTGGCTTATACCTCTGACGTGCTAGTGGTTAAATCCACAGCCATAGTATTGACGAGTCTTTAGAGTCCACCACACATTCAGTTACTCAAGTTTCGGGCGAAACGCTGTAGAGGCCGTATGGAGATATGGCAGGGTCCGATCAGATACGTGCGGTATTGCATGGATCAGGATCGGACGGTTTGTACTAGTGGCCGTATGGTTATATGGCAGGGTTCGATCAGATACGTGCGGTATTGTACGAATCAGGATCGGACGGATATTACTAGCCGGCTTTGGTTTAAGCCGGATCCTAGTTTAGTACAGTGTAGATTTTGTCTCATTGCATTTGTATCCGGACGGAATACAGATGCGGGTGTGTATGCACAGTATCGGGGTTTTCCTGTAATTTATTACGGGACCAGTTTTCTAGAGTTGCCAGTTCGCATTCCGTTCCGGCCGGTTTTCCTTTGTTCTTTCTCGGCCGGACTTTTCCGATGGAGGGGGTTATTTGCAAGTTTGCAAATAACATTTGTGGAGGGGGTATCTTGCATATTGGTGGCATCATGATAGTTTTTCATGATGAGATCCTTTTTCTTTCTTATCCTTTGCTTTTTGTTGATGAGAAAGGATTAAGATTGATTTGGAGTTGATGTGAGATTGTTATGATGATGTTTGGATATGGTCACCTTTCTCTTTCTCCTACACTCACCTCCCTTTGTATTAGTTTTGATTTCCCTCCACCATTTCCAAGGATGCATGGCCGGCCACATTTTGGAAGGAGGAGAAAAAATGAGAGGTTCATTTTTCATTTGGAGTGGGAAAAATTATTCTTTCATATCATTTTTCCATTGCCACAAAAATCCCCAAGTTCATATCTTGTTGATTCCTCCATCAAGGCAACTTCACAAACCCTATGAGGCAAAGTGATTCTACACTACTTCTACAGCAAACCTTGGGCATGTCGACTAGCCAGCTTCGTGCCCGAGTTGCCTCGGTATTGAGGCGGGAGCCCGTAAAAGATGCAGGCGATGTGGTGCCCCCTTCGGCGAGGAGGCGACGATATGGAGACAGGACTTTCCGCGGGAGATCGGGACGATGAAGAGAAGACCGGAGGACTCGGATCACTTGGTATACTTCTCTTCACATCTCTTGTTAGCTAGTATAGGTTAATGGTTAACGATCCGGGTTTCATTGTCCGCGGTAAGACGGCCGGGGCGCTGCCGTGGCGCAACAATGGAAAGGGAAGAGCCCATATCTTAAGTTAGTTAAGATTTGGGGTTGTCCGGCCAATGTCTAAAAGCAAAATCCGGACAAGCTCGAGGCAACGTCTGTTATGTAGAACTGGAAATGTTCCAGCTATACAAACTGCAGCTGATGATTTGATAGAACTAAAGGATTCAATAGATTCCAACGAACCTCAGCCTCTCCGCCGATCTAGTAGGGTTCCTCACCCACCTGAGAGATACTTCGGTTTCTCTATGACAGTGGGAGCGAGGAATGCATCATGAGATGATGACCCAACTAGTTTCGAGCTGGCCATCAAGAGTGGGACTCTGTAAGAATGGCTGGATGCTTAGCGATCTGATATGGAATCCTTATACACCAACAAAGTATGGACTTTGGTTGCTATATCTGAAGGGTTAAATCCCCATCAGGAGCAAGTATATCTTGAGAAGATTACTTGGTGTACAAGGAAAAGTTGAGACTTTCAAAGCTAGACTTGTTAAAGGTTTTCGTCATCGACCAGGCGTGGATTATAATAAAACCTTTTCTAAGTAGCTATGCTTAAGTCCATCCAGATCCTACTTGCCACGGCTACATACCATGACTACGATATCTGGCGGTTGGGTGCCATGACTGCTTTTCTAAATAATGATTTAGAAGAGAACGTCTATAAGAACACAGCCAGAGGGCTTCATAAACAGTGGGAGCAGCGGAAACGTGTACAAGATGCTTTATAAGATAAAGCAGGCATCGCGGAGTTGGAACGTCTGTTTTGATGTGTTAGTCAAAGAGTTTGACATCATCAAAATGGTAGATGAACCTTGTATATACAAAAGGGTAGTAGGGAGTATGGAGGTGATCCTCGTAGAGTACGTGGATGACATACTCTTGATAGGAAAGAAGTTTCCTATGCTACGCTCGATCAATCTCCGCTTATCACAATAATTCTCTACATAGGATCAAAGTGATACCTCCTAAATCCTGGTTTTTGGATCTATGAGATAGATCTAATTGGATGTTAGGATACTCACTAGTTGTAGTGAGAAGGTATCAAATGATCCTGGGGAGAATCACTGGAAAGGTTCCAAAGTGATAAAGACGACTGAAAGTCAGTCACAGGCATTGTCTTAACCCTCAGTAGAGGGACGGTATATTGGAAGAGTTCCAAGCTAGATACCGTGACATACTAGACGATAAAGGCAGGATACATCGCTACTTAAGATGCTACCAAAAAGGCTGTTTGGGTGTATATTGGTTCATGAGATGAACTGCGTTCCTACCATTGTGAGACAATAGAGTTGTGGCTTATGCCAAGGAACGCCGGTCCCATCAGTGATCCAGACATATTCTAAGGCAGTATCACCTGATCATGGAGATGGTTGATCTCCAAGGAGATCGAGGTTAGGAGAGTAGACTCAGAGGACAACACGGCGGATCCACTCGCGAAGGCCTATTCCCAAAGAGAGACTTTTATAGGATGGTTGAGTATGAGATACTACAACCACTGCTACAGATGGCACTAGTGCAAGTGGGAGATTGTTAGTTATATGTATGCCCTAGAGGCCATTACTGTACATAGGATGTATATTGTAGTGGATGCTGGGACATATATAGGGAGGACTTTCTTGCTCGACATGATAGTATGCTATCTGGTTACACTTTACCTTAACGTGTACACTGATTGTCTCTCTGTTATATGTTGGTAAAGCCCTTAGGATGTGTGCTTGACTACCTGGTCTATGATGCGGATCATACTAGTAGGGACATGGTAGTCCATAAGTACATCCTTCAAAGTCCCTAGTCGTGGGTGTATCGAGACAGGGCATCGATATACCAGAGTAGACTAGCGTATACCTTCTCGACCCATACAGATGGGCGATGGATGATCCCATATCCATTGGTGTTTGATATCAGAGATCATATACGGGTGCTCAGTGGAGACTGGGTACACTGGACGGACTCGCCGAGAACTCCCAGATGGTACTATACCTTACGTCAGATGGCAGTTCTCTGGTGACACTGATACGGAGTAGTCTGTTGACCCGAGATCGTCATAGAGTCTTGTGTGGTTCCCACTGTGCTTTGATTTCCACCTTACCACGTCCAAGAGGGCGTGCAAAACGGTGGCTTTTGGGTACAGTCCCGAATCACATAGAGGCAATGAGCGATAGGAGGGGATTCGTCTCTCCCGGTATAGGGAGTTAATGTTGCGCTGTGTTCGATTGGCTATAACCGGAAATCCCTGGCCAGGGTTGCTGAGATTTACAGGTAAGTGTTACCTGTAGTTTCTCGAACTGTTATAGACCTCATATCGACACGACTTATCGAGCTATTGGTGTCTGACGTTTAGCACCCCTAGGCGAGATATGCGACATATCAGACGATCAGACCGGACTATACGGTAAGTGTTACTGGTTGGATTCACAGGAGTGTGAGCGGGCTTGCTCGTCGATCTTCTCATCGCTCAATACCCGGGTGGCCATTACATTTAGCAGACCGCTTGCGGCTTGTGGGTGTTTGATATGATCATCACCTGCTGCCGGCGTATTAACGAGTCTTTAGAGTCCTACACAGAGGTTTCCTGGCTCAAGCGAAACGAAATAGGAGCGCATATGAGATATGTGCGGGACCGAGAATAATGCGTGTATGTGATACCGTATTCTATTCTCGCGATGAATGTATCGAATGGTTGTATGCGATATAACCTAGTTATCGAATCAAGGATTGATTCGATAAGCCGATACATTGGATATTAGTCGGTTATATGCGATATGACCGGATCATTAAATCAAGTGTTGATTTAATGATTTAATGTATAATTATATATTTGATATATTACTTTGCATTAACTAGTATTGGTTCACTTTAAATGGATTTTCTCACTTGGATGTACAAGTTGTATATGTGATATACTTTTTGTGCAAATGATTGTATCATGTTTGATGATACATGTTTACTTGGTTAAGTGTAAAGAATTAAACCATGGTTAAACTAATGATTAGGGTTTTGTTTTTCCATTACTTATTTATTCATTTATTTATTTGTTTATTCATTTTGGAAAATAAATGGCATAAAGAGAAAATGGTGGCTTTCTTTGTTTGCATCTTGAAGCTTCATGAAGCTTTGACTAAGTGACCATTTTGTCTCATGCTTAACCCTAACCACTCCATTTAACCCTAGTTCATTCTCTACACTTGACCATGGTTGATATTATGATAAGTATTCTTTTTCTTTTCCATTTTAATTAACTTATCATATTATCATCTTCATCTTCTTCTTCTTCTTCAAGAATAAAACTATGCCACCATCAATGGCAACTTGAGAATAAGAGTGAGAAATCCAATTCTAAAGTGAACCCACCTCCTATTTCTTCATCCTCTACCTCTTGCCAAGTAGTATAGGGTGTTTTCTTCACAAGTTTCATGACTTGGTGAAGTGGGAGCTTGATCTTATGTTGCCTCGACGTAGATCATCTTCGGCATCGTTGTCAATGACCTAGCCCGCCCATTTCTCCGATGAAGCCGACGCTAGAGCCCGGGATTGGATTTGGACAGCGAGGAGACTTCATTGCGGAGCTATGGAGGTGGAGGACCGGATCTATAAAGGTTGTATTTCCGTTCTTTTAGTTAAGTTGTTAACTATTCGCATTTGTCTAGCCTAAAATTCTAGTTAACGATCTAGTCTAGGGTTTCTCGGCACCGTAAAATTTTAAATTGGCATGGTTGATGCCTTGTGAGACCTCTTGACAGTGCCTAGGAACCCTACAGGTATTGAGCGATCAGAAGATCGACGAGCAAGCCCGCTCACACTCCTGTGAATCCAACCGGTAAAACTTACCATACAGTCCTGTCTGTTCGTCTGATATGTTGCATATCTCGCCTAGGGGTGGTAAACGTCAGACCCCAATAGTTCGATAAGTCATGCCGACGTAAGGTCCATAACATTCGTGAAACTACTGATAACTCTTACCAGTATATCACTGCAACCCTGGCCAGGGATTTCCTGTTATGGCCAGTCGAGCATAGCACAACATCAACCCCCAATACCGGGAGAGACGAATCCCCTCCTATCGCTCATTGCCTCCATGTGAATCGGGACTATACCCAAAAACCACCTGTTTGCATGACTCAGTAGAGCCGTGGTAGGGTGGAAATCAAAGCATAGTGGGAGACACACAAGACTCTATGAAGATCTCGGGTCAACAGACTAAGCTGTACCAGTGTCACCAGAGAACTGCCATCTGACGTGAGGTATAATACCATCTGGGAGTTCTCGGCGAGTCCGTTCAGTGTACCCAGTCTCCACTGAGCACCCGCATACCATCTCCGATGTCAAACACCAATGGATATGGGATCATCCATCGCCCATCACAAGGGTCGAGAAGATATACGCTAGTCTACTCTGGAATATCGATGCCCCGTCTTGATATTCCCACGACTAGGAACAATGAAGGATGTACTCATTGACTACCCAGGCCCCACTAGTATGATCTTCATCACAGTCCTGGAAGTCGAGTACACATCCTAAGGGCTTCATCAACATGTAATCAGAGAGACAGAAAGTATACATGTTAAGATAAAGAGCAACCAGATTGCGTACTATCATGTCGAGCGAGAAAGTCCTACCTATATATGTCCCAGTATCCACTACTATATACATCCAATGTACAGTAATGGCCTCTAGGGCATACATATAACTAACAATTAGCTCACTAATTGCTTTATATATATATATATATATATATATATATATATATATATATATTATTTGAAGCATGGCATGTTTTTCTATTTTTAGAAAATAAAAAAATAAGGTGTAAATTGTGGAGATATTTGTGGTATGGTTCAAGGCATGGGTTTATATGTTTTTATATTACTCTTGACTCGCTATTCAAGCATGGTTGCAATTTTAATTGCATTTTTATTCTATGCTTGAATGGTTGAGGAGTGAGATGATTCATATTATTCATTCTACAATTGCTTCATGGTTCATGCCTTAGCCATTTCTCAAGAGCTCTTTTCTTCTCTTGCTCTTTACAATTTTCTTCACCTCACCTCCGAACTCAAAACCCTCATATGAGATGTGAATCATTGAGCTTGTGAGACCTTAGTGAGCTTTACTTATCCCCTACTTCATCATCCCACACCAAACTAGCGATTTGGTGTGATGTGTTTCCTACACTAAAAGTGTTTAGTGTAGTGAAAAACTTGTGCTTGTGGACTTTGGGTGGATCGACTTTGGCGCGAAGATCACGAAGGAGGTTCGTTCAACTCGGAGAGGAGCCTTGAAGTGTCACGTGGACTTCATAATACGGGCTACAAAGGTTGTATGCTCTTAAACATTCTCTTAAGTTTTATCACATCACAAAGGAAAAACCTAAAATTCTAGTAGTGATCTTGTTAGTCTAGCTTAGCACCTAGAAAAATTAAAATTTGGCATGCTTGATGCCTCTTGAACCCCTTGACGGTGCTAAGGTCGACTTTCAATACCGATCGATCCTTGTCCTTCGGTCTTCAACCTCTGCCCCAAGCTCCTCGCGGCTTCCTCGATCAAGTTCGATCTCCGGTCTCCCTCGTCGAAGACGATCTACGTCGAGGATTAATAATACGGGCTCCCGCCTCAAAACCGAAGCAACTCGGGCATCCAGTTTGCTAGCCTAGATACCCAAGATGAAATAAAGATAGTGTGTGAATACTTTTTCTCAAAACACCCAAGGATTCTCAACTCATAAGATGGAATGGGTGGAGGTTGAAGAAGAGGCCATGAGTGAAAGTGTGAGCTCAAGTTTTGGCTTGTGAAGAAAAATAAGTGTGTTGTTTTTTTTAAAAGAGTTGTGAGGTATTTATGTTTGGAAACTAAAGAAAAATCATCACTAGAAAAATATCTGCCTTGCCTCAACAAATATCTCACAACCAATCCAAAAAAGAATCAAGCATGGCGCATGCCACAATCAATGCATCAAGCCAAGACTCACACTCACAAACCAAAACTTAACTTCACATTTTCCACAAAATAAACATTAAACCAAATGTTTAAAGCAAAAAAAAGAAATGGCATCTTCAAAAGTAATCTTGTAACGGATTACAAGAATACCCCTCATCTGTATATACATACCTGCATCCGTATTCCGACTGAATACAAATACAACGAGATAAAAATAATCCAACAATATAATACTATGATCTGGCTTAAATCAAAGCCCACTAGTATTATCAGTCCGATCATATTCCATGCACAAGTGCACGAATATGATCGAACCCTGCCATAAAACCATACGGCATCTACAACGTTTCGCCCCAATCAGGGAAACCTTCTGTGTGGGACTCTAAAGACTCGTCAATACGCTGGCAGTGGGTTTAACCACAAGCACGTCAGTGGCACTAGCTGTACGTAATGGCTACCCAGGTATTGAGCGAAAGGGAGGCCGACGAGCAAACTCATCCTTACTGAGCCTGACAGTAACAATATCCGTACGGTCCGGTCCGTTCATGTATGAGTATCGCATATCGAGTCTAGGGGGTGGATAAATTCAGACCCCTAATAATTTGACATTTAGTGTCGTCATGAAACCTGTCACTAACTGAGAAACTACCGATTCTAGATCGGTAATTCTCATCTACCCCGGCCGAGGATTTCTGGTGATGTCCATCTGTTCACACCGCGACATCAACCCCCGATACTGGGATAGACGAATCCTCTGACGATCCGCTCACTGCCTCCATGTGGCTCGGGACTGTACCCAACTAAAACCTGTTTGCACGACTCCTTTGAGCTGTGGTAGGGTAGTAATCAAAGCATAGTGGGAACTCACACGAGACAAATGATGATCTCAGGTCGATAGACTAACTTGTACACATGTCACCAGGGAACTGCCATCTGACAATAGGTATAATACCAAGTAGCATGTTCCCGGCGAGTCCGTCCGGTGTACTCATAACCCAATGAGCACCTGTATACATCTTAGGTGAACCAACTAACACCAATGGCTTGTGAGACCGACCACCGCCCTTCGTCGGGGTCTCGATCCGTATACACTAGTCTACTCTTGGAGTATCGATACCCAGTATCGAAACTCCCATGACTAGGGACACTTTAAAGATGTTCTTATAGACCACCCAACTCTCACATATATGATCGCCATCATACTGCTGGTAGTCAAGCATGAATCATATGGGCTCTATCAGCATGTAACAGTGATATGTAATGTCACCTGAAGCATGTACAGGATGATAAAGACAAACCAGATAGCATATTATCATCTCGAGTAAGACTGTTCTACCGGTATAGGTCATCCCTCAATCATTGCAATCACATGCCTGCGATCCAATAATTGACTTGAGGGCACTATAGCCAACAATCTCCCACTTTCACTTAAGGCTAATTATTGCGGTTCGCATACTCACAGCCCGTATGATACCGAACACCCAACTTCTCTACTAATCAGTTTCACAAAGCTCGTTTGTAAAACTATTGCGTTCGAGAAATAGTCTCAGTGAGTGGATCTTCTCCAATGTTTCTTTCTATGTCTCTCTTTATCTCAAGTTCGCGGAGAAAGCTATCTCCCGAAATGAGCAATACTTATCTTAGAATATGCCTGGATATCTGATGGGACCCAGTTCATAAATGAACTCCA